>OZ010790.1:316732499-318095247 GCA_963932465.1 Maratus speciosus | reverse complement strand
TTGAAAAATCACATAACAAAATACACTAGTTTGCACGGCTAAATTACTTAATGTACATTCGTTGCATGGATATTAATGCTATATTCAGGGTTGCCACAGGCAAATATTTTATTTTATGTTCGAACCAGTGTTTTTTTAATATAAATTTTGAAGTATCAACACACTACTGTAGGTGTTTTTATTTGGGCTATATATGAAAAGTTTTGATTACTCTGTTTAATAAATAAGAAACACACACTAAATCTTTATAAAACAAACAACCACAATCAGATAACATCAGACAGAAATCTATCCGCTTTACGTATATATATATATATATATATTTTAATCATATAACAAAATGCACTACTTTACCGCGGATAAATTACTTAATGTTAATCCGTTACACGCATATTAATGCTATATTCAGGGCTGCCACACGCAACAACTTTATTTTATGTTCGAACCAGTGCTTTTCTAATATAAATTTTGAAGTATCAACAAACTACTGTAGGTGTTTCTATTTGGGCTGCCTATGAAACATTTTGATTACTCTGTCTAATAAATAAGAAACACACACTAAATCGTTATAAAACAAACAACCACAATCTGATAAACAGAAATCTATCCGCTTTACTTATATTTATTTATTTTATTCATTTATTTATTTATTTTTGAAGAATCACATAACAAAATACACTAGTTTGCCACGGATAAATTACTTTATGGTTATTCGTTTCATGCATATTAATGCTATATTCAGGGCTGCCACAGGCAAAAACTTTATTTTATGTTCGAACCAGTGCTTTTCTAATATACATTTTGAAGTATCAACACATTACTCTAGTTGTTTTAATTTGGGCTATCTATGAAACGTTTTGATTACTCAGTATAATAAATAAGAAATACACACTAAATCGTTATAAAACAAACAACCACAATCTGATAATATCAGACAGAAATCTATCCGCTTTACTTATATTTATTTATTTTATTTATTTATTTATTTATTTATTTTTGAAGAATCACATAACAAAATACACTAGTTTGCAACGGATAAATTACTTAATGTTTATTCGTTTCATGCATATTAATGCAATATTCAGGGCTGCCAAAGGCAAATATTTTATTTTATGTTCGAACCAGTGTTTTTCTAGTATACATTTTGAAGTATCAACACACTACTGTAGGTGTTTTAATTTGGGTTGTCTATGAAACGTTTTGATAACTCTGAATAATAAATAAGAAACACACAGTAAATCGTTATAACACAAACAACTACTATCAGATAATATCAGACAGAAATCTATCCGCTTTACGTATATTTCATTTTTTTTTTTTTTTGAAAAATCACATAACAAAATACACTAGTTTGCCACGGATAAATTATTTAATGCTTAAAACGTTCCAAAGTTGTAGCACGAAAGTTCTTTACATAACATGAGAAAAATAATTCATGAATTACTTGCTTTTCATTATAATTTTACAAGATTATTCCAAAATTAAGTTGCCTCACTGGTTTTTTAATCCCCAACAATCTTTGTTTCCGGAAATATGTAAACCCGTTTAACTACTTAGCATAGTTTAAAGACCAGAAATATTAAATATATGTATTCAGCTAAATTTTGTAAAGGTAATATGTTACTATCAAAGGATTCAGAAAATTTTCATTAGCAACATTTTTCATATCTTTATGTATAATAAAATTTAAATATATAAAAATGTTTTATCATCAAAGGTTGCGTCTTCATACGGTATCGTTGAGAATATGGCATAAGATTAAAAATAGGAACAAATTTTTTGTATTTAACTTAAGGCAAGGGCCTAGGACAAGATAATTATGCATCCTAGCAATTGATACAAAATGGGCAAATCCACATGGATAGCTTATGTGGTTGAGAATATCTCATTAGTCACTTGAGAATAGAAATTTTAGCTTAAAAGGAGACCTTCATTTTTCTTTTGTAAATTAATAAATAAATTCAGTTACAAAGTTTTCCTTTTACGCTTGTAAATAGTGTTACTTTTTACAGAACTTCTTCTTTATTAATGTCAGAATGGCTCGAATAACAAAAAAATAATGTTATTACTCAATCAGATAAAATAAAATATGGATGCAAGTATTATTTAAATGCTTTCATGTTAGGGTAACCAAATTACTTGATGACACTAAATATTCAGTTTTCTCCTAAATCCTTATTTTACGCAAAAATATTTTTAATACGTATTTCTCTAATAAACAAAAGAATCGCTTTGTAACATTTACTAGAAAGAAGATAAATTCACGGAGGTTAAATTTAAAGCTTGAAAGAGTGCACTTTCTCTTTTATTTTTACGTTTTTGATTAAAATTAATGCCTCTTTTTCCCAAGATACGTTTCCTGTTTTTTCAAGTGTAACAAATCATGCAATTTTCTTGTCCTTGATTATGTTCTCTTATAATTTTTAATTAAAAAATGAAACAGCTTTCCAAAATATAAATATTAATTTTTTACCAATACAAAGTTATTACTTCAGTTGTTTGAAAAAAAAAAAAAGTTACCAACAAATATATTACTATAAATGCATGTAAGTGTATTATAGCATGTAAGTGTATTATATCACTTAAATGTATTTTTTCGTTGCTGTTGTTGCTAAATCAGATAATTTTTAAAGAAAAACTAACAACGATCAATCTATTAATGTGTTAATAAAAAGTGTGATTTTTTAATAATAGGTTATGACATTCTTCTAAATACATGTTTATGAACGTTTAAAATGTATTTTAAATATATATGTAATCTTTGACAGGCTACATGTCAAAGATAAAAATCACATATTGATAAAGGGCCAGGAACTGTAACTGTAGAAAGTAGAAAAAAATTGTCAATTGAAAACATTACAAAAATGGTTCATCTATAAGTTTTATTTACACTAAATTACACTAATGAGCTAAACTTGTGCTTTAAAAATTTTTTAAGTATTTTATAATAACACATAGATAAAAAAAATGTGTTATCTTATTTCTTACACGCTTTTATTTAATATCGTTAGTGGTTTGTATGTATAGATGTCTGGGTCAAAACTTGCAATAGAATTTTGATGCACTGTGGTTGAACCAATTTTACCGAAATACAATCTGGTAGTCTTTGCTAGGGGACGTTGCGCAAAATAGTGAGAAAGGCTTTATTTTGTAAGGAAAGGAACGATCGAAATCAAGGAATTACAATAGCTGATCCCCCCCCCCCCCCATTGTTCCGTAAAAGTTATGTCACTCTAATTTAATTTTAAAAAAAACATGCAACTTCCTCCACCTCTCAAAAACCCTCATTGCCCATCTGTAGCAGGGTCAAATATATTTATATTTATGTCAATTGTGGCAATAAAAAATCAAATATTGAAATCAGCAATTCACAAAGCTAAAAATCTTCAAAATCCTTAAAATGGTTGTATTTTCAATTATTTTCTGGCTTATTATTCCCTAGCAGCAAAAAAATAATCAGTCATCTGAATGACCGCCTCGATTCAAAGTTGTCAGTTCTATTCTGTTGCTCAATCAGATGTCAATTTTAAAATCTTTAAAACAGTTGAGGTATTATTTTTTTTTTTTTGCTGCATTAGTTTCTTGGTTGTAATATTGAATACACAAGCATCTAGATTTCCTATTCCCACCAAAAAAAGTTTTGCATCCTCCTTTTTGCTCCTTGCGAGTACAGAAAACGTAAAATTCATAAAGCTCTTTACTTAAAAAAAAAAATTCTGTCTTAATTGCTACGTTCAACTAGCAATTAATTTTCAAAATTCCGGAAACACTTCCTTCTCCTGCCCCCAGAAAATGGGGGATCGAGCGTTTAATTAGACTTGCAGATGTGCAAAGCTTACGATTCCAAATTTAAAACTTAGACGATTAAATTCTAAAAAAAAAAAAAAAAAATAGCGAGCAAAAAATTCAAAAGTTTCAAAAGTTATGAAATTTCGTATTTGGGTGATTTTCATTATGCTAATTGTGATTCAAAATTTCAATAAACAGTTAAATAATTTACGTAACTTATTCATACAAATTTACGTAATTATATAATTTATTATACAAATTTATGTAAGTTACTCAATTACGTAAATTTTTAATTTAAGTACGCTCGAAAAAAAAAAAAAGGTTTTGATGCGATTAAAAGACGTAAACACACATTTACCATTCATCCTATTGCATTTTCGTGAGAAATCTTCTCGATACCTTTTAATCACTTTGTAGCACGTTTCTTGTACGTTTTCCGACATTTCGTAAACGGCAGCATAATTCTTCTAATTATAGCACAATAAACAAAATTATTACTTATAAAGATAAGAAAATATAATTCTATCAGATCAATAAATGAGCATTATTTTCATTTTTTTTTCTTTTACGAAATTCCCTGATAAAATTAATTTATAATTATGATCAAAATACTTATCTGTAATGTAATAAATACAAATTTATTACAAAACGGAATAATCTAAAAAATTCAAAAATATTTGCCAGCTAAATTAATTTATAAAGTTTTCAAAATACGTTGAATTATACTGCATGTTCAGTAACTTAACATTTAAATACAATATATTTTGCTTTATAATATTGTACTTTTTTAAAAAAATGGTAAAATTGGTTATTCTGCGTAGTAATCCATCAATAAAATTGCTAAATCTTTTCTGCTGCACATAAAATCTTATTATTAAAGGTGTATTATATTCTGCATACAAGTGATTGTTCTAATTTATTCATGAATATGTTATAAAAGAACTATTGTGAATCAACTGAAAATACAATGCATTACTTTATAAAGAATGACTCATTTTCTTTTGTAATTATGCATTTCATTTTTATTCCAGACTTATTTATTAAAAATCATCAATTTATCTTTTCTATGAATTTAGTCTCTTTTCTATGAATAATTTATATTTCTGAAGAGATTTATTAAACTTGTATTGTTCAAAATCAATAAAAGTATTTGAAATTGTTAATTTAACTGATATTTTGAGAAAGTAGAGGAAGAATTGTTGTGTAAGTAAATGTGCATATTTCTTTTCGTGCAGGAAAGATTACTTGCATAAAATTTCGCGAAAGAAAATCAATAAAAAAATGTTACATAAATTTCATTATGATATTTATTTAATACTATACATTGTTTTAATAAGCACTGGTTTTCGCAAACATTTTAATCCTTTGCGGTCCTACATCCGGTCTAACTGGACATCATTTTCCTCGCAAAATTTGTTTATCGCACCATTAATAAAGAAAAGAAAAATCTGCCTTATATAATTAGAGAAATTTTCAAAATTACCTTATTGGAAGTGACATTTTTCAAAAAAGTTGTGGCAACCGGATGAAATATGTGTAAGGGAAGTAAGTCCCGAAAGTGTTAATACATATTTTCAAGTTATTTAAGAACAATAAATACAATTTTGGTTGGTAGTGGGCGCTACGCTCAACTTTCACACGCGACAGCTGAGCAGACCGGACCTCCAATTAAAGCGGAATCTCACTCAAAAGTACTCCCATGCCACAGTCGTAATTCGGCACAGCACCTTTTGATTAGAAACCAGCGCCTAGTTCTACTGAACAAGCAAGTGGGGTCGCACTGAATATGCATCGTCATATAGAGCAAACTTGTGTCTCTGCGTGCGATATTTGAGCAAAATTTGTGTTTTAGGTATGTGCTTTCAAACAAAATTGCAAAAGGATCTTTTGCCACTGGTCAACGTTCCTGATGGATTTGTCAGCCCATGAACATTACATTCTCACCGGCGGTAAACTTATGTGCAGTGTTCGCAATGAATTTTGACCAAACTTAACATTCATAATAGTGTAACAAAACTTCAATGTTCAATTCGTTGAAATATGATATTTAATTGAAACATTTGAAAACCCAATTTCAGCCATTCTCATTTACAGTCGATAAATTATCCGAATTCTTTCAACAGCTCCGTATATGATATAAAGGTTTGTATCTATAAACTACATGCTTGCAAAAATATCGTTCAGTTACGAAATACATACCACATTAATTCCATTTCCGCTGATAAGGAGAGTGGTACATGAATTCTTTTTTGCAGCCCTGTATACAAGGTATAGAATTTGCTCACAATACGTAACATACAAAAAAGTAGTTAAATGTAAAAGTGCATACTGATTTGAAAACGCACTTCCCGTAATAGACAGTAGTGTAACCGATTTCTTTTATGAGTAAACGATAAATGACGATAAAAATGACGATAAAAACGAATGTTAATGAACGATAAATGCTATAAATGCCCTATTTTATAGTAATCATTAATGTTTATATCATTTTTAATGCATTTGAATACATAATACACGTAATGTCATTAAAATACACTAAAAACGATTTTTCCAGATTGGCCCCCATGTATGGAATTCTTTTGACTTTCCCTGTAAATGAACTATTAAATCTACACACTATATATATTCAATCCGAACATGTCATAATAAAAATTATTAACATACATCAATTGCATGAAAATCCTAATATATTTATGCGAGTTACGGCGTTTACAAGCAATACGGACAGAGAAACACAATTCATAAACACTTTTCAAGATAGTAATTGATTCTTGTAAAAACAGAAAAATAGATTAGAAGATAAACATTAATTCTGAAACCGTTCCACTGTGAGACAAAATCCTGAAAAGCTGTGCAAAAGTCTAAAAAGAAAGTTACTATTTACATAATTTTTATTATACAGCTGGTTAGAATAATTTTTCTATGGTCAGAATCTATTTAATAAAAAGAAAAGTCCCAAGTTAGACAGATAGCATTGTGCTCGCAGGCTATAAAAAAATAAATGCATGGAATTAAATATACTGTGTAGTAAAAAATGTCATACAGAAATTCTATTTTTAATTCTCAAATTGTTTCTGAGATAAAGGTGGTCAGAAATGCCTGGAATAACTTTTTGTAAATAATACTTTTGTGATGCAATATAAATTTATTCGGTGCACTGTCTTCACTAGAACAATTTGCTTTGTGTAAACTATAAAAATACTTTCAAATGTTTTTACAGATTGTTCTACGAAGATACGTTATTGTATTCGATTAAGTTAAAATGCACATGAAATATGTACCCGTGACCTTTCAAATTAATTAATCGAAACTTTATCCGTGACAACAAATATACCATAAATATCTTCTTACATATTTAATAAAATAACAAACACTTTTCATGGTCCAGTGTAAGTTTTATAGACACTAGACAAAAAAAAGCTTCTTAAAGTAAGCTGTCATACCATTCATATTTTATGGATAAAAAATTTCTCAAGCAATGTTGTTTCATCTTTTCTACATTGACATAATGGACTAAAATCAATGATCAAACGTTTGACATATTTACAGATGGTTAAGAAGACTTGTTTCCTATTGTTTACCACTCTTTTAGAGTATATCGATGGAATTTGTTTTTCGAGTCCCACTTACTCATATGTGTTCATTTTTCTAAATAAAAAGTCATTAAGCTAAACATACTACATTTTAAGCAAAAAGAAAATGAATGATGCTTTTTCAATGAAAATTATAAATTGTTCGATGAATTTTGCTCTTTAAACAAAAACACTTTGCATAGTTTTGTGTGTTACAGAATACATAACAGAAGCATAATTAAATTTAAAAGAAAGCTACTAATAACTTCTCTAGGCTTAGTTTTTTTTATTATTGCAGATTGTTTCTTTCTTAAAAGCTTGACATTAAACTTATTATTTATTTATTTGCTTATATATAATCATATTTTAATTTTTAAAAATGGTACTTTGTTTATATTATATTCTTTTACAAATATTAACAAGTTCGCGTGCTTTTGAAAGATATCTTTCAGGAATGACTGCTAAATTTAAGTACTTTAAAATGAGGACATACTGATTAAAACTTGCTATAAAAGGACTTGCAAATACGTTTTGTTCAATATGCACGATAAATGCATATCGTATATAATGCTTTGGTCTATAAAATTAAGTAATATTTAGATAAATATATTTAGAAAAAGAAACAATATTTCACTATGAAAATAAGCAACTTTAAGAAAATTTACTTTTACATGAATTTAATAACAGATTTAAAAGTAAACTTCCATGTTAAGAATGTTTTTTCAGTTTAAATTTACAAAATTACATTTAAATATAAGTTTATTATTATATCACTTTTAAAATATGTAAACAAAAGAACATGTTTCTGGATGAAAATCTAGTACTTATGAATAATAAAATATTGATTCATATTATACAAAATTTATTAAATTATTGCAACTAAAAATGTAAAAAGAAATATATGTTTTCTCATGTTTGCTTAATTTGTATTATAGACTGCAATGTTAATAACAAAATTATTTTATTAGTAAATTAAATTTCTAAGAAATATATTGTTATTAATTACTTCTTTTTTGAACAAATCTTTCATATACCAGGTAGGAAAAGAATGCTAAAAAGTGAAAAAAGTTGACAAAATCTCGGCGTACTTGGCATATCTGATTTTACATAAAAAGTTTGTAACTAAAATCTACAGAAAAATGCATAAACGTTATTATGCACACAAAATTAACTGATTCAAATGTGCATAAAAAGCGAAAATCGCCAGTGCTGCAATTTAAGGAGTTTTACGGAAGAATCATTATTTATTGCTACGTGTGAATAATCATGTGTTTTTCCTCAATGGAGGACCGAACTTAAGGTTAACCTTAAGGTTATAAATTCAGTGTTCTACCGAGCACGTATTTTTATAATAATTCATCATTGCTGTTATAATTCTTCTTACTTTGAATTAATGAGTTTAATTTATTTCTAAAGTTTTTCTAGGCTAATGAATAATTTGAATGTGGCTTAATTAATATAATTTATTAGAGAAATTTTCTTTGTTTAACGAATGGTTTGAATATGATTAATTTTTTGCTGAAAAAATTTAAACTTTGAAAGGGATTTAGGGGGAGATTTTTCTATTTCAGTTTGTAGTTAAGATTTTAACAATTTTGTATTTATAGGGAATGGATATGAATTGCACAAATATTCAAATCGATTGTTATGAATATATTGCTTAAATGAAGAAACGCTCTATGGATTTTGAAATTTAACAGACTAAACCTTCTTTTTGAGCGATTTTGAAAGACACAGTAAATTTATTCTTTTCAAGTAACGTAAAATAATTAAACACTAAGATCACTGCTAAGAATTTACTACTGGTGGGGAACATATCATCTTAAATAACCACAAAAATTAATATTTAATTCTGTTTTTTACGTTTATTTGTTAAAAATAATTTTGAAACCTGTGGTTTAATGAAATGTTGAATTTAGGCGGCGGTTGCCATGCGGGGATATTCACCCCCTCCCCATCTCCCTACAAGTTTTGAAATTTTATAAACTATTTTATCTTTTTTCTGAATTTTTCTTTTCCACATATTGTGCAGCTAAAAATTTTCCGTTGGGGTAATTTTCATTTTTATTTTCTTTTTAGTTTATGAGTTAAATACGTATTAAAACGGTCTGTTCAGAGGGTGTTGAATTCTGGACGCATTGTGTTGGCTGAGGTATCCTCTCCACCCCTCTCGGATTTTGAAATTTAATAAACTAAATTTCCCTTTTTTTCTCATTTTGAAAGACATATTTCGTTTATTTTCTTTTCGAGTAATTTCAAGTAATTAAACATTAAGATTTAAGAAGCGCAGAACAGAGAATTTTTCGTTAAGCTGAGAGGATGTGCCCGTTAATCTTCCATGGAATTTAATTTTTAGTTCTGTTTTCCTTTTTATGTTTATGTGTTTAAAAGTTACCTTAAAGGGAGTTTCAGTGGAGTTTTGAATTCCGTTAGGCAGGGTGGAGTATCTCCCCGGATTATGAAATTTAATTAGCTAAATTCTCATTTTCTCCAATTTTCTAATACATAACAAAAAATTATTATTTTCAAGTAACCTAAAAACTAAAAGAAAGAGGAATAATCTTTAGTTAGGAGAGGTGGGCAGCGCCTACTTGATCGTCAGTGACAACTAATTTTTTTTTTTTTTTTTTTTTTTTTTTTCAATACAAGAACAAGAAGTGTGAAACCTTCTCCTTCCCCAATAGGGAAGTTTACTACTCAACAGAGTAGCAAGAGACGAATTGACAAATGAGAATTTTGAGGAAATTGTAAAAGAATAAGTAAATACAAAGAATTGGCTTTAACATTTTCATAAAAAAATTCAAACCTTCATCAAAGTTGTGAAATTTATGGCCTTTTTTGCGAGACCAATTTTTTTCTTTCTAAAATATTATGAATTTTTATTAATCCTCATTACTCCATCTTAACCTACATATGTGAAAAAATTATATATCTAATTAAAAAATAACAAGATCATATGATACAAATGACAATATTGCTTATTTAAAGATGGCATGGAATAATATTTGACATTAATTGCTGTAGTAAATATCTATATATATAAAATATAAATATATATATAAACAACATCTTAAAAAATAAAACCTACCAAGAATAATATGAAAAAAATATGTATTATTTGTGCATGTATGTTTTCATGTATGTATGTAATTTAATATTGGTTCAATCAAGATAGTTCATTTTAATACGTTTTATACAATTTAAACTATTCCTAGCAATTTAACCATTTTTTTGCAAGCATATACTTCATTACATTGCGGTGTGAAGTGTCAAATTAAGTATTAAATATGTCTGTCTTTTAGGGTTTTTCCTTTTTGTGTAAACTTCATTATCTGGTTAGTGATTTAATTAGCCGTTTCTACTTGTAGTTAAATAGTATTGAATAGCCGTTTTTATCTCTTGATGACATATTTTAAAAAGCCCGACTAATAAAAACAAACACTTTCCAATATCTTTATACGTGAAATTCAAAAACAAAGAAGAATTTAACATGATTAAATTATAAAGTTGCGAAAAAAATTTAATGGTGAAAATAGAGGCTTGCTCCAAACTGTATATTTAAAAGCATTCCCTTGTAGCATCTATAGCCCAGTGGTAGGGGAGGGGGGAAAGGCCGAATTCGGAATTAATTAGGGGAAAGCGGGAAATTTTTTTAATCCATTTAGTTTAGGACTAGAATTAATATGCTAACTTCCCCCTCGTAGTAGGTGAGCGTTAGAAAACATGTACAGATTTATAGTCAAAATACACATTTTTTTTTTTAAATACAGTATCGCTCAAAAGTATTATGATAACCTTATATTCTTTCTTATTTTACTTAATATAAAAATGTAAAAGAAAATATATTCCCTATGATTGAGAACACTATGACTGCAGTTATTCAAATGTATCAAGTTTCAACATGTTTGTTTACATTCGGCGTCACCGAAGAAATATGACTCCTCCTTAGCTCAAAAGTATTTTGACAATTAGATTGCATTTAATTGTGGAAGGTGTCAGTCGCGCTATAGCTTCGGTTAGTGTTTATATTGACTTATTGTAATTATTTTTAAGTGTCGAAATGTAAAAAATATTGAAGTGATTCTAAAAAAGCCGCTGTAAATTCACTTAAAAAAGGTAGACTGCAAGCAGAATTAGCTAGTTCTTTTAACGTGTCTCGGCAACTTATTACATGGAATAAAGTTTTTAATAAACAGAATTACATCAAAAATAAACATAATACTGGTCATCCGAAAAAAACAATTTGCAATTTTGACTGTATTATAAAAATGATATCTACAAGTGACTGTCGTAAGTCCGCTGTAATAATAAAAAATGAATTGAAAGAAAATACGGCATAGACATACACGTTTCATCAGTCAAACGACGCCTAAACCTCTATGGTTTACATGGCAGAAGCCCAGAAACAACACGTTTGTTATCTACTAAGAATAGGAAGGCTGGAGTTGCATTTGTAAAATGGCATAATCTTTCAGGGGCAAAGTAATTCCATTGCTAAAGTGTTGAAATTAATGATTGACACCGGAATTGGAAAACAAATTTATTTGTAAATAAGAAAAAGCTATATTTCACATAGATAATAAACCGAATTTTTTTAACTTGAAATCTGATATCAATCATTAATTTCAACACATTAGCAATGGAATTGCTTTGCCACTGAAAGGGTTATGTTGTTTTACAAATACAATTCTATCCTTCCTATTCTTAGTAGATAACAAACGTGTTTTTGCTGTTCTTCTGCCATGTAAATCATAGAGGTTTAGGCGTCGTTTGAATGATGAAACGTGTATGTCTATGCCGTAATTTTCTTTCAATTCATTTTTCATTATTACAGCGGACTTGGGACAATCACTTGTATATATTATTTTTATAATACATTCAACATTGCAAGTGGTTTTTTTCGAATGAACACTATGAGACTTATTTCCGATGTATTTCTGTTTATTAAAAACTTTCTACCATGTAATAACAAGTTGCCGAGACACTTTAAATGAACGAGCTAATTCTGCTTGCAGTCTACCTTTTTTAAGTGAATTTACAGCGGCTTTTTTAGAATCACTTCAATATTTTTTTACATTTCGGCACTTAAAAATAATTACAATAAGTCAATCTAAACACTAACCGAAGCTACAGCGCCACTGACACCTTCAACAATTAAATGCAAACTAACTGTCAAAATACTTTTGAGCTAAGGAGGAGTCATATTTCTTCGGTGGCGCCGAATATAAACAATCAAGTTGAAACTTGATACATTTGAATAACTGCGGTCATCGTGTTCTCAATTATAGGGAATATATTTTCTTTTACATTTTTATATTAAATAAAATAAGAGAGAATATAAGGTTTTTAAAATACTTTTGAGCGCTACTGTACCATAACAATATCTGAAAACAGCTAACTCTGTCAAAACCATTGTCAATACAAATGTTGTAGAGCTTAAAATTCTAAGTAAAATGAGTACCTATGCTTAATATTTTTGTTGAACATTAAGGTCACAATTCTGCTTTAAAGTTTTAGACTCATGGTGAGGGGGTTAAACTCAGAATTAATTAGGAGAAAAATGTAAACTGTTTTAATCCCTTCAATTTAGGTCTAAAATGAACGTACTATGTTTCCTTCCTCATACTTGGGTGAATCTTAGAAAATATGTACATATTTATTTTCGGAAAAGACTTTTTTTTTTTATTACCTTAACAATATCTCTATAAAAAACATTGTCAATACAAATGTTGTAGAGCTTAAAACTTGAATAATTTCAAGATGCTATTGCTGTATGTCTTTTTTTCCAAAAACAAGCAAGCGAAAGAACATAGTCAAGAAGTACTTCGTTAATCAAAGTGGTCAATGCCAAGAATGTTAGCAGACCACAATAATTAAAAGTAAGATGTAGTGAAGATGATCGCGTGTTTGGACTTCAGGCTGAGCTTTTTCAGTTCTTGGATGCAGAGTTATGTTACATACCAATATCTGGATGGAGTGGGGATTGATAACAGGTGTACTGAGTACAGTAAATGGTACTGTCTATGACCCAAAATTTCAACCCCCAGGCTTGTCACAGGCTATAACGGTTCATTTTGTTGATTATCATGCCACAAATTAGCATTTGAGCATTACCTGAAGCAACTGATGACTGAATTAAACGCTAGAAAATGAGGATCCAATGAGTGTTATTTCAAATTTTATTTTGTACTATTAAACAGTAATCATGAAAATTAAACATTTTTTTTAAATTTTAAAATGTTATGTGTTAAGTTTATATGACTTTATGCTCCGACATTTCGGCCTGACGGATACTAGTTTACTATTAAAAAACTATTTAAAAGTTTGCATTAATCTTTTTACATGTAACAATAATATTAATGCTATTTTTACCGGTGTCGAATGACACCTTTAAAAATATTTCTAGTTAAACTTTTTCATTTGTAATTTTTAAACTGCAACAATTGTAAATCCCTTTTAATATATTTAAGACATTTTATGCTTATTACATTCAAAAACTACGAGCAAAATAAACATAAATCAAAATTTTAAAAAGGTGTCACTTTTACACTACTAGAAATAGTGTTGAAAAATTACTTTTCTGTAAAATTACTTTTCTGTCAATTTTACATAAAATTTAATATTAAATTAAGAAATTTTATAATTACATCGTAATGAAGGAATTTGGTAATTTAGAAAACATATTTGTCTTTTCTTGATATCTATATGTTGTCCATTCAAAAGAATATATATATATATATATATATATATATATATAACAACCATATTGCTTATATCATTGAATTCTGTCCCCTTGATAACGTAATTCAATATATAAGCTTTTCCATTATTTGTCAGAGTCCACTTTCTTCTATCTTCTTCCATAATAATTCTTATAATAAATTATTTGGCACTTTTTATATTTACAGCTTTAATTCACAATATTACTGTTTTTGATGGTGGTAGGATATGTTTAATTATTGGTTATATATACCGGGTGTCCCAAAAAGGACTGACTGGTTTTAAAATTCAATAACTTGCAAACGGTGACAGATATTTACAAAATTCTTGCAGGATGTTTATGCATAAGGTCAAAAGTTTTATTACAGTGATTTTTGATTTTAGTTCGAATTACAAACAATAGATGGCGCTGTAAGCAATAGTCGCTAAATACAGGCTCGATTTCTAGTCCTCTCTGTTGCTCCATGCTGAAAAAGGAGATGGAAATGTATTATCCGGGCCACGAAGTACCAAAAATCGAGCCTGAATTCAGCGTCTATTGATCGCAGCGCCATCTATTGTTCGTAATTCGAACTAAAATTGAAAATCACTGTAAAAAAACTTTTGACCTTATGCATAACCCTCCTGCAAGAATTTTTTAAATATCTGTCACCGTTTGCAAGTTATTGAATTTTAAAATCAATCAGTCCTTTTTGGGACACCCGGTATATATATATATATATATATATATATATATTTCTATCCTATCCTATGTCAAGTGTAGATGGCCTGACTTCCCCCATTTGATTATGCTAAATAAAACTCCAGATAGAAGAATTATTCTACCGCGCTCTCTTTGTTGTGGTCAGTCAGCGCTTGTTTGTGGCCACACGGAATTTTTCATCTTTGATGGATAAAAAATTGGAAAAAATTGATTTTGTAAAGGGAGATAACATTTCTAATGATTCTAAAACGTACATGGATGTAGTAATCCACTATAAATGATAAAAAAAAATAGTGTCCAAAGCGTACAATCCTCGAAATTCAATACTTATTTTCAAATTTATAATCGCATATCTGGTCCAATTAAAGCAACTCAAATTGGTCCAATTAAGGAAACTCCACCCTTTATCAAAACAGATAATCTCGAGACCAACAACAACAAGTTGGAAATTGCTCGTCAAACGTGGCAAATGAGGTGCGTTCGTACTATAACTAGTTTTATAATCATTTTTTGCACCCCATATTATACTGAATGTATAATTTTTTGCACTTCATGAAGTGCATAGTCTGATACAACATTAAAATGCACGTCCAATATTTTTTTCCCATTCCCCGTAATGTAACGGAACACTTTTGACAGTCCCTGTAATTAAACTATACATCCGATTTTCCTAAAATTTCAAATGGCTCAACAAAATTTTGCAACAATTATATCTTTAAAATTTCAGACCATTCGGAAGGCTCTAATATCATTAAAATCCACTTGCAATAATTTTTCCCATTGGCCGTAATGTAAAGAAAAACTTTTGACTGTCCCTGTAATTTAACTATACATCCGATATTCATAAAATTTCAAATGGCTCGACAAAATTTTGCAACAATTATATCTTTAAAATTTCAGATCATTCGGAAGGCTCTAATATCATTAAAATCCACTTGCAATAATTTTTCCCATTGGCCGTAATGTAAAGAAAAAATTTGACTGTCCCTGTAATTGAACTATACATCCGATTTTCATAAAATTTGAAATGGCTCGACAAAATTTTGCAACAATCATATATTTGAAATTTCAGACCAATCGGTTGGGTAGTTTTTGCTCTGTTACATGCGGACAGACGGACAGACGGACAGACGGACGGACTGAACGACGACTATAGGTGCTACGTATTTATATAATTACGAACGCACCTAAAAAACGAAAGCAAATCAATCCGCATAAAAAATATGCGCAATAAACACATGAAATTAGATATGTGTATGAAAGCGTAAAAACTTACCTTAGTAGATCAAAACAGCTAATTTTAGGATTTTTTAAATTGTCTGAAAATAGCACGTAATAGGCGGGTGTTTCATATAATCATAAATGACGCCATTCTGATGAGATCAATTTCAGATGCAGATGACATCTCATTCTGTAATTAAAGGCAGAATTGTGGCTGTCCAAATATAGCTACTCTCCCCTATTGACTGTGAATTTGAAACAGAAGGCCATATTTTGGAATTTCTGAACTCATTTTATCGATTGCTTTTCAGTATTTTTGATTTTAGACAAGTGGTACTATTTCTTGATTATAGCTAAATAATGTATTGTGTTACGATTAATTTCTCTTATGCTGTTTAATCGGTATAAAGTAAGCTTTTAAATGATATGCGTTTGAAAAGCCTAACTTATGTAGATTATTTGCTAGTCCACAATTTTTGTAACGGGGTCATTCTGGGCAAAGTGAGGTCGGGCAAAATGGCCAAATGGCTACTCTGTTAAAAATATCGTGAAAAATTACCTCTGATTTTAAAGGCTATCTATTTGCTCGCTCCATAGGTGTTTATGAGGCATTCTCATTGGTCAGAAAATAGATAGCCTTTAAAAACAGAGGTAATTCTTCAAGATATTTCTAACAGTGTACATTGCAAGGAAGCAATATTTTATTCATTGTTCATAAAAAATACTATCCAAAAGTATTTTCTTTGAAAGAAAGAATACAGCTCGGGGTAATAACTTCTGCAGAGAAAGGCTTACCGTCGAGAGATTTGCAGTATGCATGCCTGCTAGGAGCACTCATATTCCTCCATTCGTCATATACATAATCAGTACAGACTATTTCATCTTTTAAAGATCAAGTACTTAAAATAGTATGAAACATAATACTTATTCTTAATGTGTGTTACTTTAGACTGTGTTGATAAATATATATATGCTAGGGGGCTCTGCCCCCTGCAAGCTACGCTCGCCAACCCCCGTTCAGACACCGCAGAATCTAAAAACACGCTAATCTGATCGGTTTTAAAAATATTATAGAAGATTGAATTATACTGAAAAAAGCTGTGCAGATCTCCCTGTAAACGGGTTTCTATTGAATTTCCTTTGATTTCAAAAATTTAAGGCCGAATCAATTGCTGTTAAGACATCCAATTGTTGTTTTCGTGTGTTATTAAAGAGGATCAGTTAAATGTTTGAAAAGAAGCTAAAATAAAATGAATTAAGTGTCTTTAGTGAATGAATTAAGTGTCTTAGTTTTCAGAGTCTTTGTCTCCCGGTATTTTAAAACATTTTCTATAACAATAGCCTAAGTCATGTGACTATCATCAACAGCTCCGGGCGAACCACTTGGCTTTTTATATTCCTGGTGCCATTTTGGTAATTTAATGTTAGCCAGGTACAGGTGATAAGTCGCCAAATATTATTCTATCGCCATCATTTTATCTATATTATAATTGTCCAAGTCATGTAACTGCCATAAGCAAATACGCTCTGATCCCTTCGCTTTTCATATGAAAGTTTGGCCCAGATATAATATACGGCCCCATATTGGCGCGTTTCGTTTTTTTTTTTTTTTTCCGACGGTAATTTGGGGATAACATCAACAGCATAAACAACAACATCCGGCTTATCAAATCAAGCAAAATAACGATACTATGGCGCCAGTTAAGTACCCGTTGCGTATATGACGTTGGTGTCAGCAACAAATCGCGTCAATATGGGTCCGTATATGACATATGTGCCGAAAGTTTTCCCTTTTTATTAAAAAATCAAATTTCTTTTTCGAATAAAACTACATAAAAGTTTCCATGGTCGCAAAGAATTCTTGGTGCATGGTTGGCGCCCCAACACTGTCACGCTAGCCGGGTGCAAATCTCACCAATAGCTAGTTTTCAAGTCACCAGTTAGCATTTTTTTTTTTTTCGTGTGGTAAATTAAAACATTGCTTTGAAGTTGAAATTAAATGTCATCGTTTGTTACATCATTTAATATTTGGCCAGATGCCATATACACACCAGGTTTGGCGTGATTTTTTTTACGAAAATTTGGCGGAAGCCTCGCTTTCGAATACCAGTTACATATGTATTTTTGGTACTACTTAGTTATCCCGTTGACCAAAAATCTATCACCAAACTGTAAGATTAAATGCCAATAATGGTTGATCGTAAATGTCACATTCACTTGACTTTAAGCAAGTTACACGTCTTTACGTCATCAAGTGATTTTTATTTCGACGTTTTATTTGTATATTTATTAATGTTATACTATTTTATTTGTTCTTTCGTTATTTAAAATAAAAAAAAATGTGAATTTGTATAATTTGGCGAGTGGTTTGGCGATTTATATAATTTGGCGAAATGGGTCGATGGAATAACTAAGTAGTACCGTATTTTTTAATTATTTTCTATTATTTTTTTAAAAGGAAAATAACCAAAAAAAAATAATTAACTATGGAACAAACCTATTTATGTAATTTAAAAAAGAATATAAAGTAAATAAACAACAATAGCCGGGTTACCATGTCAACCAAAATAATGCCATTTTAGCGCCAATTAGGTACCCCGGTGCGTATATGATATCTGTGCCTAATATGTTTCTTTTCATTTTGTTTAAAAAAATAAAGAAGTGAAAGCCATTTATTTTAAATGTTTCAGTTTGTATTAAATAAAATGATAATTAGATAGAAATTGAACTATGAATAAAAGTAACATGATACATTTCTTAGCATACTTTTAAGGGAGGCCAAACTTCTCACCAAATTAGTTTAAAATAGTAACCTTTTCTAAAACCTGAAGAAAAAAATATCTGTTTGATTAAAATTTGATTTCCCATCATTACAAAAATGTATATAAAATCAGAAAAAAATAATATTTCAAAAACTAATTCGAATTTAAAAATTCGAATACCAGTTTTGAAATCTGCCGATCAATACTGATTTTTGGTGTTAATTTCATCGCAAAGAATTCCATATTTTAGAAGAAATCGCCGTGAAACATAATCAGTTGTTTAATGAGTCGATTCATACTTCCGTTTCATACTTGCGTTTCATAAATTCGTTTCATTAGGATTTTATATATACGAGTTGGAACCCGCCGAAATTCGACGAATTAAAATGTTGAGAATGGAACTGTTAGATCGAATTTATAATAAACCTATAAAAATAATTACAATAAAAAATTCATCTTGCATTGGTTGTCTAACTCTTAAAACAAATAATGTTTTTAACCTAAAATTAGCAAAATATTATTTCCACGAACTTCAACTGCTTAAATTATTGAAAAATTAAACTGTATTAGAATACGTAATCCAGATGAGTGATTATGTTGAAGTCATCGATTGAGGCTCTTTTTATGTTTGTTTTTACGGGATGAAAAATCAGTAAAAATATTTTCGCTTTGTCACATCATAAAATCTAAACTGTATGTTATTTTCACATCCTCAACATTTACATACGCACCACTCAAATTCACAATTAATGCGAAATACATTATTATTGAATGTATTTCCAAACTTAAAGTCACGTTTGTCCGATACAGCTTTTCATGTGAATATTCGCACAAACTTTAAGTTCTAATCTCAGTACCCGCGAAAATTTTCCATTCAGAAATTTGCCTTTAGTTGCCATAGTATTGGCCATTTAGTATCGGTCAAATATTTTATTTTATCAAAGAAAATTATCGTTTTGTTTTAAATATGACATCATTTTTACTCTCTGAATCATTTTGCCTAGCGTCTCAATCTCAGTATCAGCGTAATGTAAAAAATATTGAAATATATTCTTCAACCTTTTGATTTATGAAGAAGAATACGTATTTTTTTTAATAGCTGACGTCATTTTCTGTTCAAAAATGAGAAAAAAGTTACTTTTATTTGTAATGTGAAATTGACATCAATAAGGATATAATCAATAAAAATAAATTCCCTTTACTTTTAATAGAAATGGAGTACTTCAGTTGCCACAATTACAAAATTGGTACTAAAAACTACAAAAAAAATTAATATCTCAAAAATAAATTGAGATTGAGCTTTCAAAGAAATTGCATTTAAAAGTACATTTTTTCCCCTATACGAAGGTGTAAAAATTGAAACTGTGCGGTGTTTAGAAGTTTAAAAAATTGCAGTAGCGAAAATTGCAAAACCGAAATTTCATTTCAAATTTGAAAGTGTTGCCATTCGCAGAATGACGTATGCGTTACGCACAGATATGTTTGTCCTGTATAATATAGATAGATAGGGTAGATATATCATGAATTAATTTGATCTGTTCATTTAATTATTCTGGCCACTTTACACAACTTAGATGGGCCACGTAAACCATTTTTTTAAAAGAATGTGTTCATTTTAAAATATTAAAAAAAAGTAAAATAGCAAATGAAACTAAAGTTATTATAGTTACTATTGGTACTTGGTTCTAGAACTTTACTGATTAAAAATGTATCTTCAAAATTCATCAAGCCTTCGACTGAAAATTTTATGCTTGCTTCCCCTAATTTATAAAAATAAAGATATGGGCATCTATCATAGGGGATTTATTAGGGGATTCTGGGAGATTTCAAGCTTTAAAGATGAGCATACTTTATCATTTTTTTTTTTAAATCAGAATGAAGTATATGCAATGCATACTTGTGCATAAAAAGCGCAAAATTGAAAAATACATTTTTTATTAACATCTATTGGAAAATGCTTGTTATGGACTGGCTTTTATATGGTATTGCAGCGATACGCAGTGACCATGAGTAACATCATACAAAATCAATGAAACAACAAGTAAAAATTAAATTTAAAAAATCAAAAACCCAACTGCGTAAAAAGCGAACTAATTATTTCTCATCAATGTGAAACTATTTTTTATATTATTTACTTATTTTTTTTATTTACTTGTATTGATGACTTTTAAGTTGTGTTTAATTGTTAGTTCCTATCTATAAAAACTGTTTTGATGAGTCCTGTAGATCTATATGAAGGTTAGAGTTGCAGTAAAGCAACAGATCCTACCTACACAACTCTCCAGGTTGGGTAATGTTTAAACAAATCTTCTGACTGTAAAATAGTCAATGAAACATCGTCTTCATTTTGAAAGACTTATCGAATGAAAATTCCATTCACTATGGTGAGTAATTTATTTTCGTCTCTACCGCCATTTTGTATTTTACGGCCGTCATTTTGAATTTATAAAAACAAAACCTAGCCTATAACCATCGGACGGTTAAGACGAATTGATAAAGACCTCCCTCATTAAAATCCCTCTACACTTTGGGATGTTTCGAGGGTATAAAAATACACATACCCAGATACGCGTAAAGCACTTAACTCTTCTTGGCAGCCGGGTAAAAAGGACATTATCATATACAGTAAAACCAGGGAGTAGCGGACATCAATATACGTCCAAATTCCTCCGTAAGTCAGGGGTATTTGCTATTCAGAGGTATTTGCTGTTCAGAGGTAAAAATATGCAAATAGTATTTATGTTGGAAATAAAAAAAGTTTTCGCTAAATGGAGGTGCTCGCTATTCGGGAGCGTCCATTATGGAATTTTATTAAACATATATTTTAGGGATTTCGTATTTTTAACAAATTGCAGACTATTAAACTTAATCTATCACTTTTTATAATAAAAAATGATTTTGCTTTGTTTATAATAAAATTAAAATAAACATTTAAATTAAAATACTCAGCAATTCAATGGAAATAGATAAATCTTCATGCGAAAGAGATTAAAGTAAATCAAATTCAGCCATTGCCGAGATACAGTGTAACTCGATTTTAAAAACATTTTCTTTCAAAACAAATTCGTCTTAAGTCTTGTAATATGTATAACACCTTTGTAGACTGTATGCCAAGAATTGTTAAACCTTTTATATGTCTCTATATTTTTAAATACGGCATACCGAGAACATTTTCAAATTGTTAGATTTAAAGAAAGTGAAAAAATAGCAGTAATTGTCAAAAGCAGTCAAAATACTCCCATAATGCCTTATACATAAACAGGGCATATCATAATATCCCTTTAAAACGTTTTCCTTTTTATTTAAATTGTAAAAATCCATGATTTTTTATTTATTTCACGCTAAGAAGAAAATATTCCTTTTCATTTCAATGACATTTCTCATTACAAAATATTTTATAGAGTCACATATAACTTACACAAATTCCGATTCCAAAAGTTTTTTAACGACTTGGAAGTACTTTTCTGCGCAATTTGTTATTAGTACAGAAGGAAAGAGGAAATAGTCTTAGAAGTTCTCCACATGACGTTCGATAAACTCATAACACGTTGTTGCTTAATGTATTTTTCGCTCATTTGGAAAAGCACGTAACAACTAAAAGCAGAGATCGTACATAATGGGGTTGAATTATTCTCAAACTTTTTTGCGTTGAAAGAAGTTTTATTTCTTCTTAATAGGTAAGAGGATACAGAAAGAATTTAAATAGAATGGCAGAAAGGAACTGCAGAAAGAGCAAATTTATTTCATGGAACTAGATGAGTAATATCAAAATTTTTCATTATATGTTTATGCTACTTCGTCAGGAGTGTGCAAGTTTATTATATCTGAATGTAATTATCAAATTGTAAAAATATATTAACGAATATAGAAAATATTCAATGTTTATAATTCTATGTTTTTGATTTTTTTAAAATATTTCTTATTGTAAAAGAAATCACCAGAATAATAAGATTTATCTATACTATATATATATATGTACTATGTATATATGTATACTACATACCATCTACTACATAGTAGATATATATATGTAAATTAAAAGTCGCCGAGAAATGTTTAATATTACAAATTGCAAAAAACATTTTACATATTATGGGAAATCATTTTTCTTCCAAAAATGTACTTAATTTAATACTAAATCTAAAGTGATGTGATTTACACTCAAAACCATAATCGATTTAATAAAATATGGTCATAGGAAAACAAAAACTGTAATGAAATCAGATAAATATTAACTAAAAGTTTTTTAAATAGGTCCTAAAAGAGAAAGGTCATTTTTTAAACTGGAACAACGTTGGTAGATATTGATTCAGAGTGAGTATCAGGCCAGGGCTTGTTTAACCTGGGAGAACTCGCTAGTGAGAATTTCTCTCACGGTGCCCAGTTGCTTTTCTTTTACTTTACATTCGCTTAATAATTCTTTTTTTGCTTGGCTTAGTACTTCTACTTACAAATAAGTAAAATAATTAAAATGACATTTTAAAATTTTAATTAAAATGAAAAATGGTTTAAATAAGTGTCTTAAAAAAAGTACGACGGTGAGAGAAAATCTCCTGCAGCGAGTTCTCCCGGGTTAACATGAGTTTTTGACGTTGCTTATCTTTTTAAGAGTAGACGATAAGGAAAAAAAAATAATTTTTATCAGAATCAGAATGAAAAAACAGCCTGCAATTACATAATTTTCTGGTTGCCATGAAACGATGGGTAAGCAGAATGCATTAACATTTTTTACGCATTGCTTTTGTCAAAATACAGGGTTACCATAAATGATTCAAAACACTGTGTATTGAGATGTACATGACCTACAAAGACGGTTATATATGACAAATTACATACACTAAAAAAGTTTAAAAGCCTACCTCTTGATTCGCTTGTACGAAGGCATTACTACTGCTCTGATGGACATTGGTAGAAACACGCAATTGAACTTATGAACGGAACTGGATCCATTGGAATGTTTCCGAGTGACTAAGGACGCACTCATTGAACATTTGTAGTACGTATCAGAAACTTGGTGAGTGTATATATCATGTATCACCTGTCTTTGTACGTCGCGTCGTATAGTTGTAAATAAAAAGAAGTTAATAAACTCGATGACTCATTTAGGGCAAACACGTATTATTCATGGTCTCATACAAAACACATGCATTTGCTTTGATTACAGCTAAATTATACAAAACGCATGGAATTTAATCATTTCAAATTTGGAATCAAAGGTAGATTTAATGAAGAAATATTCAGAACTATTATACAAATTTCCAATAATGCTAAAAACAAAAGTTGTTTTTCAGAGCTTTATATATTTCATGTGTTGAGATATCAGTTTATTAAATTTCATGAAATATTAATTGCGTAAATGTCAGTGAAGGTGGTGTGGTGACGCGAAACGTTTTAGGTCTCCGTTTCTTTGTCTGTATTTTCCGCCATAACTACTGCAAAAAAACGTGGATTAGCTTGGAATTAAGTATGCGTGTTGAAGATGTATCCGAACTTAACTGTACAGTATTTGGTTATATTTGGTTCATTCGTTCCGAAAATACAGATCATTTTATTTTGCTCCATAAGGGTTTTCTATGGCAATTCAGTCGATTTTCAAATTTTCATTTGTTGAAAGAAAATGTCGCAATTGACTAACGGATTTAAATGGAAAATTTTCCCAAAAAGGGTCTTAAATTATTTCTATTCTTTTAAAATTTTGACAAAATATTTGTCCAGTTTTTTAAATTAGGATTATAACTTTTAGCGACATTTTGTATATTTTTCCCAATAATATAATACACTTTTTTATATCAATTTCCTATTTGACATGACACAATTGATTTAATTTTTGTCTTTTTCTTTTGTCAGTGAACAAACAATAACATTTCACAGCCTATACAAAATATTCAAATAATCCGAATTACGAAATATTAATCAGAATGTCTGGCTGATGGAATTAAAAGGTTAGATAATCTTTCGTAATCTGGTCTGCAACATAGGTTTGCGTCAAAAATGAAAGATGCCAATAACATTATGGTTTTAAATGGTATGTGGGTTTTATTAAAAGACTATCACAAAAAATAATTTATAACGCAAAATCATGTTAGCTATTTAGTCAATTTGCAGTGGACAAGATGATGAATGATTACCATTAGCTTTAAAAATCCCTAGTGTATAGTAAATAGTAAGCTAATGCTATCGAGTTAATTAAGACGTAATTAGATAAAATCTTAAGTCTTAACATTATGTAACGCTTTTTTTTTCAACAAAATATTAGAATTCTAAATTAGATATAACTTTGGACACTCAGTTTACATTTCAATAAGATTCTTATCCATCAGATGCAAGTTTTTGTGGTTGGCAGGTAAGTAAATATTGCTTTTTTGGATATTAGGATAACATAAAATGCTTATCAACCTGTTGCTTATACTCTCAAAATCACAGTGTAAAAATAAATACAAGGTATACTATAACCATTCGGACAACAAATGGTAAATTACGCATTTAAATTTGAAGAGACTAAGAGGTTTCATAGACTCAGAGTCCCCCCCCCCCACACACACACACACACTGAAGTAATGTACTTTATTATTTAAAAAAATAATAAAAATAAACAGCTTATCAGAATTTTAGAATATCATTGCATAACAACATGTGTAATTTAACGCTTCTAATTTTTTAAGCATTCAAATTATTCTTATAAATATTTATCTAATTAATAAGCTTTAAATTTCGGTTTGTAGGACGTTGGATTTTGCGGAAAGTGCGTTAAAAAATTATGACAGCTGATATTGAGGCTCCTGATCTGCAGATTTATTAGTTATCAATCTGATGGATATACTTAACCCTTCAAAAGGTAAGGTACTTGTATTCGTAAAATGTTGAAATAATTGAATGACACCCCTATTTACATGAAAATTTATTTGTCAACAAGTAAAAGAATATTTTCGCGTACAAAATATTCTTTATAAAGGTATTCTAAGGATTTTACTCTATTCTATCTATAATGCATTATTTTCTTCTGCAGCATTTGTTTTTTTTTTCTTTTGATTTGACATTCTGGGTTTCTAAAAATGCCCTTGATAATTCCAGAACCCGAGATTTTTATATTCCCAGAGAGGTATTTCTATTTTGGTCATAGCTGAATAAAATACTTTCATATTCCATTTCTTTTGAAAATGTTGCTAGAGTTGCATAAACTCTTGATAGTGTTTACTTGAACTTCATTTCTGTTAGAGTGTGCACATTCAAATTTTAAAGCATAGTTATAAATGTTTCAAGCAATTTTTTTTTCTCCAAAAGTTTATTTTTCTAATATTCATTTTGCTTTTTTTTTTTTAAAAATATATAATGTAAGCGGGGTAAATTGTGTATAAATACCCCCCCCCCCCACACACACACATATACAGGGTGATTCAAAAAAGATGGGAAATTTTTAAGAGGTGATAGTACACACCCAAACAAACATTTTGTATCAAAGAATGCATGGTCGAAAACTAAACGTAAAAAAGTTAGAGGGCGCCAAAAGTTATGTTCTTGTACGAGGTAAAAACACACAATGAACGATTAAGTTAAGTTACGAAAACAAATTTAATGGCATTTGATTACAATAAGTGCTCAAAACATTGACCGGCAGCTGTTATGCACGCAGTACAACGGCGAAGAACAGATTGCCGAATTTTCTGAAACACACCAGGCACTTCTGCGCTTGCCAGATCTTTCATGTCTCGATTTATTATTATTATTTTTTTTTGTGGGGACAGCTAAAGGCTCTTGTGCATGAGACTCCCATTGAATCCCCAGAAGTACTTGTCGCCAAGCTTTCGGCTGCTGTAGGGGATGTTCGCGATATGCCTGGTGTGTTTCAGAAAATTCGCCAATCTGTTCTTCGCCGTTGTACTGCGTGCATAACAGATGACGGTCAATGTTTTGAGCACTTATTGTAATCAAATGCCATTAAATTTGTTTTCGTAACTTAACTTAATCGTTCATTGTGTGTTTTTGCCTCGTACAAGAACATAACTTTTGGCGCCCTCTAACTTTTTTACGTTTAGTTTTCGACCATGCATTCTTTGATACAAAATGTTTGTTTGTGTGTGTACTATCACCTCTTAAATTTTCCCCCATCTTTTTTGAATCACCCTGTATATATATATACCGTGTGTCCCAAAAATGACGGATGGGTTTTAAAATTCAGTAACTTGCAAACGGTAACAGATATTAAAAAAAATTCTTGCAGGAGGTTTATGTATTATGTCAGCAGGTTTTTTACTGTGATTCTTGATTTTAGTTCGAATTTCAAACAATAGATGGCGCTGAGAGCAATAGGTGCTCAGTCCAGACCCAGTTTTTGGTACTTCGTGATCCATTCAATACATTATAATCTCCTTTTTTTAGCATGGAAGAAGAGAGAGGCCGAAAAATTGAGCCTGGATTTATCAGTTACTGCTTGCAGCGCCACCTATCGATGCTATTTAAGACTAAAACTGAGAATCGCAACATAAAAACTCCTGGCACTGTACATAGCACTCCTGCAAGAGTTTTTTTAATATCTGTCACCGTTTGCAATTTATTCAATTTTAAAATCCGTCAGTGATTTTTGGGACACCCGGTAAATACTATATATGTGCAAGAGTGTAGAGTTATTTATCTATTTGCAATTATATATATGTGTGTATTTGTGTGTAACTATGCGTTCTTGTTTTAGCAGAACTGTCGTGTAGTAGCTATATTACTACAGATTTAATGTTTTTTGCTTTTCATAAATGAGGAATAAAAATGAGTATACAGTGGTGGCCAAAATTGTGGACAATTTTTAAATTTTCATGTTTTATAACTTTGTGTGCTTACGCAATATATAAATTTTCACTTAATTACAAATGTTTATATATCAAATTCAAGGAAATTTAATGTAGAATTTAATAAAAAACAGAATTAAATTTTCTGCATTGTAAAAAATATTAAACCTACTTTAGTCTAAAATACAAACACAATTAGTCATGAATACTGAAGTGTATTGCAATAAAAGCTTCCTAGCCAATCACAATGACTGCTTTGAGGACCAATCAAATGTCAATAACAAAACTATAGTATGTTTTGATTTGTGAAATCGGTATTTTGCTGGAATGAATTTTTCAGAAAGGTGAATACTAGTATAACTAAATAGAATAACTTTTTTTTAATATTTCTATTTTTTTAACGCAAATAATTTAAAACAATGTCATTATCAAGAAGAACTGGTTAGACACCTACAAAAAGAAGCAGAATTGTCATATTGAGAGAAAATATTATCTCTTATACTGAAATTGCAGGTTGGTGGATCAGTCACTTTATATGGCGTACGAAAGTTGTGCTTACGTTATGAAGAAACTAAATCAGTGGTAAATAAGGCAAGATCAGTCCGAAAAAATTGCACAAGTGCTTCTGATGATAGAAACATAAAATAGATATGCCTCAAAGATATAAGAATTTCATCAGATGCTGTTAGATGTCAAATGAATGAAAACGGTAATTAAGTTAGTTCTAGAACAATAATTAGAAGATTAGGACGTTTTGGACTGAAAGGTCCAAGAAAGTAAAAACATTTTAAAATCTTTAGCAACGCACGAAACGAGTTCAGTGGGCAAAAGAACACATTAATTTTCAGAAAATCAGTGGAGGCAAATAATTTTGAGCGATGAGAGTAAAATATCGCTCTTTGGTAGGGATCGGCGAATATATGTGAGATGTAGAGTAGGGATGAGCTGCATCCTGATTGCATTGAAGCAACTAGAAAGAACCCAACAAATGTCTTGATCTGGGCCTCTATGTCTTCAGATGGTCTGGGCCGCATTCAAGTAATTGGTAGTATTCTGAATGAAAAAAAAAAAATCATCAAAACTGTCCCGGAAGTTAAATTGATACTTTCCATTATGGATATCTTCCCTATTAAAGCACCTTTTATCTTTCAGAGCAGGATCCAGCCCCATGCCATACGGCAAAAATATGCAAAGAATGGTTTAAAAATAAAAGCATACAACTATTATCCTAGTCAAGAAATCACCTTGATGTGATTGCTATAGAAAATTTGTGGCGACGTTTGAAAATCCTTGTACAAAAAAGCACCCATGTAATAAAGCGCAATGAATTAAAGCTATAATTGATTATTGGCATCATGTGATTATAAAGGATGAACTCCGAACACACGTTCTCTCAATGAAAAGCTGAGGTGAAGCTGTAATAATAAACAAGGCCTATTCTACTAGCTATTGAATCAGTAAATGTAACTTTTAAATAAAATGAAATCTAAGATAGATCTTAGTTTTGGAAAGCTTAATATTTTTTATAATGCAGATATTTTAATTATGCTTTCTTTATTAAATTCTACATTAAATATCATTGAATTTGATGTATTATAAACATTTGTATTTAAGTGAAATTTATTATATACTTCAAGCACACAAATTTATAAGACATGAAATTTCAAAAAATGTTCCACAATTTTGGTAACCAATGTATATGTTTCTTAAAATTACATGGCCAATTACACCTAATACTGAATTCTACCACACTTGTCTTATACCATTATTTAAAGCACATATTTCTTTTTAAATGAACAGTGAACAGCAGACAGTTCAATGGTCTCCCCATTTGCGAAGGAAATCCACGCCCTGCAGATAAGTAAATGTCGAACACATCATGAAGAAGAAGTAAAAATTATATAGCTGTAGTGCAAAAAGCGACTATGTGTTAAAAAAACGGTAAGAATACAAGTTAGGATAGCAAAAACAGAAAGAGGAAAAGAGAAGAGGAACCACAGTCAATCCGAAATAAGGTGGACGGGCTTCACTGAAGTGTGAAGACCGCAGTGGAAAATCGAAAGATAGTATAGAAAATATTGTTCAAAGTTCAGAACAGCCGAGAAAAGCAAGCAAAGCCAATTTCATTCCAAAAAGACACTTTTCTGTGACCATAAATTATAAGATTACTAGAATATAATTTTGAATAGAAAGTAGGAGCCATAAGAGGATTTATGACTCTCTACAAGGAGATAGTTTAGAAATACGTGCCAACATTTCGCGGAATGAAGTTTAGATGTAGAATCTTTTTTGCTTTGGATGTATACGCGGACACTGTTGAATTTGATGAGAATTTCTTGAAATGAACTTACATCGAGTTCTTCTTTGATTTTAAGTGATATCTCATGTATCGAAGGCGTCTTAGAATTCGTTCAATTCATAAAGCGGAAGAGTAGGAGGCGAAGCCTTAGTTACAGAAGAATTTGATTGGTCGGATAGCAAGATGATATTAGAATCCGTTTTCTCTGGGGGTTTCTTAAGAGAATTTTCCTTTTTTGACGCATCAGCGATTTTAGCCTAGGATCTTCGAAACTGCGGTTTAAGGGAAAATTGCGAACATCCTTTTGAGATGAAGGGTTTTTTAAAGGAGAGTTAGCGCATGGGGCATGGGGACAGTTAGCGCAGTTAGAGGGGGTTTAGGGGCCTCAGTAGAGGCAGCGTTTTTCATATTACATTTTGGGGTCATGTGTGGTCCGCCACATCCCACGGATTTGGGATTTAAATGGCAGTAAGCGCTTACATGATTTTATTTTTGGCAACGATAGCATTGCGCAGATTTCTTTGCCGGTCGAAATTTTTCAATTTCTGACCGTAGACTGTAGATAGAATGAACTTTAAATATTTCGTAAGGAGTTGCATTTTTGGGAAGTTCCATAAGGTAGTGAGGCAGGGGTTTCCAGCCTCTACGACTTTTGATGTGGGTTATTTTAAGAATGGAAAAACCTTTGCTTGAGAGAGTTTCTCTGACAGCGTCCATGTTGAGAGTCCTAGGAAAACCTCTGATTACCACTTTTAGTCTTATTTCATTGTCGGGAAGGATATAATGTTGGATTTGTTTTTGCTTAAAATATTCATGAAAAGACATTTTCTCGCGGTGAGTTACAGGGGAGATTCTAATGAATTCTCCGGCTAATTTAGCTTCATAATTGAATTTACTACAGGAAGAAATTCGTTTATTGAACATTTAACACCAGACAGTTCCAGGTGCTACCCATTTGTAAAACAAATGCATGCTTTCTCGATGAGTTGGTGTATAGCACATCATAAGAAAAAACAGGAAAAGTTAGTCTAATTGTAGTGAAACACTACTGTGATAAAGAGTGTCGATAACTCCCAGCATTACTGCCGAGAATCAAAGACAGAATGAGAGAAAAAGAGAGAGTAAAGTCTATTTAACTAAGCGTCCGAATTGGCAGACAATACGAAAGTAGGAGGCGGGGCTTCATTGTTACATGAAGTCCGCAGTAGAAAATCTCTAACATTTTAATTTTAAGTCAAATATTATAAGGAAAATTACGGTTTAAATATTATATTTTGACATGTATTTTCTAAATATATAAACAATTAACATCTTGTAATAATATACTCATTTTTATTGCTAAAAGGTGTAAATTAAAACTTTAAAAACCGTGAAAAGAAATTTATTCGACTGTTGATATATTTAGACTCTACTCAAGTTATTTTCAAAACGAGAAAAAATATTCTAAAATTACACGGTCTATAATACGCCATCAATCAATTTTTCACGCACTCCTTCATATTATGCACATTATTTTTTTATTATATTATTCAAATTTTACTTGGATATTTATTTCTATTTTCGTTACCACTGGGTAACTCTAGATATAATTTTGGTATGTTAAATAATGCTGCATTTTATAATAGTGAATTTTTGCGCGTTACAATGTCTATTTCTTTCACAACGGATGGATAGTATTGACTGGAGGGAAAAATTATGTTACATTATTTGAAATTTATTTGGATGGTTTCTTCTTGGTATAAATCTTGTTACGGCTGTGGATATGCTATATTTAATATCAGCTACATGCTCATTTTTCCTGAAGTTAAATTTTCTGCTAGTCATAGGAATATAGTTATTCCTTGTTCCGCCTGATCTAATAAATTGTATTTAATATACTCCTGCATAATTCTCAAAATTAATTGGGCCAATTTTAGCGCAAATGTTGTTGTTTTTTTCTGAAGTGGTTTGGATACTAAATAGATATTGAAACGCTTAAGACTTTGTTTTTATTTCTCAAAAAAAGTTTGAAAAGTATTGAAGTTATTATTACAAAGTTTGTATTTTTGCGAATTCAATTTATGTTGTGGATTTTTATTATTGATAATATCCACCATTAATTTATTAATAGGTTGAACTTTAAGGGGACAGTGGAGTTTAAAATCCTTAAAAATATCTTTTTTTTTTTTTTTTTGTAAATTTCACCTTAAATATTAATCAAGGGAACATTATATGCATTATGGCATGCATTTATCACAAAAATAAAATAAAAAAAAATATTTTTGAAAAAAAAATTTAATTTTACGCGTCGTCTCAGAAATCTTCGAAATGCCCCCTGCGTCTCCCATATCAATGAAAATCCCCAATATTTTTTATAAAAGTTTGGTTTATATATATAATCAAAATAGAGCATCGAATTTTATATATTGAATTTAAAGGTAAAAAAAAAAAATCAGAATTTCAAAATTTTTGATTTTTTTTTTTTAAATCTTGAAAATCAAATATATAAAATTCAATGCTCTGTTTTATTTCTATATATAAACCAAACTTTTATAAAAAATATTGGGGATTTTCATTGATATGGAACGCGCAGGGGGCACTTCGAAGATTTCTATGACGACGCGTAAAATTCCATTTTTTTCTACAAAAATAAATTTTATTTTTTTTTTGTGATAAATGCATGCCATAATGCACATAATGTACCCTTGAATAATATTTAAGATAAAATGTACAAAAAAAAAAAAAAAAAAAAAAAAATTGAAAATTTGAAAATTTGAAAATTTTTCGAAAAAATTTCAATTTTTTTAACCTTTAAATTTAAATATATAAAATTCGATGCTCTACTTTATTTCTATATATAATCCAAACTTTTATAAAAAATATTGGGGATTTTCATTGATATGGGAGACGCAGGGGGCATTTCGAGAATTTCTGAGACAACGCGTAAAATTCCATTTTTTCTCAAAAATATTTTTTTTTTGTGATAAATGCATACCTTAATGCATATAATGTACCCTTGAATAATATTTAAGGTGAAACTTATAAAAAAATATATATATTTTTTTTAAGGATTTTAAACTCCACTGTCCCCTTATAACAATATTATGAGCAATTCTGCGAATATTATCCAATTCATTGTACAAATTATTTTCAATGCATACTAGAAAATCCCGTCTTATGAAAAATCTGTGCGTTTAAATTTTATACGTACAGTGGCGGTCAAAAGTTTCCGGCCAGTTAGTTTCTTTGATTTGTTTGACAAAACGTCTCAGCGAAGAAGAAGCACAATTGCTCCAAAAGTTAGGAATAAGCAAATTACCTCTGACCACGTGATTATTTTGATTGCATACTGAAGATATTTAATGCAAAGGGGAGGAATTTTAAGTTTGCGTGTGCAAAAGTTTCCGGCCATTTGTCATTCGTTAGTTTTTGCTATCTGTAAAGTGTTCTTTTGGCTTTGTTTGTTAATTAATCACCGTGAATAACGTATTTGAAATTCAAAAACGAAAAGTTGAACAAATTATTGTTCCTAAACGAGTGATTTGTTTGTCGCTAAAGGGACAATCCTTTAGTGAGATTGCGGCAAAGTTGTCGATCGAAAAATTTACTGTGAACGATATTTTAAAAAATATATATAAAGATGGTCATGGCCTTCGGATTTTGCCACGGTCCGGGGGATCTCGGAAAACGACTATTTTTGTGGATATAATTATCAAGAGAAAAACAGTTGATGACCCGCATAAAAATGCCGCTGCAATTCCCAGCGATTTACGGTGTTAAAATAATGCTGAAATAAGTTGGTCTACCGTGTCAAGATGCTTACGTGACGTAGGACTTTATGGAACAGTCGGTGTTATAAACCTTTCATAAGTAAAAAAAAAAAAAAAAAAAAAAAAAAAAAAATCAGAGGGTCCGACTGGCGTTTTCCAAGGAATACAATGACTGGTCAAGTATGCACCATAGTCTTACATATTTTAGCTCCACTTTTTATCGCCAGTGGCGCCTACTTATCTCGGGTACTATCCGCCCCATCCCCTCGACTAATATATCTACGGATAGTATATAATACGGAGTTTTGTTCGGATAGAGGTTTGTTTAGAATAGAGTGCGCCCCTGGTTGCGAAATGTGGAACTAACAGATTTTTCAAAAGGGTAAAGTGTTTTCAAAGGAATATTAAACGAAACCTTCAGTGCGATCTGTGATCACACTTACCTACTTGTTCACTATATTTATGCATACTATAAAGTGCGTATAAATGCTATAGTTCATATACAGAGCTACAGAAATGAATTCGCAAAGGTTACTGAGTATGAGCAAAATTGCTTGAAGTTGGGTTTTAAAGGCGTTATGCATTTTTACGCTGAACTGAATTTAGTGTACTAAAAAATATTTGTAGAATATAGTTAAAATGATATTCAGGGCCACGCAAAGAGTAGCCGTCCATGGGTGATAATTTCTGGAAATGTAATTTCAGTAGTTTTAAGCGTGTTTTAGTTTGAATTAAATTTTAGCTAAATAGTGGCATGTAATAAAGGTACTAGGTAAACTACAGGGCTGTACACAAGTATTCAAGTAGGTTTCCATCTACTATTAGTATAAATTGCTGAAAGATGAATTTCAACCTATTATGCATTTTCTTGCTAAACTAAATTTCCCCATTATTTAGTATATATATCAACATACACATCGAATACAGTGCTGTTCAAAAGAATTGGAATACATGTTTGGCTATGCGCGGTAACTACTCAAATAAGATTTTTAAATATTTACTTAGTTATCTTATTTACCTCATTTCCTTAAGTAACGAAGTTTCGTTAAAGCTTTCAGGGAGTGTTGGAAAGTGTTTCATAATCTACGCTGTACGCATGATTTTTCTTACTTGTTATTTAAATTATGAGAAATTATGAAATTTACAAGTCGAAGTATCCCAATTTTATTTAGATCTGTATATGGGGAATTTTCACAATCTTTTGACTTTCATGTCCCTGAATAATAATTTTTATTTTAATCCACTTTTTGTATTTTTTTTAGTTTTATATACTGGAGAATATCTCATTGCATGATTGTATAACAATATTAACTAGATAAATAAGTTTTGGACGATGTTGGGTGTCCAAATACCAGGAAAACACTTATACCGTCCCGTGTCCCTGATGCTGATTTCTAAGTTTGGAGCTGTCTTTATAAAATTGTTTCAATAAGAGTAATTCGATGTAATTTTTTCCGAAAACTGGGACAATTGTTTTATATAAATAAATATGTTGCAAAAAATTAACCTGCACACATTTTTACGCTGGATATTATTTTTTAACCCTGTTCCTGGGTTTTTCATACTTACCGTCAATCTTTCTAAACTTAGACAAAAAATCACTTCAGATGCAGCCACAAAATTTTTTTCATGTTTTTTCTCTTGAAGAAGAACGCTAGAGAAAGAATGTCTAATATTCTTTGACAGGAAATTTACTGCAGAATTTAAATCAGCATTTAAATATCAAGGCTTTATTGGTAATCTTACCGCCCCGAAGGGTTATTCCTGCACTTTTCTAGGTAACTTTTTTTTTATTTATTTAATCCAATGTTAACATCTGTTTCTAAAAATCAATGAGCATTGTGGCTATCACTTAGTCTTAACATGATTTGCCTAAAATAGGTGGTAATTTTCCTTACCGTTTTATTCTTGCCGTCTCTTTTTTTCCCCATTTCGTCCTTTTTTTCCTGTACCGTCCCCTTTTTTCACCTTACCGTCCCATCTTTAATACCCCTTTAAGACAATGTTATACCAAAATTTTGTACTAAAATTACTACATTGTTATTATTTCTTATTTGAATGTCCTGTGAGTAGTATGCAAATTCATTATGAGTAAATTTCGAAGAAAATAAAAATTTTTATTGGTAAAATGGTAAGGAAAATTAAACTCGCAAAGTTTAATTTCCCATAACTTAAGTTTAACTTAAACCTCATTTAAATAAAAAATGTTTCGCTGCTGACCATTTTTTCTTTATTTTGAATCATTAAGGCATTCGTCTATCAGATTAAAATGTTATTTTAGCAAGTTTAATTTCGCAAGATTTTTCCCCCCAAAAGTCAAAAGATTGTGAGAATGCCCCATATGTGGGTGGCAACACAGATGGATGGAAATGGACTCTAGGAAAAACGTAAGCCCAGTATAAACATTGATATTGACACTATTTGGCGCACAGTGGAAGCAAAATCATGGTCAAAATTAATTTTCAAATTATTTACAGTTAAAATCATTGATGCTGACTTACTATTAGTAAATACACTTAATTAATGTTACATACACATATAGTATTCATTTACTTAATATATATATATATATATATATATATATATATATATATATATATATAATTATAGTTTACTTAACATTTTACCGTATATAAGAAGAAAGTAATTGTTGATACAGTTGTTTTACTTACAAGTAATTTTTAATTAAATGTGATTAATTTTACTGTATATAAACGTTTAATTATTTACATAAACCAATGTATTAATATAAATATTATTTGCATTTAGTATTTAGCAAAGTTGAGTCTATAAGGTTTAGTTGTAGTATAGAGATGCTGGTTTTGAGTATTTTTAGTAGGTAACCAAAACAATTTATATATATAAGTATGGCAATTATATGCGGAATATTAAAAAAATGGGAAATCAATACTATAACCAATACGACTATGCTTCCAAAAATGATCCGACAGATCCCGCAAACCTTTAAAAAGCTATATATTTAAATAAGTATATCTAAATTAGGGCATCAGTCATAACACATTTTTAATTGTAGATTTTTTTTTTAGTAATTTTAAAAATAAAACTAATGAATTCAATAATTAAACAAACCAGAAAAAATATATATTTAAACATAATTAAACGCAATAACAAACTTGAAAGGTAACAGTAAATCACGTTTTCTTGGAAAGAAATATCCTCTTCAACTGAGGCTCGGAACTTCCGGATATGACTCATGCTCCTGAAAAAGACATAGATCGACGAACCAGTTAGTGAGCTATTAAAAAATATAGATGTCACAATTGTTTTACCAATTTTAATTTTTGCATTTTTGGCCAGTTTTTCGACAAATAATCCCCTGTGCGTCGAAACATAAACTAGTTCAAAAACGAAATGTAATTGCATTAAATATTAAAACCATAATGATTCTCATCTTATTATTATTTTTTAAACATACGAAAATTTCTTGCAAAAGCTTAGATAAGTGGCAGTATCTTAGTTTCATTGCAAATATATCTGGGTGGCAATGCAGATGGATGGAAACGGATCCTTCGAATTACCTAAGTTCAATACGGACCTTAATATTGACAACAGTATGCGTTGAAAGTAGTCGGCTGTATTTGTAATTACTACTCATGTTTTTTATAACCTGTTAGCATTTTCGACTTTTTATTTTAACAGTACCAAGCGTTAGTATAGTTAAAAATCTGAATAGGAAAATGAAAGCGCACAGTATCGGAAGTCTTCGGGTTTCTCGCTTTCGAGAGCTAAAAATATATCAATGTGTGTATGACGCGGATTGAAAAAAATTCGCTATCGGGGGTATCTGTTATGGACATTTGACGGTATATTTTCAATAAAATTGTCTCATTTACTTAAAGTATGAGAAAGTTATTTCAAAGGATTGAAATATATATGAAAAAAAAAATTAGTTAATATGTAACATTTTGTGTTTTGAAAACTACAGCATTAGTCTACTTTAAAGCCAAAGCATAGAATTGACTAGTTTAAAGGAAACAAATTTAAACTTTTAGATTAATCTTTAACAGCAATTAGTAAGTTTTATTGAAATTTCTTTAATAGGAAATTCTATGCAGTCACTTTAAATTTTACTTTTAAATATAATCATAGTTGCAGTTATCTACATTTAATTAATTATTACTTTTTAATTGTTGTTTTAAATTATATAAAAAATATATTTAAGTGGTGCAAGAACATTCATGCTATAATTTTTGTAAAAAATTTTCTTTGAAGAAATAACTGTAAATTTATTAGCCACTCACTTTAAAAATGTCCCAAACTAGCGTTACATAATTTTAGTTTACGTGAATTCTTATTCTACTACCATAATATACATATAGCGTGAAAACTTGTCTATGATACTAGAAAAAAATTAAAAAAATACCATCTTGAAATTTTTCTGTTTAACTTTTTTGCATTTCTTAATTACTCTATTATTAAAAATACTTTTAAACATAAAACTATTTCGGAATGGAATTTTAAGCATGTACGCTGTTTCCAAAACATTTTCTATATGCGTTTTAATTTTACATTTAATTAAATTCTTATTACTTTTAATAAATATACACAATGGATAAAATTAAAAGGACACACTTTAAACGCATGAAGACTTTCAAAAATGCAGAAGTTTTGCGTATTTTTGAGTTTTTCTGTTCATAATAATTTCATATAGAAAAATAATTAAAAATTTTCGTACATAATAACTTTATTAAATATGGCACTTTTTTCAACTGGAAACTTTCTTCTAATTACTTGTTTGATATTGAGAGATATTAATTTAACTTTTATCGTTTTTGGCATATTTCATGTTAAACCTATGACTCAAAATAAACTGCTTCACTAGTTCACTTCTCAATAGTTCTCATTTAGTTTATTCCCAATTATGAGTTCGAAACTTTTAAATATACCTAGTAACTATATATATATATATATATACTAGGGGTTCTGCCCCCTGCAAGCTACGCTCGCCAACCCCCCATTCAGACACCGCAGAATCTAAAAGCAGGCTAATTTGATCGGTTTTAAAAAGATTAGAGAAGATTGAATTATAATGGAAAAACCTATAGCGATCTCCCTGTAAACGGGTTTCCATTCAAATCATTTTGATTGCGAAAATTTAAGGCCAAATCAGTTGCTGTTAAGACTTCCAATAGTTGTTTTCGTGTTTGATTAAAGAAGGCCAGTTAAACATTTGATAGGAAGCTAAAATAAAATGAATTAAGTAAACAGAGTCTTTGCCTCCCGGTATTTTTCACAGCGTTATAAAACGATTGACATAATACAATTTACTCGAATTACTAAAATATACCGGTTTAACCCCTTCAAGGGCGGTGGCTCACTTTCGGACCACTTAATTTTAATTCTTAAATGCGACCAGAATATTGGAATGAAAAGTTTTCTTTTATTAAGTAAGTGAACAAAAGCATTTTCGCATTTTGAAATTTGGTTGTAAATTCTAAAGCCATTCACTGATTTCAACATTTTACGAATAGAAGTACCTTGCCCCTGAAAGGGTTAAACGCATATTGATGTATTTATTATTTTAATGTTTCCTTTCTCTTTTAATATTCACGTGTAAATACAATTTTCAAGACATAATTTTCAATATTTTCCTGCTTTTAACAATTATTCATTTAATAGTAATTTTAAAGAGTTTTTTTGTTGTTGTTGTTGTTTTTAATAGTCCCGTGTAAATAAATTTTAATCGTTAGGAAATATTATTCTTTGCGCTGTTTTTAAAATTGAAAACAATCTCTATAATAATAGCCTAAGTCATGCGACTATCATCAACAACTCTAGGCGGATCCCTTCGCTTTTTATATTCCAGGCAGCCATTTCGGTACATTAAAGTTAGCCAGCCACAGGCGATAAGTCGCCAAATATTCTATCGCCATTTAACTTATATTATAATAGTCCAAGTCATGTAATTGACATAATCTATTACAACCCTTCGCTTTCCATAAGAAAGGATTCCATTTTTGTATAGCATTACAGACAGACACACAAATTTTCATTTTTATATATTAGATTAAAAAAAATTCCGAGGCAATACTTAGCTATTTGGTTTAATTTACAGTTCTAAAATTAAAATGTGCCAAAACATAAAATAACGTTTTTGCTGCATAAAGATGCAAAAATAATGAAAAAGATATCGTTACTTTCAAATATTTATCTTATAACTAGAGGGCTCTGCCCACTGCAAGCTACACTCGCCAACCCCCGTTCAGACACCGCAGAATCTAAAAGCACGCTAATCTGATCGGTTTTTAAAAGATTAGAGAAGATTGAATTATAGTGAAAAAACCTGTAGCGATCTCCCTGTAAACGGGTTTCCATTCTTTTCCATTTGACTGTGAAAATTTAAGGCGGAATCAGTTGCTGTTAAGACATCCAATGATTGCTTTCGTGCTTGATTAAAGAAGATCAGTTAAACATTTGAAAAGAAGCTAAAATAAAATGAATTAAGTAAACAGAGTCTTTGCCTCCCGGTATTTTTTAACAGTGTTATAAAACGATTGACATAATACAATTTACTACAATTACTACAATGTACCGCTTTAACCCCTTCAAGGGCGATAGTTCATTTTTGGACCACTTAATTTTAATTCTTAAATGCACCAGAATATTGGAATGAAAATTTTCCATTTATTATTAAGTGAACAAAAACATTTTCGTATTTCGAAATTTGTTTGTAAATTCTGGTGCCATTTACTCATTTCAACATTTTACGAATACAGGTACCTTGTTCCTGAAAGAGTTAAACGCATATTAATGTATTTATTATTTTAAAGTTTCCTTTCTCTTTTAATATTCACGTGTTCAATTTTCAATATTTTCCTACTTGTAACACGTACTCATTTAATAGTAATTTTAAAGGGTTTTTTTTTTTTTTTTATGTTTTTAATAGTCACGTGTAAATAAATTTTTAATCGTTAGGAAATATTATTCTTTGCGCTGTTTTTAGAATTGAAAAAAATCTCTATAGTAATATCCTAAGTCATGTGACTATTATCAACAATTCTCGGCGGATTCCTTCGCTTTTTATATTCCAGGCGGTCATTTTGGTACTTTAATGTTAGCCAGACACAGGCGATAAGTCGCCAAATATTATTCTATCGCCATGATTTCACTTATATTACAATAGTCCAAGTCATGTAACTGCCATAAACAATTACAACAATTCGCTTTTCCTAAAAAGGTTTCCATTTTGATTAAAGAATCAAAGTTATTTTTTCGAATAAAACTACATAAAAGATGCCATGATCACAAAGAATTCTTGATACTTTTATGTTAGCCGGGTGAAAATCTCGCCAATAGCTTTTTTTAACTCGCCAGATAGCATTTTTTTTATTTTTCGAGTGGTAAAATAAAACGGTACTACTTGGTTATCCCATCGACCAAAAATCTATCGCCAGAATATAAGATTAGATGCCGATAATGGTTGATCGTAAATGTCACATTCACTTGACTGTAAGGAAGTTACACGTGTTTACGCCACCAAGGGATTTTTATTTCGACGTTTTATTTTTATTTTTATCAATGCTAGGCACAGATGTCATATACGCCCCATATTGGCGCGACTTTTTTACGACGGCAATTGGGCAAAAACATCAACAGCATAAACAACAACGTCCGAGTTACCATATCAAGCAAAATAACGACACTTTGACGACCAGTTAAGTACCCGTTGCATATATGACATTGGCGTCAGAAAAAAATCGCGCCAATATGGGGCGTATATGACATCTGTGCCCAATGCTATACTAATTTATTTCGGTACAGATGTCATATACTCCCCATATTGGCGCGGTTTTTCCGACGCCATTTTAGCGAAAATATCACCATCATAAACAACAACATCCGGATTACCATATCAAGCAAAATAACTATACTTTGGCGTCAGTTAACCTTTAACCGGAATCTCTAAATTGTTCCACGTTAGTGGAATCTTATGTCCTAAAGGACCCTTTAATTAAAATCCAAGTTATTTTCTAATATATATGAAATTACCACTTAGATGGGTAATAAGCGCATTGAAAAAAGTCTCATGTACTATATGAATCAACTTTTATTCATATATATCTTGAAATTATACATTTTTAGTTCTTTAAGCGTTGATGCGCGCGTTTCGAAATTAAACGGTTTTTTTTTTTGCCGTTGTCCGGTCAAAATGGACCCACGATTCCGGTTAAGGGTTAAGTACCTTTGCGTATACGACATTGGCGTCAGAAAAAACCACGCCAATATGGGACATCTGTGCCTTTATTTGTTCTTTCGTAATTTAAAATAAAAATTAGGTCAATTTGTATAATTTGGTGAGTGCTTTGGCAATTTATATAATTTGGCGAAATTGGTCGACTGGATAACGAAGAGTACATTTAAAACATTGCTTTGAATTTGAAATTAAATTTCAGGATTTCTTGCAATATTTAATCGAGTTTGGCGTGGTTTTTTTTTACGACAATTTGGCGAAAACCTTGTTTTCGAATACCAGTTACATATGTATATGTATTTTTAAATTATTTTCTATTATTTTTAAAATGAACTAATAATAAATAAAAATAATTAATTAATAACTATAGAACAAAACAATTTATAACTTTTTTTTGTTTTAAATAAAAACAAAATAAAGGTAAATAAATAAGCAACAGTAGCCGGGTTATCATGTCAGGCAAAACAACGCCCTTTGGCGCTATTTAGGTAACCCGGTGCGTATATGACATATTTTTCTTTTCGTTTCGTTTTAAAAAAATGAAAGAAGTTAAAGCCATTGATTTTAAATTTTTCAGTTTGAAATGAAAGCTTTACATTAAATAAAATGATAAAAAAAAACATTGTACTTAGCATAGATTTAAGTGAGGCCAAACTGGTCACAAATTAATTAAATATAATAACCCTTTCTGAAATACGAAAAGAAATATCAGTTATGATTAAAATTTAGTTGCCATCATTAGAAAAGTGTATAAAAATTAGAAAAAAATTAATATTTCGAAAACTAATTCGAATTTAAAAATTCTAATACCAGTTTTGAAATCTGCGGATTAATATTGATTTTTGGTGTTAATTTCATCGCAAAGTATTCCATATTTTAGGAGAAAACACCGTGAAATATAATCAGTTGTTTAATCAGTCGATTCATACTTGCGTTTCATACTTCCGTTACATACTTCCGTTTCATAAAATGCGTTTCATTAGGATTTTATATATATAGGGTAGATATAATCAGTTGTTTAATCAGTCGATTCATACGTGCGTTTCATACTTCCGTTACATACTTCCGTTTCATAAAATGCGTTTCATTAGGATTTTATATATATAGGGTAGATATGTGTGTGTGCCTGTGTGTGTTATTATATTTTGTTCAGCCAGAAATCATTGGAAATTAAAAATAAAAAGTTAAAAAAACAATATTTTTCAATGTCATTCAATTAAAGATATAAATCGAAAACAACCACAAGCATGACACGTTGGGTAATATTATGTTCTTTCCTATGGTTTCCAATATTACAGAATCTTTTGCCATGTATGTTTTACGATCTTTTTTCTTTCGGTTTTTGCATACGTAAGTAGTACTTTAAAATATAAAATTCTAATTCAGTATTGGTTTAATGGAAATAAAATATACTATAAAGTAAATGTTCATTATGTGTCAAAATAAAACTGTGTATAATATTTTTTTCTGGAATAATGTATAAGTAAATAAAATTGAATGAAAATATTTATGTAAAAATAACTTTCAATTTGTTGCTAGTATATTCTTTTAACAAAACTTATTTGAAATATATAATACTGACAACAATTTCCGTGTTTACTACTCAATTCAGTTGCAGAAAAAAGTCTGCTGAAGCCGCTTCTGAAAGTTTTACGGTATTCGTATTTGTTTAATGGAAATAAAATATACTATAAAGTAAATATTCATTATGTGTCAAAATAAAACTGTGTGTAATATTTTTTTCTGGAACAATGTATAAGTAAATAAAATTGAATGAAAATATTTATGTAAAAATAACTTTCAATATGTTTTTAGTATATTCTTTTAACAAAACTTATTTGAAATATATAATACTGACAACAATTTCCGTGTTTACTACTCAATTCAGTTGCAGAAAAAAGTCTGCTGAAGCCGCTTCTGAAAGTTTTACGGTATTCGTATTTGTTTAATGGAAATAAAATATACTATAAAGTAAATATTCATTATGTGTCAAAATAAAACTGTGTGTAATATTTTTTTCTGGAACAATGTATAAGTAAATAAAATTGAATGAAAATATTTATGTAAAAATAACTTTCAATATGTTTTTAGTATATTCTTTTAACAAAACTTATTTGAAATATATAATACTGACAACAATTTCCGTGTTTACTACACAATTCAGTTGCAGAAAAAAGTCTGCTGAAGCCGCTTCTGAAAGTTTTACTTCTATGGTTTTAACTTAAAATGAAATCACATATAATTCAGATTTAATTAAAATACATTTTATATTCCGTCAAAATGATTTCTTTCTAACATATAGTTCTTTTTTTTTAAATTCTTCTTATTAAACATTAGTTAAAGTCTGTAAAGGATCTTACAACGCTTAAGTATTTATTTACTCTCTATTTTGTTAAGAAAATACTACAGATAACTCTACAAATTTATTTTATAGAAATGTGTTTAATCGGATTTTAGTACGTTTCATTCAGCAGTTTTCTTTAAAAAATGTAATTTATATTTTTTTAATAAAACTCAAAAAATATTTGATTGTTTTTTCATCCTCTCCGCTTTATATTTTTATAAGAATATTCAATATGTACCATTTTTTTTTTTAAATCAAAAGTGGTATACACTTTTTGATTTCTAATTTTATGATAAATGAGTATAGAAAAGCAACTTAACAAGTTACAACGACCATTTGGAAAATGATTTTTTCAAAGACTAAAATTTAAGACATAAAAAATTGCACGGAGTTGATCATACATTACGTACGCCATGAATTAAACATTAATAGTGTTATTACACGTAAAAATTCCAAGAGAGAAAACTCGCTTGCGACTCGTACGTATTATCCATGTGAAACTTACGTATTATCCAATCATTTCATTGGCTGTTCGGGAAAAGGCTTTTCCATCGTCAGATTTCCAAGAAATCTGACGGCCCATTTTAAATTAAATTTCATTCTTAAACTTCTAAACATCCCACAATATTACTTTTTACACTGTCGTATAGAAAAAAAAAATGTACTTTTAAATGCAATTTGTTTGAAAGCTGTATCTCAATTTGTTTCTGAGTTATTATTTTTTTTTTTTTTTTGTAGTTTTTATTACTTTTTTGTCATTGCGGCAACATAAGGCATCCATCTCTGTTGAAAGTAAAGGGAAATACAGATTACTGTATAGACCAATCAGAAAACGAACAAAATACGGATTAAACCAATAAAAACCTTCAGATATGCTTTTGATTCCCCATCCTGACGAGAACAATAACCATTTTTCCAAATGGTTAAAAATTGAGATTTTATATATTGCGTCTCTAAATGTTTTAACGAAATTTTCATGGACTTTCAGGCGATATATTATCGATATATTATCATATATTATCGATCATTTTTAAAATCAATAAAATTGCAGCTGAAAACATTAACAATTACATCAGATTAAAGAGAATCTATAATGCTTGAAATCTGAATTAAATTTTGAAACATCATTAATTAACTTCTGCTCAAGTATGCAGAGAAGACTTCATCATCATTTTAGGTATCTTATGTGGAGAAAAGTAATTGTTCTGCAAATACCAAAATTTACACACACCCATGAGAAGCTATTTGATACTTCCAAGAGTGGTCTTTAAAAGTCCCTCTGATCAACCAGCAACATGTTGTCATTTTTGAAATGGGGAATCCTTCTCAATAGGGTGGAGCGAAAAAAATTAATTTTTTACAATCAAAAACGGGCAGGTGCCAAAAGTTGCCTTTATACTAGTACTTCATCTGCGTACAATATTACCGCTGAAAAAAAAAATGGCTTGAATCTGCGCTTTTGGTCCAAATGTTGAAATTTTGGGTAAAATTTGACATTTTTTCAAAAAATTAAAAAAAATTCTACAGAGATGATTATTATTTAAAAGTTCTATTTAACCCTTTATTATTAATGACTTAACATATTTAAAGGATAAAATGATATCTTTGCTCTGTATAACTGGAACAATACTGACAACTTTTGGTGGAAAAAAGGCGTTGCTACTCAATTGTGCCACACAAATAATTGTTGTTTAGAATACAGCTCTTACTTAGTTGCTTTCAAAGTTACCCAGGAAGTATCACGTGGAGGTGACTGCATTTCATGTCACAACAGTGCATAGCTCGACCACCCTACCATCTGAACTCAATGTTTTATTTATACATTGATGGTGTTTTTTTATCAAAGAAGGGCCTACGTTTTCTATGTATCAACCTAGTACATATCTTCTTTGGATCCACAGACTTTGGATGCTGCTGCTGGGATCTGCTTTACGTATTTTTTTGCTGTTTGTGTAAGAGAAGATAAAGAGTGTAATGCAGTGCGGATGATATTAATGTAATCTATTCAGCCGTCTATTATCTTCACAAAGATTGCTCTCGATAAATGCATATTGATTAGAGGTTCTGTTACCAAAACACTTTTCCAATGAATTATATTTATATAATTAGCCGCTTCAAAGATGGTTGTCGATATTTCAGATTTGCGTATGCAATCATTTACTCACATCTTTCAACTATTATGTGCTGAGCAGCTAGCTGTTTAATGTGATGGACATCGTCAGAGAGAATTGAATTAAGAATTTCCTCTGCATTTGCAAAGCAACCATTGTCCTACATAACCTTTTTTTTTTAGTAGTTGTTTTATTCCGTTTTGTGTGTTGTTTAGTAGCCGAGTAATTTCCCATGAGTTTTGAAATATCTTCTTTAGCTGTGGATTATATTTGATTGTAAACTATCCTGGGGCCAAACTTGGATACCATAGTACTTTTTGAGTGAACATAGAGACTCTGATGGGCAGTGAGTGCTCATTTGAAGGCGGATAATTCTGTTAGTCGTTGTCATCCATTTTGCGAGGGACATGCTTAGAATGAACCATTACAATTGATCATATGCCACCTCCAAGTCCAGTGAATTTTCTCTGCACCATTTATTAGACAAGATCGTTGGAAAAATTAGATTTTAACCCACATGGATTCACCGGAACAATAGGAAAACCTTTGTCCACGTGCTTTTTTCAGTTCTAATTTCAATTTTTGAAGCCATAGAGAGTAATTTTCAAACATTATTTCCTGAAATCGAGAAAAGGGTACTCACCACATACCGGAAATACATGCTAGACATTTGCAAAGTTATTTCTTCAAGATATGCTCAGAAGAACTAGCGAATAGGAACCCAAGAAACTTCTCCTACACAAGATGGCTCACAAAGGCGCATAAAATTATTCGCCTTTATAAAACCACTGATTGACCATCAGAGTCTGGTTCACTCACAAAGCATGGAATCCAAGTTTATGCTGCAGGGTGGTTTACACCAAATATAATCCACATCTAAAAAATTAATTTAAAAACTTATGGGGAATTACTCGGCTACTAACCATAATAGAAAACGGCAAAAAAAAAAAACAAATACTAAAAAAAATTATTTAGGACATTGAGAGCAAATTTTTCACATCGAGAGCAAATTCTTATTGCAATTTTGATGACGATCGCCATCACATTAAACAACAAACTTATCAACATATAAAAAATGCAATAAGTAGAGTAAAGGATGACATACACAAAGATGAAACACCTAAATGTTGTAAAATGTTGTAGGAGCAGAACTCCCAATCACTATACGGTAACTGGATGCGATTTTGGTGAAGATACTAGAGGGCTGAATAGATTCCATTAATTCCACAGCATTACTCTGCTTACCTTATGATACACAAGTAGTAGAAATATACGTGAAGGAGTGTCACAGCAGCATCATCCAACGTCTGTGGATATAAAGATGAGATGGACTAGGTTGGTACAGAGAAAACTTATGCCAGTATTGCTAAAAAATCACAATTCAATATATAAATAAAACATTGCGCTTAGATGGAAGGGTGGTCGGGCTATGTACTGCTGTGTCATGAAATGCAGCCACCTCCTTGTGATACCCCCTGGGTAGATTTGAAAGCAACTACGTAAGAGCTGTATTCTAAACAACAATTAGTTGTATGACAAAACAGAGCGGCAACGCCATTTTTTCACCAAAAGTTGTCAGTTTTGTTCCAGTTATACAGAACAAAGATGTCGTTTTATCGTTTAAACATGTTAATTCATTAATAATAAAGGTTTAAATAACACTTTTAAATAATAAACATCTCTATAGAATTTTTTAAATTTTTTGAAAAAATGCCAAATTTTACCCAAATTTTCGACTTTTGGACCAAAAGCGCAGACTCAAGCCATTTTTTTCAGCGGTAATATTGTACGCAGATGATGTACTAGTATAAAGGCAACTTTTGGCACCTACCCGTTTTTCAGTTAAAAAAATAATTTTTTTCGCTCCACCCTACTGTTCAATGTTTCAACCAAAGGCTGTTTTACATGGCTGTTTCAAAACAAACTATGAGAATTGAAACAAAACTATAAGATCAACACAATAGTTTATAATCCTTGACAAAATCAAAATCCATCTCCGAAAAAAAGCACAATCTCAAAACTGTTTCTCACTATGAAGCTAAACTTTGCACTTAAGCTCATTTATGAGCTAATGCAACTATATTAAAATAAACTGATGAATAAATAATGAGAACTCAACAATTTTTCACTGAAGGGTGCAATCTATTATTTATTATAATCGTAACTCAGATCAGTTGAAAAGTCTAAACTCTCTCAAAATAATGCACAGGTCTACTATAGCGATAACCAATTGTACAATTCCTCTAAGCATTCGCATATGTACAATCTGTTAAATTTCTCGGCAGAATCCCTTACACGTGAAAAATTAAAAGAAGTTCAGGAAATTTTCACAATAACTAAACATGTTTTAAAGGAAATTTAAATTTTATAAAATGCATTCACAACATTTAAAGTTACAATTTTTCTAAGAATCAGCAATTTACTGAAACTCAATTATTAAAAACTGTCCAGATTTCGCAATTCCGTTATCGATAAGTAACAAACATCGTAGAGAAGTCCAGAACAAGTGACATCATGAACTAAATAATTCTATTATATCTCACAAGCGATTCGTATTTTACTGTCGATGAATCCAAAACTTCTTAGCTGAGTTAACGATGTACAAACGAATTGCGCAATAACTAAACGATTTCGTAACTCAACATCAAGAAATTGTTGCATGCCTATCTTATAAGCGTTCAGAATTTGTTTTATAGAAAAAAAAATTCTGAACGTAACACGTTTTATTGTACACGTTTTTCATAATTTCTTCTAAAGATTATTTTAATATGTACGTGCTCTAAAATGCAGTACTCTTATTCTGTCAGGTAAAATTATTTGTATTAGTTAAGAAAATGCCAGATTTCTTTAAATAATACTTTCAGATATTCGTATATTTTATTAAAACTTTCAAAAGAATAAAATGATATAAAATCCTTCTTCCAGAATAAATGAAATATACAACTTTTTATATATATAAAATATTTTACTTTAATTTAAAAGAGAAGAAAATAGCATTATATAGAAAACTAGATTGTAACTTTTCTCCAAATATTCTCTATTTTTCAATTAGTAATATATAATATAATACATAACATGTTCGTCAAATGATTTAAATTCGATTGCTTGGAAAGATGAAGAAAATTACAATCCATTTTCATTTTTCTCAAATCATTTAAATCGAAATGACTAATCTCACGAGGAAATAAGAATAACATTTTCAAGTGTCCTCTTTCCATTTCATGTTTACACGTACTTTCTATGGTTTAGGTACATATTTCTTCTTCACATGGACTTTATATATTATATAGAATATAAAAATTTCCATTTATAAAAAAGAAAAAAATCTAATTATTAGAATGTTTCTTCATTTATAAATGATAATGTAGACTTACAAGCAAAAAACAACAAAACATTTCCCCATTTCTTTTAAAAAATTACGTTAACGCAATTTGATACGCATTCTCCTAAATGAATTAAAATTATTGTATAAGCAAGCAGAAAACATATTTTGCCCTTTATGACAAATATATAATGAATATATAATTTCTATAAGAATTACTATATTATTTTGAAAAGAAACAGTCTAAAACTTATAAATTCCTTTTTTCGACTTTCAGAAATTTCAAATTTATGAAAAAATAATCTTTGAATTTGATTATGTTTTTTTTCTTTTAAGTTAGCCGATTATTACATTCTCTATAATTTTTATTGACACAAAAATGACAATTGGCTTATTTATATTTAGAATATAAAAATACTAATATATTAACAGTAAAAATATCTGAATCATGTGAAATTAATACAATATTTTTAGGATGTTGCGGAATAAAAAACAGATTGACATATTTACATTTGAGTCAAACTCTGCTATATTTAAAAATAATAATAATCATAAAGATTTCAAAAGTTCATTACTAATGCATTTATGAAAAACGAACCTATATACACACACACATACACATATGTATATATATATGCGTGTGGTTGTATGTATATATATATATATTCCAACAAATTAATAATATTAAAAAGACTATGTAATCACATATATTGACAAATTCCCAAATAATTATGCCACCATATGCATATCTTTTTATCACCTTACATCTTATATTTCATCAAATAAGTCTTTCCAAAAAAACTAATGATGATATTATAGTTAACAATCGTAAAATTATTGCTTATTATAAACTACTAAATATTATTCCTATTTTTAAGGATCCGTATTTAGTGCTCATTTCTAAATTTCATAAGACACCAGTTAAATTCAGACCAGTTACAATTGGAGGAAATACGTGTAATAATTATGCTAACAACATTTTATTAAAAATTCTAAGTCAAATTTATAATCTAACAATAGAAACAGATGATAAACATTATATTAAAAATAATCATAAATTGGTTAATGTACTTAAAGACATTAAATGTGTAAAAAATATACGACCATATGATTTCAAAGATCTATTTAATAATATGAATCTTACAGACCTGCATAATATAATTAATAAACACTATTTAAAACATATAAAAATAAATTAACTCTTCCTACATATATAGATATAAAATATTTTCGCCCTTTAACTAATTTAATACTATATAATAGCTATACCTTACAAGATAATATTATTTATCTACAAATAGAAGGAATACCACAATGCAGATCTACATCCAGTTTGATCTCTGATTTATATTTATATCAATATGAATGTCCGTAATGATAATATACTAATGTATCGTTGCATTGATGACATAATTTTAGTTGACACTAAACAATCAAATATTTCTCAATTTCCAGTTGATTATCTAACTAATTTAGAATTGACAGAAAACATTTTAACAAATAATACTATTAACTTTTTAGATCTAAAAATCATAATCGCACATAACAAAACAATTACAGATCGTTATGACAAACGTAAAGACTTTCAATTCAAAGTTAATACATTTGCTCATTTTAAATCCTGCCTACCTTTTTCAGTTTACCGTAATATACTACTTAATCATTTGTATCGAATCAAGGGTTTATGTTCCTCATATCTTATCAATAAAAACATAAAACAATTAATATTTGATGCATTAAATCATAGTTTTCGTAAGAAATTCGTATATTCCTTAATCTACATTTAATTAATGATTTAAACAATGGATAGTAGGGAGCTTTCTTGTAAGTTACTATTAACATTTTGCGTATTTAAATATATATATATATACTAGGGGGCTCTGCCCCCTGCAAGCTACGCTCACCAACCCCCGTTCAGACACCACTGAATCTAAAAACACGCTAATGTGATGGGTTTTAAAAATTTTAGAGAAGATTGAATTATACTGAAAAAAGCTGTGCAGATCTCCCTGTAAATGGGTTTCCATTCAATTTCCTTTGATTGCAAAAATTTAAGGTTGAATCAGTTGCTGTTAAGACATCCAATGGTTGTTTTCGTTTTGGATTAAAGAGGATCAGTTAAACATTTGAAAAGAAGCTAAAATAAAATGAATTAAGTATACTGAGTCTTTGTCTCCAGATATTTTAAAACAATCTCTATAACAATAGCCTAAGTCATGTGTCTATCATCAACAGTTCCGGGCGGACCACTTCGCTTTTTATACTATAGGCACCATTTTGGTACTTTAATGTTAGCCAAGTACAGGTGATAAGTCTCCAAATATTATTCTATCGCCATCATTTCATCTATATCATTGTAGTTCAAGTCATTAACTGCCATAAACAATTACGGTCTGATCCCTTCCCCTATCATTTGAAAGTTTGGCACAGATGTCATATATTGGCGCGATTTTTTTCCGACGCCAATTTGGGGAAAGCATCAACATCCGTCTTACCATATCAAGCAAAATAACGATTCTTTGGCGCCAGTTATGTACCCGTAGCGTATATGACATAGGCGTCAGAAAAAAAAATCGTGCCAATATGGGTCCGTATGTGACATCTATGCCAAAAATTTTCCCTTTTGATTAAAAAATCAGTTTTCTTTTTCGAATAAAACTACATAAAATTTTCCATGGTCGCAAAGAATTATTGGTACTGTTACGAAGCCGGGTGCAAATCTCGCCAATAGCTTTTTTTCAACTGGCCAGTTAGCATTTTTTTTTTCGAGTGGTAAATTAAAGCATTGATTTGAAGTTGAAATTAAATGTCATGGTTTGTTGCAATATTTAATATTTGGGCATATGTCAAATACGCACCCGCAGGTTTAGCGTGATTTTTTTTTAACGAAAATTTGGCGAAAACCTCGTTTTCGAATACCAGTTGCATATGTATTTTTGGTACTACTTAGTTATCCCATCGACCAAAAATCTATCGCCAAACTATGAGATTAAATGCCAATAATGGTTCATCGTAAATGTCACATTCACATGACTTTAAGCAAGTTACACGTATTTACGTCATCAAATGATTTTTATTCCGACGTTTTATTTGTATATTTATTAATGTTATACTAATTTATTTGTTCTTTCGTTATTTAAAATAAAAATTATGTCAATTTGTATAATCTGGTGCGTGGTTTGGCGAAATTGGTCAACGGAATATCTAAGTAGTACCGTATATTTTAATTATTTTCTATTATTTTCAAAAGGAAATAACAAAAATAAATAATTGATAGAACAAAATAATTCATATAATTTCTAAAAAGAAATAAAAGTAAATAAATATTTATTATTAAATAAACAACAATTGCTGGGTTACCATGTCAATCAAAATAATGCTATTTTGGTGCCAATTAGGTACCCCGGTGCGTATATGACATCTGTGCCTAATATTTTTCTTTTAGTTTTGTTTAAAAAAAAAGAAAGAAGTGAAAGTCATTAATTTTAAATGTTTCAGTTGTACTTTTCCCTTATACGGACACCATTCTCGCCAAGCGTAATAGTTGCCGTAAAATGAAAATCACGTGAATTTAAACATTTGAAAAATAAAATTAAAGACATTGTCGGTAGTAAAGTGAGCATTTTAAAAATATAACATTTGAAAATTACAGACTTTTTGAACTATTTTTTTAAACCACAAATATATACTTGAAATAAGTGAACAAATAACTGTTATACAATATATTAATAAAATAAAACTCATATTAAACTGCTGGCATAAAATTAAAAATCCTTTTCATGATCAGGGTTGAAATAATTGGCGCATTAGCATACATTCTGGCATGGTGTCCGTATAACGGAAAAGTACCGTTTCAGTTTTAAATGAAAGTTTTGTATTTTAAATAAAATGAATGAAAGGATTATATTTTAAATGAAATTAATGAAATATAAAAAAATGCGACGGGAAAAATGTTTTTCGATTTATTGCCTGCATCTCGCTAACATAAAAATACCGCGTTCTTGATTTCTCTATCAGAATCTTTTGATTTGGCGAAAGATTGTTCATGGAAATTGAATTATGAATAAAAGTAACATGATACATTTCTTAGCATACATTTAAGGGATGCCAAACTGATCGCCAAATTAGTTTAAAATAATAACACTTTCTAGAATATGAAAAAAAAAATATATGTTATGATTAAAATTTGAGTTGCCATCATTAGAGAAAAGTATATAAAATTAGAAAAAAATTAATATTTCGAAAACTAATACGAATTTAAAAATTCTATTGCCAGTTTTGAGATCTGTGGATCAATAGGGATTTTTGGTGTTAATTTCATCGCAAAGTATTCCATATTTTAGGAGAAATCGCCGTGAAACATGATCATTTGTTTAATCAGTCGTTTCATAGAATCGTTACATAAATTCGTTTCAATTCAGTCGTTTCATAATATCCGTTTCATTAGGATTATATATATATAGGGTATATATATATATATACAGTTTAAAAAACTAAAAATAAACAAAAAATATAAAAATACAAAATATATTTAAAAAAAAATTAAATAGGTAGGTTGGGTGGGTAGATGTTAAATTATGTAGGAGGGAGGAGTTGTCTGGATAATTTATATGCAGATGTTGATTTAATAAATATATATAAAATAAGGGATTGGTACGTTTAATTTATGAGTTTTAATGTTTATTTTGGTCCTTATGAATTTGCTGTCCTTAGTACTGTATAAGAATATTTATATTATATTAATTTATATCTATTTACATCACTTTTACTGATTTACTTAAAAATATTATAATTTATAATAGTGGACGCTAATACAGTATATGATACATGTATTTATCAGCAAGTAGAAATGTTGTAATTTGTTTGTATTACCACAACATGTAATACAAGTACATGTGTACATGTAATTTGTTTATAATTTATATCTATTTACATCACTTTTACTGATTTACTTAAAAATATTATAATTTATAATAGTGGACGCTAATACAGTATATGATACATGTATTTATCAGCAAGTAGAAATGTTGTAATTTGTTTGTATTACCCCCCCCCCCCCATCTATAAAGAAACAATTTAAAATTTAAAACATTAAATTTATTAAGTGATTAATATATCATACTTTTATATTATTATATTTGTAACCTATTCGAAATTATTACTTATTTACTTAATTCTAACTGAAATATAATTAAAAATAATTATAAACATTATATTAAAGATGCTAAATGATTATTATTGTTATTCTGTTGTGCTGTTTTAGAATTATAATTGCTGCGCTGTTTTAATGTGAATTAATGTGGTTCAAATATTTGCAATATGCAATTTTTCTACACAATTATTTCTGGTAATCTCCAATAGATAGAATCACTACAAATTATTCCTACTTCTATTAGCCTCTATTGTGAACACGTAAGGATATTTTTAACTATTTTAATTTTTTGAAGTTTCGACAAATGGCAGCATTAAATAATTATTTATTCAGTTCTAAAATAATTACGTTGCCACACTTTATTACATTATTTATCTCGTTTATTACCTGTTTATTTTAAACATTTACTTATTTTTGTACTTTTTAGTAATAATTTATGCCAGTATCCTTAAGATAGCGTGTAAAATAATTTTTAATATTTAGACTATTTAAGTTAATTATAATTATTATATTTATAATAATGTTAATATAATCTGCAAGCTGTGATGATTTGAAACCGTAAGGATTCACTTTTAACTGACAATTTCATTCCGCGTCATTTTCGCTGTGTTAAAATGGTACTAGGGGGCTCGGCCCCCTACGAGCTACGCTGACCAACCCCCGTACAGACACCGCTGTCTTTAAAAGCACGCTAATTTGATCGGCTTTAAACAGATTTTGAAAGATTGAACTATAATTTAAAAAACAGTAGCGATCTCCCTATAAAAGGGTTTCTATTCATTTCTCTTCGATTGGGGAATTTTAAGGAAAAGCCAGCTGCTGTTAAAAGATACAATGGCTGTTTTCGCCTTTGATTAAATAAAATCAATTAAACATTTCAAAAAAGCTAATATAATGAGCAAATCTGCATCAAAATGCAAATAAATTTCACAAATACCAATGCCTTCTTTAGACGGAAACGACACAGAATGTTAACAAATCTTAATTAAACCATTTAAGCAATTTCTTTGTATTCTGCTTCACAGATTTTTCTCTTTCAAATCATATTTTTTGTTGATGACACTTCATTTTCAGCTTGTAATCTTTTTTTATTTTTATTAATTTACCAAATAGTCGCTCGAAAGCAGTCTAAACGCGTTCAGTAAAATTAAGGTACTTCTTAGTTATCCCGTCGACCAATTTCGCCAAATTATATAAATCGCCAAATTATGCAAATCGCCAAACCACTCGCCAAATTATACACATTGACATTATTTTTATTTTAAATAACGAAAGGACAAATACATTAGTAAAACATTAATAAAAGTACAAATTAAACGTTTTATTAATGATTTTATTGGCCATTATTGGCCTTTAATCTTACAATTTGGCGACAGCAATTTGGACGACGGGATAACTAAGAATTACCAAAATTAATATTAATCTTATTAATATAATCTCAAAATATCAAAATAATGTCTCGCGCGATTTTTAAATTTAAACACTTTTGCAATATTACTTTTTGTTAAGTTTACGTAATAAATGTAAAGTGACGTAATTTGTCCTATTTAAGACTTCTAACGCATGTTAATGAATTTATTATTTTACAATATCCTTTCTCTTTTAAAATTCACGTATAAGTATAGTTTTTATGAAGTATTTTCAATAAGTTCCTGCTTTTCATACGTAATTATTTAATCCTAATTTGAAAGTTTTTTTTTTTCTGTTAACAATAGTCAGGTGTAAAATAATTTCTTAAATTGAAGCAAACATTATAATTTGCGCTGTTTATACTGTTGGCAGCAGTTTAAATTAATATCAATTTTTAATAAGTAAAAAATATCTCTCGAAATGTTGAAAATTTAAATTAAAAATGGAAATAAAACCTCAAAAAATGAGTCAAATTAAAAAAGTGAATGCAGTCTGCACACCGGGAAATTCTAACGTATAAAATGATTTAATTCCCATATACAGTTTTTGCTCCTATAAAACTTTTTTAATGGAACGATTTTGTCCAACTTTAGCATAAAATATCTCTTAAAATAATTATTCGATTTGAAAATTGTCTGGACCAGCGTGTTTATCAAACATTTCTCTATTATGCCACTGATTTTCATATTTTTGCATGCAGTATTTTTCTTAATATTAACGGAGAAAGACCTTCGGTCACAAAAAATTCAAAACCGGCGTCGGCAGCGGTGACAGCGAAAGTTACTTTTTTTTAGAATAGAGAGATGCATGTTTGAGATTATGATACGGTCATAGCAATTCTCTTGCTGAGTATTTCTTTACATTTACATGTTCCAATTTTGTTCATGTTGACGGATCTTGCATTGATTAATTATTTATTTCGTTCAATTTATATGGCATGGTAAATTTATACTTTTTGGAGTATAGTCGATCGGGAACATAAAGGAATCCATTTTTTAGCTCATTGCTGGATTCTTTTACAGAAATCGTCTATGATTTTTTATATTTGCATTTCGTGTACCCCTGATGAAGTGAAATGCTATATAAGCTTCCTGCTGCATTCATCCAATTGATCTATTAATTGTTTATGATACGTATTTTAATGGTTCAACATTATTTCGCAGGTTATTTGTATCTTTTGTCTTTAATAGGTTATTGTATCATAATTTGCTGGCTTTTCGTATGTTTTATATGTATTAATCGTCCGCTATGTGCTTGTTAATTAGTGGTATTGTGCCTGATTTGTGTTACAAGTCATGGTTCCATTTTTATTTTGTATATTGTCAGTGTTATGTACTGAAGCTAAATTTATTAATATAATTTTAGTAACTGGAAATAGATCACGAATTATAATTCTATGAATGATTATATATACCGGGTGTCCCAAAAAGGACTGACTGATTTTATAATTCAATAACTTCCAAACGGTGACAGATAGTAAAAAAATTCTTGCAGGAGGGTTATGCATAAAGTCAAAAGTTTTTTTTTTTTTTTTTTACAGTGATTTTCGATTTTAGTTCGTATTACAAATAATAGATGGCGCTGCGATCAATATAGGCTAAATTCAGGCTCGATTTTTGGTACTTCGTGGCCCGGATAATACATTTCCATCTCCTTTTTCTGCATGGAACAACAGAAAGGACCAAAAATCGAGCCTGTATTTATTTCTAAGACTATTGCTTACAGCGCCATCTATTGTTTGTAATTCGAACTAAAATCGAAAATCACTGTAATAAAACTTTTGACTTTATGCATAACCCTCCTGCAAGATTTCTTTTAATATCTGTCACCGTTTGGAAGTTATTGAATTTTAAAATCAGTCAGTCCTTTTTGGGACACCCGGTATATGTACATAACATAATCATACTCATCAACCCTTTTCAATCCACTTCTCGATGTAGGTCTCGCCCAGATTTTTCCACTATTTCCTTTCTGGTGTTTAAGGGGGTTGATTACTCACCTTTGGAATTCTCCTCCGTAATGTTAAGTCTATGGGCTTCTGATGCATTCATATATTTAAAATATCTTCTCCGGAAATTCATATTTATAACTTCTTTTTCCTGTGTACTCTTCTTAAATGATGTCTCGTTTTTACTTACTTTTCAAAATATTTCTAAAATATATCCTAAATTTAATATTTTATGTTTTAAAAACTGACGAACTGTAAGGAAGATTTTAACACTTCATATAAAATACAGTCTATATTTGAGAACTAAGAAAAAAAAGAGCCATCTTTTAGGAAGTGTATACAAAAAATGGAAGTTAAAAATATTAATTTCCAGAGGAAACATTTCAAATATACGAATGTATCAAATACCTATAGAATTTACATTAGTGAGGGGAAATCCAAAGCTGAGTGACCAGACCACTTAAGCCATCCAATTAACATAGGCCACTTTTGTGATTTCGTCACTCCATCTTACTTGAGATCGTTTACTTGGTCGTTTAGGTATATATATATATATATATATAAGCGACCAAGTATATATAAATATATATATATGGGCGGTTCTCCAATAAGTGGGTAAAGTGTGTCCCTTGGCGTTATATGCTATATTATGCAATATATATAATTTTCATTTGTATAAAATATCAATACAAAAACCCTTAACGGGTTAAAAGTTTGTGACGCAGCACTTTATCTTTAGCTCTAAGAATTTTGAATTTGGAACTTAAAAATAATGATATCAAATTTTGAGTGACGCAATGTTATTAATTTACCTATGCATATATATATCAAAATTTATTCATTGATGCTTTATCATTTACATCTCACAAATTCGAATTATGAATTTTAAAAGATATGATATGAAAATTTAAGTGACGCCTTCATGTTGCTTAAAACGATTAGTTTTAAAATTCAATTTAAATTTTCTTTTGGCTAAATACATTTACACATCTGAACAATACTTTTCATTTTCAAATGCACTGTTGAATATATTACTTTCACTGAATCTATATAATGCACTGAATTGTATTCATTTCAATAAATTGATTTATCTTTTGTGCCACGCTATACAAAAATCAAAAGTAAAATTTATGTAAATAGTTTTTTGGTCATATTATCCATTTGCATACATTTAATTTAGTTTGGATACAATGACGAAAAAAACTATTTACATAAATTTTACTTTTGATTTTTGTATAGCGTGGCACAAAAGATAAATCAATTTATTCACATGAATACAATTCAGTGCATTATATAGATTCAGTGAAAGTAATATATTCAACAGTGCATTTGAAAATGAAAAGTATTGTTTAGATGTGTAAATATATTTAGCCAAAAGAAAATTTAAATTGAATTTTAAAACTAATCGTTTTAAGCAACATCAAGGCGTCACTTAAATTTTCATATCATATCTTTTAAAATTCATCATTCGAATTTATGAGATGTAAAAGATAAAGCATCAATGAATAAATTTTGATATATATATGTATAGGTAAATTAATAGCATCGCGTCACTCAAAATTTGATATCATTATTTTTAAGTTCCAAATTTAAAATTCTTAGAGCTAAAGATAAAGTGCTGCGTCACGAACTTTTAACCCGTTAAGGGTTTTTGTATTGATATCATTACTTTTTTTAGGTTAGTTATAAAAAAGATAAAACCACAAAAAAGACCAATGCAATAAATTCATAGTCGTGATTTCCGTTGACCTTTACAATCCTCCACCTAAAACGAATCAAAGTGTCACAAGAATTTATGAAAACAATTTGTGTGTGCATATTCCAAGATTTCATTAACTAAAATCGAGTTAAAGAAATCTTTTAAAATTTGAACTTTTTAACACTATAGATTACTCATAAATATGATACAAATAGAAATAATTTATCTAACTGAAACAGTTTTAGCCAACATTTCAATTATCAAGTGTAAAATAAGTGATATTTGGAAAATTAAGCGTTCCATGTTGTTAAGATTTTACGTTTCCTTTTCACATGTTTCTATGAAAACGCAGGCAGTTATTATAAAAGAATTTCATTTTTACTTTATATTTTTAATGTTTTGAACTCTTGCACTGTAATACACCAAAATTGTTAACATTTTTGAACATGGTATGAAATATGCTAAAATTGACGACATATATATATATATATTATATACATGTAAAATAAAACTTTTTCACATTATGATCCACCTTAGGTTTATTATACAGCTATAAATAAATAAAACGAATCAAAGTGTCCAAGAATTTATGAAAACAATGTTTGTGCATTATTCCAAGATTTCATTAACTAAAATCGAGTTAAAAAAATCTTTTAAAATTTGAACTTTTTAATATTATAAATTACTCATAAATATGATAGAAATAGAAATAATTTATCTAACTGAAACTGTTTTAGCCAACATTTCAATTATCAACTGTAAAATAAGCAATATTTGTAAATTTAAGCGTTCTATGTTGTTAAGATTTTACGTTTCCTTTTCACATGTTTCTATGAAAACGCAGACAGTTATTATAAAAGAATTTCATTTTTACTTTATATTTTTAATGTTTTGAACTCTTGCACTGTAATACACCAAAAGTGTTAGCATTTTTCAACATGGTATGAAATATGCTAAAATTGGCGACATATATATATATTTTTTTTATATATAAATACATGTAAAATAAAACTTTTTCACATTATGATCCACCTTAGGTTTATTATACAGCTATAAATAAATAAAACGAATCAAAGTGTCCAAGAATTTATGAAAACAATGTGTGTGCATTATTCCAAGATTTTATTAACTAAAATCAAGTTAAAGAAATCTTTTAAAATTTGAACTATTTAACACTATAGGTTACTCATAAACATGATTCAAATAGAAATAAGTTATCTAACTGAAACTGTTTTAGTCAACATTTCAATAATTAAGTGTAAAACAATCAATATTTGGAAATTTAAGCGTTCCATATTTTTAAGAATTTATATTTCCTTTTTACATGTTTCTATGAAAAAGCAGACAGTTTTTATAAAGATATTTCATTTTTGCTTTATATTCTTAATGTTTTGAACTCTTGCGCTGTAATACACCAAAAGTCTTAAAATTTTTCAACATTGTATGAAATATGTTGAAATTGATAGGAAAAATTCTTATTTTTTTATAAAAACTTGTAAAACCTTTTTCACATTAAGATCCACCTTCGGTTTATTAAACAACCATAAATAAATAAAACAAATCAAAGTGTCACAAGAATTTATGAAAACAATTTGTGTGTGCATTTTCCAAGATTTCATTAACTAAAATCGAGTTAAAGAAATCTTTTAAAATTTGAACTTTTTAAACCGTGAAAATAGAAAAATAATTTATCTAACTGAAACCGTTTTAGCCAAAATTTCAATCAGTAAGTGTAAAACAAGCGATATTTGTAAATTTAAGCGTTCCATGTTTTTAAGATTTTACGTTTCCTTTTTATATGTTACTATGAAAAGCACACAGTTACTATAAAGATATTTCATTTCTGCTTTATATTGTTAATTGCTTGAACTCTTGCATTGCAATACACAAAAAGTCTTAAATTTTTTCAACATTGTATGAAATATATTGAAATTGATGAGTTTTGTACCGTGCATTTGAAAATAATAATTTCAGCTAAGCACTGACGTTTGTTTGGTTATGCTTATTGCAAACCTATGCTTTGCTCAAGCACCAATGAAACTTTAACAATAAGTTATTTTATCTCAATAAAGTTTTTGTTTATTTTACAATACACAGGAATATTTCCTTCAGTAAAATTATTGCTAATGTATTTATACCTACTTCTGCTTGCTATATGTGATTATTCCAAGAAATTATGTCTGGAATAAAAAAAATCATGATCCATGTAGCGCTTTCAATTGTTCAAATGGTAAAAATGATCAAAAAATTGGATGCTAGACAGCCAGTAAATTTTCTTGTGAAATAATTTGACATAAATCTGAGCAGTGTGTTTATGACATGAAAATAAAATAACACAATATCATGCTGAAAGTGATTCAAATGCAGAAATAAACATATATGGGATATAAATGTTTAAATTTTCTTGACCAACAATGTAATAATGGACTAGAAATCATAATGAATGCTTATAACAAAGTGAAATACAGTAAACTCTGTGAACTCCGCAAAATGCATAATCTGCAAACATCTATTATCTGCACTACGAGGAACGTAAGTAATGAAACTCATTTTAATATTTAAGTTCATAGATGAATTTAAATGATGTGTTAATTTTCACTAAATAACAATTTTTCCTTGAAATAAACTGTGATTTAAGAAAATTCATACATTTTGTACACAGCACTCGAAAATAACAATTTGAGGTTGGCTTTTGTTTCTTTTGTTAGGCTTAATGCAAACCTATGCTTTGCTCAAGCTCCGATGAAACTTTAACAATAACTGATTATATCTCAACAAAGTTCTAGTTTCTTTTAAAATACACATGAATATTTTCTTTAGTAAAATTTCTGCTAATGTACCTATACCAACTTTTGAATGCCATATATGTGATTATTCTAAGGCATTATGTCTGGACTAACAAGAATCACGATTCATGTAGTGGTTTTACATAGTTCAATAGGTACAAATGATCAAAAAATTGGTTGCTAGATCATCAGTGAATTATCTTGTGAAATAATTTGCCATAAGTCTGAGAAGTGTGTGTTTATGACATCAAAATAAAATAACAATATCATGCTCAGGGGTAGGAAAATGCATCATTTTACTAGCCACTGGCGAGTGAATTTTCTGACAGGATGAGTGAATATTTAGGTAGTTATTGAAAACTGCAAACTATACAGGTATGCCAAAAACGTTTTTTAATATGTAGTTAGCTATATTTTTCAACTTTCCTAATTACTGCGATGTAAACATGGTACAAAATTCTATTTTATATTAAACTTTCATCTCTTGTTTATATTTCTCAATTTTATAGGAAAGAAATACATGAAAATGCATTACAGTAATCAGTGACCTGGAGCCGGAAAATTTTTGATGCTCCAGCTCCGCTCCAAGATAAAATACTGTGGCTCCGGCTCCGGGAACAGCTCCAACTCGGCGCCGACTTCGCACTTCTGAGTTGCAGTTTTTGATTTACACATTTAATATTTTTGCTTACAAATTCCTTCTTTCTTTACCTTCATTAAAGATCTGACAAAATGCATTTTTCTTCTCAACAAACTTGAAATGCTTCTTCAGAAAATATGACATCTTTTAGCTTTTGCTTTTAAAATAGAAAGTTTGGTGGAATTTTAAACACAAGAATCTGAAATTTCTTCTACGCTTTTCAAACAACCAAAATTGTACGTGTAAACAACAGGCAGTCATATTTGTTTTCAAATAGTGTTGCCACTTAGCTCAAGTAGAAGAGAAGTAGTGTTACCATATTTTTGTGAGAAGTTTTACATCTTTAATTAAAAAAAATCCCTTAAAAAATGATATAATTAAAATACTGAATAATGATGTAATTAAAATATTTTAAACCTGGACATTTAAAAGACTGAAAAAAAAGATTAAAAAAAATTAATAATAAACTAAAGGAGCCCTGGAGCAGAGTAAATTTTAGAGCTCTAGCGCCAGGGAAAATACAGCTCCGGAGCGCTCCGGCTTCGGTTCCAGCACCAGGTCTCTGACAGTAATAGTAACCAACTATTTTGAGTTGCGTAATTTTGTCATAAAATTTTTTAACTGTACATTGCATTTTACTGGCTGTTGAAATAAATCCTTGGCTGGTAAGATTTTCTAGAAATTCTCCATCCCTGGTCATAAACATAATAGAAATAACTTATCTAACAGACACTTTTTTATCCAACATTTCAGGTGTCTGACTATGTACAGAGCAATTGAGCTATTTAATTATTTTTTAAACGTATTTTTATTAAGATTATGACTAGAAAATGTGAAAAAAGCAAAAAATATTTCCTTCATTGATAAAATTTTGGTTAATGGAGGAATTTATAGTAAAATTTAGTGAAATTTGGCCCAAAATGCTCAAAAGAAAATTTGGTACTTTTCGGTTAGCCGGGCGCCAGTGTTATATATACATGGATATGTATATATATACATCTATATACATATACAAATATGTGCATACACATGCATATATGTGTATATATACAATATATGTATATGTATATATACATATATATGTATGTATATCCATGTATTTATAACACTGGCGCCCGGCTAACCGAAAAGTACCGAAAATTTTACTGTATTTTAGTTTCCTTTGTACATTTCATATTTATGACATTGGTGAAGGCAATGAACTAAAATTTAAGAAACGTTTTAAATGTTTCAAAACTTATAGCATATTGCACTTGTTTACATGTTAATTTTCATAAAATTCATCAATGTCATTCCACAAAAACATCCATAAAACAAAAAATATTTATTTTAAAATTAAATCCTTAGTTCATTGCCTTCACAATAGTGGAAACAACATATTTTAAATTTCATAGTGATATTTTAATGATTTTCTGAGGAATAATGTTTTGCGCATGGAATTTTCACCGAATATTACATTATCCAAAAAATGCATTTAAAGTTTAGATTTTTGTTTTACTACTAGAATTTCAGTAATTATACATCTAATCTTCACTGTTTTTATAAGTCACTCATTTCTTTGAAAGTACTGACCCTTTTTTAATCTCTAGAAGGCCATATTTTGCCCCCCCCCCCCAGTTTTTTAACAAAGCAAAGCATGACATTTCACACCAAAGATGCGACCGTTATAACAAACACCATATTCTTCAGTTTTAAGTGACTTGGATTGTTTGTGGCTTATTCAATACCTTTTAATTTCATGTATAATTCAATATTATACAATTTTACAGGTAAATAATAAAAAAACAGAGCTCGTCTTCTGTATCTAGGCTAGTCAGTGATGATTTGGCACCCAGAAACAGAATTTTCAGTATCAATCTGCAGCAAACCAAAATTTATCTGCGACCCAACAATACTGAACCAAGCTACTATAATAAATACTCACTGTAACCCATAAAATAAGCACAATTTACATTTTACAAAGAAAATTAATAACAAACAAAATAACTCCTAAAACAAAGTAAATTTGTGATTTTTTTTTAAGCTCAATATTTATTTTTAAGCTGGTAGATTGATCTGCAAGGTCTAAAATAATCTGCAGCGCTGCTGCCGTGCTGCACAGTTTCCGCTATGGAGATTTGGTACACGATCACTTCCTACGCCATGTCATTCATATCATTCCACAAAAACACCCATAAGACAAAAATATTTCTTCTAAATTTATACCTACTTTAAATTTCATAATGATATTTCAATAACTTTTTGAGAAATCATGTTTTGCGTATGGAATTTTTACCGAAAATAACTTTTCCAAAAAATGCATTTAAAGTTTAGATTTATGCTTTACTACAAGAATTTACAGTACTATACATCCAAACTTCACTGTTTTTACAAGTCATACTAATTTTTTTAAGTACTGACCCTTTCTTTATCTTTAGAAGGTCATATTCCCCCCTCCAGGTTCTTCAACAAAGCAAAAGATGACGTTTCTCATCGATGTAACCGTTATCGAAAACACAATGTTCTTCAGTTTTAAGAGACTTGGATTGTTTATGGTTTATTCAATAGTTTTTAATTTCATGTGTAATCCAATATTATGTAATTTTACAGGTAAATAATGAAAAAAAAATAGAATTCGTCTTCTGTATCTAGGCCAGTCGGTGCCGATTTGACATGCAATCACTTTCTACGCCAAGGTTGTCAATCGAAAATTCAGACATGGTACAGGCTCAGCAAAAAAAAAAAGCTGAACTTTCACGGCCTAATGGAATTTTGACGAAATTCACATTTTTTTCGCAGCGTTCAGATGAAATTTGTGCTTTTTCTGCGATACATTGACGAAATTAGTGTTTTTCCCCGACCACTTGTCGAAAATCGCGTTTTTCTGCAATCTTTCGAAGAAATTTGTGTTTTTTCTGCAATATTTCGAAGAAATTCACGCATTTACCCCGATCTTTCGTCAAAAATAGCACGTTTTTCACGATCTTTTGCCAAAAATCGCGCATTTTCCATGATCTTTCACCAAAGATCCATTTTTTTATCATCCGACAAAAATCGCATTTTTTTGCGATTCTTTGGCGAAATTCACATTCTTTTTTCGCGATCCTTCGACGAATTTCGCGTTTTTTCCACGACCTTTCAAAGAAATTAGCTATTACCCACACAACACACAACCATCCATAAGTCATCTACAAGCTGTAAACACAAGACGGCCAACACATCTATAAGTAATCTAAAAATATCCACGATACACTCTTTTCACATCTAATAGAAATAACATGTGTGTCGTTTTTGAGTTCCTTCAGACGTCGATTATATCCAGAAAATCTATAAGACCTCCAAGCATAGATCACTTTTCGACATGGGGTACTTCTTATAGATGCACCCAAGACTTGCACTGTAGCTACCCAGGTACATCTGATAAGCATCTATAAGAACTCTAAATGTTAGTCTATTTTTTGATATTCGGTACTTCTTATAGATATACTTAAGATGGGCAAGAAACAGCTGTCATTTCATGGGAAATACAGCCTTGGCTAAAAGTATTGAGCAACCATATATTTTTAATATATTTGTAAATATAATAGTAATACACAAATATTTAACTGCATACAACTATGAATTTTCTTTTTGAGTTATTACAGTTGAAGAAAAAATACAAAGTAACAACTAATTTTTTAATGAAGCCATTATATATATATATATTTACTTTGTTGTGTTATACATGCCAATTAATAGATAATCATGAAAATAAGAATAATTATAGCTAAAAGTACTACAGTATAAAGAACTTGTCTTCAACAATGAAAATAAAGATATCTTATGTTGAAAATACTTTAAATTTACATTTAAATTTCAATGTGTTAAAAATATTAAGAATTATTTTCATGACTATCTATCAGCATGCATTATATAATAAAACTCCCAGAAAACAAAGTAATTTAACAGTTTTTTTTTTTAAAAAAAGGGTTTTTAAAGAAAATGACTTCATTAAAAGATGAGTTCGTTGGCTTTTTTTTTTCAAACTGTGGTAACTTAAGAAAATTTCTAATTGTATGTACTTAAACATTTGTATATAACTATTATTTTTACAAATATATTAAAAATATTGGGGTGAAGGGAGGTTGCTCAATACCTTCGGTCAAGTATGTATTTCCCATGAAATGACATTTTTTTACATGTCATAAGTATACCTACCTATATGAAAATCAAAATAATTCTTGGAATTTCAAAATACAAATAATCTTGTCTTCAACAACAAAAAAAAGAAATCTTATGGTTAAAAAAACTTTTAAATTTATACATGATTTTTATTTTTAACGCATCAATAAAAATTATAAAATATGTACTTAATCATGAAAATTAGAATAATTCCTAAAATTATCTATTGTACTAGCATAATAAGTAAGCTGTAATTGTATAAGCATAACAATTGCTATGCCATGCAAATTTCATTAATGAAACACTGAGCAATTTTTTTTTTCAAGCAAATGTTTTAATTAAAAGTACAGTACTTGGTTTGCTGCCATTTTTCTCACAAACTGTAATAACCTTTAGAGACACTAATGGCATACTAAATAAGCCAAACAGTTAACAGTTGCTAATGCTAAAACAATTATGTAATTAGCACCATATTAGCATTATACTAACATTAACACCCAAAGAGCACTGACTAATTTTTTAGACATTTCCAATAGACATCTTTTATGTTGTTGCTTTTTCATGTCAGGGTCAACCAGGTGTGGAAGCCTACCAAATGGCTTGAGCTCTCACAAGCCCTGCTTTTCATGTCACAGAGAAATTTTAGTTTCATTTTTGGGATACATGAAGCATTCAATTTTTACTTTCATTTCTTTTCAGGCTCCAAATTGAAGACCCCCCCCCCTCTTATCTAATTAAAAACTGTATTATAATTGGGCTATTTAAGATTAACCATTTTGTTCACTGAAATTTCTCAACTGAATTCAAAAACTACCAGAATAATTTAACATATTGCATACATTTTTCCCAAAATTTCATGTCTAAAAAGTCGTGAGTACATAATACACCTTTTTTTGCGATACAAATATGATTGTACAAATATAGAAGTAGAAAATAAAACGGAAATAATTGTATTATTGTATCTATGCAATATCTTGTGTATTATGAACAATCATGTGACATCGACTTTCTGCAAAAACCTTTTACTTTATGGTATTTTAACAAGGGGGCAAAATATACATGAACAAATCTGATAGTTTAGGTTTGAGAAAAAATTTCAAATCAGGATTTCTACAAGTTTTTCCTTTTCTTTTTTTTTATTCTTTATATTTTATGTTAATAGAATGTTGTGCATATGTAAAAAAAAATAAATAAATAAATAAATAATAATAAATTCCTAATCTAAATCAAAATGCACTTTATAGTTTATACATGCATAAATATGGTATTTAAAATCAGTTTGGCTAAGTTTTACTTTGGGAGAAATTTCTTAATCATCCAGTATTTTGCAAAGAAAATGAAGAGGTTAAAAGATTTGCTATTTCTCATTATTTAAAGGTAACAAATCTTCCTTTCAGAGGGAGGAAAAAAAGAAGGAAAAAGTATACTAACATGGAATAGAAAACTTTATGTGTTTATTGCAATTGTATTCGTACGTATAAAAGAATCAGCAGAGGGATATGACTTTTGCAACAAACATCATTCATATATACATTACATACAGGAAACATAATCATTAATTTTTTACACTAATATTTTGGAATGGCAATTTTATATTACATATATTTTATATTACCTGAAGGGTTTAATGCAAACTAATAAATTTTTTATTCTGTTTTTAATTTCCCAATACAGAGAAGAGATAAAACTTATTTTGATTACATTACTAGAAATGTTTTAAAAAATCCATTTTGTGTACTGAACTCAATATTTTAAAACTTTTATCAATAAAAATATTGCAATCAACACATTACATTACAGACCATTCAGAATTTTTTTTTCTCATGTCTGCTTACATCAAAACATTTTTAACTCAATTATCTTAGTTTGAGAAAGGAATTGCCTGTTACCCCAGTTTTGCATGTTCAGAAAGAAAGGAAAAAAATTTAAAGTAATTAAAAAAAAAAAAAAAAAAAGAAAAGAAAGAAAAGATAGGAGGCAGTCAATTTTACAAAAATTACATCTTGCAACATGATCTTATTTAAATGCCGAAAATTATTGCATGCTTTATTTATTATTATTATTATTTTTTTAGGATACATCTTATTTTTCAAATACTCTTTCACACAATAAAATTTAATAAACATATAAGTAATAAATTTTGTTATTAATACTTGTACTAGGTGGCACAGAATTTACTGAAATAGAAAAAGTAAAGAAAATTAAGACTTTATTACATGAAGAAATAATATTTTATTTAAAAAAAATAATATTATTAATAGTTATTAACAAAGATAATTCTTGGAATGGGCGTTGACATGCCGGAAGCAGATCTTATGTTTTCACTACAATGGTTATAAATTGATTTCTTTGAGCAGCACCTACAATAAAACGAAAAAGACCACTATTTTAGTAATTAAGGATAGGCAACAGAAAAATCATTTAAAATAAATATATATATATATATATATACAACAATAATTACGAGTCATCTTCCTTCACTATATAATTAAAACATTAAATCTCATACATAGCTCAGATGTAAAGTATGTCTGTAACCTTAATGAAAAAATCATTTAATGTAAATCTCAATCCCACTCAGGAAGTGGGCTCGATTTTTATAGTAGTTTTCGGGCTCAGGGTCAAAGTGAACATTTAGTAATTAAAGTATTAAAAAAAAGTTATTTGAGAAACAAGACTGAATTTGAAGTTTCTTTAAAGTGTTTTACAATTGCTTAAAAAACAGTTTGAAATGTAGTTGAAGTGCTATCGATAAAATAAGAAATATTCTATTTGCACTAAAATTATTTAAACAGCAATAACATTATGAATATCTTTATTATTTATATTGTAAAACTGCATTTAAATATATACTTATTATCAGGGCCCAACTTAGGTTATGGGGGAGGGCAAGAATCATTCTGGTGGCCTCCCTTCTATCTATAGATTTTTTTGTGAATAATGTGAAAGTGTCTAGTACTAAACTTCATACATGTTGTATTATATGCATACATTTTGTACCCGGTACTGCTCACATTTGTATACAGAGTGTCACAAAAAGATGGTCACAGCTTTAAGAAAAAATACTAGTGTAGGATAATAGTAGAAAAAAAATGATATATTGGTTGATACGAGTATTTCTTTGCAAACTTTTACTTTGCTTATCTGTGTATGTCATGTCTAAAAGAAAATGACCCAAATGGGTCACAATTAATGGTTTTCACTTGCCACATTACAAGGAAAACATTAATAAAGAATTTCTGTTGAAAACAATAGAATACTAAGTCGTCATAATAAAATATTAATCATTTAGTTTTCTTATGATATAGTTTGTTTTCTACATGGATGGAGAGTGTACTGGAAGGAGAGGGGAAGGGAAACCGCACCCCTTAAATGTTTGAAAATATATGAATTTTGGCCACTTTTGGCTAATTTTAATCACTTGGCACCTTTTAATGAAAATCCTGACTACTCTCATGGGGGGGGGGGGCTCTAAAAAGGGGAGGTGATGGGGCGATTTTCCCGCATGCCCCTGCATAAGTCGGGCCCTGCTTCTTATGCTAATAAATTTCTTTTGAAATAATTGTAGATAAAAAGTTATTAGCTCCCAATATGCTATTTCTTTCAGTCAACAATTAAAATGTCACTAAAAAGTAACGTAACATTACATAAGCCAGCCATAAAACGAAGCAGATGTATCATTGTATGGTTAAATATTGATAATCTGTACTGCAATTTTTTTTAAACTTCTAAGCATCACACATTTTCAAACTTTACCCTTCGTTTAAGGGGAAAAGTACTTTTAACTGCAATTTGTTTGGAAACTGCATCTCATTTTACTTTAGAGATATTCATTTTTAATATCATTTTTATAATGGTGGCAACTGAAGTCCTCCATTTCTGTAGAAAGTAAAGGGAAAACAGTTGGAAAATACTAGATTACTATCTTTTTATTGCCATTTTTCTCATTACAACTGAAAAAAAAATGTAATTAAAATACATGCTATTTTCAAAAAAAAAAAAAAAATATATATATATATATATATATGTATATAAATGAACGATTTCTGAGAAAACATGGAGCTACAATAAACTATATTTAAGTTTAAGTATCCATATTAACATTACAAATAAATAAAGGCATACATTAGCTAGGCAATCTTTTTGTCGAATTTACATCGGTTTTTTTCTGCGTTTGCATATTATACCACGATTGTGACATCATACGCTACTTTTCTATAGATGTTCTTTAAGACTGGATCGTAAATGTGGAATTCTTCAGCAGATGCAAATGATGTCATTTTATGTATAATGAAAGTTGAAAAAAAATTTAAATTTTGTACAATTTTTTAATGGGCCATGGCGCTAATAAATTTTAAAGTCTCCCCTCTCATCGGGGATAACACTAAATTCTGAAAAAGCAGAATTCAAGCTTATTACTTATTATTTTTTGAAGAACGGATACTTGCTTTTCTTGCTCCACACTTTTTGCAGCAACTCTCATAAAACACAAATGAAAACACTTTATATGAAATTTACAAATTATGTTTCTTCTCTCATTCATTATTTCTGAAAAGAGGCAATAATTGTTTAGTTAAATACGTGAAGATTAAAGTTGTTTATGCTTAAATTCATTGGTTCAGCTAAAAAAAAAAAAAATAAAAATAAAAATACATTTGATGAAAACCATTGAAATTTTTCTTTTAAATATGAGGCAAGCTTCAGCGGTGAAATTATGCTTCTAATAGCTGGAATGTTTTAAGGCAAATTTATTTTATGTTACTGTGTTTGCTGCCAAAAGAAAAGCTACAAATTCAGCATTTTTTCGTGCTATGTAAGAGAAATACACATATAGATTATAAATTTCAGATTTAATAATAAAAAATATACAACAATATCTTTAAAATTTGAATTCTTGTAGGCGGGAAACTTGGATGAAAGTTTTCCGGCCTTTTTATATTCTTTAAAATCACTATTTTCATACAACATTCTTTTACTTACCTAGTCAGAAACTAAATTAGGTGAATATTGTTATAGTAGTATTAAATACACGTAAAATTTTTACCTCTGGTAAAATGAAAAATTGGTAAATAAATTTTCATAAAAGTGACAAAAACACTAATTAATAAGTTTTTTCAAAAGATGGTAAAAACACGTTTTACCAAGGACGATAAAAACCATCAGACGGTAAATACTGTCCAATCTTGATAACCCATAGAAAAAGCCTTAAACACTTTAATAAAATTATTAGTGGAAAATGGCATCAACAATAATCTGATTTTCTTTTTTCTTCACAACAACAAGATATTTTGAAAACTAAAAACGACATCATTAGGAAAGTTAAGCAAAAATATTTTAGATTTATAAATTAAAATAAATGCTAAAAACAATTAATTTTTCATGCAAAACCATTCCTCTTTTTCCTCCCTTGTAAAAAGTTTTAATATCCAATTTTATAAAACAATTAGTTGAAACCTGTATTTCTTCTTTAAATACATTTTGAGTAATAGGTGCAGATTTCCAAAATCTGGAAGGAGTCAGTGGCTCCTAAACTCAAAAAAATCTAGTGGCCACACTATGTAATGAAAGTATGAAAACAATAGCGATTGGTTTTATATGGATAAAAATCTCAGGAATTCAAAGTGAAAAATAATTTACTTAATATAAACGCATGTACAACAAAACAGATTAATTACATCAAATGTGTTTAATTTAATCATAAAATTCTTTAAATCTGAATATTACTTAAATATAATATGCATCTTAAACTATGTACCGTTAGAATATAAAGTTGGGCTAGATACAGTTAAAAATATGTATGTATAAGTTAAGCAATCATGACTAAGGAGTATTAGGAAAACAATATTTCTTATTTTGATTTTGTCATATAAAAATACACATTAAAAAAATTGTGAATATGGTGAGAATCTCGCATTATAAGAATCAAAATGTACTTCAAACATTTGTTTTTCTAAAAAAAAAAAAAAAAAAAAAAAAAAAAAAAAAAAAAAAAAAAAAAAAAATCTTGGCGACTTAAGACACTGAAAGTTAATGGACACACAAAAAAAGAAAATTACTCGCCACGTGGTAACTGTCAATCTGGACCTATAGCAAATAAGTGTCAATAACATTTTAGGTGATGCGTTAATTTATGGTTGTTGCCACACAGTAAACTACAGATTATCATTATTTTCTTGCTATGTAAGAAAAAAATACATGTAGAGATAAAATGCATTAAAAATACCACTACTTTTACATTTAATGAACATAATTATTTTTAATTTCCAGAAATCCTCTATTTTTACAATATTTTAAATATTTACTTTTTGAATTCACAGTTAATTTCAAGGTTATCAAATCCATATATTCACCGACAATTATATCAATTTTGCCTGTAAGAAATAAAGTTAACTTTTTTAACTCACAGAACATTTAAAAATAAATTTAGAGCAAAATGATTATCATTTATTACAAAGCAACTATTATTTTGAAATATATATATAGGGGCTTGGCGACACAAACAAGACTCCAACATGCACAGGGGAGTGGGCAGCTAACCGTTCGCTCGAAGGTTGTGTCAGTCCTGACTACATGAGTTATATTATACATTAAATATTTTGTTTAAAAATTTTTGGTTTAATACTTATTTTAAAATCTCACAAACTAATTTGTCTAAAAAAAAGAAACAAAAAAGGATTTTTGAATTTAAAAATATACTAACTTAGTATTCATACAAGTCTTCCTCATCTAGGACTTCTTCAAGGCTATCTTCAAATGTTTGTGAAGGTGTGTTCCGACTGGAAGTTCTATCTGTAAAAGAAATCAAGAAAACCTTCATTCTTTTTTGGGCATTGTCTATTATATTAAAATGTGACTGCGTGTTTATATTTCACATCAACTTCTATATGAATATGATTACTTATGGGATGAGAAGAACAATTATTTGCAAGGATATGAGCATGCCAAATTAAAGAAATCTTAATATTTAAATCAGTTTCAGATGTGAAATTAGAATTTAATTAAAAAATAATTACTTTTTTGTTTTGATCATTTGGAATAGTTTTATTTTTAATACCTTCTGATTGTTTACTAGTAATGCTTTGAGTATTCTTTTCTTCCTTTCATTCTGATTTTTTAAATTCACTCTTTTTTTTTTTTCTCACCAGATTTTTGAGTTTGTGAACCAAGATTCTAAAATTTCACTTTTTTTCTTTTTGAGTACACAGAAATAACAAAATTTTAAGTTTTTTCCATCTTTCCTCAATTTTTGGGTCTGTGAGAGATAAAATTAAGTGCTTTTTTCAAAATTTGCCGACTCACAGTGATGAATAAGCCAACGTTTTTCATTGCAATTGAATTCAATTATTGTACAGAACCCTTTGTGTGTGAGCAAAACAATTTTGCTGAACTACTGACCTTTTTCTGTTTTAGTTGTGCTTTTATTAGTGGATAGCACCCCACATTTTTTTTCTACTACTTATTTATACAGTAGACTCCCTCAAACCCGCATAGCTTGGAATCAAGAGTTTGCGCAGATTTCTGGTCACTGTTTTGTTTACATAATATTGTGTCCCTTGCTGCTATTTTTGACATGCATTTTCAATTCATTTCTTTCCTGGCTGGGGGGGGGGGGGGGAACCCACAAAATATATCCATTAATCTTGGGAAATAAACGTAAATTTTGACATTTTGTCGCAGGGAAGCATCGTGAAATTTGTCATTTGGTCTTTGAAAGAAAAAAAAAAGATAAATTTACCAGTTGGTTACGAAAAAAACAACTTAATTCTTCCATCAATTGCATGAAAAAACGAGTACGAGTTTTGCCAGTAAATCACTGAGAAAAATCTACAAATTCATCAACTATTTACAGGAAAAAATGAAATTATTGATCATCTGCAGGAAAAATCTGCAAAATTCCTCCCACTGTATCAGGGTTGCAAAAAAGTCACGCCGGTGGTTTTTATTGGTTTTAACCGGCTTTTTTTTGGCAAATTTGGCTTTTATACAGTGAAGCATTTTATTTATAAACGACTCATTTTTATGTGTTTTTTAATTAGTTTTAAAGATATTTAATTGAGGTAGACATCAATATAACCCAATTTTTCAATAATGAAGACATTAATATTGGAATAAAAGGTCATACCAATTGCTTTGTCTGGTTTACACTGACCTTAACAATCTTTTTTTTTTTTTTTTTTTTTTTTTTTACTTCTTATATAATTAAAAAGGACAATGGTTGCTTAGTTCTATATTTTATTAACTAATTTTAAGGGATATTAATATTACAAGTCTTATTTTTTTTCATAAACATTTATTTAAAATCACACATAAAGTCATTAATAAAAACATTTCTCTATTAAAATAGTATTATGAATTAACATATGCATTAATTTATGCATGCATATGCACTATTTTAAATAACAACTAGCTTTTCAAAATTCTAATTCAACAAGTTTTATTCGGAGAATTTAAAAAAAAAAAAAAAAAAAATTCTCTTTATTTTATGCACTTACATGCACTAAAATTTCCTCAAATGTTATATCTTTCCTAATTTCTCTTTCAGAATTGTTCATTCTATGATTTTAATCTGTCAGTATGGACATATCTGGAATAAGTTACATAACAGCTTAGTAGTAGAAAAACTTTTTACATATATCATTTTTATAAGTATTTTTTATCTATCAATTGCTTATTATTGCTCAAGTATTATATAAGATAATTTCAGTTATTAAATACATATAGCTATTTAGTTTTAATCAATTTTAAAAGTAAATATCAGTAGGTATATGAAAGAATGTTTCTATTCTAATGTGTGACATTTTCTTATTCTTTCATATAATCTTTAAAATGTGTAGTATGTGTAAAGCCATGATAAAGAATTCCAAACCAATACTTTAGAGTCTAATTTAATGTATTCTTCTGAATATTCATAATTTTTTTTTCAGACATAATGCCTTCACAGTTGCATTCTAGCAGTTATAAGGTCATATTTATTAGACAAAATTTAATAAAGTTTATATTTTTTTAGTAGAAAATATTTATAAGTGTATTAAAAATAAATTAATCCAAATTTTATATGAATTATCTATAAAGCGTCTTTCTGAAAAATAAAAGCTGGCTTTTTTAAAGCGGTTAAAACCAAAAAAGCTGGCTGGCTTTTCTTTGGCCTGTCTAAAAGCCGGCAACCCTGCACTGTATGGAAAATAGAACAAGAGTTTTGCCAATCAGTCGCAAAAATTCCCACAAATTTTGGCAATCAGAGAAATAAATAGCGCAAAAATCATCAATCGGTTTCAGGAAAAAAATTGCCAAAATCGTCATTCTGCCGTCAAAGAAAACCCACAAAATTTGTCAGTTGATTGTCGGGGGAGGGGGGGGGGTGAGAGAGAACACAGAAATATTTCAGTTGGTTGCATTAAAATATTGGGAAATTCATCAATCGGCCACAGGAAAACATTGTATTCAGCAATCAATTGTGCGGAAACGTTACAAAATTCTTAAGTTGGTGGCAGACAAACATGCAAAATTCGTCGATCAGTTGCGGGGAAAGAAATTACAAAATTCTATTAGGTAAAGTAATAAGTTACAAAAATAAATAAATAAATAAATCTTAAAATAACCATGTTTTATTTCATGTTTAATCAGACTATTAGATAAAAAAAGCTGCAGTAACACAAATGTATTTGAAAAAAAAAAAAAAAAGATTATGCTTGCCAGAGATATCTGTGTTGTATCTTGAATTTCTTTGAAAATAAATTCATTTCATTCATGAGAAAGCATTAATTCAGTCATATTAACCAGAATTTCATATAAAATGTGTACACAATGACATAAAAACCTTGAAATTTCCCTGAACATCTTAATTGTGAGTTTCACTGTTTACATCTGCATTGAAGTGAAGATTTCAGACAGTGTTGAATTCAAGGAGTGGGTCCGGAAGATTTGAGATTTTGTGTTTTCAACAGTCAAAAAGTGCAATTTTCACCTTCCCCCGGGAGAAAAGTATCTGAATTGAACACTGATTTCAGGGAATTGACTGTATAAATAAGCTTTATTTAAGATACTTAAACACGCAAACAATTAATGAATAATTATGAACACGGAAGGTGGGACGAGGGGGGGGGGGGTGAGAGAGGGAGATTTTGAAAATCTTACCAGCGAAGGATTTATTTTACCAGCTAGTAAGAAGCCATGTATAGTTGAAAATTGCTATGACAACATTTACATGATTACAAAAAAAAAAAAAAAAATATTACCAAAATAGATTTTTAATTTTTTTCCTATAAAATTAAGAATTATATATAAACAGAAATTTTATAGAATTTAATACCACATTTACAATTGCAGTAAGTTGGAGAGTTGAAAAATATAACTAACAAGTAAAACATATATCTTCTATTATAGCCAGGGTTGCAAAAAAGCCACGCCGGCGGCTTTTATTGGTTTTAAGTTTTTGTTTGTTTGTTTTTTTTTTTTTTTTTTTTTTTTTTTTTTTTGCAAGAAATGGACTTTTCTGGCTGTAATTGGCTTTGGCTTTATAATTATAAACTATGCATTTTAAAGTGTTTTTAATTAGTTTTAATGACATTCAATTATTTAGAGTTTAATAAGTAACCCAATTTCTCAATAATGAAGACATTAACTGAAATAAAACTTAGATGGTTTTGCTAGTGATTTGTAGTTAGAATTGCAAATATGTCAGCTAAATTTTAAAAGCACCATATCAACTGCTTTATCTGTTTTACACTGACCTTTAACACCCCCCCCCCCCCAATTTTTTCATTTCTACAGCTTTATAAAATTAAAGAGGACATTGGTTACTTAATTACATGTTTTATTACTTAATTTTAAGAGCTATTAATATACGTCTTATTTTATTTCTATTAAACATTTAAAATTATGCATGGTCATATAAAAAAATATATCATTTCTCACTATTAAAAACATTAAGAATAGCATAATTGCTTTTCGAAATTTTATTTTTCTTGTTTATTTTTATACACTTATGTACCAAACTCTCCTCAAATATTATATCCTTTCTAATTTCTCTTTTAACATTTATAACTTCACTCTTCATATGGACACATAAGAATGTTTATATTTTGATGTGCTACATTTTGTCATTGTTTAATTAAGTATAATCTTTAAAATGTGTAGTATATGTGGAGCTATATATGTAATATAGAATTTCAAAACACCAATTTGGAGTGTAACTTATATTCTTTTCAATACTTATATATTTTTTTTCAGATATAATGCCTTTACAGTTGCCTTTTAGTAGTTATAAAGACATTTATTTGACAAAATTTAATAGAAATTCATAATTTTCTTAGCAGAAAATATTTATAAGTAAGTGTATTATAAATTAATAGATCCAAATTTAAAACGAATTAGCTGTAAACCAACTTAACCGACTTTTTTAAGTGGTTAAAACCAAAAAAAAAGCCAGCCGCCTTTTTTTTGGCCTGGCTAAAAGCCGGCAACCCTGATTATAGCCTGTAGTTTTTAAGAGACTACTTAAAAATTCACTTGCCAGCGATGAGTAAAATGAGGTAATTTCCCACCCATGATTATAAATATTTAAAATGTTGAGCGGCACATTAGCCACCGGTGGCTGACACTGAATTTTCCGTTCAGAATGCATCATTCGCCGATGACTGATGGTCTAAAATATGATATGAAACTAAAAAAATATAATTGTTTTATGTAATTACTGAAAATGTATTTAATATTTTACTTACCTTTTATTTATTACAGGATTATACTTTCTTAAAAATTAAACATTGTAAATTTTTCAGCTTCAGTGTCAGTCACAGTGTTAGCTGATAGCAATATTTGAGCGTGGCCAAATACTATGATACTCGGCTATAATAATACAATATCGCTCAGACTAATCCCTCTGAGGGAAGTCCTAGTAGTAGTTTTTATTTATTTTGTTTTTAAATTCAATGAGTAAAAGACATGTATTTTAAACATAATTGTTTTAAATAAAATAAGTACAAGAATGTGTTTCTAATGTAATATATTTTAAATGAAATGAATGTAATATAAACAGCAGCTATGAGCAGTGGCATATCTAGACTTCATCATTTCGGAGGGGTCTGACATACAGTAAAAGACGGCTGAAACTAGCCTTTTTCTCCCATGTTTGCCAGGGCAAACATGGATTTTGCACACCCCCCCCCTCTTCCTCCTCATGCACAATAAAAGTTACTGACTGCAGGCACCCAATGCAAAAAAAAATAAATAAATAAATAAAATCCTTAAAAAATAAAATCTCCCATAGGATTAACATTAGCTTGAGCATTAAGATCCTACACTAGTCATGCGAAGAAACTGAATCGCTAATGTTAAACCTATGGGAGCATTATTTTTAAAGTTTCTTATTTGCATATTAATAGTTTTAAATGATTTTTTTTCTTGCTTATAATAGCTGAAATGGAATTCTAACCAGGTCAGTGTTTACTCTTGAGAGTTTGGTTGCAGATTATTTTTCTTAAATAAATTTACTTTCACTTCCACAAATTTTGAAAAGAATGCTTCCACAGGTTTACATTAGCTTGCAAATTTCCTTATATTTCATATATATATATATATATATATATACATTTTTGCATGAAACAACAAACAAAATCTTTACTAGGCGACCGCCTACGCCTTTCGTTCTGGTGCCTGCGGCACCTCTGCACTCCCTAGTTTCGACCCTGGTTTCTAAGAGGGAATCACAAGAAATGGAAATTTTTTTTTTAAATAGGTTTTTATCATAGCAGCTATATATAATCGAAATGCTACGATGGAATTGCATGGAACTGGGAAAAATTTCGTTTTAGGTAGGTTTTCAATGTTTTCATCTTAACAAGTACCTATAATTTTTCCATGGCTATATGATATTTTTTTAATCTGAAAATTATTTGCTAAAAAATTACCAAGATCAATAAATAGTAAAATCTAGAAATTCAGAAGTCAATTATCAGGAAAAAAATTTCGTGAAATTCTTATGTTGGTTGCAGAAAAAAATGTAAAATTCATCGACTGGTTGCTGGAAAAATCTCAAAATTTGTCAGTCAATCATGAAATTCAATCTGTCGTGGGAAAATATCACAAAATTCTACTGATAAAAAAGGACTCTTAACAAACAAATTTAAAATATCTTTTGTGCTTTTTTTTAGAATAGTGTGCACTTTTTAAAAGATTCCTGCATGGCAGCTTTTTTTTTTTTTTTTTTTTTTTTTTTTTTTTTTTTTTTTTTTTCTAGAGTCAAAACTAAATGTGGTCCCAGTAGCAGAAAATACTCCAAGTGTCTGCGACAGATACTTCAAGGGGCAGAAAATAATCTGCTGGTAAAATATTTTACAATTGGATCATTAATTAATCAAACAATCACTTACATGTGACGTCATTATGCATTTTATTCATTTTTATTAATAATAATCTTAAGTTTTGTATTAAGTAATAAAGAACTAAACATAATTATGAAGCAAAATAAAGATTTGATAGAAAAATAATCTGCAAAAGAGAAAAGAAAATATGCGATATCAGTCTTGAATTTTCTGCTACTGGGAATATACAGTTATAAAAATTTTATTGATTAATATACTGTTCACACTAGAAAGAAAAGGGTAGGGTGCCAGCCACTAATAAAGGCACAACTTCAGCAGTAAAAGATCACTATTGAGTAAAAATGAGCCTTTTCAAGAAAAAATTTTGTTAAGTAATGATAAAAAAAAGTACATGATTTAATAATAGTCTGTATTTCCTAAAAAAAAAAAATAAAAAAGGTTATAATTTTTGCAAGATTTCGGGCACATTTATTTAGAAATACTCTGGTACTGGAGAAGATTTTTACAAGAGATCTCTGGCTAAAACTAAAGATGCATTTTAATATTTTAAAAAAGAAGCACCCTTAAATAATGCCAAGAGGGAACTTTAGATTATAATAAATACAAAAGTAGTTTCTTAAGCAATTGGAACATTTATATGTAATAATTGAAGTTAACTTTATTCTAAATATTATGATAAATAATCAAGGGTGGATCCAGCCCTCAATTTAGAGGGGGGGAGGGAAGGTGTCATGGCTCTTTTTTTTTTTTTTTTTGGAGAGGGGGTCGTCACCCCACTTCATGATAAATTTTTATATTGGAGGCTATTCCCAAATTAAAACTGACAATTTTTCTGATACTTTCGTGAATTCATTTATACTAAAAATTTGCATTGGTATTCGTAAAATATATAATTTATAGCTTTCATTCAGATACCAAGAAATTGAAGCGTTTCTCATTTTCTTGTAAATGCTAAGAATGATTCAGAAATGTTGTCAAGTTACCATATTAAGCCAATTTTTAGGACTTAAGAGCCACAGAAATGTAGTCATGAGGGAGCAATTAGCATTCACGTCCGGAAATTTAGTTTAAAATGCTAAATTTTATGGAATTTTTGGAAAGACTTTTCTTTTATTGAAAAATGGAAAACACTATTTGATCACATAGTTTCTGAATAAGTGCACTTGCAAATTTCTAGAGATTAAAAAGATTTTCACGGATGTATAAGAAATTACCTAATTTTGATTTGATTCACATTGTTGAAGGGGGGAGGGAATTTAAAATATATTTCTTTTTTTAAATAATTTTTAGCATTTTCCTGTTGTTCACGGAGGGGGGTGGGGGGTGGGGGGGGTGGATCGTGACCCCCGTGACTTCCCCCTTGGACCCACCATTGTAAATAATACAACACTTATTTTAAGGGTAAAATAATTCAGTTGCTAAGATGTTGAAATTTTTTTTTTTCTATTTTATTGAAACCAGAATTAGTGGAATTCATTTAAAATTAACTGCTTTTTTTCTGCTACACATACAACATAAAACCTAAATGTTATTTGAAAATTCTGGTAAACATTATGGCTGAGGATTAAAATTTATTGTATAAATAACATAGCAACACAGTCTTTCAAAAGGTCAAGTTCAAAATAGCCAAGACTGTATCGGCGATTGGTGATAAACAAAACAATATGTGGCTCTAACACTCTTTTACTATACCGTTCGTTATATCTGCAAGATATGTGGTTAAATTTCGATATTTATGCAACTAATACAGCAACAATTTGCAAGTTTATTTTCATTTTATACGAAAATTATCGTAGCATTAAGCCTAAATCTATCTGCACGATACACGGATATAGCAGTAATCGGGTGTTAAAATATAAACTATACAGAAAAGTAAATACATGAAATAAGAAATGAATAACTTACCTTTTATGCAAGTCGTTAATGGCTGAACAGAGTAAAACTGGGGGGGGGGGGGGGGGAAATGCACATAGAGCCGTAGCCAAATAAATGGCGAATCACGCGTGTTGAGCGGGAGCAAATGTAAACATAGTTCGCGTCCGGAGTTTCTAGGAGTGACCTTCGACTTTCCATTTCCGCATGCGCGGCAAGATTGAAGTAGCAGTATTTTTTTTCCATAAGATGTGCGTAATAGGTGTTATTCGCAAATCCATTGGATGTACTAAAGAGTACATCCTTTGGAAATTAAAAAGAGCATTTCCAGTAGACATAAAAAAAGTCATAGTTATAATACGTCTGTAGCAGGTCATGGACGTTTAATACATATCTAAATGGGAAATGCCCGATAGACATCTATTGGTTTAATGCTATGCACATGTAAAAGATGTTGTGGACGCTATAGATGTAATTACACTATACATCGACATCCTATAGATAACGTGTGCTGTGTAGGTACACGATCTTTCGCCAAAATTCGCGTATTTTGCACGATCTTTTGCCGAAATTCGCATATTTTATAAGATCCTTTGGCAAAATACGCTTTTTTCTGCAATCCTTTGATGAAAATCGCGTTTTTCCAGCGATCCTTTGGTGGAAGTCGCATTTTTTCCCGCGATCCTTTGAAGAAATTTGCACTTTTCCTGCGATTCTTTGAAGAAATTTGCATTTTCCCGCGATCGGTTGAAGAAATTTGCTCAATTTGGCACGGTTCATACACGCGTTTTTGTTGTATTACATCCATACCCGCTAACCCCCCCCCCCCTCTATTAAAAATGTCAACAAATTTTAATGCATATTTGCATCGATACCAGAGATAATAAAATTCACTGCCGAAAAAGCGGAATTCCGCGTTTTCGCGGTAAAGTAACGTGTCTGAAAATTATATGTGTTTGCCAAATTACTTATACATTTATCGACAAGCTTGACAGAGCAGCCCAGAAGTAGAATTACAACCAAAAATAGAATGTTCATGAAATTTCAAGCAAAATTTATATTATTATGTAAAAGTGAATGAAACATACCCTATAAACAAAACAATGCTAACCAGCACATACTTCAGGGGGAGGGGGTGGGTGGTTGGTGCCAAATGAAGATATTGATTGTTTATAGTTTCATACAAAAATGTATGTATATATATGAAGTAACAAGATACTCGCAAGCTCATGTTAAACTTATGGGAGCGTTCTTTTCAAATTTGTGAAATTGAAAGTAACTTTAAAAAAAAAATCTGCAACCAAAATCGAAAAACTAAACACTAACCTAGTTAGAATTCAATCTCAGCCATTCTAAGCAAGAAAAATAATCATTTAAAACTATTAATATGCAAGGGAGAAATTTTTAAATGTACGCTCCCATAGGTTTAACGTCAGCAATTCCAGTTTCTTCTCATGACTAGTGCAGATTCCTAACCTTCAAGTTAATGTTAATCCTATGAGAGCGTTGTTTACATATTTCTTGCTAGCAAAAATACATTTTGACAACATGATTGTAAAAAACGAACTTTGAAGCAGGATATGAAATAAAAATCAAAAGAAAATTATTTAAAGCTTTCTTTTAAGAATATTAACTTTAGAATTAAATAAAAACAAGTATCTTACCTTTACAAAAAAAGCTATTATATCTCTTATGTACCTATAACCTTTAGTTACTAAATAAACAAAAGGAACATGAAGAAAATTTTTACTTTTAGAAGTTCAAAACAACTAGTCGGGATAATATGATTCATTTTGAGCTAATCGTGTGCTCTGAACAAATTATTCACGTGTCTTCCGATTGGCGTTATAGCAATAGGTCGTTTCCTGCCAGACATAATCTGCAAATATCACAAATTTTCTTTTAAAATAGCATTCTATTCTAATACTACAAAAGAAAAACACGATGTATCTTTCCCATTCATTTTAAACTCAAATAGCAATCAAGTAAGTTGAACATCCATTGTACATATCATCGGAGTTGAAAATTAGTTTGTTTCAAGTTGGGAAATTTTTTAATCTCCCCTCCCCCCAATAAATATCTGTCGCTACTCACCGACGAATCGATAAGGAAACGACGAATTTAATCACAAAATCCATCATTATAGCAAATTTCTGCCCGTTAACAAGTAAACAAACAAACGTGGTTTAGGATTCAGTTCAACAAGATTCAATCTTATGGATTCAATAAACGATTCAAGACGCGAGTTACGCTCATAAACAAGAAATTAAAAATAATTTTTTTGAAAATTGAAAAAAAAAATTATAAATAACAATTATATTGAATACATATAATTTAAAAAAAATTCCCCTTTTTTAAAAATGAATCTAAATATTTTTTCGACAAAAAGCGGTAATATGGAATAATAATTTCTTCATAACAAAAGAGAAAGATAATATCAATCGAAATTTCATTTAATATATTTAATATTTTAAAACACATAATAATTAACATTTAAAATTTTAATATTAAAAAAAAAGATTTACTGCCTACATTCAGATTGTTAACTCAACTTAGAATACCTAAAATGACTTTGCAAATTTTGTTTCTGATTTTATACCCACAGCAGATGGATTATCTGCTCCTACTATGACTCCTCCTGCATAACAAGTGACGCCAAACCTATTCACCAATCACAGACGAGAAAAGTAAATAAAAGCGATTTTTTAAAATAACGATTTTTAAAATAAAACGAGTTTTCCCAGAAAAAAGAAAAGTGTTATTCACCTCGTATTAATCAGATTTATATTATATATCAATTAAAAGAAAATCGTTAGAACCGTTTTCGATATTTTCAAATTAGGATCTTCTTCCATACCATACCAACGTTTTCACTTTAAAAATGGCTATTTAGATCTCAAAATATACTGCACGTAGAAATGGAAAAATTTCAGTATACGATTAGACTGCAGATATAAGACTGTTCTAGAAAATTCAGAACAATAGGACCTATATCTGCTGAGTTATTAAAAGGCGGCTTCTCGCGTTTTCTTTGATGTCGAGTTAGCTGTATATATATGAGTTCCGCCATCTACGAATTCTACGATACGATACGATACGATACGATACGATTTCACGCTTAAGGCTGCGTCACTCGGAATACTACCGTCTTCCGTGATATTTTACGATGCCCTTCTACGATATCGAAAATAACTGTAAGATTTACTCCAATAAAATTTTAAATATTGAAATAGTCACTTCTGTCCCTTGTCCCTATTTCATGCACTAATCTTCTGCATTAAGTTTCAGAGCAATGACTAAATATTTTCAGAAGTGTTACTATACAAAATTAAAATTTACATTCTAAATTATATAATAAGGAATTTTTATTGTGAAATTTAAATAGTTTTATATTTATTCTAGCAAGAGAAATGTTGTCCCCTAATTTTATGTCACTACTGTCACCTTGTTTTAAACTGCTCATGTGACTATCAAGAGATCAAATAAAATTTGGAAGACAGTTACATTTAGTAGACGCAGCAATCTATTGCTGAGAGAGTCACGTGGTTTAATTATTTTGTCTTCAAAAGCAGTTACATGCTCAAAAATTGTTTGAAAGTAGGAATATGTTCATCACCTGTCACTATTGTCCCGGAGTTAAATTTTCCTTATTATTATTTTTATATATTTATGATTTTGTCATTATATAACATACTTTTGATTAGTTCAAAATATTACAGCTAAGATTAATTTACAATGATCTCAGAAGCAATTTCTAAATTTTGACACTACTGTCCCTGATACTTCAGTGAAATTGCATCAGCTCACTACCCTATTGAAAGTTTACTGACTCTTGATTAAAAATATATACGCGATTTTTTTTTTTTTTTTTTATTCAAAACTATTCCACATATCCATTTAATTTAGGCCTACGTTGATTTTATTTAAATTATCAAGAAATTTATCAAGAAATTTCCCGTATGAGTAGAATTTCAATAAATTTTAAAAACAGGTCGATTGGATGTAGGAAGGTTAAAAAAATGTTGTTTACAGTTTATGCCGGAATATTGTACATTGCTCATTACCTTATGTCTTATATATTTATTTTAAAATAATGTTTAAAATTTAACTTTTATTTTTCACTAAATCGCAGAGTGAAATTACCCGTTTATTGGAGAATCACTCATATATGTATATATAATTAAATCACATGCATAAAAATGTATCGAAAAGTTTGCGACGATTGTAAGCAGTTATACATTTATAAATATGTAATTTTTTAATCTGACAAATCATACTTAAAAAAAATAGAAAAGACTTTTTGGCAGATCAAAATTTCTAGTATCGTAAATTCTGAGAGCAAAATAATGTATTTATTCTGCAAAGGGCATAGTATTTGACATTCTGGGGTTTAGACGTGTACTAGGTGCGTGGTTACCCATAACGAATCGTCAATGAGTTCTGTCCGAAATACTTACTAAATTTAAATTTCTTATTGAAGAAACTTTAAAGTGTGCAACAATAAAACAGACATAAAATTCCAAAAACAAGTACCGGTAAAATATAACAGAAATTATTATATATAATTTAATTAGTCTATTTAATGTAATCTCCCATTTATTTTAATCGAGTTGACTAACTATGCATTTGGGCAGGTTAGAAAGACGAAAATTTTATAAAAAGAAATCTTCCTTCAACATATTATTAGCAAACATCAGCAAGTTAAAATAGAAACTCAAGTTTATCGTTTATATTGGATAGCGATTCGCACACATGCCAAAAACGATTGCTGGAATGTACTTGAATTATGTCAAAAATGCATATTATAATTTAGTTATATGCATGTAATAATTCTATTTATTATTTTTATTATTTTATTATTTTTATGCAATTAAATCTGAAATCATCCCTTTCAATAATGATTTTTATTTCATAGATTTTTTTTTTTTTTTTTTTTTTTTTGCAGTATATCGTTTAAAATATTCCTTATTCTATTTTTACGAAAATAGTGCAAGAAAAAATATATATTTCTTACAATAAAAGTATTTTTTTTAAATACCATAATACAAAAATATTTAAAGTAATATCCCTTTATAGAAACGAAAGTTGTTTCCCCCTCTTTTGTGTTTTCGAAATGAGTAAAGAGAATTAAAGAAATGACAAAGAACTTTATGAATTTCTCAGATAAAATTCCTTTACTGAAGAATGCATTATACAATGAATAATTCGGATATTTATTTAGTTTTTAGGCCATAGAATGCAGAGAATTTTTTTTTTTCCAATAGTCGACACAAAATCAAAAAGATGCCGTCATTAAAGATATTCGACAAAAAAAAAAAAAAAAAAAAAAAAAAACGTCTGTCTAATGATTTATAGGCCTTTATTTGTTTGTAAAATTAATATAGATACTGAAAACTAAATATACTTTATAATAGCACCATGTTTTAACAGAAATCATTCGTTTACATTTTTCAAAACAGCACGTATTTTAATAACATTTTCTTTCGGTTGTTATGAAAAAATGGCAACAAAAATATATAATTAATATTTTACAACTATTTTGCCTTTACTTTCTACAGAAATGGAGTACTTCCGTTGCCAATATTAAGCAAATGGCTCCAAAAACTACAAAAAAATTAATATTTCAAAAATAAATGGAGATACAGTTTTCAAACAAAATGCATTTAAAAGAATCTTTTTTTCCAATACGACGGTATAAAAATTGAAAATGTGCGATGCTTAGAAGTTAAAAAAATTGCTAAAGAGTATTTAATCATAATGCTTTGTTTTACGGCTATAGCTTCTGTAAGGTAACGTTATTTTTTGGACACAAAATAAGCTGAGAGAAAGAAATAGCATACCGTACCGGAGGCTAAAAATACATGTATATAACAATTGGAGGCAGGGCGGATATTGATGACTTGGTCTCTCCTGTCTTCTAGCTCTTAATTAGCAAATAATGCAAATTTTTAATTAGTTTTCCAACCTTAATGTTCAAGAAAAATATTATTGTGGGTACTTATTTTATTCAGAATTTCAAGCTCTACAACAGTATTGACAATATTTTTGATACAGTTAGTTATTTAGAGATATTTTTAAGGTGATAACAGAAAACACGTTTCTCGACTATAAATATGTACATGTTTTCAAAATTTCACATAGTACGAGGGGGAAAACTTTGTATTTTCGTTCTAGACCTAAACTGAAGGGATAAAAGCAATGTACAGTTTCCCCCTAATTAATTCTGAGTTCAACACCCCGACCACTGAGCTAAAATTTCGAAATATAATTGTGAGATTAATATTGAACAAAAATGTTAAGTGTAGGTACTCATTTTACTCAGAATTTTTAGCTCTACAACATTTGCATTGACAATGTTTTTGATAGAAATTTTGAGATATAGTTATGATATTTTAAAAATATGATATTTTTTACTATAAATCTATACATATTTTCTAACGCTCATCTCGTACGATGGGGGAAAACTTAGTATAGGGGGAACTAGGAAGGGTTGACCCACTTTTTACAAAATGATATTTAATTTTTTTAAATATTGAATGTAGAATAAAGTTTTATATATCATTTTATTCGTTATACAAACAGTTATCAAAATAGAATTGCAACATAAATGTAATATATCAGAAATTTGGAAAAAATGATTGATTTTAATCATGAGAAAATAATGGTTGAAGACTCCCTACATATGGGACGGTTGACGCACTATATGGGAGGCTTGACCCACTTTGTTTTATATTGAAATTTTTGTGAAGAGAAATAAAATCATTTTAAAAAAGCAAAATAACTTTATGCTACATGCTTTAATTATTATAAAAAAATATTTTTGAAAATACGATGTTTAAACAAACCTTTTAGGCGCAGTCGCATGTCAGAGGAGAAAATTTTTGTTTTAAACAGGATTTTGTCTGATGAAGTATAATTATACAGCAGGGAAAGGGAAATTTTAAAATTTAAGACAGTATTCCACTAGTGATAGGTTCCGTTTACACGGGGTTTCATGCATCATAATGTACGAATTTCAAAGCCACATTCCCGCTTTTTTTTTTTTTTTTTTTTTTTTTTTTTTTTTGTCCTACTTTTTGTGACATTCCACCAGAAAATTCTAGTTGCCACATAATGTGGCTTCATCTCACACTACCATTATGTTGAAATTTGTCTACATACCTTCCTAAAGTTTTTCGATCAATGCTATGTCCTTTTGCAGCCGCATGAGTACTTAACTTATCATTAACATATTTTAACCCTATCAGGGGCAAAGTACTTTCTGTACTAAAATGTTGAAATATATGCCTGGCACCGGAATATACGAACAAATTTATTTGAAAATATACTGATTATCAAAAGTTAAGGAAAATTCACAAAATGCTAATTTTCAAATACGCGACACTCAAAATGAAATAATATAATTCAAGTAATTACTATCTCTACAACACAGCTGGTCCATATAACATCTCGTTCATGTCACACATGGTCACAAGTGTCACAGTCACTACGATGAAGCAAAAAAATAGGAAATTCCATACATCTCATTATGAGTCTCAAATGATCACTATATGTGACTCCACTGAGACGTCACTGTGACTGCTGCTTTGGGACAAGTCACCATGTGACTTTACAATATAGTTACACTGTGACTCTCATGTGACTGTCATTTGTAGACTCAATTTCAAAGTCATCGTGAACGCTGCATTGTGATAAGTTACCAAATAATGTCACATTAAAGTCACATGATGACTTTCAGGTGACAGAGAGGCTACTGTGAAGTCACCATTGTGCTCTTTTGGGAAAAGTCTCCATGTGGCCATAATATGATACTATTTGGTGACTTATCATAATGCAACGTTCATGATGACTATGAAATTGAGTATAAAATGACAGTCACATGAGAGTCACAATTTAACTACGTTGTAAAGTCACCTGGTGACTCGTCACAAAGCAGCAGTCACATTGACTTCTCAGTGGAGTCACATATAGTGATCATTTGAGACTCATATTGAGATGTATGGAATTTCCTATTTTTTTTTTTTTTTTTTTTGCTTCACCGTAGTGACTGTGACACTTGTGACCATGTGTGACATGAATGAGATGTTATATGGGCTAGCTGTGTTGTAGAGATAGTAATTACTCGAATTTTATTATTTCCTTTTGAGTGTTCGCGTATTTGAAAATTAGCATTTTGTGACTTCTCCTTAATTTTTGATAACCAGTGTATGACAAAGGCTATATTTCACCTATATATTAAATGGAAATGATTTTAGCAAAATTCTGGTGCCATTGTGGCGTTTGGGAATTAAAATTAAGTGGTTTCAAAAACATACCACTGCCCCTGAAACGGTTAAGAATGCCGCTTTGTTAATTTCTAGTCATTTTCTATAATTAATTTTTAAGTCCTTTTCTTAATTTCTATTTTCTACTGTTTCTATTTACCTATTGTATGTAATATTTAAATAGAAAAAAAGTGCCTATCAACTTTCCCATTTATATTTCATTCATTTTTTTTTTTCGTGAAGTGGATACTATACTAATTTTTCAGATCTTTCTTTAATCAGTTTTTAAAGTTTTCTTGTCAATCACCCCATTTTACTGTAGCTTTGCAGAATAAATTTACATTCATTTTTATTTATAACCATTAATCTTTCATTATGTATAACCAGTGTATAATAGTGTATAATAAAAAGATTTCCAAAACCCCTTAATTAAGATATCGCCGACAGTCAATTATTATTAAATCTGAATTTTAAACCAGTAGAGGCTCCCCCCATTCTGAAAGTCTTTTGTAAGTTCGTATTCTAGATAGGTTTCCCAAATTTATGTATCGGTAAATATCTTTCAATGCACGAATTTAATATAAAATGTCTTACAATCTAAAAAAATATGTACAACATGATATAAATGCATTCTCTGTAAGATAGAAGCCACGCCCTTATTCAATGATGTTTATTGAATGGAAACGATAATTCTCGTTTCCCGTCGTGAATATGTTAAGGGGACCAGTTAAGCGAAATTTGGCAAAAAAAATAAAAAAAAAACGATTTTTAATTTTTTATACCATTAAATAGTTTAAACATTTATCTTTCCAACAATGTGTCACATATGTTTATATATTAAATAAAGAAGTGTTGGAATTATTCATCCTTTCTAAGAGTACTTCACAGCTTAATGGCAATTTAAATCTTTAATTAACTTTTTCTCAAAACTTGGATTTTTCATGTTTGTTTTCCTTCTTTTCAATATCTATTAAACTTAAGAACTCAAATTTTTTTAAATACCTTTATTATGTTATATTGTATTCTTTAACAGAGGGATTTAATGATTTGTTGAGAATTATTTATTTTATGCAGTGAAATCTTACCAAAAATTATAATTTAAAAGTGTCTTTCAATAAATAATTAATAATTAATTTTCAGGTTCACTCTGTTGAAATACGTAAAGCATGTTACTCAAACTACCCTAAAAATTCTAGACCTCTATATTTCACCTTTTCTGAGAAAAAAGGTAGATAAATTTGGTGTATTTTAACATGGTGGAGATAGAACTTACCTGATCCCTTATGGGAGCCTTGAACATGTGGTCAATGCTCCCTCACATTGACTGGGTCAAGTCTCCCCACATAGCCATTTTCTACAGAATAGCACATTTTTATGTTAAGTCTAAGTTACTGTATAATTTTTATGCCTCGAATGAAACCTCGATATTTCTGCATTACTTAAAACCTTCTTACTTAAATTTCTATGATACATTTTATCTGAAAAATGCTTACAAATTTTTTCTAAAAAACACAACTTTTATGTCTAAAACGCCTCATAATTGATTTTTTGACTCATATTTCGATATCCTGTATGAAACAGAGACTGTTGTTTGAGCATGCCAGTAGCGACATTCTTTTCGATATTAAAACTGATGGGTGGGTCAAGCCTCCAGTATGATCAACCGTTCCTAATCTCCCCTATTCCTTCTACACCTAAACTGATGTGATTAAAGCAATTTCCAGCTTCCTTCTAGTTCATTCCGAATGGAACCCTCAACCACCGGTCTATATATCTAATGTTTACACACACTTCATACTTATATTCGTTTACGTTTTTGATTAAATAAAAAGCATTGAGGCGTCTCAAGACTCTGCTTCAAAATTTTCGAAATTTGAATTTTTTTTTTACTATGCTAAACTTCTAACTTTTGTGAATATTTTAATATAATTGTTTCATTGAAATTTTCAAGTGATGGTTTTGTACAGTAGCATTTTGTCTTTATTCCTTAATACTTGCATACAATAATATGAGATCTATGAAAGATTTGGGATATTTTACTGAACATCGTTGTACAATCTATGAATTTGGCTTATTCTGTGTAGATTAGTGTATAGGTGTGTACGTATATTTAAGGAAACGAATACTCATTACCCTGTATTTAAATTCATTTCATTGCTTACTTCTATCTTATGACATTTAACGATTGTTAAAATAAACTATATATGTAGTAGAAGTGGATTCCTGTTCTTCCATGTTCAGCAGAAAAGTAACAACTCAGAATAAAAACAAAGCAAACAGCAGCTTTCTTAAACATAGCAAGAAAATAGCAAATTTTGGCAATGGAAAAGACTAAAGTTAAACGGTTTCCCTTTAATTATGCTTGATGGGGGAGGTGGAGTTGCCTAGTTTCAATAAAACAATGGAACAATGTAAACAGATTTATGGGCTGCCTAGTTGCGTAGCAACTTTACATTCAGTGGAGAGGTTATCGTGTTGCAAGGGCATTAGGGAGCCTTAAAAAATAATGTTTAGACGTGGCTGGTACCAACAAAATTAAAAATACTTAAAAAATTAAGAAAAGATTATTAAAAGTACATAAGTACTTAAGTATAACATAATATAAGAAAGAAAAACAAAATTAAAGGAAAAAAATAAAATAAAAAAGAGAATTCTATCAGTTCCAAAAAAGAAAGGACAGGCAAAAAAGCTACCGGGGGGGGGGGGGGGGTACCCAATAATAAAAAAAGACTCTTTTCAGAGACCATACTTTAGTTAAACTGAATAGAATGCTATAATTATAGAAGAAAAGCAAGATAACTTTTTTTAAGTACATCAACAAAAAACACCCATTATAAAATAACTCGTGCGAACACTATTTTTCGAATAGGAATGTACTTTCAAAATGTTTATCCTAAGAGATGCTTCTCAAACTTTTAAAAGTAACTATATTGTAGTAAATCAATAAAGTCATTTAATGCCTACCAGTGAGACACTCTGCTCATATTCATAAGACCACTTTAAACCGTTCTAAAATAGTTAACCCACTTCCATATCCCACTGCACCTCAACTCCCCTGAGGAGCGCTGATAGAAAAATGGCGGCAGCCGTAGACGGATTTTTTTCAGCGTGTGTACCAGCCCTTGAGTTTGTGTACCAATCATTTTCAAAAGTTTGTTATGTTTAGTTTTCTCAGATTAAATGAATGAAAGAAAAGTTTTTGAAAATACTGGTGTCTAAATATGGGAGACCGTACAAATGTTAAACAAACCTGATCCTTTTCAGACTTCGTGAAATTTAAAGAAAGACATTAAAAGTTTCACATTCAGTACCTAACGTAGATCGCAAGGAAATACGTATGCTTTTCAAAATTGAGAGAATATAGACCAGATATCACAATTTTTTTTTTGAAGAAAGGACTGTAACAGTGACAAAGAAGAATGGGGTTTTTAGGTAGATTTCGTGTGAAATACTACCTATTGGGATCGTTCCTATGTTGGAATTTCTGAAATTTTTTTGCAGATCTACACCGATCATGATCCCTAGAGCCCAAAACCACCCTCAGTAAAAAACTTTATTTATCTATCTGTTTATCTATCTATCTATCTATGTATCGATCTATATGTATCACTCTCTTCTGGACACGATAACTTCCACAATTCTGCACCAATCTCTTCCAAACTGACACATAAAATCAAGGGGCATAAAATCTCGCTCAAGTTCGTTAATGCGCAAAATCGGACCAAGGGGATGGAAATAGGGAGGGGTTTTGTGAAAACCGAAAAAACCCCATAACTTCTTAAATTTTGTACATATCGAATCAGTTTAAAGTTTTTATTACTTCTAAAAATAGGGCCAAAAATTTATGTATCACAGATTTTTCATAAAGTTAAAAATGGGCTCAGGGGGCGCAAAAATAGGGTTTTTGGGAGAAAAAAATTCATAACTTCGTCAATTTTCAAGGTATCAAATCCAATTAATTTTATCATGAATCTCCTTAACATTATCTACAACTTTTATATTCACAAGTTTTTGATAGGATCAATTCGTACCGCAAAAAAAATAATAATAAAAACGAAAACAAAAAGGGCGTTTGAAGAAGAAAAAAATCCATAACTCCGTCAATTCAAAAGATATAAAATCCCCATGAATTTATCATATATCTTTATAATATTGTCTACAACATCTATATAGAAAAGTTTTGGATAGGACCAATTCCTACAGCAAAAACAAATTAAAAATACATAGCGGTTGAAGAAAAAAATCATCTTAGTAAGGGTGTATTCAAATCCAAACTGCTTATTTTTTGACTCATTTTACAATTCATTTTTACTCTCAAAAGCTTCCAATTGGTACATTTTCTTACTCATAAACTATATAATGTAGCTTAATGGTCAATTTTTTGATACAAGCAGAATATATTTTAAAACATGCTGTCAAAGTGGGCCTTTTGAACCGAATTTCCCGAAGCGGATTGTGTTGGAAAAATCATCGTATTAAGGGAGTATTCAAATCCAAACTGCTTATTTTCTGACTCATTTTTAAATTCATTTTTGCTCTCAAACGCATCCAATTGGTAGATTCGCTTATTCAGAAACTATATAATGTACCGTAATGATCGAGTTTTTGATAGAGGCAGATTATATTTCAAAAAATGATGTCAAAGTGGGTATTTTGAACGGAATTTCCCGAAGCGATTGTGTTAGAAACAAAAAATATTGTCTTACTGAGAAAATAATTGTTTATATATCAAGTTTTAATTAATTCAACGAAAATTAAAAACACAGATTTCTTATAAATCTTTTCAAAAATCACGCCAACAAGTTTCATGTTTTCCCTATTAAAAATGAATTTGGAGTTATGCCAGAAAATTTCAAGTTGTTGAGCATGGAAAAGTATTTTTTTTTAATACCGCCCTAACATGATTCTGATAAAACGAGTTATTGTATAAAAATGAAATAAAAACTCGTCAAAAGCGGCCAGATAAAATTATTAAAGTGGGTTTATCTATAATCATAATTTGGTTTTTGTTTGTGAAATTAGTATACTTAACTTCGAAATCTACCTCAGCCAGTAGGCCGGGCCGGCAGGGATTTTTTTTTTAATAATACCGATTTACGTATAAATTAATAAATCTATTATGTTGAACGTTCTATGCTTGTTATCAGGGATCTTTTATTAACACTAGGGGGCTCGGCCCCCTACGAGCTACGCTCGCCAACCCCCGTCCAGACACCGCATACTCTAAATGCACGCTAATTTGATCGGCTTTAAAAAGATTTCGAAAGATTGAATTATAATTTAAAAAACAGTGGCGATCTCTCTATAAACGGATTTCTATTCATTTCTCTTTGATTGGGGAATTTTAACGCCAAATCCGTTGCGGTACTACTTGATTATCCCGTCGACCAAATTCGCCAAATTATACAAATTGACATAATTTTTATTTTAAATAACGAAAAAACAAATAAATTAGTACAACATTAATAAAAATACAAATAAAACGTCGAAATAAAAATAACTTGATGACGTAGACACGTGTAACAACATTTCAAAATAAGCTAATATAAAAGGAATTAAGTAAAGAGAGTCTTTGTCTCCTGGTATTTTTTAACAAAGTGAAAAGAAAGTTCTTTTAAATGAGACATTTTAAATTAATCGTTTTTAATCTGACGTAATTTTGACCAAACTATTCTTTCTCTTTTTAATATTCACGTGAAAATATTTGTGTTAGAAATGAAATATTATTTGCGCTTTCCTAACAAAAATAGTTGAAAAATATCCTCTTAAAATATCAAATAAATGTCTAGCGCAATTTCTAAATTTAAACCGTTTTGCAATATTATTTTGTGTTCATTTTATGTAATAACTATAATGTGACGTAAATATGACGTAATTTCTCCTATTTAAGACTTCTAACGCATCTCTCTATTCTAAAAAAAAGTAACTACCGCTGTCACCGCCGCCGCCGGTTTTGAATTTTTTGTGACCGGAGGTCTTTCTTCGTTAATATTAAGAAAAATAATGCATACAAAAATATGAAAATCGGTAGTATTATACAGAAATGTCTGATAAACACGCTGATGCAGACAGTTTTCAGATCGAAGAATTATTTTAAGAGATATTTAATGCTAAATTTGGACAAAATCGTTCCACTAAAAAAGTTTTATAGGAGCAAAAACTGTTCATAGGAATTTAATCATTTTTAGATCATTTTATGCGTTAGAATTTGCCGGAGTGCAGATTGCATTAATTTTTCTATTTTGACTAATTTTTTGAGGTTTTATTTCTATTTTAAATTCAGATTTTCAGCATTTCTAGAGATATTTTTAACAGATTTTAGAAAGTGATATTAATTTAAACTGTTGCCAACTGTATAAACAGCGGAAGCAATAATGTTTACTTCAAAAAAATATATTTATACGTGTAAATAAATTAAAAATTTATTTACACGTGACTATTATAAACAGAAAAAAACATTTGGAATTAGAATTAAATAATTATGTACAAAAAGCAGGAACTTATTAAAAATTATGTCATAAAAACTATAATTACGCGTGAATTTTAAGAGAGAAAGGAATTTGTAAAGCAATAAATTTATTAACATGCGTTAGAAGTCTTAAATAGGAAAAATTACGTCATATTTACGTCACATTTCAGTTATTACATAAAATGAACACAAAATAATATTGCAAAACGGTTTAAATTTAGAAATTGTGCTAGACATTTATTTGATATTTTAAGAGGGTACTTTTCAACTATTTTTGTTAGGAAAGCGCAAATAATATTTAATTTCTAACACAAGTATTTTCACGTGAATATTGAAAAGAGAAAGAATAGTTTGGTCAAAATTACGTCAGATTAAAAACGATTAATTTAAAATGTCTCATTTAAAAGAACTTTCTTTTCACTTTGTTAAAAAATACCAGGAGACAAAGACTCTGTTTACTTAATTCCTTTTATATTAGCTTATTTTGAAATGTTGTTACACGTGTCTACGTCATCAAGTTATTTTTATTTCGACATTTTATTTGTATTTTTATTAATGTTGTACTAATTTATTTGTTTTTTCGTTATTTAAAATAAAAATTATGTCAATTTGTATAATTTGGCGAGTGGTTTGGCAATTTATATAATTTGGCGAAATTGGTCGACGGGATAATCAAGTAGTACCGCAACGGATTTGGCGTTAAAATTCCCCAATCAAAGAGAAATGAATAGAAATACGCTTATAGAGAGATCGCCACTGTTTTTTAAATTATAATTCAATCTTTCGAAATCCTTTTAAAGCCGATCAAATTAGCGTGCATTTAGAGTCTACGGTGTCTGGACGGGGGTTGGCGAGCGTAGCTCGTAGGGGGCCGAGCCCCCTAGTGTTAATAAATTTATTGTTTTACAAATTCCTTTCTCTCTTAAAATTCACGTGTAATTATAGTTTTTATGACGTAATTTTTAATAAGTTCCTGCTTTTTGTACATAATTATTTAATTCTAATTCCAAATGTTTTTTTTCTGTTTATAATAGTCACGTGTAAATAAATTTTTTATTTATTTACACGTATAATTTTTTTTTTTTTTTTTTTTTTTTTTTTTTTAAGCAAACATTATTGTATCCGCTGTTTATACAGTTGGCAACAGTTTAAATTAATATCACTTTCTAAAATCTGTTAAAAATATCTCTAGAAATGCTGAAAATCTGAATTTAAAATAGAAATAAAATCTAAAAAAATTAGTCAAAATAAAAAAATTAATGCAATCTGCACTCCGGCAAATTCTAACGCATAAAATGATCTAAAAATGATTAAATTCCTATGAACAGTTTTTGCTCCTATAAAACTTTTTTAGTGGAACGATTTTGTCCAACTTTAGCATTAAATATATCTTAAATTAATTCTTCGATCTGAAAACTGTCTGCATCAGCGTGTTTATCAAACATTTCTGTATAATACTATCGATTTTCATATTTTTGTATGCATTATTTTTCTTAATATTAACGAAGAAAGACCTCCGTTCACAAAAAATTCAAAACCGGCGGCGGTGACAGCGGTTGTTACCTTTTTTTAGAATTACTAGGGGGCTCGGCCCCCTACGAGCTACGCTCGCCAACCCCCATTCAGACACCGCAGTCTCTAAAAGCACGCTAATTTGATCGGCTTTAAACAGATTTTGAAAGATTGAACTATAATTTAAAAAACAGAGGCGATCTCCCTATAAACGGGTTTCTATTCATTTCTCTTCGATTGCAGAATTTTAAGGAAAAATCAGCTGCTGTTAAAAGATACAATGGCTCTATTCGTCTTTGATTATATGAAATCAGTTAAACATTTCAAAATAAGCTAATATAATAAGCAAATCTGCATCAAAATGCAAATATATTTCACAAATACCAATGCCTTCTTTTTACGGAAACGACACAGAAGGTTAACGAATCTTAACTAAACCATTTAAGCACTTTCTGGCACAGATATCATATTCGCCCCATATTGGCGCGATTTTTTTTTTCGGTTGCCAATTTGGCGAAAACATCAACAGCATAAACAACATAATCCGGGTTACCACATCAAGCAAAATAACGACACTTTGGCGCCAGCTAAGTACCCGTTTCGTATATGACATTGGCGTCAGAAACAAATCGCGCCAATATGGGGCGAATACGACATCTGTGCCCAATTTCTTTATTTTCTGCTTCACAGATTTTTCCCTTTCAAATCATATTTTTTGTCGATGACACTTCATTTTCAGCTTGTAATCATTTTTATTTTTATTAAATTACTAAATAGTCGCTCGAAAGTAGTCTAAACGCGTTCAATAAAATTAATATTAATCTTATTAATATAATCTCAAAATATCAAAATAATGTCTCGCGCAATTTTTAAATTTAAACTCTTTTCAATATTATTTTTTGTTCATTTTACGTAATAAGTGTAATGTGACGTAATTTCTCCTATTTAAGACTTTTAACGCATGTTAATGAATTTATTATTTTACAATATCCTTTTTCTTTTAAAATTCACGTGTAATTATAGTTTTTATGAAGTATTTTCAATAAGTTCCTGCTTTTCATACGTAATTACTTAAACCTAATTTGAAAGTTTTTTTTTCTGTTAATAATAGTCACATTTAAATAAATTTTTAATTTGAAGCAAACATTATTATTTGAGCTGTTTATACAGTTGGCAACCTAAATTAACACCATTTCCTAAAATAAGTAAAAAATATCTCTCGAAATGCTGAAAATTTGAATTTAAAATGGAAATAAAACCTCAAAAAATGAGTCAAATTAAAAAACGAGATACAGTCTGCACACCGGGAACTTCAAACGCATAAAATGATCTAACAATGATTAAATTCCGATGAATAGTTTTTGCTCCTATAAAACTTTTTTAGTGGAACGATTTTGTCCAACTTTAGCATTAAATATCTCTTAAAATATTTCTTCGATTTGAAAACTGCCTGCATCAGCGTGTTTATCAAACATTACTGTGTAATACTACCGATTTTCATATTTTTGTATGCATTATTTTTCTTAATATTAACGAAGAAAGACCTCGGGTCACAAAAAATTCAAAACCGGCGGCGGCGGTGACAGCGGTAGTTACTTTTTTTTAGAATAGAGAGATGATTTTTTGGACTAATTAAAGCATTATTCCATAATTCCAAATAATTTCAAATGAATGTCATGTAATTTATAGGTATTTCTTGTAGGATTTAGCTCATGCTATCAATCATGCAGTGCTTCGTTATAGTCTCTACAATGCCCCATACATTAATATGTGGAAAAAGTCTGAAAAACATTTTTCTAAGACAAGTGCAGGGTAGCCACAAAAAATATTTAACACGTGAGCCTCCAATGAAAGAAATGTTAGTCGATCCAAAAAAAAAAAAAAGCGAATTGAAGTATTTTAGTATAGAAATATGCGCTCAGAATGTGGTAAACAACAACAAGTGAGATGTACATTTTGCTTTGCCAAGAGATCAACCTACTCAGTGAAAAAGAACTAGACTGATGAAATAAATACAAGCTTCCGCACTACGATACCCGTGGGCAACATTTGGAGCCGCATGAATCAGGTGATGGTCTTTTCGTGACGCAAGTACAGTTAAAGAATGAAAGCAGGCGTACGAAAGGAGCATTACGGAGTCTAGCGGTACGAACAGAGATGGTACGTAAAACGTATTGCAGCATCCTGTCTTTTTCTTCATCCCGGAAAAAAATAATACGCGGACCTGTAAACAATAATACTTCGAAATAGTTTCCGTAGAACTAAAAACTGTGATTTAAGACCAACGAAAAGAAGAGAACGTTGAGTAAGAGATGGGTACAAATAGTTTACAAGAATAAAAAACGCTATTTATGACTGAGAAATTTGAATGGTGATGTCACAGATTACGACACATTACATAGTACTGATCGGAGACAAAAGGGAAGCGTGTATCACGTTATGAAATCCCTGCATATTCTCATGTTCATTGGTGTTTTTTCAGACATACTATGTTTTTTCGACGTGTATACAATGCATTTCAAATGTTCCCAGTGATAGAAATTTATTGGTGAGTGTTCAGACTATCCCTCATTAGACGAAAGGGTGATAAATGTCACCAATATGTTTTAGGAGAATATCTCAAGCACTCACAACTATTCTTTGCCTTTCTATTATGGTTATACTTTTAGTATTTGAGGCCGTTTCATCAGGTTTCAACTAGTATGTTAACCCTGGATTATCACCCCTAAATCGATTCGAAGTTTTTTTTTTTTTTTTTTTTTTTTAAGTTTTCAATGTCACAACCATGGTAAGACCTGTTTTATTTTTTTAAACTTGACGACGTGTAGGTGGTAAAAAGTACTCATCCCATACACGTCGTTCTGATGTGTAGGTGGTAACCAGCGCTCATGCGATACACGTCGTTTGGAAAATTTTGAAGTTTTTATACAATAATATTCAATTTTCTCTCAACATCTTTGAATATTCTCGTAGAAATAGCAACACTTTTGGAGTATGTTTCGATTTGACGTGTGGGTGGTAATAAGCGAAGGGATTCCAAGGGTGGGAATTCAGGGTTAACAGGGCTTGTTTTTATTTGTTAATATAGAAATATATTCAAATAGTAATGTTAATGTTCGTTTTACTTAATATGTCGTAAAATAAAACGTTAATAACTATTCGGAAAAACAGATAGGTTTCTGAATATAAAAAAAGGTCTAACTATAAAAACACCTTTCAACGGCATTTTATCTTTTTGCACATAGAAGATCAGTTTAGGATGGGGAAAGTGAGTGTTGCAATGGAAGTCAGCCCTTCTAACCTTATCCATGAGAGCTCAATTAATCACACAATTGAACCTCATAATCTGATGTACCTGTTTTTCAAATAACATTTGGTTATTTTGAACGCCACGATTTCTAAGGACTGTTATATACGCTACAGTTTTCTAATTTTAATTACGAATTTAGCTGCAGTCGCTTAAGGCTCAACAGCCGTTATATTGTCTCACAAGACGTATAGTCTGTTACAAAGTTTTAAAATATAATGAAGATTAAAAACTGTAACTACTTTTTTACATAGCTGTTTCGGAAATTTCAATATAAAATAATGAATAATTATTAATGTCTCTTCTAAGGAACTACAATTTTATAAATTCCAGACGTGGAATATATTTTTGCTCCTTAATATATAGAGCTTAAAAGAAAACAATTGTAAAATATGCATTCTAAAAGAGGTCAATTTTCTCAAATACCTTTTCATTTCCATCATAATCAATAAAAACATAAGACCATGCATGCACTTATATACCCGGCAAAATATTGAAAATAGATTAAGTGCATCACTGTAAGACTGGGTTTTGGAGGTTAAGAAAATTGAATTCTGTATTCATACTATAGTGTAGTTGGTTGAAAGTTCTAAAAGTTTTTTATCCTACTTTGTTCTATTCGTAATACGTTTAATATAAAACCAACTATAGTATTAAAAATATTACACGCCGTCAATTGTATAGAAAAATAGATACAGAGGAAAATAAAATGATTCATTTGATTAGGAATTATGTCTTCTTCAAATGTATTGTAAAAAATAAGATTAGGAGGTCGTTTTCATACAGAACTTGTATAAAGCTTTGAAATGTTTGATGCAAACATCTAAATTTGACATTATATTTTAATTCTGTGGCAACATTTGCCTTGATATAATAAAAAACTTGATATAGCAATTTTGTCTAGCAGTTTATGAATCATGCAGATGTAAAAAAAATTAAACTCCCCATGTTCATTAAATTTTTTTAGTTCCAAAACAATATGCGATCCTGGTAGCATTTTAAAGGATAACTCAAAAACTACTTTATGGAATAAAATGAAATATTCGGAATCGCATATCTGACATTTCTATAATTCGATTACAGTTAAAAGTTGTATTTATTGCAATCCTTATTTTGATCGAATAATATTTAAATAGTTTATATATTATGAAATTTAACTTCGGTAAAGATGTATTGCAATATATAATAATTTAATAATCATCTATTTCTAGAATCCTTAAATGTACAAAACTTAAATTCTTTCAAATTCAAGGGTATAAGCTGCCTAAAGCAGTGAAATTAGATCCTTTCAAAAATGTTTCGTCTATATATACGTATTCATTCAACACCAATTTTAGGTATATTTAAGTTTATTATCAAGGGTACGGTCTTTGCCAGGTTTTCGTGCAAATATATAAAATCAAAGCAGACCGGAGTGCGCTTAATATACCCAGTGTATGCTGCCGATTACAGAGGGGCCGCCAATACAAGTTTTCTTTGGATAATTTTTCAATTAAAAACATAAAATCATGCACATTCTCGTGGGGGTACGGTGCTGAAAGTAACAGGGCTCCCTACACAAGTAAGGTTTGAAAATATTTTCGCAATGTTAATATTAAATTATTAACACTGATATCTGTTTTATATAACGTTAATTCTATCATAATTCGGATCCGGGCAATACTGGAGTCAGTTTTAGCTAGATAAAACAGAAGCAGATAAAATGATTTGCATTTGTTAAAATATTTGCACAATCTGAAAGTTTAATGTCTGTGCCTTTTATTTTTGACTTACATCTATTCAGTAAACATGATTAATTTTTTTGAATAATAATTTTTTCCGCTACCTAAAATCTTCTCATGGCGCACCATTGAGCCACGATAGAAAGTTTCAAAACCGTTAATATGGACCATTTATTTAACTGAGATATATTTCCCAGCTATCGTATAAAGACAGCTGTACCACTCGATTAGAAGTACTGGCCTAAATTGGAGTGTACATTTAAATAATGTTCACTATTATTTAATAACATATTTTTTCAATTTTTCCGGTGTAAAAAAGACATTAATGTTTCTGTTGGAATAAAATAAATGTAAATGAAAAAAAAAATTATTCATGAAATAATTACATGGGTGCTTATGTGTTTGTGAGGGGGGGGGGGGGGGGTAAATGCATCGCACTTAAAAGTCAGGAAACAGGGTTCCAGAAAGACGAAGAGAGAACTGAATATTAGTCACACTTTGATTCTGGAATCTTTTTGATTTTGCTTTTGTTATCTTATATTTAAATTATCTCTTCGCGGTTTTTATGAATTTTCATGTTCGACAACGAATTTGAGACAGTCGCAATATAAATCCGAATACAATCTTTTTTTACCCAATATAGTAAAGATTAAGCTAAGCATATTTAGGGAGGCGCGCGCCGTGCGATTTATTTATTTATTTTATTTTTCATTTATTTATTTTTTTTGTCTGTGTATGCGCTATGCTGTTTTTATGTGACACCGTGCTAATTTTATACGCACCGTGCTGTTTTTATGTCACGCCGTGCTATTTTTAGGGTTCCGTAATTAAAAAGTAGAAACGGAACCATTATAAGATCACTCTTGTGTCTGTCTGTCCGTCTGTCACAGCCATGTTACTCGTAAACTATGGAACGTGGAAAGTTCAAATTGGGGGAAGTAATGAAGATTATTGACCCACATATTTTCAGATTAATAAACATTCACAAATATATTTAGTAAAAATGTAGGGTGGCTAATTAAGTTACTTGAAAAAAAATTTCTTTGTATTCCGTGTGGAGTATCGTGTAAAAGCTTTCGTAACGCTGAATTAAAAAAAAATTATTTATTTTAATTTAGGTATTATATATTTACAGATATCGTCGAACACTTAGTGCAAAAATATGTCATCTATCACCTATTTTCGAATCTACTGAAACTAAAATTATAAAAAAATTAGGGAAAGTAGGGGTTAATTTAAACCTTGCAGGAAAATTATAGAGATTCCCCTAGATTACATAGTTTTTGAGAAAATCGCATTTTTCTGTAACACACAAATTCTGATTTGCGGGCATTCAGCAAAGTTGTAGAGGAGCGCTGAGGTACCTATCGTACCTACCTCTTGATAATGATTTTCGAAAAACATCGTCGGTAATTAGCCGAGATATTAACCCTTAAAGACACGAATGGATTGGACATACATAATGAATCGGGCGGCGTACTCAGTGAACCAACGTCTTTTAAAGCCTAGATAAAAAATTTTAATGATATATTTGTGTAATGTTATGCCCAGTAGCGGTATAAAAGCAATAAACGTCAAATTGTTAAAAATAGACTTATTTAATTAGAACTAACACGTAAATACTATGGGAATAGCGACTAGTTTGAATTGAGTGGATCTATCAATACGCTTCCCCTGTCTTTAAAAGTTAATTAAAAACCTATCCGGAAAAACGCAGCACGGACCAAAGCGGCGTTGCAACTTGCGACCTCATTTCGAAGCGGGATTAGCACAATTTTAATTGAGCACCAAGCTTAAACTTTGAACAAGGGTTTTGTTTTAGATACACTGTAAAAATAAATGATTATTACTACGCTATATTTAGCTATATAAAATGCCAAATGAAGTTTAAACATGCATGCACTACTTTTATTGTTCACACCGAATTAAGTTCAAAATAAACAGATTAGGATAAGATTAAAAAAAAGTTATACGGTTATATAGAGTTATACAACTCTTTGAACTTTTATGGTATACTCTACTCATTCATACTTTTTTAGTATATACAGCTATACCCAACCCCACACTGTATAGTTACTTAGAAAATCTTATTATTCTATTAGCAACGATTATTTTCAAATAATACAGTTAACAATTCATATATTTATTGTACTGAACCCTCTGAGCGCGAGTAACATTCGCACTTCACTGCTTATTTGCGATTTTCTGAAAGCGACGAGCAGATTTTGTAAGAGCGAGGGGTGATTCTGTACCGAAATTGAAATATAAGGCATTGAGTCCCGAAAATTTAAAAAATCTATCATCAGTCTGAAAATTCGGACATAAAAAATATCCCCGTAGTTTCTCTTAACATAAAACGATAATAATGAATAATAATCACGAGACAATCGTATTTCTGCAAATATTTACATCTCGAATTCCCTTCCTCGGATGCAGGGCCGCCATTTCAAGCAGGGTTTTTTGCTGGGGAAACGGGTAAAATTTTCATTGTGGGACAGGGTTTGCAATAGCGTGCAGGATTGCGCGTTTCGCGTGCAAAATAGGAAAATCCTGTATTATAAAAAGTACAGTGTATATTTTAGTCCTTTATTACTTAAACAAGCATGGTATTCTACCGCGATTTTTTTTTTTCATTTTCAAGGAAACACGCGTTTCATTTGCGGGCTTTCGGAAAATAAATTCGTGAATAACTTCAAACGATGGTTGAAAAATAGCGTGATTTCTTCAGTGATCTCACGAAAAAATAGCGGTTTACTTCAATTGGTCGCTGAAAGTAATCGCAAATTTCGATAATCGGTTGTGCAAAAAATAATAAAAGATATTGGTCAAATAATCGCACAAAAAACCCAAATTTTGTCTGTCGGTTGCGGACACAAACTCATAAACGATCAAGGAAAAATGTCACAAATTTCGTCCAAAAATAGCAGAAACATACAGCAAATTTTATCACTTGGCCACGGAAAAATAGCGCGAATTTTGCAAATCGGTCGCGAAAAAAATGCGAATTTTGAAAAAGGAACGAGAAGAAAAATGAAAATTTTGTCAAACGATCATGGGAAAAATTCCATAATCTCGTTAAAGGAAACGTATCGGGTGAGATAAGCCGAATTTTCCAAGATTCAGGTTTCTTTTATTTTATCGCAAGTACACTGCTGGCCATTAAAATTACAACACCATGAAAGAAAGAAAATACAAAAACAGATATTTATTGTATGTAAACAGTAAAGTATGAAAACAAAATTTTATAAGCAGTTTGGAGGTTTACAGGGGTGCAAAATTAGTAGAAACAGCTCCCCCCGCCCTCCTGCCAGCTAAAACGGCTCTTACCCGGATAGGCATAGGCATGGAGTCGAACTGGGCTTGGATGACAGAAACGGGCAACTCATTCCATGCTGCTTCAAGTCTATGCCACACTTCATCAACCGTATTAGCTGGGGAGGGGTGGTAGGTCAGTCTCTCAGCAATCAATGACCAGATTTTTCAATGGGTGACAGATCTGAAGACCGAGCAGGACAGGGCGGCAATCAAATACCCTGTGTATCGAGGAAGGGCAGAACACGCCGAGCAACATGTGGTCTTGCGTTATCTTGTTGGAAGGTGGCGTTTGGCAGGCCTCGAACACAGAACATAACAATTGAACGTAAGATGTTAGAAATGTACCGTCTGCGTTCAAATTACCATCGATCCGAACTAGAAATGTGCGTGTCGTTTACTCAAGGGCTGCCTAAACCATCACACCTGGTGTAGGGCTCCTATACCGATATCGAATGCAACGAGGCGACGAGCGTTCTCCTCGGAGCCTCCAGACACGTATACGGCCATCAGAATGCTGCACGTAGAACCGGGACTTGTCTGAAAAAAAGGATTTGTGCCACTCCTGTATCCAGCTTTACCTTTCGGTGCACCAGACTCGCAGTCTCTCTCTATGCTGCATTGTCAGGGAAGCCGCAGTAATGGTCGCCGTGCTGAGAGTCCATGCAGCTGAATTGTCGTCGCACCGTATGAGCGGATACTGGGCGCACTGCATACTTGCCTATTTCCAGACTAATGGTCCGTGATGTGGTTGTATGATTTTGCCGGCCGACCTTACAATATGTCTGTCTTGTCGGGCGTTAGTCATGGGGGGCGTTGAGATCCTGCATGCTTTCAGTATGGCCCTCAGCAACCTATTGATTCCATATTCGCATGACAGTAGCTAGATTTCGACCAGTTCGATGGGCACTATCACGGAACGATAATTCACACTCTGCGTAGGCAACGATCCTGCCTCTATCGAATTCCGTCACTTTCTGGTAAGCATTTTTTATTATTATTCGAGACATAACACGGTATTCTGAGCAAACGCCGACCTTACAAAGCCATTTCCGAATGAGAAATCCACTACGCAACTTTTCTTTTACGCAGTGCTTCAGATGTTTTTTCTCCCGCCTGCCTCATCTAAATGTGCTGAAATACTAAGCATTTGCATGTTCCAACCTCTTCTTCCTTTCATGTGATTTTCACGTTTGTCAGATCATTTATTCCCGGTGTTGCGATTTTAATGGCTGGCAGTGTAAATTTGACATCTCAGTTTTAATTTATAGTTACCCTTGAATTAAATAAAAATACATTAAATTAGAGTTCTGCAGTCTGTCGAGTAACTATATTTTACCTAGGGTCTTTTTCTTTAAGGATAGGTGTTAAGTGCGTTTTTGCAATATTGTTCGAACGTTTGTAATATTGTTCAGATGAATTTGTTTATAAAACATATTTTTTAGCATTAAACTGGGTTTTTTCAACGCCTTTCTTTATGTTTCATTGTATTCTTTTCCTTTTCCTCCGTTCTCTTTTTTTTTTTTTCAAAGCCGTGTCTTTTTTCCGCCGTGCCATATTTCCCTTCCATGCTACACTTTTATTCTTGAATAAACACAGCAATATAGTAAACATTATCCTCTTTTCAATAAATTTATTCCGAGTTCGTAAATCAACTCTACGATTTAAGAAATTTTGATTTTAATCGTCACTTTTCGACAAAAATATACATCGATTATCAATTATTTGACATGTAAAGTTAAATCTTATATCCTTGCAGTTACAAAACTTTCAGAAAATATTTGAAAGCAAATTAATAAAAAATAAATCAATTACCTGATTTTCTAAAATATAATAAACATGCAATGAAGATGTGAATTATTTAAAAATGACTATGAAAAACTACGGAGAGATTTCTCTGTCGTGAAGAGAAATGGAATTCTGACAAAATATGTCGTTATAACACACGCAACAAATCCTTTCGTTCGACGACGCCTTTTCATTTGTTTTGATATTATTTTCTTAATATTTAATTGTGATTTGGCTTCTTAGTGAAACAAATTATTTGTAATATTAAAAAATTGTTAACAAAGAATTTTAAAAAACAAGTTGGATAAAATGACTTTATATTTTTTTATACTGCCTTTTTATGATCGCTCGAAAGAATAGCGAAAACAGTGAAGCTTCCATTACTAGGTTAATTTGTATATTATATTTAAGGTGATTTTAGATACATTTAAGTTATAAGGCAGGTATTAGATATATTTAAGGGATACCTTCGGGGCACTTTTTTGAAAAACATGAAATTTTTATCAAACACATGTGTTTTTAGTAAAAACAGGGAATAGAACATCGAAAAACTATGAATAATTGCTTTTATAACAAACATTCTGTAACTAAATCAAATCAATATACTTCACTTTTCCTTTTTAAACAATGTATCAGCAAATCACTTACCTATTTTATGAAACAAAATATTTGCAATACCTCTTAAATTTACTAACATATACCATATTTTGTGTATAGTAAAGTGAGTACAGACGCCGCGGTCGGACAGATGCCGCAGAGATTGTATTGGCGACACTAGCGCTCCCTAGGCCAAACTAAGAATTTCGTTGTGTGCCTAAGTGCTGTCTGTTGCGTTTCCACTGCTTAACTATTAGTATTCAAATATTTCTGCCTGCTTTTATGCTTCAAACCTGCGTGGAAAGTTGCTAAAATTATTCTAATAAAGTTTTATTGCATATTTTAAGCCAAATAAGCAAAGATTTCATCTCAAAACCAATTGCAACTGTAGAATAGATCATCGTAGAATACAGACATGTGCTTGCCTTTCTCACGCGACGCTCACATGACACAAAATGGCGGCGCGGCATCTTACCCACTACTATGGGACAGATGCCGCACAGAGGTTGAGGGACAGATGCCGCAAAATATATTTTTGTTTTTCTGTTCAATAAATTTATCACTGCGATTTAAGTATAACTAACATTTAAATGAAGGTATATTAGCGTATTCTGCTACTTATCAAAATATTCTCAGCAACAATGCTGGTTCTCCATGTGTGAATAAGGAAAACATAGGTCCTTTACAAGTCTCACCCTTTAAACTGTTAAACAAAATATCTCTTATCCCAATGGTTAAAAGGCCCATACAGCTAAGTAAGAGAAATCAAAAGGATGCGAATATTACAAGCAGAGAAACAATAAAAAAGAAGAATGAAATAAAAAGCAAAAGAAACTAGAAAGCGCCAAAGAAAGACACCTTGGTGGAAGTAAAATGTTTAAAAAACGGAAAGGAAATATCAACTTGAACACACCTTACTTGAGGAAGAAACTAAAATATGAGTCATCTTCCGTTAATGGCGAAAATGTTCTTTTATAGATTTTGATGGCAGTATGTATTGTATTGGAATTTGATGACTCAGAATGTACTGATTGTGTCTGGAGTCTTATCAAGAAACAAAGTCTAAAGCGAGTAGGGTTCAGTGCATCAAATTCAATCGATAGCTGCACGACAAATGCTTTTGCAACAGGAAGTGTGATGTGATTGTGGGCGAATTGAAATACAAAATTAAAGAATGAGAGGAAAGGCCAAAAAAATTAGACTAGGCCCTAAATAGAATATAACTAATGTTTATATTAAGAGCAAACTGCAATGTTCGCCTGGATGTAAACCACTGATTTCTATCTTTTTTGTAATTATGTTGTCTATTGTTTCCAGTAATTATGCTATCCATTCACTTAAATTCAAATGTTTTTCGTTTCATTTTTATTTTTTGTCTTAAGTTTTATTTTTCGAGCTTACACTTTTGCAATTTCGTTAAACTTTTCACAATTTAGTGATATATATAATTTATGTAAGTTTACTGTTATTTATTTTCATTTTAAGTAGTTTGAGGAAATAAAAATGTGATTTATTTGAAAAAAAAAAACAAAAACAGCATAGCTTTTTTCTCCATGCGGCATCTGTACCACACCCCATGCGGCATCTTACCCAGCACTTAAAAAATGATGTTAAAAAAGGACGTTTGGGAAAATAATTATGTCCGCTTTATTAAGAGGGCTTTAACTTGTTTAACTTAGAAATTATATTTTAAAGGGTTTGATCAATGATTTCTGGTACTTAGTTTGTTGTTTTTTGCTTTATTGTACATTTTACAAGAAGAAAGGAAAAACTGCGCCATCTGTCCCCACTTTACTATACAAACAATTTTTTTAAGTGTATTTTTCAATAAAAATAGCTCTTAAATTTATATATTCTTACATCTATTTTTGGATTCATAACATGGTAATAGATAAGCAGAACCTTGTGACAAAATTTTATTTGGATAGCTTAAGAACTTTTTAAGAAATGAGATTTCTCGTAAACGTAAACAATGAAAAACGTAGTTTTCCAGAAACCGCAAATTAAGGTTTTAATATAGCACAAACAATTATATACGAAGTTTACAACTTTAAATTCAAACTTAATTCTGTATTTAAAATGAAAAATATGATATTTAACCTTGTTTAAAAGTAAAGAAACAACTGTTAAAATGTATTGCTTACCTTTGTGTAACGGTCAATTCCAGTTTCAGAAAGTTCATTTCCGGTTTATATTTTGGTTTATAAATTTGCTTCTAATTATTGTTGAACCAAAAGCAAGACATTTTTAGAATCTTAAATATTTGAACTTTAATTTAAAATAATAAAAAAAAAATCAAAATTTTTCGCAAAAGCAGCGATTCGAAGGTAGGTGGTACGAACTTAAGATTTAAGATAATCCCGGACAACGTGGGATGGATCTGCTAATTATGTGCAGAGTAAAACAATTACTGTCAAGCCATAGTGAATAGACTCCAGTAGATGCTATACCATTTGGTTGTATTTTTTTCTCAGTATCATCAGGAAAATCATTTTTTTTCCTGTTGTACGTGCCAAAGGATACCTTCATTCTCCTTTATACAACTGAAGTATTTATTATGTTTACGTCAAAATAACGTCATTATTTTCCTCATTGTTGATTTCACTGTTTATGGAACAGAATGCGTAGACCTCCATTTTTGTGGTCGCAGTATTTTTGGGATATTACACTTTTATTTAGTTTACCAGAAAACCAATCCTCCATCCACCAACGTTAATTCAGGTGAAGACTGTTGACAATCTACATAATAATAATAATAATCTATCTAATCTACATGTAGTCCAATTAAATGACATATTGGAATTAAATTATATATTTTATTCTGGTAGTTTATTTTTGAATGCAGAATAAAATTTAATAATAAATTCTTCTCATTGTAAATTATAGCATAGAACGGAATTCATGAATTTTCATTTCGAAGTTATGCTTTCCATCTTTTGTTATCAGGTTCAAAATTTATATGTATGGATTTCAATTTATTATGAACCAGTGAAAGGAATACAGTAACTGGTAATTCGTCTTTCAATTGTTTCGAAAGTTTTCTCATATTTCTTTGAAATATTGCTGAGTATATACTGATCATTCAATATTCATGTAAAATATTCGAATCTGCAATTGTAATCACAGCGTTAGGAATTGTAGTTAACGAATGAACTCAACATCGATAAGTTTTATAAAAATGAAACCAACGCGTGCGCAGAAAGATTAAAAATATATGCATAAAATATCTAAATATATTCTACATTTTAAGAAGACAATGTAGATTTTTATAAGCTATATGTTATGTTTTTGATATTATTCAAAATATTCACGTTATATTATATATATGTGTGTGTGATATGCTTTCAATAGTAGGATAGAAACATATTGGTAACTGAGAAATCAAAGTTTTGCAGTCATGAAATCATGGTCGGAATGGAAGATCAGGCCTACATCTCTTGGTAGTTTTCCCAGAAATAACAACTGAAGCCATTAGATTCATCAGTTATATATTAAATGATCATAAAATGTACTAATTCCACTAGTAATTGAGCTACTCATGCTTGGGTTGTTGTTATGTCGTAAACATAAACCGCTAGATTTTAAACATTAGAACAGCTTGACGAAAATACAGAAAACATAGCTCTCCAGGTGACAACGGATTTTTTTCAGCAATATAATAATCGTAAATATCTAGCTCTCCAAGTGAACGTAAAAGGTTAAATACTTGCAAAAACCGCACGCGTAAGCATACAGACGCCAAAGCAAGGCCCATCAAGTGGAAGGGGGAGGAGAAGGGAGGCGATCCCAGCGATTGGATAACTCCTGAGCAGGGGGTGGGGAAAGCGTGACGTGTTAACAGGGACTTAACTCCCGCGGTAGCTTTATTGAGAAAACAGGATGCTTGCAAGGCCTCATGGGATATGGAACAAAATAGAACAGATTATATAGAACAGAGAAAAAAAAGAATTTATTCTTAGAATAAAATGAAAGAAAGTAATTTAGTGGGATTTATAAGAAGCACGAATGGATAAAGGTTTGTAGAATAATAAATAATAAAAGAATACTCTGGATTTAAATCATGGGAAAAAGATAAAATATATTTAAGATATTATTAAAGCTAGGTAAATAGGTAGATATTGTAATAATTTGGAATAGTTTAACTAAGATAAAAGGGCGAAAAATTTTATTATTACATATATATATGCATATATATTATTTGCATTCTGATCAATAATGAAAGAATAGAATTCATAAATGTTCGTTTAGTTAATGTCTTTCGTAATTATACAAGTGCATTCCGAAATTCTAAAACTGCGTAGATTTGAAACTTTAATAATGAAAGAGAATGATAAAGTATGTATGCTTACTTTTATTCGACAGATGTCAAATTAATTACTTTTTTCATTTATAAGTGTGATTATTATATTTGTAAAAACTATAAATTATTTATGGTGTCTCAAGACTCTTAAAACTTCAAATTCCCAAAATTTTATTTGTTTATATTTTAAACTCATATCTTTTCTGAACATTTTGATACAAATGTTTCCTTGAAATTCAAATTAGAAGAGAAGTTATGGCTTTTAGAATAATACCAACCCAATAGCTGAAGAGGCGTTTCCGAAGTCATTTTAATCAAAATGACATTTTTGGGCATAACGCGCAGGATATCTCAAACACTTCTCGATGTTTTTTTTTTTTCATGAAAGTTTCAACTACATGTTTCCTGTTAGTCTGTATAAACTAAACTAAAATTTCCTTTCATTGTTTAAAAAATATATTTTTAGGTGATTATAATATTGAAAATTTCAAAATTTTGTAATAACTAAATACAACTGTGTATTAAAAATACAAAATTTCTTTAAATAGAAATTTATTTAGGTTCAGGATGTTTATTATATTCTGAAGTATAATTAAGCACCAAAATTGTCATTCTATTTCTAAATTTTATTTTATAATCTTGCGCGTAGACTGTTATACCAATTTTCTGCTCGAGAAATATCTGAAAGTTTGAAGACCTCTATAAATATTAATTCTGCATCTTTTAACCTCTTAAACATATGAAAAGAAAGTATATACTTATATCTTTCTCCCCTCTTAAAATTTTATTTTGAAATCTTAAACATTTTAAGATATTAAATGTTGAAAATGATCTGTTTTATTTCATTTTTTCTAATTTTAAGAGTAGTGAGACCCAATGACTTTTACAGTGAAAAAGCCATAAAATTTTAATTAAAAAACAGTTCCTGATTTTGTAAATTTTGACACGATATTTTTTATTTATAATTTTAATTTTATTTTTTATGTAGTACCCACCAGGATTTGACGGTAAACATATTTAATGTTTCATTAGAAAAATGCTTTTAAATTAACTAAGTATATAAATCTCGATGAAATGATACATTGGATAAGTGATTCCTATAGATTTAAGGCTATAGCTGGCGCTGTTAGTCTTAACCTACTCAATGAAGTGGAATACTTTTAAATTTGTAATTTATAACCAATTATGCTTGCTTTTTCGTCAGAAGTTTAAATAAAAATAATGTGTGAAGCCTTTATTTTTACTTACTACAGTCTCCATTAAAAAAAAAATAATAATAACAATATTTGGTATTTTCTAATTTTTAACTACACGACCGTTAAAATTTTTCATTGACTCTATTTTTATCAGTCTCATTCTAAAACACTAAACTTAAAACTTGATGATAGCAGCTAACCTTTATGATATAAATTATTTATATTTAGTTCAATTTTATTTTACATTTTTATTCATTATTTAATCTTTAGACCATGTATATCAAGGCAATTTCTTTTAAAATTCCTATATGAATAATTTTCTTTCTTTCTGTTTTCCTTTTTACGGAAACGAATGATAAATTTTTCTTGGTACACACACACATTTATATATATCCTTGATGATGGTAAGACAATATAGAAAAAAATTGTAGATGAGTTCACTTTATTTAATTGATAATAATATGCAAAATATTTCTAATATAAAATTAGCATTATTTAAAAATATTGTGCAGTGTTGAATTTTATTTAATTATGAAGCAATCGAATAACAATAATAAAAAAATTACAAATCTTATAACTTCTTCTCCTGAAATAAAATATGACATAATTCAAATGAATTATCTCATGAATTGTTTCAGAAAAGTGCTACAGAAAGCATTCTGCGGATAGTGTGTATCGAAGTCGCGTTTTCTACAGAGATTCACTATTTTAAACTGATGTCTCCGACCACTCGGTCAACGGAATCTCGTCCTCCATTGCTGTAAACGTGAAGAGATTCTAGATTTCATTTTACGCATGCGCTTTTATGCCCATTTCGCACTGAACTGTAATTTTACTTTGGCGTTTTAATATATACAGTTATTAAATTTCTTCGTTGCTAGCAATAGAAATCCATTACGAAAAATGCAGTTTTTAATAAATATATTAAATTAAAAAAAAAATCAAAAAACCCGACTGCGTAAAAAGCGAACTAATTTATTATTTCTCTTCAATGTGAAACCATTTTTCACATTACTTACCTATTTTATTTATTTATATGTATTGATGGCTTTTAAGTTGTGTTTAATTGTTCGTTTCTTTCTGTAAACACTATTTTGATGAGGCATATAGATGTCTATGAAGGTTAGAGTTGCAGTAAAGCTAGAGATCTTACCTACACAAATTCCAGGTTGTGTAATATTTAAACGGAGCTTCTGATTGTAAAATAGTCAATGAAACATAATCTTCATTTTGAAAGACCTATCCAATGATATTCCACTCAATAGGGTGCGTAAATGTTTTTTCGTCTCTACCGCCATTTTGTATTTTACGGGTGCTATTTTGAAGTTATAAAAGTAAAACCTAGCCTATAACCATCGGACGATTAAGACAAACCGATAGAGAGCTCATTCATTAAAATCCATCCAGCCGTTGGGATGTTTCGAGGGTATAAAGAAATCCACATACCCAGATACGCGTGAAGCACATAACTTTTCTTGACAGTCGGGTAAAAATAATTGAATAATAATTATTTAGCCATTTTTTAAAGAATGAAATTTTAAATTTTAAATTTATCTCGCAAAAACAATCAATTTATTTTGAAGAGTTCCCATATATTTCATACTTTTTATGCAAAAATGTTTCATAAAATGCGAAAAAATTAAATTGAAAGATAAATTTTTTATGAAGGGAGCAAAACGTGTAGAAAATTGAATTGTAAAAAAGTAAATAAATAAACGTATATCGATTATGAAAAAAAAATGACAGAAATGTATGAATTTTAACCGTAATTTGCATTTGGTGACATAGGCGTAGCGAGACCAGAAATTTTGGTTGGACACCAAGACCGTGCGAAGTAAAAACGGAATTTTCAATTTTGCACCCCCCCCCCCTACCGCCACACCTCCCCCCAAGAAAAAAAAAATCTTTCTATATGTGATGGATGTAATAAAATTGATAAAGTGCAGAAACATAAATAAATTCTATCGAATAAATATTTCACGTTTATTTTGGAACTTTAAAAGGTTTAATTTTAATTTAGGAATTCAGAACAACTAAATAACATAAAAGAAAATTGCACTTATTTGTTAGAGAATTCATGAAGTTTTACGACAAAAAAAAATGATCAAGAGAGAAAAAGAAATTCCCCGAAAAACGATCGGCGGCCAAAAAAATGAATAAATAAACAAATAAAACCGTGGTTCGCAGCATGAATTTCGCGCCTGGGGAGACCGCTCCTTTAGCCCCCTCTTTGCACGCCACTGGGGGCACATTAGAGGTCTTCACGGATCTCAATCCCCGGGCCTGGGCACAGCCCGGCGAGAAAATTAAAAGTTCCACCCGGGAACGGCCCGTTTATATTCTCACAGTTTACGACCAGGCCCGGCTCGTACAAAAATCAGTGAAAACAAGCCCGGCCTGAGGAAAAAATCAATTAAATCAGGCCCGGTTCGGCCCGACACAATTTCTCAAACACTCTCATACAATTGCAGGACTGCCACTTGCTACTAAAATGCTAGTAAAAGCTACTATTTTCAGAATCCGGCGTCTATGGCGACTATTTTAGGCCGAAAACCATTAAAAAGCGACTATTTCAAGAAAACAGGCGACTTTTTTCGGATCTTGTGATCGATTAGACGAAATTCGCAATTTTATGTCCATTCGCTATGTTTTTTTCGCGACCGAGTGACGAAAATCGCTATTTTTGTTTCCGCGACCTTTTGTAAAATTCAAGATATTTTTTACGGTTGTTTGAGGAGATTCGCAATTTTTTCCGCGACGAAAATTATCCTATGACCGATTGCAAATTTCCTGATTTTTTGGGGCGATCGTTTCACGGAATTCACGATTTTTTTCCCGCGATCCTTTGGCAAAATTCGCGAATTTTTCTGCGACAAACTAGCGAATATTTTCCCGTGATCCACTGCCAAATTTCGCATTTTTGTTTCCGGCGATCGTTTCACAGAACTCACGATTTTTTTTCCGCGATCCTTTGCCAAAATTCGCGTATTTTTCTGCGACAAACTAGCGAATTTTTTTCTCCACCACCACTTGTCGAAATTCGCGATATATATTTTTTTCGCGACCGATTGATGGTATTCGCTGTTTGTTTCAGATATCATTTGACCAAATTCGCTATTCTTTTCCACGATAGTTTGCCGATATTCGTGATTTTCTTTTAAAAACTGATTTAAAAATTCTTGATTATTCGCGCAATCATTTGTTTAAATTTTGATTTTTTACTCGATTATTTAACCAAATTCGCGTCTTTTCAGTGGTGATTCTGTTCTGAATTTTCCAAAAATTTAAGGTTCCGAAAATTTTAAAAAATCGGTCATCAGCCCGAAAATTCGGGATCGCGCGGAAAAAAAGATCGCGAATTTCGGCAAATGATCGCCGAAAAATTCAATTTCGACAGTCGTTCACAGAAAAAAGTCGCCAATTTCTTCAAAGGATCGCAGAAAAAAACGAATTCCGACAAAGAATCGCGGAAAAAACACGAATTTCTACAAGGGATCACGAAAAAACGCAAATTTCGCCTAGGGATCTCGAAAAAAACGCACATTTCCCTAAGGGATCGCAAAAAATGCAAATTTTCTCAAAAGAACGCAGAAAAACGCAAATTTCGTCAAAGAATCGCAATAAAGAAACGCAAATTTCATCGAAGAATCGCGGAAAAACGCGAATTTTGTTAAAGGATAGGGGAAAAACGCGAATTTTGTTAAAGGATAGGGGAAAAACGCGAATTTCGCCAACGGACCGCCGAAAAGACTTATAATTGGCGACCGGAGACTTCTCCCCTTTCCTTCCTCTGCTGTAACCTTTCAGAAAATTTGCTGTCAGATTCAGAATTTTTTTTTTTTTTTTTTTTTTTTTTTACTCAGAATCACCCCTGCCGTCTTTTTGTCCTCGACCATTTAACGAAATTTGCATTTTTTTTCTCTTGATCGTTAGACGAAATTCGTAATATTTTGTGCCTTCTTTAGACGAAATTTACTATGATTTTCTCCTGACCGAATGTCGAAAACCACCATTTGTTTCCGCAACCTTTGATAAAATTCAAGATATTTTTCCACGGTCCTTTGAGGAGATTCGCGATTTTTTCGACGACTAATTACCAAAATTCGCATTTTTTTCTCCGCCGATCGTCTCATGTAATTCACGATTTTCTTTACACGATCCTTTGCCAAATTTCGTGAATTTTTCTACGACCTATTGACGAAAATGATATTCGGTATTTGTTTCAGAGATTTTTTGACGAAATTCGCGATATTTTCTCACGATCTTTTGTTGAAATTCGTCTTTTCTTTTGTCGACAAACTGAGGAAGTTCAAGGGTAAGGAGGCAAAAAGAAGAGAAAAACTCATTTGGGGGATAAAGGGAGGGGCACTTTATTAGCCATGACGCCCTATGGGAGATTTTTTACCGTACCACTGCAAATGCTATACTCATTTTTTTTTCTTTTAAAAGGTTTTACTAAAGCATTTTACTTTACGCACTCCTTCTAGGGCGGAAACTAGCTATATTTTCACCCGGGCAAACATGAATTTTGGCGCTCCCTCCTTCCTCCTCAAAGTAAATTTACAAAGAGAAATTTGCGAAAGTTTCTATTAGCGGACTTATTTTAAAATTTAAAATGTGTAACAGTAAAATACTTAATATTGAAATATATAGCTAGCTTTGTCAAATATTTATTCATTAAAACTGTGAAAAAAATCGAAAGGAAGCGAAAATAATTCCGCTTTATACAGGTTTCCGTCTTAGCGGATATAACTGTTGGTATTCTTTCTGTTGGAATAATGCAGTTTTTTTCATTTAAGACAAGATTCCATTATAGACAGATTTCATTTTTCCAGATCTTACTGTTGCTGTACTACTTCAATTGAGGCACTTTAATGTCATAGTGAAATGAGTCTGTTTTTGGAACTAAAAAAAACAGGATTTACTGTAGGCATAAAAAAGGAATTCCAGCATTGTAAAATATCTTCCTGTACTATTTATACCAGTTTTGTGGAATTATGACTTATACCACTCTTCTTATTTAAGATTGATATGTCTACATACTTTCCTCGACCTAATGCAAAAATTCAAATTCATGTGCGACTCAAAACAACAACAACAAAATTATTATTTTTTTACTTTTCATTTTGTGAATTTTCGACCGCTTGGTTTTTATTGTCCCAGTCAGTCACCTGACCTCGGCCCCTCTACTCTAAAGCCAGATATGGTGATATGCACGTAAAAAAGCAATTATAAGAAAAGAATGGTGTTATTCATTTGCTGTCTTGTATTTTGTAGGCAAATCTTTTTATCAACTTGACAATTTTAATGTACTTTACTTAGCTTTTCTTTTTGATTTTTCGGCTAAAAAATATTTTTTTACACAAATTTCACACGCACACACACACACACACACATATATATATATATATTGTATAAAACGTCAAACCAAATTTTCATCTGGCGCCCCCTTCGCATGGCCCTCAGGGCACATGCCCCCTCTACCCTCACCCTTAGTTTCGGCCCTGACTCCATCCCCCGTTTGTTTTTATTGCCCGGACAGCCACCCTACCTCGCCTATTTCATGACGGAAAAAATGAAAGCTCAACACTTCTCAGGGAGAGAGAGAAAAAAATTGAACAGCCTTCATGGCATCTTTTTATCAGAAATGTCAGAGTCGAACAAAACCTTCATTTGGCACCCCCTTCGATTTTCGGTACATTTGGAATTGGAGAAAGAAAATAGTCTAAGAGAACAGTTCTTTTTTCTAATTCATTTGCAGAATTCTATTATAGGTGAATCTTTTTAGATATTTGTAAATTTTAATGCATTTGGTTCAATTATCCTTTTGGATTTTCCGTCTTTGAGACATTTTTATGCAAATTCAATATAAATGATACATATTTTGGCATGTAAAGACAAAAAAAAAATCTTCATTTGGCGCCTCTTACGTTTTCTGTTCTGGTGCCTGGGGTGTAAAAGATTGGAGGGGCACATGCCCTCCGTGCCCCCTCCCCCCCCCCCGACGCTACGCCTATGTTTGGTGTTTATTTGAGAATATTGATTTGATTGGTGCTTAATATACATAAAAAGCAAACAACAAAAAACAGCAAAAAAGCAATAGACATAAAAAGCAAGCAAATTAAATTTTTGTTCTTATTTTAAAGGAATGCTAGAAAACCAGTGATTTTTTTTACCTGCTTCAATTCCCTAAACATCACTTATGTTATATTATTTAAAAATATCTTCAACTTATTCTATAATTCATTTAATTGCTATTTTCTTCGTTACAAAATTTTTTTACAGTGAATTACATGGTATGCACTTAAAATGACTTTGCTTTTTATGCATAAATGTATCTAAAAACCCTTAAAATGAAAACCTGTTCTTACATAGAGTGGTCACATGCTACACGAGGCAAAATAAGTTCCTTTAAATATCGTTACAGTATTTTCATTAACAGAGAATTTCATGTTGTTGTAATATACCGGGTGTCCTAAAAGGGACCGACTGATTTTAAAATTCAATAACTTGCAAACGGGGATAGATATTTAAAAAGTTCTTGCAGGAGGATTATGCATGAGGTCAAAAATTTTTCTACAGTGATTTCCAATTTTAGTTCGTATTACAAACAATAGATGGCGCTGCGATCAATAGACGCTAAATTCATGCTCGATTTTTGGTACTTCGGGATCACCTCAACACATTTTAATCTCCTTTTTCCGCATGGAAGAAGAGAAAGGCCAAAAAATCGGGTCTGTATTTAGCGCCTATTGTTTACAGCGCCATCTGTTGTTTGTAATTCGAAATAAAATCGGAAATCACTGTAAAAAAAAAAAAAAAAAAAAAAAAAAAAACTTTGACCTCATGCATAACACTCCTGCAAGAATTTTTTAAATATCTGTCACCGTTTGCAAGTTATTGAATTTTAAAATCAGTCAGTCCTTTTTAGGACACCCGGTATTTACTTATATTAGTTCACGTTATGAAAATCGGTGATCAACATTAAGTGCAGCAGTGTAAGAAAAAAATTGGGTGCTATAAAAGTCTTCCTGAGAGGTATTATAACGTTTTAAAAAGAAGAAAAAGTAAAGTTGAGTACTAATTTGAGAGCTTTTTTTTCTTAACTCCCGCTCTGTGAAAACAGCAAAAAAGCAAGCTGCGGTTAGCTATTTTACATTGCCCATGATCAAACACAAACCAAATTGATAATACTAATAACAATTAAATTTAAAAAATCAAAAACCCAACTGCGTACAAAGTGAACTAATTAATTATTTCTTATCAATATAAAACTATTTTTGATATTATTTACCTTTATTTATTTATTTATTTACTTGTATTGATGACTTTTAAGATAAGTTTAATTGTTAGTCCCTATCTATAAACCAGTGCCGTGGCGTCCGGTCATCGCTGGATGCGGCGATGACCAAGCAATATTTTAAAACTCTTAATAAGCTTTTAAAACCCTGCGATCCAGCTTTAGCAGAACATTTGGAGTTCATGTATAAGTGAAGGTAAGATTTAAAGTTTCTTTTTTGAACATTCAACCATTGAATTTTAGAGTTAATAATTTTTCACCACAAACTTAAATAATTGCGATGACCACCGAAACTTTTCACGCCACGCCACCGCTATAAACACTATTTTGATGAGATCTATAGATGTCTATGATGGTTAGAGTTGCAGTAAAGCTCGAGATACTACCTACACAAATTCCAAGTTGTATAATATTTAAACGGAGCTTCCTACTATAAAATGGTCAGTGAAACATTGTCTTCACTTTCAAAGACCTATCTAGTGATATTCCATTCAATAGGGTGCGTACATTTTTTTGTCTCTACCGCCATTTTGAATTTATTAAAAAAACCTAGCCTATAACCATAGGACGGATAAGACGAATCGATAGAAACCTCATTCATTAAAATCCAGCCAGTCAGTGGGATGTTTTGAGGGTATAAAGAAATCCACATACCCAGATACGCCTGAAACACATACCCCTTTTTGGCAGTCGGGTAAAAAAGAGAAAAAATAAAGTTGAGTACTAATTTGAGAGCTTTTTTTTTTCTTAAACGCCGCGCTGTGAAAATAGCAAAAAAAGCAAGCTCCGGTTAGTTATTTTACGTTGCCAATGATTAAGCATCAACTAAATTAATAATACTAAAAAATGACAAAAGAAGAAGAAACTGCCAGCTTATAAAGGTTTTTGTATAAGGAACAGTGTATAAAGGAACTTTTGTTTAATAAAACAAGTGTAAAGAAGATCCGTAAGCATTCGCAAATTTCAATGTATAATGGTTTTAACCCTCTAGTGCATGAAGTTTTTTTCAGTGATATAGTCGTAAAATAACCAGAGGGTATACGATATAGGCACAGGGTTCTCGCTAAAGTCATGAACGTCATGCCTAGGGTATACGCTATAGCTTTGTTTGAGAAACAGAGGGTATACGGAGCTTCTTAAAAAAATTCAGAAGGTATACGGCGTAACCTGCGTATACCCTCCACTACACCCCTGTTTTTTTTATCACCCCCCCCCCCCTTCCCCTAACATTGTTATGCAATAACTGTGTATTAAACAAGATAAATATATAAATCTTCACATGCCAACTTTTAACCAAAATTTAGGAGAAATATAAAATGTGCCAAATGCTATTTTATAATCTGAACAGCGTATTAAATGAAATTTGGATTGTTGCTAAATAACAACGCGGTGCACTGTAGGGTTAATTGATTAATAAGAGATACTGAAGATTGTTTACATTATAACTTAAGAAAAATTATAACATATCCTCAGAGTTGATATGAACTAGAAATAAAGAAAAAAATGAGAAAGTCTAAAATTCTTAGCGTCGCCGGGAGCATAATGTCCTATTAAAAACAATGTAATTAACGCGACTCTCATAAAATGTACATAATTACAAAACCATACAGAACGCAAAAATAAACAACAGACAAAATTACAGTTCAAGTTTGTATTTTACATTTAAAAAAAACCCCTTTTTTCACATTTACTTGCTACCATTTTTCTATTTCCTCAGAATAGGAATTTTTTTGAGAGAGTGCATTTTTCATTAATTTGTTAAATTGAGACACATTTTCCATTGCAATGTTTATTATTTTTTGGTGCTCAATATTTTGGATATTTTAAATATAGTTAAGTGAAAAATGTAAGATATTTCTATTTCATAGGGATTAAATTTTGAGTCTTTATGCTATTTTTTCTTGAATATATTCATTAAAGCTTCAAGTATACACACTAATTTTTGCTGCTATGCTACAAAAGTACAAAATATACAGATTAAGGTAATATAAAAAATAAAATTTTGAAAAGCGATCGTCACTATTTGCATAAGAACTAACCAGGAATTAACACACTACCAATAATTACAAGACCGTTGTTTCGTTATAAATATCGCGAAAGTGAAAAAAATAACCATTCCAATTATTCAGAGTCATTATTTACTTGTAGTCACTGTTAAGCATTATGCCTAGGATATGAAGACCCCTTAACTGAATTTCACTGATGGAAATCATCAAATCGTGCTCTCATGTAATAATTCCTAAGAGGCCTAAAACCAAACTGAAGTAAACGCAGTGTCAGTGAAAAAGTACAGTCGTGGAAAAAAAAAAAAAAAGTAAACACCCCCTAATAAAACCTCAACAATTATCTTAAACGAAAGTTACTGGTAACGGACGATTGGAAATAAAGTCTACTTTTAAATGGTTTGCATAAAATTTGCTTAGGGGGCCATCTACATATTAAAACGAATCCAAATTTTATTTTTTTTGAATAGCAGTACCCAAATTTAACGAGATATTTCAAATCATCGGTTCAAAATATGCCTAGAAACCAAACTTCAAGTCATTCGAATGATAAGTTTTTGAATTATAGACATTCAAAATTTAGTACTTCTAATGTTAAATTACATTTTCGTATTTTTATTTATATCTCCAGAAATTATGCTCCTAATGAGCTAATTTTTTGTGTAGCGATAATACTAATATACCCAAACATAAATACGTTGAGTTTGCATTTTTTTTTTTATGATATGAATTATGAAATTAATATTCGAAAAAATTATGAATTGCAACATACAATTTTTTTGATGGATTTAGATTTATTAAGTCCTGCCCAGCTAAAAATGAACTGTAGTTTTTTTACAGAAATGATGTATTTTTCAAGTTTTTCTACGGTCAACTGTAGTTTTTTTTGTAGTGCAATATCAACAGTAAAAAAACTTCAGTTATTTTCCAGTTATTGACAAGTATTTTTTCAACCCAAAATTTAAAAAATAGTAAGACTTTATGTCTACAGTAAAACGGCAGTGAATTTCAAGTGATTTTATAGCAATTAATTCACAAAAATTTTCGGTGATGTATCTGCAGTCTGACTGCAGTTTCTGAAGAACTTTACAGGTCTTAATTTTGTAAGTATGATTATTATAATAGTAACTACAGTATAACAGCAGTTACTGTAAGATTCTTTTGCAAGACACAATGCTGTATGATTGTGTGATATATCCCGAATTTTCTAAAGTGTTTAAAATTGTTTTGATTTTGTGAGAGTTGCATGTTATGAAACACACTTTTTATATACTAATGATAATTAATACTCTTTCCAAGACTTTTAAGGACTTAATTGAAAGTCACATTCCTACCTAACGCAAAATTTTTAGTTCCTCTTTCATTTTAAGCTAAGATAAAAAAAATTAAATTTCACTATGATTTTCAAAATCAGAGAAAAAAAATTAAATTTCACTATGATTTTCAAAATCAGAGAAAAAAAATTAGTTAAATTTCAAAATCGAGGGAGGGGCAGTGGCATCAACCCACCTGTGCCCCTGCCCACAACGGAAAATTCTTAGTTTTTTTTTTAACTTACTCTAAACGAATAAATTTTGCTATTTTTTTTTTTTCAAAATCGGAGAAAAAAATATTAATTAAATTTCAAAAGCCAGGGGGGGGGGGGGAAATGAGAAATTTCTTCATTTTTTTTATTGTAAATTACTCGAAAAGTATACATTTTACTATGTTTTTGAAATAGAAGAAAAGGAAATTTTAATTAACTTTTGAAATCCAGGAAGGGGCAATAGTTTTCTCCTACCCCCTACCCTATCCCTAACTGAAAATTCTTAATTCCTCTTTTATTCTAAGATAATTAAAAAAAAATTCAGTATGTTTTTCAAAAGCGAAGAAAATAGTTAACATTTAAATTCAAGGGAGGGGCAATCGCTCAGCTATGCCCCTTCCCCTAACAGGGAATTCTTAGTTTCTTTATTTTTAGTTAGTCGAAAAGAATAAATTTTACTACTTTTCAAAAGTGGAAAAATTTTTTTATTAGTTACATTTTAAAATCCAGGGAGGGGAGGGCAATGAACCTCTCACCCCCCCCCCTCCCTCCCTCTTAATGTAAAATTTCTCATTTTTCTATTGAGAGTTACTCGAAAAGTATAAACTTTACTATGTTTTTGAAAACAAAAGAAAAAGAATATTTAATTAATTAAATTTTTAAATTTAGGGAGGGGCAATAGCTCTCTTCTAACTTCGTTCCCATATGAGAAAATTCTTAGTTATTCTTTTATTTTAAGATAAGAGAAAAGATCAAATTTCACTATGTTTTTCAAAAATCAGAGAAAAAAAATAATTACAATTTAAAATCGAGGGAGGGGCAATGGCTCACATATGCCCCCTTCCCCTAACAGAAAGTTCTTAGTTCCTTTATTTTAAGTTATTCGAAAAGAATAAATTTTACTATGTTTTTGTAAATTGGAGAAAAAAATTGCTAATTAAATTTCAAAATCCAGGAAGGGGCAATGAGTCTCACCCCCCCCCCCCCCCCCACACACACACACTCACACCACCACCAACAACACCAACAACACCCCTTAACTGAAAATTTCTTATTTATTTTCATTTTAAGTTACTCAAAATATTTACATAATGTTTTTGAAAACAGAAGAAAAGAAATTCTTATTAATTAAATTTTAAAATCAAGGTAGGGGCAATAGGTCTCCCTTGCTCACTGCCCCACTATCTTCATAACTAGTTTTTAGTTCCTCTTTTATTTTAAATTACTCGAAAAAAATTTACTATGTTTTTCAAAATCGAAGAAAAAGGAAATTTAATTAGATAAATTTCAAAATCGAGAGGGACAGTGGCCCAACCATTCTTTTATATGTCGCCCATGATTAGAAATTAGAAACACAGATGGGTTTACTCATTGCATATTGCATAAATTGTCTTTCTTCCATATCGGACATACATATAACTTCCAGTTTTCCACTTTTACCTCATAAAAACAAAGAAGAACAACAAAAAAATAGTATAATTTTCTTTCTTTATTTTATTTAAATTTCTCATTTGGACATATGATTTATTTTTCAACCCCTTACAGCTGAATGTCTAACCCCATGGTTTCGTTGCAACTGCAGGAGAAGCATTAAAGAAACACCTCAACTCACGGAAACGCCGGCTTGTTTATGAAAATCGGCGCGGAGTACCACGTTGATTTGCTAAAAGAAGTTCATTTATTTTGCAGTTTGGCGAAAAATATCACCACTGTTTATTGAAATAAAGTGGCTGTATGGGTATTTTTACATTCACAATCGAAAGAAATTAATTTCAGATCCACACGATTGAGTTAATTTGAATAAAGTGATAACGATTTATAAACCGTCGCAATTTTTGTACAATCATCGTTAGTATTTCAAATCTAGATGAGATTGTACTATTAACGGTTAATGCATGCGAAAAAAAAAAAATTAGGTCCATTTCATATTAACAGGATTAATTAAATTCAAATGTCATCCAAAACATTTGATAAAATTTTGTTTCTGACAATCCAGATAGTTATCCAGATAGTTCGATTTTACTTGATTTAGTGCACTTATCTATTTATAGTAATTAACAATGTTTTATTTCAGATTTAGCTTCAATCAGTATGTTCTTTTAGATTAAAAGTTTCAGAATTTTTATATATCTTACACAGATACTTATCTGTGCTTTGTATTAAAGTATGTTTTGATGTTCAGTTACACAAAAAATAAATACTGAACTTCAAATTATAAATTGATGGCTGCCTAGGATACCTACAATAAGTGCATAACATTTCACAGGTAAGTAACTTATTTTCTTTTTAGGAATGAAACAGTTTTATGTAATACAAAGCGGTTAGACACATTGTGTTAATAACATAACATAGTGTTAATAATAATTTTTATTTAATGAGTACATACTCACTAATTATGTAAAATATTAAATTTTTTAAATGAAGCAATCTTTTTTTACTATCATATGAATTGTGTTATTTTAAAAAGAAAATTTACACTTCTGAATGGTAATAGGGCCAAATTAGTTTTTTTCGTCAATTATGACACTTCTCAGAATCAAATAATAAAGGCAATATTTTGCAATATTATATTTCTACCCACTGTTAAAATTTAGTTTTTTCTTGATACTGATTAGTGAAACTCGTGGGATTTCTATCATATGGTCGATGAATGAATTTAGACTTTCAGAGCACTTTTTCAGATTTTCCCTGCAAGCGATCGAAGAATTATTTTTTTTCCCACACGACAGAGTTTTCATATGCGTTTAAATTTTTTAAATGATTTTTTCATTTATTAAGAAGGATATTGAATGAGCTTGGTACACCGTCATGTTACAATACACACAAGCTAATGTTAAACCACTGAAAATATCCTTAATTATTTTAAATGTTTTTTTTGTGCATAGGAGGACATTGAATGAGCTTAGTACACTGTCATGTTACAATACTCACAAGCTAATGTTAAACAAATGACAATATCCTTAAATTTACGTTAACACTTTGGCTGCCGCCCATTTTTCAAAATCTGTTCCCAGGCACCGAATGCGTGACTTAGAGATCTGCACGGGCAGACCCGTGGCCCCAGAGTTGATTTCAGGGGGTGGTCCGGGGGGGGGACATTCCTTCCAGAGCAATGAGAGCCCTCCCCCCCCCCTTGCCCATCCCCTGAAATCAACTCTGGGGCCACGGGTCTGCCCGTGCAGATCTCTAAGTCACGCATTCGGTGCCTGGGAACAGATTTTCAAAAATGGGCGGCAGCCAAAGTGTTAAGGTAAAATTTTGATCAAAATCCCAACTAAAGGATTTCTCTTTTTTGTCCAACAATCAACTGGCAAATTTCACAAATTTTTCTGATGACTTAATGACTATTTTCAGTTTTTTTTCATGCAACTGATTGACAATTTTTGCAATATTATATTTCTACCCACTGGTAAAATTTAGTTTTTTCTTGATACTGATTTGTGAAACTCGTGGGATTTTTATCATATGGTCGATGAATGAATTTAGACTTTCAGAGCACTTTTTCAGATTTTCCCTGCAAGCGATCGGAGAATTGTTTTTTTTTCGCCATGACAGAGTTTTCATATGCGTTTAAATTTTTTAAATGATTTTTTCATTTATTAAGAAGGATATTGAATGAGCTTAGTACACTGTCATGTTACACTACACACAAGCTAATGTTAAACCACTGAAAATATCCTTAATTATTTTAAATGGTTTTTTTTTTTGTGTGCATAGGAGGACATTGAATGAGCTTAGTACACTGTCATGTTACAATACTCACAAGCTAATGTTAAACAAATGACAATATCCTTAAATTTACGTTAACACTTTGGTTGCTGCCCTTTTTTCAAAATCTGTTCCCAGGCACCGAATGCGTGACTTAGAGATCTGCACGGGCAGACCCGTGGCCCCAGAGTTGATTTCAGGGGGTGGTCCGGGGTGGGGGACATTCCTTCTAGAGCAATGAGAGCCCCCCCCTCCCCCCCCCCGGGCCACCCCCTGAAATCAACTCTGGGGCCACGGGTCTGCCCGTGCAGATCTCTAAGTCACGCATTCGGTGCCTGGGAACAGATTTTGAAAAATGGGCGGCAGCCAAAGTGTTAAGGTAAATTTTTGATCAAAATCCCCGACTAAAGAATTTCTCTTTTTTGTCCAACAATCAACTGGCAAATTTCACGAATTTTTCTGATGACTCAATGACTATTTTCAGTTTTTTTTTCATGCAACTGATTGACAAATTTTGCAATATTATATTTCTACCCACTGGTAAAATTTAGTTTTTTCTTGATACTGATTTGTGTGAGCTTAGTACACCGTCATGTTACAATACACACAAGCTAATGTTAAACCACTGAAAATATCCTTAATTATTTTAAATGTTTTTTGTGCATAGGAGGATATTGAATGAGCTTAGTACACTGTCATGTTATAGTACTCACAAGCTAATGTTAAACCAATGACAATATCCTTAATTTTTCTTTTAAATGTTTTTTTTTTTTTTTTTTTTTTTTTTTTTGCACAGGAGGATATTCAATGAGCTTAGTACACTGTCATGTTACAATACTCACAAGCTAATGTTAAACCAATGACAATATCCTTAAATTTACGTTAACACTTTGGCTGCCGCCCATTTTTCAAAATCTGTTCCCAGGCACCGAATGCGTGGCTTAAGAGATCTGCATGGGCAGACCCGTGGCCCCAGAGTTGATTTCAGGGGGTGGTCCGGGGAGGGGACACACACATTCCTTCCAAAGCAATGAGAGCCCCCCCGCCCACCCCCTGAAATCAACTCTGGGGCCACGGGACTGCCCGTGCAGATCTCTAAGTCATGCATTCGGTGCCTGGGAACAGATTTTGAAAAATGGGGGCAGCCAAAGTGTTAAGGTAAATTTTTGATCAAAATCCCCAACTAAAGGATTTCTCTTTTTTGTCCAACAATCAACTGGCAAATTTCACCAAATTTTCTGACGACTTAATGACTATTTTCAGTTTTTTTTTCATGCAACTGATTGACAAATTTTGCAATATTATATTTCTACCCACTGGTAAAATTTAGTTTTTTCTTGATACTGATTTGTGTGAGCTTAGTACACCGTCATGTTACAATACACACAAGCTAATGTTAAACCACTGAAAATATCCTTAATTATTTTAAATGTTTTTTGTGCATAGGAGGATATTGAATGAGCTTAGTACACTGTCATGTTATAATACTCACAAGCTAATGTTAAACCAATGACAATATCCTTAATTTTTCTTTTAAATGTTTTTTGCATAGGAGGATATTCAATGAGCTTAGTACACTGTCATGTTACAATACTCACAAGCTAATGTTAAACCAATGACAGTATCCTTAAATTTACGTTAACACTTTGGCTGCCGCCCATTTTTCAAAATCTGTTCCCAGGCACCGAATGCGTGGCTTAAGAGATCTGCATGGGCAGACCCGTGGCCCCAGAGTTGATTTCAGGGAGTGGTCCGGGGAGGGGACACACACATTCCTTCCAAAGCAATGAGAGTCCCCCCGTCCACCCCCTGAAATCAACTCTGGGGCCACGGGACTGCCCGTGCAGATCTCTAAGTCACGCATTCGGTGCCTGGGAACAGATTTTGAAAAATGGGGGCAGCCAAAGTGTTAAGGTAAATTTTTGATCAAAATCCCCAACTAAAAGGATTTCTCTTTTTTGTCCAACAATCAACTGGCAAATTTCACCAAATTTTCTGACGACTTAATGACTATTTTCAGTTTTTTTTTCATGCAACTGATTGACAAATTTTGCCATATTATATTTCTACCCACTGGTAAAATGTAGTTTTTTCTTGATACTGATTTGTGAAACTCGTGGGATTTTTATCATATGGTCGATGAATGAATTTCGACTTTCAGACCACTTTTTCAGATTTTCCCTGCAAGCGACAAGGTACAAGTGTGCTGTTTTTTAAACATTTCCGCTCAGTGGCCCTTTTTATCTAGAATCAACACTAGGATAATGATGATTCTAGAAAAAAGGACTGCTGTGTGCGAATTTTTTAAAAAGGGCACTCGCAGAACAGAAGTATAAAAATCTAGGCGCCAGCAGGCAGTTTCTCACCACTAAATTTTATTAGTTCTCTTCACTTAAATTCTTACAAAAAATTTAGGTGAAATATTAGACAAAAAATAACAAATAAAATTTAGTGGTGAGAGACTGCCCATTGGCACCTAAATTTTTTTCTTGCATTCGTGTACCTTGTTCACAAAAAATAATTTGAATTGGTTTTCTTAGACTCCTTTTTTATTAGTGGTGTACCGAGTAGTACTTTGGCCGAGTACCGAGTACTCGGCCACTGACTACTCGACCGAATACCGAGTAGTTGTGTAATAAGAAAAACTTACTTTTATTTGTATGTGTGAAACTAAATTTTAATCTTGAATTATTTTATGAGGGGTTTTTGCTTAACTTTTTCTATATTTTGTACACATATTGTTAAATACTGAGTAAATAGTTTTATGAATTATTACATATATTATACATTGATATTCGAATAACTTTTTACTGATCAGTTTGAAATTCTTACAACTACTCGATATTGGCCAAGTACTCGGCCAAAATTTCGCCGAGTATGCCGAATACTCAGTATTTACCGAGTACTCAGTACAGCTCTATTTTTTATCAATAAAATTTTGCAATGTTTTCCTGTGACAGATTGAATTTTGCGATTTTCCCCCCATTTAATGTTATTATGCAATAACTATTTTTCAATTATCAGTTAATGTGACTTATTTAGCAGTTTTTCAGCTGCAATCGGTCGACAAATTTCACATTTTTTAATGCCACGAACTGAAGAATCTTGTGAGTTTTGTCTCGATTGATGAATTTCACGATTGATTTCTGCAACAGGTTGACAAGTTTCACAATATTTTAAAGCAGCCGACTGAAGAATTGTTCTGTTTTTTTTTGTTTTTGTTTTTTTTCAATAATGGTTGTTAGTTGCGTTTATGATGGCCAGTTATCAGCACGAGGGATATAGGCCCTAACGGGGGGGGGGGGGGAGTGCCCTCCGTGGGTGGTCTTTCTAAGGGAACCTAGCCCGTATTTATGCTTGGAAAACCAAGGTCCGAAGAAAACTCTGAAAGATTAGGCCGACGGGCGCTATTGGGATCGAACACAGCACCTCCCGTCTACCAGCTTCGAGAGCAGAACCTCTCGGCCACTGGTGGGGCTTTTCAATAATGGACTGGGGAATTTCATAAATATTTTCATTGAGTGAGTAATGATTTTTGCAATTTTTTTCACGGTACCAATTCTCGAGTTTTGCAATATTTTATTTCTACTGATCGGGGAAATGTGCGGGAGCTTCCTTGCGATTGATTTGCAAAACTCGTGCGATTTTTTTCATATTGTCGATGGATGAATTTCACAGATTTTCACCACGGCCGATCGAAGAATTTCATTATTTCTCTTACTTTTTGAACTTTTTTAATATTTTCATCCTTTTAGATTGGATTTTTTTACAGAGCCCTCCGATAAATGTCATTTATAATATATAAAAATTTCATAGAGGAGTGAGGATGTATTCCAGGTGGTGCAACCCCCCACTTTTCAAAATTTTGCCGACATCCCTCATGTAACTTGTTAGAAAGGCCCCATCACCACTTATTTATGTTATGCACATCCGGCTTTCCTCACCCGCTTTGCCCCCCCCCCCTCCAAGGGGGAACTTTTCTAAATTTTGCCATCATGCCTTGTGACATACTGTTGGAAAGCCCTGTGAGCACTTATTCATGTTGTGCACATCCGGTTTCCCCCCCCCCTAGGGGGCACTTTTCTAAATTTTGCAGTCACCCATCATGTGACATATTGTTGGAAAGGTCTAATACCACTTATTCATGTTATGCACATCCGGCTTCCCTCACCCCACTTTGCCCCCCTCCCCCAAGTGGGGCACTTTTCTAAAGTTTGCAGTCACCCATCATGTGACATATTGTTGGAAAGGCCTAATACCACTTATTCATGTTATGCATATCAAGGTTTCCCTCCCCCACTTTGCCCCCCTCAAGGGGGGCACTTTTCTAAATTTTGAAGTCACCCATCATGTGACATATTGTTGGAAAGGCCTAATACCACTTATTCATGTTATGCACATCCGGCTTCCCTTACCCCACTTTGCCCACCCCCCAAGGGGGGCACTTTTCTAAAGTTTGCAGTCACCCATCATGTGACATATTGTTGGAAAGGCCTAATACCACTTATTCATGTTATGCATATCCGGTTTCCCTCCCCCCACTTTGCCCCCCTCAAGGGGGGCACTTTTCTAAATTTTGCAGTCACCCATTATGTGACATATTGTTGGAAAGGTCTAATACCACTTGTTCATGTTATGCACATCCGGCTTCCCTCCCCCCACTTTGCCCCCCTCAAGGGGGGCACTTTTCTAAATTTTGCAGTCACCCATTATGTGACATATTGTTGGAAAGGTCTAATACCACTTATTCATGTTATGCACATCCGGCTTCCCTCACCCCACTTTGCCCCCCCCAAGGGGGCACTTTTCTAAATTTTGAAGTCACCCATCATGTGACATATTGTTGGAAAGGCCTAATACCACTTATTCATGTTATGCACATCCGGCTTCCCTCACCCCACTTTGCCCCCCCTAAGGGGGGCACTTTTCTAAATTTTGCCGTCACCCATCATGTAACATATTGTTGGAAAGGCCTAATACCACTTATTCATGTTATGCACATCCGGTTTCCCTACCCCCACTTTGCCCCCCCCCCCCAACGGGGCACTTTTTCTAAATTTTGGAGTCACCCATCATGTGGCATTTTGTTGGAAAGGCCTAATACGACTTATTTATGTTATGCACATCCGGCATTTCTCCCCATATTTTCTAATAAATTTTTAAAAGGCTACAGTCAAACTGCAAAAAAAATGTAGTTGGGAGACTGCGGTGATTTGGCACAAATCCCTGCAGTTCTTTTGAAGTCGACATAACTATAAATTGACTGCGGTGAGTGTGTAGTTATCAACTACACATTTACTGCGGTTAATTTATAGTTATGTCGACTTCAAAAACACTGCAGGGATTTGTGCCAAATCACCGCAGTCTTCCAACTACATTTTTTTTAAAGTTTCACTGCAGTTCATTTTTAGCTGGGTGCTTTATGGAAATCCAAAATTTCACATTTTTCTTCTAAGCAGTTTTCAAGTTATGCTTAAAAAACGGTAAAATGATGGTTTAAGAGGTCGTCTATGACAGAAGTGAGTAAATTTTTGAAATGTATTCTGCTATCCTGTAATCTAACAGGTTTAATTGTCGCTTAAACGTGCCTTGATCAAGAAGGCGGCTCACTCGGTTAGTAATCGAGTTCGGAACTTCAATTTGGATACAGACCTTAAAATACGCTCGTTTTAAAATAATTAATTTCTCGGAAACTTATGGCACGAATTGCATAAAAATTTGTTTATAGGCTAATTGAAAGGTGTAGAGTTCATTTGTGTTGTCAGAATTGTGTACTGCTATTGAAAAAAAACAAAGTTATGGTTCATTTTAATATGTAGATGGCCCCTTAAACAAATTTTATATACATCATTTGCAAGTAGACATTATTTCCATTCGTTCGGTACCAATAACTGTCTTGCACGATAATTTGTTGAGAAGTTAGTAGGGTTGTTTACTTTTTTTTTCCACGACTGTACGTCATTTTGGGGCAATTATTGTAGCTTTTTCAGTTTGTTGAATTAAAATGTACTATTATTGCGTCATTTTGTGATAGTGCACAGTCTTGCATAATAGAAGTATCCCTGTGTTCCACCAGTTCTGTAAGATGCATTGCTATGAACAGACTTTTAATTTTTGATGCGATTATAAAAGTAAAAAAATAAATATGGGAAATTATGGCTATAATATAAAGTTTTACGCATAAATATTAAGATATATGTTACACAAGCATATACTTGTTCGGGACCAGCATCTTTTACAGTAATTTTATTCGGTTGACCGCACTTTTTGTAAATTTATTTTATCAATAAAAATATGTCTTAATTAAATAAGGAAAGTTTTACGTTTCTGTTCTAGTAGTACCAAAAACAAGTGTTGTAAGCATCCTTTGAAGAAGCATATACGCACCTATAGTCCCGGAGGAGTTAACACAAAAAATCTGTAATAAAATTTTGCTAAATTAGGTGTTTTAAACCGCATTTCCAGTCACAACAGTGCGGAAAATAAGAAAAACCTGTCTTCCTTTCTTTCTAACCCATGACCTTGTCCCTACCTGCCGAGAAGTCCAAGCTGAACGTGTTTGAAACCTGGTATCAGGGCTGATGATCACTTAATTGCCACGTAGCGGCAATAAACCTGACGAGCACCTAGTGTCGGCATTGTCTAGTGCTTCGTTGTGGACTTGTTATGCCGGTTACTTAACATTTATACCTTTTTGATTCGCACCTGCACATTGCTACTCAAGTTGATCTCGTAATTTAGATCCTTGGACGGATTGCAAGACTATTACCTGGCAAGGCACCTTGAGAGGTATAAACCATAGGTAAGTTGGAGGACATTGCATTCACGACGGATTTTACATGCACCAGGCGCCATTATTGTGTTTCTTGACAAGAAGCCTTTATAACTTGATAAGTAATTTATTTATCAAAAAATTAAAAAAAAAAAAATGTTTCCAAATCACTTTTATAGTCAGCCCTGCCAATTTTATGCCTTTATGATTAAAAAAATGCCAGAAAATGTGTCAGAAATATTCGCGTTTCTTGAGCAGGGGATTTGAGAACCGCCTTAAGTATCGTAAATCAATATTTTAAACATATTTTTCAGTTGATTCTCCCACTCTCTCTGTCAGCGTTTCTTACCGGTGGCAATAAGAGACTTACAATCATAGAGTGGGATTGCGCACAGATAAACAGAGAGACTCCAAGATTAATTATTTCGTTTATTAATACTGGAGGATCGAAAACAGGATTTTCGTGTTTCAAAGACATATATACTTAGACATATATATATATATATATATATCTATAACCAATCAATAGACATTACCGACCACCAACAAAAACTGTGAAATTATGAATAAAATGACATTAACAAATACAGTTCCCCCCAACACACTTTACATAGATTCCAAAAACATAGCAAAAAACATCAGAAATTGAATAACAGAAATGGAATGGTGGAAATTTGTAGAATTTAGACAGAATAATCAGTTCCCAAATGCCTCATGCTCCACAACTAAAATGTGTCGTTTCATCTTCATATTAGCCATAAATTAGCTAAACAACTACACACATAAAACCGAGAAATAAACCATTGAACATCAATTAAGTTCAAATATATTCTTTTTTCAAACCGTTTTACATTTGTATACATTTTATGTATTGCACACGAACAACATAGAAAAACTTTTTTATATGAAAACTATAAATTATGTTTTCATATTTATTTAAAACGATACATTCGTATTCGCTACATGTCAGGAGATTGGGATCATCGACCAAATCCAGAGATAGCTATTTATAACAGCCTTTTAGATTGTGATGATGTTAGTGGTTGTTTGATTAAATATCAATTAAATTTGTTTTTCATTCATAAATTTTTTTATTTTATTTAGTTTTTTATGAGCTTTAATTTCGACATTCATTATTATTCGTAAATAAATTCTGGATATACTTTTTTTAAAATTCCAAACTGGTTAATCTTTTGTAATCGGGCTAAACGCTATAGATTTAAAAATCCATGCTTGAAAATTACTTTTAAAACAATAAAAAATAGGTAAATTGGGATGTTTTCAAACAAATTACGTTTGACAGAAGAGTTTTTTCCTATTTGACGGTTTTCAAAATTAAAATTATGCGATGTCTAGAAGTTAAATTAAAAATGCACTAAAAGCAAAATTTATTGATAAATTCAATTCCGTCAAAATTACGTCAGAGTTACGATCATGCTTTGGTTTTATAATATACATTTATTTATTTATTTATAATTCTCATGTAAATCAATCAGTCGACTGTTTTTTCGTATCACGTGTACAAGATTATAGAAAATTAACATTGTATGAAATAAAATTCCAAATTGTGCATATAAGGCGATACGTTTCTAAAGAACCAATAGAATATACTTTTTTATAAAAACAAATGCAATTTTATTTTTTCAAATATTCGAGTTTCAAATCTTTAAATTATCTTCTGAATTGCATCATTCTTTATATTTATTTACATAAAATGTGACTGATAATTTCTTTCATTGAAAATTATTTTATATCAAATATGCAGCCTCCGAAGTAAATACAATAAGTAAATGTTAGAAGTTCAAAATTACTTTTCATGCATGATATGTAACATTTTATGTTGAAGATTGTAAGAGAAATTGCAGAATATTTTCTTTCGTTTTCCCATTTAATTCGTGCAAAAGAAAATGAAAATTTTGATAATACGTGAAGTTAGAAAATTCTTTTTCTGGGAATTTGAAACTAAACATTCAAGCCTAACTTCAATTTATGGCATAATAATTTTCGATATTGCTTTCTTTCTTTTTTTATATATAGGGGAAACTAAGGAGGATTGACTCACTTTGTTACATAATGATATTTTATTGTTTAAATATTGAACGTAGAATAAAGTTTTATACATCATTTTATTCGTTATACAATCAATTCTTAAATTCAAATTGCAAGATCAGTGTATTATATAAGAAATTTGGAAAATGATTGATTTTAATCATGAGAAAATAACGGTTCAGGGTTCGCCACATATAGAAGGGTTGACTCACTATAATGGGTTGGGTTGGGTTGATTGTTGACGGCCAATTATCTACACGAGGTTATATGGGCCCTAGGGGGAGTGCCTTCCGTGGAGGCCTTTCTAAGGGAACCTAATCCGTATTAACGCATGGAAATCCACGGTTCGAAGAAAACCACGAAAACTCCGAACGATTAGGTCGACAGGCGCGATTGGGTTCGAACCCAGCACCTCCCGTCTACCAGCTTCGAGAGCAGAACCTCTCAGCCACTGGTGGGGCCTCACTATAATGGAGGGTTGTTCCACTATATGGTGGGTTGACCCACTTTGTTTTACATTGAAATACTTGTGAAGAGAAATAAAATCAGTTTAAGAAAAGCAAAATAACTTTGTGCTACATGCTTTAATTATTTAAAAAAATATTTTTGAAAATATGATGCATATACAAACCTATTTAGACGCAATCGCAAGTCAGAGGAGAAAAATTTTGTTTTAAACTGGATTTGTTTCAGCAGGTATAATTGTACAGCAGGGAAAAAAATAGCGTTTAAAATAGTATTCCTTTAGATACAGGTCCCATTTTCATAGGATTTTATGTAGTATTATGCACGGATTAAGGAGCCGGTGTCCTGCTTTTTTTGTCTCCTCGTACTACTTTTTTTGACAGTCGACCTGACAACTCTATTTGTCACATAGTTTGGCTTCATCTCACTGCATTCATTCTGGCGAAATTTATATAGATATCTTCCTAATGTTTTTCGATAAATACTTTGTTCTTTTGCAGCCGTATGAGCACTTAACTTATCTTTTAACAATTTCAGGGGCAAAGTACTTTCAGTATTAAAATGTTGAAATAAATGACTGGCACCGAAATTTAAGAACACATTTATTTTGAAATAAGAAAAAGGCTATATTTCACATACATAATAAATGGAAAAGATTTTAGCCAAATTCTGATGTCATTGTGGCATTTGGGAATTAAAATTAAGTGTTTTCATAAACACACTACTACCCCTAAAAGGGTTAAGACTGATGCTTTCATACTTTCTAGTCCTTTCTAGTCTTTTCTACTGTTTAAATTTAAAAAAGTTCCTATCATCTTTCCCATTTATATATCATTACATTTTTTCTTGCAGTGGAATTCTTCTTGTAGTTTCTTACTATGTAATTTTTATCACATTTCTTTAATCAGTTTTTAAAATTTTCTTTCCCATCACACCATTTTACTATAGCTTTACAGAATAAATATACATTATTTTTTATATATAATCATTAATCTTTCATTATGCACAGTGTATAATAAAAAGATTTCCAAAACCACTTAATTAAGGGAGCCTTGAGCATCTGGTCAACCCTCCTTCACATTGACTGACCAAAGTGCACTTAAAAAAATCATAGCACGTTGTTATGTTAAGCATAAATTACTGTACAATCTTTATACCTGGATTGAAAGCTCGATATCTCTGCATTAATTAAAACCTACTTACTTAAATTTCTATGATATATTTTATCTGAAAAAAGCTTAAAAAATATTTCTAAAAAACACAACATTTAGATTGCAAACGCCTTGCAATTAATTTTTTCCACATTTATTTCGATTATCTGTATGAAACAAAGGCTGTTGTTTGAGCATTCCAGTACCTTTGGTTTTCATCTTCTGATAAAACTCAGAAAATATTTTAAATTTAAAACAGATGAGTGGGTCAAGCCTCCCCTATGGCCAACCGTCCCTTGTCCCACCTAATAGAACAAAATAGAAATGCCAAATTTCCAGAAAACGTCATTTCTTTGATGTCAGAACTTTCTACTGTAAATATGACAATTGAAGAGCTAAGTGGAAGGGCATGTTAAGTAACAAAAATTACATTTCAAGAAATTTGAGGTGAAAGTTTTTGCTGTAAATTTTAATGATTTATTTTGTGTTTGACACCATGTGTTTAAAATATTAACAGGTATGGTACTAAACTCTCTCAGAAAAACTTATTCATATTTAATTTTCAAATATTTAAAATTATTAATATTATTGACATTATTAAATATTAAAATATTAAATATTAATAAATAATGTCTTAAATCTTCAAGACTAAATAGAATCTTAGTATTTCAGCTTCACCATGTGATAGGATACCTCATAACGCTTTCATCCAAAAGATAAAACAAAAATTTAGAAAATGTAGCATAACATGTTCTATCACTCAGCTATTCAATTATTTAGCGAGGAAAGCTGTTTTGAGTCACTAATATTGTAATTTTAAACGCTTTATAATTACATAGTTCTCACAAACTATAACTAGTCGGATGAGCCAATTACAAAACTTTCTTCTTTCTCATACACTTTAATATTTCAAAATGTTGTTACGCATGTTAATACTTCAGTGCTATTACTTCAATACTACATCGGCTTTGATTTTCATATTAAGTTGGGGCTTCATTTTACTGATCGCAGTAAAAAGGAGTTAAACCCAATCATAATATTTAATAACATCAATATTTTTGTCATTCTGTTGTACATCAGATGCTTGAAATTCGCATGGTTAGCTGCATTCTGGATGCGAATTGCACGTCGCTGCATAAACAGCCAATGTACAGTAGTATTATGAAAAATTGAGAGAAATTGCTGTTATAGCTGCCCCTTCCGGCGGATTGTTACCAAATTCACAAATTACGATGCACCTTATAGCCATAGCCAAAAACATACACATCGAATTTGGTTCAATTCTATGCATAAATTTTTACACTTTTCGATGGTACAGTAATAAAAATGAGAGAAAAATCACTATTATAGCTCTCCCTTCCGGCGGAATATTTCCAAATTGAATGAGGAGCTGCTGACTATAGACAAAAATGTACCAGTTCTATGCATACATTCATATACTTTTCGATTACAAAAAGTGGATACACGATATACGGGCGGAAATACAGACATTTTGTATAGTGTTTTTCGAGTTCTCTGACCCCTAAATCATGCAAATCCGTCGAAAGCCGGAAGTTTAAAAAGAATCGATTCCAATAATTTCATCTTTAGAAGTAAGAAAGTAACAAGGACTCTTTCGCTTAAAAGGAAAAAAAACAACAACAACTATACCATGTTTGTTATTTTTTACACATTCTATAATTAGGATGAACGAAGCAAATCCTTTACTAGGCTACACAAACTACATTTTGTTGTACACTTTACAAAAAAACTATTCAGTATTTTGACTTGAAATTAAACATAAAAATAAATTATGATCTGTAGATTTGCACTATATATATATATATATATATATATATATATATATATATACAGGGTGATTCATAAAAGATGGGCAGAACTTTAAGGGGTTATAGTACACTTAAAGACAAATAATATTAAATAAGAGACTAAGGGTCCCAGACGTATTCCCAAGGAGATAGGGGGCATTAAAGTTTAGGGTCCGAAATTTCAAATGATTATAAAACATGGAAAAATTGGTCGATTCGTTTGCGGTTTTTGCAAAAAATTTTCTTTATGCCAGTATTTTCTTGAAATAAAATTTTAAAGTTCAATTTCAAAAAATGCCGATAGGGGGCGCTTTAGACTTTGGAGTAACAAACAACTATTTTTTAACGTTATTTTTTGTATTTCTTTAAATGATTTCGAAAGCTTAGACTTAAACTTAAATTTTGATCTAAAAATCTGAGTCCTAACGAGTAGTTAAGTAGCGTAAACTGAAATTTGAAATTTGAAACCCTTCTCCCTCCAGAACAAAAATCAGTTATTCCCGATCTTTGTGTCGAAGATTAGGCTCTAACTACTGCCGCGTTTTGCTAAAATTATTCTTTATGTCAGTATTTTCTTGAAAATAAATTTTAAAGAAAATTTTCAAAAAATTCCGATAGAGGGCGCTTTAGACTTTGGAGTAACGAACAACTATTTTATACCGTTATTTTTTGTGTCTCATTAAATGCTTTCTAAAGCTTAGACTTAAACTTAAATTTTTAGCTCAAAATCTGAATCGCTGAGCGTGGTTCAGTAGCGAGGGGAGGGGGTTCAAATTTCAACTTCTGAACATAGTTCAGTTTGCACTACTTAACCATGCCCAACGATTCTGTGCTGTGATACGAGGCAAAAGTACAACTGTCGTCAAGGACTGCATAGTCGGAATTCACTCATAAAGGCACTGGCACAGTTGGAAACGTCGCTCATGCAAACGTTAAAGCTCCATTCCTGACGCTAGTCACCGGGTGAAGAAGGAAACAGAAAGTATGCAAATGTCAAATGGGGAAGAAGAAGAACACGTATGCAAAATTTCGACACGATTCAGGCATAAAAACCACTGAACGGTGAGTCAAGTGTAAGTCGCTGTAGTAATGAATCGGAAGATGGTGCCCTTCACAAATAAGGAAAAGGCTGAGATGCATTTAATTTACGGAGCGGCAGATGGAAATGGTGCAGAGGCACAACGAATGTACGGAGAGCGATTTCCCAACAGGCGGTTGCCTAACCGCAAAACTTTCGAGCGCTTGCACAGACAGTTGTGTGAGACGGGATCATTTCTCGCTTCCCGGTCGAATGCAGGTCGTGCAAAAAAGGACGAATCAGTAGTTGTTGCAGAAGCCATTCTGGATGTAGTAGCGGCGCAGCCAAGTACAAGTACACGAACAGTGGCTAGGCAGGTGGATACCTCACAGTCCATGACTTGGAGGGTACTGAAGGATGAACATTTGCTCCCGTTTCATGTGCAACGAGTCCAGAAACTGTCTCCAGGGGATTATCCAAATCGTATTGAATTCGCCCGCTGGTTTCTGCAGCAGAACGCGCTAAATCCACATTTTGGACGAACTGTGCTTTTCACCGATGAATGTACCTTCACACGTGAAGGTACATTTAACGCACACAATGCACATGTATGGGCGGATGTCAATCCACATGCTACGTATCCACATGCTCATCAGAGACGCTTTTCCATCAATGTTTGGGCAGGAATCCTCGGAGACCACCTAATCGGACCGTACCTTCTTCCTGAACGCCTCAACGGTAAAACATACCTCACATTTCTGCAACATGTGCTGCCAGACCTGTTAAACGTTGTTCCTCCACGCATCCGGCGGGTCATGTGGTTCCAGCACGATGGAGCGCCAGCCCATTACGTACGAGACGTCCGCAACTATCTGGACATCACATTTCCGAACAGATGGATTGGTCGAGGTGGTCCTGTTGCTTGGCCTGCTCGCTCGCCAGATCTTTCCCCCCCTCGATTTCTTTTTTTGGGGACGATTGAAGGCTCTTATGTATGAGACACCCATTGAATCCCCCGAGGAACTGGTCGCCAGACTTTCCGCCGCTGTAGGGGAAGTGCTCGAAAAGCCTGATGTTTTCGCGAATGTTCGCCGTTCCATTCTTCGCCGTTGTTCTGCGTGCATAACCTCTGGTGGTCACAATTTTGAACATTTATTGTAATTACATGTTAATAAATATGCTTTGGTAACATAATCCTAATTTGTGTATTTTTACCTCGTATCACAGCACACAATGTGTGGACATGGTAAACTGAACTGTGCTCAGGAGTAGAAATTTCAACCCCCTCTCCACAGAAACTTAACCACGTCTAACGATTCAGATTTTGGGCTGAAAATTTAAGTCTAAGCTTTAGAAAGCATTTAATGAGACACAAAAAATAACGGTATAAAATAGTTGTTCGTTACTCCAAAGTCTAAAGCGCCCTCTATCGGAATTTTTTGAAAATTTTCTTTAAAATTTATTTTCAAGAAAATACTGACATAAAGAATAATTTTAGCAAAACGCGGCAGTAGTTAGAGCCTAATCTACGACACAAAGATCGGGAATAACTGATTTTTGTTCTGGGGGGAGAAGGGTTTCAAATTTCAAATTTCAGTTTACGCTACTTAACTACTCGTTAGGACTCAGATTTTTAGATCAAAATTTAAGTTTAAGTCTAAGCTTTCGAAATCATTTAAAGAAATACAAAAAATAACGTTAAAAAATAGTTGTTTGTTACTCCAAACTCTAAAGCGCCCTCTATCGGCATTTTTTGAAATTGAACTTTAAAATTTTATTTCAAGAAAATACTGGCATAAAGAAAATTTTTTTCAAAAACCGCAACCGAATCGACCAATTTTTCCATGTTTTATAATCATTTGAAATTTCGGACCCTAACCTTTAATGCCCCCTATCTCCTTGGGAATACGTCTGGGACCCTTAGTCTCCTATTTAATATTATTTGTCTTTAAGTGTACTATAACCCCTTAAAGTTCTGCCCATCTTTTATGAATCACCCTGTATATACACACTATATTGCCATTAATGACCGGCAACTTTCAATTTTAGACATTTTGTGGAATATTTAGAAATATACTTAACAGATTCTTCTGGAATTTCATGATTGAAAAGAACAGGTATTAACTCATATTTAGCAATGTCGATTTGATAAGGGGGGCAATTAGGGGGCCAACAAAAAATCAAAGAAAAAAATAATACTTGGGATCACCCTGTAAAATAAAATGGACGAAATGATCTACCGCTACCGAATATAAATAAACAGACATTGTGCAATATGTGTATTATTTTGTGTAAGAATAACACGTATATTAATAGAGATATAGCAATTTATTTGAAAAAATTAAAAACTTCTTGCATGTTTTTTGCTTATAACATGCAGGGTTTCAACCAAATTTAACGCTGGTTTCAGAAAAATTGACAAAATATAGTAGAAACAATATAGTGCAATTGGAATATAAATATATTAAATATTTTAGGAAATATGAGCAGTTGTATGAAATAATTTTTATCTGCATATGCGCGAACGATAACAAGGATCATTTTACATAATTTAATAGTCAACTCTATGGAGAAACGTATAAAAAAAATCTAGTTAAATATCGTAAAAATTCAGAAAGATATCGGCGTTAGAATGAGCAAATTTTTAGTAATTCTCTAAAAGCAGCTGAATGAAAAGGGATTTTCCACAAATTGTCCTTTTTAATTTTTAATTTTTTTTAATTTTCATTTTTTATTGATGCTTTAGTTCTTCTTGGATAACCACCAGAACGAGCCTATACCATGATCAAAAGAAGTATCAAAATCGAAGCATTTTTTCCAAATCTACTCGTTGATACTCACTAAATACTAACTGTTTTCTGAAAGTCAGTTAATAAAAAATGACAATTTGTGTAAAATCCCTTATCATTCAGCTGCTTTTAGAGAACAACTAAAAATTTGTTCACTTTAACGCCGATATCTTTCTGAATTTTTACGATATTTAAATAGATTTTTTTAATAAGTTGCTCCATAGAGTTGACTATTCAATTATGTAAAATGATCCTTGTTATCGTTCGCGCATGCGCAGATAAAAATTATTTCATACAACTGCTCATATTTCCTAAAATATTTAATATATTTATATTCCAATTGCACTATATTGTTTCTACTATATTTTGTCAATTTTTCTGAAACCGGCGTTAAATTTGGTTGATAACCCTGCATGTTATAAGCAGAAAACATGCAAGAAGTTTTTAATTTTTTCAAATAAATTGCTATATCTCTATTAATATACGTGCTATTCTTACACAAAATAATACACATATTGCACAATAGGGTGTATCGATTTTTAACTTTTTTTTTGTTTCCAAATTCCAAGTTGATAAAAAGTTGCTACTAGACACCACAACTTACCACAAAAAATTTTGGATTTTTAAAAAAATGTTTAGGTCTCCCGCACAAGGCCTAAAGTTTAGAAATTTTACTTAAAAAGTAAATTTTTACAAAAATTTAAAAAAAAACCTAAAACACTTTTTTTCTAAATTGCAAGTTAAAATTCCACTAACAATAAGCACAAAAAGCGATAGAAAATGTATTTCAAAAACTTAGCACAACATTTAGGTCTCCCGCACAAGGCCTAAAAGTCGTAAATTTCAGCCAATTTTTGAACATTTTTCAGTGCTTTGATATTTGTGTTGTTGCTGGTTTAAAAATTAAATGCAACTAAAGCCTCGTTAGGCTTGATTGGAATTGTTGAAATAAGTGAAATAATAAATCCCATTTCAATACGTCAAGCGTCAACTTGAAGCAATGGGGTGGGGGAAGGCCAGACTGTTGCGCCACGGTGACGCGACACCTATGAATCACCGCGCAGACTTGTCAGTAGTCGTCCGCCCGCGAGCGAGCATTACGGTTGTGTTTTAGTGCGATAGTCTTGTTGTAAGAATCAATTGAGTGAGTGTTGTTGTTGTTCATTATGAGTAAAAAGCCGCATCTAACTAGACAAACTACCGAGAGGCCGGTTATCGGGCAACCTATTGATGTGAGTGAGTTTAATCTTCTGCCAACCAAGACGGATGTTTTGAAGTATTTTGAGTGGGTACGCATTGAAATGAAACAAGAGGGAATACATCAGCCAGCAAAGAAGGTAATTGCGTTAATAGTTGCTTTAAAACTTGAGGAAATATGGAAAAGAGCTTCAATTCCTGTTTGTGGCACGAAAAACACAATATTTATGGTTTTAAAACTGCATGAGCAGCTTGAGAAAATTAAAAAGTGTTCAGGGCCCAAAAGGAAGTATCCTAACTCCTACAAAGATGCAGTAACTAGCTTTCAGTCAAAAACTGAAACTGCATTCTTTGATATTTGTACTTGCAAATGTGACCTCAGCAACTGTATTTGCTCTATTGACAAAAAAGTCCCGGCACTAGAACACGAGTTTTTGCTCGACCAACGTGGTCCTAGATTGATGTCGATTGCAGAGTGTGACAAAAACGAGACTAAAAAGCTTAAAAAGCGATTAGAAAGAAAATCTAGGTCACAAGCTTTAATGCAGGTAGTTGTAAAAAAGACTGAGGATGAAAACTTAAAATCTGTTGATAACATTGATTCTGGTGATAGTACAGATGATTCAATGTCTCACACATCATGCCAAGATAGTGATTTTGAAATAAATGTACTTGATACGAGTCAAAAAAGTGTTTCAAGTGTAGAAGTAAAACAAGAACTGCCACAACGCTTGTCTTTGTTTTCACGAGCTTGTGACCGCAGGAGCATTTCTAGTAGAGCTGGAGCTCAGTTAGCTACTGCCCTTTTGCGAGACTTAAATGTCGTTACTGCGGAGAACCAAGAAGCAGTAATCGACAAATCAAAAGTAGCACGTGAAAGACTTAAGTCTCGTAAAGAAGTAAGCTCAACTCGAACCTCCGATCTGTTGGCCATTTACTTTGATGGTCGTAAAGATGAAACCATAACAAAAGAAATTGTAGCTGGTAAAAGTGTCCGAAAATCTTTAATGGAAGAACACATATCTATTGTTGAAGAACCTGGATCCAAGTATTTCGGTCATGTAACTCCCATAAATGGAACAGGAAAGGAAATAGTTACATCACTTGTAAAGTATTGTGAAGAAAAAACTGTCGATCTTAAAAAACTAAAAGCTATTGGTTGTGATACGGCAGCAAACACAGGCATTTCAAATGGAGTTATCACCTTATTTGAAAATAAAATACAACAACCACAACAGGCAGTTGTGTGTCTACTACATTTGAATGAATTACCATTTAGAAAAATTATGGTTGCTCTTGAGGGGCCAACTTCTGGACCAAACACATTTAGCAGGCCTATTGGTAAACAACTTCTAAGCTGCCAAAATCTGGATGTTGTCAATTTTGTTGCAATTGAAAGCGATATACCAGAAGTTCATCTTAAAGAATTGAGCACAGACGAAAATTTTCTGTACGAAATATCCAAACCCGTATCAATAGGTACATGTACAGAAGAGTTGGCCAGATGAAACCCCGGAAACATCTCGCACGCCAGGTGGCTTACCCTGGCAAATCGAATCCTTCGTTTGTATGTAGCCATGGATGATCCGACCCCTGAGCTGAGAATGCTTGCAGAGTTCATAATGAAAGTCTACATACCATCATGGTTCTCAATTAAGTGCAATCCCAAAATCCCGCAGGGTTCCATTAATTTTTTTTAAATGATTCATTTCAGAAATTACTTGGAAGACGAGCTAAAACATGTCGTCCATGCAACGTTACAGAGAAACGCATTTATAGCTCACCCAGAGCATGTTTTAATAGCTATGTTGTTTGATGAACGAAAACATGTTAGAGTCTTGGCTTATAAGAGAATCCAGAAAGCTCGTGAAACAGAAAAGAAAGGGGTAAGGATATTTAAACCCCCTCAGATCAATTTTAATGCTAAAGACTATATAGATATGATTGACTGGCAAACCTCTTCAGTAGAACCCCCTCTTGTTACCGATATGAGCCTAGAATAGTTACAGTTAATTGCGGAAACGGGAAAAAGTGGAAGGGTTGAATTTACAATTCCTTCTCACACTCAAGCTGTGGAACGAATTGTGAAAGAAGTCACAGAAGCTTCAAAGCGAGTGTGTGGGATGATCGAAAGAGATGGTTTCATTCGTGCCAGACTGGAAGACCGTAAAGAGCTACCTACGTTCGAGACCAAGAGCCAGTACAAAACCTCAGTGAAGGATTAAAATGTAAGTAAGTGTTTTTTGTACTACTTTGATTTTTAATGTTTTTAAATAACATCTTTATCTTACTGTCTTCCATATAATATTTCAAATTCATTGGGGATCATTTCTATAATTTTGTAAAAATCTGTAGGCCTACGTAAATACTGTATATAACTTTCGTTTCAGGTTTTGAAGATGAAAGGACGAATATTTAAAACAAGTCAGTTAATTTGAAATAGAACATGAAAACTGCGCTCATGTTCTATGAAAATACATCAGCAACATTTTGTATTTATATACTACATTTTATTCAACGTTATAATATTTTATACATTTGTAATAAACAATAGTAATCACAAATAACGATAGAGTTTATTTGAACACCTTTATCAAACAATTTACATCGTTAAACTATCTTTTTTAAGGTATACAACATTTATATATTATTTATGTAGTATGTATATATATACCGGGTGTCCCAAAAAGGACTGACTGATTTTAAAATTCAATAACTTGCAAAAGGTGACAGATATTTAAAAAATTCTTGCAGGAGGGTTATGCATAAGGTCAAAAGTTTTATTACAGTGATTTTCGATTTTAGTTCGAATTACAAACAATAGATGGCGCTGTAAGCAATAGTCGCTAAATACAGGCTCGATTTCTGGTCCTTTCTCTTGTTCCATGCTGAAAAAGGAGATGGAAATGTATTATCCGGGCCACGAAGTACCAAAAATCGAGCCTGAATTCAGCGTCTATTGATCGCAGCGCCATCTATTGTTTGTAATTCGAACTAAAATTGAAAATCACTGTAAAAAAACTTTTGACCTTATGCATAACCCTCCTGCAAGAATTTTTTAAATATCTGTCACCGTTTGCAAGTTATTGAATTTTAAAATCAGTCAGTCCTTTTTGGGACACCCGGTATATATATGTACGTATATATATATATATATATATATATATATTTATATTGTGTCATTTTATGCCTCCTGTAACATAAATGCACTTAAGTCTGGTGTTTTTAACGAAAAAAAAAATGGTTCACTTGCACTAAAAATTACGAAAGTTTCGTCAAAATTAACAAACTTTAGGCCTTGTGCGGGAGACCTAAATGTTGTGCTAAGTTTTTGAAATACATTTTCTATCGTTTTTTGTGCTTATTGTTAGTGGAATTTTAACTTGTAATTTAGAAAAAAAGTGTTTTAGGTTTTTTTAAAATTTTTTGTAAAAATTTACGTTTTAAGTAAAATTTCTAAACTTTAGGCCTTGTGCGGGAGACCTAAACATTTTTTTAAAAATCCAAAATTTTTTGTGGTAAGTTGTGGTGTCTAGTAGCAACTTTTTATCAACTTGGAATTTGAAAACAAAAAAAAAGTTAAAAATCGATACACCCTATTGCACAATGTCTGTTTATTTATATTCGGTAACGGTAGATCATTTCGTCCATTTTATTTTACAGGGTGATCCCAAGTATTATTATTTTTTATTTTTTTGTTGGCCCCCTAATTGCCCCCCTTATCAAATCAACATTGCTAAATATGAGTTAATACCTGTTCTTCTCAATCCTGAAATTCCAGAAGAATCTGTTAAGTATATTTCTAAATATTCCACAAAATGTCTAAAATTGAAAGTTGCCGGTCATTAATGGCAATATAGTGTATATATATATATATTATTGTTTTTTTTTTTTTTTTTTTTTTTTTTTTTTTTTTTTTTTTTTTTACTCAATAACTTTAAAAAAATTATTGTTTTAATTAATTTATTTTACATGTTTTTCTATTACGGACGCATTTTTACAAAAAAATGAAACACGTATATTTTCAAATAAATAAATAAATCATGGAGTTACGATTTCTTCTATCAAATTTTTAAAATACCATTTTTTATGAAAATTATAGCACAGTTTTATTGAATTAAAATTTTTGAAAATTCAATTATTTACATTCAATTATAAAAAGTATTTTTCAGTGTTAAGAATTCAAATACACATTTTATTCTTATTTTGTGAAATCAATTACGCTGACAATACTTACGCATTTTAAAAGAATTATATTATGATTTTTTTTTTCTTTTTGTAAAGTGACTACAAAAGAATTGTAAACAAATAAAATTAATTGTTAAATTCGCTATATAAAAAAATTTTGCTTCGAAAATATTTTTATTTATAACAGTCTTATATCACAAATAAAAAAATTCTGAGTTATTTGGCTGAATTTACATTTCTAAAATGAAAATGCACCAAAACATAAAATAACATTTTTGCTTAATAAAGATGCAATAATAATAATAATAATAATAATAATAAATGTTACTTTCAAATATTAAACTTATTAAATCATGCTTCGCGAATCCAAACAAAGCATGGATTTTGGTAGTAATATTTTGGTAGTAATACTAGCTTTTCTTTTTAATCAAACCTATATTACGAAAATAATTCTTATGCCATATCCTTAGCATAAGGAACAACTCGCACGCCAGATCTCATCTCAATCAGTCACACTGATGATTATACCCCAAAATGGGTAATCATTGTGGCGTATTTCTACGTTATGATACATAGGGTGGTATGGCTTTCTCCCGTTTTACATTTCCAGACAGTTCAAAATACTGTGTATTACATCACCATCGTTATCATATTGCCTTCTATCGATTCCCGGCTTGGACATTTTTCACTCTGTTGGTTTACGCTTAGTTAGCAATGTGATAATTCACGTCTTTGATATTCAATAATTTCAAGCGTAATTTCATTGCTGAAAAGTAGTTGAAGAATTAATTAAAATTGTATATGTTCACCGATGCTGGGTTTCATTTGCGTCTCATGTTACGCCACAAGATTGTGTGCTCATGAAGATTATTCCATCTAATAGCTGCGGTAGCAGACTTACCGACTTATGTGATTGAAAGATGCCAAGCTGGGCATCGTACTCGTGGCAATATGGTAGAGCACTGGAGCGTTATTTCAGGGGTCCGGGTTCGATTCCCGGCTTGGACATTTTTCACTGAGTTGATTTACGCTTAGTTAGCAATGTGATAATTCACTCCTTAATATTCAATAATTTCATTGCTAAAAGTAGTTGAAGAATTAATTAAAATTCTACAATGATTCACTAGTATTTCTATATATTTGAAAAATTTATATAAATATTACAGCAACAGACATATATTTTCATTTCTTAAGGTTACGTGCATCAAACGGGAAAAAAACTGATCCATTATAGTTCCATTTTCGAAATCCCGATTATGGCAAATCACGTAATAAATCAACACAGAATAATAAATTAGATATTTTCGAATTGTTTTCATTACATATTAAGTAAAATCTCCTTTTGTTCCAAATTTCAAGGTTCTAGGTCAGCCAGAAGTAACCTGGATATTTCAGTAAAACCTATAGGATACTTCTCGTTGACTAGAACCTTGAAATTCCCCACGAAGGAAGGTATTTTAGCATATGTAATGGAAAACTCCGAAAATCACTAATTTATAAATATATGTAGATTTATTACAGTAACACGTGATTTTCCATGATAAGTAGTGATGTGAAATTAACGCATTGAAACGGACTTTTTTGTAAAAGTAATATAACATAAAGGTAGGGGACACTTAGGGTACGAGTCCCTCCTGTACTTGTCAGATTTTTTTTTTTTTTTGCCTTCATTCGTCTTTTACTAAACTGATTTATTGCAGCATTCCCTATGTTTGTTAATCTTCCACTAAATCCCAATAAGACACTATCTATGAAGAGATTTTGTAGTTACTTAAAAGCAAAGATTTAATTTAAAAGTGATACATTTTTTAAGCAAAACTAAGAATCTTTCCGGAGCATAATGTATTTTAATTTCTTTACTGAAATAATTTTTGCAAGAAAACAAATTCGTGCAAAATACAGGCGAAAATTAAAAAGAGTGACTCATTGAACCACACCTAAACTATTAAGGGGACAGTTTACCTTTTCAACATTTTTGTTCATTTTACAAATTATGGTTCAAATGGTGAACGCACTGCATTTCAATATTCAACTAAACGTAGAATTTAAAAAAAATACATATATTTTAACTGCACTTTTAATAAAAAAAATTTAATTTTTTTTTTTTTTTAAATGGAATTTAAAAAATTTTTACAACTTTATTACATATTGATTTTTTTTTTTTTTTTGAGATTTTCAAATGTGTATTTCACAACACTGCGCATGGATTTTTAGATACATCTAATATTACATTTAATATAATTTTCGTACTGATACATACATTGTAAAAAAATGAAATCTAACACATAATCCATATACTTTTATTTAAAAAAAAACCTAAAGACGAATTTCATGTGTAGATTTATTAAAATATAAACTATAATATAATATTAATAATATAAATTTACATATAATATTATAATAAAGAACATTTACAAAAATGTTTAAATCTCTATCTCAAAAATAGAAAAGCCTTAGCGTTTTTAATTTACGAAAGTGAAAAAATATGAACATGGACGAAAAGCTTATTTTTTAGCTAAAAAGCTAAAAAGCAAAATTTTTTAATTTGTGTGAGTAATTGCGCTGAGTGTATTAACAAAATTTACAATATCTCGCGATATAATTGGCGTATGGGTAAAAAAGAGGTGTCAAAATATTTGCAATTAAACATGCTTTCATTTAATAGTAAAAAAAGAAAATCAATTTTTGATTAATTTTCAGGCAAACTGTCACCTTAAATGATAACATAAAATAACACTAAAACTATACTTTAAGCTTAAGGTTGTTCTCAAATCCAAACTCGCTGCTTTCTAATACATATTGGGCATTCTCACAATCTTTTGACTTTCATGTCCCTGAGTAATAATTTTTTATTTAATACACTTATTTGTGTTTTTTTTTTATTCCATATACTGGGGAACATCCCATTGCATGATTGCATAACAATATTAACGAGATAAATAAGTTGTGGACAATGCTGGGGGTCCAAATACCAGGAAAACTCATCTACCGTCCCGTGTCGCTGATGCTGATTTTTAAGTTTGGAGCTGTCTGGATAAAATTGTGTCAATAAAAATAATTCAATGTAATTTTTTTCGGAAACTGGAACTATTGTTTTATATAAATATGTAGCTAAAAATTAACCTGCATACAGTTTTAAGGTTGTTATTATTTTTTAAACTATGCCCCTGGGTTTTAAATTCCTTACCGTCCCTCTTCTAAAATTATACAGAAAATCATTTCAGATTCAGCCACAGAAAATGTTTCAAGTTTTTTCTCATGCAGAAGTATGCTACAGAAATAATGTCTTAAATTCTTTGGCAGGAAATTTACTATAGAATTTAAATCAGCATTTATATATCAATTTCAAGCATCGTGGCTTTATTGGTAGTCTCACCGTCCCCAAGGTTTATTCCTGCTCTTTTCGAGGTAAATTAAAAAAATAATAATAATATAATCCAATATTAACAACTGTTTCTAAAAATCAGTGAACATTGTGGCTATCACTTAGTCTTAACCCCTTGGGGACGAGCGACACGTATACGTGCCGCATGAAGCGCTCAGAATCCTTGTTTTTCCTCACCAATAAAATTTTACGGTAAAATTTGCCTTATTTAATCAGTGCACTTTCTCGATTCAAGAAGACACAAATTTCTGTTTTTAAAAAACGGTGACAAATAATTAAAAATTTCGTAAAAGGCTCCCGTCCCGAAGGGGTTAACATGATTTTCCTAAAAATAGGTGGTAATTTTCCTTACCGTTCCATCCTTACTGTCCCTTTTTTGCCATTTCGTCCCTTTTTTCCCAATGCCATCCCCCTTTTTTACCTTACCACCCCTTCTTTAACACCCCTTTATGACAATGTTATACAAAAATTCTGTATTTAAAGTACTACATTAATATTATTTCTTATTTGAATGTCCTGTGGGTACTATGCAAATTCATTAAAAGTAAAAAGTTAGAAGAAAATGAAAAGTTTTAGTGGTAAAATGGTAAGGAAAATTAAACTCGCAAGTTTAACTTAAACCTCAGTTAAATAAAAAATATTTCGCTGCTGACCATTTTTTCATTATTTTGAATCATTAAGGCATTCGTCTATCAGATTAAAATGGTATTTTAGCAAGTTTAATTTTGTCAGATTTTTTTTTTTACCAAAAGTCAAAAAATTGTGAGAATTTCACATATTCGAATTCAATTTTGTTTCCAAATATGTAAAATTTCAAGATGCTCTTATCCAAAAATTGCGCAATTTAAAAATTGCTTCATTTGTCGATAAAGACATAGGAGATCATTCAAAAGATGCTGTCAAATTTGGTTTTTCTAATAAACTTTGCAAACTCGATGCAGCGATAGAGGAAAGAAACTGCTGGGATGAAACAACAATCACTTATTACTTGCGATTTACTTAATTCATATATCAAAAAATTAAAAAAAAAATTAAAAGATATTGCTTCTATAAATTATGCTTGTGTTAAAAACTTTTGAGTGGTTGAAAGGAGAAAAAAATATTTTGGGAACCGCTTAATATATATATATATATATATTTAAACAAGAAAGAAAATCCATGTGTCAAACATTATGAAACACTTTCCAAGACATCTAAATTACAGTAACAAAACTTCTAGACAAGAAGACGGCAGCACAGACAATCACCTCATCAAGTTCACGGTTAAAATTCTAGAATTAGTTAACATTCGATTCGCATATGACCACTGTGTTTTCCAGTAACCAAAGATACAAAATCATGGAGGACTGGGAGCATGAAAACACAATGAGAAACCTACGAGTCAACCGCTAAAATCGGGTTTTCAGGTGTTTTCCACCCAAAATATGACTTGGCAGACCGATTGAGTTTTAATATGCAGATCGTGTTTTAACTAATTCTCAAATTCAGTCGTGAACTCTTTGAGGTGATCATCTGTGCTACCGCCTCTAGGTCTATACATAGTATATCATACTAAAAGTGGATGTCTAAGTAGCTAAATATGCATAAAACATTTCAAAACTCTATGCCAGCAAATACTGTCAATAGTCGAAAAAATATCTGACTTATTTTGTGCATTTCTTTATAGGAACTATCGATTTGCATACATACTACAAAGTATTCTAAAATTTACTACAGTTAGAAAATGTACAGCATTGTTGAAAATTCTCCTACAGCAAAGTCCGCCAATATACGGAAACGTACTGAAGATCTTGTATGCAGCTCTACACAAGATATATAGAATTTGGATACAGCAAGTAATATGCAAAAAAGAGTTAAATTGAGAAAAGTATACCACAATTGAAAACGCAATTGTGTTTCAGCAATTGTTATTCACTTACGATAGACAGCACTGCATCCGAACTGTTTTTGTGTCTGTGTATATGAAGGACAAATGATGTGCGCATTTTATTCTATAGTAAGCATTCTTTACTGTATCTGAGTATAACAATTTCAGCATGTTTGAACTAGTGCAAAATTATCAAAGTACACATCAAACGAATTTTCTACATAGACCGTAATGCATTTCAATTCATTTCACAGCCCTCGGAAATTAACTATAAATGCTACACGCTTCAATTTCAATACCGAATAAAATCATAGTACATCTGAGTAGTTTTTCAACTGCACGACAATTCGAGTATATTTAGTCGAGACAGACGGCAGACGGTTGACTTTTGGCTGACATCCGGCAGAGTTACCGAAGACAGACAAACCGAATTTATAAACATTTTTCAGCTTTGTTGGAAAGTCTTAAAAAGCAACTATTTAAAACTACAAAGATTATATTTCAAAATTAGTTAACTTTATTTTCAAATGCACTCCCTTCATTGAGTTATATTTCCACCAAGTAATATGGAAAAAATAGTTAAATTGAAAAACGTATACTACAACTAAAAACGCATTTTCAGCAATTGTTATTCACTTACGATAGACAGTACTATAACCGAATTGCTTTTTGTGTCTCTGTAAAAAAGCGAGAATTCATGTACACATTTTGTTCGTAGTAAGTACCTTATACTGTATCTAAGTATACCAATTTCAATATATTTGAACTATTGCAAAATTATCAATGTACACCTCAAATGATTTTTCAAAAAGAGAGCAATGCACTTTAATACTTTTGAAAGCCCATGTAAATTAACCATAAATGTTACAAACTTCAATTTGAATACCGAACAAGTCATAGTACATCTGAATAGCTTTTCAGTTGCATGACAATCTGAATATATTTACTCTAGAAAGCCGGCACAAGGCTGACTTTCGGCTGACACCCGGCAGAGTTACCGAAGACAGACAAACCGAATTTATAAACAATTTTCCACTTCGTTGGAAAGTGTTAAAAAGCAACTATTTAAAACTCTAAAAATTATATTTCTATCTTGTACTGTATCTGAGTATAACAATTTCAATATATTTGAACTATTGAAAAATTATCAAAGTACACCACAGACGAATTTTCGCCATAGACCTTAATGCACTTTAATTCTTTTGAGAGCCCCTGAAAATTAACTATAAATGCTATACACTTCAATTTGAAAATCGAACAAGTAACAATGCAACTGAATAGATTTTCAATTGCATGACAATCCGAGTATATGTACTCGAGACTGTCGCACAAGGCTGACGTTCGGCTGACACCCGGCAGGGTTACCGAAGACAGACAAACCGAATTTATAAACATTTTTCCACTTTGTTTGAAAGTGTTAAAAAGCAACTATTTAAAACTCTAAAGATAATATTTCAAAATTAGTTAACGTTATTTTCAAATGCACTCGTTAAATTGAGTTATATTTCCTTCCAAATTCCAACATACACAGTTAAAGATTTTTAGGTCTAAGCTTTGTGATTTACTGAACGTCGGTAAACAAAATCGTTTAAGAGAATTCGCTAGTGATAGTGATGATCTTTTAAGAAATTGTTTCTTTCATTTTAAAAAGAATTCTTTACTCGTTTAAAAGAAAATGTTTTGTTTCCTACTTTGTCTTATACGAATCTTTATCCTTTGAGATTTAGAACAAAACATTCAACTTAGAAAAACAATGAACAAATAAAAAATTTGTCTGCTGAATCTAGTAAATTCGAATTCCAGAGTATTTTTATCTATGTCCCTAGAAATGTTGTTCCTTTTTTACAGAGGATATCTCAAATTGTCTTAAAAGTTTAAATCTTTTCTCATAGAACAAATAAATAAAAATATAGTTTTTAAAAACAAGTATGAATATAAAAGTAATTGTCACATTTCGTGATGTATAATTGGTGTAAATGTTAGGAGATATTGAAGCTAATTCATTTATTTTCAAAGGTATCCTTTGAATTATTTTATCCACTTAGTTTTCTTTCTTAATATCATTTTGATATATTAATAAATTGCTTCATGAAGATAAATGATATTTTTAAAAATCAAATTTAATTCCTTAGAGAAAATTGAAAAACTAAAAATAAATAACAAAATTTTAATACCACACTTCTCCCACGAGTTCAGTTATTTGAAAAATTATTTTCTTTGTGTATAATTTCCTTAGAAGTATGCTTAAGAACTATAAGAACACGATTTCCTAAAAGTTAAATAATAAAAAAACAAATAAATAAATGAAATGGCATGACGTAAGGTAAATATTCAGTAAAAAACTGACTATTTGTAAAATACTTTTATTTTTAGGAAGTAAACTTTTTATATACAAAAAAACCCTAAATATTATAAAAATGCATATTAAGCATCACCCGTAGAAAAAAAACAAAAAAAAAAACAATTATAAATTACTAGGAAACCCCGCGGCTTTGCTCGCGTAATAGTTGAAATATGCCAAGTGATATTTGCATGACTATTTTTTATTAGAAGAACACTTTTTGAAATAATTCAAAAATTACAAATTAAGCCACAGTTTGACTAAACTTCATTATAAAAGTACAATAGACAGAAATGAGATTTTAATTAATGAGGAGAACTAAAACTAATTCCAAATAAATGATCATTTAGAAAGTATTTTGAGACTTTTATGCTCATTTCAGTATTCATTTGAAGTTTTGAATTTTTTAGAAACCATCTTAACGCATTTACATCTTAAAATTAACCATCATGTCAAATTCCAAGTTTTTGTCTAACAGTCTACCCCCTCTCTGCTGTTAGTGGCACCAACATCAAATGCCGAAACAGAGTTGAAATAGAATGTCTCGAAAAATATTGAAACAGAGTCTCTCACCATTAATTTGCCTACGTTAACCTTAAAATTGGTTGGTATTTCCTAATATTCTGTAGAAAACGGAATTTATATGATTTTAAAGGCTTTCTTGTTGTTCCTGCCAACCAGGTGGTAGTGACACCGGCATAAAATATAGCTCGTATAGGATCCGGGACTATCACTCTTGATTCGCAACCAATAACTTCTGTAATCGGTTTATTATTTCCTGAGAATCCATACAAATCGAAATTCAGGACTCTTTTAGAGTGCTTTTCGCTCCTTCCCTTCGCTTCACCCTTTTTAATTTTGAATTTATTTTCGACTGTTCTTAGAGGACATTTGCATTTTATAAGTAACTACCGTGCTATATTTAAAGTTTCTAGTCTCTTCCGTACCGCAGAAATCGCAATTTAGAACGTTTTTTGCTCCTGCAACCCTCTAGGGTTGTGGAACCGACATAAAATATAGCTTATGTTTGAGCAGGTACTATCACCATCAATTTGCAACCATTATTTTTGAAATCGGTTTCGTATTTCATACGACTGCATAAAAATCGTAATTTTGAACGCTTATAGAACGCTTTTCAATCACTTCGTCCTTTTAATTTTGGAATTTTCTTTCGAAAATTCTTAGAAAGCAATTGCATCTTTGAAGTAATTACCATTCCAAATTTAAAATGTTAGACCCCCCTCCCCCCCCCCTACACACACAGTAACACAAAAAACGCAATTTAGGACATTTTTTGCTCCTGTAACCCCCAGCTGGAATTGACAACAACGTAAAATATAGGCTATAATGGAGCGGGAACTGTCACGATCAATTTGGAGCCATTACTTCTGAAATTGGTTTATATTTCCTGAGATTGCGTAGAAATGGCTATTTAGAACGCTTTTCGTTCATTTTTACCCCTTTTAAATTTCAAATTTTTAAGGAACTCTTCTCAGAGATGATTTACATCTCATAAGTCATTACCATGCCAAATTTCATGTTTCTAGCCCCTTCAGTATCACAAAATTCACAATTTAGAACTTTTTTTAAAATGCAACCGCAAGGTGGTAGTGACGCCGACATGAAATAGAGCCTATGTTGGAGCAAGAGTTGTCATCATCAATTTCAACCATTACTTTTGAAATCGGTTGGGCAGTTTCTGAGATTGCGTAGAAATCGCAATTTAGAACATTTTTAGAACGTTTTTTGTCCATTTTTCACACCTTGTAAATTTCGAATTATTTAGGAAATGTTCTTAGAAATCATTTATGCCTTAAATCTAACAACCATGCATAGTTTCAAGTTGCTAGCCCAAGCAGTATTACAAAAAAACGCTTTTAGATAGTCTTTCGCTCCTTCACACCCTTTGGGGTAGTGGCAACGACATGAAATACAGCCTATCTTAGAGAGAGGGCTGTCACCATCGTTTTCACACCATTATTTTTTAAATCGGTTCGATACTTCCTGAGATTGCGTTGAAATCGTAATTTAGAAAGTTTTTTAGAACGCTTTTACGTGCATTTGCACCACTTTTAAATTTCGATTTTTTAGGAAATGTTCTTAGAAATCATTTGTATCGTATAAATAACTGCCCTGCCTAATTTCAAGATTCTAGGCCCTTCCGTAATACGAAAATTGCAATTGAGAACGTTTTTTGCTTCTGGAACCCTTAGGTGGTAGTGACACCGACATGAAATATAGCCTATGTTTGAGCAAGGGTTGTCATCATCAATTTCCAACCATTACTTTTGAAATAGGTTGGGTACTTTCCATATTTGCGTAGAAATCGCCATTTAGAACATTGTTTAGAACACTTTTCGCGCATTTCAAACACTTTCAAATTTCGAATTTTTTAAGAAATGTTCTTAGAGATCATTTATATCTAATAAGTAACTACCATGCCATATTCCATGTATCTGGGCCCTTTAGAAACACAAAAATCGCAATTTCGAACATTTTTTTCCTGCTGCAACGCATTTAGGTGTAGTGGCACCGACATAAAATGTAGCCTATGTTGGAGCGAGGATTGTCACCATCATTTTGACATCATTATTTTTTAAATCGGTTTGGTACTTCCTGAAATTGTGTAAAAATCGGCATTTAGAACGTTTTTTAGAGCGCTTTTCGCGCATTTTCACCCCTTTTTAATTTCGATTTTTTTCAGAAATGTCCTTAGAGATCGTTAGTATCTTAAAAGTAACTACCATTCCAAATTTCATGTTTCTAGGTCCTTCAGTAACACAAAAATCGCATTTTTAGAGCATTTATTGCTCCTGTACCCCCCTTTGTCCCGTGGCACGGACATAAGATATAACCTATGTTCTAAGTTGGACTAACACCATCATTTTGATACCATTACTTTTGGAATCGGTTCGGTAGTTCCAGAGCTTACTTCCTACAAATAAACAATTTTTGCTTATTTATAAGATTACAAGGTAAGCCCAATTTATCTTACCTATGTTTTGTTTCATATTGAGAAATAGATAATTTATTTTTTGAGGATAAAACCGAACATCACGCAATTACTGTTAGCAAAGTTTAAATGTTGCTATTAATTTTGACATCATTATTTTTAATATCGGTTTGGTACTTCTTGAGATTGCATAAAAATCGCCCTTTAGAACGTTTTTTTTAGAAAGCCTTATTGCGCCTTTTCAACCCTTTTAAATTTCGAATTTTTTAGGAAATGTTCTTAGAGATCATTTATATCTAATAAGTAACTATCATGCCAAACTCCATGTATCTGGGCCCTTCAGTAACACAAAAATCGCAATTTCAAACTTTTTTTGCTCCTGCACCCCCTTTACGGTTAGTGGTACCGACATAAAATGTAGCCTATGTTGGTGTAAGTGTTGTCACCATCAGTTTGACACCATTATTTTTGAAATCGGTTTGGTAATTCTTGGGATTGTGTAAAAATCGCCATTTAGAACGTTTTTTAGAACGCTTTTCGCGCATTTTCACCCATTTTAATTTCGTTTTTTTTAAGAAATGTCCTTAGAGATCATTAATATGTTACAAGTAACTACCAATCCAAATTTCTTGTTTCCAGGCTTTTCAGTTACACAAAAATCGCATTTTTAGAACGTTTTTTGCTTTTGCACCCCCTTTTGGCCAGTGGCACGGACATACGATATAGCCTATGTTCTAAGTTGGCTAACACCATCATTTTGATACCATTACTTAGGGAATCCGTTCAGTAGTTCCAGACCTTACCTCAAACAAATAAATAATTTTTACCTCTTTATAATATTATACTAGCAAACCCCGCGGCTTTGCTCGCGTACTAATATTTGAAATATGCCAAGTGATATTTATATGTCCAATTTTTATTAAAAGGAACTAACTAAATTTTTACTTATTACTTTTAAGAATAATTCAAAAATTACTATTTAAAACACAGTTTGATTAAACATCATTATTACACTGCATTAGGCAGAAATGAGACTTAAATTAATAAAACTAAATAAATGATAATTTAGAAAATATTTTGAAACCTTTATGCTCATTTAATACGCTCATTTCAGTATTCATTTGAAGTTTTGAATTTTTTAGAAACCATCTTCTTACATCTTAAAATTAACTATCGTGTCAAATTCCAAGTCCTACCATCTCCCTCAACAGAAAAGGCATTGTTGAATTAGGAACTATCACTATTAATTTGCCAACATTAATTTTGAAATTGGTTTGTTATTTTTAATATTCCACAGAAACGTAATTTAGAAAGCTTTTAAAGGCTTTTTATAGAACGTTTGTTGTTCCTGTAAACCCCAGGTGGTATAATCATCGGCCTGTGTAGGATCAGAGACTGTTATTATTGATTCGCAACTATTACTTTTATAATCGGTTTATATTCCCTGAAATTGCATAGATATCGTAATTTAGGACTTTTTTAGAATGCTTTTCACACCTCCCCTTCGCTTCACCACTTTTTAATTCGTCTTTATTTTCGACAGTCCTTCGAGGGCATTTATATTTTATAAGTAACTACCATGCCATATTTAAAGTTTCTAGCCTTTTCAGTATCACAGAAATCGCAATTTAGAAAGTTTTTAGCTCCTGCTCTCTGGTGGTAGCGGCACAGACATAAAATATAGCTTATGTTTGAGCAGGTTCTATCACCAACAATTTGTCATCATTATTTTTTTAATCCGTTTAGTATTTGATAAGATTGCATAAAAATTTTAATTTATAACCCTTTTCGCTTACTTCATCTTTTTAAATTTGGAATTTTCTTTCGATTGTTCTCAGAAAGCAGTTGAATCTTGTAAGTGAATACCATGCCAAAGTGTTAGACCCCTCAGTTGTGCAAAAATTGCAAATTAGAACATGTTTTTCTTTTGCAACCCTCAGATGGTAGTGATAACAACATAAAATATAACCTATGTTACAGCAGGGATTATCACCATTGATTTGCAACTGTTACTTTTGAAATAGCTTTGGTATTTCCTGAGATTGAGTATAAATCGCAATTTAGAACGTTTTCAGAACGCTTTTCGCGCATTTTCACCCCTTTTTAAATTTCTAATTTTTTCGAAACTGTTCTTAAAGATTATTTATATCTAATAAATATGTACCTTGCCTAATTTTTAGCTGCTAGCCCGTACCGATCACAAAAATCGAAATTTAGAACAATTTTTTGCTCCTGCAACGTCTAGGTGATAGTGATACCGACATAAAATAGCGTCTATGTTAGAGCAGAGTCTGTCAGCATCAATTTCCTACCATTTCTTTTGAAATCAGTTTGATTCTTCCTGAGATATCGCTGACAAATCGGTATTTAGAACGTTTTTAGAAAGCTTTTCGCGCATTTTGCTCCTACATCTCCTTTCGGGTAGTGGAAACAGATATAAAATATAGCCTAACTTGGAGCGAGATCTGTCAGCATAATTTTTACACCATTATATTTGAAATCGGTTCAGTACTTCCTAAGATTGCATAGAAATCGCAAATTAGAACGTTTTTTACAACGCTTTTTTGCGCATTTTTACTCCCTTTTAAATTTCCATTTTTTTAGGAAATGCCCTTAGAGATCATTGATATCTTATAACTAACTACCATTCAAAATTTCACGATTCTAGGCCCTTCCGTAACGCAAAAACCGCAATTTAGAACGTTTCTCCCCTGCACCCCCTTTGGGGTAGTGTCACCGACATAAAACATAGCCTATGTTGTAGCAAGGGTTGTCACCATCATTTTGAGACCATTATTTTTTAAATCGGTTTGGTATTTCCTGAGATTGTGTAGAAACCACCATTTAGAACGCTTTTCGCGCATTTTCACCCCTTTTAAATTTCGAATTGTTTAAGAACTGTTCTTAGACATCATTTATATCTTATAAGTAACTAATATTCCGAATTTCATATTTCTAGGCCCTTCAGTAACGCAAAAATCGCGTTTTTAGAACGTATTTTGCTCCTGCACCAGCCTTTGGGGTAGTGGAACCGACATAAAATATAGCCTATGTTCTAAGTTGGACTAACACCATCATTTTGATACCATTACTTTTGGAATCGTTTCGGTAGTTCCAGAGCTTACTTCCTACAAATAAACAATTTTTACCTCTTTATAATATGACTAGCAAACCCCGCGGCTTTGCTCGCGTAATATTTGAAATATGCCAAGTGATATTTATATGTCTAATTTTTATTAAAAGGTACTAACTAAATTTTTATGTTATTAAAAGGTAATATTTTATTTTATTAAAAGTTTTTTTTTATTATTAAAAGGTACTTATTACTTTTAGGAATAATTCAAAAATTACTATTTAAAACACAGTTTCATTAAACATCATTATTACACTGCATTAGGCAGAAATGAGACTTAAATTAATAAAATGAAGTAAAACTAAATAAATGATAATTTAAAAAATATTTTGAAACTTTTATGCTCAATTAATACGCTCATTTCAGTATTCATTTAAAGTTTGGAATTTTTTAGAAACCATCTTCTTGCATCTTAAAATTAACCATCATGTCAAATTCCAAGTCCTACCACCTCTCTCAACATAAAGGGCTATGTTGAAACAGGAACTGTCACCATTAATTTGGCAACATTAATTTTTAAATCGGTTTGTTATTTCCTAATATTCCACAGAAACGCAATTTAAAAAGCTTTTAAAGGCCTTTTTTATAGCGTTTGTTGTTCTTGTGAATCCCAGGTGGTAGAATCATCGGCATAAAATATATCCTGTGTAGGATCAGAGACTGTTACCATTGATTCGCAACTATTACTTTTATATTTGGTTTATATTTCCTGAAATAGCGTAGAAATCGTAATTTAGGACTTTTTAAGAATGCTTTTCGCAACTCCCCTTCAATTCACCCCTTTTTAATTCGAATTTATTTTCGACGTTCCTTCGAGGGCATTTATATTTTATAAGTAACTACCATGTCATATTTAAAGTTTCTAGCCTTTTCAGGAGCACAGGAATCGCAATTTAGAAAGTTTTTAGCTATTGCAACCCTCTGGTGGTAGTGGAACAGACATAAAATATAGCTTATGTTTGAGCAGAATCTATCACCAAAATTTGTCATCATTATTCTTTTTTAATCGGTTTGGTGATTTATAAGTTTGCTTAAAAATTGTAATTTATAACGCTTTTCACTCACTTCATTTTTTTTAATTTGGAATTTTCTTTCGACTGTTCTTAGAAAGCAGTTGCATCTTGTAAGTAAATACCATGCCATACTTCAAAGTGTTAGACCCCTCAGTTGTGCAAAAAACGCATATAGAACATGTTTTGCTTTTGCAACCCTCAGCCTCAGATGGTAGGAACAGCAACATAAAATATAACCTATGTTATAGCAGGGACTGTCTCCATTTATTTGCAACCATTACTTTTGAAATAGCTTTGGTATTTCCTTAGATTGAGTAGAAATCGCAATTTAGAACGTTTTTAGGACGCTTTTCGCGCATTTTCACACCTTTTTAAATTTAAAATTTTTCTAAACTGTTCTTAAAGATCATTTATATCTAATAAATATGTACCTTGCCTAATTTTAAGCTGCTAGCCCCTACCGATCACAAATATCGAAATTTAGAATGCTTTTTTGCTCCTGCAACGTCTTGGTGATAGTGATAACGACATAAAATAGTGTCTATGTTAGAGCAGAGGCTGTCAGCATCAATTTCCTACTATTACGTTTGAAATCAGATTCATTCTTCCTGAGATATTGCCGACAAATCGGCATTTAGAACGTTTTTAGAACGCTTTTCGCGCATTTTGCTCCTGCATCTCCTCTGGGGTAGTGGAAACAGAAATAAAATATAGCCTATCTTGGAGCAAGATCTGTTACCATCATTTTTACACCATTATATTTGAAATCGGTTCAGTACTTCCTGAGATTGCATAGAAATCGCAATTTAGAAAGTTTTTTACAACGCTTTTTGCGCATTTTGACCACCTTTTAAATTTCGATTTTTTTAGGAAATGTCCTTAGAGATCATTGATATCTTATAACTAACTATCATTCCAAATTTCACGATTCTAGGCCCTTTCGTAACGCAAAAGCCGCAATTTAGAACGTTTTTCTCCTGCACCCCCTTTGGGGTAGTGGCACCGACATGAAACATCGCCTATGTTGGAGCAAAGGTTGTCACCATCATTTTGCGCCATTATTTTTTAGATCGGTTTGGTATTTCCTGAGATTGTGTAGAAACCACCATTAGAACGTTTTTTAGAACGCTTTTCGCTCATTTTCACCCCTTTTAAATTTCGAATTGTTTAAGAACTGTTCTTAGACATCATTTATATCTAATAAGTAGCTAATATTTCAAATTTCATATTTCTAGGCCCTTCAGTAACACATAAATCGCATTTTTAGAACGTTTTTTGCTCCTGCACCCCCTTTGGGGTAGTGACACCGACATAAAACATAGCCTATATTGGAGCAAGCGTTGTCACCATCATTAAGACACCAATATTTTTTAAATCCGTTTGGTATTTCCTGAGATTGTGTAGAAACTACCATTTAGAACGTTTTTAGAACGCTTTTTGTGCATTTTCACCCCTTTTAAATTTCGAATTGTTTAAGAACTGTTCTTAGACATCATTTATATCTAATAAGTAGCTAATATTTCAAATTTCATATTTCTAGGCCCTTCAGTAACACATAAATCGCATTTTTAGAACGTTTTTTGCTCCTGCACCCCCTTTGGGGTAGTGACACCGACATAAAACATAGCCTATATTGGAGCAAGCGTTGTCACCATCATTTTGACACCAATATTTTTTAATCGGTTTGGTATTTCCTGAGATTGTGTGGAAACTACCATTTAGAACGTTTTTTAGGACACTTTTTGTGCATTTTCACCCCTTTTAAATTTCGAATTGTTTAAGAACTGTTCTTAGACACAATTTATATCTTATAAGTAACTAATACTCAAAATTTCATATTTCTAGGCCCTTCAGTAACGCTAAAATCGCATTTTTAGAACGTTTTTTGCTCCTACACCCCCATTGGGATAGTGGCACCGACATAAGATATAGCCTATGTTCTAAGTTGGACTCACACCATCATTTTGATACCATTACTTTTGGAATCGGTTCGGTAGTTCCAGAGCTTACCTCCGACAAATAAACAATTTTTTCCTCTTTATAATAGGAGTATAGATGACTAGCAAACTCCGCGGCTTTGCTCGCGTAATAGTTGAAATATGCCAAGTGATATTTGCATGACTATTTTTTATTAGAACACTTTTTGGAATAATTCAAAAATTTCAAACTAAGCCACAGTTTGACTAAACTTCATTATAAAAGTGCAATAGACAGAAATGAGATTTTAATTAATAAGAAGAACTAAAACTAATTCCAAATAAATGATAATTTAGAAAGTATTTTGAGACTTTTATGCTTATTTCATACGCTCATTTCAGTATTCATTTGAAGTTTTGACTTTTTTAGAAACCATCTTAACACATTGACATCTTAAAATTAACTATTATGTCAAATTCCAAGCTTCTTGTCTAACAGTCTACCATCTCTCTGGTGTTAGTGGCACCAACTTAAAATGCCGAAACAGAGTTGAAATAGAATGTACACTGTTAAAAATTTGACACATTCTGACAGGTCATTTGACCATTTTTTCCGAAAACGGTTACAATACCACAATTTTAACACTATTCTGGCCGTATTATTGGCCATTTTATGGTCAGAATATTGTTATATTATGGTTAAGAAACCATTTTTTTTCAAAAAACGGTCGAATGACCTGCCAGAATGCTGCAAAATTTTTAACAGTGTATCGAAAAATGTTGAAACAGAGACTGTCACCATTAATTTGCCAACAACATTAACCTTGAAAGCGGTTGATATTTCCTAATATTCTATAGAAAACGGAATTTAGATGTTTTTAAAGGCTTTCTTGTTGTTCCTGCCAACCAAGTGGTAGTGACACCGGCATAAAATATAGCCCGTATAGGATCAGGGTCTATCACTCTTGATTCGCAACCAATAACTTCTGTAATCGGTTTATTATTTCCTGAGATTCCATAGATATCGTAATTTAGGACTCTTTTAGAATGATTTTCGCTCCTTCCCTTCCCTTCACACCTTTTTAATTTCGAATTTATTTTTGACTGTTCTTAGAGGACATTTATATTTTATAAGTAACTGCCGTGCTATATTTAAAGTTTCTAGCCTCTTCAGTACCGCAGAAATCGCAATTTAGAAAGTTTTTTTGCTCCTGCAACCCTTTAGGCATTGAGGGCAGCGACATAAAATATAGCTTATGTTTGAGCAGGTTCTATCACCATCAGTTTGCAACCATTATGTTTGAAATTGGTTTCGTATTTCATATGATTGCATAAAAATCATAATTTAGAAGGCTTTTAGCTCGCTTCATCCTTTTAAATTTGGAATTTTCTTTCGACAATTCTTAGAAAGCATTTGCACCTTTGAAGTAATTACCATTCCAAGTTTAAAATGTTAGACGCCATCTTTAACACAAAAAACGCAATTTAAAACTTTTTTGCTCCTGTATCCCCCAGGTGGTAGTGACAACAACGTAAAATATAGGCTATGTCTCAGCGAAGACAGTCACCATCAATTTGAAACCATTACTTCTGAAATTGGTTTATATTTTCCGTGATTGCGTAGAAATCGCTATTTCGATCGCTTTTAGAACGCTTTTCGTTTATTTTCACCCCATTTAAATTTCAAATTTTTAAGGAAAACTTCTCAGAAAGCATTTACATCCCATAAGTAATTACCATGCCAAATTTCAAGTTGCTAGCCCCTTCAGTATCTCAAAAATCACAATTTAGAACTTTTTTTAAAATGAACCAGAAGGTGGTAGTGACGCCGACATGAAGTAGATCCTATATTGGAGCAAGGGCCGTCATCACCAATTTCCAACCATTACATTTGAAATCGGTTGGGTACGTACTTCTGAGATTGCGTAGAAGTCGCCATTTAGAACGGTTTTTAGAACAGTTTTTGCGCATTTTCACCCCTTTTAAATTTCGAATTTTTTAAGAGATGTTCTTGGAGATCGTTTATATCTTATAGGTAACTACCATGCCAAATTTCATGTTTCTAGGCCCTTCAGTAACACAAAAATCGCATTTTCTAACTTTGTTTGCTCCTGCACTCCATTTGGAGGTAATGGCACGAACATAAATTGTAGCCTATATTGGAGCAAGGGTTGTCACCATCATTTTGCGCCATTATTTTTTAAATCGGTTTGGTACTTTTTCAGGTTGCGTAAAAATCGCCATTCAGAACGTCTTCTAGAACGCTCTTTGCGCATTTTCAGCCCTTTTTAAATTTCGAATTTTTTAAGAAATATTTTTAGACATCATTTATATCTAATAAATAACTACCATGCCAAATTCCATGTATCTGGACCCTTCAGTAACACAAAAATCGCAATTTCGAACGTTTTTTTGCTCCTGCACCCCTTTAAGGGTAGTGGCACCGATATAAAATGTAGCCTATGTTGGAGCAAGGGTTGTCACCATCATTTTGGCAACATTACTTTTGAAATCGGTTTGGTACTTCTTGAGATTGCGTAAAAATCGCCATTTAGAACGTTTTTTAGAACGCTTTTTGCGCATTTTCGCTCCTTTTAAATTTCGAATTTTTTAAGACATGTTCTTAGAGATCATTTATATCTAATAAGCAACTACCATGCCAAATTCCATGTATCTGGGCCCTTCAGTAAAACAAAAATTGCAATTTCGAACGTTTTTTGCTTCTGCACTACCTTTAGGGGTAGTGGCACCGATATAAAATGTATCCTATGTTGGAGCAAGGGCTGTCACTATCATTTTGACACCATTATTTTTTAAATCGGTTTGGTAGTTCTTGAGATTGCGTAAAAATAGCCATTTAGAACGTTTTTTGAACGCTTTTTTCGTATTTTCACCCATTTTAAATTTCGAATTTTTTAAGAAATGTTCTTAGAGATCATTTAAATCTAATAAGTAACTGCCATGCCAAATTCCATGTATCCGGGACCTTCAGTAACACCAAAAATCGGAATTTCGAACGTTTTTTTGCTCCTGCACCCTCTTTAGGGGTAGTAGCACCGGCATAAAATGTAGCCTATGTTGGAGAATAGGGTTATCACCATCATTTTGACAGCATTATTTTTTTAATCAGTTTAGTACTTCCTGAAATTGCGTAAAAATCACCATTTAGAACGTTTTTAGAAGCTTTTCGCGCATTTTCACACCTTTTTATTTTCGATTTTTTAAAGAAATGGCTTTAGAGATCATTAGTATCTTATAAGTAACTACCATTCCAAATTTCATGTTTCTAGGCCCTTCAGTAACAGAAAAATCGCATTTTTAGAACGTTTTTTCCTCCTACACCCCCTTTGGGGTAGTGGCACAGACATAAGATATAGCCTATGTTCTAAGTTGGACTAATACCATCATTTTGATACCATTACTTTTGGAATCGGTTCGGTAGTTCCAGAGCTTATCTCCGACAAATAAACAATTTTTTCATCTTTATAATAGGAGTATAGATGACTAGCAACCCCGCGGCTTTGCTTGCGTAATATTTGAAATATGCCAAGTGATATTTATATGTCTAATTTTTATCAAAAAGTACTAACTAAATTTTTTTTTTTATTAAAAGGTAATATTTTATTTTATTAAAAGGTATTTATTACTTTTAGGAATAATTTAAAATAATTACTATTTAAAACAAAGTTTGATTAAATATCATTGTTACACTGCATAAGGCAGAAATGAGACTTAAATTAATAAAACGAAATAAAAATTAATAAATAATAATTTAGAAAATATTTTGAAAATTTTATGCTCAATTAATACGCTCATTTCAGTATTCATTTGAAGTTTTGAATTTTTTAGAAACCATCTTCTTACATCTTAAAATTAACCATCATGTCAAATTCCAAGTCCTACCACCTCTCTCAACATAAAGGGCTATGTTGAAATAGGAACTGTCACCATTAATTTGCCAACATTAATTTTGAAATTGGTTTGTTATTTCTTAATATTCCACAGAAACGTAATTTAGAAAGCTTTTAAAGGCCTTTTTTATAGCGTTTGTTGTTCTTGTGAATCCCAGGTGGTAGAATCATCGGCATAAAATATAGCCTGTGTTGGATCAGAGACTGTTACCATTGACCTGCAAATATTACTTTTATATTTGGTTTATATTTCCTGAAATAGCGTAGAAATCGTAATTTAGGACTTTTTTAGAATGCTTTTCGCACCTCGCCTTCACTTCACCCTTTTTAATTCGAATTTGTTTTCGACAGTCCTTCGAGGGCATTTATATTTTATAAGTAACTACCATGCCATATTTAAAGTTTCTAGCCTTTTCAGTATCACAGAATCGCAATTTAGAAAGTTTTTAGCTACTGCAACCCTCTGGTGGTAGTGGCACAGACATAAAATATAGCTTATGTTTGAGCAGGTTCTATCACCAACAAATTGTTATCATTATTTTTTTAATCCGTTTGGTATATGAAAAGATTACATAAAAATTGTAATTTATAACACTTTTCGCTCACTTCATTTTTTAAATTTGAAATTTTCTTTCAACAGTTCATAGAAAGCAGTTGCATCTTGCAAGTAAATAACATTCCATACTTCAAAGTGTTAGACCCTTCAGTTATGCAAAAAACGCAAATTAGAACATGTTTTGCTTTTTCAACCCGCAGATGGTAGTGACAGCAACATAAAATATAACCTATGTTATAGTAGGGACTGTCACCATTGATTTGCAACCCTTACATTTGAAATAGCTTTGGAATTTCCTGACATTGAGTAGAAATCGCAATTTAGAACGTTTTTAGAACGCTTTTCGCGCACTTTCACCCCTTTTTAAATTTCCAATTTTTTCGAAACTGTTCTTAAAGATCATTTATATGTAATACATATGTACTTTGCCTAATTTTAAGTTGCTAGACCCTACCGATCACAGAAATCGAAATTTGGAACGCTTTTTTACTCCTGCAACGTCTAGGTGATAGTGATACCGACTTAAAACAGCGTCTCTGTTAGAGCAGAGGCTGTCAGCATCAATTTCTTAACATTACTTTGGAAATCAGTTTGATTCTTCCTGAGATATTGATGACAAATCGGCATTTAGAACGTTTTTAGAACGCTTTTCGCTCATTTTGCTCCTGCATCTCCTCTGGGTTAGTGGAAACATATATAAAATATAGCCTATCTTGGAGCAAGATCTGAAACCATCATTTTAACACCATTATATTTGAAATCGGTTCAGTATTTCCTGAGATTGCATAGAAATTGCAATTTAGAACGTTTTTTACAACGCTTTTTTGCGCATTTTGACTCCCCTTTTAAATTTCGATTTTTTTAGGAAATGTCCTTAGAGATCATTGATATCTTATAACTGACTACCATTCTAAATTTCACGATTAAAGGCCCTTCCGTCACGCAAAAACCGCAACTTAGAACGTTTTTCTCCTGCAGCCCCTTTGGGGTAGTGGCACCAACATAAAACATAGTCTATGTTGGAGCAAGGATTTTACTATCATTTTGACGCCATTATTTTTTTAATTGGTTTGGTATTTCCTGAGATTGTGTAGAAACTACCATTTAAAATGTTTTTTAGAACGCTTTTCGCGCATTTTCACCCCTTTTAAATTTCGAATTGTTTAAGAACTGTTCTTAGAAATCCTTTATATCTAATACGTAGCTGATACTTTAAATTTCATATTTCTATTCCCATCAGTAACACATAAATCGCATTTTTAGAACGTTTTTTTCTCCTACACCTCTTTTGGGGTAGTGGCACCGACATAAAACATAGCCTATCTTGGAGCAAACGTTGTCACTATCATTTTGACACCAATATTTTTTAAATCGGTTTGGTATTTCCTGAGATTATGTAGAAACTACCATTTAGAACATTTTTTAGAATGCTTTTTGTGCATTTTCACCCCTTTTAAATTTCGAATTATTTAAGAACTGTTCTTAGACACCATTTATATCTTATAAGTAACTGATATTCCAAATTTCATATTTCTAGGCCTTTCAGTAACGCAAAAATCGCATTTTTAGAACGTTTTTTGCTCCTGCACCCCCTTTGGGGTAGTGGCACCGACATAAGATATAGCCAATGTTCTAAGTTGGGCGAACACCATCATTTTGATACCATTACTTTTGGAATCGGTTCGGTAGTTCCCGAGTTTATCTCCGACAAATAAACAATTTTTTCCTCTTTATAATAGGAAGTATAGATGATTTACAAACCCCGCGGCTTTGCTCTCGTAATATTTGAAATATGTCAAGTGATATTTATATGTCTAATTTTTATTAATAGGTACTAACTAAATTTTTATTTTATTAAAAGGTAATATTTTTATTTTATTAAAAGGTACTTATTACTTTTAGGAATAATTAAAAAAATTACTATTTAAAACACAGTTTGATTAAACATCATTGTTACACTGCATAAGGCAGAAATGAGACTTAAATTAATAAAACGAAATAAAACTATATAAGTAATAATTTAGAAAATATTTTGAAACTTTTATGCTCAATTAATACGCTCATTTCAGTATTCATTTGAAGTTTTGAATTTTTTAGAAACCATCTTCTTACATCTTAAAATTAACTATCATGTCAAATTCCAAGTCCTACCACCTCTCTCAACATAAAGGGCTATGTTGAAATAGGAACTGTCACCATTAATTTGCGAACATTATTTTTGAAATTGGTTTTTTATTTCCTAATATTCCACAGAAACGTAATTTAGATAGTTTTTAAAGGCCTTTTTTAGAGCATTTGTTGTTCCTGTGACCCAGGTGGTAGAATCATCGGCATAAAATATAGCCTGTGTAGGATCAGAGACTGTTACCATAGATTCGCAACTATTACTTTTATATTTGGTCTATATTCCCTGAAATTGCGTAGAAATCGTAATTTAGGACTTTTTTAGAATGCTTTTCGCACCTCCCCTTCACTTCACCCCTTTTTAATTCGAATTTATTTTCGACAGTCCTTCGAGGGCATTTATATTTTATAAGTAACTACCATGCCATATTTAAAGATTCTAGCCTTTTCAGTATCACAGAAATCGCAATTTAGAAAGTTTTTAGCTCCTGCTCTCTGGTGGTAGCGGCACAGACATAAAATATAGCTTATGTTTGAGCAGGTTCTATCACCAACAATTTGTCATCATTATTTTTTTAATCGGTTTGGTGTTTGATAATATTACATAAAAATTGTAATTTATAACGCTTTTCGCTCACTTTATCTTTTTAAATTTGAAATTTTCTTTCGGCAGTTCTTAGAAAGCAGGTCCATCTTGTAAGTAAATACCATGTCATACTTCAAAGTGTTAGAACCTTCAGTTATGCAAAAAACGCAAATTAGAACATGTTTTGCTTTTGCAACCCTCAGATGGTAGTGACAGCAACATAAAATACAACCTATGTTATAGCAGGGACTGTCACCATTGATTTGCAACCATTACTTTTGAAATAGCTTTGGAATTTCCTGAGATTGAGTAGAAATCGCAATTTAGAATGTTTTTAGAACGCTTTTCGCGCATTTTCACCCCTTTTTAAATTTCCAATTTTTTCGAAACTGTTCTTAAAGATCATTTATATGTAATAAATATGTACCTTGCCTAATTTTAAGTTGCTAGCCCCTACCGATCACAAAAATCGAAATTTGGAACGCTTTTTTGTTCCTGCAACGTCTAGGTGATAGTGATACCGACTTAAAATAGCGTCTATGTTAGAGAAGAGGCTGTCAGCATCAATTTCTTACCATTACTTTTGAAATCAGTTTGATTTTTCCTGAGATATTGGTGACAAATCGGCATTTAGAACGTTTTTAGAACGCTTTTCGCTCATTTTGCTCCTGCATCTCCTCTGGGGTAGTGGAAACAGATATAAAATATAGCCTATCTTGGAGCAAGATCTGTCCCATCATTTTTACACCATTATATTTGAAATCGGTTCAGTACTTCCTGAGATTGCTAGAAATCGCAATTTAGAACGTTTTTTACAACGCTTTTTGCGCATTTTGACCCCCCCTCCCCTTTTAAATTTAGACTTTTTTAGGAAATGTCCTTAGAGATCATTGATATTTTATAACTAACTACCATTCTAAATTTCACGATTCAAGGCGCTTCCGTCACGCAAAAACCGCAATTTAGAACGTTTTTCTCCTGCACCCCCTTTGGGGTAGTGGCACCGACATAAAACATAGCCTATGTTGGAGCAAGGGATTTCAAAATCATTTTGACGCCATTATTTTTTTAATCGGTTTGGTATTTCCTGAGATTGTGCAGAAACCACCATTTAGAACGTTTTTTAGAACGCTTTTCGCGCATTTTCACCACTTTCAAATTTTGAATTGTTTAAGAACTGTTCTTATAAATCCTTTATATCTAATAAGTAGCTAATATTTCAAATTTCATATTTCTAGGCTCTTCAGTAACACATACATCGCGTTTTTAGAACATTTTTTTTCTCTTCCACCCCCAAAGGGGTAGTGGCACCGACATAAAACATAGCCTATCTTGGAGCAAGCGTTGTCACTATCATATTGACACCAATATTTTTCAAATCGGTTTGGTATTTCCTTAGATTGTGTAGAAACCACCATTTAGAACGCTTTTTAGAACGCTTTTAGCGCATTTTCACCCCTTTTAAATTTCGAATCGTTTAAGAACTGGTCTTAGAAATCTTTATACCTAATAAGTAGCTAATATTTCAAATTTAATATTTCTAGGCCCTTCAGTAACACATAAATCGCATTTTTAGAACGTTTTTTGCTCCTGCACCACCCTTCGGGGTAGTGGCACCGACATAAAACATAGCCTATCTTGTAGCAAACGTTGTAACTATCACTTTGACACCAATATTTTTTAAATTGGTTTGGTATTTCCTGAGATTATGTAGAAACTACCATTTAGAACGTTTTTTAGAACGCTTTTTGTGCATTTTCACCCCTTTTAAATTTCGAATTATTTAAGAACTGTTCTTAGACATCATTTATATCTTATAAGTAACTAATATTCCAAATTTCATACTTCTAGGCCCTTCAGTAACTGAAAAATCGCATTTTTAGAACGTTTTTTTGCTCCTGCACCCTTTTGGTGTAGTGGCACCGACATAAGATATAGCCTATTTTCTAAGTTGGACTAACACCATCATTTTGATACCATCACTTTTGGAATCGGTTCGGTAGTTCCTGAGCTTACCTCCTACAAATAAACAATTTTTTCCTCTTTATAATAAGAGTATAGATGAGTATAGATAGATAGATTAGTATAGATATGATAAAATTTTTGCATTACAATTGCAAGCGTATAACCGAGCTTCCCGGGTTAAAGAATATAGGTGAATAACATCATATATATTATATCTAATGTTAACAACTTATTTCTATCGACATACTAAATGCACAGGGATGAATGAAGAATTTTTCGAAAGGTTCTTCAAGCGTCCCCCCCCCCTTTCTTTTATTGATATCTCTAATAGATTTATTACATATGATATATATTTAGAATGCCCACTAATAATATTAAAAATTATAGTTATATGAGAAATAGCAATAATGCGTTCAAATAAATTTTGAAACGTATTGAACGCAATATTTGCACATTAGTCTCACGTTAGAAGTTAACCCTCTTGCTGCGTATCCCATGATTTCTACAGACAATGTAAAAGTAGAAAAAATTGTGCAACACGCGAATTCCGAAGCGATGCATTTAACCAAGATTAATTAATTGGGAAAACATGATTTTTTAAATTTTGCATAAGGTGAGTTTTGAAACTCGTGTCCTCATTTGTGTCTTTAATATCAGTTAATTTAATGCAATTGACGTGATTCACATGGAATGTATATTTAACGGAATACCACATGTGAAATTAAAGCTAACTGTTTGGTTTATTTTCCTCTACTTCTATATCAAACCCTTTTTCTCAGAATCAAATATTTACTTTATAAATATTTATTACTCAATATATTGTATAACATAAACAAAACTCTTATCCATTTTAAAAATCATATTTTCCTTAGTATATTATTTACAGTCCGATTTTCATTCAAAAGAATGCATTTTGCATTATACAAGCCTTATATATGTCAATACATTTTACAGATATACGGGTGTTGCATTATTTAAGTAAAACACACACAAAAGTAACTGATTTATTGTAACTCAGTGACAATGGAAAGCCAGGAAAAATGTATTTCGAAATAAAATCATTTCATAACATATATTATATATGAATAATACAACCGCGTCAGTCTTATATATTTTATTGGCCTTCCTAGTATTATGTGCTGTTACAGAAAAAAAATTACATTTCAGAAAGAAATGTGTTCAATAAGTTATTAAAACTTTTTTTCTGCGCGACATGTATGGATATTTTAAACACATATTAATGAAGCAATTTATTTGAAATTGAGATTATTTTCATAGCTGTATTTTTTTAGTAAAATATTTTCGACAGTTTGGACTTTAACATACAGAAATATTCGAATAATAAAAAATTAAATGACCATATATGTTAACTGATTTTAAAGATTCTCAATATTTTATACAATTGAAATTGTTAAGTCGTTAAAGTGATGTTCCTCTGGAAAATTCAGAACTTGTAACTTATATCTCGCTCAGAACAGCATTCTTCTACTGAAAATATATTTTTAAATCAAACCGTTTAAAAATTGACTACTTGTCAGCAATAAGAGAGGATACACTGTATTTACTGTCAAGGAATTTGTTCCTGCTGAAACTTCACATAAAACATAAATAAATGTTATTTATAATTCATGAATTTTTTAAAAAAATCTATGTTTTTTTCAAAAATGTAGTTCAGTTTAGAAAGTTTTATGAGATCAGTCTTTTAAAAAAATATCACAGTTTTTGGCATCCATAAATACAAAACTTGAGTTTTATAAAACTGATTTAGAATTGTTTTACTTAATATCCTCCAAGAAAGATGCAATGTAATACTTTTTCATGTTTTGTTTAATTAATGTATGTTGGTATGATAGTGTTGTAGTGATAATGCGGCTAATGAACGTTAAATAAAATCTTTAAAAAATTAGAGCGGGATTTCTATTTTTTTAATTGTCGAAGTCTTTGTCATTCCATGTAATTAAATATTCAAGCACTTTTATGTCCTGAGCTTTTTTTTCAGCTTTACTGAAAATGGTGTTTCGGTGCTACATGTTTCATCGATGATTGTATTCGTTATCTCTATTAAAAATTTCCAAACCCCACTGAAAGAATATGATATAATTAGTAAAACTTGTCGTTACGAACAAGTGTTTACATGTGTCCTGATTAACGTGGAATGTCCCAATTTCTAGTAATTTACAAGACGCATCCTACGGAACCATTACTCGGGACGATAAATGTCCCGATTTCTGTAGAAATGCAAAACCTCTTTTTAAACTTTCTTAAGAACCAAGGAGTGTAAAACAAAGGAGAAATATATTTTTTTATCTACTAAAATATAACATCGAAACAGCACCGAAAACTGGCGATATGAAGCAATTAAAATAATAAAACTTTGTAAAAAATCACCATAAAATTAAAACAAAACACAGGACGCGTTACGAGCTAAAAACATAACAGCTCGTCATCAGCTAAGCATACACGTGTCCGAAAACGAACAAGTTCAAAAATGAACTGAAGAAAAAGAATGTTGCGAAGAATGCGACAGATGGCGCTACCTGATAGAGGGAATTGCAAAAGGGAAATGTGTTGAAAAAAGATAGAAGAGAAAATGAAATGGAAAAAATGGAAATAAAAGAAAAAATAAAAATAAAAGAAGTAAATTAAAAATATAAATAAAAATAATAAATAAAGAACTATAAAAGAACAAGAAAAAAATCCAAATTATAATTATTATTATTATTATTAATATTATTATTATTATTATTATTATTTTTTTTTTTTTTTTTTTTTTTTTTTTTTTTTTTTTTTTTTTTTTTTTACAAAATAAAAAGAAAAGAAACAAGAGAAAAAGGAAAAGAATTACAAAATTAATTTCCACGCTGGAGATAGGAAAGGAGATGATGGGAGATCATTGACAAGATTAGCAGAATTTTTAGAAATAAAATATGCTTCATGAAAATCCAAGTGAGAGGGAGAGGCAGGGGAAGAAATAATTTTGGCCATGGAGAAATTGAAACAATGACTGGAAGACCAACAGTGAGAAGCAATCGAGGATTTAGAGATTTCTTGATTTGCAATATATCTCTGATGCTCGCCTAATCTGAATTTTAAAGCTCTCTTTGTTTGACCAATATAACCTAAATTGCAAGAGCAAGGAATGAAATAAACACCCCACCGGTTCTCAGTAGGAACAGGATCTTTTAGAGAAGAGAATTTAATTTTATTCATAGGTTTGAAGATAACTTTAAAGTTAAAACGAGAAAGTATTTTAGCAATTTTGAAACACAGAAGAGAATAAAAGGGCAGAACTATTATAGAATTAAAATTAGGAGGATTATTTGAATCAGAAAAAGGACGTTTAGGCTTATTAAATTTATACAAAGCTTTATCAATTAAAGAGGGATTATAACCACGAGCAAGGGCAAGAGATTTCAGATAATTAATTTCATTATTCAGAGCAGAAGAGTCAGAACAAATGCGTAACGCCCTAAAAACAAAAGTATAAAAGGACGCCACTTTTTGTTGAGGAGGATGATTTGAAAGGGCGTGAGGGGGAAGGGAGACAGCGAAAGGTTTTCTATAAACGGAGGTAGAGAACCGATCTGGGAGTTTTGAAACCAAGACGTCAAGGAAAGGAAGAGAATTGTTCTCTTCGACTTCGAGAGTAAATTGAATACAAGGATCAACAGAATTAACAAGAGAAAGGAGATTAGAAAGATCAAGGTCAGATGGAATTAAAATGAAAGTGTCATCAACATACCTAAACCAGAAAGGAAATTTATATAAACTGAAGAGTTTTTCTTCAACAAAATGCATATAAATATCACATAAAAGAGGAGACAATGGATTACCCATGGCCAGACCCTCAGTTTGAGAATAGAAAGAATTGTTAAACTGAAAAGCAGTTTGCCTGACACAAATACTAACTAAATGCAGGATTTCATCAATCTCAATGGAAGAGTAATGAAATTCGCGCAACCTTCTTTCCAAACAATCAATTGCCCCTTGAACAGGCACGTTAGTGAAAAGGGATTTAACATCTAAGGAAACCATTATATAATTGCAAGGAGAAAGGCGTTTAATTTTATCAACAAAGTCAAAAGAGTTTTTCACGGTATGAAAGTTAGTGGAAGATAAAGGAGCGAGTAACTTAGAAAGGAACTTGGCAAGTTTATAAGAAGCAGTACCAATATTAGAAACGATAGGGCGAAAGGAAAGAGTAGGTTTATGGACCTTAGGAAGAGCATAGAAACGAGCACAATTAGCGATAGAAGGGGTGACCAAACGTTTAGTGTTATGATTAAGAAAGACAGAATTTTTAATGACATGCTTGATGTCAGATAAATGCTTAGTAGAAGGATCCTTTTTTAATTTGGAATATGGACCAGAGTTTAACATAGATTCAACGTGGGAAATATAATCAGATTTATTGAGAAGAACTGTTTGACCGCCTTTATCAGCCTTAGTAATAAGAAGGTTAGGAACGGAATTAAGTTCACTGAGAGCAGATTTCTGAGAAGAAGAAAGATTAGACTTATTAAAAGATTTATTAGAAGAAATGACATTAGCCAAAAGGTAGCGAAGAGAATCAAGTTGACCAGAAGAAATTTTACTGTTTTTGAAAGAATGTTCAATGGGAGCAATTAAGTTCGGAATAGAAGGCTTAGAAATGCACGAAAAATTCAAGCCAAGTGAGAGAACACCACGCTGAGAATCAGTAAGAGAGTGAGAAGACAAATTGACAACATAATTTTGCTCAAGAGGAGAAATACTAGGAGCAGAAGAATTAGAAGTCAGAAGAGAAGAAAACTTTTTATCCGAAATAGCATTGTGACACCTAGATTTGAAATCGACGTAAGCAAAAATCCGTTTCTCAAGGAAAGGGAAATAAATTATAGTTTTACTTAACTGTAAATGCAAAGAATATAATTCATATTCGATGCAAGAAAGAGAGTAACGAACATCTTGAATGATGGCTCTAAGAATAGCAAACTTACTCCTAGTTAAGGCATTTTGAACACGAATGGAAGAAGGAAGCTTGAAAATAATATTAATGAACTTAGGAATAACCCTTGAACGTTTACACCTTAAAAGAAAATTAAGCCTATTCAAACACCTGGCGCGCTTCAAACGAAGGTGCTTGAAACGATTAATAAGTGAAGAACCCATAACAAGAAAGAAGGAAAACAGGACCAGAAAATGAATAAAAAGATAATAAATAAATAAGTAAATAAATAGAAGAAAACAAAATAATAAAACTAAAATGAAATAAAATAAAAATATAAATAAAACAAAACTGGGAAGAAAGAAAAGCAAATACCTTGAACACGTGCAAAGCAATAACACGGTGCAGCACCCAAATAGTTGAATACAGCGAAACAGCACCGAAAACTGGCGATATGAAGCAATTAAAATAATAAAACTTTGTAAAAAATCACCATAAAATTAAAACAAAACACAGGACGCGTATTTTAATTTTAAAATATAACATACTGGCAAACGACGTGCGAATGAAAGTGTACAATAACATCTTTTGAATTACCCACAACTCCGAATATTGTTATCTTTAGAAACATCAGAAACAGATATATTTTGTTAATTTAAAGGAGAAATAACAAAAACAAAGTTTCTTTTGCAGCCAGTTATTTTTGGAAACATTATCGAGTAGTTTCGATAGTGTATTAATCTGCTTTATCAAACTCGAATAGTGGTTTATAGGATGCAAAAATGTTCAAATAAACATTGTTAGGTGCGTAACTGAGTTTAAATATGCATTGCAAGAGTACCAAAATAGTATGGAATTTAATGCAAATGTTAATTTTGTTAACTTTTCGTGTTTGTATAAAACATGTTTGTTGAATTTGAAAATGTATTCTTGAGAATTCATATCGTCTGAAAAAACTCTGTTTGGATTGAGAAAAATTTTAAATAAACTGAAATGCTCTATAGAAACGTTTCTTAAAATAACAGGCAGTAAAAGAAAATTTGGCTTTATAAATACTTCTTCAAAACTGGAATAATTATTGGTTTCTGACTTATAAAGATAAGGTATTATATTGTTGTTATATACTATTTTTATAAATAAAGAAATGTTTGTCATTTTTACAGTTTGCTAAGTCTTACTCCCTGTTGAGTTAATATTGAATTTTGTGGGAAAAATGAGCAAGAATCTTTAATGCATCGCTCTTATCGCAGCAAGAGTCAATTTGCGTGGAAATATGCTGGTTTGTAGCAAAAATTAAATATCGTTAATTTGTAAGAAGATATGATTGTGCTTTGTTTAGTATTTTTGCTAAACGCACTAGCTATTTATAAATTTTGTCGAATGAATAAAATTTATGAAAACAGATTGACACAAAATCTTTGTTAATAATTACAAAGAATAGCTATTTTCTTAGAGTATCCTTCGTTTATTTTTAATTTCACAATAATTTAATATGATGGATAAAACTTAGATAGATAGATATAGTTCAGTGTTGCCAGATTGGGAACTTTTTTGTCCCCAGATTGTTGATCGTCATCGCTATTTTGAAATCGAGATATTCGGTCTATTTAATATAGATTAAAAATTATAAAAAATAAGGTGAATTATACAATTTAAAAAAGTCCTTCCGGCCAGTGCCGGGAGGAAGAGGTAGCATTCATATTCCTTATTTTAAAAAAGCCAACTTATATTATTCAAACACACGAAGCTGATTGAAGTGGAAACCGAATGTAGGAGATTCAATACTAATTTTTATCAATACTAAATCATTATGAATGAGAATTTCGCAAAATTAGTCAGCTTTATCCAAGCTGCTTTTATTTAAAGTAACTTATATTTGGCTGCCAAATTCGGCGATTTCTTAAAGTGCCTGCCATTTTAAGACAACATGGTGGATGAGACTAACCAGTGAACTTGGTCGAGACCCTAGTAATTGCTGTGTACATGCTCACTCACATCGGAATCGGTTGATACATACGAATGCTGTCGCAGGCAAAAATCAGATTTTTCAAAATGTCACCCACGTTAGAAATTGAAACTGCTATATCTGAGCCATTTTTTAAGATAAAGACAAAAAAAAATGCTCCTGAATCCTTATATCAAGGTCAAATACTTAAGAAACCTTTTTCAATTTATAATTTTTTTGCACCTCACTTTAAATATATTTTTTTTTATTTAATGGCCGCCATTTTGAAACAAGATGGCTGATGAAGCTGGCCAGCGAACTTGGTCGAGATATTGATGTATACTATCCACATGCCTTCTTCCATCGAAATAGGCGAATACGTGTGGTATCGCGAGACAAATACAAGATCATTTCAAAGTGTTAGCCATGACAAAAATTCAAAGTGCTATAATTCAACCACTTTTTAAGATATAAACAAAAGAACAAATTTTCAGAAACAAAAACTGCTCCAGAATCTTTGTATCAAGGCCAAACACATAAAAAAAATCTTTTTCATTTTCCAATTTTTTAATACCTCATTTTAAATTTTAAGTTACATTTTTTTTAAATGGCAACCCTTTTGAAACAAGATGGCGAATGAAGCTGGCCAACAAACTCGGTCGAAACATTGGTATGTACTATGTACAGACCAAGTTACATTCAAATCGGTTCATAAATACGCCTGTTATCGCGTGACAAAAATCAGGCCGTTTCAAAATGTCAGCCACGCTAGAAATTCAAAATGCTATAACTGAGCCATTTTTAAGATATAGACGAACCAAAAACTGCTCCCGAATCTTTTTATCGAAGTCAAACACATAAGAAAAAAATATTTTTTTCAATTTTCAATTTTTTGGTACCACATTTCAAATTTAAATTTTTCTTAAAATTTTAAATGGCCGCCATTTTTAAACAAAATGGCGGATGAAGCTGGCCAACGAACTCGGTCGAGACATTGGTCTGTACTATGTATAAACGAAGTTACATCCAAATCGGTTCATAAATACGCTTTTTATCGCGTGGCGAAATTCAGGACGGTTCAAAATGTCAGCTTCGCTAGAAATTCAAAATACTATACCTCAGCCATTTTTTAAGATACAGACGAAACAAAAACTGCTACAGAGCCTTTGTATAAAGGTCAAATACATAAGAAAAAAATATTTTTCCATTTTCAATTTTTTGGTACCACATTTTAAAATTTAATTTTTTTTTAAATTTTAAATGGCCGCCATTTTGAAACGAAATGGCGGATGAAGCTGGCCAACGAACTCGGTCGAGACATTGGTATGTACTATGTACACACCGAATTACATCCAAATCGGTTCATAAATACGAGAGTTACAGTGTGACATAGGTCATATATATATATATATATATATATTGATATATATATATATATTGATATATATGTATATATATTGATATATATATATATATTGATATATATGTATATATATTGATATATATATATATATATATATATATATATCAATTTTGAACGGAGGGTGGTTTCGGGGTCTGGTGGTCATGATCGATGAAAATTTACCAAAATTTTTTGAAATCGCTTTCCTCCGAACGGCTGCAATAGGTAGCTTTTTGTAAAGAAAGCTACCTAAAAAGCGGTGGCAGTCAACTAATCTCAATTAAAAGAATCCCCAATCTGGCAACACTGATATATTCCCTAAAGGAGAAGTGGTCGTTTCTTTATATGCATGTACTGATTAAGTATTATTAAATATCGCAATACTAAACCGAGACCACATTTTACTTAAATTACAAAATTTGCTTTTGCAACCACACTGTAATTGCATTTATTTATCAGAAGTTTGTCTGTGTGAGCGACAATATGGGATGAAATTAAGTAATTACAAACAATTTGTCAAGTTAGTGATTAAATGAAAACAAATTGTATTTTCGAAAATGACTTTTTAATGAAAGTTTCGGGCAGATGCAATGATAAAAAAACAAACAAACAAACAACAAAAAAAACGAACAACCCTATGATATTTTAAATATTATTTATGGCAGAGATAACACAATCACATAGATGAGTGAAAAAATATATGTATAGTTAACTGATGTGCATAAAAAGTAGGTTTGGGAGTCGTCACAATATCAATGTATATCACTTATGAAGTTTCATAAAAATCAAAAATGGCGCAGAAAGACTTTTCCCCCCAAACGTTCTTCATTTTACATAGCATTGCAGTTCTAACTAAACATAGCAATGCAGGATATTACTTATTTTACTATTTAAAAATATTTTTTTATTGTCTGTAAAATATTTACTTCAAGTATTTTAATACTTTCTAGAAAAAACTATACTAAAACTTAACACTTATTTAAACAAACCTTTCTTATTTTTGCTGGAATAAATAGTCCTCCACTGAAAGAATTTTACAAAAAAATTAGGAATAAATTGTATCCAAACATTTTTTTTTTATATAAAATTATGTGATTTATAGTAACGTTAGTTTTTTTTTTGTGTCAGATTTGTAAAAACATACTTTAAATAACACTACTAATGAAAACATAATAACAGCAGTGCTGGATAGGATATACCAAATATCCATACCACGCACGTTTTTCGATGAAAAGCGTAAAAAGACTTAAATAGAGAATTTATGAAATTATGTTTTGAGAATAAATTATAGAAAAAATATGATTAATAGCACATATTAAAACTCCAAATGAGCTGTTTAACATACGTAAATTTCATTATTATCAGTTAATTATTTCGTTGTGTTTCGATTTTTAATATGTGACTACATAGACAAGCAATGTAAAAAAATTTTCTCCAGCGAGATTGCCTTTCTGGCATTTCGGACAATACAATATTTACAACCTGCTAAGGGGTCAGTAAGTGTCCATCGCACTAGAAAAGTGCTGCAAGACATAAATGTTTTGCAAGGAAGTAGTTTGTCGTGGCGAACATCTCGTGGCCTTACTTAGATTACCGCTCGTTTATATCTTTAAATATGCTTTGCTTAAAAATAATAACAGTTAATATTGCGCTAAAATGAAAATTTAAATATTAAAAGGTGCCTTAATACAAAATTTTAAACCCATTTTATCGTATTTAAAACAGTATATTTTTTAATAGAAATATATGTAATTGTTGTTAATATCAAAATTAAATTTTATTAAAATATTCTATGCATACCGTTTTAAAATCAAATAATAGAAAAAAAAATTGAAGTAAAGTATTTAAGAAAGTTTTTTTTTTATTTTTAAAATAAAAATAAAACAGCAAAATATACTTTTATTTAAAATACTCCATTTATCATTAAAAATATAAAGCAACAGATAAAATATTTTTAAATACAAATATTTTCATTTGCAAACAATTTTTAAATACAAAAGTTCAAAATAAAACTAAATTAAATTATATCACCAGTAGAACATTTACAAATAGAAACGTTACAAAAAACCTTAAATAGAAAATTGTAAGAAAAATATATTTAAATAAAATTTTAGCGGAAATATTGAGAATTGTATAATTATCAAGAAATTTCCTTTTAGTAGACTCAACTCACAGCAGATGTCAGCACTACAGGTATAGCGCCTAGAATATATAGTGTCGAAATCGGCTATCCCTGTAATACTTAAAAAAGCACTAAAATATTTTATCCCTTAAATGTGCAATGATACTGCTGCAATATGCAGATTGCAGCGACATCTGCAGGATATTTTCTACAACTGCAAGAAAATGCTAGTCTATACAATGTAATACTAGTAATACGAAAATTCTGCAGATGTCGCTGCGATCGACACTTGGGGGTTTAGCAGTATCGTCGCACATTTAAGGGATACAAATTTTTAGCACTGTTTGGATAGCATATTTCCACACTAGATATTCTAGACGCTGTACTACAGGAATCTGACAAGAAGAACAAATGACTGCTTTTGAAATAGTCTTTTAATTAATTGTAATTTATATTATTTTAAACTCATTTTTAATTTCTAAATCCTATTATGTTTTTTCTTGTATATATGCACATTAACCATATATCTTTTTCTTTATTAGATAACTTTTTTATATTCGTATTTTGGTGCTGGACAGTAATCGAATATTCAATGTTATGACTTGGAATTCTGAAGTCTCAAAATCAAAATCTTATTCTATTAAAGTATTAAAAAAAACAGTAGACAGATCATATTTATTCGTACTAACGATTACTTACTTTAAAGTAATTTAAATCTACTTTTTCAAGTCGCAAGTCTTCAAATATTACTGTAATAATCTGTCGTTAATCAACTTATTGTTTGGAGATTCAATTCAGACGAAAATATTAAAACATTCAGGCTGTTGACCGTAACACAAAGTACTGCTTACGCCATAAAACATTACACCAATTGGCAAATAGTAATGAGCAAAATCAAAAAGAACTCCTCAGATTTCTGGAAAGAGTACTTACGTAGACGATTTACTTTCTAGACTGGATTCAAAGGGAAATGTCCAAGCTTTGGAAACTGAGTCAATCAAAGTTATGCAAAGCGTAAGTTTCAATCGACGTAAGTAGACCTGTAATAATCCAGAAGTAATAGATCACTTACCAAATGAAATGAAGGTTTCATCGGAAAAAGTCATTCATGAAAACGATATCGTTAAAGTCCTCGGATTACTTTGGGATTCTTCCAAAGAAGTTTTGCAAATTCGTATTAATGATTTAGAGGAAATGAAAAACTAAAATACATTTTCTATCTGTAGTAGCTACCATATTTGACCCCTTTGGTATTCTAGCTCCTACAATAATACGATTAAAGATCATGTTACAAGATCTCTGGAGAGATAAGATTCCTTGGTATGAAGAAATATCAGATTCCATACTACAGGTGTGGAATGAGTTTTTATCAGAAATTCATTTATTAAATTCAATTGAAATACCCAGCTGTATGAATTCGTGTAATCAAAATTATGTCCAGATTCAATTACATGGCTTTTGTGGTGGCTCAGGTAAAGCTTATGCTGCTCTTACTTATTTACGTGTTGTTATTCCTCATGAAATATTTGTCAAATTGATTGCAGCTAAAACTAAATTCAATCCTATAAAGCCTCAAATAGTGCCACGTATTGAACTTTGTTCAGCTATTTTAGCAGCCAAGTTATGCTTTAACTTATGCTAAGCTAACTTTGGCAATATTTATCTATTAACAGATTCTCAAATTGTTCGTACTAAATAGAGTGTATCAAATCCCAATATTAATGCCTTCATGTGAGTGGAATCATATTCCATGTATTTTAATTCCTGCAGATTCACCTTCTAGTGGTATTGCACCATGGAAGCCTCTTCATCATTCCCTGTGATGGCATGGGTCTCCGTGGTTGTTGTCGAATGAACCAAACTTTTGTATAATCATCCGATATCTGAATTAAATCAAGCAATTTAATGTGTCAGTAATGCAACTGAAGTAAGTGCACTACCAGACTTTATTCTTACGTTGTCCATGTTTTTAAGCTACCAAGAGTCACAACGTGTCTTAGATTCATCTATACCGCTGGGCATAGTGCTACACACACACACACACAAAAAAAAAAAAAATCTCTGAATCTATTCAATCTATAGTGCAATTAGTACAAAATTCTTAGTTATACACAGAGCTTAAATTATTGAATGATAGAAAGCCCTTATCCAGCAACAGTAAATTATTATCAATAAATATGTTTTTAGATTCGAGAGATATAATTCGAGTAGGTGGTCGTTTGTCGCAACATCACTCGCTAAGTTTTCATAGAAAATATCCTATGCTACTTCTGAAAAATCATGAAATCATGTTGTTACTATGTTGTTGATAAAACATGTCTAAGAGAAACATCTACATGCTGTGTCAAATTGAAAGTTGCATAAATTCAAGACTCTTAATATGTGTGTCTTCGGATCGGTCTGATCAACGTGCATTAACTCCTGGTCGTTTTTTTGATAGGAACACCCCCTCCTTGATATTCTTGATTCTTCGAATACCCGAACGCTAACATTAAAGGCTCTGTGGTGTTTGATAGAAAAGGCAAAGAATCAATTTTGGTGCAGATAGTCACGTGAATATCTTCAGCATCTCCAACAGCGTCCACAGGCTACTCCATAAGCTGATGTACGAGAAGTACACTTGGTGATTGTTCCGGATCTATTTCAGCCCATGAGATGGAAGTTGGGCCGCATTGTAAAGACTTTTCCAGAAATGGACAATCTTGTACGAGTCATTCTCATTTAAACAGTTGACGGTGACATCAAGCGTCTCATTTCAAAGGCGTCCCCTCTCCTACTGGGTGCAGAGGATGTATAATTCTCAAGAAAGTTCATTTTAGTAGGCACATCTCACAACAGACGACAGCACTACAGTAATGTGACACGAAGAGCAATTGACTGCTTTTTAAATAGACTTTTAATTAATTGTAATTCATATTCTTTTTAACAATTTTTTTTAATTTCTAAAAGCCCGTTATGTTTTTCTTCCATATACGCATACTAAACATGTATTTGTTTCTTTATTAGATAGTTTTATTTGCTTCTGTATTCGCATTTTAGTGCGGGACAGTTGTCGAATCTTCAATGTTGTTATTCGGAATGTAGTAGTCTGAAAATCTAAATCTTATTCTATTAAAGCATGAAAAAAACCTATTTAATTGTATTTATTCCTAGTAATGATTATTTACTTTAAAGTAATTCAAATGCACCTTTTCAAGTCGCAAGTCTGAAAATATTACTGATTTTTAGAGTTCTGTACTTAAAAAGTAAAAATGGAACCAATATAAAATCACTCCTGTCTCTGTCTGTCTGTCACAGCCATTTTACTCGTAAACTATTGAACAAAGAAAGTTCAAATAGGGGAAGTAATAAAGAATATTCAACCACGTATTTACAGATTATTAAACATTCACAAATATATTTAGGTAAAATGTTGGGGGCCTAATTATGTTACTTCAAAAAAAAAAAAATCTTTTTTTGTTCATCGTGTGCGGTATCGTGTGAAAGCTTTCGTAAATCCGAAGTCAAAAATATATTTCTTTTAAATTTAGGTATTATATTTTCAGAGATATCGTCGAAAATGTAGTGCAAAAATATGTCCCCCCCCCATCTTTTTTTCGAAACTACTGAAACTAAAATCATGAAAAAATTAGAGGTAGTAGCCGTTAATTTAAACCTTGCAGGAAAATTAATAGCGATGACCCTAAGTCACACAGTTTTTGAGAAAAGTGCATTTTTCCGTTACCCATAAATTTCGATTTGTGGGCATTCAGTAAAGTTTTTAGAAGCGCTGAAGATACCTATCGTAGTAGAAGCATAAAAGCATTGTTAAAATGATTTTTAAAAAATCGTCATTAATTAGCTGAGATATTAACCCCTAAAGACACGGACGGTTTGGACATACATAATGGCAGAGGCGGGGTACTTTATATACCATCGGTTTTAAAGCTTAGATTACAACTTTTAATGATATATTTGAGTAAGGCAATGCCCAGTAGCAGTATAAAAGCAATACTCGTCAGATTGTTAAAAATATACTAATTTAATTAGAATTAATCACATACATACTATGGGATTCACGACTAGTTTGCATTGAGTGAATCTCTCAATACGCCTTGCCGTGTCTTTAAAAGTTAATTAAAAACCTATCAGGAAAAACGCGGCATGGTCCAAGGGAGCATTGAAGCATTGCGACCTCCTTTCGAAGCGCGCTGAGCACAACGCCAAATTTAAACTTTGAACAAGTGTTTTATTTTAGCTGTATTGTTAAAAGAAAAGTGTATTACTACGCCGAATTTAGTTTTATGAAATGTAAAATGAAGTTTAAATATGCACTACTTTTATCCTCAGTACCGAAGTAAATTCATCATAAACAGATTAGGATAACATTAAAAAAAGAGTTATAAATAATAGCAATATTTGATAGGATTTAGGCTTAATATCTAAAAAGTTTTATGTTATACCCGTTCACACTTTTCTAATATATACTTATTATTATTTAGTGATTTATTTAAATAATACAGTTAATATTTCGTATATTTATTGTACGGAACCCTCTGAACGCGAGTAATACTCGCACTTGACCGTTTATTAATTCATCAATTTATACCGTATTTATTTCAGAACAAGTTATTCTACTATTGATTGAAGGCGCGCATTCAAAACAAAGGTACTGTTGTACTTTTAAATTTATTCTTATGTTTTGAATTAAAAGCTATATTTTCCTGTTAAAAAAAATCAGGAATGAAAAGAATACGTGGGATTGGTGCTCATGCTATCTAGACTCAATTGCATCGCTCAAACCATTCAACCACAAAGCCCATAGCCATTCAGAAACAAAATATTAAAATAAGTAGGCAAATCTGTGATCTGAATGCAGGGATCTAAATATAGTCATGGGATCTCCACCGCCAGACACTAGACTACAAGGTCTTGCGTAAAGACAAATGGAGTTTCTAGAAATCTAGTGATTCAATATCGGCCCACATTGCATCCAGTAACATTTACGGAGGGAAAATGTTACGTCTATTCAAAAAGTTATATATTGTACTCAGTTTTTAGACAGAATTATAGAGATTTTTAGATATATTTCATTAATATTATTTTTTTTTCGGACAACTGTAAAAATGTCATGCCTCACTGCTAATGTTAGAGTGTTTTTAAGATTGAATCTTTGTGCGCCACTTGACTTCATGTAATTTAAATAAATCAAATTATGGCTAAAATATTTATAGCCCATTCTATCTCATTCCTGCTAATAGAAGGGAAATTATTTTAAACCAAGTTTAATAAAATGCTGTGTGTAACCTGATTTTTTTAACATTTTCCAAAGTACTTGAAAATTGTTTATGAATTCGGTTTGTCTGGCCGTCTGCCTATCTGTCTGTCTCTCCGTGCTCTATCTCGCGTGAATATAGTCTGATTGCCATGAAATTGATTAAAGTTATTGGGCATGTGCAAAAATTGTGTACAAGGACAGTTAGAAAATGAAGTGTGTATCATTTTTGATTCATTTACAGTGCCACTCAAAAGAATTACATTACACTTCGATCTAGAGGAACGATCGATCTTAAAGCCTACGAAGAATAATTGCTGGACGTGCGTTTTCAGTTGTGGTTTGCGTTTTAAGTTTAACTATTGTTTAAATATTAATTGGTGTGTATAAACTCAATCGATCATATACAGGGTCACACGAAAGTTCTCAGCAACTTCCGCTAATAGGTGGAAATTGTTGTGGTATGCGTTTAACTGAACAGATTTTTAACAAACTATGTATTATGCATACATATCTATACAGGGCTTTACAAACAAAATCGTATATTTTAATGACTATTCATGGTAATAAGAAATACTGTGTTTTCAAATGCGTTATGCGTTTTCCAAATTGTTCATTTAGACAATCTTTCACCTAAGTAAACTCTGAAGTTTTGTTATAATATTCTGAATGCGTTGGAAAGTGTAAACCACGTTGCATCTTAAGATGAATTTCAACTGGATGCGTGCGCAGTCCCAACAAATCTAACTGTGATAGGCTCTCTCAAGACCACGTGACTCATAGCAAGCATGCAGTTGTTGTGAAAATTTTGGAGTAGTAATCATGGAAAGAAAAACAAATGTGTTATTTGCGCAAAAAGCGACGAAAAAATCACTGTTTTTACTGAAAAAATGTTACAAAAATGTTGTAAAGTATTGAAAATTCGGCAAAGCATATGTTAAAATATAAAGATATTATTTTACCATCCAATACAAATCTGAAAGAGGGTTATCATAGACATTGCTACAAAAGCTTCATCGCTTTAATGAAGAAATACGGGGTCGACAACGCTTCAGGAATATTCAATGTGCCTTCTTTTTCATTAGGTATAGTATAATTTTATTTTTATTCCTCATAATAATATATTCACAAATAGCGTAAGACATTCATAGTCCTTGACTAAAATAAATCTTGTCTATCAGATAGATGAAAACACTCTTTTTACGAACTATAGAATATATTTAAGTGTACTATTTATATCTTTTACCTGTGTAGCTCAAGACAATAGTTGTAGCATCAGCTCGTCTACGAATTTATTACTTGCATGAATTTCAATAGTTGCCTCAATAAATGTAAAGAAACATTTTAAACCAAATATTTTTTTAACATCATATAATTTAGAAACTTTTAACTAGGAAGGTTTGCATAAGTGCATACCCAGAAAACTTCGGAAACTTTTATGAAAAATACTCTTTAATAAAAAACTTTGTCTACTCTTTATACGGAACTAGTTTAAGAAAGTTTAACATAAATAAATATACTTTTATAACTATGATTTTGTCATATACATTTATATGTAATGAAATTTAACGATCGTTTAATGACGGTTAGTACAAAATTTAAAGTGATTAAAATTTCTTTAAACTCAAAGTTAAGGTCCGATTCTGAGCACTGTCGCTTTGTCTTCGATAGTGTTAGTGTCGGAAACAACATGAGAAAAGTATTGTTGCCATAGAAACAAGGACTTATTTAATTTCGAAATATATAATGAAATAGTTCTTAATCGGATAGTTACATTTAAAGTGCACTTAAATTTATCCAGCCGGTGAAACCGTCCGAAAATTAAATAACTTCACCAACGCGCAACTTGTATATATTACATAAGCTTATAGAAAAAAATAACAAAATATTTCATTGTTTAAGTTTAAATTCCTTAAGTACCGCGCATTCCAATAATCATTTAAAAAGCAATTTTCAGATGCATTATAATATTCGCGCTTGGTGAGGAAAAGTTTTACCCGCCAAATCACGTGCACATTCGTCTTTTAGCGACAAATAATCCAAAATATTTTATTTTTAGCTCACAGGCTATCAAAGCCTGAGAGCTTATGTGCCCGCCGGTTCTGTATGTACATACGTGTGTACGTACGTACGTATGTACGTAACGCGATAACTCTTGATAGAAACATCTCATTTCCTTCAAATTGTTTTTCTAGTTTCATTCTGATAAGGCGCTTCCCTGATTAGTTTTGGGGACTCATTGGTTAAGGATAAAGGGGGGTTAGTCCACCTCCCCCCCTTAATTCAGATAAATGGGTTTTTCATGAAGAATTATTCTACTTGCTCCGAATTTGGTAAACCGGATTATTATGTTAAGGAACTTCCCTGATTAGTTTTTGGGGGTTCATTGGTTAAGGTTAAAGGCGGAAAAGGGGTGTTAGCCCACCCCCCTTAATTCAGATAAATGGGTTTTTCATGCAGGATTATTCGATTTGCTCCGAATTTGGTATAACGGTTTATTATGTTAAGGAACTTCCCTGATTAGTTTTGGTGGTTCATTGGTTAAGGATAAAGGGGGAAAAGAGGTGTTAGTCCACCCCTCATAATTCAGATAAATGGGTTTTTCATGCAGAATTATTCGATTTGCTCCGAATTTGGTATACCGGTTTATTATGTTAAGGAGCTTCCCTGATAAATTTTGGGTGTTCATTGGTTAAGGAGAAAGGGGTGTTAGTCCCCACCCCCTCTTATTTTAGATAAACGTGTTTTTCATGCAGAATTATTCCATTTGCTCCGAATTTGGTATATCTGTTTGTTATGTTAAGGAACTTCCCTGATTAGTTTTGGGGGTTCATTGGCACGCATCCAGTTAAAATTCATCTTAAGATGCAACGCTATTTACGCTTTGTTTTTATCGTAAGTCAGTAAATGGATCTTCAGCGATGCACCGCAAGTCCAGCTTTACTCACACTCGCGTTTAACATTCTATGTTGTCTGGCAAGTAGAAAGTGCCAACAAAAGTGTCTGTCATTTTCAATATATTTTTTTCTAAGCATAAATATTTTTCTGTCTCAATCTCAGCGTGCCTCAAATAACTTTTGCGGTAGTCAAAAAATGGCACTTGACACGTGTCTGGCACAGTTTTGGGGCCGACATTGTTTCATGTGACAATGACATGTGTCTGTCATTTTCAAAATGTTTTTTCTCTTTGTAAGCATAAATAATATTCTGTCTCAATCTAAGCGTGCCTCAAATACCTTTTTTGGGTAGCCAAAAAATGGCACTTGACACGTGTCTGGCACAGTGTTTGGGCCGACTAAAGTGTCTGTCATTTTCTAAATATTTTTTTCTAACCATAAATATTAGTCTGTGTCAATCTCAGCATGCCTCAAGTACCTTTCTTGGGTAGTCAAAAAATGGCACTTGACACGTGGCTGGCATAGTTTTTGGGCCGACTAAAGTGTCTGGCTTTTATATTTTTTATTTAATTAAATACTAAATTTGAAGGTATAAAAATTTCAAAATGCCTCAAGGATATTTTTTTTGTAACGAAAATTTTGGAAATTTAAAAATTCTCGTGTGGGCTAAGTTCCACGATCCTTCAGCCAGACATTTGAATTTGGATTCAGACATTGAAAAAGAAGTGTTACACAAATTTTCATAGTGCCTCAAATACCTACCCCAAAATGCTCAACAGCTCTCCTACTATGATGTGCTAATTGTTTGTGTAGCAATAATACTAAAATACCCAAACATAAATACGTTGAATTTGTAATTTTTATATTTTTATGATATTATTTATGAATAATGAAATTAATATTCGAAAAAATTATGAATTGCAATCTACAATTTTTTTGAAGGATTTAGATTTATTAAGTCCAGCTTTATGGAAATCCGAAATTTCACATTTTTCTTCCACGTAGTTTTCAAATTATGCTTAAAAAACGGCAAAATGACGGTTTAAGGGACCATCTGTTATAGAAGTGACTAATATTTTGATATTTCTCATGTTATCCTGTAATCTGCCATTCTTCAATGACTGCTTGAGTGGCGCTTCAGATGCCTTGATCAAGAAGGGGACTCTCTCGATCAACAATATTGTACCCAACTTCAATTTGGATACAGATCCTAAAATACGCTCGTTTTAAAATAATTAATTTCTCGGAAACTTATCGTACAAACTGCATAAACATTTATTTTTAGGCTAAGTGTAGGGTGTAGAGTTCATTTATGATGTCAGGATTGTGTACTGCTATTGGAAAAAATAAATTTATTGTTCGTTTTAATATGTAGATGGCCTCCTAAGCAAATTTTATATACATCATTTTAAAGTAGATTTTATTACCAATCGTGTGGTACCAGTAACTTTCTTCTACGATAATTTTATGCATATTTAGTAAGGGGTGTTTACTTTTATTCCACGACTGTGCAGCTGTTTTGTTAAGATCTTATTGGATGATGATTCCAGAATCAACTTAATGACCAAGCATTCCCATGGAATTAATGTATTCCTCATTTTATATTGACGTTCTTATAGTATGTATATTTTTTATTTGTTAACTACGGTGAGTGATCTTATTTAGACAGATATTTCAAATCTAATTTATCAAATAATCTCGTTGATTAAATATAATGCCAAGTCAAATTTTTGTATCCTATGATCTTTCATGAGTGCTACGAATGGTACCGCTTTCAAGCTTATTTCCTAATTACTTTTCTTTGTTGTAATTATGTTTCTATAAATATTTTTTCATTTTTGTTGTTATTTAATGTCCCTTTAATTCTGCATCATGTGTAGTTTTATTCTTAGATATAGGTATACAGTGATTCCCAGTTAATACGAAAGTAGTTTTCACTGGCGTGCGTAGTCATAGGCTCAATGGGTTAAAAATGGGGGCTATTAAAATTCAACAACGCGTGCTTTTTCTGTACAAGTTTCTAAATTTGACTGGGATTTTAAAATATTTTTGTCCATTCCCGTTAACAAGAGCCAGAACTCGATATCTTGATATTTTAATTTATGCTTTACTAGCTGTTTAACCCGTTCTTTACACGGGAGTTCACGAATTTAATTCTAAAACCAAAATAAAAAGTAACTATTCGTACATGGAATACAGAGAGAAACATTCGCCTTGCATACAATATTTCAAATGAAAATTAAATTTCAAAGTAATTGCTTAAGAGGCGCAAAGGGCCAACATAGTGAAAAAGATTCCATGCTGGAACTCGAATCCGGGCCATCAGTATAGCACACTTTCATTCTACCGACTAAACCACATGGAACGATACTCAGCCTGGAAAATTCCTCACTTTTATATGTTGGCAAGGCTACAAACGCAGCACAAGATGGAAGACACGTGAGCCATCGACCTGCGGCAAACACGAAATTAACTTAAATCCTGCATCGATAGAAACTATATTAATACATGGAAATTATTCCAGAGAGAAACATTCACCTTGCATATAATATTTCAAATGAAAATCAAATTTCAAAGTAATTGCTTAATGATTTGCAAAGAAATTGCAAATCTTGTGCTGCATTGCCAACGTATAATAATCAGAAATTTTCCAGGCTGGATATCGTTCCATGTAGTTTAGTCGGTAGAACGTCAATGCCCTATACTGAGGGCCCGGGTTTGAGTGCCGGCATGGAATCTTTTTCACTATGTTGGCCCTTTACGCTTCTTAAGCAATTACTTTGAAATTTCATTTTCATTTGAAATATTGTATGCAAGGCGAATGTTTCTCTCTGGAATAATTTCCATGTACGAATTGTTATTCTTTATTTTGGTTTTAGAATTAAATTCGTGAACTCCCGTGTACAGAACGGATTAAACAGCTAGTAAAGCATAAATTAAAATATCAAGATATCAAGTTCTGGCACATGTTAACGGGAATGGACAAAAATACTTTAAAATCCCAGTTAAATTTGGAAACTTGTACAGAAAAAGCATGCGTTGTTTGAATTTTAATAGCCCCCATTTTTAACTTATTGAGCCTATAACTACGCATGCCAATGAAAACACGCATGCTGGCTACTTTCGTATTAACTGGGCATACACATGTGCGTAATATTTCACAATTCTGGCTTCCAAACTGTGGATTTATATAGCATTGCAGACAGACAGGCAAATTTTCCTTTTTATGTATTAGATTTATTATTTGCTGTATCTATATACTACGTGACAAAGATATCTAGATGTTTTTGGAAGGGTTTTTTTTTTTTTTTTTTTTTTTTTTTTTTTTGTAACCACTTTAATTCTACTAGCAGAAAACCTTCGAACAAGCAGTTACTTCAAAATAGTTTAAAACAATACTGTTAAAAATATTTTAATCCCTTTATCTAAGCTTTTACAATTTTTACACAACACTTTCACAAAACTTAAATTATTATTCTTAAAAAAAGCAATATTAATTTTATTAACGAATTCAAATATTTTCTTGTAAAAAAATGATACTTTATTATTCACCCGGATATTCTTGTGTACTTTTTTTAACATATTCCAGAGACTTTAGAAATTTTATAGACAAACATACATTTCCTATGAAAGTGGGTATGAAAATTATTTAAAAAAAATATTTTTCATTATTTTGATTGTAAGCAAAAAAAGTTGTTTTAGAAGATTTTTTTCAAACCCAAGATGAAAGAATACTTTTTTTTTAACATATGTAATCTAGAATTATTTTCGCAGATTCAGTATATGAATTTTATAAAAGAATATAAAAAATGACAAATTTATTTTGTAAATGATTTCGAAAAAAGAACGGTTTTTAAAAAATGTTGTGATGATCCAATGTGACACAACTAGTAAATAAATGAAAATTAAATATAAAAAAATACAAAGTGTAAGGTAATGAGTCAAATATTTATTACTGGAAAATATATTAATCTTTATTTTTAACCACGATTTTCTATGAAAAGTTCGTAGTGCTTAACGCAATGCTTAGTCGAGCTGCAATAGATTTTTGAAACTACCTGCCTGATATAGAGCTAGTGTTAAGTAATTAAAAATAATCATTAAAAAATTTATTAACTAGCAGATACGATTAAATACTAACTGCGCTTTTCACTCTCTATTCTGTAGAAAAAATACATTTTTTTTTTTTTTTTAAATCTATGAAAACGTAATGTCACAACTAACCAAAATATACAATAACCTCTTCCGAAAAGAATTTTTCTGTTTACAAACACCAAAATATATAGTCGATATTAAATATATATATATATATAACAAATTTTCTTTTCCTGCCACTGAGTTTCGTAAACGTCTCCAAGTAGTTTTTATAATGTATTATTCATTTTTCACAACACGAAATATAGAAATTTATGATGGTCTCTTTTCTTAGGTAAACACTTGCATGTTCAGCACACATGTTTTACAGAGGAACATTATAAATCAATAAAATAACGCTAACATTAAAATTAATATAATTTCGTTAATACTTCATATATAAATAGAATTACACAGCTGGAAATGCTTAATTGAGGATTTATAGAATCTTTGTATACAGCCCAATATCGTGGTTTACTAAATCTGTTTGATGGGCAATAAAAAGTATTCGAAAACGTTTCCAAAATTCTGTAGCAGTAAAAGAAACTTTGTTTTCATAAATGATTAGTTAAAGCTTGAAATTCTTTGTTTTCTGGAGTTTTTGAAGATAAAGAATGTCAATCGGAATATTGTAGAATTTTATTCATGATTATATTATATCTTCGTAGATAGAGAAACATTTGTCTCCTTTTTTTTTGCAGTGTATGTAACAAAATTATACGCCATATTTTTACTGGTCTAATTTTTAGTTGTAGAGTTCTTTTAACATATCATTTTAACTCAATTATTTTTCAAGAAATATTAAGTCGATGCTGTAACGTAACTTTATAAATCTTAATTTTTAAATATTCACTACATCGATAGATATGGTGATCAAGTTAAATATTCGAAATTATAAAACTATTTCTATTTCCCTTGGATCATGTGCGCAAACATTCTAGTTTAAGTCTGTTTTTCTTCCAACAAAACAATGCAAGGAGCATGGGACGATGGACGTTATTTTATTTATTTTCATCATATGCATTTCATCATAAGTATACAAAACACCTAAAAAGAAATTTCCAATCTTATTATAATTTTAAGATTTTTTTTAAATAAAATTTTAAAATGAATTTTAAAAGGCTCCGGGCTTCATAATTTTTTGAGATATGTCCTTGCTTTTGAATTTTAATCACTAAAGTCTCTATGACAAACAAATCTAAGCATCGATTTTCTAATCTCGTGTATAGTTAAATTTCTAGATTTTTTTTCTGAATTTCATGTAGATTTCGATATATTTTTTTCTTTTAATAAGTTAAAAATCAAATTTAATTATCTTAATGAAGTCGAATTTCAAAATGCATGCTTAGTTTCTTTGTAAGCAATACCAGGATTCTTCCTTATCAATTTCATGAATTTTCCTCAAAAATTATGACGCCTGGAGCATTTCAAAAATCTAAAAACGTTGAAAAATCAGTTTTGAGAAAAACAGATTTAAAGTATATTAAAGAACCGAGAAATTTTTTGAATACAAAGTTCAAATGCTTGTAACTTTTTGAAAAATAATCGCATCTGCATGCGGTTTTTCGCAAGTGGATCAAAACAAACTGGAGAATAATAATATGTACAAAAATAATTTCCGATTTTGGTTCCATTTGTGCTCAAATAAGGGTCCACGGTCCCCTTAAGCTTTTTATGGAAATTAATGTAGATTGAGCTTTGGGTTTAGATTTTCTACTTTTTATTTAACGTACATTAATTACGTTCCAAGAAATTAATTATAAAACATATTGATAGTTACTTATGAAAGTGTTTATATAACTAAAATATAAATGTATGGTTTTGCAGCATATTAGTAAACAATAAATAAGAATTTTTTATTGAATGTACAGCCGTGCTCATAAATTAAGATAAAACTTTAAAAAAATAAGGGTCCACGGTCCCCTTAAGCTTTTTATGGAAATTAATGTAGATTGAGCTTTGGGTTTAGATTTTCTAGTTTTTATTTAACGTACATTAATTACGTTCCAAGAAATTAATTATAAAACATATTGATAGTTACTTATGAAAGTGTTTATATAACTAAAATATAAATGTATGGTTTTGCAGCATATTAGTAAACAATAAATAAGAATTTTTTATTGAATGTACAGCCGTGCTCATAAATTAAGATAAAACTTTAAAAAAATAAGGGTCCACGGTCCCCTTAAGCTTTTTATGGAAATTAATGTAGATTGATCTTTGGGTTTAGATTTTCTACTTTTTGTTTAACGTACATTAATTACGTTCCAAGAAATTAATTTAAAAACATATTGATAGTTACTTATGAAAGTGTTTGTATAACTAAAATATAAATGTATGGTTTTGCAACATATTAGTAAGCAATAAATAAGAATGTTTTATTGAATGTACAGCCGTGCTCATAAATTAAGATAAAACTTTAAAAAAATAAGGGTCCACGGTCCCCTTAAGCTTTTTATGGAAATTAATGTAGATTGATCTTTGGGTTTAGATTTTCTACTTTTTGTTTAACGTACATTAATTACGTTCCAAGAAATTAATTAAAAAACATATCGATAGTTACTTATGAAAGTGTTTATGTAAGTATAATATAAATGTATGGTTTTGCAGCATATTAGAAAGCAATAAATAAGAATGTTTTATTTAATGTACAGCCGTGCTCATAAATTAAGATAAAGCTTTTAAAAAATGTCCCTGCATTAGCAGGTAAACTGAATGTATGAGTATATGACATATGCACCTGGTAATCAATTCATGAGCGATTGTACGTGCACCATGATAATATTGTGCAAAATTATTTTGATGTTATTTCACGGTAATTTTAAACTTTATATGCAAATGCAATTATTTCAGTATTTTAATTAAATTTATACGAAAATTACTTATTCTAAATTATTATTACTTATTCAAATTCTTATTCTAAATAAATTAGAAGTTTCATACCCAGTAAATTGTGCATAATATATTTTTTTCAATATCTCTTCCGTCATTATTTAATTTCATTACATTCTTCCCTTTACTTACTTAATGTTCATGAATAGATACGGCCATAAGGAAAATTGTTAGCTATTTATTTCATTTTAAAAAGTGAAACGAATACGAAATTTTATTCTATTTTTTTCGTTTTATATATATATATATATATATATATATATAATTTAAATTACAAAAATGCACAAACAATGACACAGGTAATTAATGACAACAACAACAACAGAGAAAAATATAATTCCGTAAATCGAACATTGATAAGATTAAAAAGTGCCAGAACATGCCACCTTGAGCAGCTAACTGATTTTTCAAAAATGTACTTTAAATGATCACTCGATACAAGATCTAACGTGCAGTCTTAATGTCTATTTTTTTTAATTTTAATAAATTTTCGAACAGAATAAAAGAGACACTTTGTATGATTTTTTTTTTCTGAAAACTATTATTTTGTAACAATTTAACTCACAAAGGACTATATAGATATTCTATTTGTTTACAAATTTATCATTCTTCTGTCTTTTTGGCAAAATAAAATACTGTAATTTGCTATATAGTTACATTTAAAAACTAGAATCACATACAGCAGCTGACTAGAGAAAACCAACAGAGTGAAATGTTTCATTAAAAATTTTACATGTTTAATTTTGTAAGACGAAGTTCCTAGTTAATTAAAAACTACGGTTGCTTTCTGCTAATGGTAAAGGAAATTATTTCGCATATTTGTGAATCTAATAATATGTTTTATCAAGACATATATTTATAGTTCATGTTAAATTTTAAATGTGAAATTATTGATATCAACCAACAATAGTTGTAAAAAATAAATTTGGAGTTTAGATTAAGTTAAAAATTTTTTTTAAATGTATTAAAAAAAAATAAATATTATTTTTGTGCATATTGTAACCATACAAGTTGATCTTTAATGTATGCTATATATGTAAACGTGTTTCCACAAATGTGAAACAAAAGTCCTTATTCTGTACTTTGGGTTAAAAAACGCTTTTGAGCGGTAAAATAATATTGATAGCTTAGTTTCACACACATACGAAGACTGTTCAATAAATAATTATCATAATTTTTTATTACCATACTTTATCCCACACAAATTTACTTTTATGTTCCATTGTTAGATTAATGTGTAATGAATACATGGTAATTTGTTTTCTTTTAATTCAAATATTGCGTCAATGGCACCCATGCAATTTCTGATACTTAAAAATAGCAAATACAGCCTTTGTGCAACAATATTAAAAAGCAGAAAAATCCGATGTTTAAAAATGCAATTTCCTAAAATCAGTTAGCAAGTTGCTAAAATCTTAAGAAGGTATGATTTTAATGTTGTTTTTTCTCCTGTTAATAAAATCACAATTTCAAATCTCAAACACTCCGTTGATCACCTAGATAACTGGGGTATTTACCAAATATTTTGGCTGTGTGGCCTCTCTTATATCGGCCAGACTAAACGTGCTCTTGGATTTCGTTTAAAAGAGCATGGAGTTTATGTTAAAAATCAGGAGCTTAAACCTTTTTCTATTGCTCAACATTCTTGGTCTTCTCAACATAGGTTCGTTTTTTCCTCAGCCATCATTATCCAAAAATGTTCTTCTAATCTTAATCTTGATTTTTGGGAAGCTTACCACATCATTGAAAATTTAATTTCCCCCTTTTTTTATTTCTTTTTCTCTCCTTCTCCGGTAGATGTCGCTACTTGTTCACCCAGTCGAGTCGTTTCCACTGCTTCTCTCTCATTGGTTTTCTTTGGCACCTTCGCTACCCGCATCGGGTATATAAGCCAACGCGTCTGTATATCATTTTGCTCAACCTTGCTTTTTCTAGTACGCTGTTCCTTTTCCATATCTTGCACTGAAGAAGAATCTCGCTAATAGATTCAAAACAGCTGTTTGTTGCTTTTCATGTATTTTTTGTGCATTGCTGTTTTTCATGTATTTTTGTGCATTTTTAAACGTTGGTTTTTTTCTGCTTTTTGATATGTCTGATACTTTCAGTAACGCCTACGGGAACGATGAGTGCAACACGCAATGTGCAATATCCTGTTCGAGACTCCTCATACCAGAAGAACAGAACATTCGCGTGGAAGTTTGTTCAAAATTGAAGGTGATAGTACAGAAAGGCGGGATAAATTAGTTAATGTGAAGAAACACCTTCATAGAAAATATTTTTCAGCATTAGAAGCTTTGGTAAAGACGGTGGAAGCAATTTTGAGGAACCTATAAAAATCCAGCTAGTCTTTAAAGTATATAAAAATAATTTTTATATGAAATTATAAAAAAAAAAAAAAAAAAAAATTGAAAGCACTTTAAACGACAAATCTCAATATGAATACACCTATTCCTTAAAAAATTATATATCTTCTTTTTTTCAGTAAAATTACTAAACTATATACCGAACGTTAGTTCGCTATATAATTAAATCACATACAGTAGGTAATAGAGAATATCAACCGCGTAAAACATTTCATTACATGATTCAAATATCTAATTTTGCAAGTCGAAGTTCGTAGATAATTTAAAACTATGTTTGCTTCCAGCTAATGTTAAATGAAACTCTTTCGCAAATTTGTAGATAGAACAAATTGTTCTATCCCGACAGATATTTATACTTCATGTTAAATTACAAGTGAAAATGTATTGTCAACAGCAAATAATGGTGTAAAAGAAATTTTTTTAATTTATATTTTACACAATGTTTAAAATTCCTAAAATTGTATTTAATAGGTAAACAAAAGGTAATGCTTGTGCATGTTGTAAACTTAGAAATTGGTCATTAATGTATGAAGTCGTTTTCAGTTTAGTTTTAACAAGTTAGAACAAAAAGATGAATACAGGGTGTGTACAAATGATTGAACTGATTTAAACAAATCATAGTTTTGAAACTACTGCACATATTACAATAGGGGATACATGAATTTAAAGAGAAATATACCAAGTGTTTTTCAGCTACAAATGTTCGATGTGCGACACTCTTGTTACACGTCATATGTCTAATCCAGTTCGTTCCAAACATATTGTAGCATCACTCTGTCAGTGGTTCTGAATGCTGCGCAAATGTGTTCTTTAAGTTCTGGCAGTGTTTTCGGTATTGGTAGTACGTAAACAATGTCTTTGACGCAAACCCACAAAAAAAATCACAAGGTGTTAGGTCTGGAGATCTTGGTGGCCATGTGATTAAGAGTAAATCACCATCACCCGCTTGAGGACAGCGCCGATTTTGTGTTTCAGCAGGATGAAGCCCCACCTTATTGGTCTTTACACGTGCGTAGTTAGTTGAATGAGGAGCGTCCACACCGGTGGATGGGGCGTGCGGGTTTGCAACAAACTGGATTACAGATTGGACGTATGCCGTGTAACAAGCTGGTCACACATAAAACATTTGTATCTGAAATAAACTTGGTATATTTCTCATTAAATCCATGTATTACTTATTGTAATATGTGCAGTAGTTTCGAAAATATGTTTTTTTAAAAATCTGGTCCATTATTTGTACTCACCCTGTATATTAAGCATAAATAGAAAAGCAGACACCATAAACTCAAAGGAATACGAAGTCCTGATCGATTTCACATCTTATACCAAATTAAAAATCGCTTTTCGAAAGTACACATGAGTTTTAGTGTTATTTGAAATCTCGTCTAAAGAAAGCAAAATTTGTATTACGGAGTCACTTTAACTACATTTCTCAGTGAAACAGGATTTACTGTTTACTCGGCCGCCAGAACGAAATACAGACACTTCACAAATGCATAACTAGAAACGTGTTTGCAATTATTATTTACCGAACAAGATATGATATCAAAAACCTGTTCAAAACAATACAACCAAATTATTCACTTCTAATATATTGCTTGTAACATTGTTGCTGTTACATTAAACCATGTATAATTTATTGTAAGACAATTGTTTTGATTTATTTAATTTTGATGAACTTTCATGTACGACATATGTTTACGTCGGATTTATTTGGAAGTGAACAGCTTTCCTGTAGCGAAAGAATGTTCCCGAATCTTCCATAGTCCTCAACCAGACGCCCAAGGTGTAAACAAACTTTAGTCTCTGCTGTCGAGATTGCTTCTAAAAATAGCTTTTATCCCCACCAGACGATTTTTAACAAAAAGAAAAATGAATTCATTTCTGCGTATGTTTTAACTTATTGAAATATTCTAGTTGGCACCTGGATATTTTAAAATTAAAGAAAAAATTTAAAAGAAATAGGTAGTTTTTTTAAACGGGATAACTTATGACTATGATATAATTTTTGAGTATGAGAATTTAGGGGATATGATATACCGAAATTTAATAGCGGATTTTAATAGGAATTTGTATAATAAAAGGTTTTATTAAAGAAATATAAATAGTTAGAGTCATTTTTAGATTTACGCACTTTGGAATAAATATTATTAGCTGGATTAGGATCTTATGAAGATTAATAGACTAGGGTTTTAACTTAATAAGCCGGTATAATATACTGAATATTACTAAAAATGGAAATTTATATAGAATACTTTTAACCTTGTCGAAAAATTTTTAATTTTGTAATATATATATATATATATATATTAAATGTTAAAAACCTAATCAGTATGTTGTATAACCCTTGAAACCCGTGTTAGATTGTCTGGGTTTTTTAAAAAGTTTAACTGCAGTTACACTCACCCTGCTTACAATTAATGCATATTTCTACATGTAACACACTCCGGGTTAAACAGCCCTCTTGAAACATCAAAACAGTTTACTATTTCTTTGCATATTCGCAGCGTTACCCCATACAACCAAAATTGATCTCCGGATATCTTACAATGAGATTGTCCTTCAGATCGGTGTAGTTGTCATATCACATAACGACTATTGACCAAGTACGCAGAGAATATAGAGAATAAATTATCGATTACTTTTTCCTTAGAATGGCCTGTGAATTCTCTTGTCAGATGCAAGTATACTCATTAGACTCTCACATGAGTTCTTGCCGTGTTATTTGTTTGTAAAAATTTTGAGAAAATGTCATAAAAATTCATCCACGGGATATCTATAGGTGTGACATTTTGATATCCAGTGGATATCATTTGAATTTCTTCAGGTCAATTTCAACTATACTGAGAAAATTGGTTATCCTGATTATGATATCTCACGGATATCTCTAGGATGACAATGTGTTATTTTTTTCTTGAAGGGGTCTCACTTTGAATTAAAAGTCAACAGCAACAACAAAAACTGTGTGAGATAATTAGAAAAAAATGCAGTAACTTGGATAAAAATTATAACGCAGTAAAAGATACTTATTAGTTGTAAAAGATAACGAAGAAAATTCTAATTCTGCTTTACACTTATTTGTTTTTAACTTTTAGTTTTTCATGTTTAAATTTTAATAACCGGCGTAAAACGCATTCCATCAATCTTGATTATTTTTTTGTATCACAAGTATATGTTATACGCCAACATAAATGTATTTCAAAATAAATACAAAAATATCACAGAGTGTTTTACTTAAAAAGAAAATCCAAGCATTTCTTTTTAAAAATATATGTAAAATTTAAACATTTATTTCGGATGGTAATGTTAGGTTTTTCGTTTTTTTTTTTCTTTTACGAAATAGCTAATTCCTCTTACAATACAAAGGAAAAAAGAACAAAAGAAAGATGATTGAAGCTAATTTGATTTGGATGGCAGATGAAAAGTTCAAATCACATTTGAATTTCAAATAAGAACATTAAAATCAAGTTACCGGAAATCTGCTGAATTATTTAAATAAATTAAGATATTTCTAAAGTACAGTTTTAGATATTTATCTGTATTTTTTTTTTAGTTTAAATATTTACAATACATGGAAAGTTTGCATCTTTATTTCACCAGTAACGTAAAATGAAGTATTGGGTCAATGAAAAAGCATTGCCGAATGATTTTGTTGCTTGGTTTTTTGAGGTTGTAAAAAATGAAAATTTATGTTTTTATCATGTTTTTATCGAATGAAAAAAACTTTGTAAACTAAACACTGTAATTAAAATAATGCATTACACCCGTTAATATTTAATAGCACCTGCTGTTTTTATTATAATCTATATAAGCATAAAAGCATCTCTAAAACAAAATATTAAGTTAAAAATATTTTTAACAGTTTTCTTGTGTAGTTATCGAAAAAGGAGTTCTAATTATTCTTTTATGATCGAATATGGGAGAAAATTATATATTGTTTAACTTATTGTCAGAACAAATATTGTTAGCGTTAGTAAAGACTATATGTACGCACCAAAGCAACTTTTGCTTTCACAATTAAGTTTTAAAATACGAAAGTTTTGATAGCCCCATGTAAAAGTCAATAGGGCGATTGTGTTATTACCATGATTTAAGATTCAGACACCATCTGAAAAGGTAGCAGTCATATTTTCACATTTTATAGAGAATAAGATTTCGCTACAAATTTCGGTTCGAAGACTGTTTGTTTGAGGAGCCTGGGGTCATTTGCCCCACATCCCCATCTCATAAGGATGGAAGAGATAACTGATGAGTCATACATAAGCGTGAAGAGAACAGTCGTAATATGTTAGCATGCCAAGCGTAGGTTGTGGCCAGGGCAAAACCCTCCCACAGGAATAGGTGGTAGTGGCGTGATTACACCATTTTTTTTTATTTTATCATTAATTGTATTTTAATCATGAATATGCAACGAAAGTTATTTGTTTGTACATAGCAGAAGTTTTAACATTACTATTATTCTTTTAATTTATATATATTTATTTTATGTATATAGATGTACCAGCTGAAGTTTTTATGTCTTTAAGATTTATGAGATAACAGGAGTCATACTGCAGTTGTGGTCGTTCCCATGTGAAAGATGTCACGTTATTGCCGGGAAGCGACCCACTGGGGTTATCAAAAAATAGAGGCTTAGAGCATAGAAAGGCCCCTCTGTCGACTAGGATTTAGCTGGGGCGTGCCAATGTTTTCATGAGTGGCCAGGGCCTAGATTATGCGCCATATGATAATTCGGGCCGACCACTCACAGGCTCCATGCAAATTTTGGACAGAAGTACGGAGAGAGGGGCAGAAAAAGAGTAGAGAAGGATATCGTGTGAGATTCTATCTGACATCTCTGAAAAGTTAGGACATAAATGTCCCTTAGAAAAAATGTAAAAAGATAATACAAGTATTTTCTCGGTCTTGCTAGACCCTATTATAATGATATTAACTACAGAATATTAATTTGTGCCATCAGATGAATAAGTGAGAGTCACCCCCATGCAGTCACGAGGACCCCTGCATCTCATTCGAATGTTCCCACGACTCTTCAAGTATTATGTGTACCATATCTGAATTTATGTTTTGATGTATATAAGTAGTCCCACAGGAGAAACTAGCTCACCATTTTTTTTTATTTTATGAGTAGGTCATTAATCATATCTGTCATATGTTAGTATGAGTTAGATCCATTTTTAGTAATTTTTTATTGTTTTTTTTTTTTTTTTAAGTAGTTTCTTATATAATGTGTTTTAAATCCTGTAAATAATTTTTTTTTAAGTTCAATCTCTTTTTTTTATTAATAGTTTATCCTGAGTATTTTTACAGTATTTATTTTAGGCATTTTGTTCTTCGAAGAAAGGGTTAACTAATTAGTCAGAATTATCCGGGTTGGTTTGTAGAAACCGGGGTATGCAGTTACTACCATCAAACCAAGAGCCCATAGGATACATAAGAGTCGAAAGTACACAGCGCAAGCCAATATATATTTTTTTAAGTGATAGACTTACATGTAGTCTTAGGTTATCCCTTGTCTATCTAGGCTAACGATCACATAGACTTCTGGATACAGAAGCCCCGGAAAATTCTAGTAAAAGTTTTAGGGATGAGGATTACCCAAGTCCTCGTTTAGGCCATGAGTGGTAGTTTATTATTTTATGACATAGGTAACCAACTCTAGAAGTATATGTCTTAAATTTACCAGCAGGTGGTAATCATAATGCCGGAAAAGCAGCTTACAAAAAAAAGACACAATACAGGGACCATATATTTTTACATAATTAAATTATAAATTTTACCTATAAATTTCGAAAACTATATACAATGGGAATGATGCTCCCTCCGGTAGCGCAGATCTTGGCCCAGAAAAGAACTCTTTGCTAGCCGTTAGGTTCGCATTAGTGGAGCGCACGCAAACACGCACACTCTATGGGAACTAAGGTCGAAATGCCTCTCAGCGGAGGCTGAGGGGGGTATAAATACAATCAGAGCAGAAGAGGCAGCCTCTTCTGGGAAAAGAAATTTCACTGGCCGAAAGTAAAAAGCAAGCTAATTACAAAAAAAAGTAAAACATAAAGTGCTAACAGATTAATTACAGGTAAAAATAAGAATTTATAATATATGCTTTAAATTTTTCTGGTGATAGATTCTCAATTGTATTTATAGAATATGTTTCTTAGAGGCCTTCTAACTTAATAATTTTCATTTATTATTTGTGATTTATATGTTCCATATCGTTAATTTTTCTTAGATAGGCCTGAGAAAATTGAAGTGAATTATTTTTATAGAGTTCATTTAAATGCACGTAAAAACGTTTCTCAATGTAAATGGATAAGTATGCATTTCTGAGGATGAAATTTAAAAATATTAAATCAATCGTTTTGAACAGTAGACCATTTTAATTATAGTGATTTACTTTGAAAAGCAGTGTCGTTACAAAAATATTTAAAACTACATTTTAACTTCAGTTGATAAGAACCTTTCTGGATAAAATCTTGAACTTCTTCATAGAAATAGAATTTAATGATATTTTTTGCAACACAATGAATACCATCTGGCCAATCAAATATGGTGAATAAAAGGTCACGGATCATGTGTAATTGTACGCATTATAAGATGGATTATATCCATCATGTAAAGCGTAAATTTAAAAATAATTTTTATATTGTCGTTAAAATCTAGCACCAGCATTCTAATTTTCCATATAGCAGAGTACGCATGAGAATAAATACAATTGTACTTTTTCATTCATAGTGGAATATTTATTTTCGAGAAGTGTAGTATTTAATTCCCCGCCCCCCGCACCCAAACATCAGATTTTTTCAGTAGTTATTTTAAAAGGGAAATTTCTATTTATTTATAAATCAATTATACCATAATTTTATAATTTGACAGAGTAGGTAAAATATTTCAAATTGTGAAAATTTGCAAACAAACATAAATCCATTTAAGATGTTCTTTTTTGTTCATTTCTCAAACTTGACGTAAAGACAAAACAATACTTTATTTTAAAAAAAATAATATATTAAAGGGGCAGTCTACCATTCAAGTTAAAGTACATTTTGAAAAAAAATTTAACTGCATATTTAATTAAAAATTTAAAAAAATTGAATTTTTTAAAATTGATACTTTCACTACTATTTTACTACTTTTTTAAATATTGATATTTTGCCCAAATTTTTTTCTTAAGATTTTCGACTGTGTATTTCATGAGACTGCTCATAGATTTTTAGATACATCTAATATTACATTTAATCTATATATTTTTACTGGTATAAATAGTGCAAAACGATGAAATCTAATACATGTTCATATACTTAAAAAAAAAAAATAACCTGAAGGCTAATTTCATGCGCAGATTTATCACAGATATAATAAAGACCATGTACAAAAAAGTTTAAATATCTATCTCAAATACAAAAGCATACTTAGCATTTTGAAAACATAGAAGTGAAGAAAATATGAACATGGAGAAAAAGCCATTTAAAGTTTTAATTTGTGTGGGTAATAGCTCTGAGTGTATTAACAATACAATACCTCGCGATAAAATTATCGTATGTGTAAAAATGACGTGTCCAAATATTGACAATTAAACAGGCTTTTATCTAATATTTACAACAAAAAATCGGGTTTTCGATCAATTTTGAAGTAAACTGCCCCTATAAGATATATTTTGATTTTATGCATTGAAAAAGCTTTTAACATTCTCTTTCTAAAGTCGGAACACTAATTATTATTATATGATACTAAGGGAGATACCCAGGATTCCCTTATTACAGAACATATGTGAACACTATCATATATGTTAATTCTGATGTCCCCATTCCTTTTTTCTCATCAGAATCAAACTACTAAAGGCGCAGCGATGAATGAGGTATTTTTCGAATGGTTCTGGAAGCCTCTTTTGATGTAGTGTATTCATATCGTGAAAAGGCGTTGTTTGATTTAAAAAAAAATGCTGTTAACGAAAAAACACAACAATAAACAACATCAAAGATTGCTATAACCTCTCACGGATGTACCGTTTGATTCTCTTTTTCTTTTAGAAGGTAGGATACCTTTAAACCTTGGAATTTAACCTTGGAAACCCTTAAAATTTTGGATTTTTTTAAATGCATATTTTGATCCCGTAATCATTTCTGAAAATATGCAAAAAACAGCATTAAACAATTCCCATTAGTTTACTAATTATGGCAGTTTTATTAAGACTAAATATTAAGACTACATAGGATAACTAAACTTTGCGTTGCGTTTATTCAAAATGATGGATTTTTATACTGCGCGCATTGTCACTAAAAAACTACGTATGGCAAACAAAAGGAATTTTTACCATATATTCATTTCTGTATTTCCTACAACTTAAAACCAGAAAAAGTTTTTTCTTCTGCACTTTGAAAATATTTTTTTAAAGAGTTTTTTTTTTTTTTTGTTAATTTTTTAATTTAGTTTATATTTTTTACGAATATTCTGGTTTTAGTATAAAGGTAACACTATTATGTATATATTTTCACCAATATTGCCTCTTTATAAGCATATTTTCTGATCTTATGCGCGCAATATTTTTTTTCTCTTATTGTCATACATTTTTAAACTTAGCATTTCAATATTTATTTATAAATTACAAGTATATATATATATATATACTAGGGGGCTCTGCCCCCTGCAAGCTACGCTCGCCAACCCCCGTTCAGACACTGTAGAATCTAAAAGCACACTAATCTGATCGGTTTTAAAAAGATTAGAGAAGATTGAATTAAAATCAAAAAACATATAGCAATCTCCCAGTAAACGGGTTTCCATTCAATTCCCTTTGATTGCGAAAATTTAAGGCCAAATCAGTTGCTGTTAAGACATTCAATGGTTGTTTTAGTGTTTGATTAAAGGAGATCAGTTAAACATTTGAAAAGAAGCTAAAATAAAATGAATTATGTAAACAGAGTCTTTGCCGACCGGAACTTTTTAACAGCGTTATAAAACGATTGACATAATACAATTTACTACAATAACTACAATTTACTGCTTTAACCCCTTCAAGGGCGGTAGTTCATTTTTGGGCCACTTAATTTTAATTCTTAAATGCGAAATTGGCACCAGAATATTGGGATGAAAATTTCCCTTTTATTAAGTAAGTGAACAATTTTATACGGATGGTTCAATATTGGAACAATATTGTATACTGAGGGTTATCGAATGATGAACAGTGTAGGAGATGCATTTACGGTTTAGTATACGGATTCTTTTATGCTAGACATGAGATTAAAATTACATGACTATAACTCTGTTTTTCAAGCAGAATCGGCTGCGATAGACGAGGCTATCAGTTGGTGCATCGGCTCCCTGCATGATTCATTTCATCTTTATACTGACAGCTTGTCATCAATTTACATTATTCAGCGCTTATTTCCATCTAACGGTCAGCTTTTTAATATCTTCAACTCTTTGCGCATTTTACATAATAAAGTCATATATATTGGCTGGATAAAATCGCATGTTGGAATATCAGAAAATGAAAGAGCGGACGTGTTGGCAAAATCAGGTATTATAAATGATCTGTATGATAAAGTTCTACGCATTCCTGCACCAACTTCTATTTTAAAGCGTCAGTTTAAAACATTTCTACATGATCAATGGCAGGTTTCTTGGGAAAATTCGGAGAAGGGAAGAGATACTTATGCGATTTTAAACAAGGTTGACGATTTATTTCTATGTGAATCCCAGGTGATAGGTTATTTTTTTTCTTCACATGGAACATTTCCACAGTATCTGTTTAAAATAGGAAAGCTCCCAAATAACAGGTGCAACTGTGGTGATGTAGGAAGTATACAACATTATTTGTTTGGACATTGTCCGTTAATGCCTTGTACATTTAAATTCAACAGGAATTGTACACTGAGATGGAACTTTCGAAACGTTCTCATCACCCGTTTAAACTATAGAAAACTGTGTGCTATGTACAACACACTTAATAGGGAATACTCATTTATTGGGTATAAATTTTGATAATTTTTACACTTGTAACTATTTACTTCTGTCATACTGTTAATACTCATCAGTGGTTCGCTACGGACATTACGTGGTTTTCTGACACTACATCAAAGGCTCAACATTGTGCCTTTTATAGTAACTGTCCTTTGTCTGACATTTTTGTTGGCGGTGATTTTCTCTTGAGGTCTGAACATTATGGTGATCTTTCTTCAAGTTAGTTTTTCTTATATAAAACTTTTATGAACACTTTTCTTTCGAACACTGAACTCATTTGAACATTAGTGAACAGTGAACTTTAATGAACATTTACACTTCATAATCTTGAACAAGGATTTATAGTCTTAACTTTTATTATACATTTAAGTCACTTCACTATTGTTTATTATTATTATTATTATTATTATTATTATGAAAGCAACATCAATTGTTTTGTAAATTTACGATTTACTATGTAAGTTCGTCGGAATATGTGCCCTTTTCCTTGTTATTTTGGGTGCTTTCCGATGTCCGGCATCGGTGATTGTTGTGGGGAGTTTCCACCGGAGCGTTACATCCTATGCCATTCTTTGGTTGGTGCTCCGGTCGGGTGATCAAGTAAGTGAACAAAAGCATTTTTGTATTTCGAAATTTGTTTGTAAATTCTGGTGCCATTCAATAATTTCAAGATTTTACGAATAGACGTGACTTGTCCTTGAAAGGGTTAAATACATATTAATGTATTTATTATTTTAAAGTTTCCTTTCCCTTTTAATATTCACGTGTAAATACAATTTTCAGGACATAATTTCCAATATTTTCCTGCCTTTAACACGTACTCATTTAATAGTAATTTTAAAGTTTTTTTTTTTTTTCTGTTTTTAATAGTCACGTGAAAATAAATTTTTAATCGTTAGGAAATATTATTCTTTGCGCTGTTTTTTAAATTGAAAAAAATCTCTATAATAATAGCCTAAGTCATGTGACTATCATCAACAGCTCCAGGCGGATCCCTTCGCTTTTTATATTCCAGGCGGCCATTTTAGCACTTTAATGTTAGCCAGCCACAGGTGTGATAAGTCGCCGAATATTATTCTATCCCCATTATTTCGTTTATATTATAATAGTCCAAGTTATGTAACTGCCATAAACAACGGGCTGATTCCTTCGCTTTTCATAAGAAACGTTTCCATTTTGATGAAAGAATCAATATTATTTTTTCGATTAAAACTACACAAATGTTGCCATGATCACAAAGAATTCCTGGTACATTTATGTTAGCCGGGTGAAAATCTCGCCAATAGCTTTTTTTTTTTTTTAATTCGGCAGTTAGCATTTTTTTTTTCTTTTTCGAGTGGTAAATTAAAACGGTGCTACTTGGTTATCCCATCGACCAAAAATGTGTTGTCAAACTATAAGATTAAATGCCAATAATGGTTGATCGTAAATGTCACATTCACTTGACTTTAAGGAAGTTACACATGTTCACGCCATCAAGTGATTTTTATTTCGACGTTTTATTTGTATTTTTATTAATGTTATACTAATTTATTTGTTCTTTTGTTATTTAAAATAAAAAAATATGTCAATATGTATAATTTGGCTATTTATATAATTTGGCGAAATTGGTCGACGAGAGAAGTAATAACATTAAAACGTTGCTTTGAAGTGGAAATTAAATCTTATGATTTGTTGCATTGTCACATACGCACCGGGTTTGGCGTGATTTCTTTTTACGACAATTTGGCGAAACCTCGTTTTCAAATACCTGTTACATATGTATTTTTTATTTATTTTCTGTTATTTTTTTAATGAAATAACAATAAATAAAAAAAAATTAATTAATAACTATAGAACAAAACAATTTATAACATTTTTTGTAAATAAAAAGAAAATAAATTCAAATAAACATTTATTAATAAATAAGCAGCAATAGCCGGGTTACCATGTCACGCAAAATAACGCCATTTTGGCGCTAATTAGGTACCCCGTTGCGTATATGACATCTGTGTCTAATATTTTTCTTTTCGATTCGTTTAAAAAATAGAATGAAGTAAAATACATTTATTTTAAAGGTTTCAATTTTAAATGAAAGTTTTGTATTAAATAAAATGATAATGAAATACAAATTAAATTCTGAATAAAAGTAACATGATGCATTTCTTAGCATACATTTAAGGGAGGCCAAATTAATTTAAAATAACCTTTTCTAAAATATGAAAAAAAACATCTGTTATGATTAAAATTTGAGTTGCCATCATAAAAAAATGTATTTAAAATTAGAAAAAAAATAATATTTCGAAAACTAATTCCAATTTTAAAATTCTAATACCAGTTTTGAGATCTGTGGATCAATACGGATTTTTGGTGTTAATTTCATCTCAAAGTATTCCATATTTTAGGCGAAACCGCCGTGAAAGGTAATCAGTTGTTTAATCAGTCGTTTCATAGAATCGTTACATAAATTCGTTTCAATTCGATTCATTAGGATTTTATATATATAGGGTAGATTTAATATAAATTTAAATATGAGCTTTATATTTAAAGCAAGTTTGATTTTTATGTTTGACTTATTACACAAATTTTGAAGCTTGGAGAATAGTGATATTTTTTACTTTTTCGACGTGTTCAGAGGTATCCTATCCCCTTAATTGATAAATCGAACAGATTTTTTATGTTTAATATACTATTTTAGAACGCCTATTAACCATACTAAAAATCACATTTGTAGGAAAAACATCATTAATGAATTCAAATAAAGTTTTGAAATTTATTAAAAGCAATATTCTCATATTGGTCTCCCGTCAGGATTAAACAGCTGAGAAAATCGCCAAAGCTCGCTATTTACAATCAAACATTTTGATTCAGATTGTTTTCTGAAAATGACACTAATAATCATTTCTGTTGTTTAAGCGCGAAATCAGATTACATTTAATATGTTTCTTATTTATATTTTATCTTTTTCCTTATTCAGGGTTCGTACGGGTACCGTTATTTTCAAGGCAAAATATCAGTGTTTTAGGAAAATAAATCTAAATTAAACGCGCGAATTTACCCTTATTTATCGATATATTTTATATAACAAAATAATGGTACGGAAGAATATTTTAGTCTGGAAATTCAAGTACCCGTACGAAACCTGTTATTTATTAATGGATGTTTTAATTTCGTTATGGAATATAAGCTGGTAACAAATGGTTAACTATTTACATTAAGTGCGAACGGATTTTACTTTCGAAAATGTTAACACGCAACTGAGACAGGTTTTAAAAAAATCATTTAACCATTTTATTTTTAAAACCATAAAAAATGAGTAATTTGTGTTTTCAAACGAATTGAATTTGAAAGTACAGTCGTGGGAAAAATAAAGTAAACACCCCCTACTAACTCCTCAACAAATTATCGTAGACGAAAGTTACTGGTACTGAACGATTAGAAATAAAGTCTACTTTTAAATGATGTATATAAAATTTGCTTAGGGGACCATCTACATATTAAAACTAATCCAAACTTCATTTTTCAATGACAATACCCAATTTTAACGAGATATTTCAAATCGTCGGTTCAAATTATGCCTATACACCAAATTTCAAATCATTTTAATAATAAGTTTTTGAATTATAAACATTTAAAATTTAGTGCTTCTAATGTTAAATTATATTTTCATATTTTTATTTATATCTCCTGATATTATGCTCCTAATGTGCTAATTTTTTTTTGTAGCAATAATACTAATATACCCAAACATAAATACGTTGAATTTGCAATTTTTATAATTTTATGATATGCATTATGAAATTAACATTCGAAAAAATTATTAATTGAAACCTACACATTTTTATGGATTTAGATTTATTATGTCTTGCATTATGCAAATCCAAAATTTCACATTTTTCTTCAAAATGATGGTTTAAGGGGCCATGTATGATAGAAGTGACTAAATATTTTGAAATTTCTTACGCTGTCCTGTAATCTAGCAGACTTCATTGACTGCTTGAGTGACGCTTAAGGTGCCTTTATCAAGAAGGGAGCTCTCTCGGTTAACTATCGAGTACGGAACTTCAATTTGAATACAGCCCTTAAAATACGCTCGTTTTAAAATAATTATTTTCTAGGAAACTTATGATACGAATTGCATAAAAATTTGTTTTAAGGCTAATTAAATGGAGTAGAATTCATCTATGCTGTCAGAATTGTGTACTGCTATTGAAAAAAAAACAAAGTTATGGTTCGTTTTAATATGTAGATGGCCCCCTAAGTAAATGTTATATACATCATTTAAAAGGAGACTTTATTTCCAATCGTTCGGTACCAATAACATCCTTCTACAGTAATTTGTTGAGGAGTTAGTAAGGGGTGTTTATTTTTTTTTCCACGACTGTACATTTTGTTTCCTATTCGATGCGAGGGTGCAAACATTGAAAATCTACGATGTTTAGAAGTTTAAAAAATTTCAAAATAATGCCCGTAAAAGCGTTTGTCCTTTATATTATTGATAATAAGGAAATGCTAAAGTTTTCTTTGTTCCATCATTTCTTGTTTATATTTGTATCTCATAATTTATATAAATTTAAGCAAAATCGTGTTTTTTATTTCAAAACATTGCATGCTATGCAGTTTTTGTGAGATGCAACATGTACATAAAAAAGTACCTCTAATTATAGTATCCTGTATTCTTACTATCCTGTTATTTAATTCTCATTCCAAACATTGAATTGACATATTTATAGATAATAATGAATTATTAATATCGATTTTGGTTACACTGTAAAAAATATATGTGATTCTATAGAAGAAAGTTACAGTAATCTGTATGCTTACTAAAATTTCATCTGTATATTGTACAGAAAAAGACATAAATCTACAAAACTTGTTTTTTAAAGCTACTGAAATCTGTAGCTTTACAAAAGAATCTTCTAAAATTACAGTAATTTTATTAAAGTTTTATCTGTAACCCAGATTGTAGTTACATAAAAAGTTCTAAGCACCCCAGTTTTCTAAAAAATTCTTAGTAACCGTACAGACTTTTTGATTTATGCGACAAAAGTGTATCTGTTACATGGATTTTTGTTGTTGCCGTTACATAAAAAGTTCTGGGAATCGCAGTTTCCTAGACACATTTTAGTAACTTTACAGATATTTTTTTACAGTGTAGAAGTAGCGTTAGTAGAAAAAGTTCAATTTTAACGTATTACATTTTAAATATTAGATGTTATTTTAAGTGAATAAATTGTAAACTGTTACATGTTACATTTACTGAATTTCAACAAACTTAACTTAACCCTTTCAGGGGCAAGGTACTTTCATTCGCAAAATGAAGAAACGAGTAAACGCCACCAGAATTAAAAAAAAAAAAAAAAAAAAAAAAAAAAAAAGCAAAAACCTTTGTTCAAGTACTTAATAAAAGGAAATTTTTCATTCCAATATTCTGGTGCTAATGTGGCATTTAGGAATTGAAATTAAGTGGTCCAAAAATGAACCACAGATCTGGCAGGGGTTAACACTAGAACAGCCGGAAATTTTAGTGAAGTGTTATAAAAATATTTTACGCCGGAAATTTTAATTGAAACTACTTAACTTTTATATTTAACTTATTTTTCCGTGGCACATTTTAAACTTATTTTAGAAAGAAATTTCTGTTGATAATCGAAATTTTTTTATGTGCTGGCGGTCAAAATGTGTTAAATCACTTTAATAACACCCCAATATTTTAAAATTTAAATATGAAGCATTAATATTTCAGACCTACAAGATAAAATTGATTTATTGATATTTGATTTCATTAGAAATAGCGTTATTAGAACAAATTCAATGTAAATAATTTTCTCTCGAGTTATTTTTCACATATTAAATGTACTGTAATTTAATTGGATATATTTTAATGTGAAATGGTAACATACTCCATAAAACTATTTTAATTAAACTGAGTATTCTAGTTCAAAACTTCTTCCAGATATCTCGATGTTATTCCTAGAGAAACATATTCATAGAATTCAAGTAAGGACAAAATAATTCCTTAAATTGAAACACTTTAAAAGGACATTTTCCTAAATAACAAAACTATTTAATATGATTTCTAAAAGAAGCAGATCTTTTATTCGAAAACAAAATTTATAAAATGTCTTGAAATCAGAATATCATTAAAAATAAGTCAGTATTATTAAAAAATCACCTTCAAGAGGAATGTTTTTTTCCAAAGATAATAAATTTATGTTATGAATACATCAATAGTTTTAAGTTTGGAGTATTAAACAAAAATAGAAAATCGCTGACTTTGCCAAAAGATACGCACGAAAGCTCCTGAAGACGAAATTTTTGAATAAAAATTATAATTAAAATTAGTAAATGATATTTTATGCAGTTCTGTTTAACCCGAGATTGCTCGCACAGGGTATGTCATACCCAAGCTGGGCACGGTTATTACATTTCTCACCACTAATTTTCGAAAAGTAATCGTCCAATTATTTTTGTGAGCAATGCCAACGATTAAATAAAATGACGATTTTTGTTTCAATTTATTGTTGGCAACCTGTTAATCGTTCATATCCTGGATATGCGCGAGCATTCCCGGGTTAAAATAAATTACATTTCCCACTTTAATATACATCATTTTATTTATAGACGTTGTTATAAATATATCTCTTTTTCGAAGCATTGATATTAAAATAAGCTTAACCCTGCATGTGATTTTTTTTTCTTTTTTTTAAACACACACTGTAAAAAAAATCTGTGAATTTACTAAAGTTTTTCTAGAAAACTGTGATTCCTAGAACTATTTGTAACGGCAACAACAAAAGCTCATGCAAAAGATTTTTGCACTTTTTACTGAAAATCAAAAAATCTGTAATGTTACTAAGAATTTTTTAGGAATCTGAGATTCCGAGAACTTTTTATGTAACTGCAACCCGGGTTACAGGTAACATTTTAGTATGATTACTGTAATTTTAGTAGATTCTTTTGTAAAGCTATAGATTTCTGTAGCTTTAAAAAAGCTAGTTTTGTAGATTTGCATTTTTTTTTTTTTTTTTTTTTTTTTACAATGCACAGATAAAATTTCAGTTAGCATACAAATTTCTGTAATTTTACATCTGTAGAATTACAGATTTTCATTTCACAGTGCGAAGGAAATGTTTTCCAGTCAAGTGAAATTTTGAATTTCTTCCTTAATTCTTTTCTTCTATGAACCATCAAAAAACCATTCGGTGTTAAAATTCCCAAAGATGTTTTAAGTTAATTTGATCAATGAAATTATATTATATTCCGGATAAATTATAGATTTAATACTTTAATACGAGATTTCTGTTCTACTGTACGGTAATTAAATTGTACAAATAGATTTTTAAAGATTTTAGGATATAACAGTTTGATATAAAATAAATAGAACTAAGATATAAAATAAGCCTACAAATAATCAAGCTGAAATGGTTTTAAGCGACTTGGGATATTTTAAGTCAGTGAATACTGTTGACGAAATATCTCGTTAACAAAATTAGGATATTTTTGAGAGAATATATTTCGTACAGTTCTGGGATAAATAAAATATATATATAGAGTGACTGCACTCAATTTTCTGAGCAATGATTCACGTATTCAGAATGTTAAAAAGAAAAAAGGTGGGGATATTTATAAATTTCTGACTCAGTCGAATCATCTGGATTTCAACGTTGGACCTCCGATTTTCAAACTGGATATGTTATCAATTCGACATTAATGCTTCATTACAACGGCACGATATTTATCACTTATGCCCTGTCACATTAACTTGGAGATTCTCCCAATAGGATCGTTCACATAATTGTTTGAAAATGGTTTATAATTGAACTAAATGCATAATCTGTATGCTTATTTTTACAAAAATGTGTACAAGTCTTGCAACATTGGTCTAGAACATATTAGGTAATTGGGAACTCATTTGAAAGTACTGTTTGTGATTTGTCGATATTCAGTATCTCTCAAACACATACACACACACTGTAAACAAAAAAGGTGGGGATATTTATAAATTTCTGACTCAGTCGAATCATCTGGATTTCAACGTTGGACCTCCAATTTTCAAACTGGATATGTTATCTATTCGACATTAATGCTTCATTACATCGCCACGATATTTATCACTTATACTCTGTCACATTAACTTGGTGATTCTCCCAATAGGATCGTTCACATAATCGTTTGAAAATGGTTTATAATTGAACTGAATGCATAATCTGTATGCTTATTTTTACGGAAATACTACTGGCAATCTAGACGCCAGTACTATTTCCGTATTTCAACGATACTTACAGAAAATTTTCCGTTAAATTCCAAAAAATCGGAAAATCTTCGGCAATTTACCGGTAAAAAGTTCCGTTAAAATACGTAAATACTACTGGCGTCTAGATTGCCAGTAGTATTTTCGTATTTTAGTCCGTTTTTTTATAGTGCATCCACGCACACACACACACATCCTCAAATCTTTAATAAAATGCTTTCTTTAGACTATGTGTCCCGTAATTCAAATTATCACGTCAATGCCATTGAAAGAGCTAAATTCGTTGTATTAAATTTACCCGTGCTTAAATGCATCATTTCCTTTCTGTTATTTTTATATAATTTTTTTATTATTATTTTCTATATTTGTAGTAAGTTTCCATTTCATTTTATTATTATATGGACAGTTTTATTGGCAATAAAGGCGACAGAGAAGAAAAGTGACTTAGTGAAGAAAAACACAAAAAAATGACATCAGGTACACTGTAAAAAAAAACTCTGTAGTCCTACAGATGTAAAGTTACATGCTTACTAAACTTTCACCTGTAACTGTACGAAAAAAGCTGCAAATCTACAAAACTAGTTTTTGTAAAGCTACAAAAATCTGTAACTTTACAAATGAATCTACTAAAATTTCAGTAATCTTACTAAACTTTTATTTGTAACCCTGGCTGGAGTTACATGAAAAGTTCTCGGAATCCCAGTTTCCAAAAAAATTCTTAGTAACCTTACAGATTTTTTGATTTTCGTCGCAAAAGTGTGTCTGTTACATGAAATTTTGTTGTTGCCGTTACATGAAAAGTTCTAGGAATCCAAGTTTCCTAGAAAAACTTTAGTAACTTCACAGATTTTTTTTTACAGTGTACAGTTTTAAAAATCATTGATGATTTTTAAATATTTACACAAAGTATTCTTCCACTTATTGCTTTTCTTACCCTCTGTTCTTCATCATATATATCTTCATCGTTTATAAATTTTTCAAAAAATTTTTTACTGAATAGCTAACCATATTTTCCTCCTAACAGTGAAATGAAAAAAAATGTAAATAATTATTAAGTAATACGAAAATGCTTTTAAAATAATATAATAATTTTATCTAAATGTATGTAGTACATAGGGAAAAAATGAAACAAAACTTTCCCTTTTATCTTTAGAAATTATTTGAATTAAAAAGAACAAGGAAAACAGAAAGAAGGCAATTTATCGAATATTCAATATTCTTCTTTTGTAAAAATTCTTATTTATGTAATCTTGCGAATTTAAAGTAGAAATATCATTTCTTCCGCTTTAATACAATTGAAAATATATGTCTATGTAAATTAGAGATGCAAATTAAATCCCTCATAGGGTACTTTTCCTAGAAACGTCCAAAACTATGTTGCCAAATGTTAATTCTTTTTTTAAGTCATTACAATCGAAAATAAATTGTAATCAAAATGTGGTGTAGTGCAACCTTAAATATTTAAATAATAGAAAACCTTAATTTTTCTTTTAAAATAATACGTACATAGAACCTGGTAAATGGTAAAACCTGATGGTTTAAGGATGTAAAATTAACTTAAAACTTTTTTTCGCAATTAAATTATTTATTTTTTATTCATTGAATTTTTAAACTAATCTCAGATTCAATTTCAAAGGGAAATCTTGTATATTTATAGTTTTATTTGATTAACAATTATAGTCACAAGAACTTGAGACCTCTATGAGGACTGGAATTTAATAACAGTTAAGTGCATGAATTGAGTTAAAAATTTTAATATGAATAAAAAAGTAGTCATTTTAAATATAGCAGCACTGTAAAAAATTTTCCGGAAGGTTCCGGAAAAAAGTGGTGGCATTAAGATGCCACGGCTTTTTGCTGTTACGTTTCACAAAAAAAGTAGTGAAACATTCTATAATACATACTCCGAAACCTTTCATATCAAAATACTCAAATATTTTGATATAAAAGGTTTCGGATTATATATATTATGGAATGTTTCTGAAAAAAAAATGGAATGAACGTAACTGCAAAAAGCGGTGGCATCTTAATGCCACCACTTTTTTCCAGAAATTTTTTAATAGTGAGTGTGTTGAGACTGTTATCAGTCTGTATATTTTTTAGTAACTGTGAAAAAATCATGACCGTAAAGATGCGCATTCTTTCTGAAGAGAATATAAAAACAAGAAAGAATTATAAATTAGTAGATTTAATTAGAACAACTCGTAATAATAATTACACAATCCGCAATTCAGAAGCACCGTCCAATGTAGTCAGATATGCATCGCGTTAAAAATAAATTGAAGAAAAAAAGCCAGGTCTGTGGGAATCATTTCATTGAACATCATAATTATGAATATAAAATCTATTTACTGAAAAACATATAATTTTAATAAAATAATTTCCACTATCCGTGGAAATAGCAGCATGACGTTAAATGAGGTCAACCCAATATGCAAACCTTCCTTTTTTGTATCGTTAATTATAAAAGATTTATTTTTTCTGAGAAAACTTTAGAACTGATAATTAAAGATTAATAAAGAATGACCTATTTATTATACATTCGTGGAAAAATTGAACTTCTTGTAGAAAAAGAATTGACAATATGTGAATTTTTTTTTCTTTTTCTTTTTTTCTTTTTTTTTTTTTTTTTTTTTTTTTTTTTTTTTACTTTACGTTCGAAAAGTAAAAAAAAAAAAAAAAAAAAAAAAAAAAAAATTATCTTCAGTTTTCAGAAATAACGAAAGAACATGTTAAAATGCCCAACGACAACATCCATAATCAGTTTTAGACTGACACGCAATTTGTTACGAGAAGTGACACTTAAATAAAAAAGAGGACGAGTAAAAAGGAATAAAATAGGCGAGGACACATTAACTGTCTTCTTCCTCATATTATATGTGTAAGGAAATGTTTTTACTCCGAAACATTTCTGTTGCTTTTCAGCTACCGTAGTTCTTATACATCGAAATGTCTTTTTCCAGACTATTTGCAGGAAAATAAGTCACAAAATGAGATTTTTGTTGACATAAATTACGTATTTGGAGTAGTACGAATATGTTTTAAAATGGAAGTAGCTTTGAAAGAGAAACAGTAATTTTTAGCTCACAGGCTATCAAAGCCTGAGAGCTAATGTGCCCGCCCGTTCTGTATGTATATATGTACGTATGTATGTATGTATGTATGTATGTATGTATGTATGTACGTAACGCGATAACTCTTGATAGAAACATCCGATTTGCTTAAAAAAAATTTTCTAGGTTCATTGTGATAAGGCGCTTCCCTGATTAGTTTTGGGAGTTCATTGGTTAAGGATAAAGGGGGAAAAACGGGGTTAGCCCGCCCCTCTTAATTTAGATAAATGCGTTTTTCATGCAGAATGATTCGATTTGCTCCGAAGTGTGTATACCGGTTTATTATGTTAAGGAAATTCCCTGATTAGTTTTGGGGGTTCATTGGTTAAGGAAAAGGGGGAAAGGGGGCTAGTCCACCTCCCTTAATTTATATAAACGGGTTTTTCATGCAGAATTATTCGCTTTGCTCCAAATTTGGTATACCGGTTTATTATGTTAAGGAGCTTCCCTGATTCGTTTTGGGGATTCATTGGTTAAGGATAAAGGGGGGCTAGTCCACACCTTTAATTTAGATAAATGGCTTTTTTGCAGGTTTATTTGATTTCCTCCAAATTTGGTATACCGGTTTATTATGATAAGGAGCTTCCCTGATTAGATTTGGAGGATCACTGGATAAGTATAAAGGGGGAAATGGGGGCTAATTCCCCTTCACTTATTTTTTGAGGGGCATTATTCTTTAAAATAAGAATATAATACACAATTAGTGTGAATAGCCTGTGAGCTCAATGCCATCAGTTTAGCTGGGCACTTTTCTTTTTTATTTTATTTATTGTTACTCCCCTTTTTTAAAAATATATATGTAGCTGGTATTCAAAAACAAGGTTTTCGCTAAATTGGCGTCGGAAAACAATCGCGCCAATATGAGGCGTATATGACATGTGTGCCGTTTTTTCATAAAATATGTGTGCTAAATTACTTTTTTGAGATAAATTATTTTTTTCCTTACTTAATTTAGATTACAGATTTCTTTAAAAATACTTTTTTCTTTATGTGTCCAAACAATGTTTTCACGTTGTGCCAAATTAAATCGATATTTTACATTAAGATACTAAGGGAAAGTCAATAGGGAGATTTAAAATGGTTTAACGAAGAGGAACAGTAGCGGTTTCCATCAGTACTCTGACTTTCAGTATCATCTGGAGCTGTCAGTACATGCGGGTGCTTCTTCTGCAAACTACGTTCTGTAAAGAGATAAGGGTCAATATCTGAAAAGTGCACAATTTGCGTCCACTGCCAATAATATGCCATTAATTATACTAAAACCAAAAACTGAAAAATGTAATACATTGTAACCTGTGTTATAATAATTACCAATGATAAATGGACATATGATGATATATAAATAATTAATTTTAAGTTTTAAACAAACTAAATCATCATTTCAGTCCCTGTCCCCAGGTACAAATATCCAATATTAAATGTATGCTGTAAAAATTTTTATAAATATTTTTTACTTTTGCTATTATATATTTATACCTATATATAGAGAATATGGGAAAATATAATGCTCCTTTACTCCTATAGATTGCATAATAAAATACTGTAGTAAATATATTTGTCCCTGAGGTTGACCATCATCTCAGACCCTCTAACCACACATTTAGGTTAACAGATGCTAGGTGGCGCTGGCAGAATTACTTCCATTGCAACAACAACTAAAGTTCAACTATCCACCATGGATGAAGGTAAGTTGTTTTTTTCATTGTTTCATTTTTAGAAATATTTATTTTTTGTTCTAAAAAGGGATGAGTACTTTTTTATAGCATCATTCATGTCCCCATATTTAACTTTTTATCTATAAAAAATAAAGTTTATTTTAACTTTATTTATGAAACATACAAATGTCACATGGAATATTTAATCATTTACAAGTGTTCAAAATGATTCAATAAAATGGCTGTGCAGCTGTTCAGACAAAAACATCACCTCAGTCCCCATCATCTCAGTCCCAATTATTAGACACTGATTATGGTGTTAACAGACACTTTCTTCTATAAAAGTTTATCCTACGCATAAAATATACATACTTGATCTCAAAATACAACAACAATCAAATGACGAAACATGTATCATTGTATATAATTGTATTTAGAAGATGGTACATTAATTCAAAAAAATAAAAATTCTGGAGTGAAATTGTCCAGTTTTCAGATATTGACCCATAAGTCAAAAGGGAAAGGTTTGTTTGCATTTTTTTCAATGCACTATATACATTTATATAAAATTATTATATTATTTTAAAGCATTTTTATTCCAGGCGGCCATTTTGGTACTTTAATGTTACCCAGCCACAGGTGATGAGTCGCCAAATATTATTCTATCGCCATCATTTCACTTATAGTGCAATAGTCCAAGTCATGTAACTTCCATAAACAATTACGGGCTGATCATTCCGCTTTTCATAAGAAAGTTTGCCATTTGGATTAAAGGATCAAAATTATTTTTTCAAATAAAACTACATAAACGTAGCCATGATTGCAAATAATTCTTGGCATTTTTATGTTAGCCGGGTGCAAATTTCACCAATAGCTTTTTTCTAGCTCACCAGTTAGCATTTATTCATTTTCGAGTGGTAAATTAAAACGGTACTACTTGGTTATCCCATCGTCCAAAAAAATATAGTCAAACTATAAGATTAAATGCCAATGATGGTTGATCGTAAATGTCACATTCATTTGACTTTAAGGAAGTCTCACGGGTTTACGCCATCAAGTTATCTTTATTTCGACATTTTATTTGTATTTTTATTAATGTTATGCTAATTTATTTGTTCTTTTGTTATTTAAAATAAAAACTATGTAAATTTGTATAATTTGGCGAAATTGGTCGACGGGATAACTACGACACACACACATAACGACCTCATCTTATGCAACATGTGGATGTAATTTCTGCACTTCAGTTACTCGTTCAACAAAATAGTAAATAATTCTTATTTTATAGTGATTGAAGTTACATAAACGTCTATTTTAGAGTTTATTTCCTTCAATAAGACATATATTTACTTAACCAAACCTTGCTATACCTAATAGTAGAATCAATCGACAAAACGACATAAACTTTTTAAAGTGATGAAATTTATGTAACAGATGTGGCATCCATTTTGTTACAACGTAATCAAAGTACACAGTGAGACACACAGTTCCCAGCAAACACAGAGCTATCGGTAAACAATCGGCCGACAGCCGCTTTGCCGTTACCGACGGTATGGGCACGATACCGGCTGCCGTACCGGTTCCGTATCTTTTTCGACACGCCGGGCGAGTGACGCCCGACAGATAGGCGCATAGCCAGTCCAGTATCGGCAAAACACTATGCCGATAGCACGCCGATAGCTATCCATATAAATGCCGGTTGCAGCCCGACACCAGCATCAAATGAAAAAAAATCTGTTGTGGTACCGCCATCTATGAGCCATCGCGGAAAGCCGATTTGAAAAGAACGTTTTGTGGCACTGGACGAGGTTGGTTTCGATCCAACGAACTCACGGACAAGAAGTAGACGCCTTGACCACTTGACCACGCAGACTTGATCAGAGGAGGATTGTATGAGGTAATAAGGGGAAGTCTTATCGATACGTAATGGTTTGCGATTAAAGGTAAATGGTAGATGGGAAAATTAGAATTTTGAAGTGTTTTTATTTTATTATTTATTTATTTATTTATTTATAATTGTCTTACGCGCCTTTATTTAAAAGTTAATTTAATATTTAAATGAATGAAATAAATATCTTAGCGAATTCGTCAAACCAAAGGAATTTAAGAATAATTTTAAGTTTAATTAAGATATAGATATAATTAAGCATAATTAAGAATAGATATAAATTTAAGAATAATTAAGTATTAAAAAATATTTTTAGAGGTCTTGTTCAGTTAATCAAATTTCCTTATTAGGATTATAATGTAATTACATGCATTGCGTTAATTTATAAAATATATATCTGTAACATGGAAAAATTTATTTTAATAAGTAAAAAGTTAATAATTATTAACTTTTAATTATAATAAGAATTCATTTTATGTGGTTTTGATGATTTAAAGTAGAACATATATTTAATGAGTATGTTGCAATGTTAATTTGTTACTTATCAATATTTTTAATTTAAAAATAAAATAAAAATATTAATTTACATTTTTTTTTTCTTTTGGAAGATAATTTTTAAATGCGAAATATTTCTGAATCTTTCTTATAAATTTAAGAATGCTTATTAAATAAAATAAGTGACTTTCAGAGGTTATTCTCTTAGTAAAATTTTCTCTTTAGGAATTATAATGTAATTAAATGTGTTAATTCAAGAAATATATATTTGTAACATAGAGAAGCTAATTTTAATAAAAAAAGAGGTTGGAAATTAATCACTTTTAATTAGAATAAGAATTCATTTTTTAGCATTTGATAATTTAATGTAGAATATATTTTTAGTGATTAAGTAGCAAAAATGATTCTTTTACTTATCAACATTTTTTAATCATCAAATAAAATAGATATATTAATTTATCTTTTTTTTTTTTTTTTTTTTTTTTTTTTTTCTCAAATAATTTTTTAGAAGTGGGAGATTTCTGAATCTTCCTTTTAAGTTTTAATGCTAAAAAGTTGGGCAGTTTTTTTTATATTTTTATAGCTTGTAAAATAATTTTAAGCACTTTTTTAATAATTTGATTTTTAAATAAAATAAGAAACATAGCTATTGCTTTTAAAATGAATATATAGTTAGAAAATAATTAATTTAAAGTTTTTTTTTCTACGATTAAGTTTATAAAGAATAATAATTTTAAGGGGCGATTTAAGAAACACTTTTGATGGTTCAAATAATTGTAAGCCTTTTTAAAATTATTTCAATAACAGCTTTTAAAATATATGTATAAGCTATTTTTGAAATTTTTTTTTGTTTGTTTGTTTCTCACTGTTAGAATTTCATACAAATGAAACACATGAAATATACATATCTTATCAAAACTCAAATTCAAACAAAATTAAGAAAAAGAAAAAAAAATGTCGGCTAAGACTAAAAATTCCAAATTCGGACCGATGTTGGCAAATCTAATCGGGCCACTATCAGAAATCACATATCGGTCCTGCGTCACTTGCCGGTGTAAGTCGCTTGCCGATATATAACCATAAGGGGACCGATTACGGTAATCGGCAGTCGAAAAAGCAGATTCTTATGTTTCAGTTGCCGACATGCTACCGACACTTCACCGAATCACTGTGCCCATGCCGACACTTAACCGACACTGCCGGCTGCGGTCCGATCGTGTGCCGAAAGGTATGTGTTTGCTGGGTTGTGGTACACAGTGAGACGTGATTTATTGTGTACCTACTATGTGGTTCTAATGTTAAAAAAGTTATTTATTAATAAAATAAAATATTTCTCTGTCTCTCTCTTTCTGTGTGTGTGTGTGTGGGCGTGCGATGGCTATGGAAATCTTCTACACGTTTGAATGAAGGTAGCCCAAAGTAAATCATTGTCCACCCGAGGTTCATATTTTTAATATTTTGAAAATATAGAAATATTAATTAGGAATCATAAACTGTAGAAAATTATTGATAGAGTGTGAAAATGTATGATTTATGAAAATATATACATTGTCTCACTGTGTACCACTTGTGGTACACAGTGAGACAATGTGGTACACAGTGAGACAATTTCCAATTCTCCATTATGCTGCTTCTGTGCTTTTATAAATAATTTCTATAAAACCATTTATGTATTAATGTGTAGCGTATTTATGTAGCTGAAAGATGTAGCAAATATATCTTCAAAAGAATAAAAATCGTGGCTATTCGTTAAGTAATAATAATTTTCATCTCACTGTGTACTACTCTTTCCTATTATAATGTCGATTATTAAAATTTCTTATTGAATTCTTTCAAAATTTCATGTTTTGTTATATTTTGTAGCTAGCCGATCTGCCTGACGTTGCCCGGCCCGTGATAATATTCTTAAATGAACCTTAAATTTGTATTATTTGTATTATTAAGTGCATGCGCTTCAAACTTTGTTAGTTCTAATTTTCACCGCCATATGACGAGCAGTTTTGCCAGTTTTGCCAGCCTACTTTAAAAAAAATTAGATTTCTTGATTGACAACACTTTCCTGACGTATTAAAATTCCCCTTCTTTTCTCCTTAATTAATATGTCATTAAATAAGGGGAATTTTACTGTTTCAAAAAATTGGTGCCAATCAAGAACTCTGCATTTTAAAAATGTAGCCCACTGGCAACACTGGTGGCGAGCTGTGTTTTAAACAAAGCTATATCCAAGCGAAACTTCATTGTTTAAATTTTCCGAAGATATATTACTCAGGGGGAGGGAGGAGGGGTACCGTAACAAATTAGAATCCATGAAATTTTCTGAAAATCCTTTAGTTTTACCTTCCACCGCCAGAGGTCATAATATGTTTAATATGACATCCGAAACGGGTCCCCAGTGGCTGCGGCCCTATAAATCAAGCGTGCTGCGCACGCTGTGCAAAATCAGTTAGTTATTTCCATGAAGTTGCCGCACTCTGTTTTAAACAAATCTTTTTCACGTGGTCTAATTGCTATATTTAATCGAAAGTACTTCTCCCTCTCCCTTCCCTGTCTCAGCAAATATAACAAATACAAAATATGTCTCGCGTGAAAAAGTGGCTGCATTATTTTTCGTTTCAAAATTCGATTTCACAAACAGCTGTCTATACTCAAATGATTTCAGATAAAATCACACGGTAATATAAACTATTAATTAATCTATATTCGTTAATTGCAGTCGGATTTTAAAGAAATTACATATTTAGATTCAGCGTTAAAAATACGCAAACATGTGTTAATTTCAAATTGATAAATTCATTATTAATAAAAAATTATATAAAGCTGCAGAATTGTCTAGTCTCTTTAGTCACGTGTTGCTTTGAAATAATTTTGAGTCCCACTCGAAGAACGCATCTCATTGCCTGCGAACATCTGAGCGAGAATTTATTCTGCGCGTTCATGAAAATCTATCATTTTGTTGAATTCTGAATACTTTTCCTTTCTTTTAATTTCGGGTTATTAATTAATTTCTCAACTAATTATTAGAAATTTAAAATTCTGAACCTCAGATGCACCAGGAGAGGCCTTTGACTTTCCTCACAAACATTTTGAACCTCGTGCGTGCTGTAGATTTTGCTAGCCATCGCAGACAGGCACACACACACAGAGCGATTTCTTATTTTATTAGTATAGATAACTCTCTGTTATGCTATATTTTAACCCTTTGCGGTTGTATGTCTGCTTTCACCCACCACAGCAAAGAACCATACTGATCTTATATTTATGCTAAGTCGACAAGCTTCGGAGAAAAGTAGAATTTGAAATAATGTTTTACAAATTGTGTTCAAGTGTAATTAGGCATTTGCACTTCTTAAAATATTTTTCAAATAATGCTTTAAAATGGAAAAAGAAAGTTACCGAAAGAAGAGCACTGTGTAATTGAATGTAGTTTTAAAAAGATAAGATATAATATTTAAAGAGTAAAGTCTGTTCTGTATGCTCAAAGAGAAAAATTAAGGGCTCATATTGGAGACTACTTTGAAAGAGACCACAGGATGGAGAAATATAAAATATAATTTTTACATAAAATTAAAATATATTTTTGTATTACATGTATCTAAAGTTTAAAAAATATTTAATCAATTTTGTTTTTCCTTCATAATCTTACATGTTATGTATTACTGTTCGTTCAAAGAAAATTAATTCCGACCAGCACGACACCTTTGAATAAACTTAATACGACCGCAAAAGGTTGATCTGCTGTACATGAACCTTTGAAGGGGTGATTTATTACACTGGCATCCAAAAGTTAAGTTACAGTGACTGGATGCTTCCGATTGCACACGGTTTGTCGAATATCTACCAACATTATTGGCGAATTGTTCTTGAACTTCTAGGATGCAAAGAACATGTTTGATTTTATATTTATCGGTGGAGTTTTATCGTGGAGTACAATTAGGGGGCTAATAATAAATTTAGTAATAAAATAATATTTGCGAACACCTATGTAACAGAAAAGGTTGTAAACGGTTTGTCACTGTGGTAAATGACTATTTGGGTCCTGTTAAACGTTTCTATGCATTTGTGTAAGCGCAGCACTCATATTCGTGAAGATGTTAACGTTTTTGTGAAAAATTCAGAAGTTTTTTTTTATAGCATACAGAGTTTTTAACCAAATTTAACACAACTTAACAAAAACCTGACAAAGAACAGTAGCAACAGTATACTGAAAGTAAAACATGTATATATTGAATATTTGATGAGATATGGGCAGTTTTATGAGATACTTTTTAACTGCGCATGCGCGGAAGATTTCAAAATTAATATTTCATAATTTAGCAGTCAGTATTTTGGGGCAACTTCTATAAAAAGTCCAGTCAAATGTTGCGAAAACTTAGAAAGATATAGTAAGCTGATTGAAAAGTTGTGAAAAATCCCTAATAATAAAGCTATTTTTAGGAAGCAACTCACTATCTCGACCCTATTTTTGTGAATTTCCGCGATATTTGACTGGACTTTTTATATAAGTTGCCCGAAATAGCTGACTACCAAATTATATAATAAACATTTTAGGATCTTCCACGCATGCGTAGTTAAATAATATTTCATACAAAAGCCCATATCTTATCAAATATTCAATATATTCGTGTTTTAATTGCAGTATTCTGTTGCTACTGTTCTTTGCCAAGTTTTTGGAAATTTGTGTTAAATTTCGTTGAAAACTCTGTATGCTATAAACAAAAAACTTTTGAATTTTTCACAAAAACGTTAACATTTTCACGAATATGAGTCACGAATAAACGTTGAACAGGACCCAAATAGTCATTTACCACAGTGGCAAACCATTTCCAGCCTTTTTTGTTACATAGGTGATCGCAAATACTATTTTATTATTAAATTTATTGTTAACCCCCTAATTGTAACCCCGATAAATCTTCATCAAGAAATATAAAATCAAACATGTTCTTTACATCCTAGAAGTTAAAGAACAATTCTCCAATAATGCTGGTAGATATTCGAAAAAACGTGTGCCATCGAAAGCATCCAATCCATGTACCTTAACTTTTGGAGGCCAGTGTACCCAACTAAGTCAAATTGTGTAAATGGGTGAGTATATTCTTTATAATTTAAAGGTAATTTTTCGTCCAAATATTTTTACTGAATTTTTCATATTAGTATTTTTACCTTCGAAATATTTGTTTTCTCCCATAATTGCTTTTAAAGCTAGATGGAGCATAATCCCGTGCTCGCGAAGACTCTTATTAATAATAATAAACACTTGCATGGAAATCAGATTAATTAAATTTTATAATAACGCAAAATAAATTACGTAATTTAGAATTGGATTTAAATAAAATATGTTTTTACTAATTCTTAAAATTTGGGTAATATTTGAATACAATTTTCAGGGTGCACGGTGTGAAAAAAATGCTACATGTCATTTTGAGTATGGCGTTTATAATAACTAGACAGCGGTTTATATGCAACTGCATACCTGCATATGGGTCATTCCACGTACACTGTAAAAAAAAGAAATCTTAAAAGAACAGAAAAAAATCTTCGAATTCCGACAGTAAAAATTACGTTAAGAGAATTCTTATGTCATTCCAACCTCATATCGCTTATTTTCATGTGAAACAACAAAAAATACTTTTTTCTTTGCCTTTAGTTCTCATTGCGACAGATTAAACTGTTATATAGCAGAATAAACGCTTTGAGCGAAAGGTCGTCCTGACATCTAGAAGGTCATTTGGAATGACCAATAAGAATTGGTTATCGTACAACCCACGCTAACGGCTTCTCTTGAAATATTTGTTGTGCCTTCGTCTTGTCACTTGTGTACTGTTTAAAATGGCAGAAGTTCAATAAAGCACGTTCATCAATTGGAAAAGAATAATATATACAGAATTTTTAAAAGAAAATCACCCTCAATATCACCATTGGAACCGGCGACACACACATTTGACATCAGAACAACATTAAACGGAGTAGTTTTCATATTAGAAAACAAACATAACAAGGTATGTTTTCATCCTTCTTTTAAATATCTAACAATGTTTTTCCGAAACGTAACAATATGTATGAAAAAAATTTCCAATTTGCTAAAAATATTAATTAAGCAATACTATTTATTATTATTATTATTATTATTATTATTATTTTATAATATATGATTTACTTAAATTATTAGTATTATTTTATACTTGATTATTTATGCACATTAGTAACTTAGTTGATCTAATTCTCTTAATAACTGGAGATTATCTTTTGATCTGTTGTTTATTTTAAGTTAAATTCATAATCTTAAGTTTATGATTAGTTTACAAATCTTGAATTTTTACATAGCTGTAAAATGATTACTTATTATATTTAACTTTTTATGACTAAGAGTTTAATTTTACTTCCTATGTATTAGTTCTAGAAATTTTGATTGAGATTTTGAATTAATTTTGTCATCAATTGACATACGCGATTAGTTTTGGAGTGAAAGTTTTAATAATAAACACGGAATAGCTGCATTAATTATTATTGTTATAGATAACTGATATTTCCGTTTAACATTAACAAGAATAATATTTATTAGATCTGGCGCTGTTCATATATCTTTATTGTTTAATTTTATCACATTTCCTACTATTTATTATGTTGTTTAAAATGGAGTGATCGATATTTTGATTAATCGTTCCATATGTTGATTCTGAAGAAATGCTTTTTCTTTAGTACAATCTTACAGTTAACTGTGGTAGTTAAGTTAAAATTTGTAAATTTTATTCACCCCATTTAATGAAATAAATTTTGATCTACAACTGTGTGAATTATTTTGAAAATAATTCCTATTTAAGCTTTAACCATTCATTTTACAGAATCAGCAAGTTTAATTTTGTTTAACATTTTAATTTAAATTATATTGTAATATTTTTTCTTATTTAGTTGATCATCATTTACTATATGCGGATAAACATTGTAAACTGTTAAGAAGAATGAAAACTCATTTTATCAGTTTAGCTGAAATGAAATATTTTTTTAATGATTATGTTTATATAGATAAAAATCACATTCAATACATATATTTCTTTTATTAATAAATATTTTTATGGGGGAGGGAGGAGTTGCCTTATATCGTATATATATTTTTTTATTATTCCGGGGGGGGGGAGGAGGAGTTTAAGATATCTTCTTTCAATTATTCCAGTCTTTAATGTACTTCATTCACAAATCTATATAAATTCAACTATTTAAATATTTTATTGCTAATAAGCTATTTAAATTACTTTAGTAAAAGTTTGGAGGAGAAATTCCTATAAATATTTATTATCATTAATATAAACAAATCGATCGGTAAATAGAAATTTTTCGTGTACCTAACCTATAATACGCGATTCTTCTGTTAAATAGAACCCCCACCCCCTCGCCAACAGGAATCGACCTACAGATTTGACTGTTGGGAAAAGCGTCAATTGTCAACACGAAGTGCCTGTATGACTACATATTTATGTCGTCTGATAACGCATTCTTTCGTTAACAGATATTTTCTGAAAACAGATATGTTCTGGCAACTTTTTGCTGCCAGAAATTTTCTGTTGTTTTACAAAAATATTTTTAACAGTGTAAAATGAGCAAATTTTTAAAAAATGTCGTGGCCAGATCGTAACCGATTTTATTAAAATTTGATACACAGGCTCAATCCATATTAAAATAGAGCTATGCAAAATATCTTCACAAAAAATATTTTTTTTAGCAGTTTTTGACATTTAAAAACTTGTGATAAAGAATGACATGTGTGCAATCGTCCAAAGTTGCAAGTTTGAAGTTCTGTATCTTGAAAACTATTTAACAGAAATGAACGTTTTTTGCAATATTGTAACCTCTGAAAAATTCTCTTCCTATTTATTGAGTAATAATAATCTGGTAACACCATGATTAATCTTTAATTGGTTGTAAAATTGAAAATTTCTGAATTTTGAGAAAATTAGAAACGTAATAAAAATCAAAGGAAGCTAAAAACATCTGTGAAATTGATGTCTGATGTAGTATTACATATGAAGATTAAATTCCCTAAGTTTGAAAGTTGCCATTTATTTCCTTCATCTTCAAAAAAACTGCATTTCCTTCATGTTCAAAATCATAATTTTCACTCTGATATATGAGTAAAAATATAAACAAAGGCAAGGTCCGACATTAACAATATTGCACAGACATAAAAATAAATAATTCCATGATATGCTAAAAAAAGAAAAAAAATTCAAGATTGCCTTTTGATTCCTAACCTAGCAAAAATGTGTTCAAAAAGGTAATATCTGTTACATTTAATGAGCTATTCATCCTTGATTCGCGCTCTTTTTTTAAAATATTGCACGATTTCAAGGTGAAAAAGATGAGTGCTGCCATCTATTTTTTGTATCTGGATTTAGGATTAGTATGTATTTTTTTCTTGAAAATGACTAATTTTTTTCTACTTTAATTAAATATATTCTTGAGGTAAAAATAAACTTAAAGCAAGAATAAACGTTTCTATAATTAAAATATACACTATTATCTATAATATCAAATCATTTAAAAGATTTTAAAAGCTTCCCCTCAGATTCAAAGAAGTGATAGAAATATTGCATTTTACTCTCAATATTTTTTACTATTTATTTTTTTTTCTCATTAAGGAATAAAAAGGCAAGAATGAAATTTTCGATATTTAAAATATACACTTTTAGCTATAACGTAAAAAAAAAAAAAAAAAAAAAAAAAAAAAAAAAAAAAAAAAAAAAAACCCTTGTAAGAGCTGTCCTTCTTGCTTAATCGAGTAATAGAAATATTGCTTTTTTCCCTAAAAATTTTTTAAAAATAATTTTTTTCTCATTACGGAATAAAAATAAAATTACTAACTTACGCCAATCTGTTACTTATTATTCATTCCTAATTATAAATAATTTTTAATATAGTCTTTCCATTCTTAAGGCTAATAATCAAAATTGAAATTTTAAGCTTTTAGGCAAAACCTCGATTTTGCATCCACTTTTAATAAAAATTTTAATACTTAGATAAACTATCCTGAAATCTATTATTTTAAATTTAGTTATAAATATATATGATCTACTTATATACTGATTTTCATTAAAATCTCTGACATGTCTGCCACAGCTGATTTGCTCATTTTGCATGGAATGACCCGTATGCAAGTACACATTTCGCGTAAAATGCGTTTAATATAAAGGTATGAATGCATATATTGCCAGTATTATTGCAAGACATTCCTACTTACATGCATATTTTGAACATTTTAGATACCCATTCTGCAAATTGCTCTAAATCCTTTAAATAATGTTTCAGCATTATATCATGAATAAATCGCAAAATTTAATAACTGTTTTTTCCTCAAATTTCCAAGGCGATTGCTTTCCGGATTTTACAAAAGGTAATATTTATTATATATCGTTCTTAATGTTAACAGTTAAAAAATAATATATTATTATACGAAATTAGCGGCTATAAAAAACCGAAAACACAAGCAGCCCTGATATTCAAATCAACATTTGGTATTTTTTTTTTAATTTGTGCTTTATAATTCAGCTAATTGTAACGCCATGTATGTCAAAACATGGAAATAGAAATGATTAATAATAATGATCAAAAACGATTTTCTTACACAAAAGACTGCGGGTCGTTTTTAAAAGCATGTGAGCTTCTAAAGTCCTTTTTAACCTTAAAAAATTGCAAGAATATTACTTTTTTTTATCAGGGTGATTTTTAATTTACATATCTCTGCATTAAATTCTATGTAATGCATTCATATAGACTTAAATAAATAAAAAAAAATATTGCGTACAAATTTTAAGAAAGTTCACTACTACATACAATTTTTGTGTAGAAAATGTATGTCACAATCCATGTATTCAGTTCTGTATGCACAGTGTGCCCCCATAATCCGAATTTTTGTTGATGACTTTAAAACGGTGATTGTATCGAAATGTGAATCAGTATAACATTTTATGATGTATAATACGATGATATCAGGGAAATGCTGAAATTTTACTGTGATTCATATGTTACTATGAAACTGTATGTGCTGTGAAAATGTATATTCCGAAATACGGAGCTTCCAGTTAAATTTTATTTGGATACGGATGAGAGTTATATCCAGTTGTTCACGTAAAGTTGTCATATTTCAAAGGAAATAAAGTATGTTTTGTCATGGAGTCACTGGGTGCCTTTTTTACTCATGGCATTGTTACATTGAAATTTCGGACATGCTGGGATGAATGGTATTTTACTTGTGAACACTGTCCAGCAAAAAAAGTGTTGTCAAGAATTGGTGTGGGTATAACCTGAATCTGAGGGTTAGCTGGAGCAGCTATGTTTGAATATTCCTACATCTTTGTAAAATCTTACCACGTGAAAATGACAGAGGTATGTCACAAGTTTAAGCGATGGGAGACTAAATGGTACATACACCTCTGTCCTGGTGATGGAAGTGAGTTTTAAAAAAATGGCTTCTTCTCAAGAATAAGAGATCGGTTAACGAAGTTCAGATAAAAAACCTGAGAACATTTTCAGAGAGTAACCAACTCAGTAATTATTCTAAAATTATTCATATTATGTGTATTCTGAGATGTGTCCAGTATTAAATTTTTGTAATATGATTTAAATTTTTTAGCCCCAATATGCTATTTCTTTTGGGCAGTAATTAATGTGTCTTCTCTAAAAAATAACGTTAAGTTACATAAGCCAGTTACTAAATAAATCAGATGTATCATTGTAGTGTTAAATACTCTATTGCAATCTTTGTAACTTCGAAATATCGCACATTGTCAAGTTTTGTACCGCCGTATATGAGAAAAAGTACTTTTAAATGCCATTTGTTTGAAAATTGCATCTAAATGTATTTTTGAGACATTAATTTTCTGTAGTTTTTAACGCCAATTTTTTTCTAATTTTGGCAAATGAAGTACTCCATTTCTGTAAAGAATAAAGGAAAAAAAGTTGAAAAATAGTTAATTATTATAACTTTTGTTTGCAATTTCCCCATAAAAGCGGAAAAAAATTGTAATTAAAATACTTGATATGTTGAAAAAATATAAATTTTTGATTTCTGATAAAACACGGAGCTATTATAAACTATATTTAATTTTATGTTCCCATATTAATGTTATCAACATATGAATCATTAGATCATTTTTTTGTCAAGTTTTTAGAATGACGACATCGCTGTTAGCTCGATTTGTGTATTATTCAGCGATAGTGACGTCATATGCATACTTTTCTTTAGAGGATGTCTAAGACTCTATCGTAAATGAGGAATTTTTCAGGGATGCAAATGACGACATTTTATATAAAATAAAATTGTGTGTTTTAAGTTTTAAACCTGAAATATGTTTTGTACTATTTATATTTATATGCATATATATTTTCTTTCCATCGGGGGCGACACTAAATTCTGAAAAAAACAGAATTCCTGTTTTCTAGCTTATGTTTTAATTTTTAATTTTCTGTTGGGCTGTAATAAATAAAGTTAATGAAAAATGCGGCTATGTCACTCTTGAGCTAGGTCTTACATCCCTTTAAGACCCAACCCGCACAATCGTGCGGGTTAGACATTCATGTAAATTCTTGCTTTTGAAACAGTCGTATGTAATAAAAAACTGAATCGAACGATTGTTCTGGTTTGCAAAAATAATAAAGTATCATTTTTTATCAACAGATGACGGTTGTAGTACATGTTTTACTTTTAGCTGTCATGACTAGCTTTGTTTACAAGTACAACGGATACAGCTCATTATTTTATCTGTCGTAAAAAGGTAATTATCAGTATATTTTTAATTTCTTGAATAAATATTTTTGCTTCAATGTCTAAATAAGTGTAATATAATACAAAACATTAATTATACACTATATATGTTGCTCGTAGGACTCAATATTTCGTTACCCACACGATCGTGCGACTTGGGCGTTACGTTAGTCAATGCTACTGCAAAGGTAAGAGATTTCTGAATGTTCATCTTGATTTCTATTTCAATAATTTTGGTGACAGCCAGAATAAAAATGAAGTATGTTATTATATAATTAATGCCATATTATTTTCTTGGGTGTTGTCATGGATGAATTATTTTTTTTTCTTTTTTTTTTTTCAATAAATTTTTACTTTTTTTTTCTTTTCAATTAATAAAATTTTGTAATACATTCTGTTATTTTTTATAGAATATTTTGTTAACTGTTAACAAAGCAAAATAAAACACTTTTTGAGATGTCTAAACCGAAAAGAATTCTAACAGAAGAAGAAATATTGCAATTGATGAATAAATCAGACTCTGAAATTAGTGATCTCTCGGATGATGACGAGATCGCGGACAAAACATTTGAAGCAGATTTATTAGAAGGATAGTCAAGTTTAGATGAGCTCGATGAAGAAAAATTTACAAATATTTCTAAAGAAATGACAATTTTGGATCATTCTTCCTCAACAAAGTCTTCTGAAATCATTCGCCAAAGTTCTACTTCCAAACCAAAGAAAACGAAAAAAGAAAAAAAATACATTAAAAGTAGGATTTTAAGAAGTTAATTTCTGTACCTCATCCTAGATTTCACGCAATTGCAGCTATGTCTTTCATTTCTTAAAAAACTTAGTAGTAATAGACTTATAGAAAAAATATAATTAATATTATAAAAAAGTTTTAAAAATATGACAAACATTTTTAAATTAATTAAAATATAAATTATTTGAAGTCGATAAGTACATCTCGAATATTAACTTCTTTTTCTTTTTTAGGCTTTAGATCCAGTAAGGATTCCATTGCAGTATTTCAGCCAATACTTCTCAAATCATGTTATAAGTAATGATTACAAAGGAAAAGCCCAACACGCACGTTCGTGCGGGTACTCTCCACGCTCCAGGGGGTGACGAAAAATTTTGTAATTATTTTTTTAAGTGTCATTAGGGTCAGTATAGAGTTAATAACCAGAAGAATGTAATATTTAAATGTGAAAATGTTTCGGGTCTTAAAGGGATATGTTATACATAAGTTGTAGTTGGCTACGATATAGTAGATTAAAAATATCATGACCATATCTTTATCATTTTTGTTGTATGAGTATAAATCCAGGTTCACTTTGGAATGATATATCCTGTCCTTTGATAGTTTAAATGGATTGAGACCTTTGTTGCGTGTACAAAAATTATGTGTATAAGAAACTACTGCCACCTCTAAAACTGTGTCTACCAGAAACAAATACACATAATTCATAACTCAATAATTCAGCAATATAAACATAAAATTGTAATTAAAAATGGTACATGCTGAAAATATTTGTTATATATATTTTGAATCAGCATATCAGAATTATTTTAAATCATCTATTCTTATTAGCGTACTTAATAAAAAGCTTCTTACATAGCGTAATTAAAAAGATATATAACGAAGAATTACATGAAATATTTTTGTTCAAAAGGCAATTATGTAACTGGGGAAAAACAGATTTTCCGTATTAATTAAGCAAAAGGCAAAAGAACAACAATAGAGGGGGAAAAAAACTTATGAATAAGAGTTTTATATGTGTTGAGTATTTTAAATCTTTCTCTTTTTAACGTATTTTAAAAGTCTTATTTTTTAATGATGTTTAAATGTAAGTATTTAAATGTTGCGTTTTTCCTTTTCTTGAACTTTTAACTGCATAATTAATATAAACATATAAGAAAACAATAAATTTAAAATTATTAAGTAGAATAAAGTAGTAACATAAGGTTTCATTAAATTTAGTCTAAAAACAAATTGATTATTTCAATATTTTTAAAAAAACTGTTAAGAGTTTCCTTTGTTTTTAATTTATCAATTTAAATGCAAAAGAAAAATTTAAAACAAACAAACCATACAAAAACCATGTATCTAAAACTGAAAATACTTCTTTCCGAGAAATCCTTATTTGCATAATCTCGAGTTTTTTAAAGCAAAAATTCTAATATCCCTATTCTATAAAACGACTGCAAATGTATATCTATCTAAATTACAGATGTAATCCAAATATCCTATAGCATGCTCACGTAGTTGAGATTGAATATCGACTGAATAGTTGCAAGTGGTTTTAAAAATTCTGATTTATTCCGCGTAGATTGGGCGGATATCTTTAATGTTTCTGTAAAATATTGAAGAAATATGGCAGTTTATAGGAGTTTGAGTTAATTACATTTTGCTTAATTATTTATCTTTAAAAATCTTTACAACAAAATTAAATCAGCCTTTAAAAAGAATAAATTCCCACAATTAACAGACATTATTTCGCATATATTTAGGAATAGTAAAAAGTCTAAGTTTCTTCAGAAATATTGTTTAAACATCGAAACACCCTTTTCAACAGGTTCGTAATTGCACTTTGTTTAAATGTTTTATGAACATAAGGGGAATATTTTTGGATGATGAATAAGAAAATTGTTTATATTATATTTTTGTAAATGTTCTTTAGATATACAAAAGCATTCTTTATTTTCAGTGTAAACATTGACTCTCTGTCCACAGAATTTCACAAAGGAACGACGGAATCTAAGGTGTTGAGCATGAAATTACAATGATAAAATCGTCGTGCGTGGTCATCCAGCATCAATGCTTCCACCAATGTCGCATGGTATGGATGCGCATCATATGCATGTAACAAATGTCAGACACGCTGACCACATGCCTCGATTATTTCCGCCGTGCTCAGTTGTGGAATTAAAAGGGCGATTGCGAACCTCCGCCGGGGTCACTCGAACATTACAGCTTGTCCGTCTACTTGTTGTGGGTCGTGGTGAAATAGAGCCGGTCTCTCTAAGATGGTACAATGCATTAGTTATAGTTTCAAGCGCTGTATGTAGATCCTTAGGGAAACTTTCAGAATAAACACTCACAGCCTCCTTGACATTCACCATAAATATCATTTCGGCATATTGCATGTATGCGTAGCTTGCCATCACGATCTCAGCTCTGGCTAGCATGTCCACTGCTAGATGGCTCGTGTTTTATCCCGAACGTGTGGCGCTGTGGTGCTATTGTAATTTGCATAATCCGAATTTTCATGCTCGGTTGGTCGTTTGCATTCCGCTGCCATTTATCTAGTACTTAGTGAATATATTTTATTCTCAATATTTCAGTCTTCGTTTTGTATACGACCCCTAAAAATCAGCTCAAATTTTTAGATGAAATAACCCTCTTTGGTGATACCCCGATTTGGCGATAGAGGCTAAAGGTGCTTTCACCGTAAAAAGGACATTGCACCCTGATTTTGATCTCGAATTATTTTAATTCGTCTTTTAACTGATCCCTCAATGAAAGACAAAATCATGTGCAAAAATCTCAAACTTTGAAATTTAATAACTGTGCCAATTTTTGTAGTACATTTGTCAAATTTTGTGTTATATCTGCTATGATAATTGTAAACTTTTACTAAATATAAGGGACTGGGGTACCATATAAAAAGTTAGATTTCGTAATTTCTATAAAATTAATTTTTTACTTAAAATAATGCCACAACATGAATATTTATCTGATATGAAACGTTTTTGTAATTGGAACTATATGTCTACGACCAACGGTTGAGAAATTAAAGGTTGTCGATATATAACATATTGCACCCTGTATATATAAAAAGGGAAGAGAGATTTGCAAATGAAGATTTCAGTATATATGTAAAGAGTTTTATTCGAAAAAAGAAATTAAATTTGTAAAAGTATATTTTACAAATTTGAAATAAATGTACAAAAAATAATTAAACTTAACAATATTGCAATATTTCTTTATATCTGTTAAAACTTCAGTGAATTTGTCTCATATTTAATAACCTGGTTTTCCGGAATTCCTCATTTACATAATCTATTAAATTAGAGACTTAAGCTAAATATTCTATATTCATTCACACATAGATGGAAACGAACATCTTCATAATAGTTAAGAGTGATTTTCAAAATGATATTCATGCTGAGGATTGATTGATTTGAATTCCACAATGAGGATTTTCATTCGCCAAATGTGTTGAAGAAATCTTTCTTTTTTTTCTGTATTCATATTGACATTTCGATGTTTTTTGTTGTTGTATTGAGAGAAAAATATTTGTGTGGTCAACTGGCAAATTTTAAAAACATTAATTGTTGTTTATCTTAATTTGAGTAAATTAAGTGTTTTCCAGTTGCTCCAAATTCTAAAAAAATAAATCAATCTGTCAGTAAATATTAAAATATTATTTTCTTTAATTTAACTTTTAGTGGGGAATTGATATTATATACATAAACTTTTTTAAAAAACGGTTGGAGTATTTTGTAAATGCAAAACTGAGATAAACAGAATATCAGATTTAAAAAATGAAAGATTCCTATTAACACTTACCTTAAATAATATTGAATTTATATTTTTAAAGAAAAACACAAATCAAACTAGATATGTAAACTTTCTATGTAATGTTTTAATTTCATTATTTGTTATTGTTTAAATCTGGTTTTAAATCTTAGATTTGGTCATTCAATTTTAGCTTTGCAGATTTTCGTAAGGCTTTCTTGCATAGACTGTGACATTATTTTAACCAAGGCTTATGGCACTTTCAGCCAACAAAAATCTACAAGAACCCTTTCCTGATGATAGACATGATTATTCCTGGAGAAATGTAGGATATTTTAAAACAATAATAACATGGCTGACAAGTTTTTGAAGAAACATCCCCACCAATTTTAATCGATTCTAAAAAATCTTTTGTAAGTCATAAACACCTAAATAATTAAATGTTGTGTAAATTTAAATTTCACTATTCTTTTATCGTATTAAACACTGTAAATGAAAATTATTTTTTCGAATAAAATAGTTTTTCAACAGGGAATATATTTATGATTATTTTAATGTAATCTACTTTTGGAGGAAAAAAAAACATCTGCAATCACTCACTATCATTTTAGTTATAATTTAGTTATCAGGCTTATTTTGTTTTTTTGCGACACAGTTGCTGAATTCAATCTTAAAATGAAATTCTCCGATTTCTTGCTTGAGATTTTCTCCAATAAAAAAGCTAACAGATTAAACACAGTAGCAGTGAAAGTAATCTTTAGATTGTGATTGATGATCTAAAGTAGATGTTCTTGCAAGATAAATGATAAGCTCAAGTTTAGCTCAAAGAGATTACTTTAAATCCACAAATAAAATAAAAAATCCAAATTATTTCTACAATATTTGAGAAACATATTTTATTCGCAATGGATTTTTCTGGAAGTACAGAAATAATATTAGAATATTTTGTATTTTAAAATGCTAAAAGTCAATTTTTTGTTTACATTTTTCTCATAAATATAAATACATAAAATTAGTTTATCGTAATTATTATCTTATATCATCGATTTATGTTATCGTAAAATACACGAGAAATCACGTGTTTATTAAAAATAGGCATTTATGTCACAAAGAAATTCCTTTGTTACTTAAAATAACTATATAATTTACTGCTCGGTGGTTTAATTTTCTAAGATTGACCTTTTTTAAAAACGTGAAACTTATTAAATATAAATTATTTGCGCTTAATATGCAAAACTAATACGTTTAGGAAAAGAAAAAGGAAAAAAAATAAATGTTATAATTGTTAAGTTATATCGTGAAGTGTTTTTGATAAACAATATTTTGGTGTTTTTGATATAATTAGCTGAAGGCAAATTCAATGGATAAGTGCAATGTAAAAAATTCCAGAAATATATGTAGATTAGAGTAGATTATGGGTAAATTTAGATGTGCAGATTAGGTTTTGTGTCTTTAAATCAGTGATATTACAGTATATTATGTGTAGAGCAGATTTATGCGGACATAATTCAGTCAAAACATTAAAAATAAATAAATAAATAGGCAGATAAACATTACATTTACTCAATAAGGAGATATTTTGCAAATATTTACTGGCAATGTGGGGAAACTTTAATTTTAAAAATCTTTCCTTAAATCAAGAAAACTTACTGTTTTTCATGCATTACGTCAAAAGGTTTATAAAGATGAGAAAAATAACTCCTATAATGAATAAGTACAGCGTATTTCTATTGTACTTTTATTGTTTTTTTGCATCTTAATCATATTTTTAAATTTTTCTCACAGTATTAATTTTTTTAAATTCACCGAGGGAACATATTACATATTCATAAAATCTTTCCTGTTTTTAGTTTCATAACTTATGTTTGTATATCCTTTTTATTTAGTACTGAAATATGGATATCATATTCTTGAAGTATTTAAATTATTATATAAATATGTGTAAACATAAAATAAAGGATAGGGATAGTTTCATAGATTGATTTAAAACATTCAGTGATGTTCATTGGAATACAAAATACGATATGTACTATTTTATTTTTAAAAGAGCAAATAAATATGTAAAAAAAAACCCTTAAACCTTTAATGTCGTTTCGAGAATTGCAGAGTGTCATTTGGTACATACGAAAAACAAAGGAAATTTGAAAAATAAGGAAACGAAATACGAAAAATAAAGGAAATTTTGGATAATCAGCAAACAATCTAACCACGAATTCAGACACCTCTTACAATAGACGCTTGTATTATTTTCCGTCATATATGACACATAAATTGTCTAAGATATCACAATTAAATAAATTGTATAGCAACAAAAATTAAATAAAAAAACTTATATGGCTATTTTGATAGATTCATTTTCATAAAACATATTGAATGACATATAGTTGAAGGAAATTAAAATATTTGGTTTTTTATTTTGTAAAAAGAGCGAGTTTAAGTTCTCATGTATGTTTTTGATGACAATACAACATTTTAATATTTTTAAAATTTAATTATAAGTTAACACTACAACAACCAGGAATTTTATTCAAGTTTTTGAAAAATAAATTTTTATTTAAAACTAATTAACATATTTAATTAACTTATTTTTTTTATTGTATATTTATTTATTTATGAAAACATTTCCAGTTCAAATCCAAACATACCCTACTCATTCCTGAAGTATCACATGTGATACTTCCAAACAGAGGTGGATATAACCTAAACTATTTGATTTTTTTTTTACATTTTTAATTTACTTCTATATAGCGGTGTTGCCAGTGGGCTACTTTTTTAAATACCAGATTCCTTGATTGTCGCCACTTTTTTCAAATAGTAAAATTCACCTTATTTAATCACATATTAATTCAGGCGAAAACAAGGGGTTTTACCATTTTAGATAAGTGATGCCCATTAACAAATTTGAATTTTAAAAAAGTTGCCTACTGGCAACACTTGCTATATAGTTCAATGTTTTGGGCTTTGGATCAAAATCAATAAATGGCATGACTGTTGCTTATTTCGTCATAAAATAAGTGCTATCTTCATCTGAGTTAGTAAAATGCATTCAAGACAGTGTGTGAAAAAAAAAAAATCACACTTAATTAACTTGAACGCTTTACAATAAAAGAAATCGAGGATTTGTAAATCATTCAATTGATTAAAGGCCTTCTATTTGTTACTGCGTTATTTAGGTTATTGATAATTAAATTGATATTTTAAGGGTTTTAGCAATTTTAGATCCGTATTTGTGAACCTAAATTACCAGCCCCCTGAAGTATCAATTTCATAAAAATGGGTATTCGCAGTGTTATTTTTCCTTCGGGTCTGAAGAGGATATGAAAAGTATTATGTAATTTTTCAAAATTTAAAAATGCAAACAGCAATGGAAATGCACTTCGAAAAATTGATGCCCAGAGACAGTATTGTAACCGAAATCTTTTGTGTGCCCTGTAAATGACCGCTAAATGCTATGCACGCCATATTCCACAATAAGCATCTTGTAGTACATCTTAAGGATGTACTTGAGTTTCAATATATTTGAAAGAGGTAGCATCATTAAAATACACACGAAACGATTTTTTATAGACTACAATGTCACGACATTATTTAGTGTGTCGATGTAAGCTAACGCCAACCAATTCATTTTTAATATCGAACAGGCTATGGTAAACCTCAATGATATATATGTTATATATATGAGGATATATACATAGCTATTCGACTATGTTTACTTGAGTTAGAATACAAACAGACGGACGGACAGGCGGGCAGATAGACAGACCGACAAATATTCATCAATATTTTCCAACTATGCTAGAAAATGTTAAAAATACAAAAAAAAATGTATATTTACTTAGAGTTCAAAAGACGCATTATAAAATAGAAATTATACAATGCTTACTCCATAAAACATCTAAGGAAATTCTCTTAATACAGGTCAAAATGACCGCTATGGTGGTTTTAGTGTTAATAAAATTATTTTAAAGCATTTTTCCATCATCATACCACAGATGATAAATCGCGAATTATGCATGGTTGCAATTACATACTAGTTACAATAACAATGGATTTATTTATCTGCCAAACCAATCGATCTGACTGTTAAACTGCAAAACGAAAGCGTTAAAAATTAGAAATGCAAATAAAAATAAAGAGTGTAATATATATATATATATATATATATATATATATATATAAAAGCTTTAATAAATTAATAATTTTATGTTAATAAAATTGTGAATATATATTAAGAAATCGATTTAGAAATCCTGAAAATAATTTCTTTTTTCTTTTCGTGTTGCTCTATTGAAAACAAACAGTGCAAAGAGCAGTTAATTTTTATTAATCGAGTTATGTGCCCACGCTGAATTAATGTATCCCATGGGAAATGTTTGGGGAAAACTGAAATTGCAGTCATGAAATTAAGCGTGTTGATTTTCAAAATAAACATTGAATGCTTATAAAAAAGATTCCTTAAAAAAAAAAAAAAATATATTGTTATGTTTATTAATTATTGTCAATTTTAGTTCATGTTAAAAACAGTTAAAATTATTATTATTTCAGATTAAGTTCTGTTAAGATTAAATGGTCAAAGACAATGTAACGCCACCCTCATAGCATGCATGGTCACGGTGACGTCGTTGTGACCTCACTGTAAGTCACTGTGGTCACGTCACATCTTTGACCAAAATGCCACCACTCAGTGATGTCACATTGTGACTGAGATGTGAACTTCTTAGAAAACCTTAAAAAATTACGAAAATTCTTCAAAACATGGTATTTACTGTAAAATTATATTTTTCTGGCAATTAAAAAAAATTGCGACATCACTGTTATGTCACTGCTGTGTAACGTACGTCACGTCACATATGTGACAAAAAATCACCATATTGTGTCACAGTGTGACAAAAATATGAACTTCAAAAATCTTTGAAAATGAGGAGAAATATTTTAAACAGTCACGAGTTACAGCGGCATAAGGAATGAAAATATATTAGCCGATAGCAAATGGTAAATTCTGTCACTAAAGGGGAGAGGGGGGGGGGGGCATAATAAATAAAGTGCACGATGCAAGCATTAATAAACTAAATTTTCAGGCTATATTTTATTAATCTGATATCTAAGACAGTGAATGTATACATTTTCATGATTTCAATTTTATCTAGCATTTGGATAATATATTTAGAATTAGGAATATTAAATTTATACACTTTACATATTTAGTTTGCTGGGTGGAAATTTCTTTCTTTCTTTCTTTTTTTACCGACCAGGATTATTGGAAACACTTCTGTGGTTTCAAACTAAAAATTTTCTATTACAGTTAAATCTGCACCTTTTAATGAGCACGTAGAAAGAGTCTTCAGAGTTTAGTCATCTATGCATTTCTTGCTATAGAATATTTTTATAATTTGTATTCAAGTCATAAATTCTACTTCTTTCTGATTTTTTAAATAAAATTAGCATTTTCCGAAAATAAAAGAAATATACAAAATTTGTGCAAAACAAACTTTACTTTAAAAAAAAAGAAAAAAAAGGGGGGGGGGGTCATTATTACCATTAAATTTATTTTTACACCTTTTAAAAATATAAACAATGTTTTATCTAACAAACTCTATTTATGAATATTATTATTATAATTATTTAGAAAAAAAGAACTTTACAATACATTTTAACTTGAATTATTTGGTACGGATAAAAAGAAAAGGTTAAATACATTGGACATTTCTTCAAATACAAAATTTTAATTAACGATACTTTCAGAAAATTACTGCACATTCATGTTCCAAATCTCTTGCATAGAAAAACAAGTAATCCGTAACAGACCACCTGCTTGAAAATCGTCTGCCCTCAGAAAAATAAATATGAGAAGACGCGGGAAATAGTTCACTGTTTTTAGAACATCACCACGTCTACAACACTTTAAGATAAGGAAATGACCATTTTAGGATACACGGATATTAATGCAACGTATATGTAAGTCTTATTTAATTTAAATATTTTATTCCTGATTGTATATTATGAGTTAAATAGTTTTATGTTATATTTGTAAGAGACTGATCTGTAACTGTCAGAAACGATATTTTCCAATTCGATAACTGTAAAGAAAAATATCTTAATCTGCCATCGCTTGAAAAAAAAATGCTGATTTATGCCTACATTCATACTGGAATTAATATAAACATTAATTTACTCTTACTTGAGACTGAAAATTTATGGAACGACAATAATTTGGAATTATTTTATCGGCTTCTTACTATTTTTTGATTACTAACACTTATAGTTATTATTATTTTGGGGTTAAATATGATGTTCGATTATCATGAGATTACGAAACTGTTTCAGATTAGAAATTAGCATTATACTGGGAAAATGTATTTTTACATATTACAGTAATGAAACATTTGAAAGAATTTTCTTTTAGTGCTAATAATATTTTAAATTATCTTTTAAAATCCTAAATCTTCAAACCAATGTTTTCAGATTTAACATTTGCCAAAATTATAAAATAATAGGAATTCCTTATACCATATGGAAAAATTTTTGAGATATTGTTAAATCTACTAATGCATTTAATTTATCTATTGTAGTTTGCTGTTGTTTAATAGAACAATTATAAATTCTAATTATTATTTTTAGTGTTTTTCAAATTGGTATATTTATTTTTTTTAATTGTATATAAGCATTTTTTCTGTTTGTGATTTTAATCAAACATTTAATTATAGACATTCTGAATCGGTTATTAAATTTTCTTCTATTCTAAATTCATTTTCTACGTTTATGATACGCGTAATTATTGGCACTAAAAAGTAAAATATGATATTTAAGCATTGAAATAAAGTGTTTTTCATGCCTGATAGGAAGTTATAGATTAAACTGCTTTAGTATATATTTTTTAAAAGTCCATATAATACAGGATACATAATATAGGACACAAGTTGAAAAGTGCGTATGACTTCGGTTTGTCTCTCCGTCTGTCCGTCTAGCAGTCTGTCCGCACTCTAACTCTCGAAAATATACTCGGAATGCCCTGAAATATTTAGATATTATTGACGTTTACCATAGCACGGTACCTATTTGTAATGAAGTTTGTAGCATGCTTTGTTCATTTACAGGGACAGCCAAAAGTTTTCCGTTACATTACGGCCTATGGGAAAAAATCGTTTCAAATGATTTTTAATGATTTTACGCACGCTTTCAAACAGAATAAAATTTATATGCATTTATGAAGTGCACTAAAATATGCATTCTGTTGACTATGCAATGCAAAGATTAGTTATTGTTCATTTACAGGGCTAAAAAAGGAATTCTAATACATAATGATATAGGGGTGAAGGGAATTGTTTGCGACATACTTTAATTATGTTAATCTATTTCACATATAATGAAATTGATATATGTCGCTGAGGTTTACATACTATAAATTATTTCATGTATAATACGAATAATACGTATATAGCATTTACAGGGACACACAAAATATTTCAGATCCTATATAGTATCCGAAGTACTGTTCATTAGCGATGATTGCTGGAAATGTATTTTTAATTATGATATGCGCTTTTATGATTCACTATATTTATGCGTAGTATATGGTGCATATAAATGCAATAATTCCTATACAAGACTACACAAAAGTATTCGTAAGGATTACTGGGTATGGGCGCAAATTGCTTAAAGATGGTTTTTAAATGAGTTATGCTTTTTTTCGCTGAACTGCATTTAATTTACCAAGAAATGTTTGTAGAATATAGATAAAATGATATACAGGGTCACGTAAAGAGTTGGATACATGGCCGTCTATATATTATAATTTCTAAAAATGTGATTTCAGCAGTTTTAAGAGTGTCTTAGTTTGAATTAAATTTTAACTAAATAGTAGCGTGTAATAAAGATTCTAGGTAAGCTACAGGGTTGTACAAAAGTATTCAAGTATGTTTCCATACATTTGTATAAATTGCTGAAAAAAAATTTCAACCTGTTAGGCGTTTTCTTGCTAAACTAAATTTTCCCATTATATAGTATATATACACTTAAAAAAATGGGTACTCAAAATTGAGTAAAAAGTACTCAATTTTAAATGGGTCACATATTCAAAATAGCTCCGATCCAAATGTACTCAAAGTTGAGAAACACATGTACTCATTTTTGTTCCATGGTTGTGATCCAATAATATGAATCGTTATGCACAGCGCCCCCCCCCCTTCACACACAAAACCCCCCCAAAAATTAAAGTAAAATATACTGACATTTATTACCCGTTCAAAGTTCTTAACAAGAAATGTTTAATTGATTATTTATTAAGAAAAATAGCAAAATTCTTAACAAGATACTCAAATCGAATATTTTTATGACAAGAGCATTATTTCCAAGCACTTTTAAATTATTTTTAAAATACTGTGCATAATTTAATATTTACATTAATAAACATCATTTATGCCGCCATAAATGAAATGAACCATTACAGGGTACAAAACTATTCGTTTGTTTGGGTTTGATAACATGTGATGTTTCAAAATAGAGAAGGCATAGGTTCATTTTTGATCCAAAAATATTCAATTCGATATGAGTACGTCGGTTTACTCATTTTTGAGTACTTCATTTTTTTTTTCAGTGTATCAACCTACAGATCAAATACAGGGCTGTTCAAAAGAATTGGAAAACATATTTGGCTATGGACGGTAACTGCGGAAATCAGTTTTTCAAATGTTTTATGCGTTTTCTAAAATGTTTACTTAGTTATCTTATTTACGTTATTTCCCTAAATTACGATGTCTTGTTAAAGTATTCAGAAAGTGTTGGAAAGTATTTTATAATCTATGCTTAACTCATGATTTTTCTTACTCTTTTTTTTTTCTATTTCCCAGATCAGTCTTTTCCTATAAAACATACCAAATCTATTTAGCTCATATTCACAAAATACAATATACACGGGAATAAAAAATTTAAATAAATATTGCTTATCATGCCGCTCTATAAATAAGAAATGTATTAATATCCGTTAGTCTCCATGTTCGTATTTAATAAAGCAATGACAAATCATAACAAATTAAAAAAATTACACATTCTAAATATCAAGCTTGAACTCAATATCAAGCATAGAACTTAATAAAAAAATATTTCAGTTGATAAGAATTGTTTTTTAAGTGAAAAAATTAAAAATGTTTTAGAAGAATCAGACTCCAAAATAGCGATATTTTGCTAAAAAGTACTGTAAAAAGATAAGATTTTATATTTACAGCAAAAGTTTATTTTAAAATTCATCGCTGTATTAATACTTAGAAAATTTTCCAGAGGGAATCATTTGCCTTATATATAATATTTCAAATGAAAATCAAATATCAAATTAATTGTTTAAAAGGCGCAAAAGCCAACATAGTGAAAAAGATTCCTTGCCGGGACTCGAACCCGGGCCATCAGTATAGCACACTGACATTCTACCGACTAAACCACACGGAACTTAATTAAATCCAGCATCGATTGAAACTATATTAATAATTGGAAAATTTTCCATGGAGTAACATTCGCCTTGCATACAACATTTCAAATTAAAATTGCCTTTTAAGCAATTAATTTGAAATTTGATTTTCATTTGAAATATTGTATGCAAGGCGAATGGTTCTCTCTGGAAAAATTTCCAAGTATTAATATAATTTCAACCGATGCTGGATTTAATTAAGTTTCGTGTTTGCATCATGTTGGTGGCTCACGCTAAATATTCCATCTTGTGCTGCGTTTGTAGCCTTACAAACATGTAATAGTGAGAAATTTTCCAGCCTGGGTATCGTTCCATGCGATTTAGTCGGTAGGATGTCAGTGCGCTGTACTGATGGCCCGGGTTCGAGTCCCAGCATGGAATCTTTATCACTATTTGCGTCTTTTAAGCAATTAATCTGAAATTTGATTTTCATTTGAAATCACAGTGTTTATGACAAGTTCGTCACAAATGACACATATTTTGCAAATTGGTCGCAGTGTGACTTCAAAGCATTGTCGCTTTCGTCACAGGTTCGTCACAAAGTTAATGCCAAAATAGTCACAATTGACACACTTTTCACAAATTTGTCACACCGTGACTTCACAGAGTGGTCACAATGTGACGTCACAAACGACCTCTAAAACGGCCATAACGACCTCGCATTCTAGTCACTATGACGTCACATCGACGGTCAGAAATTCACAGTGTGACTTCACAACGACGTCGCCGTGATGTCACCATGCCTTACGGGCAGTAAGTCATTTTATACTGTGTATTTCTATGAAAGAAAAAAATGAAATTTCTTATTTACTTTTAATGATTCCCATAACATTTCTACTTAATGTGCCTAAATGTAGTAATTTAAATAAAAAAAGAGAATTTCTTGAAAATTTTGGTAGAGTGAGATCGGTTGCAGTAACACAACTACCAAATCATTACCAATATCATAAGCTCGATTATACATATGTTCTTACATTATCCAAACCTTTTACGTACTTTTTTCAAAATATTTTGCTATTTTTAAAGTATGACGTTCTGAAAATATGCAATGTGTTTATTAACAGAATTCATTTTTTCGACGGTTAACAAAACATGGCAACATAGAATGAATATAACATTTTAATAATGAATGATTAACCCAATGATGCGTGATTTTTTATTCTGTTTCGAAAGAAATTATATACGATTCTTTGAAAGGTTTATTACACAGAAAATATAATGAAAAAAAAAAAAACAAGTCAGAGGTACATTTTTCATATAATATGTCAACCTTTTCATCTGTTGCACATCTGAAATATAAGTAAAAGCTACTGTCGTGTGGCTGTTTTACGCTAAAATATTGCAAATTAGTAATTATTTTAATAAGTATGTCTCCAAATACCTTATTTTATATAATTATTTCATTTATAAAACTTAACCTTTAACCACTTAATTCCCATGATATAATAAGTTCGGGAAATTACGTAGTTCAGAGAATGTAACTTTACACCAGAAAGTTTCAATGGTTAATTTCGCTTTATTTAAATACGGAATGTCTGTTATTAATTAAAGCAATTATTGCTATTTTAATTTTCTCCTGTGAACTAGGTATACACGAGTAAAAATATCTGTTAAATTCAAAGCACTGTTCTTTGCATATATGCAAAGCTGCGCACTAAAGGGTTAAGATTAAACGAAACATATAATAATTTCAAAAATTCATATAGTCTTAGTAAGTGAATGTAGAAAGAAATATGTACAAAAAAAGTAATACATTTATTATATATATGTGTAGATATAGTTTTTGTAGATATTATTATATATGTAACTATTATTATATATGTAGATATATTTATTATATTCTCCAAATCTTGAACACACTTTATCAGATTCAAGAAGACGTATTTCGAATAATCACCGCGACAAACTACTTAAAAAGCGTTTGAATGATTTTTCTTAGAGAATATTATTCTTTATTCAAATAATAAATAAGTGTTTCATTCATTTCGAATTCTCCTCCTTCGGTTTTATAACATTTTTTTTTCAGAAAAAATATCAGTCATGGATAAAAAATTTGCGCTGTAAACAAGTCAACAGTAATGTATCAAAGGTTTAATGTTATTGCATTGTAAGTTAAATGTATCATGTGGCTAAAAGAACAAATGTATTCGTAATAACCAAACTCAAACTATTAAAAAAATGATAAAAACACATTAGATCATATGAGGTTTTTCTTTTTTCAAATTACCTGAAAATTAGAAAGTAAAAATTACATTTTTTTATTATTCACATAACCTTTGAAAAGTATTGATCATAAAGTAGTTCTAAATAAGGGTTTCACCTTGCAACGTATGAAGCAGGAAAGTAAAAATTTAAGATATTTCGGTTTAAATCCAGTTTGATTTGTTACGAAATTTTCTTATACAACACCTTTATAAAGAAATCATTTATTTCAAGATTTAAAGCATGTACAAGGGTAGATTTCATTTTTTTAACATACAAACTGTCAAAACATTTCCCTTTTTTGACATAACACATTTTATGACGGTCGCAGTGTGGAAATTTTTACTTTTGCTACTACTATTATAAAACAGTACCATTTTTGGTATCTTTATATTTCAGATATTGAAAAAAAAAAATCTATCACAAAACTTTTTGATTTAAAGTAGAAGTAGTAAAGATAAAAAAGTTAAGAATAATCTGATTTTACACCCGGGTAAACGCTCATTTTACAATGGAAACATTTTTATATTCGCGTAATAGCTTTTTATATATTAATGTTAAAAGTTAATAAAAATAGAGCATTAAAATTGAATCTAAACTATACAAGATTTTTTTTTGCTTCAGTATGAAGCAAGATATATATATATATATATATATATATATATATATTTTAGTATTTAATTGAATGCTGTATTTGTAACAAAAAATATATTTTAATAGTTACGTTGGTGCAGTTTAGTAGCTAATTAAAGTTTTAAAAATTTTTCATTGAAATTTAAGAACTTCTGGTAGTTTATAATTTGGTAATAATTAGATATTAGAGTTAAAAATATGGATACAGAACTTTTTATAAATGAAATAAAAACATTTGTAACATAATTAAATTACAAAAAAGAATGGAAATTGAAGAGAAAAAAATCCAAATTGAAATAAAAAACTAAGTTTAACAAAGTGGAAATTATAACTCTTTTAAGTCCTACTATTTTCACATTTTTTTTTTTTTAAATTTTCTATGTAATTAATTAAGTCATATTCACATTTCTTTTTGCAACATAAATAAAAATTATTAAGTAAATAACAAAAATTTTTATTGGCTGTTATTGTGCACCTAAAAAAGACACATATTAGACATACGATAAAAATGACAATGAAAGGCCTTCGGGTCCAAATTATAAATTAATAAAAGATATATCTTCAAAAATCTTCTTTCTTTATTACGTTATAAAAGTTAATTAGAAGATTGTCAATAACGACATAAAAAAATAATAAAATAATAATAATAAAAAAAATCCCTGGCGGCTCGACCTACGGTCAGAGATAGATTTCGAAATTAAATACTAAATTCACCAAAAAAAACTAAATCAAGATAAGAGAAAATTCTAGTTTAACAACTTTATCTGCTCGCTTTTGATGAGTGTAAGAGTTGGTTTTATCAGAATCATGCACATGTATTTTTTATTGTTGTTGTTGTTGTTCTACGACCGCCCCCCCTACCCCAATCTTATGTATGTATTTATTTATTTATTTTATTTATTTATTTATTTATTTATTTTTATTTATTTATTTTTTTTTGCTCTAAGATATGGATGGACAACCTGTGGTCCGCGATGGGTTATCGTGTGGCCCGTGAATTTCGTCAACTTATAACTGGAAAAAATTGCAATTTTTGTCCATATCTGCGCAGGAAAAAATCGTGAATTTCATCAATTTGCCACGGAAAAATTGGAAATTTCGTCAGTTAGTTAAAAATCGCGAATTTCATTGACATGAGCTGAAAAATAGTGAATTTCGTTGATCGGGTGCGTAAAAATGCCGAATTTTGACGAAGAGACTCGGAAAAATCGCGAATTTTGTCGATAAGGCGCGATAAAATAGCAAACTTTGTTGGTCGAACAACGGAAAATCGGAAATCTTGCCGATCGGGTACGAAAAAAATCACGATTTTTTTCGATCGGGCTCGAAAAAATTGCGAATTTCGTTGATCGGGTACGAAAAAAATCGCGAATTCTGTCGATCGAACGCGGAAAAATTACGAATTTTGTGATCGGCTGCGATAACAAATGTGAATTTTGTCAGTCGCGAGAAAAAAATCGCGAAATTTTGCGAAATTTTGTCAATTTTCCGAGAGGAAAACTGCATATTTCGTCAGTCAGTTAAAAATCGCGAATTTCTCCGATAGGGTGCGGAAAAATCGAGAATGTTGTCGATTAGGAGCTGAAAAATCTCAACTTTCATTGATCGGCTTAAAAAAAAAAAAAAAAAAAAAAAAAAAAAAAAAAAAAAAAAAAAAAAAAAAAACGCGTTTTGTCTTGAGACAAAAACGCGAATTTCTTTGATCGGGCGCGGAAAAATCGCAAATTTCATCGATCAGGCGAGTAACAATTCCAAATTTCGTCGATCAGGCGCGTAATAACCGCAAATTTCCCCGATCGAACACGGGACAGTTGAGAGTTTTGTCGATAGGGCTCCGAAAAATCGCGAATTTTGTTAATCGGGCAAAAGAAAATTGCCTATTTTGCCGATGATGCACGGAAAATTTGAAAATTTTGTCGATGGACTGCATAAAAATTGTGAGTTTCCTCCGTTTATCGCGAATTTCGTCACTTTGTCGCGGGAAAACGTTATAAATTTTGTCAAATTCAGTTAAGAATTGCGAACTTCGTTGATTGGGTGTGGAAAAAGCGCGAATTTCGTGAATCAGTGGCGAAAAAATCGTAAATTTCCCCGATTGGGCACAAAAAAAATGAAGAGTTTTGCCAAAAGAAGTTTTTGCATGAAGAGTTTTGCTCGAATGAAGAGTTTTGCTCCGAAAAATCGCGAATTTCGTTGATTGGGCACGAAACAAAAGTGAATTTTGTCGATCTGGTGCAAAAAAATCGCAAATTTCGCCGATTGGTTGGCGTAAAAATAGTGAATTTTGTAGATCAGACGCAGGAAAATCGCGAATTTTGGCGATAGGCTTTGGAAAAATTGCTAATTTTGTCGATCAGGCATGGAAAAATTTCAAATTTCGTTGATCTATCGTGACAAAAATCTCAAATTTTGTTCCCCTTCGTTTATAAAGTTCGCATTATTTTTCAGCGCTGGTCACTTACATGCCTATGTTTGTTTTTTAGCACTTTTCATAAATCAAAATTTACCCCCCCCCCCTCCCGAATAAAGTCAATGAATATTATCACTCTTTGAAAATAATCCTTGCTATATCTCTGTTTTATATACAAATGTAAAATGATGACATATTCTTGTCAACTGAATTGGATATGTTGACTGGGTATTGGAACCTAGAGGAGTAAACATTCTCCCCCTCTAAAATCATATTTTTTATATGATTCTAGGTCTCAGATCTGCTCCCTGAAACAGAATTCTTTCCGTATTACTATGCGGCCCGCGACAATCCAGACATTTTTACAAGTGTCCCTTCTCTAAAAAAGGTTGTGCACCCCTAATCTAAGAGTTGATCCTTTCAAAAACTTGTCAATATAAACGCTGTAGACAATACGAAGATTTACAATAAATTTAAGTGGGTTGGATATCTTTAGAATTGACTAAATTATGAAATTTTTCTTTTTAAAACCCTTATTTTTGCGCCCTTTAAGACCGTTTTTAATGAAATGATTGAGCTCACTTTTATCAAAAATCTGTTATACATAAATTTTTGCCGTTTTTCTAGAAATAATAATAACTTTAAACTGATTCGATATGTATCACAATTAAGAAGTTATGGGGTTTTATCTGTTTGCGCAAACCCCTCCCCATTTTCATCCCTTCGTCCGATTTTAACCACTAACGAACTTGACCGAGATTTTCTGCTCCTTTATTTTACGTATCAATTTGGAAGAGACTTGTGCAGATCTATGTAAGTTATAGTGTCCATAAAGAGTGATATATATATATATATATATATCGAGTCAGAGACGGGTTGGGTCACTACAGAGACTAGTGATGCATCGAGAGTCATCCAGAAACAGCACACGCCTAGCAACAAGCAAGCTCATCAGTTAATGGCGCTGAGACAGCAAAAGTTGTCTCACAAGGGAAATCATTTTGTCAGCAGTTTTCGGTAGGCCACATAATTAGCCATGTTGCACAATTCCCTTGTGTGAACGCAGCTTAGCAAGTATTTCTGGTTCTCTAGCACTCAGCTATTCACTCAGCAAGTATTTCTGGTTAAATACTGTCCCAAATCTTTTGTGAGGACAGACGACTTTAACTTAACCATGGTTACAGTCGCACATTTGGCCGACCGCCTCTGTGAAACTCCCAATCAGCCTTGTAAATATACTGTACATATGTAACTTCATTAATTAAGTGTGCAAAATATATTCCTGGCTCCCTGACATATATACATAAAGTTTTTAACTGGGGGCGGTTTTGCGTTCTAGGGGTCCTGATTGGCGTAGATCTGCAATTTTTTTTCTGAAATTCCAACATAGAGGAGAATGTAATAGGTAGTGTTTCTTACGGAATCTACATCAATTGTCTAATTATTTAAATAGAGCTAATGACCTAAAATTGCACTTTAAAAGTACCGTCATGAACGGCATGTCCTAAAATATTCGATCAAATACTTTACCATTTTTTTCTCATGATAAAGTTTACCTAAGAGTACTAATATGATGTAAAAATAGGTAGTGGTGTTGAAAGTTTTAGCGTTTTGTGTAATTTATATACGTATGCGACCATCGCAATCATTCATCCGTCAGCATAAGCCAAAATTTAAGTGTAATATCTTTAATTAGTAGATGGGATGTTAATTACTAATCGATTGTTACCAGTTACATTTTTATCCAATCATTTTTTGTTTAGTAGAGTGGGTTTCCATTTCTTTTTTCAAGACTTTACTTCATCTGAAAAATTATGTTGGCTGTAGCTATCAATTTAGAAATAAAGCATGATGATACCTTTGTAATATTCTGACGTAAAGTTTTTATGAACGTAAAAGACATTTTCCGAAGCCCGTCGGCTGATAAAATGTTTTTGTGTAAAGAAACATTATTTTTCATTTGCTCTTCTAAAATCAATTAATTATTCAGTGCTTTTTCACCTAATGGTAGCCTAAAAATTTTCAAACTCACTCCATTTATAAAAATGCTTTGAATTCATTTCAGACAATTTAGATGACTGATTTTTCCATACGTTCTTTTTAAAAAGACATTAGTATTCGAGACAATGTCTCTCTTTTAAAATATAAAAACAAAGAAATTATGAAATATCTTCAGATGATTATTTTAATTCCAGCATAATTCATTTGAAAATGTCGAGAGATGTTAATACATTAACAAAATTTTCAAACAAATTTATTAATTTTAATTAAAAAAGAAGTTACGTTTATTTCTTACACTTAAAGCAAAGTAGTGAACCATGATTTGCCAAGCTATCTTTTTCAAATGTTCTTAGACCCGCCCACCTCTTTTTTTTTTTTTTTTTTTTTTTTTTAGGTAGTTTTTAAAAGTATATGAAAAGGGAATTTTTAAAATGCAAAACCTAATACCAAGAATCAAATACAGTTTTAAATGTGGTATATTACATTAAATTAAAAAAAAATATGTAGAGGTCCTACAGAACCAAATACATAGTACAACCAAACAAATCGCAGATTGCCAAAGTTTGGTTGGTGAGGAACAACTAAGTTAACGTGTATTGAAAAAATACGGATTATATAAACAGTGAAAAAATAGAACAAATAGTATTAATTTTCTCTATTCGAATACACATGTTTAATAAATTAAAATACATGGATTAGACAGAAGTATGCTAAATCCAATTTTGTGTGTCTGAAAAAGGTTTTAGGTCAGAATTCATAAATAAATGGCCATATAAATTGATTAGTTTTGATACCATAAGTTAGCAAAATCTTACTGTTCTGAATCGACAATCTTTTATGATAGTCTAAGTTAATATTAAATCGTCTACAATGAAACCGTGTACTTACTCATTTTACTTCTTGCTTCGCTCTAGCTATGCACTATTTGAGACCCATTATAAACTTATGTATAATAAAATTAAGAAGTTACAACCCAGGCTTACCGATTGAAACAATGCATATAAAAATAATTTTTTTAACTCAAATTTGTGAATTTTTTTTTCTACATTGCAAACTAACAAAACCAAAAATCACTTTGTATAAAAATTCCCAATTATGTATTGAAATAAAGTTTTGACATTTACTAAAAGCGATATTTTCGTATTAACCGTATCTCAACAGTAAATAGCCGAAGTAATTGGTAACGATTTTTGTACTTACAACAGGCTTTTTGGTTTTGGTAATGTGGTATTAAATGATAATTCCATGTATGGATTTAAGCAAGTAGTTCGATTACATGTCGGACAATTTTTATTTTATTTATGTTATTTTGCTATTTTATTTATTTATTGATGAAGTTTTGAATGCGTTATGGGGTTTGTGCCGGAAACAAATACTGAGCGAATTATATTAATTTTTGTACAAATAAGTCCAACCGTTTTAATCGGACTTCGCTTGATGGAAATAGCCTTTTATTTAACTCATGATTTAAAATTGTTCTCAAAATCATAAAAAGAGTTAATTGAGACAGAGTTAAAAAAGATTGCATTTAAATGAACCGTTTTATTTGTATGTGACCCAGTAAAAATTTAAAATTGCTTTATGTTTAAAAATTTCAAATATTGCAGTAAATGCGAAATTTTTTTGTCAGGTGTCGCCACCAGCGTTATCACTAGCGTTACTTATAGAAACATTTTTCTTTATAATATAAACTAGTGTAAATGCCCGTCCTAAGACGGCGGGTAAAAATTGTGTCTTTCACTTAAAATTTGAAAAACTGATAAAAATAATTGACAAAATGGAAGCGTTTAGATTAACAAAGTTCTGCAAGTTTATGTTATAATAAACAAACTATTAGCATTTACAATATTTCTGGGTAAACCAGGCTTTCCGCAAATATACCGTAACCAAATTAAGATTTCTTAATAAAACAAAAATTTGAGAAATATACAATAAAACTGCGTAATTAAAAATGTCTGCTGCAACAATTGACATAATACTAATCTTTTTAACACATTGAAATTGTATTTGTATCGTTTACCCTCCCCCCCCCCTCAAAAAATTATATCTATATTGATTAATAAGTAGGATAAATTTTAAAGAAATAAAACAATCTCAGTTTGTTTTAGATCTGTCAATAAAACTTGTAAGCAGAAGACGAAAGCTATTTTTATTCAAGTATAAGAATAGTGTTTCGTAACCTTAATTTTTTCATATATATTTATTTAGTTTTTAAATTATTGTAATACAAAGAAGAATCAAACATAGTTAATGCCCATTTTTAATAGTTGTACAAAACGTTTGCACTAAATTTTTAATGTATCAAACGAAAACAATCGTTTATCCTTTCTTTCATAAATGACGCTAACAAGCGGCGCGCAACGAACGCCCACCTTTTGAACTTTAAAAACGACCGCCAAAGTATCTTTCGCAATCCTGCTGGACTTTGTCCATTCAAGTTGTGGGGGTGCGTACAGCCGCATTCCCAAGCATGTTTTTTTTTTTCTCTGTACGATCTTTGCTTCAATTTGCGAAAATATTTCCTCCGAGAGAACGAAGGGGAAGCACTGTTAAAATGTTCTTAACGCCTATTGGTGTTTTTCATCTGTGTACCCGCGGCTGACGTCACATGAGGGGCAGGGGTGGGATAAGATAAGAAGTCCTAGGGTAGGACAGCTTCAAGTGATGTCATTTATGTCATTTCCTTTAATCTTCAGAGCTCCATGGTTTAATTTTTTTTTCATTGAATCACAAAAGGAATGACTCTCTACCACAACTTCTTATTTATGTTTTACGCACGCAGTACGTTACGTTTGTTTTAAACTCGATTTCTGAAATGGCTACGCAAATCATTAAAATGTTGTTTTCAATTTTTTATAAAAATTATGTTGAACAGAAGGGATTTCAGATAGAGAGGATTTGTATTTAGGCAGAAAAGTTTTCTCATACACATTTCAAATCGAAATTAAGCCTAACGTGGCTCCATCTTATCAGAGACTGGTAAGATTGAAGGGTTCGCCCTGGATTCGTTACACTGTGTTTTATTATATAGAGATTATAGAATATAAGATTTTCAACTACTAGCAAAACTTGATTTAATTCACTTAAAATATTTAAGAATGCTCTAAACACAGTCTCATGCATCAGAAAAAAATTTATAAAATTGTTATTTGAACACATTTTCACATTTAATAGAAGAAATAAAAAGAGCTCTAAAATACGAAAAAATTCTCAATTGATCTACTACTGTTACAGTTGCCTTATATACAGAAAAAACTAGAGAAAACTGAATTAAAATCAATAATTTTTTTCTGAAAATAGTAAGAAATATCTAGTAAATGTACGACTTCTATTGGCTTATCGGTTTTTCTGACGAAAACAAGGAATAAAAATCACATTATATTTAAAAATTTTAAACAGCAACAATAAAAATTGTTTATGTTTCAAAGAAGCTATTCAAGGACGTACATGTTTAATTCTGTCTAATCGAATACTACGATGTTCTGGAGTATATTTAAAAGGTTTATATATATACTGTAGATGGAGGGAAAAATCTAACGCGGAAGAAAAACATACTTTTTCATATTCTTGAAACCCAAGAATGCATAATTGTCAATTGCTCCCATAATTATTTTCCTGTTGTGTAATCAATCTTGTTTGCAGATATACGAATAGTTTAACAAAAATGTATTTTAAAAGTCTCTATAAATAAACATTTCATATTCCACATACAAAATACATATTATTAAAAGTCTTGTTTCCTTCAATGTCAAAGGCTTTATGTAAAATATAATTAATATATTACTCACACTAAAAAAAATGTCTTTTAATGGTATCCTTTCCATTAAAAAATAAGCACATTGATGCTCTATTGAAATTAAATTTTTGAATGAATATCAAAATCTCGTGTAAATATACTTAAATATCCCTATGTTAGCAATAGACACAATGCCACTCTAAATATAAAATGTTTGCATCTGCAAAAATTATTTATTTTCATCTTCAAACGCTACATTGTTAAGTTAACGGTCGAATTGCGTGTTTTGTCATCATTTTAAATCGTATCATTTGTAAATAGATTTTTCTTCAGCTACAAGACTTTAATACGTAAATAAAAATAAAACAATTTTCTCTTGATGTTGTAAATAGATTTTTCCGCATTATTCATTATATTTTCCTTTTTTAAACAATATTGTTTTCTTATTTCTTTTTTTTTTTTTTTTTTTGTTTTATCTGTTTATCCTGTTATAAAATCGAAAACGATTTAAAAATTATTTGCTTGCATAAATGTCTAAAGAAATAAAATATTGCTATATTTGAATGTTAAATATTTTATATCCAAAGAAAATAAAACTTGTTATTCATTTATTATTTGATAAAAAGAGATAAATGATTTAGGATAAAAATTTTACTGTTTACCAAGCTGGTCTGTAATATTATCAAAAACCAGTAAGAGTTACGTTATTGCCTACATTATTACTCAATGGCGTAAACTGATAAATCATGAATGCTTCGACGACTGTGTTACAATAGTTTTATCCAAGTGTACGTTTAAAATATGAATTTTTTTATTGATGATATTTTCATCAATTTGATCAACTATAGGTTGGTGGGGACATTTCTTGAAAATAACAGGTTTGTAAAAAAGTTAAATGCTTTATAGTCCAGGCAATAGAGACCGTATAGGGACACCCCAGCTAAAAATGAACTGTAGTTTTTTTTACAGAAATGATGTATTTTTCAAGTTTTTCTACGGTCAACTGTAGTTTTTTTTGTAGTGCAATATCAACAGTAAAAAAACTTCAGTTATTTTCCAGTTATTGACAAGTATTTTTTCAACCCAAAATTTAAAAAATAGTAAGACTTTATGTCTACAGTAAAACGGCAGTGAATTTCAAGTGATTTTATAGCAATTAATTCACAAAAATTTTCGGTGATGTATCTGCAGTCTGACTGCAGTTTCTGAAGAACTTTACAGGTCTTAATTTTGTAAGTATGATTATTATAATAGTAACTACAGTATAACAGCAGTTACTGTAAGATACTTTTGCAATACACAATGCTGTATGATTGTGTGATATATCCCGAATTTTCTAAAGTGTTTAAAATTGTTTTGATTTTGTGAGAGTTGCATGTTATGAAACACACTTTTTATATACTAATGATAATTAATACTCTTTCCAAGACTTTTAAGGACTTAATTGAAAGTCACATTCCTACCTAACGCAAAATTTTTAGTTCCTCTTTCATTTTAAGCTAAGATAAAAAAAATTAAATTTCACTATGATTTTCAAAATCAGAGAAAAAAAATTAAATTTCACTATGATTTTCAAAATCAGAGAAAAAAAATTAGTTAAATTTCAAAATCGAGGGAGGGGCAGTGGCATCAACCCACCTGCGCCCCTGCCCACAACGGAAAATTCTTAGTTTTTTTTTTTAACTTACTCTAAACGAATAAATTTTGCTATTTTTTTTTTTTTCAAAATCGGAGAAAAAAAATATTAATTAAATTTCAAAAGCCAGGGGGGGGGGGGAAATGAGAAATTTCTTCATTTTTTCTATTGTAAATTACTCGAAAAGTATACATTTTACTATGTTTTTGAAATAGAAGAAAAGGAAATTTTAATTAACTTTTGAAATCCAGGAAGGGGCAATAGTTTTCTCCTACCCCCTACCCTATCCCTAACTGAAAATTCTTAATTCCTCTTTTATTCTAAGATAATTAAAAAAAAATTCAGTATGTTTTTCAAAAGCGAAGAAAATAGTTAACATTTAAATTCAAGGGAGGGGCAATCGCTCAGCTATGCCCCTTCCCCTAACAGGAAATTCTTAGTTTCTTTATTTTTAGTTAGTCGAAAAGAATAAATTTTACTACTTTTCAAAAGTGGAAAATTTTTTTTATTAGTTACATTTTAAAATCCAGGGAGGGGAGGGCAATGAACCTCTCACCCCCCCCCCCCCTCCCTCCCTCTTAATGTAAAATTTCTCATTTTTCTATTGAGAGTTACTCGAAAAGTATAAACTTTACTATGTTTTTGAAAACAAAAGAAAAAGAATATTTAATTAATTAAATTTTTAAATTTAGGGAGGGGCAATAGCTCTCTTCTAACTTCGTTCCCATATGAGAAAATTCTTAGTTATTCTTTTATTTTAAGATAAGAGAAAAGATCAAATTTCACTATGTTTTTCAAAAATCAGAGAAAAAAAATAGTTACAATTTAAAATCGAGGGAGGGGCAATGACTCACATATGCCCCCTTCCCCTAACAGAAAGTTCTTAGTTCCTTTATTTTAAGTTATTCGAAAAGAATAAATTTTACTATGTTTTTGTAAATTGGAGAAAAAAATTGCTAATTAAATTTCAAAATCCAGGAAGGGGCAATGAGTCTCACCCCCCCCCCCCCACACACACACACACTCACACCACCACCAACAACACCAACAACACCCCTTAACTGAAAATTTCTTATTTATTTTCATTTTAAGTTACTCAAAATATTTACATAATGTTTTTGAAAACAGAAGAAAAGAAATTCTTATTAATTAAATTTTAAAATCAAGGTAGGGGCAATAGGTCTCCCTTGCTCACTGCCCCACTATCTTCATAACTAGTTTTTAGTTCCTCTTTTATTTTAAATTACTCGAAAAAAATCTACTATGTTTTTCAAAATCGAAGAAAAAGGAAATTTAATTAGATAAATTTCAAAATCGAGAGGGACAGTGGCCCAACCATTCTTTTATATGTCGCCCATGATTAGAAATTAGAAACACAGATGGGTTTACTCATTGCATATTGCATAAATTGTCTTTCTTCCATATCGGACATACATATAACTTCCAGTTTTCCACTTTTACCTCATAAAAACAAAGAAGAACAACAAAAAAATAGTATAATTTTCTTCCTTTATTTTATTTAAATTTCTCATTTGGACATATGATTTATTTTTCAACCCCTTACAGCTGAATGTCTAACCCCATGGTTTCGTTGCAACTGCAGGAGAAGCATTAAAGAAACACCTCAACTCACGGAAACGCCGGCTTGTTTATGAAAATCGGCGCGGAGTACCACGTTGATTTGCTAAAAGAAGTTCATTTATTTTGCAGTTTGGCGAAAAATATCACCACTGTTTATTGAAATAAAGTGGCTGTATGGGTATTTTTACATTCTCAATCGAAAGAAATTAATTTCAGATCCACACGATTGAGTTAATTTGAATAAAGTGATAACGATTTATAAACCGTCGCAATTTTTGTACAATCATCGTTAGTATTTCAAATCTAGATGAGATTGTACTATTAACGGTTAATGCATGCGAAAAAAAAAAAAAAAAAATTAGGTCCATTTCATATTAACAGGATTAATTAAATTCAAATGTCATCCAAAACATTTGATAAAATTTTGTTTCTGACAATCCAGATAGTTATCCAGATAGTTCGATTTTACTTGATTTAGTGCACTTATCTATTTATAGTAATTAACAATGTTTTATTTCAGATTTAGCTTCAATCAGTATGTTCTTTTAGATTAAAAGTTTCAGAATTTTTATATATCTTACACAGATACTTATCTGTGCTTTGTATTAAAGTATGTTTTGATGTTCAGTTACACAAAAAATAAATACTGAACTTCAAATTATAAATTGATGGCTGCCTAGGATACCTACAATAAGTGCATAACATTTCACAGGTAAGTAACTTATTTTCTTTTTAGGAATGAAACAGTTTTATGTAATACAAAGCGGTTAGACACATTGTGTTAATAATAATTTTTATTTAATGAGTACATACTCACTAATTATGTAAAATATTAAATTTTTTAAATGAAGCAATCTTTTTTTACTATCATATGAATTGTGTTATTTTAAAAAGAAAATTTACACTTCTGAATGGTAATAGGGCCAAATTAGTTTTTTTCGTCAATTATGACACTTCTCAGAATCAAATAATAAAGGCAATATTTTGCAATATTATATTTCTACCCACTGTTAAAATTTAGTTTTTTCTTGATACTGATTAGTGAAACTCGTGGGATTTCTATCATATGGTCGATGAATGAATTTAGACTTTCAGAGCACTTTTTCAGATTTTCCCTGCAAGCGATCGAAGAATTATTTTTTTTTCCACATGACAGAGTTTTCATATGCGTTTAAATTTTTGAAATGATTTTTTCATTTATTAAGAAGGATATTGAATGAGCTTGGTACACCGTCATGTTACAATACACACAAGCTAATGTTAAACCACTGAAAATATCCTTAATTATTTTAAATGTTTTTTTTGTGCATAGGAGGACATTGAATGAGCTTAGTACACTGTCATGTTACAATACTCACAAGCTAATGTTAAACAAATGACAATATCCTTAAATTTACGTTAACACTTTGGCTGCCGCCCATTTTTCAAAATCTGTTCCCAGGCACCGAATGCGTGACTTAGAGATCTGCACAGGCTGACCCATGGCCCCAGAGTTGATTTCAGGGGGTGGTCCGGGGGGGGGGGACATTCCTTCCAGAGCAATGAGAGCCCTCCCCCCCCCCCTGCCCATCCCCTGAAATCAACTCTGGGGCCACGGGTCTGCCCGTGCAGATCTCTAAGTCACGCATTCGGTGCCTGGGAACAGATTTTCAAAAATGGGCGGCAGCCAAAGTGTTAAGGTAAAATTTTGATCAAAATCCCAACTAAAGGATTTCTCTTTTTTGTCCAACAATCAACTGGCAAATTTCACAAATTTTTCTGATGACTTAATGATTATTTTCAGTTTTTTTTCATGCAACTGATTGACAATTTTTGCAATATTATATTTCTACCCACTGGTAAAATTTAGTTTTTTCTTGATACTGATTTGTGAAACTCGTGGGATTTTTATCATATGGTCGATGAATGAATTTAGACTTTCAGAGCACCACTTCAGATTTTCCCTGCAAGCGATCGAAGAATTGTTTTTTTTTCGCCATGACAGAGTTTTCATATGCGTTTAAATTTTTTAAATGATTTTTTCATTTATTAAGAAGGATATTGAATGAGCTTAGTACACTGTCATGTTACACTGCACACAAGCTAATGTTAAACCACTGAAAATATCCTTAATTATTTTAAATGTTTTTTTTTTTTTTTTTTTTGTGCATAGGAGGACATTGAATGAGCTTAGTACACTGTCATGTTACAATACTCACAAGCTAATGTTAAACCAATGACAATATCCTTAAATTTACGTTAACACTTTGGCTGCCGCCCATTTTTCAAAATCTGTTCCCAGGCACCGAATGCGTGGCTTAAGAGATCTGCATGGGCAGACCCGTGGCCCCAGAGTTGATTTCAGGGGGTGGTCCGGGGAGGGGACACACACATTCCTTCCAAAGCAATGAGAGCCCCCCCGTCCACCCCCTGAAATCAACTCTGGGGCCACGGGACTGCCCGTGCAGATCTCTAAAGTCATGCATTCGGTGCCTGGGAACAGATTTTGAAAAATGGGGGCAGCCAAAGTGTTAAGGTAAATTTTTGATCAAAATCCCAACTAAAGGATTTCTCTTTTTTGTCCAACAATCAACTGGCAAATTTCACCAAATTTTCTGACGACTTAATGACTATTTTCAGTTTTTTTTCATGCAACTGATTGACAAATTTTGCAATATTATATTTCTACCCACTGGTAAAATTTAGTTTTTTCTTGATACTGATTTGTGTGAGCTTAGTACACCGTCATGTTACAATACACACAAGCTAATGTTAAACCACTGAAAATATCCTTAATTATTTTAAATGTTTTTTGTGCATAGGAGGATATTGAATGAGCTTAGTACACTGTCATGTTATAATACTCACAAGCTAATGTTAAACCAATGACAATATCCTTAATTTTCTTTTAATTTTTTTTTTTTTTCTTTTTTTGCATAGGAGGATATTCAATGAGCTTAGTACACTGTCATGTTACAATACTCACAAGCTAATGTTAAACCAATGACAGTATCCTTAAATTTACGTTAACACTTTGGCTGCCGCCCATTTTTCAAAATCTGTTCCCAGGCACCGAATGCGTGGCTTAAGAGATCTCATGGGCAGACCCGTGGCCCCAGAGTTGATTTCAGGGGGTGGTCCGGGGAGGGGACACACACATTCCTTCCAAAGCAATGAGAGTCCCCCCGTCCACCCCCTGAAATCAACTCTGGGGCCACGGGACTGCCCGTGCAGATCTCTAAGTCACGCATTCGGTGCCTGGGAACAGATTTTGAAAAATGGGGGCAGCCAAAGTGTTAAGGTAAATTTTTGATCAAAATCCCCAACTAAAGGATTTCTCTTTTTTGTCCAACAATCAACTGGCAAATTTCACCAAATTTTCTGACGACTTAATGACTATTTTCAGTTTTTTTTTCATGCAACTGATTGACAAATTTTGCAATATTATATTTCTACCCACTGGTAAAATGTAGTTTTTTCTTGATACTGATTTGTGAAACTCGTGGGATTTTTATCATATGGTCGATGAATGAATTTCGACTTTCAGACCACTTTTTCAGATTTTCCCTGCAAGCGACAAGGTACAAGTGTGCTGTTTTTTAAACATTTCCGCTCAGTGGCCTTTTTATCTAGAATCAACACTAGGATAGTGATGATTCTAGAAAAAAGGACTGCTGTGTGCGAATTTTTAAAAAAGGGCACTCGCAGAACAGAAGTATAAAAATCTAGGCGCCAGCAGGCAGTTTCTCACCACTAAATTTTATTAGTTCTCTTCACTTAAATTCTTACAAAAAATTTAGGTGAAATATTAGACAAAAAATAACAAATAAAATTTAGTGGTGAGAGACTGCCCATTGGCACCTAAATTTTTTTCTTGCATTCGTGTACCTTGTTCACAAAAAATAATTTGAATTGGTTTTCTTAGACTCCTTTTTTATTAGTGGTGTACCGAGTAGTACTTTGGCCGAGTACCGAGTACTCGGCCACTGACTACTCGACCGAATACCGAGTAGTTGTGTAATAAGAAAAACTTACTTTTATTTGTATGTGTGAAACTAAATTTTAATCTTGAATTATTTTATGAGGGGTTTTTGCTTAACTTTTTCTATATTTTGTACACATATTGTTAAATACTGAGTAAATAGTTTTATGAATTATTACATATATTATACATTGATATTCGAATAACTTTTTACTGATCAGTTTGAAATTCTTACAACTATTCGATATTGGCCGAGTACTCGGCCAAAATTTCGCCGAGTATGCCGAATACTCAGTATTTACCGAGTACTCAGTACAGCTCTATTTTTTATCAATAAAATTTTGCAATGTTTTCCTGTGACAGATTGAATTTTACGATTTTCCCCCCATTTAATGTTATTATGCAATAACTATTTTTCAATTATCAGTTAATGTGACTTATTTAGCAGTTTTTCAGCTGCAATCGGTCGACAAATTTCACATTTTTTAATGCCACCAACTGAAGAATCTTGTGAGTTTTGTCTCGATTGATGAATTTCACGATTGATTTCTGCAACAGGTTGACAAGTTTCACAATATTTTAAAGCAGCCGACTGAAGAATTGTTCTGTTTTTTTTGTTTTTTGTTTTTTTTCAATAATGGTTGTTAGTTGCGTTTATGATGGCCAGTTATCAGCACGAGGGATATAGGCCCTAACGGGGGGGGGGGGGGGAGTGCCCTCCGTGGGTGGTCTTTCTAAGGGAACCTAGCCCGTATTTATGCTTGGAAAACCAAGGTCCGAAGAAAACTCTGAAAGATTAGGCCGACGGGCGCTATTGGGATCGAACACAGCACCTCCCGTCTACCAGCTTCGAGAGCAGAACCTCTCGGCCACTGGTGGGGCTTTTCAATAATGGACTGGGGAATTTCATAAATATTTTCATTGAGTGAGTAATGATTTTTGCAATTTTTTTTACGGTACCAATTCTCGAGTTTTGCAATATTTTATTTCTACTGATCGGGGAAATGTGCGGGAGCTTCCTTGCGATTGATTTGCAAAACTCGTGCGATTTTTTTCATATTGTCGATGGATGAATTTCACAGATTTTCACCACGGCCGATCGAAGAATTTCATTATTTCTCTTACTTTTTGAACTTTTTAAATATTTTCATCCTTTTAGATTGGATTTTTTTACAGAGCCCTCCGATAAATGTCATTTATAATATATAAAAATTTCATAGAGGAGTGAGGATGTATTCCAGGTGGTGCAACCCCCCACTTTTCAAAATTTTGCCGACATCCCTCATGTAACTTGTTAGAAAGGCCCCATCACCACTTATTTATGTTATGCACATCCGGCTTTCCTCACCCGCTTTGCCCCCCCCCCTCCAAGGGGGAACTTTTCTAAATTTTGCCATCATGCCTTGTGACATACTGTTGGAAAGCCCTGTGAGCACTTATTCATGTTGTGCACATCCGGTTTCCCCCCCCCCCTAGGGGGCACTTTTCTAAATTTTGCAGTCACCCATCATGTGACATATTGTTGGAAAGGTCTAATACCACTTATTCATGTTATGCACATCCGGCTTCCCTCACCCCACTTTGCCCCCCTCCCCCAAGGGGGGCACTTTTCTAAATTTTGAAGTCACCCATCATGTGACATATTGTTGGAAAGGCCTAATACCACTTATTCATGTTATGCATATCCGGTTTCCCTCCCACCACTTTGCCCCCCTCAAGGGGGGCACTTTTCTAAATTTTGCAGTCACCCATTATGTGACATATTGTTGGAAAGGTCTAATACCACTTGTTCATGTTATGCACATCCGGCTTCCCTCCCCCCACTTTGCCCCCCTCAAGGGGGGCACTTTTCTAAATTTTGCAGTCACCCATTATGTGACATATTGTTGGAAAGGTCTAATACCACTTATTCATGTTATGCACATCCGGCTTCCCTCACCTCACTTTGCCCCCCCCCAAGGGGGCACTTTTCTAAATTTTGAAGTCTCCCATCATGTGACATATTGTTGGAAAGGCCTAATACCACTTATTCATGTTATGCACATCCGGCTTCCCTCACCCCACTTTGCCCCCCCAAGGGGGGCACTTTTCTAAAGTTTGCAGTCACCCATCATGTGACATATTGTTGGAAAGGCCTAATACCACTTATTCATGTTATGCACATCCGGTTCTCCCCCCCACACACTTTGCTCCCCCCTGAGGGGTCACTTTTCTAAATTTTGCCGACACCCCTCGTGTGACCCATTGCTGGAAAGGCCAACGGCTACTTATTCAAGTTATGCACATTTGGCTTTCCTCCCCACACTTCCCCCCCAAGGGGGGCACTTTTCTAAATTTTGCAGTCACCCATCATGTGACATATTGTTGGAAAGGCCTAATACCACTTATTCATGTTATGCACACATCCAACTTCCCTCACCCCACTTTGCCCACCCCCCCCTAAGGGGGGCACTTTTCTAAATTTTGCCGTCACCCATCATGTAACATATTGTTGGAAAGGCCTAATACCACTTATTCATGTTATGCACATCCGGTTTCCCTACCCCCACTTTGCCCCCCCCCAACGGGGCACTTTTTCTAAATTTTGGAGTCACCCATCATGTGGCATTTTGTTGGAAAGGCCTAATACGACTTATTTATGTTATGCACATCCGGCATTTCTCCCCATATTTTCTAATAAATTTTTAAAAGGCTACAGTCAAACTGCAAAAAAAATGTAGTTGGGAGACTGCGGTGATTTGGCACAAATCCCTGCAGTTCTTTTGAAGTCGACATAACTATAAATTGACTGCGGTGAGTGTGTAGTTATCAACTACACATTTACTGCGGTTAATTTATAGTTATGTCGACTTCAAAAACACTGCAGGGATTTGTGCCAAATCACCGCAGTCTTCCAACTACATTTTTTTTAAAGTTTCACTGCAGTTCATTTTTAGCTGGGACTACCTAGCAAAATTTATGGTAGTTCTGGAAAAAAAGGCTTACTATATGTTTTTTGGGTCGCTAAATCCGAATTTTTATCTTCCCACCAAAATTTTCCCCTGCACCCCCCCCCCCCCAAATTTAGGTAAAATGCCCCCAAAAAGGTTTTTATTAAAAAAATCACGCCGCGATGCTGCGTGGACAAAGTTGCGCAATTTCACTGAACCACTCACATCGTTTACATTCGCCCTCCGGTCTCCCCTCCGAACTTTCCCTATAAGGTTTACTTTAAGTTTTTTGGGTTTCTGAATCCGAAATTTTAACTTCCCCCAAACATTTCCCCCCCCCCCCCAAACAAGTTGTTTTTTAAATTATACTTTTTTATTGTTTTAGGGGAAAAGTATGTAGAAATTCAGAAAGTAGACAAAATTCGCAACAAATAGGATACATGACATTATGACGTAGGATGAACGGCGAGGGGGATGGCTGCCTCTGAACATGCACTGCGGCACTACGTGCACTAAGTTATGCAAGTCCAGGCAATAGGAGATTTTACCTGGCAAAATTAATACTAGTACTGGATTTCGACTTACTTTATGTTTTTTGGATCTCTGAATCCGAATTTGCAACTTCCCACCAAAATTTCACCCGGCAACCCCCCCCCCCCCCCAAAAAAAATGATTTTTTGAAAAAAATTGCTTTTAGAGAACAACGCGAGGTGAATGTTTCGAGGCTTCCCGTTAATATAACATTAAACATAAAGTAAGCCAATTTCTAGAACTACCATTAATTTTGCCACGTAAAATCCCCTATTGCCTGGACTATTAAGTGCACATAAAACATCTGGACAAGTAAAATAAGGCGGTTTTTTTTGTTTTGTTTTTTTTGCGAAATATTTAACATTATGTATTTAACTTAAAATTCGAGATAGAAATGAACTTTTTTTTACAGTAAATATATACATTAGAGCCCATATATAAATCAAAAGAAATTAATTTCATGCATAAATTAGTTTTCAAGAACTAAGTAATTTTTTTTAACAATATGTCTGTTCGGTACAGTTTTCTAAAAATCTGTTTAATGTAAATTAAAATAGCAATTATAGCTATTATGCAGGAATATTAAAAAGCAGGAAACCAACGTTTAAAAATTCACAAATAATACGTGAAAATCAACAAACAGCTGTTTCGAACCTACTAGCGAGATTCTTCTCCAGTGCAAGATATAGCAAGACACAGCATGCTAGAAAAAGTAAGGCTGAGCAAAATGACAGAGACTTATATACCCGACTTATATGTGCCGACTTATATACCCGATACGGGTAGCGAATGCTCCAAAACAACCAATGAGAAAAACTATATTTTAATTTAGACCCAAATAATTTAGCATTATGAAAATATTGGGTACGTATTTTAATTAACACACAATATAAATTAACACACAATATAAACGCAGGATGATTGTCCCACCATTGTATCATAATGTGCCTCCAGATATCTGTGCCAACAAAAAATCTTTAAAAGCATGCCGTTATTGCACAGCTATGCATAAAGTAAGGTTTTATTTTATCTTGCCTACTGATTTATATCTAGTGTGTAACTGATATGTATTAAAATAATAAGCAAATACGTTCAAATCGACTTAACGTCTGTTATATATGTGGAAATGTGACTTTTAAAGATTAACGGCGATAACTTTAACAGTTAAAAAATGTTCTGAACTATATATTAGTTGTAAAATGGGAGATCAAATTAAGAAATGGTTATCTCATGCTTTACGTGTGTTTTGGTTTAAAGATCCAATAGAATTGGCTAAGAGTTATGAACTTTTCTCCAAAGAACTTTTTCATAATCCCGTCTGGGACATTTATCACATAGTTGGTGACACGCTTCATCAGAAGTGTGATAATTCAGGTATTATAAATTTTCCAATATACTTTGCAGGGCACTGGTAGCTTAAGTCAATATTTTGGTGGTTCGAATCCCCTCCTGGACACTTTTAATCACTCAGTTGGAAAATTACAACTCGTGTGATTTATTTACTAATAAGAATAATTGTATTTAAATTAATCAAGTGTAATCAAATTCCTTAGGATTCCAGTAATTGCAATTTATTCTGTTGAGTATATTCAGATACCAAAACAGAAGTCATAATCATAAGGTTTTGAGGGAATTGTCTATGTGCGCAATTTGCACAGGATAGCTCAGTCGGCAGAGCATTGGCAGCTTAAGCCAAAACGTCCCAGATTTTATTCCTAGACAGGACTTCTCCCCTTAATTGGAAAATCACAAATTAGTGTGAATTATTTACCAATTAAAATAAACGTGTTAAAATTAATCCATTGTATGTGTTGTTAATAAAAGATAAGCGCCCGTTAACAAATAATAATAATTGGAGTATCCGTTTTAGAGGTTTTATCGTATTTAATTTCAGTACGTCTTGTAAGTGCTTCATTTTTTTATTTGGATGAAATGATTTTTAACAGTTTGATTCTATTTTATTTCTATATACAGTTAAAATTTAAATAATGCAACTGACTTATTTCATTATCTCATATGAAAAAATTAGTATGCTTAAATGTTTAACAAATGTTTAACAAATTATATGTTTAACAAAAATAAAGACCTTCGCTCTTTCCGAAGTGATGTTTCACCGACCTTCAACGAATGACTCTGTAATACATGCGTGAGTGAAAATTCATGAAGAATTTTTAATAATATTATTACTATATGTTTTATAAATATTGTGCAATATTAATTATAATTCTTAAATAATGAAATAAAATCTATTTAAAATATTTTTCTCTTAATCTTTATTAAACGTTTTTTTCTTTAAAAATAAAATAATAATTGTCACGAGCACGATGGACATGATTAAATTCGATAATGACTTTACGCCATTATACTGCTATAATTTTGAACTAAAATATTTAATTAATACATGGAAATTTTTCCAGAGAGAAACATTCGCCTTGCATACAATATTTCAAATGAAAATCAACTTTCAAATTTCAAAGTAATTGCTTAAAAGGCGCAAAGGCCAACATAGTGAAAAAGATTCCAAGCCGGGACTCGAACCCGGGCCATCAGTATAGCGCACTGAGGTTCTCTGGAAAAATTTCCATATATTAATATAATTTCTATCGATGCTGGATTTAATTATGGTTCGTGTTTGTCCCAGGTCGGTGACTCACGATAAATATTCCATCTTGTGCTGCGTTTGTAGCCTTGCCAACATATAATAGTGAGAAATTTTCCGAGCTAGGTATCGTTCCAAGTGGTTTAGTCGGTAGAACCTCAGTGCGCTATACTGATGGCCCGGGTTCGAGTCCCGGCTTGGAATCTTTTTTCACTATGTTGGCCCTTGCGCCTTTTAAGCAATTTCTTTGAAATTTGAAAGTTGATTTTCATTTGAAATATTGTATGCAAGGCGAATGTTTCTCTCTGGAAAAATTTCCATGTATTAATATAATTTCTATCGATGCTGGATTTAATTATGGTTCGTGTTTGTCCCAGGTCGGTGACTCACGATAAATATTCCATCTTGTGCTGCGTTTGTAGCCTTGCCAACATATAATAGTGAGAAATTTTCCAAGCTAGGTATCGTTCCAAGTGGTTTAGTCGGTAGAACCTCAGTGCGCTATACTGATGGCCCGGGTTCGAGTCCCGGCTTGGAATCTTTTTCACTATGTTGGCCTTTGCGCCTTTTAAGCAATTACTTTGAAATTTGAAAGTTGATTTTCATTTGAAATAAAATATTTAACATTGTTCTTTAACATTAGAAATACATTTTAAAGATATAATTTAAAACGTTTATATCGGCTATAATTTTTTTATTTTCAGTACAAGTGTAAATTGTATAGTGACAAAGAACGTTGTATAATATAATTTATTTTATACTAATTAGTTGTTTTATTACATTACAGATCATTCTAAAGTTGGTGCCACTGCACATTTCTAAAATATTTTTAACTCTGAAGTAATTCAGTCATTTTTTTATTTATGGTTTGATAATTTCCTGTGCATAAAAGGCTACTCTTGTTTTAATATTACCAATGGCCTAGAGTTGCCTGGGGATATTATTTTATTATTTAATTCATCTTAAGTAAAATTATTGCGATCGCTATATTTCAGTGCATTGGCATTATGAAATGCTAGTTTTAAAGGCGATTTATCACCAGGTTTATATTTTGTGAGTGATCGTTGGATAAATATTCACAATATTTTTATGATTATCAAAAATTCTGGTGTAAATGAAACAAATAGACAAAGAAAAATCAAATTAAGCCTTTTTTTATATAGAAATTTTCTACAAATGGATATATGTCATTTACAGCTTTCTCTCACTGCAGTAAAACTTTTTTTCGTTATAAGTGTAAGTTGTATTATAAATAATTTACTAGGCAATCGTACATTCCAACGGAACCAAAATAATAACACTATTGTTTTTATAAAAATATTAATACATAAAAGAGAATGAATAGTTTTATATTTAAACGTTTGTTTTCAAAAATAGTAGTTTATTATTAAGTAACTTAAATGAATATGATACGAAAATTGTATATTTAAAAGTTATCCTGAAATAGTTTGCATAAAGCTTATTATATCTCGAAAATGCTTATTGTTATTCTCTTTTGAACAAAAAAGACACAAGGTTATTTCATTGTTTTCAGCCTTTTGTACTTTGAGGAAACAATGGAATGTTAATTGCAGATTGTTATGGAAAACTGCGAGTAATAACTGAACCATTTAAAAGCGACTCCTCATGTAGTAACTACCTTCATTATTTATATTTTAGGTTATTAAGCTTTCTGAATTGTAGTATATTTTATTGAATGTAACAAGTTTACTTTTTGTAAATGCTTTTCACAGCTGGCGATAATGTAACTCGATTAAATACGCGAAAAGTATCTACATAAACTTTTTATTTGGAAGAACACTCTATTCAGTGGAAAATACTGAATTGTTTGTCCAGGTCGTATTATTGCTCTTTTTGTAAATTGCAATTCCCTTAAAATTATAATTCAAAATATAGAAACGATAACTAGCGTACTTTTCAAAACGTTATTATTTGTAACAGTTATGTGCAAGAAAGATTTTGGAAACATGTGTTCTTTGGTAAGAAAAATATCAATATATGGAGTATTACCTAAATTATCAAAAGGCCTTATTTAAATTAAAGATATGTATTGACGTATAAAAATATGAACGTAGTATATGTTTACTCCGTTGCTCAAAGAAAGGAATGTAAAATATTTTGACTTTGAGCAATGTAACATGTTTTTTATTCGCTGATAATATGAAAAGAAAGGGAAGTAGTATTTTAATAAATGTGATATCAAATGCTTGTAATCGCACTCCAACCTGCATATGCTTTAGTTATAGAGCCTATAATTCCTGAAATAACTGAATATCTATAAAATTCAAATAAATGGTAGTTTTGTTAATATATATAGGGTAGACTAGGGTGAGTTGATTCACTTTTTACAAAATGATTTTTTATTTTTTAAATATTGAACGTAGAATAAAGTTTTATATATCATCTTATTCGTCATACAAACAGTTATCAAAATAAAATTTCTACGTAAGTGTAATACATAAGAAATTTGAAAAATGATGGATATTAATCATGAGAAAATAAAGGGTCAAGGTTCCCCACATATGGGAGGTTAGAATGATTCTGAGCAAGTGAACTGAAGATTCACTTGCTGAATTTCCAATGTTGACATAAGGTGTCCATATAGGGAATCGGGCATAGTTTTGTTAATCTTGCAATAAATAAACAAAGAAAACATTTTTAAGCAATATATGCAATAGCAATCGAAAGTATGTTTTATCAGCTTTCTAAAACAATCTACTTTTTAATATTTAAAGTAATTTTACCATATCTAATAAGAATTTAAATTTACCTGTAATTACGATCAGCACACCCCGAAACAACATGTTTCCTTCCAAATGGCGAACAGCGCGCTTTTTTGCACTTTCCAGGCTTAATTATCTTTTTAACTGCTTTTCTTCGCGGACATGTAGCGCGATCTCTCAATCAAAATTATTATTTTTAAATATATTAGGTGTGTCCATATTGAGAGCACTGTCCATATTGGGTACAAGTACCTTATAACACATCACGTTTAACATTTACAAACACTAAAACAATTGAAATATATATGAAAATATTACGCAAACAGTATATGCATCATTCGAAAAAAGTACTAAAGTACTAAAGTAGTAAGTAGTAAAATTGTAAACAGCCAAATGAAATGTATTATATTTTTTTTTATTACAGTATTTAGAATAAATTACAAGAATAATAGTGCAGTAAGTTCAACTAAATTCAATAAATATATAAATGGAAAATGTAAAAGACTCAATATCTAAACGTACACATATTTTACAGGTATAAATTTAAATGTAGAAAGGGTAGGGTAGACCGGGGCAGGTTTACGCATGGGGTACGTTTACGCAGTGCACTTTTGCCCAAACGAGTTATAACTGGCTCGACGAGTTATAACCAGTCATGACAGATTGATGCTGCCCCCTAGTGGGTATTTTCACACGTTTTTGAGCGTCAGTCGAGCTTTGGTCTGGCATGAGGAAAGGATAATCAGTTTTCTTTCAAAGTGAGTGAATTTTGTGTTGAACTTATTGTGAACTAATAATACTTAGTTAAGGTTAAACAAACACATGAACATTAGCAGAATTTTATCCTTTTTTGATAACTGTATTTGTATGAACAGAAATGTTATTAATTTTCATTGCACGTTAAAAATAAATTCAAACATGGCAGCCGGGTACGTTTACGCATTAACACTAGGGCCCCTTTAAGCACGTTCATAAAGAAGAAATTACGTAAAAATTTACTAGTTTCTCTGAAAGCAGAACAAGAAGACAGCTAAGGAAAAAGTATGAAATCAAAAACGGCAAAAGGGAAAAGTTTGTACACTCTGGAATAAAGAAAATAGTAAATGAATCTCATGACGAAGATGAAAACTGTGTATGTATTTATTGTTTGAAATCATACAACCAATCCAAAAAAGTCCAAGACTGGGTTCAGCCTCTTAGATGCAAATGGTGGTCCCATGACAAGTGCGCAAAAGGAAATACTTTATCTTTTGTTTGTAAAAACTGTAACAGATGAAGATGACTAAATAGTTTCTGTTTTTAATTAGTAATTAGCCCTATGTTTTCAGTTTAGCCTATAAAATGTTCTTAAATTGATTCTATTTAAATTTTTTTAAACAATGTTTTAAGTTATAAATAAAACATTTCAACTGAATTAAATATTTATTTCACTTACTCCTTGGTATCACTTATAATATGCGTAAACGTGCCCCACTTGATGCGTAAATGTGCCCCGGGAAAGGGGCAAGTTTACGCAAAATAGGGCAAATAATAGGGCAACAACAGAATACACAAATTTTAACTTTATTAACTGATTTATAAAACCACAATGTCTAAAATTTCCTAAATTGAATTTTAAAAAATTGACAATTCATTGAAAAAAATCCGCGTAAATGTGCCCCGGTCTACCCTACATTGCGTTATAATGAAGTATTTGTTTTGAAGATATGAACTTATCACTTAAATATTAGCACAATTTTTAAGACATAAAATTTAATGCTTTATTGCGACTTTGTTTTTATATTTATTGGAATGTGACGTGCTTATAAATGCATTATATATTTTTTAGATCGCAACCAAAGTACCTATGACTAATATAAGTATTTAACTAGAAAAAATATGTCCCAAATAATTAAAAAAAAATTTATTTGATTGGAAACTTGTGACGCTAAACTGTCCATCAATTTTCAAAATGTTGTCCTCTGAAAACCCCCGAAAAATCCTGCAGTAAACATATATTATGGTATACTTTAAAATATATCCAGAAAACTGCAACATCACCGTTAAAAGATCGAACGAAGAAATGTAAGTAGATAAATCATATAACACATTTAAAAATCCAGTTTTAGTAATTACATTCAATTGTCAAAAAAGTAGTTTAATTATTCTGTGTAGTGATCTTTATAGGATCGAAAGATTTACATACATGCAAAATTGCATGATAAAATGTAGTTCAGATAGGAAATTCGCTTTTAGCAATTTTCGTCAATAGAAGGGAATGCACCCAAATTCTTTTGTACAGTCCCATGTACTATCTAAAGACTTTTGTACGTACCACATATTCAGCTGAAAATTTAATGTAGGTAAAAAGACACATATGACACAATTTAAAATGTACTTCCAACAATCACCAACGATAAACAACAAATTATCTTATTCTTTGTGTAGTCGGCCCCACCAGTGGCCGAGAGGTTCTGCTCTCGAAGCTGGTAGACGGGCGGTGCTTGGTTCGATCCCAATCGCGCCCGTCGGCCTAATCGTTCGGAGTTTTCGTGGTTTTCTTCGGACATTGGATTTCCAAGCGTTAATACGGATTAGGTTCCCTTAGAAAGACCCCCACGAAGGGCACTTCCCCCCTTAGGGCCTATATCCCTCGTGTTGATAATTGGCCGTCATAAACACAACCAACCAACCTTTGTGTAGTCATGTATGTGAATTTATTTATCTTCCAGAAACTGCATTTGGTATAGTAAACATGCTGGATAACCAGTAAAATGCATAACACAATTAAAATCTACAGTTAAGCATTTCACTCCCATAGTCATTAATACTTACAAATTCCTTTGTATAGCCCTGAATTTAATCAACAGAATTTATGCACACAAACTTCTATGCAAAATTAAAACTTAAAAGCGCTGATCAAAGTTGAAAATGTACTTCAAGCAATTTGCGCTCATAGGTAGTAAGTACTCTAACCAAATTATTTGGCGTGTTCCAATTAATGAAAGATAAATGCAATGCACACCAACTTATAGTAGTAAGTAATGAATATAAATTTATATTCAGTAACGAATATAAATTTTATTATCTTTGAAGTATTGTAAAATCATTATAATACACCACAAACGATATTTCTCCGTAGAGTAATATGCAACATAATGATTTTGTGTTAACCTATAAATAAAGAAATAACATTTTACTCTCCATATTCTGCAGAAAGTATGATTTAGTGCACATCATAAATGCATATCGATTTCAGTACGTTTGAAATTGTTAACATATTTAAAATGCACTGAAACTATTTTTCCCATTTAACGTGATAATTTTGACTGTACCTGTAAATGTTCTTTAAATGCTAGACGCTTCATTTCAATATGAATACTGCTATCGAACGACACTATCATACGCCAATAACATCTAAAAATTACAGAGCAATCCGAGTATATTTACGAGAGCACGGCCAGAAGGTCAGAAAGACTGAAGTCATAAATACTTTTCAATTATGTTGGAAAGTGTTAAAAACGTTCTTAATTTTTTTTCTATTGTTTACTCGTAGTGAATCTCTTCACACCTATAGTTCAAAAACTGCTTTTTGACTTTTGAAACTGATTCCTAACTAATTCAATATGATTTTTGTGTGTATAAAAAATGTCGTAAGGGAAAAAAAATCTTAACCGGTCAAACTGGTATTTTCACTTTTTAAACTCCGTGTAACAATCAATCAATCTCATTTATGTACTTGCAATGGCAAAAAAAAAAAAAAAAAAAAAAAAAAAAAAAAAAAAAAACAATCTTGCAAACTTACCACAGGTAATCTAGACCATTCTATATACGTCTTGTTGTGTGTGATACATACATGATACAACGAATGTTTAAAGTCTGATCGATTATGCTTCTGTACTGAGATGTATGTAACGAATTGTTCTAACTCAACTGTCATATATTACTGGGGATTTTTCCTTTATTCACAAACAATAAATTTTAAATTACTTTAGATAATATATAATGACAAAAAAAATGAAATTAACAACGTTTGGAAAAGTATAGATAATCTGTCTATTTACAGAAAAATAACCATAAATTAAAATCGAGCTGCACCTACATTGTCTGCAATTAGTGTAAAACTGTGACTTTCCATTGAAGAAACTAAATCCTGCATCACGTGGTGGTCTATTTCGTACCAAACACGTTCAACAGCAGCTCGAAGTTATTTAACAGAGGAGCATTGTCAAAAAATTGCGCAAACCTTATGAAATATGATGCCACAAAAATTTTTGTTTGGGTTCAGATCAGGGCTATACGCGGGACAGTCGAGAAAAGTAGTATTGTGAGAGTTAAACCAATTTTTTTTTTATATGCAACATGAATGGAGGCATATATTGCTCAAATACATACTTTGGGATAGCTAAAAGTCCACCAAATGACTGTAAATTGTTTTCCAGTGTAGGTATGTAGTCTTACGCTGCTTGGCGACTATTGAGGAACTCCAGAGATACTTGAGCATGAAAAAAAAATTGAGGCCCAAATTTTTAAAGAGTCACCCCCTTGCTCTCGCCAATAGAATGTCCGAAGCTGTTTACGCAAGTCATGCCAATAGTATGACCACCTATCTGGCTCATCCAAATGCCGCTTTCTTTTCGTCACTGAATAACACATAGTTCACAACTTGGGTCCATATACCATATGTTTGCGAGCCCACTACATTCTCGTCAGTTTGTTGTGAGATTTAGGCTGGGTTTTTTTTATGATTTTCATGTAAACTAATGTACATCTTCCTTTAATTCATCTATGAATCGTAACCGTTGACCCAGAAAGCTGTGACTCACTTTTGATGCGACTAGCAATCATCATATGTTTAAAAGCCAGTTTATGGATCCTTCTACCATTTCGTTTTCTGGCCACACGAGGCCTTCTAGATTTACGTTTTTCTTTGAAAGAGTCATTCTTAGACAGTACTCTAGAGATAGACTTCTTTGGACTATTCAAAGTAGCTGAGATTTCTGCAACAGTCTTGCCTTTCGATTTCAGCTTACATGCTACAACTACTTCATCTGACTGACAAATTCTAGCTTGCGGCATCTTCACTAACCAATGCTATCGCGATCTATACTTCAATATTTCATGTATGTGACGTCATAAGTTTGAAAATTGCGTTTTTCCGTGAACAATTGCCAAAAATCAAGAAAGTGTCTAACTTTTACAATATGCAAGTTTAATTTTTTTTTTCAGTTAAGTTAAATAATATCCTAAGTTAAAACCTTTATTTCCGTCCTAAAATGTTTAAAATATATTTAAAAATAAGCACAGCCATTTCTATAACCCAAATATTCGTATTTTCTATTTAAAGGTTAAATATCACCAGTGTCTAAACATTTGCTGAGGACTGTAGGATTCATTTTCAGAATAATTTAAATTGGTGTGATGAAAAGTGTTTTTACTAATCAAATTCGTTCGCAGTTAAAAAATTATATGCTCATGTAGTAATGAACTTGAAGTCTATTAGACACCACTTTCCAGAAGTGCATGCATTTGCACATTACATACTACTGTAAAATTATGTTTAGCTGAAGAGAAATATCGTCATGAACCTCAATGTTCTTTATTAAATTTACAACTGTCGAAGTTATATTTACGAAAGTTAGAGCGACGATGTACATCTAAACAAAGAGAAATCATAAACACATTTCATCATTGTTGGAAAATTTTAAAATGCAATATTTCTATATATAAGCGAAAGCCAAATTTAATGAAATACACTGTAAAAAAATCCGAACAGTATTCCTGTAGGAATCGGAAAAATAGTTGCCCTTATCGTATCGGAAAATTTTCCGACTCAGCTCGGAATAAAATCCGTAAAAAAAAGGAAACATTCATTAAAACGGTACTTTACGGATTTTATTCCAATTTTACGGATTTTATTCCGATTTTACTGATTTTATTCCGAGCTGGATCGGAAATTTTTCCGGTACGATAAGGGCAACTATTTTTCCGATTCCTACAGGAAATCTGGTCCTTTTTTTTTTTTTTTTTTTTTTTTTTTTTTAACAGTGTTAAATTGATAAATAATTCAATCAACATATTGATAGTTATAAATAAGAAAATTATCTTTTTAAAAACATTATTTGGCATAATCATTAAAGTTTTTTTTTATATCTCAGCGTAGGAAAAAAACCCTAGATAAATTATTGACTAAACGTAATTAAATATTTATTTTTATATAAAATGTTACAAACAAAATTAAATTTTAATTAAAAAAATTGACTTGCTTCTTGTCCAATAAAGCCATACAAAATCAGAAGTAATTAGTTATCTTTGTTAAAGTCAAAAGAGATATTTATTAGCAAATACGTAAATAATTCTTCGCATTTTATAACTTAAAAAAAAGAAGTTAAAATTAGGATTAGTTTTTTTTTATTTTTTTGTAAATTTAAGTCGAGTTATTAATTAAAAATCTCTTTTTTGTGCAAAATAAAGAAATAACAGTGTTTAATTTTAACTTATTGTAAAAATATACTCCGTTCACGCAACTTTCTTTTTAATAATACATTACTGGAATTATTACAGTACTTAAAAATTTTTGCTTAAAAAACTTCGTTCTGCATAATTTATTTATAAGTAAAATATTTTTTAAATGTCCTTATGTTTGTCTGAGCTATGATATTTAAAAGTCAATTTCTTAACATTCTCATTGCCGTAAACTGCTATATGCTTTTACTAAACTGCAGGTTTCAATGCAGCATGAGCATTATTTAAATTACTTTAATTCTAGTGATATAATGGAATTTTAAAACATTGAGTACTGATTAATAGACTAAATAATTATATTGTAATTAAACTTTTATTACCATATTGTAAAAATAACCTTTTCTTTATCATTTTTAAAATTAAAGAGAAAACAACATTACAATTCGCTATTTTGCTCCGCAGATAGGGCGCTAGTCAGATGATTTTTTCTAGGTCTCTTTTTGCTCGATTTTGCTCGTACTAGTTTGCTTTTACAGGAAATCCCTCTTATTACTGAACAATGGGCTGTTCATAATGTTTCGAGAAATTGTAATGTAAACTTTGTATTATTTGTAAACTTTTTTATTATTTTTTTAACGAAAAAAAAAGATTTTTCCTGATTACATTAAACAGGTATGGATAACCTGGAAAATTACCATGTGTTTAAAAATGCAGTTAGTAACATCGTTAAAAGCACAACGGTCTCCGCTAAATTGAATATCCAATGTGCAGATGGTCGTTTAAAGTTTCAGCGACGCTAAGCGCATAAAGCCTGGTTATAGTGATTGCATTTTTAAGGATTTATGAAGTGTGAAAATCTTAGGGCCGGTTTTACTAATTGCCTATCTACCACATAAATGTAATACGCACAAAAGGCCCAGTTACAAAAGGGAGTACATTCATGTTTTTATTGGCACGAAGGGCAGAGAATCAAGTTACTGCAAATGCCGTATTTTTTAGGCTATTCCACAGTTATTTTGTTATTTTTAAAACCCGAAACCCAAGATTAGCATTAATAGGACGAGTCAGTTATTATGTATATTACACACATGCACAAACATACAAGCATGGACACATACACCTGAACTCATATATATATATATTCAAGAGTTTATGTTCCTTACATCTTATCAGTAAAAGCATTAAACAATTAATATTTGATGCATTAAATCATGGTTTTCCTAAAAAATTCATACATTCCTTAATCTACAATTAATTAATGATCTAAACAATGGATAGTACGGATGTTTCATTAAGTTACTACTAACATTTTGCGTATTAAAAAATATATAAAAAATTAAAAATAAACTAAAAATAAACAAAAAAAATTAAAAATACAAAATACAAAATATATTAAAAAAAATTAAATAGGTCGGCTGGGTCGGTAGATGTTAAATTATAGAGGAGGGGGATGTTGTCTGGATAATTTATACGCAAATGTTGATTTAATAAATGTATTTAAAAAAAGTTGGGATTAGTACGTTGAATTTATGAGTTTTCATGTTTATTTTGGTCCTTATGAATTTGCTGTTCTTAGTACTGTATAAAAATATTTATACTATATTAATTTACATCAATTTGCATCACTTTTATTGATTTACTTCAAAACAGTATATGACACATGTATTTATTAGCATGCAGAAATGTTGTAATTTGTTTGTGTATACCCCCCCCCCCCATCTGTTAAGAAACAATTTAAATAAGTCCTTCCGTCCAGTGCCGGGAAGAAGATGTAGCTTTCATATTCCCTATTTTAAAAAAGCCAACTTATATCATTCAAACACACGAAGCTCAATTTAGTGGAAACCGAATATAGGAGATTCAATACTAATTTTTATCAATATAATGAATGAGAATTTCGTGAAATTAGTCAGCTTTATCCAAGCTGCTTTTCTTTAAAGTAACTTATATTTGGCTGCCAAATTCGGCGATTTCTTAAAGTGTCTGCCATTTTAAGACAACATGGTGGATGAGGCTAACCAGTGAACTTGGTCGAGACCTTAGTAATTGCTGTGTACATGCTCACTCACATCGGAATCGGTTGATATATACAAGTGCTGTCGCATGCAAAAAATCAGATTTTTCAAAATGTCACCCACAATAGAAATTGAAACTGCTATATCTGAGCCATTTTTTAAGGTAAAGACAAACGAAAAATGCTCCTGAATCCTTATATCAAGGTCAAATACTTAAGAAAGAAACCTTTTTCAATTTCTAATTTTTTTGCACCTCACTTTAAATATATATATATTTTTTAATTTAATGGCCGCCATTTTGAAACAAGATGGCTGATGAATCTGGCCAGCGAACTTGGTCGAGGAATTGATGTATACTATCCACATGCCTTCTTACATCGAAATAGGCGAATACGTGTGTTATCGCGTGACAAATACAAGATCGTTTCAAAATGTTAGCCATGCTAGAAACTCAAAGTGCTATAATTCAACCATTTTTTAAGATATAAACAAAAGAACAAAATTTCAGAAAAAAAAATGCTCCGGAATCTTGGTATCAAGGCCAAACACATTAAAAAAATATTTTTCATTTTCCAATTTTTTAATACCTCATTTTAAATTTTAAATTTAATTTTTTTAAAGGGCAACCCTTTTGAAACAAGATGGCGAATGATGCTGGCCAACGAACTCGGTCGAGACATTGGTATGTACTATGTACAGACCAAGTTACATCCAAATCGGGTCATAAATACGCCTGTTATCGCGTGACAAAAATCAGGACGTTTCAAAATGTCAGCACGCTAGAAATTCAAAATGCTATAACTCAGCCATTTCTTAAGATATAGACGAAACAAAAACTGCTCCCGAATCTTTTTATCAAGGTCAAACACATAAGAAGAAAATATTTTTTCAATTTTCAATTTTTTGTTACCGCATTTGAAATTTAAATTTTTCTTAAAAATTTAAATGGCCGCCATTTTTAAAGAAAATGGCGGTTGAAGCTGGCCAACGAACCCGGTCGAGACATTGGTATGTACTATGTATAAACGAAGTTACAACCAAATCGGTTCATAAATACGCCTTTTATCGCGTGACAAAATTCAGGACGTCTCAAAATGTCAGCCACGCTAGAAATTCAAAATTCCTTCCGGCCAGTGCCGGGAGGAAGAGGTAGCTTTCATAATCCTTATTTTAAAAAAGCCAGCTTATATCATGCAAACACGCGAAGCTCAATTTAGTAGAAACCGAATATAGGAGATTCAATACTATTTTTTATCAATATAATGAATGAGAATTTCGCGAAATTAGTCAGCTTTATCCAAGCTGCTTTTCTTTAAAGTAACTTATATTTGGCTGCCGAATTCGCCAATTTCTTAAAGTGCCTGTCATTTTAAGACAACATGGTGGATGAGGCTAAGCAGTGAACTTGGTCGAGACCTTAGTAATTGCTGTGTACATGCTCACTCACATCGGAATCGGTTAATATATAGGAGTGCTGTCGCATGCAAAAAATCAGATTTTTCAAAATGTCACCCACAATAGAAATTGAAACTGCTATATCTGAGCCATTTTTTAAGGTAAAGACAAACAAAAAATGCTCCTGAATCCTTATATCAAGATCAAATACTTAAGAAAGAAACCTTTTTCAATTTCTAATTTTTTTGCACCTGACTTTAAATATATATATATATTTTAATTTAATGGCCGCCATTTTGAAAGAAGATGGCTGATGAATCTGGCCAGCGAACTTGGTCGAGGTGTTGATGTATACTATCCACATGCCTTCTTGTATCGAAATAGGCGAATACGTGTGTTATCGCGTGACAAATACAAGATCGTTTCAAAATGTTAGCCATGCTAGAAATTCAAAGTGCTATAAATCAACCATTTTTTAAGATATCAACAAAAGAACAAATTTTCAGAAACAAAAACTGTTCCGGAATCTTTGTATCAAGGCCAAACACATAAAAAAAATCTTTTTCATTTTCCAATTTTTTAATACCTCATTTTGAATTTTAAATTAAATTTTTTTTAAATGGCAACCGTTTTGAAACAACATGGCGAATGAAGCTGGCCAACGAACTCGGTCGAGACATTGGTATGTACTATGTACAGACCAAGTTACATCCAAATAGGTTCATAAATACGCCTGTTATCGCGTGACAAAATCAGGTCGTTTTAAAATGTCAGCCACAAGAGAAATTCAAAATGCTATAACTCAGCCATTTTTTAAGATATAGACGAAACAAAAACTGCTCCCGAATCTTCTTATCGAGGTCAAACACATAAGAAAAAAACTTTTTCATTTTCCAATTTTCTGGTATCTCATTTAAATTTTTTTTTAATTTTTTAATTTTTTTAAGTGGTCGCCATTTTGAAACAAGATGGCGGATGAAGCTGGCCAACGAACTCGGTCGAGATATTTTATGTACTATGTACACACCAAGGTACATCCAAGTCGGTTCATAAATACGCCTGTTATTACGTGAGAAAAATCAGGACGTTTCAAAATGTCAGCCACGCTAGAAATTCAAAACGCTATAACTCAGCCATTTCTTAAGATATAGACGAAACAAAAACTGCTCCCGAGTCTTTTTATCAAGGTCAAACACATAAGAAGAAAATATTTTTTCAATTTTCAATTTTTGGTACCACATTTCAAATTTAAATTTTTCTTAAAAATTTAAATGGCTGCCATTTTTAAACAAGATGGCGGGTGAAGCTGGCCAACGAACCCGGTCGAGACATTGGTATGTACTATGTATAAACGAAGTTACATCCAAATCGGTTCATAAATACGCCTTTTATCGCGTGACAAAATTCAGGACGTTTCACAATGTCAGCCACGCTAGAAATTCAAAATGTTATAACTCAGCCATTTTTTAAGATATAGACGAAACAAAAACTGCTCCGAAATCTTTGTATAAAGGTCAAATACATAAGAAAAAAATATTTTTCCATTTTCAATTTTTGGGTACCACATTTCAAGTTTAAAATTTTTTTTTAAATTTTATATGGCCGCCATTTTGAAACAAAACGGCGGATGAAGCTGGACAACGATCTCGGTCGAGACATTGGTATGTACTATGTACACACCGAATTACATCGAAATCGGTTCATAAATACGCCTTTTATCGCGTGACAAAATTCAGGACATTTCAAAATGTCAGCCACACTAGAAATTCAAAATGTTATAACTCAGCCATTTTTTAAGATATAGACGAAACAAAAACTGTTCCGGAATCTTCGTATAAACGTCAAATACATAAGAAAAAAATATTTTTCCATTTTTAATTTTTTGGTACCCCATTTCAAATTTAAAATTTTTTTTAAATTTTAAATGGCCGCCATTTTGAAACAAAACGGCGGATGAAGCTGGCCAACGAACTCGGTCGAGACATTGATAATTACTATGTACACACCGAATTACATCGAAATCGGTTCATAATTACGAGAGTTAGAGTGTGACATAGGTCAGATATACTATATATATATATATATATACATTGCTCAAAACAATTAAAGGATATTTGAAGTTTTATATAAAATAAAGATATAAACGAAATTTTTTTTGCCGAAAATAGAAGAAGAGAATCACAAATGCAAATTTTTCTGGTTTTCAAACTGTGGAGTATGCAAATTTTGAGTTCGACGTCAAAAACGTCGCTTCAGCGGCAGCGAATGAAATTTGACTTTCAACTGGATAAAAGAGAATGAAGACAAGGATGATCGGCATTCAGCGATTGCTTTGTTTCGATGAGTACGATGTCTCAGCGAAGTCATTTGACGGATTCAGAAGCTTTCAGAATTGTTGGTAGGTTAGAAGGGGGCCAAACTCAAGCCGAAGTAGCGCAAGCCATTGGAGTGTCACAAAGTGTCATTTCCAGGATCTGGAACCGTTTTTTGGAGAGTGGATGTGCAGGCCGAAGACCAGGGCAAGGTCGTAGACGGGCAACAACGCCCAATGAAGATCGGTATTTAGCGTTAACAGCTCAGAGACACCGAACCATGAACGCTACTCTTCTCCAACAACACCTTCGCTCGGCTACAGGCGCCACGATTTCAACTCAGACTGTCCGAAACCGGCTCCACGCTGTAGGTCTGTATGCTCGCCGACCGATGGTATGTGTTAGATTAACATCAAGGCATCGTCGCGACCGCAGGGAGTGGGCAACCGAGCATGTCAAATGGAGGAGAAATGAATGGAACAATATTCTGTTTTCTGACGAGTCCCGTTTTTCTGTGCATCCGGATAATAGGCGTATTTTCATCTGGAGGGACCGTGGCAGTAGGAATAATCCTGCGTTCGTGCACGAAAGTGTCAGATTTGGAGGTGGAGGACTGTTGGTGTATGGTGGCATCTCCATTGACGGGCGCACTGACCTCTACATCATTCGAGATGGAGCTCTGACTGGTCGCCGATATAGGGATGAGATCCTCAGACCTATTGTAGTCCCTTACGCTGCAGCAATCGGAGATAACTTCATTTTAATAGACGATAACTGCAGGCCACATCGTGCAAACCTGGTGGAGGATTTCCTTTTCGAGGAAGGAATCGTTCGAATGGAATGGCCAGCGTGTTCTCCAGACATGAATCCAATCGAGCACGTTTGGGACGCTCAAGGAAGACGAGTTTCTGGCCGCCAACAACCCCCACAAACTCTCCAAGAACTGGAAAGAGCTCTTCTGGAAGAGTGGGGCAGAATACCCCAACTCGTCATTAATAGCCTCATTGAGTCCATGCCTCAAAGGTGTTCAACGTTGCTGGCCGCCCGTGGAAACCATACCCCCTACTGAAAATGATTTTCTTTGAAGAAAACACCTTTTCTTATTCTTTTTTTCTCATATGCACAAATTGTGTTTTTTTTTCCTTTAGTACACAAATGCGCAATAAAATGCATTTTTTTCTGCCAAACATGTGTAATTTATTCTCATGTAACCTACTATGTCTGTCGACCATGTATCTATCAGCTAAACAGTTTACCAGATACAAAATCCACCTAAAACTGCAATATCCTTTAATTATTTTGAGCAGTGTATATATATATATATATATATATATAAATTTTGAACGGAGGGTGGTTTCGGGGTCTGGGGGTCATGATCGATGAAAATATACCAACATTTTTTGAAATCGCTTTCCTCCGAACGGCTGCAATAGGTAGCTTTTTGTAATGAAAGCTACCTAATATATAACCTTAAAATTTTTTAAGTGATTAAAAGAATCATACTTTGTTATTATTATATTTGTAACTTATTTGAAATTAATATTAATTTACTTAATTTTAACTAAAATATAATTAAAAATAATTATAAACAATTTGTTAAAGATGATAAATGATTATTATCGATATTCTATTGTGCTGATCTAGAATTATAATTGTTGTGCTGTTTTAATGTGAATTAATGTGGTTCAAATTTTTAATATGCAATTTTTCTACATAGTTATTTTCAGTAATCTCCAATAGATGGAACCACTACACATTATTTCTACTTCTATTAGCCGTGATCGTGAAACGTATGGATAGTTTTAACTATTTTAATTTTTTGAAGTTTCAGTAGATGGCAGCATTAAATAATTATTTATTCAGTTCTAAAATAATTATGTTGCAATACTTTATTATATTATTTATTTTATTTTTTACCTGTTTATTTTAAACATCTTCTTTATTTTGTACTTTTTAGTAATAATTTAATCCAGGATCTAAAGATAGCATATAAAATATTTAATATTTAGTCTATTTAAGTTATTTATAAGTATTATATTTATAATATTGTTAATATGTGCAAGCTATGATGATTTGAAAACGTAAGGATTCGCTTTTAACTGTGACCATTTAATTATGAGGGATTTTTGCTGTGTTAAAATGGAATACATGATGGAGATTATGATATGGTCATAGCAATTCTCTTGCTGGGTAAGTCTTTAATTAACAGTTTCCAGATTTGTTCATGTTGTTCATTATTGCGGATCTTGCATTGAATAATTATTTATTTCATTCAATTTATATAGCAGGTTAAGTTTTAACTTTTTGGAGAGTAGTCAATTGGTACATAAAGGAATCCAATTTTTAGCTTATTGCTGGATTCTTTTACAGAAATCGACTATGTTTTTGATTATATTTGTATTTCATGTAACCATAAAGTGAAATGCTACATAGGCTTCCTGCTACATACATCCAATTGATCTACTATTTGTTTATGATACGTCTTTTAATGGTTCAACCTTATTTTGATGGTTATTTGTATCTTTTTTCTTTAATAGGTTATTATATCAAAATTTGGTGGTTTTTGCATATGTTTTATATGGATTAATCGTCCTAAATATGCTAGTGAATTAGTGGTATTGTGCTTGATTTTGTATTACAAGTTATAGGTTCCATTTTTATTTTGTATAATGTCAGTGTTATGTACTGAAGCTAAATTTATTAACTTAATTCTAATATTGGAAATAGACAATGAATTGTAATTATATAATGGTTATATAGATATATATATTGATGTGTGATATGTATGCATATATATGTGTTTTTGTATGCACATGTGTATTGATGTATGTCTTTTATTAGATGAATAAAATGTGTGTTAATAAAGAACATTCAAAAGGCTATTAAAATAATCATTTCATGTTCAACATGCTACGATCGCTGTTAAGTCAGTTATAAACTATTCAAATATCTAATAACATTTGGGTCGCAATTACGTATGTAACATATTTATGGAAAGTTTCATAAAAACATTTCTTACGACACATGAATTTTTCAATTATAAAAAGAAGAGCTGAAGAGTTTAGCTCTTAAATAAGACGACTTCTTTTCTTCCTGAATCAAGATATTTTTAACAATTTGAAGACACATTTTGCATGTACGCAGTGATATAATCTGATTCCCTTGTTTATATAATATTTACATTGAAATTCAAGAGATAAATAAATTTATCCTATAGATAAACTACCAAATTGTAATATTGCAATAAAACGAAAACTTTTTCCTTAAAATCTGTTATTCAAAAATTGTTATTCGTACTTGTCTCATTTATATTTGTGTTAGGCGGGATATGATAGATCCTTCTATGGCTATTACCAGTTTTGTAACCATGAATGTATAGATATATATACACTAAGGCTGATTTTTGAAAAGTATTTATAAAAACATATATCCAACTTTCACAGTCTCTGTTATATAATAGAAAGTCAGAAAAAGATAATTTCACCTCTAAACTGGTGAAATGTTGAATTTAGCTATTTTAAATATTTGTGTTAAATGTCTATCTTTAAAGTCTCATTTCAGAATTACTTATAAGTGTTATTTTCTTTTTACATTAAAATTAAAGAATGAATGATCCAATAACTTACATTGAATGCAAAATATATTAATTAATTTAATTCTCATTAATTTCATTAATAGCTCATCACATTTTTAATAATAAATGGTTCTTTAAAAAAAGTCAAATCATCAGGTCTTACTTGATCGATAAGGTAAAACAGCATGGATATGTCGGTACAGAAAATGAAAAATTTTAGACTTTTTCAAAATGAAAATTTTATTTTATTTTACATTAGCTGCAAATGTAAAAAACACAATATTTTAACTATAAGTCTTATTATTTAACATTTACTGACAAAAGGAATGTCATATTTATTATAAATTAATAAATTGTAATGAAGATAATTTTTAACTTTATCAGTTTTCAACAAATCAAATACATTCTCATCCATACAGTTTTGACTGCCTTTTTTTTTCAAGCATTATTTGCGAACTCTACAATCATTCTTTTCAATTTCCTTTTTATCACACTTTGAATATTCGGTTTTACTCATAGAGAATAAGGACAGGGAAGCAAACCCTAAAAATGCCTATTTAAATGCCAGCAACAGTTTCACTTTCGGAAATAAAACCTTATAAAATGTGCTACACATAATAAAAAGTTTCAATACCTTTAAATGTGTTCATATATAATCATTTTGAAAACCAATATATATATTTTAATATGATTAAAAAGCTGCTCTTCTTACATGTGTTAAACAAATACTTTGAGAGCGGAGTTGCTTTCACACTGGGTACCCATTACACTCATCAACTAGTTATCTGTTTAGTTACATCAATGCCAGTAATTAGATACCGTAAAGACCGCTTCACCTTCTATCCTAAAGCTAAGTATTTTAAGTATTACTCACTAGACGGTTGCTCAAATTGTGCCAAAACTAATATATCGGTTTCACTCGACAATACAGTTTTAACCCAATTCCCGAATTGTATTATTTTTTACACTACTAGGGGGGCTTCGCCCCCTGCTCGCTACGCTCACCGATCCCCGCCCCCCCGCGTAATCGCTTCGCGATTCCATTTGGTATCGCAAAGCAATCCCTATTTTCGGGCCAATCTCAGACATAATTGTTTCGCGTTTCCATTCTGGATCGCTTCACGATCCCTTATTTTCTATGCATTCAATTTTTAGATTCCACTTGGTAAAAACGTGCACCTCCCCAACTCTTGACAATTTTTTTTAAATCTCCAAGCACATAATCATTAGAGCTTACAGAGTTTCATAATTATAAGAATTATTAAATATAAAATTATATATATAGTGTTGTCAGTATTGTAAATAGTTAGTGTTTGTGCTTAAAAATGATGTAAATAGCTCAGTGAAGTTCTATTCATAAGCTAATATTATATTTTATTGCATTGAAATACCCCAATTTGTTGATTTTCTGCAAGCAAGTAAACCCTATTGGATTTCAATGTGAGTCTATGGAAATTTGGCGAAATACTGGAAATTGCAGCAAGTTGGCGTCACTTTTGGCGACTAATTTTTGTCGTCAAATTTGGCTACATATCCAGCTCTTTGGTACACAATCCTCTTATAGCGTCAGAAAGCTTTGACCAATCATACGCGTTTCGCGGTATCTACGCAGATTTTCATTGGTCCATTTTCAAAGCATTACTTTTATATATATATATATATATATAGAAGGATTTGAACATGCCTATTAAGCAGTACACATGATAAACATTTTAAAAATCATTCTCCTTACGCAATTTCCGTTGAAAGCGAGCGATCTTCTAATCTAATCAGGAAATAATTAAATCACCAGGTATTATAGTTATTGGATATTAATATTTAATTTGTTTTAATTTTCTTAACTAATCAGTAACAGTAAATGTGACAATAAAGCACTATTTTATTTCTAAATTTATCTGCGAAATTGAGTATTTTCGTAAATAATTAAATTTTAAATTCTTACGAAATTGCATGTTATAATAACTAATTTAATTATGAATTATATATCAAGAAAAAAGTGTGTGTAATTAATAGATTTTGTAAAAGTTTAATCTTTTCAATTACCATAATTAAAATGTGTTTGTAGAAAAAAAAATTCAACTTTTAATCATTTAGAAGCAGATCAAGTATATAATTTACAACTTATAAATCAGAAAATAAAGCTTATAATAAGTTCAACTAAATAAACTATTTAACTATTTTTTTTAATAATTTGCTGGAAGTAACATCGTCTGAAATTAAAAAATCGTATTTAAAACTGCGTCGTAGTTTTAAATCGAGTATAGTATTTATATGATCAACTACAAGAAAAACTTAATTTAACACACTTAAAACAATAAAAGAATCTTCTGCACACAGCCTTATGCATCGCAAAATATGAATAAAATTATTACATGTACATTGGAGAGGTGAAAGGAACTCTAAAAATTGAAACAAAATCTCAATAGGTCTACTACCGTTACAGTTACATTATACAGAAAAACTAGAGAAAATCGAATTAAAATCCGAATTAAAATTAATTTATTTTTCTCAAAATACTTTGAAATATTTAATAAATGTACAACGTCCAATGCCTTTATCGGTTTTCTTATCAAAATCAGAAAACAAATAAAATTATACTTAAAATTTTTATGTATAATATATGTATAATATGTATATATATATATATATAAATATATTTTTACAGAAATCGTATATTTTGAAAGAAGTATGTTTTGAATTCTGACAGATCGAATACTACAATTTTCCGGCGTATGTTTAAAATATTTAAATATATTCTAAAGATAGAGGAATAAATCTTACGCGGAGGAAAACGTATTTTTTCATGTTGAATGCCGAATTGACAAACGCTCCCAAAATTTTCTGTTTAGTAAACTATTTTGTTTAAAGTTACATGGGTAGATTAACAATAATGTATTTCAAAAATATCTTTAAATAAGTATTTCATATTTTACATGAAAAATATGCATATTATTAAAATTCCTGTTTGTATAAATATCAAAGGCTTTATGTCAAATTAATTAATATATTACTCACACTAATAAATAAATATATATATGTATATTTAATATTATTCTTTCAATAAAAAAAATAAGCCCATTGATATTCTATGGAAATTTATTTTTAAATGACAATTCAAAATCTGGTTCAAATATACTTGAATCTGTTTAAAAAAACTGCTTTATGTTAGTAATAAACACAATGACCCTCTGAATATAAAATGCTTACATCCGCAAAAATTATTTGTTTTTAATTCATATGCTACATTGTTAAGTTAACGGTCGAATTGCGTGCTTTGTCCTCATTTTGAACCGTATCATTTGTAAATAGATTTTTCATCAGCTAAAAGACTTTTATATGAAAATAAAAATAAAACAATTTCCTCTTGATCTTGTAAATAGATTTTGCTGCATAATTCATCATATTTTCTTTTTTTTTTTTTTAATCAATACTGTTTTCTTATTTTTGTTTTGTTTTAGCTATTTACCATGTAATAAAAAAAAGAAAGATTTAAAGATTATTTGCTTGCATAAATTTTGAAGACATAAAATATAGTTACATTTGAATGTCACATATTTCATATCTAAAGAAAATTAATTTTATTACTCATTTATTATTTGGTAAAAATAAGTAAACGATTTAGGATAAAAAAAATATATATATACTGATTACCAAAATACTGTGCTTTTTTATCAAAAATCCGTAGTAATTACGTTATTGCCTATATTATTATTCAATGGCGTAAATTAATAAAGCAAGAAAGATTTGACTTCTGTGTTAAAACAGGTGTATTTGAGCGTACTTTTAATTTAGTAAGCTTAGTAAGCGTTTTAAAATATGAAATTTTTTGTAATGATATTTCCATCATTTTAATCGACGATGAATTGTGGGAACGTTACTTGAAAACAACACAATAAAAAAAACTTAAATGTTTTAAGAGTGATAATTTCTTGAAAAACGTTATAATCTGAAAACGTTTTCCTATGACGATTATGTAAGGTCAGCCGTTCTCAGCCAACATTATTGAAAATTTATAATTTCTTAATTTCTCACGCAAATCAATATCTCTATTTCATACTCTCTAGCACAAGAACTATTATTCTTCGTTAAAAAGAAAATTTAACAGCTTTACACTGTTGATATAATAACTAAGATGAAAATATTTTTACAATAATATATACAGCATAGGGGGCTCAGTTCCCTCCGAGCTAATCCCGTCAACACACGTTCAGGCTTCGCAGCCTCAAAAAAAAAAAAGAAAAAAACATATGTGTTTATCCGATAACTGTTAATTTCTTTTATTCGATTAACCTAGTGTAAATTATTCGACTGACTTGTTCATTTTCATATTTTTTGTGTCTGTCGCCGTTGCGCTAGATACTTACACAACGTCTTATATCATATAATTAATATCTAATGTATTATGCATAGAATATTGCATAGCATTTTGTATACAGTATAATGTATTTGTCTATAACATAATAAGAAATGCGCATTTTAATCAAATAAACCTTGCTCCATGGTATAACAGGATTGCTAACAATGAGGGGCAATTTTTTATAGCAATTTGTAACCTCATCAAAGTAAAGATTTGCACATAGTGTTAGGCGGATATGTATATTTCGGAACACTTTAGATGCCGGAAAAATTTTCATTATAATCGTTGTATTGTAAGCACTTCGTACATGTTCCTTATAAATAGAAAAAAGAATTTGTACTGCGTAAAATAAACATGCAATACATAAAAGTGAAAATGATTTGTGTTTTTAATAGTTTTATTTTAGATTAGTAATTTTTTTTTGATTTATTTTTCATGTATCAAAAAAAAAAAAAAAAATCAAAATGATTAAACAACAAAATGATTCGGAATATGTAAAATAATGCAGAGAAACGTATTTTTCAAATGAAGATCCATTTTGATTCTCACAAAAATGCAATGGTTCCCATTAAGAAAATATAATAAACATTACATTAATAGATATGTCCATTTATGATAGATATCATTCTCTTAAAGAATACAGGAAAAATATCACAAAAATTAAATTTCCCCAAAAATATACAAGAAAAACTTCTATGCAATGCAAACAGGCGCAATTCAATTAAAACATTTAAAATAATTTTTTAACGTACATTTAAATTTTCCATATTTATTAATATTTATAATAAATTAATAGTATTTTGTTAGATTTACTAATTTTTCTGAATCTAGCCCTATTATTTACAGTTACTAAACAGAAAACAAATAGTTTTAACGTAAATATATTGCAACTGTCGTTTAATAACGTGAATTACGGAGTTGAATCCATTCTTTACAGATGCATCTTTACAGATGATTGTATAGGATTTTACAGATTCCTTGAATATTGACTAACCATGCAGCATGATTATTGCTAATTTGAAGAAAAGTTAAATCTTGCTTTTGACAGTAGATTTTCAGTACTGTATATGTTAATTTTACAATGCCTTTATAGTAAACTTTAAAAGTTTATTTCCAACAATTTTTACCTGTTGGAATCATTAGTTTGACTAGTCTTTTATTTCTTTCTTATCCTTTCTGTCTTTTTTATTTATTTATTTATTTTTTTTTTTTTTTGGGGGGGGGGGGAGGATGTTAAATAAGACGTTTTACTTTTCTAAATACTCAGGAAAATACTTTGTTAAAGATAATTCGATGATATTCATGTAGCAATACAGGTTTTAAAAAAGATATATATTGCTGATAGCAAGTATAAGATGAATGCTTTTACAATATATTTTGTGATACATAATAGTATTATAGAAGATTGGGGAATAAAAGCTATTTATGAATTTATTTCTGTATTTTTGAAAATACAACAAATGCGAATTTTTTAGTTTTAAAACAATTAATTTAAAATGAACAAAATAGTAAGTAAGTCATTAAAAAGTATGCACTGAATAAAACATCTCCTAAAGTAAAGTAGACAATCCATCAAATGTTGTTTCTATTTTATTGTACGAAAAAATACATTTGTCCAAATAAGAAACACTTTTTTCTAATTCGATAACAATCGCATTTCTTTCATAGAGTAAACATAATACCTTCCGTGCATCGATGATACGTGTATCACACGCGATGCACGCAACTAATTGAGATTTCTGTTGATTTTCAATTCATCATAGTCAGATAAAGTGTTATCTAATAAATAGCTTTGAAACTAACTACAGTAAAAACCTATATAATGAACACATTTGTACTGTGAAGATTTTTTGCGATTCGGAGATGCCCGCTATTTATACGTTAAAATAAACTACATTAATACATGGAAATTATTCCAGAGAGAAACATTCGCCTTGCATACAATATTTCAAATGAAAATAAAATTTCAAAGTAATTGCTTAAAAGGCGCAAAGGCCAACATAGTGAAAAAATATTCCATGCCGGGATAAGCGCTATACTGATGGCCCTGGTTCGTATCACTTGCACACCATACTTTTCAGTAACCAACTTATAGTGCACTTCAGTAATACATAAAAAAGTACATTATTTTTTAAATATTGTAACATCATTAAAATAATATGCAACAGACCATTATGCAACATAATTCTTTTATAGCCCTGAAAATAAAGAATTACCATTTTGCATCCCATGTTCTGCAGAACGTATGTTTTAGTGCACTTCATAAATGTATATATCATTTACAATAGGTTTCAGATGATTAACATAATCACAATGCGCTTCAAATGATTTTTTCCCATTTATCGTAATACTTTTCACTGTTCCTGTAAATGAACTATAAATGGTAGAGAGTTGATTTAAATAGGGATAGTGCAATTGAACATCGCTATTGCACGGCAATATCATATAAAAAGTATAGAGCAATCCGAATATACTTACCAGGGCACGGTAAAGACAAACAGGCAGACAAACTGAAGTCCTAAAAGCTTTTCAATTATGTTGGGAAGAGTTAAAACACTCTTAAAGTTTTTGCCATTGTTTATATATGATTCACTTCACTTGTATACCTCAAAAATTGCTCTTTCACTTTTGAGATCGACATATAACTAATGGAATAGGACTTTCGAGTATATGAAGAGTGTTGTCAGCGACAAAAAAATTTAACCGGTGAAACTGGTGTTATCTTTTATTAACGCTCTGAATATTAATCAAACAATCATGTTTATGTACTTGCTTGAGTGTCTTGAAAGGTACATTGTAAACATACCACGGGTAATGTAGACCATTTTTAAAAGTCTTATTGTGTGTGATACAAATTCTTGATTTTCATATTTTTTTTTTTTTTCATTCTTGTGGTGAAAAATTTTTTACTAATTAAATACGTTCGCAGTTAAGTCTGTCCTCTTTAATGGTTAATGTATTAAGAATATTATTCACAAAATCATATAAAATTATTTTTATAGAAAGAATAGATTATTTCGTGAACCATAGCCTTCTATATAAAACGTAAATTATCGTTAATTTTAAAAACATAAAACAGCACTGAAATTTGTTTTAAACATTATATGCCCACATTGTAATGAATTTCAAGTCTATTAGACAGCCCTTTCTTGAAGTGTATGCATTTACACATTACATATTATAGTACAATTTAGTTTAGTTTAAGAGAAATATCGTCAGAAACCTCATTGTTCTTTATTATACTTACAAAAATCGAAGGCATATTTACGAAAGTAAAAGCGCAGACGGACATCTAAACAAAGAAAAATCATAAATACAATTCATCATTTTTGGAAAGTGGTAAAATGCAAGTGAAAGGCATGTTTAATGGAATATAATAAACAACTTAATTAACATACTGACAATCCTAAAAAAAAAAATAAACATTATTTAGCACAATCAATAAAGTTTTTTGATAACTCAACGTGGAAAAAAAAGAAACGTAAATAACTTAATTATTAAATGTAATTATATATTTATTTTTCTATGCAAATTACTAAAAAAAATTAAATGTTGATTTAAAAAAAAGTTTACTTGCTTCTTGTCCAAGAACGACACACAAAATCAGAACAAATTAGTTATCTTTGTTAATGTCGACGTATATTAGCAAATATATAAATAATTCTTCATATTTTATAATATGAAAAAAGAAGATAAAATTTTGTTTAGTTTTTTTTTATTTGTCTGTAAATTAAAGACGAGTTATTAATTAATAATTGCTTTTTTGTACGAAATTAAAAAAAAAAAAAAAACAACAACAATATTTTATTTTAACGTACTGTAAAAATGTACTCCGTTCCCGCAACATTCTTCTTAATAATACAGTATTGTAAATTAAAAAAGTTTTGCTTAAAAAAATTTGCCTTGCATAATATATTTATAACTAGAAAGTATTTTTTAAATAATATATTTTTAAAATGTTCTTATATTTGTCTCAGCTATAAGATTTAATAGTTATTCTTTTAATTAGATGGCCTTTTTCTAGTTCTGTTATAGATTTTGCTCGTACTTGTTTGTTTTGCCGGATATCCCTTTTATTACAGAACAATAGTCCATTCTTAATGGTTCGAGTAATTGTAAAGACATTTATTTACTTAAATTGTTTTATTATTTATGTAAAGTTTAAAAAAAAAGATGTTTCATGATTACATAAAACATAAAAAAAAAAAAAAAAACACTTAGCAACACCGTGAGAAAAACACCGATCGCCGCTAAAAAGAAGACACAAGGTACTGAATGACGTTTCAAGTAAATAAATAAATAGAAATGCTTAATTCATCTTTAAAAGTTAAAGTTAAACTTACACTATGCAAAATTACTTAAAAAATGACACAGTATCTAAAAATGTTAAATTATTTTGATACCTTAGTATACTTTCAACTATAAAACATAGTCTTCTTCGGAGGAATATAAGAAATACAACACTTATTGATTGAACGCCTAATTTTCAAAATCCACGTAGATGATGACGACAGGAGTGAAAGTGGAAGTTAATTTATAGATCCGGAAACATAGGGAAAATAAAATAAAATAAAACATGGATATAGGGAAGTGGAAGATTACTTGTTTTTTCTTTCTTTAAGCAAACTGAGCCAAATTCTGGGTATATTGTAGGATAAAACGTCGTTACAAACTGTATTTTCTTTAGTAATAATTTCTATTGATTCGCGGATAATTAAATCATGATAATTCTTTGAGGGATATATAATTTTTGCGTTTTCGAAATTAACTTGTATATTCTGCTTCTGGTTAAGTCTTGACAGGGCTGTTGTAGGTCGGTTATACTTTAAATCTCTCAAATGTTCTTTAATACGACGTTTAAGTTTACGCGAAGTCATGCCTATGTATTAGAGATAAATATCTTCAGTTTTCACTGGAATTACATAAACCCCAGAAACTTCATCCGTCGGGATCGGGTCCACTTTGGCACTAATCAGATCTTTCAGTTTTGCAGGAGAAGTGGCGACCAAGTTTACGCCAAAGCGAAAAAGTGCATGTCTGAGTTTTTCGAAAAGTCCTGGTATGTACTTCATTTTGCAATATCTCATATTACTCCGTGGAGTTTTTCGTATTTTCATACGGTTCTTCTGCGAGTTGATTAGCTTATCAATAATGCGTATTGGGAAACCATTCTCAACTGCAATGTTTCTAATGGTATCTAATTCATTATCAAGGTGATTAATAGAGCAAACACTAAACGCTCGTCTTACATAAAAGTTGAATGGAGCAAGTTTGTAGTTAAAAGGTCATGTACTTTCAAAGGAATGGTGCTGTTAGACTTATTTACTTTCCTGTAGACAGTGCGCTCAATTGTTAAGTTTGATAAATTTTTAATTAGAATTACGTCAAGAAATGACAGCTGGTTATTATTTTCTATTTCGATGGTAAATTTTATGTTAGGGTCCATATTATTTATTCTGTTAAGAAATGCATACAGTTCAGATAAACCGTGATCCCATACTATGAAAATGTCGTCCACATAGCGATACCATACTGACGGAGTTAAAACGCTGTCTGTTAGAATTCTTTCTTCAAATGGACGTAATTTGAATTCGGCTAAAATACTTGAGATGGTGGAACCCATTGGTGCTCCTTTAGTCTGCTTATAAATCTTCTTATTAAACATGAAAATTTGACACCATTGTGAAACTCCCAAGAAAGCATTTGAATTAAACTGCCTAAAACTATGCATTAGACAAAAATATAAATTAATTGACCAGATTACAGTGAATGTTTTCCAACTATATAGTTCATTAGCGAGTTTATTACCAGCACCAGATTTTGACAGCGCACTACGTATTACAGAGCATTACACAGATATACAACGGAAAAGTAAGTCGAAAACCATACATAAGAAATTCAATAATTGGAATATTTTGAAATCTGAAAATCATGAGAGCAAACCTGTGCCATATATTAATGTTTCGAACAGAGAAATATCGAATAAGGAAAATGAAGTTTTGGTAAAAGGTCCTAAATTTATGTTTAAGAATAATGTAAACACCAAAAACATAATCGCAGATTGTGAAAAAGTTACCCTGTCAATAGACCCAGAGAAAAGAGATGTTGCGAGAAGCGTTATGTATAATAATGTGCAAGCATTCGTTACCAAATCAAGTATTAAAAATAAAAATAATATGGTAATTAATCGACTTAAAGCAGATCAAGATATTATTATTATACAGACAGACAAAACAAATAAAATCGCAATAATGAATCGTATAGATTATATCGCAAAAATGGAAACGTGCATCGCAGACCACGTGGAATGTACACCACTTAACAAGGATCCGAAAAATCAAATCCAGAGTAAAACTGAAGGTTTAATCAATAGAGGATGTTGGCCACCAATAATGAAAAGCAAATTGAGTGTAAATAACACCGCTACCACTCCAAGACTATTTGGTAGACTAAAGGACCATAAAAATAATTGTCCTTTAAGGCCGATAGTTGGAAAATATGCAAGCCCAACGTATTTCCTTGAAAAATCATTTGTTCCTTTTCTGAACCTTTTTCTACCACCGTCTAACCATAGTTTATCGTCAACCACTGATTTCATTAACCGGATTAAGGATTTGAAGCTCAATAAAGAGAGTGTTTTAGCAAGTTTTGACATAATTTCACTTTTCCCATCAATCTACGTTGACGAAGTAAAATTACTCATTAATAAATTTATTGATAAAGAGCCAGCATTAAACTCAGAAATGAAGAGCACCGTAAAATCTGGACTTAACCTAGTAACTGGAAATAATAATTTCATGTTTAATAAGAAGATTTATAAGCAGACTAAAGGAGCACCAATGGGTTGCCCCATCTCAAGTATTTTAGCCGAATGCAAATTACGTCCATTTGAAGAAAGAATTTTAACAGACAGTGTTTTAACTCCGTCAGTATGGTATCGCTATGTGGACGACATTTTCATAGTATGGGATCACGGTTTATCTGAACTGTATGCATTTCTTAAAAGAATAAATAATATGGACCTAACATAAAATTTACCATCGAAATAGAAAATAATAACCAGCTGTCATTTCTTGACGTAATTCTAATTAAAAATTTATCAAACTTAACTATTGAGCACACTGTCTACAGGAAAGTAAATAAGTCTAACAGCACCATTCCTTTTGAAAGTACATCACCTTTTAACTACAAACTTGATCCGTTCAACTTTTATGTAAGACGAGCGTTTAGTGTTTGCTCTATTAATCACTTTGATAATGAATTAAATACCATTAGAAACATTGCAGTTGAGAATGGTTTCCCAATACGCATTATTGATACGCTAATCAACTCGCAGAAGAACCATATGAAAATACAAAAAACTCCACGGAGTAATATGAGATATTGCAAAATAAAGTACATACCCGGACATTTCGAAAAACTCAGACATGCACTTTTTCGCTTTGGCGTAAACTTGGTCGCCACTCCTCCTGCAAAACTGAAAGATCTGATTAGTACCAAAGTGGACCCGATCCCGAGGGATGAAGTTTCTGGGGTATATGTAATTCCAGTGAAAACTAAAGATTTTATCTCGAATACATAGGCATGACTTCGCGTAAACTTAAAGTCCGTATTAAAGAACATTTGAAAGATTTAAAGTATAACCGGCCTACAACAGCCCTGTCAAGACTTAACCAGAAGCAGAATATACAAGTTAATTTCGAAAACGCTAAAATTATATATCCCTCAAAGAATTATCATGATTTAATTATCCGCGAATCAATAGAAATTATTACTAAAGAAAATACAGTTTGTAATTACGTTTTATCCTAAAATATACCCAGAATTTGGCTCAGTTTGCTTAAAGAAAGAAAAAACAAGTAATCTTCCATTTCCCTATATCCATGTTTTATTTTATTTTATTTTCCCAATGTTTCCGGATCTATAAATTAACTTCCACTTTCACTCCTTTCGTCACCATCTACGTGGATTTTGAAAATTAGGCGTTCAATCAATAACTGTTGTACTTCTTATATTCCTCCGAAGAAGACTATGTTTTATAGTTGAAAGTATACTAAGGTATTAAAATAATTTAACATTTTTAAATACTGTGTCATCTTTTAAGTAATTTTGCATAGTGTAAGTTTAAATTTGACGTTTCAAGTTTTACGTACGTGAAGCGCATCGTCCTCGTTATAGTGATGATCATTTTAACGATTTATGAAGTGTGAATCTCACATTGCCGGTTTTAGTAACTGCCTATAGATAAATAAAATGCAAGATGCGCAGAAAACCCAATTACTGTTGTCCCATTCATCTTTTTTTAAGCAGGGAGTAAACAGGTATAAGGTTATTGCAAATGCCGTATTTTGTAGGCTATTTCACTGTTATTTTCTCGTTTTTGAAACAGTAAAACCCAATATTTGTATTGCTAGGATGAGCCAGTTATTATATATCACACACACACACACATATATATTTATATATACATATATTTCTTTGTAATATGTATCAGTGGCGTGGCGTGAAAATTTTCGGTGGTCATCGCAATTATTTAAGTTTGTGGTGAAAAATTATTAACTCTAAAATTCAATGGTTGAATGTTCAAAAAAGAAACTTTAAATCTTACCTTCACTTATACATGAACTCCAAATGTTCTGCTAAACCTGGATCGTAGAGTTTTAAAAGCTTATTAAGAGTTTTAAAATATTGCTTGGTCATCGCCGCATCCAGCGATGACCGGACGCCACGCCACTGATATGTATGCATATATGTATGTGTCAGAATACACATGTGCATTTATGTATGTAATTAGATGATTAAAATGTGTGGTAAGAAAGAGCATTCAAAAGACTATTAAAATAATCAATTCCTATTGAACATAGAATGATCACTCTTAAGTCAGATATAAAACATTCAAATATCCAATAGCATTTGAGTCTCAATTATGTATAGAAGGTATTGAAGAAGAATTTCTAAAAACATTACTTGCGATATATGAACTTTTCATTTATTAGAAGAAGAGCTGAAAAGTTCCCCTCTCTAATGAGCCGACAACATTTCCTCCTAAATAAAGATATTTTTAACAACTTGCGCATTTTTCATCGAAGTAATATAATTATATTCTATTGTTTATAAAATATTTAAACTGAAATTTATGAGATAAATAACTTTTTATCCTATAGGTAAACTACCATATTATAATATTGTAACACAACGTAATTTGTTTTTCCTTAAAACTTTCAATAAATCGTTATTCTTTCCTGGCTGATGTATATCTGGGTCAGCTGGGAATAGATAGCTTCTTCTTCCTGGTGTTTAGAGTTATTCGCATTTTAATACCAATGGATAGAATCCAGGAGGGTGTATTTTGTCTTGTATATATACATATGTATAAGTGACTGTGTATAGATGTCGATACATAAATGTATACATAGATATGCAATTGGATTGATTTGTGAAAACTATCTTTAAAAATTTTTATCCATTTTTCACAATCTCTCTTGAATAATAAAAAGTCAGAAAAAGATAATATCAATTCTAAACCCTAAATTTTGAACACTTATCTATTTTAAATACCTGTTAACTGTACTATCTTAAAAGTATTTAAAATCTCAATACAAAATTACTTCTGACACGTGTTTTCTTTTTACCACAAAAGAAAAGAATAAAGGATCCAATAACTTACAGTCAATGACAAATAAAATATTAATTTCATTATTGACAAAAATCAAAATTTGTATATAGCTAATGTTATTTTCAAACATGTTTTAAAAACAAGTTTATTCTCCATTTTTTTTAACAACACAAAGTTTTAATTAATCCATTTCTCGCCGTCAGTGCTATAAATAATTGAATGTATTTTTAAATTCTAGGCAATTCATTTAAAAGAGCAAATTTATATAAATGAAATTTGCATCAAATCCAATACATTACACTACATGTATACATTATTGGTTTACACGGTTTATATACTTTCGCCGAAATATGTATTTTTTTTTATAGATTCAAGTGCACTGAGTACGGGAAAATTATAGTAAAAAATCTGTCACGTCTAATTAAAAAAATATTTATTAAGTACTTAAAAATAATAATAACATGAAATATAAAAATAAAAAATTAGAAATGTTTGTTTTTACTCTTCTTTTTATAATTTTGTTGATTTGCCTCTCTTAAAATAGACCTGCAGTAATCCCCTAACATACGTTCGACCCAAAAACCTTTTGTGTCTGTCTTCAAAAAGTTTAAGGTCTTTGTGAAAACGCTTGTCCTGTTTGACACTCACGGCGCCCAAATTTTCAGGAATAAAATCCACGTGTGAATGGAGGTAATGTGTCTTCATGTTCACAGATATGTTCACACCCATTTTCATGATACTTTTCTAATAAAACAGTAATATTTTTTTGATAATTTTCATCTTTATGATTTCCTAAGAATCCACGGATGACCGTTTTAAGGTATTTTTTCATTTGTAGATAAAAGTTTTTCAATGTCCTTATCTTGCATCAGTTTGCGTATCTGTGGACCGACAAAAATTCCTTCATTTAATTTTGCGTCTCAAATACTTGGAAAAAAATTGTGTAAATATTTAAAAGCAGCAATGTTTTTATCCATTGCTTTGACGAATTTTTTATAGAGCCGAATTAAAAACCTTTCAGGGGGAAACAGTTGTGTTTCGGTAATGTTGTTGAATTCACACCGTAAATTTCGAAAAAAATGCTTCAAAATTTCGGAAAGCAATTTTTCAATTTTAATCCACCAAATTTGAAAACGTAAAATTTAATTAAAAATTTCTGGTGCAAATCATGATTAAAATTAGGTGGGGTTTTATATATATCCCATCGCCCCTGAAGGAAGGAACGTGTAATGTTGGAAAAATTATATTTTGCGGATCCACTAAAGATGTATAATTCATATTAATATTTCCTGGAGTAAATTCATTTCGGACAGGCGAATATTTTTTTGATGTGATTGTTTTAGCTTGGCTATCCCACAGGCACACAAAACATGAATATTTGGTATACCCCCCCCCCCCCTGTAAGCCTAGTAGCATACTAACTACTTTTAAATTATCATACGAATTGAATATTTCCAACTGAGCGAAAACATACCCAGGCCGGGAATCGAACCCAGATCCTTGGCTTACAAGGCCAATGCTTTTCCGTTTAAGCTAACTGGGCCGACAACCAGCCAGCATGTTTCGCTCAGATAACCTTATAGGTAGAACATCTGGTCTGTCATGCAGACAGCTCAACAGAATAAGCCGCAGGTAAAGGAACTCCATATAAACGATGGATACGTAGAACAACTAATATTTTAACACAATCAAATTGATTGGTAAAGCTATCATACGAATTGAATATTTCCAACTGAGCGAAAACATACCCAGGCCGGGAATCGAACCCAGATCCTTGGCTTACAAGGCCAATGCTTTTCCGTTTAAGCTAACTGGGCCGACAACCAGCCAGCATGTTTCGCTCAGATAACCTTATAGGTAGAACATCTGGTCTGTCATGCAGACAGCTCAACAGAATAAGCCGCAGGTAAAGGAACTCCATATAAACGATGGATACGTAGAACAACTAATATTTTAACACAATCAAACTGATTGGTAAAGCTATCATACGAATTGAATATTTCCAACTGAGCGAAAACAGGCCTGGGTATGTTTTCGCTCAGTTGGAAATATTCAATTCGTATGATAGCTTTACCAATCAGTTTGATTGTGTTAAAATAGTTGTTCTACGTATCCATCGTTTATATGGAGTTCCTTTACCTGCGGCTTATTCTGTTGAGCTGTCTGCATGACAGACCAGATGTTCTACCTATAAGGTTATCTGAGCGAAACATGCTGGCTGGTTGTCGGCCCAGTTAGCTTAAACGGAAAAGCATTGGCCTTGTAAGCCAAGGATCTGGGTTCGATTCCCGGCCTGGGTATGTTTTCGCTCAGTTGGAAATATTCAATTCGTATGATAGCTTTACCAATTTGTTACTTTTAAATTGCCACCTTTTTCCAGTTGTGCTGTTCGTATTGTATCATTTTCTTTAAAAGAGACATTCTTTGATACGTCTTTTTACTGTTTACGGCATGGCCATTTGGTAAAGATGGTTTTATATTACCATTATGAAGTAACACTGATTTCAAGCTATACTTTGATGAACCGTTAAATAAACGCCATTCAATTGGATCATAATTTTGATTAATCACATTAAAAAATCCGGGAATACCATGGTAATAACTAAAAAAAATCCTCTTTGGTGAAATAACTGCTGAAAATTTTACTTCGTTTCCGATAAGTTACTTTGGTATTTGGTGTCAATAAGTTCCACGATTGTAGGCGAGAGGCAAGAATTTGCCTGAAATATAGATAGTTTCGAGTCTCGCACAAGACCGTTGAACTCATTTTGGTTTATTAAATGGGGTGTTTTACCATCTTTGATTACGAACTAGTCATCATTTACATCCTCTATAAAGAGATCGTCACTATCCTGGCCAATCGCTCTTGACATATCTGAACATACAGCATGTGGCAGAGTTTCCGAATGCGATGTCGGTTTTGAGACTGGTGTAACATCAAGATATTGAATTTTATGCTTATTTTTTAATTAAAGCCTGCAGTTTTTGTCAATCAAAAATAACAGTCATTTTCGTGATTTGAAGGTTCTTTCCACAGCATTGGTGATCCAAATTGAAGATACTTTTATCTACCGAAGCCCAGCATATAAGAGTAAGCGTACAGCTTTCACAAAAAAGATGTTGGACCCACTTTTTACCCGACTGAAAAGAAGGGTTATGTGTTTCACGCGTATCTGTGTATGTGGATTTCTTTATACCCTCGAAACATCCCAACAGCTGGATGGATTTTAATGAATGAGGTCTCTATCGATTCCTCTTAACCGTCCGATGGTTATATGATAGGTTTGGTTTTATAAATTCAAAATGGCGCCCGTAAACTACAAAATGGTGGAAGAGACGAAAATTTTTTTTTACGTACGCTATTGAGTGTAGCATATAATTGGTTAGGTCTTTCAAAATGAAGACGATGATTCATTGACCATTTTGCAGTCAGAAGCTCCGTTTAAATATTACGCCACATGGAAGTTGTGTATTTTGGATCTCTACCTTTACTGTAACTCTAAACTTCATAATATACATCTATAGGCCTCATCAAAACAGTGTATGTAGATAGGAATTAATAATTAAACACAACTTAAAAGTCATCAATACAAGTAAATAAAAAAAAAGTAAGTAATATAAAAAATAGCTTCATATTGATGAGAAATAATTAATTAGTTCGCTTTTTACGCAGTCTGGTTTTTTGATTTTTTTTTAATTTAATATATTCATTATATTGATTACTCACTGAGAATCCAAAATAATGGAAATCTGCTGTTTTAAGACATTCCGATATCGGTCTTCCTTTTTTTCGAATATAAATTGTCCACAAACGTAACAAAAAAGGATCAGAATTTAATTTACACACTCTACTAGACATTTTATCAAAAGCAAATCCACTTTAGTTCAAAAAACTCCAGAAAACAGAATATAGAATCCAAGTTGACAATGAGGGTAGGTTGAAAAAATTTATTGTCATACTAAACTAGTATGTTGTGGCCGTCACAAAACTTTCTTCTATATAAATCTACTATGATGAGTTGAGTATAATGCTGCTTTCAGTTAAAAAAAAAAATATATTTTCCAAAAATCGTGTGTTCATTAAAGAGGATATAAGATTTCCCATTTAAGTAATTTAGAACAATAAATCTTCCTTCTTTCAATTTATATTTACTTAGTTCAAAAGTCATCTGCTGTCTTTTTTTTTTCTTTTTTGATAATATTTATATAAAATATCTCTTTATATAGAAGCAAGTAAAAAATGTGATGTGACAGATTTTTTTTTTCAAATACCGCCTTCCGTTAGTAAGAGGTAGTGTAATAAGAAAATAGGTATTTCATCAAAATTACATAAAAAAACTTTAAATTTGTAAACCAGTGATTATTAGTTGATTCTTGCACCAAGAGTTTCCACCAGAAGTTTTCGTACATACTCTGCACTTATACTTGTACCGTGATATTATTTTTAAATTTATTATTAGCTCGTCACATTAAAAAAAAAATAAATAGTTATTTTTAAAAAGTATAATCCTGCGGTCTTGCCCGACCGATAGGAAAAAATCACATGGATATGCTCGTAAAAGAAAAGAAAAATTTTAGATTTTTTTTCAAAAGTGAAAATTATATTTTATTTTAAAACATTAACTAATAAACTAAATTAATAATATTTCAATTATAAGTCTTATAATTTATCATATAAGGACAAAAGGAAAAATATCTTCATTATAATTTAAGAAATTGTAATGAAGATATTTTTTCCACTTAATTAGTTTTATACAAATCATACACACTCTTTATACATACAGTTTTGACCACCTTTTCTTAAAGTGTTGTTTACGGACTCTAAAATCATTGTTTTTCGGTTTCCTGTTTTGTCACATGAGGATATTCGGTTTTACTCATAGAGAATAAGGACCGAAAAGCAAGCCAGCAGCACTTCCGTTGTAGGAAATAAATCTTTCTTAAACGCGCTATACATAAACAATGTATGGCATTTTGTAAATTCCATAATAAAGGAAATATCTTTCTCTAGGACATAAACTATTCGCATTACAATAGCATTTATTCTCAGATGCTGTTGCAGTTAAAGTATAGATAAAATGAAAAATTTATATATAAAAAAAATTTTGTTATTTATACCTCAGTAAATTTAAAACTAATTAAAATATTACCATGAGTGATGTCTATTTTCTCCATAAGCATTTAAAAAAGAAGTTAACTAAATTTCAAGGCTTTCCATACACAAATTTTTGCTGTAAAATGTTTTGAGTGTAGTAAAAATTTGAAAAAACTTCATTTTGAGAAAAAGATAAAAATAACTTTTAAACACAATTCAAAAGCTGTAAATAGTTGTAACTTTAAACGGTTGTAACTCTAGTTCTAATTAAGATACAGACACAAATTAAGCATAATTCGACAGGTAAAAGAATCGATTTTAATATTGCTTCAGAAATGAAAAATCGATATTTTGATCGTAAATAACATTTCGTAGGTTTGTGGCTACCTTAAGTTTAAAAAATGCATTTTAAAGATATAATTTAAAGTTTTTATATCAGCTATAAAATTGTTATTTTTATCAGAAGTGTAAATTCTATAATGAAAAAAAAAAAAAAAATGTTGTTCAATGTAATTTTATTTATATCTATTAGTTATTTTATTAGATTGCAGATCATTCTAAAAATGGCGCCACTGCGGATTTTTAAAATGTTTTTAATTTTGATCTGATCAAGTCAGTTTTTATTTATTTACTTTTATAATTTACAGTAAATAAAAGGCTACTCTACTTTTTACATTGCTTTTCCTTATTTTCATGTTTAAATGCATTGGTATTATGACATACTAGTTCCAAATGTGAACTCTGATAGAAAATATCTTTTGCGAGTGATCGTTGAGTGATTGTTCACAATCACAAAACAGAAATATGTTTTCTGATCGTCAAAATCTTTGGTATGAATGATAAATTAAACACGAAAAAAATCAAAGTATGGCTTTTTAATTAAAACAAATTCTCTACAAATGCATAGACGTAATTTAAAATATTTTCTCACAGCAGTAAAGCTTTTCTTCGTCATAAGTGTAAATTCTATTATCAGTAATTTACTGGTCAATCGTATATTTCACCAAAATAAAAGTAATAACAAATTGTTTTCGTAAAAAAAAAATTATACATAGAAGAGAATGAATAATTTTATATTTAAAACTTTGTTTTCTGAAATAGTGGTATATTATTCAGTAACTTAATGTACATGATACGGAAATTGTATATTTAAATGGTATCCTGAAATAGTTCGAATAAAGCTCATTATATTACAAAAACATCTATTGTTGTTTTCTTTTGAACTAAGAGACACAAGATTATTTCTCCATTTTCACCCTTTTGTACTTACTTTAAGAAAACAATGGAATGTTTATTGCAGTTTGTTACGGGAAACTGCGAGTAATAACTAAACCATTTAAAAAGGCTCTCTTCGTGTAGTAACTAACTTCATTATTTATTTTTACGTTATTAAGCTTTTTGAATTGTAAAATATTTAATTGGAGGTAAAGTTTTATTTTTGAAAATGCTTTGCACAGCTGGAAATAATGTAACGTGATTAAATATGCCAAAAATGTCTAAATAAAAGTTTTTATTGAGCAGAAGACTTTAATCAATGGAAAATGTTCCATAGTTTGTCCAGGTTGTATTATTGAACCTTTTATAAATTGCAACTGCTTTAAAATTGTAGTTAAAAAAAATAGAATTTACAATAAACATCGTAATTTTCAAAACGTTACATTTTGTAACAATTATGTAGAAGAAAGATTTTGGAAACATGTGTTCATAGGTAAGAAAAAAAAATCATTATCTAGAGTACTAATTAAATTATGAATTAGATTTATTAAATTAACTTAAAGAAATCTCTTGAAATATAAAAATATGAACTTAGTATATTTTAGGTAGCATTCTTTACAAAAAGCTACCTATTGCAGCCGTTCGGAGGAAAGCGATTTCAAAAAATTTTGGTATATTTTCATCGATCATGACCCCCCAGACCCCGAAACCACCCTCCGTTCAAAATTGATATATATATATATATATATATATCAATATATATATATATATATATATATATATATATATATATCTGACCTATGTCACACTGTAACTCTCGTATTTATGAACCGATTTGGATGTAATTCGGTGTGTACATAGTACATACCAATGTCTCGACCGAGTTCGTTGGCCAGCTTCATCCGCCGTTTTGTTTCAAAATGGCGGCCATTTAAAATTTTTTAAAAAATTTAAAATTTGAAATGTGGTACCAAAAAATTGAAAATAGAAAAATATTTTTTTCTTATGTATTTGACCTTTATACAAAGACTCCGTAGCAGTTTTTGTTTTGTCTATATCTTAAAAAATGGCTGAGTTATAGCATTTTGAATTTCTAGCGAAGCTGACATTTTGAAACGTCCTGAATTTTGTCACGCGATAAAAGGCGTATTTATGAACCGATTTAGATGTAACTTCGTTTCTACATAGTACAGACCAATGCCTCGAACGAGTTCGTTGGCCATCTTCATCCGCCATCTTGTTTAAAACTGGCGGCCATTTAAAATTTTAAGAAAAATTTAAATTTGAAATGTGGTAGCAAAAAATTGAAAACTGAAAAAATATTTTTTTCTTATGTGTTTGACCTTGATAAAAAGATTCGGGAGCAATTTTTGTTTCGTCTATATCTTAAAAAATGGCTGAGTTATAGCATTTTGAATTTCTAGCGTGGCTGACATTTTGAAACGTCCTGATTTTTGACACGTGATAACAGACGTATTTATGAACCGATTTGGATGTACCTTGGTGTATACATAGTACATACAAATAACTCAACCGAGTTCGTTGACCAGCTTCATTTGCCATCTTGTTTCAAAATGATGGCCATTTAAAAAATTTAAAAAAAATAAATTTAAAATGAGATACCAAAAAATTGGAAAATGAAAAAGATTTTTTTTGTATGTGTTTGACCTTAATACAAAGATTCCGGAACAGGTTTTGTTTCGTCTACAACTAAAAAAATGGCTGAGTTATAACATTTTGAATTTCTATTGCGGCTGACATTTTTAAACGACCTGATTTTTGTCACGCGATAACAGGCGTATTTATGAACCGATTTGAATGTAACTTGGTCTGTACATAGTACATACCAATGTCTCGACCGAGTTCGTTGGCCAGCTTCATTCGCCATCTTGTTTCAAAAGGGTTGCCATTTTTTAAAAAAATGTAATTTAAAATTTAAAATGAGGTATTAAAAAATTGGAAAATGAAAAAGATTTTTTTTTATGTGTTTGGCCTTGATACAAAGATTCTGGAGCAGTTTTTGTTTCTGAAAGTTTGTTCCTTTGTTTATATCTTAAAAAGTGGTTGAATTATAGCACTTTGAATTTCTATCATGGCTAACACTTTGAAACGATCTTGTATTTGTCACGCGATACCACACTTATTCGCCTATTTCGATGGAAGAAGGCATGTGGATAGTATACATCAATATCTCGACCAAGTTCGATGGCCAGCTTCATCAGCCATCTTGTTTCAAAATGGCGGCCATTAAATTAAAAAAAAATTATATTTAAAGTGAGGTGCAAAAAAATTAGAAATTGAAAAAGGTTTCTTTCTTAAGTATTTGACCTTGATATAAGGATTCAGGAGCATTTTTTGTTTGTCTTTATCTTAAAAAATGGCTCAGATATAGCAGTTTCAATTTCTAAAGTGGGTGACATTTTGAAAAATCTGATTTTTTGCCTGCGACAGCACTCGTATATATCAATCGATTCCGATATGAGTGAGCATGTGCACAGCAATTACTAAGGTCTCGACCAAGTTCACTGGTTAGCCTCATCTACCATGTTGTCTTAAAATGGCAGGCACTTTAAGAAATCGCCGAATTTGGAAGCCAAATATAAGTGACTTTAAATAAAAGCAGCTTGGATAAAGCTGACTAATTTCGCGAAATTCTCATTCATAATGATTTAGTATTGATAAAAATTAGTATTGAATCTCCTACATTCGGTTTCCACTTAATTGAGCTTCGTGTGTTTGAATAATATAAGTTGGCTTTTTAAAAATAAGGAATATGAAAGCTACCTCTTCCTCCCGGCACTGGCCGGAAGGACTTTTTACTCCACTGCTCAAAGAAATGTATGTTAAATATTTTGACCATGACCAATGTAGCACAGTTTTATTCGCTGATAATATGGAAATAGATGGAAGTAGTATTTTAGTAAATGTGATATCAAAATGTTTGTAATGGCACTCCAAACTCCATACCCTTTTGTTATAGAGCATATAATTCCTGAAATAACTGAATATCTATAAAATTCAAATAAATGGTAGTTTTGTTAAAATATATATACCCACGTTATACAAGCTTAACAACTATTCTTCACCAATTGTAAAACAGTGTTAATAAATAAATAATAAAGAAATTAAACAAACAAACTAAAAAGGTATGAAACATAAAATCATACTACTATAAACATTGAAGTAATTTTAATATATTAGACAAGGATATTGCTGCACAATACATCACCTCATCGAGTTGAAGACTGAAATTCCAGGATTAATTAAACTCGATTCGCATGTTAAAAAGGAACTGGTCTGCTAAATCATTTGCTGGTGGAAAATACCGGCAAACCCGATTTTATTGGTTGATTGGTAAGTCTGTTTCCCTGCACCGAATACTCCATATTTTGATATATTTGGGTGCAGGGAAATACAAAGGTAAACCTACCAGGCAACCACTAAAATCTGGTCCGCAGTTGTCTTCCATCAAGATACGGGGTAATATGGCCAATGATGATTGGTCACTGGTGATTTTAGACCTTTTTTTTTAATATCTAGAGAAATACACTAGAAATTATCCTGAAATTCCAGGTGTGTAACCAAAATAGTACAGGTCATATATTTCCTCGAAGATTTTTTTTCTCGAAAGCCCTTATGGGACCGTCAACAAATTGAAAAAGGACGAATATCTTTTGGATAATGCTGTAAAAACTAATGTAGAAAAAGCGTACAAACTGTAGAACGTGATTAACAGGCTTATTGTAATAAACTGTGTTCATTTTTATAAGGATAGCATGGATACTATTTGAGAAATTAAGGTTTTTATAAAAAAGAGACCCAAATTTGGCCAAGATTTTTTATTGTAATTTGCGGAGTTCTTAATATAAAAAAAAATGTTCTTTTCAAAAACTGTGACAAACAACATTGTACACAATATCCTGCAATGAAAATTAAAAAATAATAAAAAAATGGATGAAAAATGATCAGGTTTACTAAATAATGTTTCCCTCCGCATGCGCGAATGCAATCAAACTATAATGTGCATAATGCATTAGCTAAGTGTATAGCGGTAACTTTTGTAAAAGTCTCAAAATCATAGAATGAAAATTCTGAAAATTATCGTCGATAGAATAAGCTCGAAATCCGAAATTCCCAAAAGGGAGCAAAAAGATGAGGAGCTGTATCCAAATATCCGTTGCTTAGTGCCAATATGGATTACACAATATTGTACGTATTGCTATATATTTTTATTAATATAGCATACATATTTTTTTAATCTCTCTATCACATGCAGTTTGATTGTGTTGTGTAAGATTAACTCGTTTGCGCTTAAAACAATGTATAAATACATCAGAATTTGTCTCCGATCATATTTTCTAACGAAATTAAAACTTCATTAATAAATAAATCAGCAAATAAACAAATGAATAATAGTCATATTCAACTAATATATATTCGAACTGCGTGATTAAACACTATAATAATCAGAATCGAAAAGCTTACTGTAAACAGCAAAATTTCCTATCTTTAATATCTTGCATATGACTAATAAGAAAGCACCGCTATTAATAAATTTGGAAGCATTATTTGAACACACAATCGATATTTTTCATATAAAAATGTTTTGTTTTTGTTAATGAGAAATCTAAAAATATATATTAACTGTAAACAATCTAAAAAAAATTTAATAGTAAAAAGAACTTTCAATAAAAAATGGTTTTCATTTACAGCTCAAAGTAAAAAATTATAATAATTCATTTCATTTGTTTTTGGAATTGCATTTCGCTTTATTTCAGTATAGTATATACAAAAAAACCAACGATAGATGTTTTAATAAATTTGCATGTTATTAAAGAAAATTAAGACTGTAAAAGATTAAATTTTGAGGTGAATGCTGGAATCGACAAAGATGTAAACGCCACTGACATCGTTTCAGCAGGCTTTTTAGATATTTTTAATACCATATAAAAATACAATTATTTACATATTTTGCCAATTTATTAATATTATTATTATCGTTATTATTATTATTATTTTATATAAACTTTGTATTAAAGATAGTGTGTTATATATATATTTATATAGTAAAGACAACAGGTATGGAAAATGCATCCACAGATCTCCTGTTATCTTAGGAGGGGATCTTTTTCAAACAGACACTGAGTCTGCTCTTTAACAATAGTTTGGACATACAGTCAAGAGTTTATTTATTACTGGCTCCACTAATATTTATAAGTCCATATATTTCTCACAGACGGACCACACGCACGAAGAAATCTCACGATTCCACGAGCCTTTCTTCAGAATCCCCCTCTCATCCCTAAAGCTGCGTACACACTATCCTTCTAACTGTAATCAGTGTCGGCTTCGTTTGTTCTTGCCACGCGGTGTCTTTGATTTTTAACGACTTTAGCAGGAAAGGGACTGATGTCCAGCAAAAGCGGAACCTTTCCTTCAAGTAGAGTCGAGCTCCTTATCTCCTGACCCATTGTTGATTCCTCTCATTCTTTTGTCAATAAACCGCAGATGGGTTCAGAATAAAAGCTTTTCCAAGAATACTGGACAAGCAGGCAAAATACGCGTGAGTACGCAGCCTAAGATTCGAGGTAACCACGGTATCTAGATTATACGGTAGGGATCACGCGCATCCTCTCCTTCTCTGTGATGACGTCAGCTGGACACCAACTCTTCTCTCCCGAGCTCCTAAACACTGCTATTTATGCTGTCCTTTTTCTATTAAGAGCGATTATTTTCAATAAAGCGCTCCAATATTTCGTCTCTGAACTATGACAGATATATTTTTTCCATTATGTGTATTTTTAAGGAACTGAATATTTATATTATTATATACATATATGTATTAATATAAACCGATTTATTGCCTTTAATATATAATATATCATGAAATTTATCAACTAAAGCAGTACAATTTTAGTTTTAAATAGTAAAATATTGTGATAAGGAAAAAATAATGACAACTTTAATGCTTTAAAAGATTTTTTTTTTTTTTTTTTTTTTTTTTTTGCTTCTTGGCGACTATGTTAAAAGCATACTGACAGACTTTTAGTTAAGGATCGACCGAAACAGGTTTTTAAGATCGAAACCAAAACGGAATTTCGGTAATCTTCCTATTTTCGGCCGAAACGAAAATGTCTGAAGTTTTTTTAAGCATTTAATACGTACATAATTATACATAATTATCAATTAATTACATGTGTAGCCCAAGTTGATTCTCTGTGCCTCTGACCAAAACATTTTATTTTCATATAAAATAAAATGTAATAAATTCATCAAAGACACAAAATGATTTTCTAATTATATGAATTTCATCTAATTAAAAAATGTTTTTGGCATTCATACCTCGATTTATCTTTTATAATGATTTTTGTAAATAGTCATTTGTTATACTAGAACTACCTCAAAGATTATTCGAAACACTTCTGCGGTTTCAAACTAAACATTTTCTATTACTGTTAAGTCTGCGGCTTTTAATGAGCACGTGAAAAGCGTCTTCAAAATTTAGTAATATAGGCTAAAATAGGCATTTTTTTGCTTTATAATTTGCACTCATGTCTTGAGTTAGTCATGACTGATAATTATAAAGAGTGAAGTTCATAGCAATAAATAAAGAATGTCTCATTTGAACCGATACAGCTCAAATCAGTAAATAATGTTGAAAATTTCAGAAGGAAGAAAAGAGATTTTTGGAATACTGGTAGTTGCGGTCGAGTTTCTATCCGGCCGAATTTTCAGCAGCATTTTTGCTGAAATTCAGATTTTGGACTGAAAACGTAATCGAATTTTTGGTCGATTTCTACTCATAAAGTTAAAAAAAAAAAGTTTGGATGGTTTATTGGGTAAATACTACATTGCTTGGCAGGCGATTTTGGGGTGAACGTTTTAAGGCGAAGGGATCTGAATATTCCCATTTTTATTACGCAAATACGCTAACCTCTAAATCGAGTAAGCAAATAAAAGGAAGAAAAAAAATCATACACATTTTCACATTTGTATTACCATATTTTGATTTTCTTTAATTGCTGGTGGAATGTTAGTAGAAAGCCTACGAAGGAACGTCAACCTCTTCTACCATTTCGCAGGTCACTTTTTTTTTTAAAGGGAAAGAGTCTTCACAGGCTTAGACCGGTAAACCTGTGATACGCATAAACAAAAATTCGTTAATCCTGAACAAATGAGAACTATTGTATTTTTTACACGTATTCGACACAACTTGATATTTTTCAAAGATTATATACATATTTTACAAATTGACTTGGTTTATACATTATTGAATATATTTCATATACATACATACATAAAGATTTCTTAAAAACAAAATTTCCATTAACCATGTTGCTAAAAACTACTGGTATGCAACTTTCTTCATTTTCTTCCCATTTTTCTTTCTTTGTTCGTGTTACGCTTATTTATTTTTTTTTTAATTTTACGTTTATTCAAGGCTTTCACTTTCATTCTAATGAAAGTCCGGATTCTTACAAATGCCATGGCTACAAGGCTATCAAATGCCAGATCCAGATATCTCAAGGCTTTCACTTTCATTCTAATGAAAGTCCGGATTCTTACAAATGTCATGACTACAAGGCTATCAAATGCCAGATCCAGATATTCAAGGCTTTCACTTTCATTCTAATGAAAGTCCGGATTCTTACAAATGTCATGAATACAAGGCTATCAAATGCCAGATCCAGATATTTACTTTTTATTATATCTTTTAACATCTAAAAAACATTCGATCGTTGGTATATTAAAGTTACATGAAACTGGTTAAATTCTTTTTCCATTTTTATAACAGTATCAAAACATTCATCTGTTGGTTTCATTAATGAACCACTATAAATTGTCTGCAGCCAATTTTTTCCAAAGAGGTGGCCATCTTTAACGAAACTACCATATTTTTGAGCTTTTTTTGAATTTTTCTTCTCAACACGGTATGCTATATACCCTGAAATCATTTCTAACGATACTTTATTTTTTCTTTTTCTTCTTTTTTGTTGTTGTTGTTTGTTTGTTTCACTGAAACTTTCCTGATTTTCTCCAAAATGATTGAGAAATCCACCGATTGCATAGGCTTTTACTAATTCTTCTTCGTCATTCTTAATATTTATTTGATTAGAATTAGACACATAAGTTTTATCCTTTATATGATGCAAAGTAACTTCTTCTGTGTTTTGAGCAGGGTTTTTAGATTTGCTGCCCGGGTAGGTACCATTTTCCCCACCGGGCTGGGGGGTTTTAGCTAAAAAAAAGTTTTTTTGGGGAAAAATGGGTTTTATCAACTAAAACAACATTTTGTAAAAAGGTTTTTTTGAACGAAAAAATGTAACAGCAAAATATTTCTTTACATACAAACATACACGCACAAACTCTTCTTGGCTATCATACAATATTTATTAGATTAATTATTTTCATATACAGTGAGTATTATTTAACTTGAAATTGATGGACCAAGAAAAAAATTAGTCTTATAATTGTAAAAAGAAAATAACTGTACAAAATATTAAAGAAAAATATATTTAGCATCTACGAAAACATATTTCCTAAAATTAAATATATAAAAAAATCCTTTAGATTCATTTAGATCTGATTTCTCTGTCTTTTGGCCATCTCTGGAATTTAATACTTGATTTATTACGTTGTCTATCATGATGACTACAAACAGCTATTGCACATCAAACCATGATTAGCAATTAAATTATTAAATCACAAAGAAAAACACAGCAAAGCACATTGATCTTGAAGATAATTAACTCAACTGACCAATACTTCGAAGAACGATGGAGTGAATGCGCTCTGGTGTCCAGATGACGTCAGAGGAGGGAAAATGCTACTGCGCACATTTTGGTGATCCCTACCGCGTATTCTAGATACCGTGGAGGTAACGAATCACGTAGTTACGGGGGTGTACTTCAATGAGGGGATCCAGTCCAGCTTCCTTACGATTGAACAGGGGGCTGCAAGTCCAACCCTCTATTGTTATACAGGGTCTTTTACGTCAAGAGCAAAGTTATATTACATGATTCTTCTATCTGAGTTTGGCAGATATGACATGATTATTCGATCTGAGTAGTCTGCAGAGATGACATGATTATTCTATCTGAGAGCAGAGGAACAAGTAGTAGCCGATATTACATGATTATTCTTACTGATTTCAGCGGAGTAGCATGACACTTCGATCTGAGTTTTGCAGAGAGACATGAGTTATTTTCTCATGCATTTAAATAAGTTAGTCGTTTTTATAGCGAAAAATTGATCCAAGACTTAGTGATAACTACAGACGTGTAGTTTTACTGCTGGTATGCAGTTACATAATACAGAAGAGTTTATTTGGATCATCTTGCCCGTTTTAGGGCATAATAACATTATTGGTCGTTATAGACCTTTTGCAACGCGCGCTCTAATTGAAGAGCGGGACTTCTACGAAATTTAGTGTCTCTACCATGCTGAAGAGTACCTAGTGTCTTACCCACTGTGAGATGAATCACGCCCCACGACATACAGTGTATGGAGGTATGTGATATTATGATACTTTTTTTCCCAATTTATGTTTATGTATTTATTGATGTATTACTAGGGATTTACCTTCAGCTGGTATCTAAGTATTTAAATGTTTTAATAAGCAATCAGACTAAATTAAGTAATGCATAATGATAGTTTCGATTTTTTCTTTGGAACATCTGTGTCATGTGACACTCTTTTATTTAACTTGTAAATATGTTTTGTTATTGTAAATAAATAATGTTAATTTTGGCATACGTCATTTATCCACGAGTCTGTTAATTTACTTTAACATTAATATTTTATTTCAGATTATTTTCAGGTTCTTTTATTTATTTATGCGTAAATTTTGTAGGTTTATTTTTGATAATTTACGCGGTCCAAACGCTACTTCTTCACGTAAATATTCACAACGTAACTTGGGGCAGTTTTGGAGACGCGTTTCCTCCACCCCAACTTAAGATAATTATGTTTAAATTATCAGAATCTAGCCAGGACCATTATTTGCGATCACAATAATTTTAATTATAATGTATTTAAATTACCACAATGACGTTCCACGTATTAGTAATTAGGAGTGGTTAACCTACGTTACTATTGGGGTTTACCCTTCCCCCCCCCCATTTTAGCGGTATGTTTGGGTAGTTTAAGTTGGTACCGTTAGATGGACCAAGATCTTCCCAACAGTGAACATTTTTTTTTTTTTTTTTTTTTTTTTTTTTTGTAAAATTATATTTATTATTCAAAATATTAGAATACTAAAATAGGTGGTTCAAAAAATTAGAATACTTATGAAATTTTTTTATTGGTTCGGAACGTTGCATAAATTAAGCATAAATTTAGCTTCTGCGGGACTTCTTAAGTTTTAAAAGCGCTTGAGATCATCATTGTTTTCATTTTGTGTGAAACATGGGTTGTTCGTCCGACACAACGCAGTTTACTACAAAGCGTTGGATTATTGATTTGCATAAAGAAGGTCGTAATTAGCAATATAACGCCAGTAACTCAAATTTTCTCAACCGAATGTTAGTACAGCAATAAGGCAATATTTTAAGGACGGACATTTTTAAAACAAGCATTTGAATAGCGATCGTAAGCCAAAAACTTCACAGAGATATGACAGAAATCTAAATAGTATTGCTAAAAAAGCATTTCAGAAGTGTAAGATATTTGTATGGAAAGTGGAAAGAACACGGTGTTGATTCGAGTAAATCTACAACAATAACAATGAAGATCTCTATAAGGGCATACTCCGAAAAATCTAAAAAAATTACAGAATGATCTTCTGAAGAGGACACATACGTTTACATAAAAAAAAATTTCGGCGGAACTTGGATAGAGTGTCCGTAAAAAGAAAAAAATGATGAGAATTTCCGTTATTTGGCGATTTTTTATCCGTTGGCGATGGAATACAATTTTAAAAAATACTTTTTTATTTCAAATACACTTTAAGGAAAAAATGTTTCATGTTGAACTTGTTAAATAAATTTAATTTAAATAACTTTAGTTTCGTCAGTTTTAGTTTGTTTTAATTATAATTTTGTCATATCGATATTTCTATGATATTGAAATTTAACTATCAAAAATTATGATTTAAAACTAAATACAAAATTTAAATTAATTAAAATTGTTTCAAGCTCAAAATTAATTACAATTGAGCATTGTCAATTAAATTTTGTTGCAATGGAAACGGTGTCTTAGATATTGAAATGTATAACTGCAGCATTCTTCATCAGGCTTTTATTTTTAAATACGATTAAATGTATGAAATTTGTTTTTCAATATGATTTTTCTTATATATGAAAATATTTTTTTCAGTGGTTAATTAAATAACTGCAGCAACAAGCAATATATATATGTATGTGTATATACGTATTAAACTCTCTCATTGTTTAAGTTTAAATTCATTAAATACTATTTACACGCATTCAAAAAATCTATAAACAAACAATTTTCTTTTACATTAAAATCGTTTGCTTTTGACGAAGAAAAGCGGGGTGCTCGCCAAATCGCGTGACGCTTTCGTCTTTTCACACCAAATATTCGAAAGTATTTTTTTACAGACTTTCTACTGTAATTCCGCCGCTAAATTTGATTAATCCTTACGATTCAATCAATAAATATGTAATGTGTGTAATAAATTTGAGTATGTAATAAATTTATTAAATACATAAGTAGTTTCATTTTCTTTTTCAAAGTATTCTGAATGTGTCCAGTAAGGAGACCTTCCTTGAAAGACGTCTCCATAAACTTCAATGTCGTGTACCAAATATAAAGCCCGTCATGACTATTAAACAGAAAAGGGAGAGAGTGAAGTGGGGCAAAAAACTTTTGTGGGGTCTGGATGATTGGAAAAATATATTGTTTAGTGAAGAGATGATGAAAGTTTGTTTTGCGTAACATATGGTAATCAAAATGTTCGTGTAAGACGAATGAAGCAAGAAGCTTATGACAAGGGCTGCATGAAACGATGAATGAAATTTCCAGCCAGTGTAATGGTATGGGCTTGCATGACTGCAGATGGTCCTGAAAGCCTATGCTTCTTTAACGAAAGAATTAATTCTGAGATATATCAAGAAATCCTTGAGCATTTCATGAAACCATCGTCGGAAGATCTGTGTGGTGACGATTTTATTTTCCAACATGAGTTACCTCCTTCACACAGGTCAGTGTCCACCAAGAACTGGCTTAGCCAGCACCAAATTAACGTACTTCCCTGACCGTCTAATTCGCCGGATTAAAATCCAATAGAGAATTTGTGGGGAATAATGAAGAAAAGGCTGCAACATATTGCACCAAAGAACAAAGTTAAGCTTTTTTCCAACATAAAGTCGACATGGTCATGTCTGGGCTGAAAACATTCTGAACCGCTTGGCAAAGCGAGTTTGTGCTTTATAAAATGTAAAGGTGATGCTACAAAACATTAAAGAGTATTCTTTTTTTTTACACACGTATTATTTACAATGCATTATTTTTATATTTTGAGGCATATAAATGGTTATTTTAACATTTTGATTTTTTCCAAGCGTGAATAATTCTTTTAATTTTTGTATCATTTCCTGTAATTTTTATGCTGATAGATTCTACAAACTATGCAGATTCTTACAATATTAAGTTTTTTTCCTGTATTACTTTTTGCATAAGCAATAATAATAATAAAAAAAAAAAACCTTTTTTTACAATTCCTTTTTTTCTTATTTAAGTATTGCGCGGTAGCGCAATACTTATTTATTTCCAGTGTCACTTCTCAATGTTAATTTAACATAGAAAGCCTATGGAGATCATAACTTTTTCATTTTTTCTTCCCACCTTTTTGTCCCTGATGCCACTCATTTTTTATTCTTCACTAATTCTAATGATATTATAAATTTAAAGTGTAAAAACGTTAGTCTGACTTCAGGGTCAAAACGAATGGTAAAATGCCTTTGATATGGGTGAATTATAACACAGAGAGAAACACGGGACAATTTTTTTTTTTTCATTATTCAAACATTTTTCTTAATAATTCCAAATTTCTTTTTTCATTGAGAATCAACGGACATTTTTCATAGAAAATGTAACATTTTTCCCCCATTGTTTCAAAAATTTCAAAAGCCGTAATAATAATTTATATCTTTTTAGTTGAAGCGTTTCCACGTGAAACATTAAATTGAACTAGTTTTTTTTTTTTTTTTTTTTCTTTCAAGAATTAAAAAGGTGAATATGTCGTCATAGTGGAAATAAAAAGGATATTTTCAGAATAAGTTTTTGCTTTGGTCAAGTTTATGCTTTAGTAAAAAGTTTCAAATGATAGCTATTTTTACGCAGGTAGCGAACTTAGTGAGGAAATACATAACTTAAATTTTAAAATGTATTTTTTCCGATTTTTTTTTCCTTTTCTATTTATACCCCACGTTAAACTTAGGAAAAAATTTTCTGATGTGTTTCATCACCCCTTGGGAGAGAATAAGGTAACAAATTTTAAGTAAAACTTTTATTTTTTTATTTTTTACTGTATCACAGCTATAATATTGTTAAATATTAGCAGTAACGATTCAACACTATTTTTGCATTCATAGCGTTCCTGAGTGGGAAATAGGGTATCTAAATTTAAGTGAAGTTATTTTTTTTTATGTTTTGATTATAGATTTTTTACGTTCAGATTGGAAGTTTTTGTCCAAACTACAGCAACCTGCATTACTACAGTGGTGAAATATTTTGAATTATACATTGGTAAACTGCGTCACTCATTGTGATGCAATACCGCATACATGAAAGTCTGATGATGATACCCTCTATTAATTTTGAAATGAGTTCATCTGAGTGCAGTAGTTATTAAAAAACTTGACATATTAAACAAAAACATAATTTGAAGAACAAATTAAAAAAACAAAATTTATTTCCTATATTGTTTAAGTCCAAGAAGGGACAGATATTAAGATGTTTCATTCAATTAGTTCTACATTTAATGTTAAATTTTTGTAACAAATTAGTTAAGCCAATTGAAGATTAAAAAATAAAAATAAAACTCATACAATATGATACTTAAAACACCCTAAAAAATTAGATTCCGCTCACATGAAATCGAAATAAAACTTAGACTTTTTTTTAAGTTTTGTATTTTGCATGTATCTTATCATTTTATGTACAATTGTCATAAACAAAATACAAAATCTGCAATACAAGAATTTTCAATTAAAAATGGAAGAAGTCTAAGATTTATTTCGATTTCATTTGAACGGAATCTAATTTTTTTGGGTGTTTTAAGTATCATATTGTATGAGTTTTATTTTTATTTTTTAATCTTTAATTGGCTTAACTAATTTGTTGCAAAAATTTAATATTAAATGTAGAACTAATTGAATGAAATATCTTAATATCTGTCCCTTCTCGGGCTTAAACAATGTAGGAAATAAATTTTGTTTTTTTAAATTTATTCTTCAAATTATGTATTTGTTTAATACTTTAATTTTTTGACTTGGAGCTGTATGTTCTGTACACCGGGTAGTATGTTCTGTAATCGGGAAAACCCCGGTTAGATCCTCTGGTTACTTTAGCATATCATCTTATTATTTTCGTTTTGTTTTGCAGAACCATTTCACAATGGTCTTAATTATTTAATATCCTTAATCCATGAAGTCTCTTCTTGTACGATTTAGCATGATAAATTTATTGCGGTAATAATATTTCCATATCATGCCATTTTAATCTGAATTATTTCTTAATATTATCTGTAATATCTGCAAATTTCTTTATTTGGGATTGTAAGGTCAAAGATAGACCTGCCAAGAATATCCTTTAAATGAAAAATTATTCATCTGAAAATTCTTAACTCGTATCTTATGTAATTTCCCTTTTTCAATTTTTTCTATTAATTTATGAAGAAAAAACAGTTTTACATTTAGTACAAATAAAGTTCGGTGATCAATTATGATTAAAAAATTAGGCTCTGGACAAACATGATTACAAGACGTACAAGCATGTTTAACAAATTATTGTGTTTTTATTGTATGCATTATTCAAAATGTACGGAAATGCACTGGTCAAGTTCTAGCATATGAATCGCATGTCTCAAAAATTCGAAAACAAATTTTGAAATAAATTAAATAAAATCGATAAAAAGTTTATTTTTATGATATAGGGAGTGTAATCCTCGCTTTCAAGTCACAGAAAAAGCACAAATGTAAATCAGTAATACAATGCACAAAATAATGTAAAAGTGCTATTAATTGAAAACTAACAGAGAAATTTTGTGTAAATCCTGAACATTAAAAGAGAGAAACAACGTTTACAAAACACAAATGTAAGTAATTTTAAAAAGAATATAGCTATTTCGAAGCCTCTAAGGTCTCATCATCAGTGCTTATAAATTAAAGATAAAAATAAAATAAAACTATGGAATAAAAGAAGGGGGAGACAGAGCCAATGAGGTCCACCTCACATCCTAACCGTCAATAGCGAAATGGACCTCTTTGGCTCTGTCTCCCCCCTCTTTTATTCCATAGTTTTATTTTATTTTTATCTTTAATTTATAAGCACTGATGATGAGACTTTAGAGGCTTCGAAATAGCTATATGCTTTTTAAAAGTACTTACATTTGTGTTTTGTAAACGTTGTTTCTCTCTTTTAATATATTGACACAAAGTACAATCCTTTCCCCCTTTTATGAATCCTGAATATGGTTGAAAATTTCTCTATGAATTTCAAGACCTTTCACATTGAGCCATATGGAACGTAGGACAATTTGAAATACACTTGTAATTTCGTGGATGTTAGAGTTGGCAATGACAATTCTTGATATCAGAAGTAAAGAACGCTTCGCTCCCAAACATCTTGAAGGTTCAGTACCGACCACAAACCTCTAGTGTAGGTATCGATGTTAGATATATATATAAATAATTCACAAGGTTGTCAAGAGAAAACTTTGCCTGTATAAGAGCCCTTAGTGACCAAGCTGTTCAAAGAGTGGATACCAATTGGGATATGGCTATTTTATGGAATGGGGTGGAGAATGAAGTGTAGATCAACAATCGAGCTCTCATAGTTAAGATTACAACGATAACATTTCCAAAATTTAAAATAGCAACACGTAATTTTATTCAGCGAAAAAACAATTGTCTGCACAATTTCTGACGCTTAGATGGGATCCTCTGTTTTGAGGTAGATTTCCAAACATCTAAAGGTTTTTTTTTTTTTCATAGACTTTTTCTATTTTAAAGGATATTTTCCATGAGCAGTTAGAATCTGTAATGAATATTTCCATTGGAGTCTGACTGGAAAGTCCTCATTTGCCCATTCTACTTACGTCTGTTAGACCGATGGAATGTTGGTCATATATTGCATTTGTATATCAAATATATCAAAATAGCATTTTTTTTTTTTTTTTTTTTTTTTTTTTTTTTTTTTTTTTTTTTTTTTAATGTAGACCAGTTTAGTAACATTCTTACGATGAAAAGTAGCATTTCAAATTTTAAACATATTTAAAACACTCATATAATTTAAGAAACAAAAGAAGTACTAATTTTAATTTACACATTTACAAACAAGCATACAAAAACAAACGGAAGGTTACAATTTTTTTAATTTAATTTCTTTACCAGTTTATATTTTTATACCTTTATTCAGTATAAAAATACTTTTATTTATGTAAAATAATCCAGTATATTAGTTTTTAGTGGAAAGAACCTTTTACAAAATCTTACAAAGAAATTTATTTATTTTTTACGTAGATATACTTGGGTTTAAGACACAGACGGGTGTAATTTTCCACTCGCATTTTTGACATTTTGATTCGCTTTTCAGAAGTTCTCATCTGTAAACTAAGGAGCTTACATAGAAATGTAGAGCTTCTCCTTGATAGCTGATATTAACTTTCGAAAGCCGATGGCAGAACTCTGGATTATTGACAATTTAGTGAGTGAATGATAAAAATTGTAGCAGATGTTAAGGATAACCGAGTTCCCAAAATGTTTGTGAAAATTTATTAAAATATCATTTGAGGATTGTTGTTTTTTAAACACAATAATACATAAAAAGTTATATTTTCGCGTTGTTTTATAGGGTAACCTAAAATGCCCTGTAAAAAAAGTCAGGATATGTCACTGGAACAAACATTTTTTTTTTATGGGGAAGCGTTCTGGCAAACCCCTTATACAATCGTAATCACTGAATGCCTCATTCAAAGTCGAGGACGGATTTCTATTCATATATTTAAAACAAAGAACCTTATTTAACGGAAAACGCAACACAATAACATTTCTTTGTATGAATTGTGATGACATTACCTGAAGTGCAATTTAATTCGTTCAATTATACAATGTGAACACTTAGTTCCATTCCGAATTATGGCGCGCGAAAAGTAGTGTTGTTTGGCAGAGTATCGCGACAGTTTCCCAAGAAATAAATGTAAGCCTCTTTAATGTCGTTAAAGTATCATAATTATTAATCTTAATATCTTAATAAAAACGAAAATCTGAATTCCTCTTAGTGTGATACATTCCGTTTTTATGACTGTATGTAAGAATTGTGATTATTGTTGTTTTCTACACGAAATGTTTGATGCAGTGTGCACTACTATTTCTATTTCTAAGTATCTTTCGGGATACTCTGTGTTAAAAAAATACTTCGAAAAATTTAATAAAAACAATTTTCAAACTATCAAACAGCAGTTTTGTATTTATGTACGCAATGTTTCAATAATATTGAGGTATGTTTTGTATGTTTGTGTAAGTTTGTTTCTTTTAATAATGTTCATTTTTCCTTTTTCTTTATTTTTAAACTATTTTCGGTTTCTATTTTCTTCTATCATTTTTTTTTAAATTTTGGTTTAACAATTTAAAATGCAAATATTAAATTTCATATAACATGTCCATTTACAGTGCTTCTTTTTTAATAATCGGTGCTTATTTTATTGATGCATGATTTTTTTTTTTTTTTTTTTTTTTTTTTGACAGAACATGGTTTTTGCTTATTTATTCTCTTTCATTATGTTAAAGTTGAAATACTTTATTATGTTTTCAGTAATTTGTTTAGAACAAATAAAAGCTTAAAAATATAAATGGATGTAGCAACAAGTAACAGTTCAAAGATAAAATAATATGTCATACAGTATTCCACAAAAGTGATGGTACAGGAAGTATTTTTCGGAAAATATGCAAAATTAGCTATGATGAGGCAAATAAAATTGAATTATCAAATCAGAATTATTTAATATCAGTTTTTACTATATTATACAAGAAAAATTAAATAATAATTTCCTTTAGAAACTTTCAAAATAAAAATAAACAAAATATAAGTTCAAAAATGCTTCCACAAAAGTCCTGGTACACCTGTAAATTTTTAAAAATTATTAAAGAAAAACCTTTTCTAATATTTAGTTGCATATCTTTTCATTTTCAGTATTGCTTTAAGTCTGTTTATCATTGATTTTATCAGATGTTCTGTAACATTTTTCTTAATTTTATTCCATTCTGCAAGTAAAACACTTTTAAACTAGTATTTTTATTTCTATTATCATAATTGTTCACTTGCTTCTGTTAGTACTCCATAAAAGTTTAATGGGATTTAAGTCTGAAATTTGTGAATGGGTGGCAAGTGTGTGGGGGGCAATGTCGAGCAGCCATAATCAGACAATGTGAGAAGTGTTCTTTGGATCATAATCTTATTGGAAGTAAAAGTCCTGTGAGACACCAAACTTTAATGCACTGTCCTCCAACTTTTATTTAAAATATTTAACTATTCAAATATGTCCATGATAGTTTCCGTGAAATCTAAATTTCATACTCTTGAAACTGTCAAACAGCCCCAAATCATTACAACTGCTCCAACACGCTTTCTAGTTTTTGTCGTATATCTGGGATTCAGTGCATCATCCTTTCTCCTCCAAAGTCTAATTCGTCCATTTATGCTAAAAATAATAAACTTAGACCTATGTGAAAAAAATTATATGTTTCAGAAATGCATATAAACATGTTCTGTCAAACTCTATTCTTTTCTTTCTATTGATGGGAGAGATATGGTTTTCTCCTTGCAGATCTTGATCTAAACTCAGCATCATTAATGACCCTGTTGGTACTTTCTTTATGTATTATTTAATTGACATACTTTTGCAAATCTTCTGTTATATTTCTAGTACTAATTGAGTGATTTTCGGAAATGCAGAGTACTATTATTCAGCAGAGTACTACTAACATCTCCCACTGTTAATTTTTAGGAAGGCCGTTTAAAGCTTTATTTGCAATCCCATCCCCTTTTTTCGTCTTTTTTACATATTAACTACCTTTATTATGTTGTAACGGTTTCGAGACATTATTTCAGCTATCTTACTATAAGATTTATCCTTTTTTAGGTGCGTTCGTAATTATATAAATACGTAGCACCTATAGTCGTCGTTCAGTCCGTCCGTCTGTCCGTCTGTCCGTCCGTCTGTCCGCATGTAACACAGCAAAAACTACCCAACCGAATAGTCTGAAATTTCAAATATATGATTGTTGCAAAATTTTGTCGAGCCATTTCAAATTTTATGAAAATCGGATGTATAGTTTAATTACAGGGATAGTCAAAAGTTTTTCTTTACATTACGGCCAATGGGAAAAATTATTGCAAGTGGATTTTAATGATATTAGAGCCTTCCGAATGATCTGAAATTTTAAAGATATAATTGTTGCAAAATTTTGTCGAGCCATTTCAAATTTTAGGAAAACCGGACGTATAGTTTAATTACAGGGACAGTCAAAAGTTTTTCTTTACATTACGGCCAATGGGAAAAATTATTGCAAGTGGATTTTAATGGTATTAGAGCCTTCCGAATGATCTGAAATTTTAAAGATATAATTGTTGCAAAATTTTGTCGAGCCATTTCAAATTTTAGGAAAATCGGATGTATAGTTTAATTACAGGGACAGCCAAAAGTTTTTCTTTACATTACGGCCAATGGGAAAAATTATTGCAAGTGCATTTTAATGATATTACAGCCTTCCGAATGGTCTGAAATTTTAAAGATATAATTGTTGCAAAATTTTGTTGAGCTGTTTCAAATTTTAGGAAAATCGGATGTATAGTTTAATTACAGGGACAATCAAAAGTGTTCCGAAAAAAATATTGGAAGTGCATTTTAATGATGTATCAGACTATGCACGTTATGAAGTGCAAAAAATTATACATTCAGTACAATATGGGGTGCAAAAAATAATTTTAAAACTAGTTATAGTACGAACGCACCTCATTTGCCACGTTTGACGAGCAATTTCCAACTTGTTATACGAAGATTAACGATTAATTTTGTTTCCTTAACTGTAAGTTCTTTCTGCGCCATTTTTAAAATTTATATGGGATTTCTTCTGTTGAGATAACAGCAAATACATTCATATGTGCTGTGGATTCTGTGGGAGGGTGACTATCTTCGGTAAAATACGCAAACGAGTGAAAATTTTGAAAAAATTACAAATGTACCATGACTTTCGTGGAAGTATTTTTGAACTTTAATAATGTTATAATATTTTTTAAGCATGTTCAAGAGAAATGTCTATTAACATTTGATTGTATAATGTAACAAAGGCTGCTAATTAATTATTTCAATTTATAAAAAAAAATATTTTTATTCACCACGGAGAAATTTGCACATTTTTCAAGAAGTACTCTCTGAACCATCACTTTTGTGGAACACTGTATATTTGTTTTTGTTTTTCCTTTTATTCGAAAAGAGAAATTATTTCGAAAAAATGCTTTTACCAATATCGCAAAACAAAATCTGCATTTATTTTTTTACACATATTTATACTTAATAATGTAGAGATTGTTATTATTTCGAAAACTGATTTCTTTATATTATACATATATCAACCACTGGGTGACCCTTGAACATAGAGATGACTCGTAGGGAAGAAAATTAATCTAACAACAAAGAGAGTTTGTTTATGCTATATTAAATCGTATGTTATCTAGCCTATATATATAAAATGCTAATGAAACGATTATATGAAACGATTTTATGAAACGACTGAAATGAAACGAATTTATGAAACGATCTTACGAAACGACTGATTAAACAACTGATTATGTTTCACGGCGACCTCTCCTAAAATATGGAATACGATGCGTTAAAATAAACACCAAAAATCCGTATTGATCTGCAGATTTCAAAACTGGTACTAGAATTTTTAAATTCGACTTAATTTTCGAGATATTAATTTTTTTTTTCTAATTTTAAATACATTTCTCTAATGATGGAAACTCAAATTTTAATCATAAAAGATAGTTTTTTTCATATTTTAGAAAAGGTTATTATTTTGAACTAATTTGGCGACTAGTTTGGACTCCCTTAAAAGTATGCTAAGAAATGTATCATGTTACTCCTATTCATAAATTAATTTTCTTGCACAATCTTTCGCCAAATCGAAAGATTCTGATAGAGAAATCAAGAACTGGGTACTTTTATGTTAGCGAGACGCAGGTGATAAATCGCCAAACATTTTCCCCGTCGCATTTATTTGTATTTCATTAATTCCATTTAAAATATAATCCTTTCATTCAATTTTATTTAAAATACAAAACTTCCATTTAAAACTGAAACATTTAAAAAATGATGATTTTCACTTCTTTCCTTTTTTTTAAACAAAACGAAAAGAAAAATATTAGACACAGATATCATATACGCACCAGTGTACCTAATTGGCGACAGATCGGCATTATTTTGATTGACATGGTAACCTGGCTATTGTTGTTTATTTAATAATAAATATTTATTTACTTTTATTTTCTTTTTTAAATTGTTTTCTTCTATAGTTATTAATTATTTTTTTTGGTTATTTTCTTTTAAGAATAATAGAAAATAATAAAAAAAGGGATATACTTAGTTATTCCGTCGACAAATTTCGCCAAATTATATAAATCGCCAAACCACTCGCCAAATTATACAAGTTGGCATAATTTTTATTTTAAATAACGAAAGAACAAATAAATTAGTATAACATTAATAAGTATACAAATAAAACTTCGAAATAAAAATCACTTGATGACGTAAAGACGTGTAACTTGCTTAAAGTCAAGTGAATGTGACATTTACGATCAACCATTATTGGCATTTAATTTTAAAGTTTGGCGATAGATTTTTGGTCGAGGGGATAACTAAGTAGTAACAACAATACATATGTAACTGGTATTCGAAAACGAGGTTTTCGCCAAATAAAAAAAAAAAAAAAATCGCGCCAAACCAGGTGCGTATATGACATCTGACTAAATATTAAATAATGTAACAAATGCAATGACATTTAATTTCAACTTCAAAGCAATGTTTTAAGTTACCACTCGAAAAATTAAAAAAAAAAAATGCTAACTGGCGAGTTGAAAAAAAGCTATTGGCGAGATTTGCACCCAGCTAGCGGCGTAACAGTACCAAGAATGCTTTGCGACCATGGCAACTTTTATGTAGTTTTATTCGAAAAAAAAATTGATTTTTTAACCAAATGGAAAACTTTCGGCACAGATGTCATATAAGGCCCCATATTGGCGCGATTTTTTTCTGACGCCAATGTCATATACGCAACGGATACTTAACTGAAGCCAAAGTATCGTTATATTGCTTTGTTTATATTGTAAGCCGGATGTTGTTGTTTATGCTATTGATGTTTTCCCCAAATTGGCTTCGGAAAAAAAATCGTGCCAATATGGGGCCGTATATGACATCTGTGCCAAACTTTCATTTGAAAAGCAAAGGGATCAGACCGTATTTGTTTATGGCAGTTACATGACTTGGACTATTACATTATAGATGAAATGATGGCGATATAATTATATTTGGCGAGTTATCACCTGTGCCTGTCTAACATTAAAGTACCAAAATGCCACCTGGAAAACGAAAAGCGAAGTAGTCCGCCCGGAACTGTTGATGATAGTCACATGACTTAGGTTATTGTTATAGAGATTGTTTTAAAATACCGGGAGACAAAGCCTCTGTATACTTAATTCATTCTATTTTAGCTTCTTTTCAATTGTTTAACTGATCCTCTTTAATCAAACACGAAAACAACCATTGAATGTCTTAACAGCAACTGATTCGGCCTCAAATTTTCGCAATCAAAGGGGATTAAATGGAAACCCGTTTACAGGGAGATCTGCACAGCTTTTTTCAGTATAAATCAATATTATCTAATATTTTTAAAATCGATAAGATTGGCGTGTTTTTAGATTCTGCGGTGTCTGAACGGGTGTTGCATAGACCCCTAGTTAGAATATAAGCATCTAAGATGCAATGAATTTCAAATCATGACAGAAATGCATGCATAAACCAATATGGAATATTTTTTTTCTGTAATGTTGGAATTGATGGAAGCCCAAATTTGTCAGGAACAATCATAAAAATTTATTAACAGCAAAAAAATCTTCATCTAATTTGGAAATTTTATCATTTAATAGAACGTTTTATAGTGCGGACCACTGAAAAATTAGATGAATGTTGCCTAAATATTTTCGCAGAAACAACTGACAGTATTCTTTGAGATTTTGTATTCTATTAGCTCTGAAATTAGAGGCAAAATCTTTTAAGGCTGTTCTCAAATCTAAAGGGGCTACTTTCTAACACATTTTTTAAATTCAATTTTGTTCAGATATGCATGAAACTGGCAGGTGTTATTATTTGGAAACAACTTAATCGATGAACACGTTTTTCAATTTTCGATAAATGCAAAACATCGTTCAGAAAATAATGTCAAATATGGCGTTTTGAACAGATTTTCAGAATTTCCAACGTGAGAAAAGAGGAAAACCGGTCATCACGTTACACAAAATCGCTTGCAACTCCATAAGTAAATTACTCTTATCAAAAAATGGAAGACTCATTTCAATTCCTAGACTCTTCCATATTCAGTCCTGCTAATTTTATGCCTTAGCGTTTAAAAATGAATCAGCAAATGAGTCAGCAAATGTGTCGGAGAGTTTCGCGTTGTAGAGCAGGGAATTTGAGAACAGCCTAAGGGAAGAAATGTTTTCGAATGTAAAAACTACGCTTTTTATCAAGCATTCAACTAATAAATATAAATGTAATTAAAAAAAAAAAAAAAAAAAAAAAAAAAAAAAAAAAAAAAAAAAAAACATGCTTTCATTGGAATAAAAAAAAATGTAGAAAATATATGTGCTTTTAAATGCACTAAAAATTTGAAAATTTTTGAAAAAAAAAAACACCTTAAATGCACGGAATTTTACTTAAATTGCGGTGAGCTCGATTATGGAAGATTAATGGATTTAAATGGGCATTTTGCCAAATTACCCAGCTATCTCCAAGTTCTCTTCATGGATGGCAACTTACTTTTGTCTCCAAATTTGGCGGTATTTCGCCAAGTTGGATAAAATTTGGAACTATTGTGGTAAGCCTGTCATTCGTACTTCAACAAGTACTCGTTTTTGAAGCTGATGCTGATTTATCCATGAGAAATAAAATATAACTATTAAGTATATTAGTCCCCGTTAGCCCCTCCCCCTTTTGGGATCGAATTTTGAATAATCAATGTCAAATTCATTTATTACCCTAAGGAATACATATATATTCCAAATTTTAAAGCTGTATGTCAATAGGAAGTGGGTGAAAATTGAGTCACAAGATTTGACTGCCACACACAAACATAATTGTAAAATAAAAAATTGTAATTTAATAGATCACAACGACCATTTGGAATTTTTTTAATAATCGAATAAATAAAAATCTAAAGCAGTTCCACCGTATCATCTACAGATCGCGACAAATCACCTTCGTAACAAAATTTAACCAAAAAATCTAAATTTCGTCCACCAAATTCCGTCGCATCCTCTTCAACAATAGATCGCAAAGAACAAACTTCAGACGACCAAAACCTTCATCCATAAACTAACTCTCCAAGTCCCGTTTCGAGAAGAAAAACATTTTACATCTGAATGCTCCTCATTTATTTATACATAACTTTATCCATCAAGGTTTTATTTACCATCCATTATCCAGGTATCAATAGAGATCTTTTTACGCATTGACAATATTTGCAATAGTTCAGCCTCTATAGAATAGCATAAAATTTGGAAAGAGATGCTGTGCAGAATAAGAAGCAATAGTAGATTTTAATTCACGTTCAAAAATATCCATTTTTATTTTATTTTATTTTATGTTTGCACTTGTTTTCTATTATACATGTGGTCTCTCGATTTTATTTATAAATTTCTTGTTTAAAAACAGCGAAAATATTTGTATCAAAAAAGATCCTGAGAATGTCACCATTTGAGAGATGAATCATATGTCGATCTCCAAAACGTATTTATATGCCTTTTAAGTGTATTTTTTATCACTTTAACCAATTTTTAACTTAGTTTGGATAATTTTAAGTTATTTTCATGCAGAATTTTATTACGTGTATTTCGTAGAAAAATTTTAAATAATTTTAATTGATTAGCCTCCACGTATTCGTATTTTAAAACATGCAAAAATAGTATTTTTACTAAACAAATATCTTTTAATTTTCATTATTCACTGTACTAAATATATACAATAAATGCTTAAGCCTCAAATTCGTCACTAGCAATATAGTTTGTCAAAGAATTTAGATTCTTAGAATCCATCAATTGTCATCAGACACAGCTATTTTATTTATTTACTAGAAGATAGCTCGTCAGAATGACGTGTTTGCATTTTTAAAGGGATGGTATAGCATTGCATTATAAAAAGAATTATGAATTAATAAATTTTATCCTATCTGACTAATAGGATCAGGTGAGGGTAAAATAGTTATAAAAGTAACCCATCTATCATTGAAACTTAATTTACAAGAATGAACGTCACTCACAAAATTTGAAGAAGTACTTCACAAAAAAAAAAAAAAAAAAAAAAAAAAAAAAAAAAATGCTAATTAAAACTAATAACGCTATTTTAAAATATATCGTCAATTAACTTTCGTCTTCCTTCATTGCTTTAAAAAATTCAATAACCTTCAATTTCTCATAAATAAGAAAAAAATAAGAGGTCTTCATGGATTAATTGCCGATAACTGACGCTAAAATAATAATTATATAACTTATATTTTAAAAAGTTCAACTCAGATTAAATCCTGATTTTATTTTAAACGCGCATAAAGAAACCTGTAATAAATTTTGATCATTAAAAATGATCCTTTATCACATAAGTAAATTGCAACTATTAATTGCATTAACATATTTTTTTTCTCAAATTCTTTTAATAAATTACAAATTTATTTTCCATACAAAATACAAAAATGCAAAATTTTATTTGCATTGATATGTATATATATACTACATGGCATTAAATATTCCTGATAGTCTAATTATATTTTATAAGAAATACTATTAATTTTTCCCCCAATGTCATCAGAGTTCAAAGAATTTCAAAAGAAAATTCTTTTTTTTATTTTAACTACCGATAGATGGAGCCAACAAAGCATAAAAGTTCACAATGAATGCGATATAAACATATGTTTTCTTATGGAGGGAGGGATTGAGCTGCCAAATTAATTTTAACTGAAGTTATCTCAGAATATATACATAAGTGAATGTAAGTCATCTCTCAAATGTTATTTTACTTTGAATAATCTTTCTAAAAGTGTAACTTTTATGAAGTTTTTTTTCGAAAAAATAATTTTCAATAAAAATGGTCGAATGGGATTCGATAAAGCGAAGTGGTATTCGGATGAGTTCACTCCGGAAGCGTTATACACTTAGCGCTATTATATATATAATTTACTTGTTTGTTTCGAAAGCATCAACTTCATATTCGCTCATATTTTCTTTGTATAACTTCGTGCATTATAAACACATATTATTAAAACAAAGGTGTGTCCGAAAGAATGAAAAATGAGATAGTATTGCTTTTTTTGTTTTATCTTTTTAAAAATTAAATAACTGGAATAATTCCAACTCGAATTCCCTGTACCGGTCCGATTTCTTCTTTTTACACTTCTCCAAGCTCCGGTTTTCTCGGAAGACTCAGATGAGGCCGGGGAAGATCTCTTTTATTTTTATTATATACATTTTATTATTTTTCCAACCCACTTTTTTTTAGTTTCGTGAATTATTTTATGCATTTTATTTGCGTTCTATTATTTCTTTTTATTTTCGTATAAACTTGAACATAAGGAGTAAGGAAAAAACTCATATTGATTTTGCATTACATATTTGACATTAATTTTATCATATAATTTCTGGCCCAGGGAAATGTTGAAATAATCTACAAGTAATTATTATATTGAATGTAATTCTTATCGTGTATGCGATGCTTTTATTTGGTTCTCAAACTATATCTTAACGAAGGCAGTCTTATTTAACAGCTTCTCGACGAGCGTCTTTTTACAATTATCTATTTTTTTTTCTTTTGTTCACTTTTTATTTGGTATGGAATTTTCGGTTTAAATTATTACTTACAATTTATAATTAGATAAGGGGAAATGTTCTAAATAGGATGTTTTTAATTCAAGTATTTCATGTATCTTCACGCAGCACATATGCGTGCTGCTTGTCACGAAGAATTAGAGTATGCGAATTAGATTATAATTGGAATATGAATATCCCCAAAGTATTTCTTAAATTTGTATTAAAGTTCTTCTTATAAATAATTATGGTATTTTTTTTAAATTATGTTTGATGGATACTAGTTTTTTGTAAGAAATTTAATTTTGTCCAGTAATAGCTAAATTTTACTTAAGTAACGGAAGTTAATGTGACAATTATTTTTTTAAACCAAAATGGTATTGAACATATTAAAAGTTAAAAACACGCGGTTATTATTCGTATATTTTTCTTTAAGTTTTCAAAACGTTTTCCGCTTTTGGTTTTTAGTTTCAAATTTGAAATCACGCAAAACAATTATCACCAGTGAAGATAATTCGACCAATTTCTTATTTTTCTTAATAAATCCATTTGTGGTTAGCCTTACTTCTATTAAGCAAAAAGCCAATAAAAGAAATATATATTTTATAAGCAGTACGTTATCTCTATTTCAAACGAATTAAATGTAAATAAATAATTTAAGTAAAAAAACCAAATTAATCATTTCAAATTGTTGCAAAAAGAAAACTAGCCGTTGGGGGCCACCGTAATACTTACTCATCATGGATATAGATAATGTAAAATATGAAAATAAAACGTGTGATATTTGCTAAGCATTGTACCATGTTACTATTATTCATAATTTAATTTATTTGGACTTAAATATAATTAATATAACCCTTTAAGGTAATATTACTTTTTATTGCATTAAAATATCTCAATTTGTTGATTTTCTGTAAGCAAGTAATCAAGATAGGTTTACAATGGAAGTCTATGGGAATTTAGCGAAATATTAGAGATATCGCCATGTTGGCGTCACTTTTGGCGACTAATTTTGGTCGCCAAATTTGGTGATTTATCGCAAATTTTATTACTAACTTGACTGCATTCGGCGACAAAACTGTGCCCCCCCTACGGTAAAACTCTTATAGGTAGGAAGATGCATTAAATGCTCTTCAATAATCGCATAAAAAATTCGTTAAAAATTCAAAAATTCCTGTACGAATTCCGAATAAACTTTCTTGAAAAGAGAACAAAATTTGCTATGTTGGGTTAAAAGAAAGAAACCGAATTCTTTTCACTAATGTGGAAAAATTGCCTCGAAACTTAAAAAAGCGCTAAAAATCGCATAAAAAATTAAATTAAGAAAAAATGTAATCAAAAAATCGAATATCGGGCATCGAGTTGCAAAACTTCATATATAGACGGACCTTTCCCCAAATTCTGTAGCTCTACGTGCAGCTGTCTCTTCAGAACATCGTTGACACACTCACACACAAACTTCTTTCCTTATTATTATAGATTTAATTTACCTGGATTCCTTTAAATATAATTAATATAACCCCTTAAGTTAATATTAGTTTTTGTTGCATTAAAATATCTGAATTTGTTGATTTTCTGTAAGCAAGTAATCACTATTGGTTTAGAATGGAAGTCTGTGGGAATTTGGCGAAATATTAGAGGCATCGCCAAGTTGTCGTGACTTTTGGCTGCTTATTTTGGCCACCAAATTTGGCGATATACCGCCAAGTTGGCGAAAAACTTGGCGGTATTTGGCGACAGAACTTTGTCTCCCCTTACGGCAACTCCTTTATAGGTATGGAGAGGCATTAAATGCTTGACATTTACGATAAGCCATTATTGGCATTTAATCTTATAGTTTGACGATAGCTTTTTGGTCGGCGGGATAATCGAGTAGTATCGAATTGCGTAAAAGAAACATCCTTATAACTCGAAAAATTATAATCCTATTAGGTAACAGTTTACTGCGTCGGATTAAGCGTCTCATTTTCAATTAAAATATATCTTTGAATTGAAATTTGAATGAAATACAGGGTCATGAAAAATCGAACAGTGTGAAAAATAGAATTACAAATATCTCGGCAACTAATTATCATATCGAGCTCATTCATAATGCAAAATTTATGTTTTTTTATTGTCTTTTATATTCACTCCAGTCACTCCAGTCTTTTATATTCACAAATAAACAATTTCGAAATTTTTTGTCCACGTTTTATCAGAACGAATATTTTAAGAGTCCGAAAAAATAGTTCCGATTAATATTCAATAGGCTTCTTCCCATTATTACTCCCTAAGTACACACCGAATTTCAAGTCTCTATCTCTATTTTTTCGGGAGGTAGAGCGATTACAGACACACAGACATACAGACAATTATTTTTCTAAAAATATGTTTTCGGAATCTCCAGTGTCTGAAGCGTGTAAATCCGTCAAAAAAATGTTTTTCGATTTTTAAAATGATTACAAGACTTACCCTATACTACGTATGATGGGTAAGTAAAACCAGAAAAAATGAAACGGTTAAAAGTAACATAGAAGTGTTATGTCTGTTTAAATCTCTCATTCTGGACTTATAAATGTAGTTTTGACATGCTCCGCTTGTATTGACCATTTTTCTCAATAGCTAATTTCCTAGAAAGACTTGTGATCCACCCATAAACCACAAATGATTTGAAAAAAAAATTCCATTAATTTCAAATGCTAAAAAATGTAAACTAACACTTTAAAACCAGTAAACATACATTTATTTCGACTACTTTACACGTTTCAACTCTACCCTAGTCATTTTCAAAACAAATAAAAATAAAAATGTTCTAAAATTTCACGGTCTGTAAAACGTCATCATTAAATTTTTCACATAATCTTTCATATTATGCAGGTCGCGTTAAAATTTTATATACTTAAAAATTTATTTATATTTTAATTTCCACATAGAAATCAAAAAAATATATTTTTATTTAAATTATTTTAATAGCTTTTATACAGATGTACATTTAATAGAAAGAAATAGTAATTTTGAAAGTAATAAGAAAGTTTAAAAGGATTTAACACGTATGTATACAGGATTTTATGTGAAGGATAGGAAATCCTCCCAAAAATTGTGTTGATAATTTAAATGAGAGTATTATTGCAATTTTATCTACAATGGCATGCAATTTTGTTTTTCAAAAAATTTAGTTTTAGTAAATTTCTGCAATATTTTTTCATTTCGCATTCTAAAATTTATTTAAAATATTCATGTACAGTTACATAATAAACTGAGACCTTTTTAAACATTTTTTTACTAAAGAAAACCTATGTGAAACGGAACAACTAATCTTTTATCTGTGTGAAAATAAAGCAGAGTATTAGTTTTTATAAGAAACAGTCTTTTAAACTAAAATTAGGTATTTCTATATCCTATTTCTACGCAATTATGGATTCGTGAGGGAACATAGAAAAATGTATGCTATTTGTTGTTCGCCATTTTCACATTTTGTAAGTCAGATAACGTGAAATATAAACGTGCTACGAAAACAGAAAATAAGATGTTTATCCCCACCAAATTGCTGCTGTTCTTCTATTTCTTTTAAAAAGAATTTAACAGTTCGTTGTAACTGTTCATGTTCATTTACTTTTTTTTACCTAACTCTTTTAGAACGCAGTATTTTTATGAAGATTTTCTACCATTTGTGAAACATGTTTCTTTTCAGCAGTACGTTTTTCTAATAAGGTTGGTTGTGTTTATGACGGCCAATTATCAACACGACGGGTATAGGCATTAAGAGGGGGTGTCCTTCGTGTGGGATCTTTCTAAGGAAACCTAAATCCAAGATTCGAAGAAAATCCTGGAAAATTCCGAACGATTAGGCCGACGGGCGCGATTGGGTTCAAACCCAACATCTCCCGCCTACCAACTTCAAGAACAGAACTTCTCGGCGACTGGTGGGGCGTTTTTCTAAAAAGAGTATTACATGTTTTTCTGACACATTCAACTTTTATATCTATCATTATATTTATTATTTTAAATTTATAAGTAACAAATAGAATGAACAAGCACATTACGTTATATTCCACTAAGTGTTAAAAATACTTCATAATTCCAAAAATAGAAATATATATTTCTAAGATATTGAAAACGCCCCCCCCCCCCCCCACCCCACTAAAAAAACAACAACAAATATTATATATATATATATATATATATAATTCACAATTTCACAGTTTTTGTTGGTGGTCGGTAATGTTTATTTAATGGTTTTATATATATATATATATCAGTGGCGTGGCGTGAAAATTTTCGGTGGTCATCGCAATTATTTAAGTTTGTGGTGAAAAATTATTAACTCTAAAATTCAATTGTTGAATGTTCAAAAAAGAAACTTTAAATCTTACCTTCACTTATACATGAACTCCAAATGTTCTGCTAAAACTGGATCGTAGAGTTTTAAAAGCTTATTAAGAGTTTTAAAATATTGCTTGGTCGTCGCCGCATCCAGCGATGACCGGACGCCACGCCACTGATATATATGTATATATATATATATAGTATATTCTTATATATCATTTTTTTTTATCATAAATACACGCATTAGTCCGAGTGCTACACGTCCAAAATAAGGTGAAAACTGCAAATCATGATAAGAATATACCGCTTGGTGAGTATCTACTTTATGTTAATATAATGCATTTCAGAGGGGGAGGCATCGCAAAAAGTCGTGGGTATTCAAGATGGCGGCTGTTATTCAAAATGGCGTCATTTTCTGAAGTTTCTTACTATACATCATATGAATGTATATTTAAGGTCAATTTCGATGGTTTTAACGTCAAAAATATCTTTTTAACACTTTCTGTCATACTGGAATGAGTTTATGAATTCAGTTTGTCTGTTTGTTTGTCTGTCTGTCTGCTTGCCGTTCCATGCTTAAACTCGCTTAAATTCACTCAGATTGTCATGTAATTCATGTATGTTATTGAAGTTTACAATAACATGTTCGGAAAAAAAAATAAAGGTATAGCTTTTATAGTCCGTTTACAGGACCGTCAAAATAATTCCATTACGTTATTGTCTATTAGTTCGGATTCTACGGTTGAGAAAACAGCAAATCGTGATAAAAAATTACCGATTGGTGAGTATCTACATTATATTAATACAATGCATTTCAGTGGGGGAGGCATCGCGTAAAGCCGTGGGAATTCAAGATGGCGGCTGTTATTCAAAATGGCGTCATTTTCTGAATTTTCTTACTATCCATCATATGAATGTGTGTTTCATGTCGATTTCGATGGTTTTAACGTCGAAAATATCTTTTTAACACTTTCTGTCATAGTTGAATGAGTTTCTGATATCAGTTTGTCTGTTTGTTTGTCTGTCTGTCTGCTTGCCGTTCCATGCTCAGACTCGCTTAAATATCGTTACTCGCTTAAATTCACGGAGATTGCCATGTAATTTATATGGTATTGAAGTTTACAATAACATGTTCGGAAAAAAAATTGAAGTGTATAGCTTTGATAGTCCGTTTACAGGACCGTCAAAAGAATTCCATTACGTTATTGTCTATTAGTTCGGATTCTACGATTGAGAAAACAGCAAATCGTGATAAAAATATACCGATTGGTGAGTATCTACTTTATATTAATACAATGCATTTCAGAGGGGGAGGCATCGCGTAAAGCCGTGGGAATTCAAGATGGCGGCTGTTATTCAAAATGGCGTCATTTTCTGAATTTTCTTACTATCCATCATATGAATGTGTGTTTCAAGTCGATTTCGATGGTTTTAACGTCGAAAATATCTTTTTAACACTTTCTGTCATAGTTGAATGAGTTTCTGATATCAGTTTGTCTGTTTATTTGTCTGTCTGTCTGCTTGCCGTTCCATGCTCAAACTCGCTTAAATATCGTTACTCGCTTAAATTCACGGAGATTGCCATGTAATTTATACGGTATTGAAGTTTACAATAACATGTTCGGAAAAAAAATTGAAGTGTATAGCTTTGATAGTCCGTTTACAGGACCGTCAAAAGAATTCCATTACGTTATTGTCTATTAGTTCGGATTCTACGGTTGAGAAAACAGCAAATCGTGATAAAAATATACCGATTGGTGAGTATCTACTTTATATTAATACAACGCATTTCAGAGGTGGAGGCATCGCGTAAAGTCGTTGGAATTCAAGATGACGGCTGTTATTCAAAATGGCGACATTTTCTGAAATTTCTTACTATCCATCATTTGAATGTGTGTTTCAGGTCGATTTCGATCGTTTTAACGCCAAAAGTTTCGTTTTTAACACTTTCTGTCATGGTTGAATGGGTTTATGATATCAGTTTGTCTGTTTGTTTGTCTGGCTGCTTGTCGTTCCACGTTCTAACTTGCTTAAATATCGCTAAGCGCTTAAATTCACTCAGATTGTCATGTAATGTATATAAGTTATTAAAGTTTACAATAACATGTTCCGAATAAAAATTGAAGTGTATAGCTTTTATAGTCCGTTTACAGGACCCTCAAAAGAATTCCATTACGCTATTGTCAATTACTCTGGGTTCTACGGTTGAGAAAACAGCAAATCGTGATAAGAATATACCGATTGGTGAGTATCTACTTTATTAATACAATCCATATACGAGGGGGAGGGATCGCGTCAAGTCGTAGGAATTCAAAATTGCGGCTGTTATTCAAAATGGCGTCATTTTTTGGATTTCTTGCAATTTTCATACTATTCATCGTATAAAAGTGTGTTTGATGTAAAATGTATGTGCAAAATCTGTAAAAACAAGTGTGGCTATAGAAAGGATAGACATTCTTGGACATTATTGTGCAATTGCAAAAACGAATGTGAGAAATATAATGATACAAAATGAAGTTTTTATATTCTCTATCTTTAAATGTAACATGCAATATTTTTAATATCTTGAATAATTAAGGTATTAATAAAAATGCATTTTTTAATTTAATTATTCCTTTCATTTTCCGGACTATAAAATACAAAAACTTTTTAATAACTGTCCTATTTTCATTTTAAGCGTATTTCTGATATTAAAAAGGGAAATTTTCAGTTAAAAAATATCGAAATTGACATCATAGATACTTTTATATGATGCATAGAAATAAAAATGTAAACAATCTTGAATAACAGCAACCATCTTGAATTCCTATGAATTTCCACGATGCCTCAAATTCTTATATGCATTGTATTAATATGAAGTAGATACTGACCATTCGGGATATCTTTATCACAAAATGCAGTTTTTTCATACCTAACAGCTCCACTCAAAAAAGGTGATTTAGCTGATGATCTTTATAGAATTTATACACGAGTTACAAACGCACGTATTCTTTTTTTGGTGTGTCACTGTAAATAAACGACAAATATTATGCACACATAATTCTATAGTAAGTATCTTGTAGTGCACCTCACTGATGTATGTCAATTTGAATATGTTTCAGAGAGTATAATATGATTAAATCATATTGCAAACGATTACCCCCCCATAGACAATAACTTAATGGAATTCTTTTGAGGGTCTTGTAAACGGACTATAAAAGCTATACACTTCAATTTTTATTCGGAACATGTTATTGTAAACTTTAATAACATATATACATTACATGACAATCCGAGTGAATTTAAGCGATTAGCGATATTTAAGCGAGTTAGGACGTGGAACGACAAGCAGACAGACAAACAAACAGACAAACTGATATCATAAACCCATTCAACTATGACAGAAAGTGTTAAAAATGAAATTTGTGACGTTAAAAACATCCAAATGGACCTGAAACACACATTCATATGATGGATAGTAAGAAATTTCAGAAAATGTCGCCATTTTGAATAACAGCCGCCATCTTGAATTCCCACGGCCTTACGCGATGCCTCCCCCTCTGAAATGCATTGTATTAATATAAAGTAGATACTCAACAATCGGTATATTCTTATCACGATTTGCTGTTTACTCAAACGTAGCACCCGGGCTAATAGACAATAACGTAATGGAATTCTTTTGAGGGTCCTGTAAACGGACTGTAAAAGCTATACACTTCAATTTTTTTTTCCGAACATGTTATTGCAAACTTCAATAACATATAAATTACATGGCAATCTGAGGGAATTTAAGCGAGTAGCGATATTTAAGCGAGTTTGAGCATGGAACTGCAAGCAGACAGAGAGACAAACAAACAGACAAACGGATATCATAAACCCATTTAACTATGACAGAAAGTGTTAAAAAGATTTTTTTGACGTTAAAACCATCGAAATCGACCTGAAACACACATTTATATGATGTATAGTAAGAAAATTCAGAAAATGACGCCATTTTGAATAACAGCCGCCATCTTGAATACCCACGACTTTTCGCGATGCCTCCCCCTCTTAAATGCATTGCATTAACATAAAGTAGATACTCACCAAGCGGTATATTCTTATCACGATTTGCAGTTTCCTTAACCGTAGCAACCGGATTACATGGTTTGAAATAACTATAAAGTCTTTATTATACAATATTTTCAGATACATATTTACACAATGAAATGCCTCAATGTGTGCGTGGAAGGGCAATGGTCAGGAACTGTCGTTCGTAGAATCTTGAAAATTGTTTTTGGGTGGAAGAAGACAGGTTAGGCTGCCTCTGTTACTAACATTTAAAGATGTTTTATTAGATTTTTATGACAGTACTTGCATTTGTTAAAGTTCTCCTGAGACTTTTTGACGTACATGCGATCAAATTTCATTTTTTCAAAATAGTATATTTCCTACCGTTTTCAATATATGTTGCTCGAAATTCGTAGAACAATGTTTAATTTTTTTTGTACTGCTATAAAAGGCAATGCTTTTACTTCTAAAATAAAGCATTTTTTATTAAATGTTTTCAATATTAAATTTTTCCACCCAAACTTAATATGTGCGAGGACTGTTTTTTCTTCAACTTCTGTTGGGCCGTAAATCAAAGACTAGCGTGAATAATAAAATTCTTTTATAACCTGGAGTATAACGATTTATGGACGTAAGACGCACATATGACCACATTACAGCCATTGCTTCAGTTGGAATAATTGCTATATTAACCCATTTATGCATAGCGTCCCATTTTTGGGACGTTACGAATTTTAATATATATTTTTTTAAATTCTCTTTTTCTTTACACATAAAAATTGCAGTAATCGTCTATAAATGTCTTTACCTATTATCGAGAAATGACAGCATAAGGTTGATATTTATTTGCTTAAACGAAGGCCTTTTTTCGGTGTTTAGAGATTTTTAATTTTCAAGACAGCAAAATGTAAAAAGTAAGTTTATTTGTATTTTTTGTGTGAAGGATCCAAATAAATAAGTGATAATCGTAGCTTGTAGAATTCTTTGAAATAAGTATTTTTTTTTAATTGCAAAATTATATGGTCAAGCCTATTTTTAATGCATCTTTTTAACGTACAAAATATAGAGTGCAAGTTCCAAATGAGTACATATATCTATTTGACATTTAGGAGGAAGTTATTTAATCAAAGTCCTTTTCAAGAGGATTTTGAAATAGTTTTTTGCCTCAAATACGATTATCCTTAATTTATTAATAATACTTATAATGTTGTAATGGTCTATGTCAATATATCAACACATTTTTTAATAGTTCATAAAAACGCTAATTATAGTATATAATTATATAAGTATATAGTATATTATAGTATAAATTTAAAAGTTTAATTTATATAATATTAGACAAGACATGTAATTATGCATTTTTCCACATATGGATATTCCTACATTTAGTACGTTTACATTTTATCAAATAAATGCGAAAATATTTTAGCATAATTTTTTTTTAGTATTTTTCCAGTTTATTTTGCAACATTTTAAAGTTATTTTACTAACAAATTTGAAAAAAAAAACAAGAATTTAGGCATAAATGTGTTAATGTTTTGTCGGAAGAAAGCGCAAACGGCCGCATTTTAACAAGGGCTCGTTAAGAGTATCGTCTCTTTAACGATTTATGGGCTCGAAGCTCAATAGTGTTATGGGCGCATTTTTAGTAAATGTTAGTGTCTGAGCATTAGGAGATGCTGCATCACTTTACTATCAGTATTTTCATATAATAATTTTGCTTTATTTAATCGTACGAAGTTCAATTATTGAATAAGACTAAATTTAATTAATAAAAATAGTGGTAGTAAAAAGTTACATCATCCCCTGTCACTCAACATTGCCGATTTTCTTTTTACAGATTTCTAGGGCACTAAGTTCGCAGATCCTATTTGCAATTACCGCTATTTTTTAACCTATTCCATTTTCTTATCTTACCTTTGAAACCCCTAAGATGACCACAAGAAATGCCGGGCGCGTCTGTTAGTAATAAATCAAATGAATAAAAGCTTAAAATAAAATGAAAAATGGAAGAGGGGATTCTTTTTCCTGTCAATCCTTCAAAAAATACGGTATACTATATATATATTAGGCTTATAAATACAATATTTTTTTTTATTTAAAAACATTTATTCACCTCACCTATTTAATTCAACATTTTATATTGAATGCTGCAATATTTGCATAAGTGTGTGAGATTGAAATACTATAAAAATATAGCTTTTCGATGATGGATGTCCAAAATAGAAAAGAATTTGTTTATATTCCATGTAGGAGTTTTCCGAATACATCTTGAAAGTTGTTTGAAATATGTTAACAGTATTTCTTATAACTGAAATTCACGTAAAAGCTTTTGCAGCATTTGATGTTCAATATTTATTAGTTAGAATTTGCATACTATTTTTTAAAAGATGATTAAAAAAAATATTTGAACTTTTAAAAATACCTGATTGTTTGGCTTACAGGCGAGGGTAGATTTCGAAGATACCGTACTAATTTCACCAACAAAAAATAAACAAATATTAGAGATAAATTCGTGTTTATCTCCATTGTTAAACTGATCAGTTTATGAATTTTATCTATCCGCTTTTGACCAAATTTTAGTTTCATTTATCTGTAAGAACTGGTTTATCAGATCCATGTTAATACGATCATTTTTTCTTCAACCGCTATGTATACTTAATTCGTATTTGCTGTAAGATTTGGTCCTATTAAAAACTTTTCAGTATAAAAGTTATAGATCATATTAAGAAGATTTATAATAAATTCAAGCAGATTTAACATCTTTTCAATTGACGAAGTTATGCATTTCTTTTTTCTCCACCCCCACCCCCCCGCATTTTTTGTTTTATTTCATTTTTTATTTATTTATTTATTTTATAAGAGTTGTTCCTATCTAAAACTTATCAATATAAAATTATCGATAATATTAAAAAGATTTATAATAAATTTAAGCAGATGTGACATTTTGATAATTGACTAAGTTATGAATTTTTTTCTCCGCAAAACCTTATTTATTTTTGCACCTTGAGCTCATTTGAAATTTTAACAAAAATCTGTACAAAAATACATAAATTGTGGGCACTTTTTCTAGAAGTAATATTAACTTTAAACTTATTTGATAAGCATTCTAATAAAAAAGTTAAGGGTTTTTTTCCCCCCGAGATATTAGTTTCCTCAACGTTTTTTGGTGATTTTGAAGACAGTCGGTACATAATTGCGACTTTTATCTTGAGGACAAAATTTAGTACATACATATTATACATTATATATATATATATATATATATATATATGTATGTATGTGTGTGTGTGTGTGTGTGTGTGTGTATCATGTGGAGGTCGTTTTGGTTTCCTGGGGTCATATAATGAAAAGTTATGAAGGAATGATGTAAATGACTGTAATAAGTAGTATTTCTTATGAAATCTACCTAATTTAACCCTTTGCACTCGAGGGCTGTGGAGCGGAGCCATTTAAAATTTGTCTTCAAACTCGAGGGCTCCGCTATGCCGAGACAATGCAAATAATTTTGTGATACCTGTCTAGAAAAGCCAAGATTACATATTGGCAATTGCTTCGAGAGGTATCACATTTTGGACGATTACAAAATGTAATAATTATATATATATATATATATATTTAATTTATCATAACATTTGTATTCATAAGGAATTAAAAAAAATAAAAATGAAAAAGATATAACTAAAATCGCTTCGAGTTGCTGGTAATACGAATGAAGAAAGAACTTCGAGTGCAAAGGGTTAAAGTGCATTTTTGCGAATTAAAAATAGAAAATACTACCTAAAAAAGAAAGGTTCATTTTTAGTGCCGTAAAACGTTGAAAAATCATGATATATACTGTCTTATACCTCTGTTAGTTGTTGTCGCAAAAGAAAATAATTTTTTTGCTTTGTTTTTCTTTCCAGATTATGGGAAATTCCTTCTAAGTATAGCTTATTAGCAAAACCAAAGTATAACGTACTAAGTTGCCAGCGGTTTTCCTCACGTAATATTTAAAATATGCCAAGCGATATTTGTATGTCTAATTTTTATTCGGATAAATTATACAGTTATAAATAATTCAAAAATTACTAATTAAGTCACAGTCTGAGTAAATTTTATTATTACACAGAATTAGGCAAAAATAAGAATTAAATTAATAAGAAAAACTAAAGGTAATTCTAAATAAATGATAACTTACAATGTATTTTGAAGATTTTATGCCCATATTATGCGCTCCTTACAGTTTTCATTTGAAGTTTTGATTTTTTTAGAAACAGTTCTTAGCACGCATTTACATCTTAAAACTGACCGTCATGTCAAATTCGCACTACAAAAGTCATGATGGTAGTGCAACCAACATAAAATACAGCCTTTGTGAAAACAGGGACTGTCACCATTCATTTGCCAAAATTAATTTTGAAATCGGTTTAGTATTTCCTAAGATTCAATAGAAAACGTAATTTAGAAAGTTTTTAAAAAGGTTTCTGCGCATTTTACACCTTTAAACTCCGAATATTTTAAAATTGTTCTTAGAGAGCATTTTCATATTATACATATCTATCATACCAATTTTTAAATTTCTATCTTTAACAATTGAATGAAAACCGTACTTTAGAACATTTTTAGAAAGTTTTTCGCTTATTTTCTACTTCTAATTTTCGATTTCTTTATAAACTAGCTATAGAGAGCATTTAATCTTATAAGTAACTGTCATGAGAAATTTCAAATTTCCACCTTTAAAAATTCCATAAAAATCGAAATTTTGGTCATATTTAGGACGCTTTTCGATTGATCTTTATAAATTTGTAATTTTTTAGAAACACATTTTAGGGAGGATTTGCATCTTATAAATAACTACCATGCCAAATATAATGTTTCTAGCCCAATTTTAGAATGTTTTTCGCTCCTGCACACCTCCCCCACATCCTTTCGTTGTGGCACCTGAATACAATATGGCCTATGTTGAAGAAGGGACTGTCACAACCGATTTGCAGACATTGCTTTTAAAATCGGCTTGGAATTTAATAAGATTGCGTAAAAATTGTAATTTAGAAAGCTTTTAGAACGCCTTTCGCGCATTTCACTTCTTTTAAATTTCGAATTTTTCAGAAACAATTCTTATAGGAGGTTTATATTTCATAAAGTACTACCGTGACAAATTGAAAAATACTAGCCCCTCCAGCTTAAAAAAAATCGCAATTTAGAAATTTTTTTGCTCCTGCAAACCCCAGGTGGTAGTGGCACCGACATAAAATGCAGGCTATGCTGGAATAGGAACTATCACCATCTATTTGCAGCCATTACTTTTGAGATCGCTTTGAAATTTCTTGATATTCGATAGAAAACGTAATTTAGAACTGTTTTCGCACATTTTCACACGTGTAAATTTGGAATTTTATTTCGACTTTTTTTAGAGAGCATTTACATCTTTTAAGTAATTACCATGACAAATTTCAAGTTGCTAGCCCTTTCAGTTTCACCAAACTCGCAATTTAGAACGTCTTTCGCTTCTGCAATCAGCGAGTGGCAGTAGTGCCAACATAAAATACAGCCTATGCTGGAGCAAGGGCTTCAATATCTATTTTAAACCATTACTTTTGAAATCGGTTTGGTATTTCCTGATATTGCATAGAAATTGCAATTTAGAACGTTTTTTGAACGCTTTCCACTCATTTTCACAACTTTTAAATTTTGAATTTTTTAGGACCTGATCTTAGAAATCATTTACATCTTAAAATTATCTAATATGCCTAGTTTCTCGGCTCTTCAATAACACTAAAATCGCATTTTTCGATACCCTTTTAGGGTTGTGCTCTGAAATAAAATACAGATAAACAAACACACAAACTTTACTTCTTTCTAATATTAGCACACTTGTTTCCAATAAGCACGGCTTCCACAAACGACTATTTTTTTATTTTATTTCACACCACTTAAAAAAATCTTTTACATAGGCTTTGACAACATTTTCAAGAGAAATACACTACAGGATGTATTTTTTTAAACAGTGGTGCGATCAGAATATAAAAATAGGCGCATATGGCAGCCCTGAATATTTTATACTTAGCTGAAAGAAATATTAAATTTCGTAACTTCTACAATACTAATTCGAATGTAAATTACTTTTAGCACGACGGAGAACAAGCCTTTGAATTAAAAAATGAACTGGCTTTATTACACACAAATACCAAAATAACAATTACAAGATTAAGTATTTTCCTACTATATAGGCATTGGTGTATTTATTTTATTTTTTAAAAGCTTGGCGCATTTTTGGCTTTAGAAATGATATAAACAGCTATGACAACAAACCTAATGAAGTGATACTCTTCTCTATATATGAATTTATATATATATATGCAACAAATTTTACTTATATATTGTTTCTTATACAGTGTTTTTTTTTTTTTTTTTTTTTTTTTTTTTTTTTTTTTGTCTATAGAAATAGGAAAATGGCTTCTTTATGTTACATAAATTATATATATTGTTTAAAAAATGGCATATAAGTTAAACACTGGATAGGTCGCTTGAAAACGTATTGCATAATTTCTCTCCTCGCAGGGGTAATTTTCTCTGGCTCGCCAAGGACCCTTTGTGCTCCCTATATTGGAAAATTATCCAGCCTTGTTTCCTTCAGAAAAATGAAATGTGTTTGAATATCTTTTTAAAAAAGACTATTCTGATAAAATAGGCAGTAGGGAAACAACTTATTGTCCGTACGTGCTACATTATTTATTAAATGACGAACTTCTAAATAAATGTTTTAATTGTATAAGAAATGTACAATACTGCTCAATGAGCATTAACCTTTCGCACATTTAACCCTATTTCAGCTGGAACATTTATGTTGCGTAATAGTCTAATCAGAGCAGATGTTTTCAAACAAGAAAATTTTAAGAAAAACGAATCAAATTATACTCAAACAAAAAAATCATGCGCCAAGTATAGATTATGCAACACATTCTAACACTTGCTGAATAATGCAAAGAAAAATTCTCCATATATAAAGATGGAAAAATATATTTTATATAAGCTGTTTAGAAAATTCATGACATGTATGAATACAAAATATCAGCAATCACCTCCCAGATTACTCAAAAAGGAACTTAAGGGGTCTTGTACCTTTTAAAGGCGTCGATAATTAACGAAAAACTTCAAAGTTTGAATTAGTTTATCTTCAAAACATTTTTATGTATAAACATGAAATTTTTAATATTTATTAAACAGATTATGCTTTTTAATATGCTGTCATTAGAAACGGATTAGCCTTTTACAGAATTTGTGTATTGTTGAAATCAAAATAGCTCTTATTTTTACTCCAGAAGTCATTGCGCGCATGATATCTTGAGAAAGTATGTATGGATTGTCATGAAATTTGGTAAAGATACTAAACATATATGTGTGTTTAAAATGAACTACTCTTAGTCCAAAATTATTTCATTAACTATATAAAAAAATATTTTTGTAAAAAAAAAATAAAAAAATTGTATTTTTAATGAATAAAAATATTCATAACTAAAAATATTACCATTGTAAATACTTAAAAGTAGATCATTTTAAACGCACATATTTATTTAGTACCTTTACCAAATTTCATGCCAATCCATACATATTTTCTTGAGATATCATGCGCGCAATGACTTCTGAAGTAAAAATAAGAGCTATTTTGATTTCAACTAAACACAAATTCTGTAAAAGTTTAATAAATTTCTAATGACAGCATATTACAAAGCACAATCTGTTTAATCAATATCCAAAATTTCATGTTTATACATGTAAAGGTTTTGAAGATAAACTCATTCAAACTTTGAAGTTTTTCATTAAATTTCGTCGCGTTTAAAAGGTACAAGACCCCTTAAACACTTTTGTGCAGCCCTATATATAATCTGTAATTTTTTATATATTTTACATAATTGAGCCTAGTTAAAACACGCATAACACGGTTGGAAAGTCAGTTTCAGCAATGTCTGCCAATAGACGAAAATATAGGGGATCTGTTTTACATATACACTCTGTGTTGTAAACACACTTTTATAAGCACAACATATTGAGCCAAAATTTAATTCAGGTAAAAAACGCATGACACAACAAAAACGCAGTTCTAACAAATATCGCGAATAAGCGGCAATTCAGTTCTTTGCGCATCCGCGTGTATGAAGTTGTTTCAAATCTGCAAACATATTTTAATAAACTAAAGATAATTCAGCTGTAAAATGCATTATGCAAATAAAACAACCGTTAATCATATTCGTACTCATATACAGTAATGTTTTAGATTTTTTTCTGTAGCCCTGTATCTGATTCACAGAATTTAAAATTACTATGCATCATAAAAACTTTTACTTAAAATTAAGACGCAAATTATAATTAAAATCATACTTCCAGCAATTAGCTTTCATACATAGCACTGTAATCTGACTTATCTGTGTTACCTTCTAAATGAACGATAAATGTTACACATTCTATATCCTGCAGTGATGATCTTCAAATGGATCTCAGTAATGTATATTATGAAAATTGCATTTCCGCGCTTTATTAAAATTGTACCATAAAAATTTCCCTTGTAATTTTATTCTACAATCCTAGTTTATTAAAATATTCCCTATCTTAAATAATATTCAATACATTCCGTTCATTTAAATTCATTCTATTTTAAAACGCGTATTTAATTTGAACCAAAATCTTCTAACAAACATTTTCCCTTAATTAATTTTCTTCAGTGTCCGTTTAATCTTAAATTGCTTATATTTATTCTATTAAAGTTATCTGATTTATACCATTACTTTTTTCTTATTTTGTTCCAAATTTCATTTTTGCGCCATTCATCATAAATACCACAGGTGTTCTAATTTAGTACGTGGCTAGGATATAGTTCTTACCGGTATCAAGGCTATGATTGGTTGTTTCTCGTATCTGTATTATCAAAAAAGATATTCCGCGTCTCATTATTTAACCTGAAACATGAGCGCGGAGCTCAGATTTTTTGTGGCATTTATTGTTTTTTTAAAATTACGTTGATGTCTAGAAGAGAGTCACCAGAGTAAATCGAATGATTTTTCAAGATCTTGTTATAAAATGTAGTATGTGACGATATACAGGACTAAGTGTCTAATGTTTTAAAGATTTGTGATGTTGTGCTTTTCAACTGTATTAGCGGAAATCGAAAATAAAAAAAATTCTTCTGTCATGAAGAATTGTTCTCCTTTTTTTGGGGAAAACTACAAGTGTTTTTGAACCAAGGCCAACAGGTGAAACATTGGCGACTGCAAATGAATTATCAATATGGTGGTCTCAACAGATATCATAATGACTGCTGCCTAAGTGTTTTCCAGAGTTATGGACCAGCTCTGCTTCATTTACATCATTCCATGACTTGTTACCAAAATATCGTGACATATATGTAAATTTCTTTACGTTTGAAATATTGTAACATTATAAAATACTCTGAAAACGTTTTCCCCACTTATATCGTTATGTAATTGATTTTATTTTGTGTGTGTGAGCCTGTAGATGAATGATAAATGCTTTATGTTTCATGTTCTACAGAAAGTATGTTTTCAGTGCACCTCATAAATCCATATAAATTTTATTATATTTAAATTGTAATTTAATAAATCTTCTGTCACAAAAAAAAAAAAGAAAAATATATTAAGACGTCAAAAGAAGTATAAGAAAGTAATCTGTTCATTGCGAATCAAAAAATCTAAATATTGGCATATTGTTGAAATACATTTTTTAAAGAAAATAATTGTATATATGTGCGCAAAAATTAATAGAATGTGCTTAAAAAATAATAGAAAATGCACATTTCCCAAAAGTAAAGTGCTCTGAAAAATGCCTAAAATGGAAAAAAAAATAAACTTATAAAACATATTATTCTAGTTCCTCTTAATTTTTGTTTATTTTACTTTAAATTAATTATTCAAGCATTTACCTAAGTGAAAACTCTTCAAATGGAAACCACATGTGCAGCTATATATATTTAATGCAAAATACAGCAAAAAATAATATAAATATGTTGTTGCACTAATTTGAAAAACAATAGTTCATTTTAAGATCAATGTGACTAAAAAACGGACACAACATCTTAAAAGGATATCAGGCGTTATTTAAATTTGTGGAATAGTTAAGATAGAACACGTCACCCCCCCCCCTTTTTAAATAAATTATTTTCCCTTTAAAATTTCTGGTACATAATTAAAAAAGTCCTTCCGGCCAGTGCCGGGAGGAAGAGGTAGCTTTCATAATCCTTATTTAAAAAAAGCCAACTTATATCATGCAAACACACGAAGGTCAATTTAGTGGAAACCGAATATAGGAGATTCAATACTAATTTTTATCAATATAATGAATGAGAATTTCGCGAAATTAGTCAGCTTTATCCAAGCTGCTTTTCTTTAAAGTAACTTATATTTGGCTGCCAAATTCGGCAATTTCTTAAAGTGCCTGTCATTTTAAGACAACATGGTGGATGAGGCTAAGCAGTGAACTTGGTCGAGACCTTAGTAATTGCTGTGCACATGCTCACTCACATCGGAATCGGTTAATATATAGGAGTGCTGTCGCATGCAAAAATCAGATTTTTCAAAATGTCACCACAATAGAAATTGAAACTGCTATATCTGAGCCATTTTTTAAGGTAAAGACAAACAAAAAATACTCCTGAATCCTTATATCAAGATCAAATACTTAAGAAAGAAACCTTTTTCAATTTCTAATTTTTTTGCACCTCACTTTAAATAATATATATTTTTTAATTTAATGGCCGCCATTTTGAAACAAGATGGCTGATGAATCTGGCCAGAGAACTTGGTCGAGATATTGATGTATACTATCCACATGCCTTCTTACATCGAAATAGGCGAATACGTGTGTTATCGCGTGACAAATACAAGATTGTTTCAAAATGTTAGCCATGCTAGAAATTCAAAGTGCTATAAATTAACCATTTTTGAGATATCAACAAAAGAACAAATTTTCAGAAACAAAAACTGCTCCGGAATCTTTGTATCAAGGCAAAACACATAAAAAAATTCTTTTTCATTTTCCAATTTTTTAATACCTCATTTTGAATTTTAAATTAAATTTTTTTTAAATGGCAACCATTTTGAAACAAGATGGCGAATGAAGCTGGCCAACGAACTCGGTCGAGACATTGGTATGTACTATGTACAGACCAAGTTACATCTAAATAGTTTCATAAATACGCCTGTTATCGCGTGACAAAAATCAGGTCGTTTTAAAATGTCAGCCACAAGAGAAATTCAAAATGCTATTACTCAGCCATTTTTTTTTTAGATATAGACGAAAGAAAAACTGTTCCGGAATCTTTGTATTAAGGTCAAACACATACAAAAAAAAATCTTTTTCATTTTCCAATTTTTTGGTATCTCATTTAATTTTTTTTATTTTTTTATTTTTTTAAATGGCCGCCATTTTGAAACAAGATGGCGGATGAAGCTGGCCAACGAGCTCGGTCGAGATATTTGTATGTACTATGTACACACCAAGGTACATCCAAGTCGGTTCATAAATACGCCTGTTATTACGTGAGAAAAATCAGGACGTTTCAAAATGTCAGCCACGCTAGAAATTCAAAATGCTATAACTCAGCCATTTCTTAAGATATAGACGAAACAAAAACTGCTCCCGAATCTTTTTATCAAGGTCAAACACATAAGAAGAAAATATTTTTTCAATTTTCAATTTTTGGTACCACATTTCAAATTTAAATTTTTCTTAAAAATTTAAATGGCCGCCATTTTTAAACAAGATGGCGGGTGAAGCTGGCCAACGAACCCGGTCGAGACATTGGTATGTACTATGTATAAACGAAGTTACATCCAAATCGGTTCATAAATACGCCTTTTATCGCGTGACAAAATTCAGGACGTTTCAAAATGTCAGCCACGCTAGAAATTCAAAATGCTATAGCTCAGCCATTTTTTAAGATATAGACGAAACAAAAACTGCTCCGAAATCTTTGTATAAAGGTCAAATACATAAGAAAAAAATATTTTTCCATTTTCAATTTTTTGGTACCACATTTCAAATTTCAAATTTTTAAAATTTATTTAAATGGCCGCCATTTTGAAACAAAATGGCGGATGGAGCTGGCCAACGAACTCGGTCGAGAGATTGGTATGTACTATGTACACACCGAATTACATCCAAATCGGTTCATAAATACGTTTTTTATCGCGTGACAAAATTCAGGACGTTTCAAAATGTCAGCCAAGCTAGAAATTCAAAATGCTATAACTCAGCCATTTTTTAAGATATAGACGAAACAAAAACTGCTCCGGAATCTTTGTATAAAGGTCAAATACATAAGAAAAAAATATTTTTCCATTTTTAATTTTTTGGTACCACATTTCAAGTTTTAAATTTTTTTAAATTTTTTTATATGGCCGCCATTTTGAAACAAAACGGCGGATGAAGCTGGCCAACGAACTCGGTCGAGACATTGGTATGTACTATGTACACACCAAATTACATCGAAATCGGTTCATAATTACGGGAGTTACAGTGTGACATAGGTCAGATATATATATATATATATATATATATATATATATATATATATATATATATATATATATATATATATATATACAATTTTGAACGGAGGGTGGTTTCGGGGTCTGGGGGTCATGATCGATGAAAATATACCAAAATTTTTTGAAATCGCTTTCCTCCAAACGGCTGCAAAAGGTAGCTTTTTTGTAAAGAAAGCTACCTAAAACAATTCTTTCGTAAAAAAAACTATTTCAATACAGAGTCGTGTAAATTTTGAATTTAATTACTTTTTTGTGTGTTGTTTTAACTTTAATTGTTTTGATTTTGCATAATATTCTAATGCGCAAATTAAAGGATTTGCTGTTTTCAATTTATTTTTGGATTTCTCCATTTTTAATGTAATTTGAAAGTACTTCTAAAAATAATAAAAATACATAAAAAAATCATTTTTCTTATTCCTAGGGTATTTTCATATGCCTCGTAAGTCATTTTCACATGTTATTTCTATGATATATATTATATATTTATATACGACTTGCACCAAACACAAATGGCATACATGAGGATTTGAAAAAATATGTTGCGCCGTTATAAACAGATATATGCAGGATGATTCATAAATATTGAAATAATAGGCTATCTCCTTAATTAATGCCCCTAGGCACATACTTCCAACTGCAAAGTTTCATAAATAAAGGTGGAAATTTTTGTGAGATAAGAGGTCATGAGAGGTCTATTTGTGAAAATGCGAAAATTAAATTATTATCCGGCCCCCATAGGATAAAATTTCCAATTAGGAAATTTTTTCTTTATCCATACCTGAATTATACACAAAATGTTCCATCTTTATATCTGCAAAACTCATGGAGTTATGCCTGTTTAAATAATTCGTCAGGTTTTAAGTGATTACACACATATTGAAATGCGTGTTCTTCAGGAAGCAATGTTACTTTAAAAGTTCCAGGAAACATGTAAAAAATATATTTATTGAGTTAGAATTAATTTTTCTGTTTTTTGTGATGATTAACCATGTAATTTGAAAATAAAATCACATCCTAAAATTTCTCAGAAAGTTAAAAAAATTTTTAAATTATTATTATTTTAGTTGGGATAATTAAAAATCGTTATAACTCGAAATATTATCGTCGAATTTCAAACTTTTTTCATTTAATTAATGAGGAAAATATAATTTTAATTTTGTTTCAGGATTTTTTAAATACCAATATTAAAAATACTAAAAACACACACAAAAAATTGTGTAACTTATTTAAAAAAAAAAAATCATATTTTCAAAAATAAATATATTTTCAAATTTGTCGAAACAAAATTTATGTAAAATAATCAAAAAGGTCATGTTCCGAGTTTGCACTTTTTTTAAACAATTCTCGACTTAATAATGTAAATTAATAATTTAAATTAAATTAATTTTATATTAATTACACATTTAAATTAATAACTTTAAATTAATTATTTTTAACAATTTAAATTAATAATTTAAAATGCACTTAAAGTTTTAAACAAAGATTTGCCCCTAATAACAAGTATTTTTCTAACATATCGATTAAGAGGGTTTTCATAATTTTAAACATCACAACTTCGGCGAGCGGTTAAAAAAAGGCTGTATACTGGTGTCAGACTAGTCTCGACCGGGCCTAATGTATTTTTCATACCGAACCGGGACTGGTTTCCTTTCTTCCTAGGTCTGCGAAATTTGCAGTTCCGGTCTCGATTCAACCCGTATTAAAATCATTTTATCTGACTCACTTAATCCGTGCAAAAATCAGTAAAGTTTGATTCAACCAAAAAAATTTACAAAAAATGCATATATTTTTAAATCGCCATTGCAATTTAAACGTATTACCATTTCCAATTAAACTTTAAAAATCGTTTTAAAAAGATAGTTGATTTAAACGGAAAAAAATCAGTAAAACAAGTTAAAAAGAACCTGCCTATTACAGAATCCCGTCTAAAACGGAATAATTTTTGATCCATGCAAAATGAATATAATAATACTTGAGAAAAAAATAGAATACATTTGCACCTACTAAAATGGGAAATTGTCTATAAGGCATTTTTTTTCTTGTCTGTGTGATTCCGTCTTAGAAGATTTTACTGTATATCATTTTTGAAAGTCTTCAATACATGGATTAAGGATTAACGATATTAAATTGTAAGTGAAATATTTACATACAAATAGAGATTCATTAAAAAAATAAATATCACAGCCTTTGACGCTTCTTTAAAAATGAAGATTATAAACATAAAAAGAAATTCTGCAAGATATTATAAAGCTATAAAGCTATTTTTGGTTAGACCTCTTTCATACAGAACAATTTTTAACCATATCGACGTAAAAAACTATGTTTTCTAGAAATTCAATCAGGCCGGACCAGATTCGTTTAAACATTTTTCCAGGCCGGGACGAAGTTTTTTTTCTATGTGTCGACTCGAGACTGGGTCTGGATATTTCGACCCGTGCAGATCTCTAATAAAGGCCTCCAGCATAATTTGAAAGAAGGTTTAACTTAAAATCTATACGCTGCTATTTTATGTCCAAATGAGAGGCACTGTCTTAAATCGACTTTTAATAACGTACAATTTGTGGATAATCCCTATCTTGCATTCAAAATGAGTCAAAAACTCGTCGCTCAGAAGCATGGGAAAATTGTATAAGTCGCGAATTTTGAATTTTAATAACTATGCGAGTTTTGCAGATACCAAATTGAAATTTTTTTTGTGTAATTCAGGAAGGGATAAGAGAAAGTTTCCTAATTGGAAATTTTATCCAACGGGGGCAGTATAAAAACTTGGTTTTTGTTTTTTCTGAAATAGACCCCTCATGGAATTATAACTTATGTCATTAAATTTGGCAACTTTTTTTATGAAACTTTGCAATTGCAAGTATGTGTCTAGGAGCAATATTTAAGGGGATAGCCTATTGTTTCGATATTTATGAATCACCCTGTATATATAATAATAATAACAATAAACTCTAGTGGCATTTTTCACTGTATATAATATTATTAACTTGCTATCAATTAAAAATAAACATTTCACATTTTGAAACATATTAAAAGTTTGTTAGTGTTAACAAAAAGAGGTAAATCTATTTTACTTTGCTCGTTAAAGTAAAATGTATCAGCACAAAATTGCACAGATTCACATGATTAGTTTACAATAGTTTACTCAAATGTACTTTTTTAAATGTGTTTATAGCAACACAAAGCCGACTATAAGTTTATAGAGTATTTTATTTGTAAGTATACTTTATTTGTAGGTATTTCTGTATCTTCTTTCTGCGTGAATATAACTGAACGTGAGGCGTAACGAATTATAAATAGTTTGCCAATCCTGTATTTGAAATATTGATTTGCTTGTCAGAACTACTGATGTATAGAATGTGTTATTAGTTCAAGAAATAGGATCTTCTTGAAAGCTAATAGTAAATTTCTAAAGAAAGTGAGAAATCTCAGTATTATTGAGTGTTTAGTGAGTGAGTGGTAGAAAATGTAACAGATGTTAAACATTGCATAGTTTTCTCAGTATTTATAAATAATCCTTTCGAGAAAGATAATAAAATGTATATTCGCCAGTGGGTTGGATGCTTTACAGTAATATCGTACACTGTTAAAAATTTGCAGCATTCTGGCAGTCATTTGACCGTTTTTTCCGAAAACGGTTACACAACCGTAATTTTAACACTATTCTGACCATATTATTGGCCATTTTATGGTCAGAATATCGTTAAATTATGGTTATGAAACCGTTTTTTCTAAAAACGGTCGAATGACTTCCCAGAATGCTGCAAAAATTTTAACAGTGTATGCTTTATTTTTAATACGTGATTATGGTATTTAAACAATAATAATATTTAGCTATATTTCTTCTCTTTTTGCATAAAATATTATTTATACTATATATATAGTACTTACGTAAGTATTAAAAAAAAAAAAAAAAAAAAAAAAAAAAAAAAAAAAAAAAACGTTTTTATTAATGGCAAATGTACACTGTAAAAATTTGCAGCATTCTGTCCAGTCATTTGACCGTTTTTATCGAAAACGGTTACGCAACCGTAATTTAACACGATTCTGACCATATTATTGGCCATTTTATGGTCAGAATATAGTTAAATTATGATTATGAGACCGTTTTTTCAAAAAACGGTCAAATGACTGGACAGAATGCTGCAAATTTTTAAGAGTATAGGAAATCTTTAATTTTATATCTAATTTAAAGAAAATGCTGTGTATTTTACATGCTTATGTAAAAATATTCGTCTCTGTTTACTATTTATTTCTAATTTTTCCTCCTTTACAGCAATTCACTTTCGTTTTCTGCCTCCTTTTGCTAATTTTTATTTTATTTTATTCTTTTTGTTTCATTTCTTAAAACCACAAATTTTAAAACTTCATATTCTATTGTCAGTTTGTGATCTGATTCTTTGGATAAATGCGCTGTTCTCGCAAGATGCTTTTCAATGAATGTTATTCAGTAGCCTCCAGCTTAACCGGTCTAAACGGGACCGAGGGTTAGCCGGTTAAGAGAAAAACCGGTTAAACCGGAGAAGTAAAAAAAAAAAAATAAATAAGTAACTGCTTATTTAATTAATTAAATGTACAGGATACACTAAAAAATATATTCTAAAATTGCATCGTCTATGAAACGCCTTCGTTCAATTTTCCACGTATTGTTTCATATTATGCACGTTATTTTTTTTATTTTGCTTGGATATTTATTTTAGTTTCGTAGCCATTGTGTAGCTCGAGCTATAATTTTGGTAAATTAAATGATGCTGCATCCATACATATGGAATTTTTGAGTGTTACGTTTCATCGACAGTGCTATTTTAGAATACTTTTATTTATTTATTTTGAAAATGACTCAAGTAGAGTTCAAACATGTAAACTGTCGAATACACCTTTTTTACGGTTTTTAATGTTTTAATTTACACATTTCTGTAATTAAAATTAATATATTATTACAAGGTGTTATTTGCTATTTATTTATCTTTTTTACTCTTACAGATATAAACAAGAATCCGGATCCAGATTTGTGTGGCATGCCGTGGATTTTTGGCTGAATAAATGGATTGTGTCTCTGATTTTCTATATAAAACTTATTTCTTTTAGCGTGCTATTTGGTAATTTGGTATTAAGACTCTCTCTATATTATCTACGTATGCTATGTAAATGTTACAAATGATACTTTCTCCCGATAATGCAATTTTTTAAAGAATCGAAATATCATTTCTTGCAGGCGCTTTAAATTTCACATTTCTTAAGATATTTTTTTATTATTATTATCGTTGCTTAAAATAAGAATTTTCAATTTTAATGACTTGAATTATTATTATTTGTTTTTTAATATTCACACACATGACATATCACTTGTAATAATTTACGTATAAAATATTATGCCATTTCAACAAAAACTTTCTTCGCAATTTTATTAACTGATATCTCCTTAATTATATTTTAATCACATTATTTCTATAATCAACAGAATATATACCACAAAAGTTAATTGAAATGTTTGCGATCACGCTTTCTTGATTATGTTGTCATTAAAATTCTGAACGTTCGAATATGTCTTATCAGAATTTTCATGGTTATTGCTATTCATTCAGATATAAATTTAAAGATGGCGTGTGAAATAGACAGAGATCCCGATTCACTTGAATACCATTTAATGAAAGACGTTCTAGTTGATGGTTGTAAATATTCTGTTAAGATATATGGCTCTTATCGAAATGCATACTGGCTTTATTAGTTATTTTTGAGAAAAGTGTTCTTTATCGGCTTCATATTACATAGCATGCACAACGAGATTTTAAGCCATTCAAAATTTAGAATGTTTTAGATATATTCTATGATTCTAAATATTTTAATGTACATGATTACTTAGTTAAGAAAACAGTAATAAACATAATAATTTCATACTTGTTTTTTAAAAAACTAAGAATGCTCATTCTGCATGTGTGTTATTTCAGTTTTATGTGTAAAATGTATCTAAAATCACGCATAACAGAATAAGCTAAAACTGTTAAAAGGAAAGCCTTGTAAAAATGAAACCTATTCTCAAAAAACATTTTCATATTCTCGGCAAATTAAATACGAAAGAAAGTCAATAAGTAAGTCACAAACTGATATGAGAGGCCGGAAATTAGTAGTAAATTGTTTCCAAATATGCCAATAGGTGTCAGCATAACCCAACTATAATATGTTAATTTCGAATTTATGAGACAACAGTTATACAAGTAGAGCAGAATCTTTCAAAAATTGTCGACGAAGAGTGAAGTGGTCGTCTAGTTGCGATTGTGAAAGAAAAATTAGTGCGGAAAGTTGAGGAAATGGTTGCCATTCTGTCTATTGTTGTTCGCATGTCAGCTCTAACTATTTCCTCAATCTTCCGCACTGATTCTTGTGTCGCAATCTCAATTGGAAGATCACTTCGCTCTTCGTTAACAACTTTTCAACGACCATACTCATCATGTACAACTGCTGTCTCATAAACTCGAAATTAACCTCTTATAGTTGGATTATGCTGCCACCTATTGGCATATTTGGAAACAATTGACTACTAATTTCCGACCTCTCATATCAGTTTGTGACCTACGTACTGAATTTCCCTCGTATGATCATTTACATTTAATTATAACTTAGATTTAATTAATTTAATACAAATTTAGATTTAATTACAATATTACTTCCCAGTGAGCGCACTGTTGAAAATATTAAGAACGATGCAACATTTCTCAGATTTGGCACCGAAATAAAAAATCATTTTTACTACTTATATGTAATACTTGCTTTTCGTACACATTTCTTATTATTGCAATGAAATATTTGATATCTGTAATAAAGTAAGCTCTAAGAAGAAAAATTACGGCTGCTCCTACAAACAATTTAAACACGTCTTGTGAAATGTTAATTCGGTATCTGTCAGTGGTAACGGATTATACATACTGTATATTCTGGCGTAAAGCGAAATCTTTTGAAGCTAGAAAGTCGATTTAAATTTACAGGCTCCTATGATACAATGAACGAAAAAATAAAAGAAGAAATATCTAGAAAATATAAACATAAGAATATAGGTTTCCATAATAATTAAAAAGAAAAGAAGAGATCACCCTTTGACAACGAGTTGGGAAATGTGTTGACAATGTTATTTATTTTTCTTATTTCACTAGGGAGCTCTGTCCACTGCGAGCTAACCTCCGTTCAGACTTCGCACCTTCTAAAAAAGGTATTGTGTCCTGTTTTAAAAATATTCCCCGGTGACGGAAGATTCAATGATATTTTCACGATTGATGACGATCTTCTGTAATCGGGTTGCCAAATTTTCCGTTTAAATAGGCATTTTGTACCGTGGTCATGCAGCGCTACCCCAAAAGCAGAGGGATGTTTCTGAGATTGATAAGTAATATCAATTACACATTTTGATATCAGATTATATAAAATGGTCAAGTTAATAATGTGCCTGCCTCTCGAACTTTTATAACGACTCACTGGACAATATACTTTCTTTCGGTTCGAGGTTTCAAAAATCCATGTGATTATTAATAACATTCAGAACTTCATAATTGAAAAGTACTGTGCTTTGAAATTTACTCTTATAATTTATATTTATCATATGTAGTTTTACATATTTTCCGAAAAATGTACAGCTTAAGCATGAAATGTTTCCACTAATTTAGTGCACCATCATCCATATTCTCAGGCTATTTTTAAGATGTGAATTGTTTATTTTAATTAATAACTATAAACGAAATTCTAATATTATATATCGAATAGTAATTCGCACAAAATAAGGCTAAAGTACTTTACGCATGCATTTAATTGTATTTATGATACATCAAGTGATAAAATATATAAACAAATTTTCCAGTTACTCTACTTTTTCGCAATGTGATTCCCAATGTGGCGTCGCATGAATATTGTCCATAAAAAATTCGTTTTAATATGTGACGTAATTTTCCACATTAAGTGCATTTCGCGTGTAATAATTTAATTATTTTACATTTTTCTTCCTTTTTTTAATATTCACGTGTAAATATAATTTTTATGGAATAATTTCTAACATTTCCTGCTTTTGAAACGCGACAATTTAATTTATTTTAATGTTTTCGATCTGTTTTCAATAGTCACTTGTAAATATAGATTTTTAAGGGGTCACGTACCATTTAAATAGATGGATAATTTGATTTCGAAGACAAATATTTAATGTGGCTCCATTCACTTATTTTCGCACTAAACACCCCAGTTTTGTTTTGTTAATACTGTAATATTTTCTCCATATAATATATAATTTGCATTAATTACTGTATAATTAATTAATAATAATAGAAATATGAAATTTTTGATATTTTTGTCACTCGAATACCCATACATTCACTAATTTTTATTAAATTTCTTATATTTTAGTTCAATTCGAAGCAAATGATCTAGTAAAGATATATATATAATGTTTCGAATATTACCTTTAACCCTTCGCGCTCCGGTGTCTCTTACACAAATTTTATTCGGCCGGCACCACTTCTTTAAAAAAAGTTTCTCTCAAGAACACAATTTGAAAAATACTCTTAAATTTTATTTTCCTTTATTACTGGTGGCAAAAACAAATTTTTCAAAGAAAGATGATGTCTTCATAGCAGAGCCAACGGAGTGGCAAAGGTTAATACATCTAGAGTTATCATGCGCGCGGATAAAAAAATAACGATTTTGAGAAAAATCAATTTAAATATAAATGAACACGCTTGAAACAGACCAATTGTAATTTACATTCTTTACTATAATGAGCGCAATTTTACGAATATTTTATTTCGGTTTGTGGCAAATTCTTCAGAAAAGATTAGCTGTCAAATGAATTAAAAAACAAAAAATCGATTTTTTGAAAATGTTAAAGAATATGTGTCCCCTTAATTGAAAAAAAATATTAATTCCTCTGTTTTAGAATTTAGTAACAATTTAAGTAAACACCTATTTCTAAATATGAAATAAATCTCCATTGAAAGAATCAAAATAATAGCAAGAAATTACAACAAAACTCGAAAAAAATGGTAAAAAAAAAAAAAAAAAAATTATAATTGCACACTCCACACCGTAAACCTGTCAAGCATGCCTCTGTAAAAAATGACTAAACAATACGTTATCTTGGAATACAGAATTTTTTTAAAACTAATCTCTGCTACATTTTTAGTACACTGTAAAAAAATCCGACCAGTTTTCCTGTAGAAATCGGAAAAATGGTTACCCTTATTGTACCGGAAAATTTCCTGACCCAGCTCGGAATAAAATCCGTATGAAAAAGGAAATAGTCAATAAAACGGTATTTTACGGATTTTATTCTGATTTTACGGATTTTATTCGGAGCTGTGTCGGAAATTTTTCAGGTATGACAAGGGCAACTATTTTTCCGATTCCTACAGGAAAACTGGACGTAATTTTTTTACAGTGTAGGATATTTTAAAGTGTAGTTACAAAGAAAGTTTTCTTTGCAAATTGTGGTATCATTAAATATAAAAATAGTCATCATTTTTACTTTGTAAGGAAATGGTAGAAGGAATGAATCTTAGAACACGATGATGTGTGTGAGATTTGGGTAGACAAATAGGTATAATAGGTTTAAAGTGTTTTTTCACACTGACTATTTGATCTTTTTTCGATGTTCGTTCTGGTTGTTTTAAATTTCATAACTTTTATTTTGTTTACATGATGCGTATATATCTCTTTTATGTTTTCATACTTCTTTTGATGAGCCAAAATAAACGATAATTTCAAATTCGATATGAACGTCCTGTAAAATGAAAAATAATTACCACATGAAAGATATTTTAAAATCATATACATAAAAAAAAATCATTCCGTAAACGGAATTATCTTAAATTAAAAAATATGTAGAAAATAATTTTCAAACAACGTATATATTCGAAATAAATTTCGGAAAAAATGCATAAAAATTAAGCTGTGGAAATATTTTAAAGAAATTGATTTCTATAAGCTGCAAATATACTAATCCAAAATTAGAACTTGAAGATTCTCAAAAGGTGGGATCATTAAACGTTAACTATATGTAATTTTTAAAATTTTCAAATTTAAGGTCATTTTTTTTCATAGTATAGTATATAAGTCTACAAAGTTATACACAAACATTAAAAGACAGTAACTATTCTGGAAAATTAATCATTAAGGCATTTAATTAGCAGTTGTGTACGTTACAAATTTCAGACTTTTTTTTCGCACGTACGTTACAGAGTTTGGACATTTCTGACAGATTTTGGACGTTGCGCTTAGTATTTAAAAAATTCTTAAGACTAAGAATGTAGTAAATTTGTCCTATAATTGTATGTGTATACATATATATATGTATAATTAACTTTTTGTTATCCGGTAATAATAATAATAAAATCAAATGTTAATCTCTGATATTAAAATATTTACTACTTTTTTAGAGGTAATATCTTAATTTTATAGGAATTACACATTATGCAAAAAACATACCTTTACATAATATTAGAATTATCTAACATATAATATATTCTTATTTTTCTAAAAAAAAAAAACAAGTTATACTGCCATTTTTTAATGCACATATCTATAATTTCTTTATCAAACGAAAAGTCTCCTCTTGCAGTCATCGGGTGAGGTGGATTTGGTGATTTCAACAAAATATCTTCATATTTTAAATTTGTGCTGTCTTTTTTAGATGGATAACGAAACCTGTTAAAATAAATGTCTGCCTGAGGAGTCAAAAAATGTATAGAAAATATTTGTTCACCATTATCAATGCTGATCTTTTCAATAATACCTGGCCATAAGTTTTTATCATGAATTAATACAAAGTAGCAGTCACCAATGTCAACTATTTTCAACTGTGAGGAGTCAATTGTAGAAACAATATTTTTTTCCCCAGCTTCACTGGTAATGCATTCTTGATTGTTTTTTACAGAGATTGTAAAAACCAGATCTATTTCTTATTTGAATAGTACCAAATTTGTTTGTCGTGCGTACGGAGTGAATCTTTTGAGTACCTTTAAAAGTTTTCTCTGGCTGTTTCTATACTTTGAATACTGTCAATTCCTGTTTTTTTTTTTTTTTTTTTTTTTTTTTTTTTTTTTTTTTACCAAAGTTACAGCACGAAGTGGCTTAAACTTTTTATTTACCTTACATTTTGGTGTGGGAGCAAAGAGGAAGAATGGAATTTTAAGGAGATGGGATTCTTAAACCCTGAATTAAAAAAAAAAAAAAAAAAAAAAAGAAGTCAAGTACAATAATTTAACAAAAAATATTTATTTTATTTTTTAAGATGTATGTTAGAACAATGGACTTTGTTATAATATATTTATTTATGTATTTAGAAAATTAAAATTATTAATGTTTAGATCGCTCCACGATTTGGACATTGTCATTAAATAATCTTTTGGGATACATTTGCCACAAAGAAAACTTTGCAAAATACATAAAAACACGTAAGATCACAGAAGAATTACTTTTGAAATAAAAAAAAGAAGTTTACTCTTAATTTTAAATCATACTTTTAAATAAGCATGTCCGAAATTTCGTAACGATCACAGCGGTCGCCATTTTGTGTCGTACGTTATTCACATTAGTTGAGCATGATTCAAGTCAAGTTATATTATTGCATGTACTAAATACACTTTATTTATACAAAACACGGTAATTATTTACGATAAAACATTATAATAAATATCTTTTTATGCGTTTCAGGACACCAAATCATCTTTAAAAATAAATTTACCGAAAATAAAATCGGCGTTTCCATCGTTACCCGTTTCGGAGATTCCACTTTCTTATTTGAGAAAAGTGCATTTATTGCAAAAAAAAAAAAATTACAAAAACACATGCAAATAATTTCATTTTTTAAAAAATCATTTTAAAGTTAGATAAAAGAGTTTAAAGTACTTACTTGATGCATTTTTCGTCGAAATGATAGCTTTGTTCCGTACGTTACTTTTGGACGTAACAAAATACAGAAACATTCTTTATAGAAAAGTCCTTCTATCTTCAAAAAAGCAATAAATCAGCCTGCCATCTCTTAATGAAATTATCAAAAAATCATCCGTTTTTTTATGCATTCGTTGTTTACCATTAGAACCACCTGGAAGCAAGTTAAAAATCTTTTTCTTGGTGGTACATTGGAGCAGTTAACGTTATGTATGTCCAGAATTGGCCTCTTTAGCATAAACTAATAAAATTTTAAGATATTTATACAAAGCTTTTACAATAAATTGTGTCATTTTCTGTCACTGAATAGAATTAAAAACTCAATGTAAAAAAAAATTAAAGTCAATGATAATTAAAGTTATTTTTGAAGGGCTTAAAGTTATGAATTGTGTCCAGTGCCCACCTTTTGAGAATCACCCAACTCATTCTTCGAAGTAATTCTTGAAGTATCGGATCGATCGGAGAGTCATGTCGTGTTGGGAAAATCAATTCTTACCGAAAATTCTATCACTTAATTATTAGACATTGATTCCGATATCTAATGCCTAATAATTACCGCGCAGAATTTTCTGGTACGAATTGGTTTTCCCGACACGACTTTCCGATCGCACCAATATATTTCAGAAAATACCTTCATACACTGTAAAAAAAAAAAAAAAAAAAAAAAAAAAAAAAGGACTAAAAAACGGAAATACTACTGGCAATCTAGACGCCAGTACTATTTTCGTTTTTTACGGAATTTTTACCCATAAATTACGGAAAATTTTCCGTTTTTAATCAGAAAAACGGAATCATTTCTGTAATTTATGGGTAAAAATTCCGTAAAAAAACGGAAATAGTACTGGCGTCTAGATTGCCAGTAGTATTTCCGTTTTTTAGTCCGCTTTTTTTTACAGTGTAGCAACCTGCTTTTCCAAGATTGCAAAGAAATTTAGCATTAGGAATTGTAAACTTTAAATCTTCATAATCCTAAACTACTTTACAGAATTGCTTTCTCGTTTTTTATCCTAAGGTTTAATCTACTAATAATCAACTATGATGTAAAAATTAGATGTTCGTATTAAAAGATTTAGAGTTTGGTACAATTTCAGTATAAGAACAACCTTTAAGTTTTTTAGGTAGCTTTCATTACAAAAAGCTACCTATTGCAGCCGTTCGGAGGAAAGCCATTTCAAAAAATTTTGGTATATTTTCATCGATCATGACCCCCAGACCCCGAAACCACCCTCCGTTCAAAAGTTGACATATATATGTATATCCATATATATATATATATATCTGACATTTGTCGCACTGTAACTCTCGTATTTATGAACCGATTTGGATGTAATTCGGTGTGTAAATAGTACATACCAATGTCTCGACCGAGTTCGTTGGCCAGCTTCATCCGCCATTTTGTTTCAAAATGGCGGCCATTTAAAAAATTTTTAAAAAATTTAAAATTTGAAATGTGGTACCAAAAAATTGAAAATTGAAAAAATATTTTTTTCTTATGTGTTTGACCTTGATAAAAAGATTCGGGAGCAATTTTTTTCTCGTCTATATCTTAAAAAATGGCTGAGTTATAGCATTTTGAATTTCTAGCGTGGCTGACTTTTTGAAACGTCCTGATTTTTGTCACGTGATAACGGGCGTATTTATGAACCGATTTTGATGTACCTTGGTGTGTACACAGTACATACAAATATCTCGACCGAGTTCGTTGTCCAGCTTAATCCGCCATCTTGTTTCAAAATGGCGGCAATTTAAAAAATTAAAAAAAAATTAAAATTTAAAATGAGATACCAAAAATTTGGAAAATGAAAAATATATTTTTTGTATGTGTTTGACCTTAATACAAAGATTCCGGAACAGTTTTTGTTTCGTCTATATCTAAAAAAATGGCTGAGTTATAGCATTTTGAATTTCTATTGTAGCTGACATTTTAAAACGACCTGATTTTTGTCACGCGATATCAGGCGTATTTATGAACCGACTTGGATGTAACTTGGTCTGTACATAGTACATACCAATGTCTCGACCGAGTTCGTTGGCCAGCTTCATTCGCCATCTTGTTTCACAAGGGTTTCCATTTAAAAAAATTAAATTTAAAATTTAAAATGAGGTATTAAAAAATTGGAAGATGAAAAAGATTTTTTTATGTGTTTGGCCTTGATACAAAGATTCCGGAGCAATTTTTGTTTCTGAAAATTTGCCCTTTTGTTTATATCTTAAAAAATGGTTGAATTATAGCACTTTGAATTTCTAGCATGGCTAACATTTTGAAACGATCTTGTATTTGTCACGCGATAAAACACGTATTCGCCTATTTCGATGTAAGAAGGCATGTGGATAGTATACATCAATATCTCGACCAAGTTCGCTGGCCAGCTTCATCATCCATCTTGTTTCAAAATGGCGGCTATTAAATAAAAAAAAATATATTTAAAGTGAGGTACAAAAAAATTAGAAATTGAAAAAGGTTTCTTTCTTAAGTATTTGACCTTAATATAAGGATTCAGGAGCATTTTTGTTTGTCTTTATCTTAAAAAATGGCTCAGATATAGCAGTTTCAATATCTAATGTGGGTGACATTTTGAAAAATCTGATTTTTTGCCTGATAAAGCACTCGTATATATCAATCTATTCCGATGTGAGTGAGCATGTGCACAGCAATTACTAAGGTCTCGACCAAGTTCACTGGTTAGCCTCATCCACCATGTTGTCTTAAAATGGCAGGCACTTTAAGAAATTGCCGAATTTGGCATCCAAATATAAGTTACTTTAAATAAAAGCAGCTTGGATAAAGCTGACTAATTTCGTGAAATTCTCATTCATAATGATTTAGTATTGATAAAAATTAGTATTGAATCTCCTATATTCGGTTTCCACTAAATTGAGCTTCTTGTGTTTGAATAATATAAGTTGGCTTTTTTAAAATAAGGAATATGAAAGTCCTCCCGGCACTGGCCGGAAGGACTTTTTTTTTTTTTTTTTGCTACAAACATTTAAAAACAATAAATTACAGTATGATGGTCATTTCCGTCTTTTTCCATCATACATTTTCGTGATTAAATGTACGGTGTTTTTCTTTTTTTTTTCTTTTTTTTTTCTGATTCGTTGACTGTGTCTAGCAGCTACAACTTTCAGTAAACTTCGGAGTTTGGCGTTTCTTTCTTCAAAACGATATGAGGGAAAAGTCATTTATACAGTTGTATAGCGCCATTCTTTTTATAGGAAAGGATATGTCTGAATTTTAAAAAGAACTTTATTAGAAGACGTAAAATGTGTTTATATAGGGGGAAGTAGGGGAATGGCGCTCCCTTAAGGTAAAACATGAAGAGCTAGTCAAATTTAGACAAAAAATCAATATTTTATAAACGAAGCATAACTTCAAAGCATAAGGAAAATTTTGTAATCAACTAATTTGCATAAAAGTTTAAGAATTTTTTTTATCGTTTTATTTAAATAACCACCGATTGAGCGGTAATGCCGACATGGTAGGTTAATTGCGCTCAGAGTTTGAATACAACATTTATGTAAGACAAAAGTCACATATGGAGTTGTGTGGGCTGTTCACACCACTACAGACTTTTCGCGGACACTTTACACATATTGTGTTACACACATAGTAGGCTACTTTTTATAAAATTAGGTTTTTTTTTTTTCATTTTCACCACTTTTTTGAAATCGTAAAATTCTCCTTGTTTAATGTCATATTAATTAAGGCGAAAACAGGGGAATTTTACCACTTCAAAAAAGTGGTGTTAATCAGTAAATTTGAATTTTAAAAAGGTGCCCACTGGCAACACTTCTTCCGGAATTTCACGGGAGCGCCATTACCCGTTATCACCATGTTGGGTTTTAATGCATTATAATTGGCATAACAACGTTCTTCAAAAATAAATAAAATCATGAAAGTACAGCTAAATGTATATATTTTGTAGACATAATGAGTAAATTAATATTTGAAAATAAGAGTGTACACTTACCTTCAAGTTAGATGTTGTAGAATTTTATAATAAAACAACTGCAAACTAATAACGTGAGGGCACAAAAATACTTTCCTTCCGACGGTCACTATATCCTTACTTAGAACTTACGATGACGTTCGCTAGGTGCCGGTACCGATCGCACGTTTTCAATTCTACTCTGTTCAGAGATATTGGGTGAGCGGGAGTACCCTTCTGACAGTCATTACCCTACTTTCCCCTACATAGAGTCACAGGTTTAAATACGTCACTAATTGTATGTGTAAGTGCAGCATTATAAAGCAGATGTGATAAATATAACATATATGAGCGAGGTAGAACTTACTTTAATAAGATAATCGAATTAATTTTGCGACTTGTGTCTCCAAGATCAAACGATCGAGAAGCATGCAAAAAGCACAATGCATGTCTGACAAGTGACGCATTTAGCATAGTTAACTTTATTTCGTTAATAAAATGAACTATATGACGTTTACATGTATTATTTTTAATAGTAAATATGCATTCTCCTTATAATGTCACACTTTTGCATGGAGCTAAACTGATGATTCGACATAAATGAAATGCATTTAAGGACTTTTAATAAAGTTATAGTTGCGTGTGAAGTACCATTTAATAAAAAATCACGAACGCTGTACAATTTTGGCATTTTGTTATTCCCGTATTTCAGATCTGTTGGAAATCTGGACAAAGTATTAACGATATAATTTTTGAAATAGGAACTCCAACTCTTCAGATTGACGTTAGCGAACGCTGTTAGCACTCCATCTTGTAGCGCATAACCGTTTTAATATATATAGGAACTAAATACCTGACTGCTGCCTAACGCTAACTCCTCAGATAGTGATTAGAGTGCGCATGGAGTGCATAAATGTTTTTACTATAACTGGACATATAATACATGACTATAGCTTACTCGATTCGACAATTATTTGAAATGAAATGGGAATTAGGAATCTGACTGTATATTCTACTTAAAATATAAAGTTAGTACATTGTATATTCTTAATTGCTAAACAATATAACGCAAAACAATATTTAACAAAAAACCTAAATAGGAGATTTAAGATTGAATTTATTTATTTTAGTATAAGTAACGAAGAATGATATATTGAAAATATTTTTGTACATTCCACTGATAATATGCGTAACTCATTGAACAGTAGGATTAAAATTAAGAAAGTCGTTTATTCCTTCAAAGGAGTTTTAGTCTACGAAATTGCTATTACAGAAAAAAAAAAAAATATTTTTTTTTTTTTATTTCAGTTTTCAACCACAGTTTAAGTGGCAGTTTTTTTTTTATTTTATAAGTGTTTTGCAAAAAAATATTTTACATATTTAATAATATAAATCTGTTTTAATCGATGTTCAATGTTCATAGCCATTGTAGATATTAGTTTTAAAATATAAAAATATCACAAAAATAGGCTGTTAGTTTATGACTACTCCCCTTAAGAGGTAGGAAATTGATATAGACTGTAGGAAACTAATATGAAAAATATGGATATCAATAGCCCATAAATTATTCACTGCAGTTAAATATGAAATACTTTCTTTATATTTCTGTTTTTATGTACTGTTAAGTGCTACTTTTTTTCTATTTTAAATGTGTTTTGCAAAAAAATATATGACGATTAATCGCCCTAAATTATTCAGTGCCCTTAAATATGAAATATTTTATTTACATTTCGGTTTTCATGTACTGTACAAGTGTCAAGTTTTTCTATTTTATAAGTGTTATGCTAAGAATATTTTAAATATTTAATGGTATAAAGCTATCTTAGATGATGTTCGATGTTTTTAGACATATTTTTTAATACAAATGCCAGTTTTTAAAATATAAATAACACCATCAATAGAAGGCGATTAATTTATGCACAAGCACCTTAATTCAATGACATTAGGAAACTAATAAGGAAAATATAGAGATCATTCGCTCATAAACTACTATTCAATGCCGATAAATATGAAATGTAATCTTTTGAAATTTAAGGTAGTTTCTCGAAAATGTATTAAGTGGAACTAGTGCATTAAATGTACATTATTAGGTCATAGCCAAAGGGGCAATTTCACGTTTCATAAATAAAAATTGTCAACCTACCAATATTAAAGCCTATTTAAAGTAAAATTTTCCTCTGCCACTTTGTATTCTGTCATTGGATTATGGACTTCTTAAACTCAGATCACTATACGTCATCGTTTAAGGATTGTGAAAGTACAATTAACTTCATATGAAAAAATATTACAAAAAGTTAAAATTATGTTTTTACTAGTTGACAATCACAACTAAGATTCAATATATCTCTAGCGGCGTGATAATTCATTTTTCTTTGTAACTTGCTTGACTCTAACTTTCCTCTTAATTTTTTCTCACTTTTAAAATAGTATGTTAAATGAGGGGTTCATAACCATAGTAGACCAAGTCCATTCTGAAAAAAAAATGAGATAGTTCATTTAGAAGATGCATAATGTCTGTTTTATCCACTCCCACAGTGAACCGAGTCTGATTCCAACTACTTTCTTATATATGTCACCTGATTACGGACTTGCTTTATTGTTGGGGTGGATAAAACAAATTTTTTGTACATTCTAAATGGACTATCTCATTTTTTTTTTTCAAAATGAACTTGGTCTACTGTGGTTGTATGCCTCTTAAATATTTGGCCTTCTAAATTATAATTATCAGTTATTATTTTGAACATTTAGCTAACATAAAACATCTAGACAAATCATATATATATATATATATATGTATATATATTTATATATATGTCATGGCAAAGTAAGCCGTAATTAAAGTTTATGTATTCAATAAATAAATAAAAAATATTTTAACTGCAAACTACATTTTTAAGTTCCGTGAAACCATTTCTTACAACAAAAGATTTGCTGAAACATAAAATAAATATTATTTTTTTACTACAGTATAACATAGTTAATTCATCTAATCCAGTAGTTTAAAAAATGGTATAAATGTACTTTTTTCGAAACATGGTTATTTTTTTGTCCAACTTATCTTTGAAGACAAGCCATTATGTATACACAAATATTATATAGGTTTATTCATAGATTTCCATGCAAAATGTTTGTTTATTAAAAAAAAACAACATTATTTACAATACTCAAGATACCCTATATGGACAAAAATAACCAAACGCTTTCGATTTAAAACGTTATGTCGAATATCTAAAAAAGTTATTTTTGAAAGGATTTATTACACTATATTTAAATGAATAAAGTATGACTACGGCTAATCAGTGTATGTAATATATTTTTAAAAATTCATAAATAAAATCACATAAATTACGCATTCAATTACATTCCTACAATTTCGTACAATTAAAAACCTCCTTCATGTATATGCGTGCTATTCATACAGAAATGAACACAAATGTTGATTACTCAAGCGTATCATGGTCAAGTGCTACAGCTACAGATAGTTTCAAGGATTTTATTATACTGGATGGTGCGAAATGCTATTTTATTTTATTCAATTCGTTGTTCGTTTCCAAATTGCTCTAGTGATCAAAACTTCATGGAAAATACGCGGTCAATCATGTTTTTTATGATGCCGAAGTCCCAAAACATTCCGTCAAGTTTTGAAATTTTTGGTCTTATAGTGTATATTTCAATGGCTGACAACAAAAATAGAAGAAAGATTGATCGAACATGATTGCGTTACTGACCTTACAACTTAAAGTATCTGTGTCAAGAATTACACATTCCAAACACGACTATTTACAGTTTGTAATCTTCTCATTAGTTAATTGCAGAATTTTAATATTAAATAAGGTGAATAATACTATTCGGTAACTGTTGTATTCAAAAAAGAGAATAGCTGGGATCTATGCACTTAATGTCAATAATTAACTTTTAATCACACGCGCAGTTTTGTTCACCATTCGAAGTTACAAATTTTAACATGCATGTTACAATGCCCATTGTTCGAAAACATTGTTACATACTCCTATATTAAGGGCTTTGTATAAATTTTTATCAAATGGTAATTGCATTGTACTTAAAAGTAATCTTATAAAACATCAATTTATTTCCCTAGAAACTTAGAAATGTACGGAGTACATAGCACAGGGGAAATTTGGGTTTGTGAATGTACGCGAATATTTAAGGGTTAACATGTAGAACAAAATTATTTATACTTAATAAAGTTTTAACATTTTCTTTCTGTATCACTTATAGGGCAATAAATCACACTAACTGTAATATCGACAGAAGCCCAAATCTTTTTTTTTAATTCTTACAAAAGAAATAACTGATATTAGGCAAAATTTATAAAGATTTGAGTTATATTGAGAGCGAAGAAATCCTCTTAAAATATCTATTTGTTTGTAGCGTTGCTTTTATTGATTCCTGAAATATTTTAAATCTTAGGATTAAGTAGTGTTTCAAATCACTAGTTCATTTTTATTTTTATTTTTCAACAATATTGTAATAAAATATATTTTGACAGTTATATCAATAACGTAATTTTTTTAAATGCGTATCGTGTTGATAGATTACGCATATACATTTGTTATTGTACTTCCTTACAAAAATATTATTTTACAGTACTGTAAAAAATACTTAATATTGATTACTATCCTACACTAGTCTAATTTACGTATAATAAACTAAGTTCAGAAATTAGTTGCAAAATTAGAACCTACAAAACTCTCAATACTATTTCAATATTTCTTTGGCATAATTCACGTTAAAATCAACAAACGAAAATTACAAAGTAATTACTGATTAATCATTTGAAGATTATTAAATTGTTTATTCAGATAATTATAGAGTAATTGCAATTGCTTTTGTTTTTCGCTGTCCTTCCTCCGGCATCATTTCCCTTTCGCACATAACAAAGCAAACTACTCTCACCATTTCCAGTAATTACCGTATAACATCAAAAACTCATATGTTAATCATCTAGTTAATGATGTCAGACATCAATTTACATTCTCATTAAGCTGTCGGCACTGAAAATTACTAACAGATTGCAGCATATGTTTTTTTTTATGTTTTTTGCTTTTGGCAATTCTTAACGGAACGCACCTGATTGTTTCAGAACCAAAGTAACTATGTTTTTTCGGTGTTAAAAATGATTTCGAATACATAAAGAATGTTAAATGATCAATATTATAAATGATTACTTAAGTAACAAATATTAAAAAATGGATTGCTATTTAAATTATTATTTTTCATATTTTGTAAATATTTATGAATATAATTTTCGAAATTTCATTTTTAACAGATATGCTGGTCTGCGTAGTAAGCCAATTAGCTGATGTCTTGAAAGAAAAAGAAAATATTTTTCTCATGATCATACTTTAAGAAAATAGATATGGTCAAAAATTCTAATTAGTCAAGTCAGGTAAGATCAGAAGATAGAAGTAATTAATTAAAATGCTTTTTGCATTTAAAGGAATGAAACTCTAATGTTTTTAAAATAGTAAAATTATAAACTTAAAATATTATACAACAAATACACGTATAATATTTTACGAACTAGCCGGAGCAGTGTGTCAATCTGACCAATTGGAATAAAGAGTTGTTTTTGGGACGGGCCATAAAATGCGCCTTGTTTATGATGAATTCAAGTTTATTTTAATTAGTTCATATTTATCTTTCATTAAAAGTACGCCTGGCATTTATTTGCGAAATGAAGTGTAGTATTGTTTTTATAAATTAGTTGGTTTTGATTTCAATTTCTATTGTGTGTCTTAAAACCGGCGTGCCATCTCATTGAGGAAGTCAAAACAACAACAAATTGTAGATGGGGCAGAATGATCAAACTTTTCTGGATAATTTCTTGACATCACATCATTATCTCATTCCTCAATTCGATTGCACTTATTAAGAGATTGCTCTGAAAATGATATTTTCAAAATTGATGTATAAGGCTGAAAAATGCATTAATTGCACAAACGACCTTAATGGTACTCTCTCCTATGTAATATTTACTTTAAAATTCTTACAAGGAACTAAATTTGCAGAGAACAGACAAAAGATAAAATACATGAACTCGTAAACCCTGTTTTTAATAACTTTGTCAAAGACATATTGAATGTCAACAAGCATACGCTAATCGACCTAAAATCAGAAGTCATTTAAAACACAAAGTACCACAATATGCTATTTCTTCGACCAGGTCAATTGTAATACATGGAAGAGAATTAAATATACTTTAATTAAACTAAGATTAAAAATTTTAAGACTTGTCGGTTGAGGCTTTTCAGTTCTACTGTTTTTTCATGCTAATTTTTTCAAAGCCATAACATAAATAAACAAAATCCGCTATGATACTGGAACAGCATGATTTATAGAGTTAATTCTTTATTTAATCCTTTTTGTACGGAATTATGAATTCACGAAAATTTTATCTTCTAAAGCATTTTTTGTGAATTGTTTAAATTACATTAGAAGATTTGCATGATCATTTAATAAATTTTAGAAGGATTGAAGAATTTAGAAGGATTAATTAAATTTGAATTTATAGGGATTGTGTGCAATATTTATAACCCCACTAAAATCTTTTATCTTAAATATTTTTCTTTGTATTTTGTAGAATTAGGAAATGTACAAATGTAATGTTCTTACAATAGAAATATATAAATATTTCCGAGTTGAAAAATCCACCCCTCCTCCCAACACCAAGAAAGATGAAAAATCATCCTCAAAGGCAATGGAAGGCAAAAGAAATCATCCTTTTAAAAATATTTGTTTTGTGTAACCAATAAAGATTTTGGAACAAGATAAAGTAATATATCTATAACTCATTCTAAACTGTATTACAAATAATCGATTAATTAAATGAATTTTATAACAAGTCATTTTAATGGTATTTATAAGTAGGGTAACTCCGGGAGAGTCGTCGCATAGGGGATAAATGCCGCACACCATGTATTTCTTGTAATTATCGATAGAGGGTCGTCAAACGCACAGCAATCAGATTATTTTAACCAGTGTATAGCGTGAATCCCATTTCGATGTTTACTTGTAGAAGTACAATCCCTAATTTGACGTAAGTGCATGATTTCACTGTCCAAAGTTTTAAACACGTTATGATTAAATACTTTTTATACTCTAATTACTAAATGCATGCATGATTTCGAAGTCAAAACTAAGTGTAGCGTTTGTATTGAGTACTGTGTGTATGGTTACGCCATTCCCCTTAGCGATGGCAGGTAACTGTGATGGCTGACGTCTGCACCATGCAAAATGGGATACATGGGGCACTGCTATTCCGGTATACATGCCGCATTTTCTTTTGTACAGGATGATTAAGTGTTATTAACTTTTCCTTTCTTTTTGCACAGACAAATCATGTTAGGCATGTTATCAAGTTTACTAAAACCAAAGCAGAAAAAGGGGAAAATAAAAAGTAAGAACTGCAAGAAAGATGCAAGTCAAGATGATAATAATGAAAAATTGGATTACTCGAAACGTAGACGTTCTTTGGAAACTACTCCAAAAAAGAGGAAGTGTAATTGGCTTCGTTGCATCATGTGCTTAAATGTAGTTACATAAAGACTGTACTTTTTCCACACTTTTTCTGTAGATTGCAATCGAAAAAACAGGTCTCTTAACCCATTCGGGACCATAGGTGCATATAAGCACCTTCATAAAGAGCTTACAAAAATTGTTTCTGTCACCAATAAAAAAGAAAAGTAATATTTGCTTTGTTAAATTAGAGCATTTTTATGATTGTTTAAGTAAAGGTAACTTCTTTTTAAAAAGTGGTACCAACCGAATAAAATTTGTGTAAAAGCCACCGTTCCCGAAAGGGTTAACAAATAAATTATGTAAACACAATTTTACTTTTTTTCTTTTCCTTTTCTAATATATTGATGTTACGTTGTTGTTGAAATAACAATTAAAATTTAATGTAAAAAATAATAATAATAAGTCGATAATTTTAATAGTGAAAGTAGGCAATAATTATTAATTTGAATCTACCAATACGTTTCATTGTATTCATTTAGTTTCATATTGTCATTACACCGTTAATTATAGTCCAGATATGAATATTTCTTTTTAATATTTTTATTTATAATTTCATTCTGTTCTTCTTACAAGCGCGGCATAACTACCGCACAAGTGCGGCGTCTGAGCCTGAATGTACGGGTGACGTCCCGCAGTGTAGTGTTTTAGAAAAAAAATTGTTAAAAAATATTAATAATTTGTTTTGAATTATTTTGTCGCAGTACACGCGTTGTATATTTAACATTAAATAGCACAGCATGATTTTTATTAATTTTATGTCTACCATGGGAATTTATACACAAATTCAAAAAAAAGTGCGGCATAAATCCCGGAATTACCCCATCATAATTAGATAAAGGTTTAAAATCTAATTATTTGGTTTTACTGCCATTCTTATACAATAGGTTGCAGGAGGGTTCGGAATAATTATCGTGTTTTCCAATGGTTCGGCATGAAACTATCATTGAATTTTTAGTAGAGATTAAAAGTATTATTTCGTTTTAGAGTTTATTTACGGGCAACTGCTGTATAACTCCCCACTTCTGATGCAATTTGTGTCAGATGAAAGCCGGCATATGGCTATTTAAAAATCACATTTGAGAGCTTCTAATGTAGTTCTTTATAAATGAAACACATTTTTTCATACTAAACCGACAACGAACTTTGTAACTGACTTCTTCCTTCCATCACGTATCGTTTTCGCAATAGGAACGCTAATTCCACAGTTTGCCACTATGTGAGTGGTCTTATTGCGTGGTTCATAGCAAATTTACTATGCCTAGACACAAGTTTTCTGATTATAGCTTCTGCAATTCTGCAGTTAATGGTAGTTAGCAGGACTTTTGTGGACACCCCGTATATAGATATACAGTGTGTGGTTCCATTCATGTATTCATGTTCTCAATAATATTTTTCTTTCTTGCTTATTCAAAATTGGTTTTACGCATATTTTAATGTAAAATAGAGAAGATTTTACCATTTTTTTCCAATTACTGTCTTTCCAACATTTTCCCTTTTGTTCATATGTATTAAACAAACTTTTCATAAAGAAGCTTTAAAATATAAGCGTCAAAAAGATCATCAGACACTTTACTGTTCTTTTCACCTTGTCATTCGTAGAAAACAGCTTAAAAATAGACTTTCTGTCTTTTCTTTTAATACTCGTCATTGCTTTTTCTTTTTGTAGTGTCATTGGGTAAATGACAGCCAATTATTTTAAGTTCAAATATCACCATTTTGAAAGGTTTCAAAATGTTCAGCTTCAAGTTTTTGCTTTTTACTTGAAACTTATAACATATAGCTTAAAATTTTAAAGCTTAAAGCTTTTTAAAAATTTGGAAATTTTGTAAAAAAAAAAAAAAAAAAAAAAAAAAAAAAAAAAAAAAAAAAAAAAAAAAAAAAAAAAAAAAAATCAATAAAGTAAAAATAAATAAAATAAAGAGGTGTAATTTTTATAGGCTACACAAAAACGTTTTTTAGCTTACTTGATATGAATTAAAATGTTCGCTGTTTCAACGAAGAAATTCTTTGAAATTATATACTGTGAACATTTTTTTCAGATATTCACGGTTAAAACATTTCCAAATTTGTTTAAATTAAAATGGTGCATCGCAGAAAGAAATATTTGTGTTATTTTATAATTTATGTAAAATATAAAAATTCATGAATGTTATGGCTTAAATTTGAAATTGATATAGAAGTTTTTCTAATTTGTGATAATTCCTGAAAAAAAAAATAAACAAAATATTTACTTGAATCAAATGAACAAATCTAAGAAAAAAAGAGGTAAATTAAACATTCATAAAACTTACAATAAAATTTCAAATTATTTATGAGAGGTATTTCTCAATATATATAAAAAAAACACAAGATCAGAATAAAATCTCCAAAGACTTTTAATGCCTCAAAAGACTTCAAGTATACCTCATGATTTATTCATTTCATAGAAGATTTTAAAGAATTTCAGGGTTTAGAATAAATAAATGAATTCAGAATATTTTCTGTTTCTTTTCGGGGAAAAAAAAGATATGCAACAGTTATAAAAAAAAGTTAAGATAATTAAGTTGAAATACCGAATCAGGACAGCAAAAAATAATGTTTTGAATTTCAAACATACATGTAAAAAATTCTGAAATATGCATAAGTTACATAGCGTAATTTAAAAAACCGATAAAATAAAAAAAATATTAAAGTTATATTTAAAATTCTTACTTTAGACATTATTAATTAATGAAATAGAATAGCTGATTTTTTTTAACTCCACTATTTTGATTAACGCACCATGATGTATTTATGATTTAAGAAAAAATAAAGTATTCGTTTGTATTAATAAAAAAATCTCTTCATATATGACAAAAGCAAAAAAATCCCTTTAGGTTTAACTATACTAATTTTAATTGCTAAAAAGTGCAAATTAAAGCTTTAAAAACAATAAAAATAAGTTAATTCAACAGTTTACATGTTTCGAATCTACGCGAATCTTATTCAAAACAAATAAATAAGACTATTCTAAAATTGCACGGTCTATGAAACGCCATCATTCAATTTTCCACGTACACTTTCATATTATACACGCTGTTTTTCAATTCCTACTATTAGCTCACACCCTCCCTATATTTATTTATATATTTATCTTGTTCAAATTTTCAATCGTTAATAAAATACTCATTATTCATCCTATCAAGTTGAAATAAATTTTTTAAAACTTGTACTGGATGACAATTGATGTTAATACAGTTTTATCAAATATTAATTAATTAATTAAATTTTAATTAATTAATTTAATTTTGCATGAGAAACACAATGGCGGCCTTTGGTTATTGAAGATCAATGAAAGTATTTTCAATAAGGGGTTACCATAGGGGGGACCCTGTTCTGTCGCCAAATACCACCATGTTTGTCGGCAGCTTGGCGATTTTGGCGGCCAAAATGAGTCGCCAAAAGTGACGCCAACTTGGCGATATATCTAATATTTCGCCAAATTCCCATAGAGTTCCATTTTAAACCTACTTGCTTATAGAAAATCAACAAATTAAGATATTTTAATGCAACAAAAACTAATATTAGCTTAATATTATTTTTTTCTTTGATGGCCTATGTAGGAATTGACTTTACAAACAAAATTTTTACATTACTTGTTTCTATTTTACTTTGAAATTTGTTTTATTTTCGTGACCATTGAGTAGCTCGAGCCATAATTCTGGTAAGCTAAATGATACTGCTTTATATACTGAATCTTTGCGTGTTATAATCTGTATGGATTCTGTTATAATGGATTGATAGTATAACTTCAAAAATTCAGTATGTAACGGTGCAGTACCATTTAACTTAACGAAATTATGGCTCGAGCTACACAAACACGAACGAAAATAATGAACGAGGTTACGAAAATAAAATAAACATACAAATAAAATAAATAATAACGTGCATAATATGAAAGAGTACGTGGAAAATTGAATGATGGCCTTTCATAGACCGTGAAATTTTAGAATATTTTTATTTATTTATTTGAAAAAGACTCTTGTAGAATCGAAACATGTAAATAGTTGAATAAACCTATTTTTACTGTTTTTAAAGTTTTAATTTACACCTGTTAGCAATTAAAATTAGTATATTAGTATAAGGTATTAATTTGCTATATATTTACTTTTTAGTGTCAAACTCAAGTGATGCAGTAAAATGTGCGATACTTACTCTTAATTCCAACATTTTCTTAACATGGTATCGACATCAAAATATTAGAAAAATTCTTGATAACGATTGATGAAAAAAGAGAATTTTTTCTTATTTTTCTAATTATTTTATTGTGGCTATGCAGTAATCTATATAAATATTATTCCATGCTGTCTTACAGTTTAAGTTATGTTTCTTGCAATGTACACTGTAAATTAAAATGTCTGAAATTCAGACACTTAAGTGTCTGAAATGGAGTGTTCAGTTTTCAGACATTTTAAAATGCCTGAATTTTTTCAGACACTTCAAACGTCTTAATAGCATCCATTTTTTTTGTAAGCATCATACGTAGCCGTGTTTGACCACGTTGAATCCTGTAAAAATATTTGGCTGGGGTCCCCCCCCCACCCCCCCACCCCCCTACAACCTGATTTTTCTGGTGCTCCCAATTTTGGTACGCATTTTTTGTTAAGCTGATAATTTAAATCTTTTACAACATTTTACTGATTATAAACAATATTTTGAACTTCAGGAATAGAACAAGATTAAAACAAAAAATATTTATCTAAATATTAGATTTTTAAAATTTGTTTTATTTTTAATCTTATTTTACTTTAAAAGTTCAAAATATTGATTATAATCAATACAATTTCGAAACAGATTTAAAATGTAAGCTTTACAAATATTGCACATCAAATTTGTGGGCACTAAAATCGTAGAGGGGTGGGGCACGGCCCAGTATGCCCATTCTTAAATCAAGAAGTTCTTTTGCAAAAAATGCAACCCTGCATTATTGTTATCTAAATTGAGATGTCCGGTATTCGGGAGTATCCGTTGTGGAGGTTAATGGACATTCCCGAATAGCTATTCTGAAACATCTATTTAGCGAATACTTTTTTAATCCGCATGGCATACATATTTGTATATTTTTACCTCACAAAAGCAGACATCTCCGATTATCGGACAAATTCAACGGCAAGGGCTATTGAGGGCTTTTAAAGTATGTGGATAAATATATATATTTCTTATAATCTTGTCCTACTCTACTTCATATAATTTAAAAATAGATTTTTTTAAAAATTTATATTGCCACATAGGCAGTTTTACATATTTATCAGATGATAATCACAATAGCTATTTAACTATGAATAAATAAATAAATATTGTACTTTACCCCTTTGCACTCGGGGGCTCCGGAGCGGAGCCATTTAAAATTTGTCTTCAAACTCGAGGGCTCCGCTACGGAGACAATGCAAATAATTTTGTGATACCTGTCTAGAAAAGCCAAGATTACATGGTATCACAAAATTATTTGCATTGTCTCCGTAGCGGAGACCTCGAGTTTGAAGACAAATTTTAAATGGCTCCGCTCCGGAGCCTTCGAGTGCAAAGGGTTAATATTGAGAGAAAAAATACTTCGGTATTTTGTTTATTTATATTTTGCATTTTTTAATCTTGTCCTACTCTAAAAGTTCAAAACTTTCATTATAATCAGTGCAAGATTTAAGGTATTAGCTTTACAAAAATTGCATACAAAATCCCCCCCCCCCCGAAAAAAAATGAAAATCCTTATCATTTAAAAGTTAGATTTTTTAAAAAATTATATTGCCAAATGGGCTTATTGTTATCATTCCTATGAGCTACTTAACAAGACATCTTTAAAGCAAAAAAAAAAAAAAAAAAGTTAGCTCATGATATCACTATGATACACACTTGCGATGCTTATCAGTAAAGTCTAATTGGAAAATGACCTTCGAATCCACACACGCAGCGAAATTGAAATAAACAAATGATTTCCTTTTTCCTGACTGGCTTACTTCTATGTTTTCAAGTGAAAAGATTTCCACATTGAAGGATTTAATAGCTTTAGAAATATATCTAAGAAATACTTGAGATAAATATTAATTTTCAATTATATATAAATTTCATAAAAATCAATTGATTTTTTTTTCCAAAAGCGAAAGTTTATAAATATATTTTTTTAATTTCAGCTGAATATTGTTCAATTGAAAAAAAAAAAAAAGCAATCCCGAAAATCCCGGAATTTTCCAGTAAAAATCCCGGGATTTTCGGGATTAAAATTAAAGCGGGATCCCGGGATCTCAATCCGGGATTGTAATCCCTAGCTAGGAAGTAAGAAAGCTTTAGGACGGGGTGGCGAACCTATGGCAGGCGTGCCGAACTTGGTACGTAAAAAAACTTCTCTGGCACGCGAAAAAATATAGATTATATTCAGTTTATGGAGAACAATGCATTTTATGTTTTTTTTTTTTTTTTTTTTTTTTTTTTTTTACAGAAAGTATAGTTTTGTGTAGCAGATATATAATTTAGTTTAAAACCTGTAGCGTAATTTTCTCGCCAAACCATTCAACATATAGTATTTTCCAAATCACAGTTTCTCTATCAAATTTCAAAGGCTTTATTTTTAAAAATTGAATTTTAAGATATAGTTTGCATAGTAATATACCTAATTGACACGCTTCTACTTCAGATTTGGGTTTTTATTTATTTAGGTTTAGTATTTTGAGTTATTTTAGATTTTATTATATTTAGGTTTTAATTTTCAAAACTGAATTTCACTGTTAGCGTAAATCTGTTGATATATATTAATGCATCTATTGAATCTGCTTCTACCTGAAGAACTAAAAATGATCTGATTCGGAAGTATACAATAAAAGAAATAGATTATTAAAACGGAATTGGATGCGACATGGATATATTATTGATTAAATACAGCATAATAAATAAGTTAGGAATCGAATTTAATATAAGCGTAAAAATATTTAAGTAAAAATTTCATAAAAATTAATTATTGGACTTTATCCAAGTTAAAATGTTTCTGGCACGTCAGAATGTTGGTACATAATAATTTTGAAATTTTTGGCACGCATACTCAAAAAAGTTCGCCATCCCTGCTTTAGGAGATCTTTCAAAGTTTTTTTTTTTTTCTATTTCCTTGTGGTCGTTTAGTATGAGATAAGCATTAGTCATTGAAACTAAGAACTGCCATATTGAAAACAAAACAAAACAAGTGAATAAACTTAACTTTTAAATATGTCTGTTTTTTAGTGATGTTAATAATTTAAATTTGAGAAAAAAGATGAGAATAAATAATACATAATTTGTAATAAAAGACAACGTCATAAATTAAAAAATATATACTTATAGAATTAGTGTTTTTTTTTTTTTTTTTTTTTTTTTTTTTTTTTTTTTTTTTTGCAAAAAGATTCAAAACTAATTAAATTTCATGTAAGATTTTGTTTAGTACAATAAATAAAATCATAAAAGACACTAATTTTAGTACTATAAAGAAATTATAACACTTACTTAAATCGCTGTTTGCAACAGGTAAGAAAAATTCCTCGATTTGAAATTTTAAAAACTACCACAACCACAGTGAGGGAGAAAAACTTGCACCAGTTTCAAAGGTAATCCCATAATACATCCGACTAGCCATATTTAAAGAATGAGATGTTTCATCCTCAAAACAGGACCTGCCAGACAAAAGTTTCTTTTTTTTTGCCAGCTTCGACAAGACGAAGAGGAATAACACAATATTATTGATATAAATTAATACGAGTTAACACTAAGCCCATTGCACACGCTTTGTAGAATTTCCGGGTGTAATCTTCAACCATCGTCTACTTCTGTTCTGTGTCTATCCCGCCCTTATATCGACGACAGCTTCTAAGAGACATTTGATGTCGAGCACACACGTCAGATGTATGTATTCAATAAATAAATAATCCAAGTTAATACGAATTAAAATCACAGTACTTCACATTTCGCAAAAAATGAATTAAAATACACGCGTACATAAAAACAAACTTCGTATGAATTACAACGTATACCACTCCGAAGGAAGACATCTAAAACGCATACGCAACTGGGAGTGCGAGTGCCCCCAGGTGGTTATTGCGTCGGAAGAATCAAAACGTCTTAAATTAAGACACGTTTAAAGCAATGAAGTGTCTTAAAATAAGACGTTTACGGATATTTTAGATATTATTCTCAGTTCATTTACACCATGGTCATACTAAGGCACTTATGTATCTTAAATTAAGACATCTATAATGTCTGAATTTTCAGATTAAGACACTTAAGTGTCTAAAATTCTTTTTCAGTCACATATGTGTCTAAATTTAAGACGCTTCTATTTGCAGTGTACTTCTGATTTCAAATGCCAAATAATATGATTTGTAATTTTGGCAGATTTTGTAAGAAATAATACCTATTACATTTTTCCCTATGTTGGAATTTCTGAAAAAAACTTTTGCAGATCTACGCCGATCATGACCCTTAGAATCCAAAACAACGCCCAGTTCAAACAATTATCAATCTATCTATGTATATGTCACTTATTATGGAAACGATAACATCCATAATTATGATCAGATCTCTTTTAAACTGATAGATAAAATCAAGGGGCAGAAAATCAAGGTCAAATTCGTTTATGGGCAAAATCGAACCTAGAGGGTGGAAATAAGGAGGGTTTTCGTGAAAATTGATAAAAACCACATAATTTCTTAGTTATGTTATATATCAAATCAATTTAAAGTTATTATTACTTCCAGGAAAAGTACCAAAAATTTATGTATCACAAATTTTTGATAAAATCAATAATGGGGTCAAGGGGTTAAAAATAGGGTCTTAAGGAGAAAAAAAAACATAACTTCATTAATTCTCAAGATAGCAAATTCACGTAAACTTCTTATAAATCTTCTTAAAACTGTATACAACTTTTATATTGACAAGTTTTTAATAAGACCAACACTTATCGAAAAAAAAAATTAAAAAAGAAAAAAGGGGGGGCGGGTGGATTAAAGAAGTAAAAAATTCACAACCTCGTGAATTCACAAGATATAAAATCGCCTTATTTTTTTTTTTATAAATCCTCTTAATATTATTTACATTATTTATACTAACACGTTTTTGATAGAACCTACTCTTACAGCAAAAACGAATTAAACAAAGAAAGGGTTGAAGTCAAAATTATCATTTTAACATGATTCTGATAGAAACCGCTCTTACAGAAAAAGGAAATTAAAGGTGAAATTAGTACTTAACTTCGAAATCTACTCCCCGCCTGTAAGCCGAGCCCGCAGGCATTTTTTAATTATTTTATTTCAAAGTTCTATAGAACATTGATGAATAGACCATACAGCTTGATGCGCTTCCGAGCTATCCTAAGCTTTAAACCCAGTCTTTAGATGAGTATCTTGCTAACAGATAAAGCCATTGGGAAAACGTTTAAATGCACTTATGAAACTACTTAAAAAACTAATAATTTTAAAGAAATAATCATAAAAAATTATAAACCTTTAAATTTATAAAAATTGATATAAATTATTAACACTGACAAAAATTTAAAAGCTAAATTTAAATATTTAAGTTTAAAAGTTAGGATGTATTTAAAAAATAGATAGTGTTTCTTAAAAAATTTACCCAATATGGAAAATATTAGTTAAATGTCGGGTAAAAGGCAGTCTAAGTACAACGTAGTAGCAAAAGCCACGGAATAATTGAACAAAGGCTTTTTTCGTGTTACAAAGCAAGTACACTTAACAGATATATTATTTTACAGTACTTTAAAATATTCCAATATAGTATTGATTATTGTTTCATCATGTAAAACACTTTTTTTGTCCAGCGTATTGGAACCACTTATTTAGAATTTTTTATTTTCAGAAGATTAGTGGATGAAAATTTATGTAAATTTAGTTTCAAAATGTATCATCCTAAATATTTTCCTATAGTGTTTTTACAATATAAATCCTCAATTCTCATCAATCATTATCAAAAGACTTTCGAATATTTCGATGTCGATAACTTGTTGTGATAAAGTTTGGATCAAGAGGAAGTGTCACACATTTTTTTGCATCACAAGAGTTTGTCAGTCAAAGGAAAGTAAAATTTTTTTGTCCTGTTGTTGTCATTCAACAATATTGTTTTCTTAAACATTTCCTATGTCGTGTAAAGAATTAAAAACTCCAGTTTTCTGAAACAGGGAATATAAACACAAGCAATATGGAAAATGCATTTCTGTTTATGATTGCTTAGTATATCGATAAGGTTATTCTTGGATACATATGCGAATAATTAAAAGAAATTAAGGTAAAGAAATGTTTTTCTTATAAATTTTCGCAGAGTTTCTTAAATAACATCTACTCTTTTTATTTCGAAATTTCTAAAAAATCCTCCAGTGATTAAAATAATTTTCCTAATATGACTAAAAAATGGAAAAAATTCTTACTTATGATATTTGCAACAATATGAAAATTAACTGAAATAAACGGTCCAGTGTGAGTATTACTCCGGCTCAGAGGGTTCTGTACAATAAATCTATGAATGGTTAACTGTATTGTTAAAAAAATCGTTGCTTAAAGAATAATAAGACTTTGCAAAATACTATACAACGTAGGGTTGTGTACAGCCGTATATACTAGAAACGTATGAATGGACATACCATAAAATTTCAAAGAGGTATGAAGAGATATGAAATATTGCTATTCTGTATAACCCTTTTTTTAATCTTATCCTAATCAGTTTATGATGAACTTATTTCGGTACTGAGAATAAAAGTAGTGCTCATTTAAACTTCATTTGTCATTTCATAAATCTAAATTCAGTGTAGTAATAATCTTTTCTTTTCATAGTGTAGCTAAAATAAAACACTTTTTCAAAGTTAAATCTTGGCATTGTGCTAAGATCCCTTCGAAAAGAGGTCGCAAAGTTGCAACGCCGCCTTGGACCGAGCCGCATTTTTCCACATAGGTTTTTAATTAACTTTTAAAGACACGGGAGGTGTATTGAGAGATCCACTCAATGCAAACTAGTCGCAAATCCCATAGTATTTATGTGATTAATTCTAATTAAATTAGTCTGTTTTTAACAATTTGACGTGCATTGCTTTTATACTGTTAATGGGCATTGCATTACATAAATGTATCATTAAAAGTTGTTATTTGGACTTTAAAAGCCGATGGTACGTAGAGTACGCCGCCCCTGTATATCAAAACCGTCAGTCTCATTAAGGGGTAATGAGACGTACCTACATACCGACGAGTTTTTTCGAAAATCATTATCAGCAATGTTTTTATACTTCTGCTACGATAAGTACCTCCAGCGCTCCTGAACACCAATGATGAATGCCTGCTAATCGAAATTTGTGTCTAATAGAAAAATACGCTTTTATCAAAAACTATGTGACCTAGGGTAATCTCTATATTTTTCCTGCAAGGTTTAAATTAATATCTACTACTTCTAATTTTCTCATAATTTTAGTTTAAGTAGATTCGGGAATAGAGGAAGGGGGTGGCATATTTTTACCCTACATTTTCAATGATATCTCTTAAAATATAATATCTAAAATTAAAAGAAATATATTTTTCAATTCAGCGTTACAAAATCTTTCACACGAAATACAATTAAAAGATTCTTTTTTCAAGTAACTTAATTAGCCCCTCTACATTTTTCCTATATATATTTGTGAATGTATAATAATCTGTAAATATGTGGGTCAATAGTCTTTATTACTTCTCGCAATTTGAAATTTCCACGCTCCATATTTTACGAGTAAAACGACTGTGACAGACAGACACAGGAATGATCTTATAATTGTTTCGTTTTTACTTTTTAAGTACGGAACCCTAAAAATAACAATACATATTTATATATTTAAACTGTTATTTTAATATCAGTGAAAATATTATTTCTACAAACGCTTTGCGATCAACAAACTCTAAAATTCCACCGTGAAGTAATAAATTCTTTACTGTGCACTTTTAGAAAATCAAAACAGAGAACGGTCACCAATGTCTTCATACAACTTAAATGGTATATAAATATAATAAAAAGGTAGCTGGCGGTTTTCGTCAATCGCTGGTTTGTGTCAGAGACGTTATAACAGCTTTTCAGTTAAACAGTAACCATATATCTATTTAACAAACAAAAGGATGATACATTGAAGTAACTGGATAAAATTAAGTAGCTTATTTAAATTAAATGCAGAATAATCTCAAAATACATCGCAGGATCTCTTCTGAATTTGAACTTGTATTCAATAGTGAATACAGTCTAAGTACTTCAAATTCTTTCAGGCACAATGAGCATCGCAGGTGTACTTGATTTACAATAAATCAAAATGTAAAGTGCTTAAAATACACAATTTCTAGTCAGGGGCACTGAAAACAAATTCCACCTGCATCTATAAATTTTAAGGATTGAACTATGGAGATAATAATCAGATAGACGAAGACAGAATTACCATCGAGAACTGCATCAAATTAGAAAAACAAGAATGAAAACTCATGCGTCCAGCATGGATTATGTAACAATTTCCAACTCATTCGGAATACTGTAACAAAATTTCACAGATCATTAAGTCGAAAAATCATGTCTAAATAAACAAACGGAAAAACGCATACAGCTTTTGAATACCTAATTTCTGCTATTAGCAACAATAATCGAAAATATCCTTTTTTTTGCAGCCCTGTATATGATCTATGTATTTATATGTACACTACATAGTATGTTAAAAGTTAGTACAGTTGGAAATTTCCATGCAGCAATTTCCTTGAGTAAACAGAAATGTACTTGAGAACTTTTGTGCAGTCCTGTGTCTGATCTATAAAATTTATGCTCACCAAGTAATATTAAAAAAATAGTTTAATTATAAAATTATGTAGAAAAACTGAACCCTCATTTATCGTTCATAGGCTTCAATAGTTCAAATTCTTCAGTAGCAAAATTATTTTGAGCGCCCATGTAACACAACGATAAATTATATGTACACCATATCCTACAGTAAGTCCCGTGTAATACAACTCAGTCATATATATATATGAATTTCAGTATGTTTAAAATAGTGTAATAACATTAAAATAGTCCACAAAATATTTTTAAACATATACCGTAATGTAACGGAATTCTTTTGAGTGTCTCTGTGAATTATCCGTAAATGCTATACACTTCATTTTCAATACCGTACATGGCATAGGGATGCCCAATAACTTCTGTGAATTTCATGGTAATCGTACAATATTAACGCAGATTACAGAACGGACAAGCAAACAGATATACAGGCAAACCGTGTTCATAAACATTTCTCAATTGCGTTGGAAAGTGTTAAAAAGAGAGTTAATTTGTGGAAAAGAAGACATTTTTTACGAGAAACAAGTAATGAAAGTGTACTACAGAGTATAAGAAACAGTTCGCAAGCGAATGACCAAAACACTTAAAACTATTAAAAGTGTTCGAGTTTTTAAGGAGGTATTATTAGAAACGTAACATTTTCCTTATTTAATATGAATTATACACTACTGGCCATTAAAATTGCTACACCAGGAAGGCGGTATGCTACACACCTGAAATTTAAACGACAGAAGATGATATGACATGCAAATGATTAGCTGTTCAACGCATTCAGACAAATCAGGAGCCGGTAGCGACACCTACAATGTGTTTAAATGAGGAAATTATTCAGACGGTTTCTCATACAAAAATTGCATTTGAAAGTTGTTTCCAGGTGGAAAGTTGTTGTGATGCCTCGTGTAAGAAGGAGAAATGCCTACCAGCACGTTTCTGACTTTGATAAAGGTCGAATTGTCGCCTACCGGGATTGCGATTTATCGTATCGCAGTATTGCAGCTCGCGTTGGTCGGAATCTAATGACTGTTAGCAGAATATGGAATCGATGGGTTCAGGACGGTAACACGGAACGTCGTGTGGGATCTCAACGGCCCTCTATCACTAGCAGCCGAGAAGACTGGCATGTTATCCGCATGGCCGTAATGGATCGTGTACCCACGTCACGAGCCCTGAGTCAAAAAATAGGGTCGTTTGCAAGACAACAAGTGTCTGCACGAACAGTTCGACGACGTTTATAGCAGCATGGACTCTCAGCTCGGAGATCATGGCTGCGGCTCTCTTGACGCTGCGTCATAGACAGGAGCGCCTTCAATGATATAATCAACGACGAACCTGGGCGCACGAATGGTGAGACATCATTTTTTCAGATGAATCCAGGTTTTGTTTACAGCATCATGACGGTCGCATCCGTGTTTGGCGGCATCGTGGGGAACGCACATTGGCAGCTTGCATTCGTCATCGTCATACTGGCCCATCACCTGGCGTAATGGTATGGGGTGCCATTGGATATACGTCTGGGTCACCTCTTGTTCGCATTGACGGAACTTTGAACATTACATGTTATATTTCTGGTGTGTTACGACCCGTGGCTCTACCTTTTATTCGAACCCTGCGAATCCCTACGTTTCAGCAGGATAATGCACGACCGCATGTTGCAGGTATTGTACGGACCTTCCTTGATACGGAAAATGTTCGGCTGTTGCCCTGTCCAGCGCATTCTCCAGATCTCCGGCCAATAGAAAACGTCCGGTCAATGGTTGCCGAGTGACTGGCCCGTCACCATACGCCAGTCACTTCGGTTGATGAACTGTGGCATCGTGTTGAAGCAGCATGGGCATCGGTACCTGTACATGCCATTCAATCTATGTTTGACTCAATGCGCAGGCGTATAAGTGCTGTTATTACTGCCAGAGGTGGTTGTTCTTGGTAATAATTTCTCACGATCTATGCATCGAAATTTCTTGAAAATGTAATCACTTGTTATTTCTAGTATAATATATTTGTCCAATAAATATCATTTTGTTACCTGCATTTCTTCCTGGTGTAGCAATGTTAATGGCCAGTAGTGTATAATAAAATATGCAAATAAATTCGTATTATTTTTCATAGAATATTCTTAAGTTGAATGAAAATTGTAGGTCTATTGTGTACAGATTAATTGATTTGAATTGAAGATTATGATCCTTTTTATCTTCAATTAAAAACACTAGGTATCGTACCCGGGCTTCCCGGGTTAAAGAATATAGGTGAAAACATTTTTTTTTTAATTGAAAACTAATAATTTTTTTATATACAATAATTTTTTTAGATTGACCACTTACATTATAAAAGCATTTTTCATATGGAAAATACGAATTTTACAATCAAATAATTTTTTGAAGTTTATCAAAAGCGATATTTTCTTATTAGCCGCATGCTAAGAGTTATTTGACAAGATTTTGCTACTTATGGCATCCTTTTATATTCTGATACTTTCAGAGCTTATAGATGTCTGGTAAATTTTTGTTTTATTTACATTATTTTATTTATTTATTCATAGGGAAGTTTTTAAATGGATATTAGCCGTAAGAAAATGGTGAAATCTTTATTTTTTTTAAAGTGCGAACGGATTAATCTTTCGTAATCGAGCTCCGCGCGATATAGATAAATTTAAAAATATTTCATGCCTTAAAATTGTTTTTAAAACCATAGACAATCAGAAAACTGAGATGAACTTTGCAAACAAACTCCATTTGAAAAAAAAATCTTATTTGATGATCAAAAAATTTAAATTGTACGATTAAAAATATGTTTGATTTGTGTTTTTTTAATACTATACTTTTATTTGTTTATAAAAGTAGTATTAATTTCGTTAATTTTGTCTTTCACAAATATGTTAGATTGGTGGATTTTTGATATTATTCTTTTATTTGTTTATAAAGGAAGAATTAATTTCGTTATGCAAAAATAGTCAGAAACAAATGCTGAAAAATGTTTGTTGCTTTATGTGCAAAATGTTTATTATTATTATGTATTGAAATCGGCGCGTGCTAAGATAAACTTAACAAGTTGAAAATTGCTCGTCAAACGTGGCAAATGAGGTGCGTTCGTACTATAACTAGTTTTATAATTATTTTTTGCACCCCATATTGTACTGAATGTATATTTTTTTGCACTTCATAAGTGCATAGTCTGTAACATCATTAAAATGCACTTGCAATATTTTTGTTCCCATTCCCCGTAATGCAACGGAAAACTTTTGACTGTCCCTGTCATTAAACTATACATCCGATTTTCATAAAATTTGAAATGGCTAGACAAAATTTTACAGCAATTATATATTTAAAATTTCAGACCATTCGTATTCTGTAACATCATTAAAATGCACTTGCAATAATATTTTCCCATTGGCCGTAATGTAACGGAAAACTTTTGACTGTCCCTGTCATTAAACTATACATCCGATTTTCATAAAATTGGAAATAGCTCGACAAAATTTTGCAACAATTATATATTTAAAATTTCAGACGATTCGGAAGGCTGTAACAACATTAAAATGCACTTGCAATAATTTTTCCCATTGGCCGTAATGTAAAGAAAAACTTTTGACTGTCCCTGTAATTAAACTATACATCCGATTTTTATAAAATTTGAAATGACTCGACAAAATTTTGCACCAATCATACATTTGAAATTTCAGACCATTCTGTTGGGTAGTTTTTGCTCTGTTATATGCGGACGGACAGACGGACAGACGGACAGACGGACTGAACGACGACTATAGGTGCTACGTATTTATATAATTACGAACGCACCTAAAAAGAAATCAACCTTAAAAATTATTTTAGAAAATATAATACATCAATCAACGAATACAGTTTTTAAACAAATTGCATTTGAAAGTTAATTTTTTTCCCTATGCGACGAAAATTGAAAATGGTACGACGGTCAGAAAATTAAAAAAATTGCAGTAGCGAAAATTTCAAGACCGAAATTTGATCGTGAAGTGTTGCCATTATCAAAATAACGTCAGCGTTACGCACAGATACGTTTGTTCTTTAAAATATAGATACTTAATCTATAAAATATAAGGACCTGTATAATATATTAGGATGTTGTTATCAATTGAGGCTCTTATGCTTGGATTGCCGGAATGAAAACAGCAATTTTCACTTTCTCAAAATTTGTATACGCACTTCTCATATCCATATTCATCATTTAAAGAAAAAAAAATTATTTTCTTTGATCATTTAAAAATAATTTTAACTCAAAACTTGAAGTCATGATTGTCAGCAATATATTTTATGTGAAAAGACGCACTCTTTACTTGAGATTCTAATCTCAATTCCGGAGAGTAAAAATTTCCGTAATTTATGTGTTTTAGAAGTAAAATGTTTAGTTTTATCTAAGAAAATGATCATTTTCTTTTAAATGTGACTTCATTTTCGCTTAGATAAGCATTTCGCCTAGTGTCTGAAACTTTTTATCAGTACACATGCAGAAGGAAAAACAATGTAGAAAATTTAGGAGGAAAAATGCCTGTTTTCAAAAGCAGTATGTCATTTTCGGTTATTATGCCCCTAATATAATATTCTGCTCCTAATGGGATTTTGCGACACTAAACCCTATACAACAATTTTTATCAACAATTTTGAATTTTTATGAGAAAATAGCATAAGTAAAGTTAAAAATACCACATTATTTCTCTCTTGTCTGCAATAATGAAAGCTATCTAATTTTCATCATTTTGAAGAAATTTCAAAAAATATTTTTTAATTTAAAATATAAAAGTGGGGATATTTAAAAAAGAAAAAACAGATAGTACGATCACATCTACGAAGGAAGAGCTTCCAGTTTAAAAAAAAAATATATATTAATAAAATTGGTTCAGCAGAAAAATCAGGACAGATGACTAAAAAACACACTTGTGTTTTAAATATACTAGGGGATCGTACCCGGCCTTCCCGGGTTAAAGAATATAGGTGAACACACTTTTTAAATTGAAAAGTACAAATTTTTTTATATGCAATAATTTTTTTTGATTGACCACTTACATTAAAAAAGCATTTTTCATATGGTTAATACAAATCATAGAACCAAATAAATTTTTGAAATTTATCAAAAGCGATATTTCCTTATTAGCCGCATGCTAAGAGTTATTTGCCACGATTTTGCTACTTATGGCATCCTTTTATATTCTGATAATTTCAGAGCTTATACATGTCTGGTAAATTTGTGTTTTATTTATATTATTTTATTTATTTATTCATAGCGAAGTTTTTTTAATGGATATTAGCCGTAAGGAAATTATGAACTCTTTATTTTGTTTTAAGGGTAAACGGATTAATCTTTCGTAATCGAAATCAGCACGATATAGAAAAATTAAACAATATTTCATGCTTTAAAATTGTTTTTAAAACCATAGACAATCAGTAAGCTGAGATGAACTTTGCAAAGAAATTCCATTTGAAAAAAATATCCTATTTGGTGATCTAAAAATTTAAATTGTACGATTACAAACATGTTAGATTTGTGTTTTTTCAATATTATTCTTTTATTAAAAGAAGCATTAATTTCGTTAATTTGTCTTTCACAAATACGTTAGATTGGTGTTTTTTTTTATACTATTCTTTTATTTGCTTATAAAGGAAGTATTAATTTCGTTATGCAAAAATAGTCAGAAACAAATGCTGAAAAATGTTTGTTGCTTTATGTGCAAAATGTTTATCATTATTATGTGTTGAAACTGGCACGTGATAAGATAAACTTTAAAAAAATCATGCTTAAAAATTATTTTAGAAAATATAATACATCAGTCAATGAATATAATTTTTTAACAAATTGCATTTGAAAGTAATTTTTTTTTCCTATGCGACGAAAATTGAAAATGTACGATGGCCAGAAGATTAAAAAATTGCAGTAGCGAGGCAGAAATTTGATCGTGATGTGTTGCCATTCGCGAAATGCCGTCAGCGTTGCTCAGACATACGTTTGTTCTTTATAAGATAGATACTTAATCAGTAAAATATAATAAAGATCAGTTATTAGGATGGGGTTATCAATTGAGGCTCTTATGCTTGGATTTCCGGAATGAAAACAGCAATTTTCACTTTCTCAAAATTTGAATTCACACTTCTCATATCCATATTCATCCTTTTTTAAAAAATTTGTATTTTGTTTGTTCATTTAAAAATCATTTTAACTCAAAACTTGAAGTCACGACTGTCAGCAACATATTTTATATGAACAGACTCACTCTTTACTTGAGATTCTAATCTCAATTCCGGAGGGTAAAAATGTCCGTAATTTATGTTTTTTAGACTCATTTGTGTTAAAATGTTTAGTTTTATGTAAGAAAATGATCGTTTTCTTTTAAATATGAATTCATTTTCGCTTAAATAAGCATTTCGCCTAGTGTCTGAAACTTAGTATCAATACACATGCAGAAGGAAAAACAATATAGAAAATTTTTGAGGAAAAATGCGTGTTTCTAAAGCAGTGTGTCATTTTCCGTTATTATGCGCCTAATATAATATTCTGCTCCTAATGGGATTTTGCGACACTAAACCCTATACAACAATTTTTATCAACAATTTTGAATTTTTATCAGAAAATAGCAGGAATAAATTTTCTTCTCTGCAATAATGAAAGCTATCTAATTTTCATCATTTTGGAGAAAATTCATAAAATGCTTTTAAAATTAAAATATAAAAGTGGGAATATTTAAAAAAAAAAAAAAAAAAAAAATTGTAAAATTTGTTTAGCAGAAAGATCAGGGCACATGACTAAAAAACACACTTGTGTTTTGAACATATAGATTATATAAAATTAGGAAAAATTAAATTAAGCAAATTATGTTATTTTCATAAAATTATAGTAGATAGACAGATATGTCCTAAAGAATAGCATTAAAATTTTGTTATTCGAGAGAAATTTCGAGAAAAACTTCAGAAACACGATATTATTTTAAACCCCAAATTATTTGTTTGCTTGTCTAACTCGGCAAAGCAAATTCATCCAGGCGAGAATCATCAATTTCTGTAATATAAATCGCTATTATTTGCATGTCACCTCTCTTTTATAAAGATACTCTAATTTTTGTAAAACTTTGTGTTTTATCAGTGTGTGATTTCGATTACATTATCTTCAAAAGTGAAGCATTTTCACCTGTGAAGAATTTTAAAGCAGCTGGGCTGTGAAAATGACGCACTTCTACAAATAATAATTCAGGTTTAAGAATTAAAATACTCACTTTTTTATAAAATGACGTCATTTGCATCCACTAAAGCAATTCACTTTTACAATACAGTCTTAAACTTCGTCTATAGAAAAGTATGCATATGACGTCATTATCACGGAATAACAGACAATATTCTTGACATAGCCCATATTTTAATTTCAATATTTTTTTTAGGTTTTTATGAGAAAATGGCAACAACAATATACAGTATCTCCTATTTTCGACTATTTTCCGTTTACTTTCAATGACTTTCAATAGAAATGAGGTATTTTTGTTGCCACGATAAGAAAAATGGTATTAAAAACTACAAAAAAATTAATATCTCAAAAATAAATTGAGATACAGCTTTCAAACAAATTGTATTTAAAAGAGCATTTTTTTCCTTATACGAAGGTGTAAAAATTTAAAATGTGCGATGTTTAGAAGTTTAAAAGTTTGCAGTAGGGAAAATTGCAAAACCAAAATTTTATTTCAAGTTTCAAAGTGTTGCCATTCGCAAAATGACGTATGCGTTACGCACAGATATGTTTGTCCTTTATAATATAGATAGGTTATATAAAATTAGGAAAAATTAAATTAAGCAAATTATGTTATTTTGATAAAATTATAGTAGAATCCTAAAGTATTTGTTTGCTTGTCTAACTCGGCGGAGCAAATCCATCCAAGCAAAAATTAGCAATTTCTGTAATATAAATCGCTATTATAAGCATGTCACCTCTATTTTATTAAGACACTCTAAATTTTTTATAACATTGCGTTTTTTCAGTGTGTGATTTCGATTACATTATTTTCAAAAGTGAAGCATTTTCACCTTGGAGAAATTTCAAAGCTGCTGGGCTGTGAAAATGACGCACTTCTACAAAACATAATTCAGGTTTAAGAATTAAAACACACGTTTTTTATAAAATGACGTCATTTGCATTCGCTAAAGCAATCCAGTCTTAAACTTTGTCTGTAGAAAAGTATGCGTATGACGTCATTATCGCGGAATAACAGACAATATTCTTGACATAGCCCGTATTTTAATTTCAACTTTTTTTTCAGGTTTTGTGAGAAAATGGCAACAAAAGGATACAGTACCTCCTATTTTCGACTATTTTTCGTTTACTTTCAATGATTTTCAATAGAAATGAGGTACTTTTGTTGCCGCAATAAGAAAAATGGTATTAAAAACTACGAAAAAATTAATATCCCAAAAATAAATTGAGATACAGCTTTCAAACAAATTGCATTTAAAAGAGCATTTTTTTCCTTATACGACGGTGTCAAAATTAAAAATGTGCGATGTTTAGAATTTTAAAAATTTGCAATAGAGAAAATTGCAAAACCAAAATTTTATTTCAAATTTCAAAGTGTTGCCATTCGCAAAATGACGTATGCGTTACGCACAGATATGTTTGTCCTTTATAATATAGATATGCTTGTTTCAAATTGAAACTGCGAAAACTGTATAAGTATCTGGTATCCGAGCTATTGCTTGTCCAGAGGGCGCGGAAACTGCGGTATTGTGCTTTAATTTAAATGACTGCAATAAACTGCAATTCATTGTCATAAAAGATACCTTACTTTTCTTCAAGAAATCTCCCTCTATAGAATTTTCTGATTAACGAGTTCTTCTAACTTCTTTGACGAAATTGATGAACAGTACTTCGTAATACGAATGTGCGTTCCTTACTTCGATAAAGCATTTATTCGGGTTACTTGCTTTATTTTTATGTTGATAACATCCGTTATATCCAATTTCTGTTTGAAGCATTTATTAAGAATGAAAAAACTCTGTTGTTGATTACTAAAGTGCAAAAGATTAGTTGCAACCATGCAAATTTATTAATTTAAATATTCGGCCTTTTTCTGTCTATTTGAACTTAAACTCTAATAAAGACTTTATAAGTTAGAGATAATTTATTTTATAAAAAAAAAAAATAATTGACATGGCAACAAGTCTCTTTCCGACAGCCCGGCATTTAGAATAGAGCCCTATATAAATTTAAAAGTTTCCCAATTTTAGAAACAAATCTGTCAAATGCAATATCATTACAGAAAACATGAAGATAATAATAAAGGTTTCTTTTAAACCGAAACAATAAAATACCTCATAAATGCACAACTATTAAGCAATTAAGAAAATTTCAAGTCATATCGTTTTTGATATAAAATACAATCGAGCCACGATTTAATGAATCTCGATTTAAAGAATTTCTCGATTTTGCCAATTTTTTACGGCCCCGACGAAAATGGAACAGAAATACTTCTATTTAACGAATTTATAATCTGGATTTAACGAATAACTTTTGATGTAAAAAAAAATGAAATATCGAAGAAACTTTCTAATATTTATAAAACATTTTCAATCTGCCTCATTGTTAATTATCTGACTATGTACCTTGTGATGCAGAAATATCTACATGCGAAAATGTACGTTACAGCGAGGTTATTAATACCATTAGTAGCGAGTCGGATGAAGAATGTGAAACAGAGATGAAGCATGCATCATTCAACGAAGCAGTTAGCGGTTTGGATACTTTGAAACAGTTTTTTGATGGCGCATGATATTGATGAAATTGTTATCACAGCTTCAGAAAAAAATCGATAACGAAGTTTGAAATACAAAATCGAAACAAAGCAAATAAACATCTATAAAAGATAGCTTATAATTTATCTATAGCAAAGCAAATAAACATAAAAGATAGCTTATAATTTATCTATAGCAAAGCAAATAAACATAAAAGATAGCTTATAATTTATCTATAAAATTTCAAAGAAGGAAATTTTTCTTAATTGTAATGTTTGTTATTTATAGTAATACATAAAAAAGAATCAATTTTTAAAGAGTGGATTCCTTAAAGCAAAGTTTAGCACCACTATCAAGTGTAAGTAAGAATTGTTCTTTTTTATTTATAGCCATTTTTTAACTTGTTTTTTAATTTAATTTTTTTTTATTATCCCGAATTAAGGAATAATCTATATTTAACGAATAAAGTTGCTGATCCCGAACGATTCGTGAAATTGTGGTTTGACTGTAATTAAGAAAAAAGAAGAACTATATTATTGTGTTACATTAACAACAAAATTATCAACTACGATCCATAATGCATGCTAGAAGAAATAACTATACAAAACTTCTTTATTTATTTGGTAAGTTGTTTCCAGATACGGCTGAAGTAATATAAACGACTAATGGATAACTTCTCTGGGGACTGATATATGTACTTGTGTAATTTGAAATACAGTAAGAAGATCCAAATGAAATTAGTTCATCGACGGTATAATTTCTTTTTTATCTTTGCCACGTATATTTCATAAGAATCATAACTTTTATTTTTATAAATATTAGTTTTCGTAGTTGATGTTTAGGGAAGAGATTAAATGTTGATACCGGTTTTTTATGGAATTTGTATTCCAAAAATATATGCTTATCTTTATACATTCCCTTTCATATGTATTGAATCCCGAAAGAATACCGTAAATTCTTAGATATTTCGAATTACGAAATAAGCAAAAGATTTTTGCTATTACAATTTACTATCTAGGCAGAAATGTATCCAATAAAAAATTTGTCTATAAAATTAATACCAGTGACACATTCATTTCATACTTACATATGAATTCAATGCATTCTTCCATCAAGCGTATGATAATGTATTCTCTTCTAATGTAATTATCTTGTTACTAAAAGTGATTTTGTTAGAAACAAAAAATATTCGTCTAAACGTGCATAGGCATAATGCTGACATTCTGCAGCTTACATTTATGAAAGACATTCAGCATTTCAAAAAGTATTCTAAATTTTCACAAACAATTTACATCATAAAACGATTATAAAAATTACTTGAAGAAATACCTATTAAAGCAAATTTGACTGTTTTTAAATTACACTAAAGTCGATGTTTTTTTTCAATTAGCTTTGTTATACAGTAACTGCCGCATAATAAAATCACATTCGTTCTGAGCCAAATTGATTTTAATAAACGGCTTATTTTTATACCCGACGAACATTCCCGAACTCAAAAATCAAGGTGGTACCCCGAAAATTCGGAAAGAAATTGCAAAATGTGACATGTAACAACATTAATAAACAGGATTATTTTTTTTTCAAAAATTAGTTAGTTATTCATTCAAAATTAGTAACTGCCATACATATAAAATAAATAAATATTTACTATATATAAAATTAATTTAATTACGCATTATTACTTACTTTATTTGACTTTATGAAAAACTGATCAATGGTGCTTTGTTTGGTCGTAACAATCAAGCCTTCAATGTTTTTAGCAAGAGAGTAATACTGGCTGTACAGTTCCTGTTCTGCACCCCGATTCTGTAGTATCCTTCTCAGTGTATGTAGAGCTTCGCGCGCATCAGCAGCAGTGGATGAAGGATCTGGCTCTTCGTTTACGTCGGAATCTACATCTTCACTAGCTGGTCTGCTTAAAACTTGTGCAGACAAGAATTGCTCCACTATTTTTGTGTCAGATATTTCACTGGAGGTATGGAGATTTTCATCAATTTCATCATATTGAAGGAACTCCTTGTCGAATTCTTTCATACTTTCGGAGGTGGCAGCAATTTCTTGTGACTCTTCGGATTTAAATCCGCAAGCCATGAAGCATTTTTTTATGATGTCTTTTGCCACAATGTCCCATGACATTTTAATGTAATGTATTGCATCCAACAGACTGACAGAAGAAAACGAATATTAATCACATACTTCAATTTCCGTTACAGCTTTTTTGGCCAATTCTTTCCTATAATAATATCTAAAAGCTTTGATAATTCCCTGGCCAAGCTGCTGTATAACACTGATGGTGTTACGTGGAAGAAAAACTATTTTTATGTGCTTCAATGTTAAATCTCGAGGATGTGCAGCGCAATTGCCCATAACCAGATATATTTTCCGTAAGTTTTTTCCCCATTGCACAAGAAAATCACTGAAAATTGGATATGTCATCCACGATTTCTTATTGTTTAGGTAGTCCACAAGAATATTTTTAGGGAAAAGGATTTAGCTCTTTAAAACAGCGCTGATTCTTACTTCCTCCAATCACTAAAAGTGTTTTCTTGATGGTCCCCGTGATGTTGCACGGCAGAAGAACAGTTACTCGTTGTTTAATTCTCTTGCATCCTTCACTGGACTCTGTTTTGAACATATGAGTGGGCTCTGGTAAAGCCCGATAAAACAGCCCTGTTTCATCAGTGTTAAAGATTTGAGAAGGATCATAGTCTTTCAACAAATCGTGCAAAATATTTGCTTTCTAGTAATCTGCAGCGTTCAAATCCGCGTCCTGCTTTTCATTGTAGGGTTTGCGATAAACGCTATTGTTTCGTTCTTTCCATAGTGAGAGTCAGCCATCAGTGGGTCTGATGTTTTCAATACTCATAATTTGAGCCAACTGTTCTGCTTTCTCGCACAATATTCCGCGAGAAATTTGAACTTTTCTTAACCCGGCATTTTTAAACAATTTTAAAAGTGCTGCCTCGACGTCTTTCGTTTTTCCTTCTCGCTTCCGTTTGCCGCTCAAATTTCCGTTTGCCACTCAATACCCTACAGTATTTTAAAGCACCATTAAAATAATATGTTATTAAATTCCTTTAATACCTCGATTAGTAGTTATAAATTTTAGAATGAGCTGTAGATATTTTCCTTATTTTATTCCAAATGAATTGTTGGTTGAACAAAGCAAATATATTTTAAACCGACGATTTCTTTTTTATTTGTATCTCTGTAACTTTCTTGACGTTGAAAGATTGTAGGTAAAATTTTTCAGTACGGAATTATTCCTACATTTCTAATGAAAGAGAATTATATTAGTACATTTTCTAATTCTATAAAAATTAAATAAATTAAAGTGAAAGCACAAATTCCCAATAAATGCTAATTTAATTATTTAATTTTAATTGGAAAAATTATTCTAAAATTTATTAAATGATTGTATGCCGTGTGTTGTCTTTCGGCAACATACCCAATTTAGTCTTCTAAAATATATTAGAATAATACTGAAGCTTGAATGCCTAATGTTGCCAATAAAATACATACTGAAAATATTATTAAATAAATTTTCAACATGTAGATGGCAGCAGTACTGTTTAAGAATAAAGATAGATTTATTTTTTCAGTTGTTACTACGCGTGGTTTTTGTTTTGTTTGAAAGGTTGCGAAATATCCTATTTTTTCTGCAGTGAGCAAGTGAAATTTGTTCCTTGTCATAGTTCTTATCACAGTCCTTATCACACATTGTGTTTAATATTATACAATTGTATCAAGAAAAATAATTTTTTCAATTAAAGCCCAGTTTTGCCCATTGGCAACAGCCTGTTTTTAGCCGAAACCATACTTAAAACAAAATATGATTATTTTAAGTATTTTTCCCATGATTTATTTAGGAAACGAAATCCCAAAAACATTTTTAGATTGATTTTTAAAAAATCGGGCATCTAAGGATTAAAAAAATCACGATAAATGATTTAGATGATGAAATTTTAATTAATTAATAATTTGGGTCATAAAGGGTTTAGGAACAAAATTTCTTTTCAGATTTTATTAATAGGGTAATCTTTTTTTTCTTTTTTGCAGCTATTCGTCAACTTGCAGAGTGAGTCTGTGTTCCCAGTAATGGACTTTATTCCAAATCTGGGTTAGAGGTTGAAAAAAGCCACGTGGTACTGGTAATTTACGCAAAGAACTTCTAACTGATAAGAAGGGAGGCCACTTCTGCTTTCGACATGAACTGTTTCACTGATTGGCGGGGATTTACATTACATCTACGGAGCCTTCCCTCCTTTACGCTCGAGGTTTTACCTTGACCACGTGATCATAATGTAGATGGAAAATCCTCCATTGAAGCGATAGGCAAAACAGAAACACAAGAAAGAAAAGTTCAAACCCTTCATTGTGGGTTGCGGTAATTTTCAGAGAAACCGTTACGCCTACTCGCCGCCTGTGAAAAAACCGCAAATTTTCAGCTCTTATATGAATTGAACGTGTCAGTCGTATTAATTCACCGTCCAAAAAATGCAGTGAATGGTGTACAAGTCATCATGTGTGAATCAATGTAAGGAGGTGGTTGCGGCAGTTTAGTAGAAAGTTGTGCATATTTACTGCACTTTGCCACCATATCTTGAAGCCTCTTTTCATCAACTCTGTAGTCCAAGCAATCGATGTCTGATTTTTATTTACATTTGACTATAATTAAAACACCCTACTTCGTCGTCTCTATATATTGAATTACTCAGTGTATAACATTCCAGTTTTGTGCACGTGGTATTGAAAAATCGAGAAACGAATTCCGCGAAGAAAAAATAGTTTAAAAAAGCACCGATAGAAAGCGCTGTACAACTTATTATACCGTTGAAAAGATGCATCTCCAGAAACTTTATTTGAAGATACCAAATGTTCATTTAAGAAAGGCCTTATCTACGTAAAAAATGCTGCTCAATATGGTTTCCTTCATGAAGATATAAAATTTGAAGACTGTGGATAGCTCGTACAACAGCAGATCTTAACTAATTGACTGATATGCTTCTCACAATTAGAGATACATACTTTCATGTATGCCAAGTTTAATATAAGTCTTCAATAAACAATATTTTATGCGTGTCACCGTAGCCAAAAAAAAAAAAAAAAAAAAAAAAAAAAAACACGGATTATGATGAGGTGAACAAAATAGCCAGATTGTCAGAAACACATGGCTGGTTACTTTATCATTATTGAAATGTTGCAGAAATACGATTATCCCAGTTTTTATCCTTATTTGTACCCAGAACATGACTGCAAACTATGGGTTTATGTAAAGTTTTGTGTTTGTATTATGGAGTAAGTTATAATGGCAGTTTAAGCTTGTTTCTTTTTTTTATTAGGGCAACATACATTAAAATGAAAAAAAAAATTATTTCCCATGTGTTTCTTTTTTTTTTTTTTTTTTTTTTTTTTTTTGTCTTTTTTCCTATTATATGTTGTGCAAAGCAATCTATTGGTGTTCATTGAACTATTGTTTGCGTAACCCGTTTTCTAATCTCTTGAATATTATGTACTCAAAATTTGAAGCCTTTACACTGGGTAGTTCGATATATAGGGAGGTCAGGGTTGGGGCGTTTTAGTTGTGGCCAAAGGTATTTTAGCACTTGAAAGGTTCACTTGTTAACTACAAATTTCAGTGTGAAAATGCTTCTGAACACTTCTGCTTAACATCAATTGCGTCATCTTTCCTTGACATGGGAATAGAAAGTTTGATGTGCCGCTGTGAAAAGTGTATCGAAACGAATGCCAATTATAGTATCATAAATTCCGAGACATGTACATCAACATACAATTAAATAATTTTTTGTATTATATTATAATTTTTTCTCATTGGCTAACGAAACTTAATTAACGTCTTCTGAAAATCCCATGTATCATGTAGTATATCTGATGCTAATACAATCTGATGTTAGTACCATCCGATACTAATAGAACTACTAGAAATGATAAATGATTCGGTAGATAATCTTGAAATGACAAGTAGAAAACAACTCGGAGAGAGGAAATGTTTAATAATATTTTTCTGTTTTTTTTTTTTTTGTTTTTTTTTTTTTTCTTTTTTCTTTTTTTTTTACATTTGGAACTTATTAAAATATATACAATCTAACTTGCAGTACTATCAAAATTTTGAGATATTCACACTGGAGTCGAACGTTTTTTACATTTGTAATCAACTCTTAAAGTTGTGAGAAAAAGTATACAAATTTATTATTAATAAGTATATTTGAATTTTTTTTTATAAAAAAATAATTTATGAAATAATCGGTCCATCTGAAGCAGTTTAGTTTTTACTTTACTGTAGATGATTCTGTATGGATGGAATATGGATGCATATATATAGGGTGACTGAGAGTCTCTTTACATCTTCAAGCTTATAGTAGAAACACAAATGAACAGATACGTGTATGGTAAGTTGTAGAATATCAGGAGTATATACTGAATATTTTTTGTATGAAATAAATTAACCTCTATATCTGCACCATTGATTGCACTGAGCACTCGGAGGCAATAATCGTTCGCGTGTTCCTTTGATGCTCTCGAATTGATGAACGTCGGCTCAAAAAGTTTATATTCAACAAACATGTTTTTTTTTTTTTGACAAATATATCCACATTAACATTAAAACGAATATTATGCTATTTCTCTCGCATGTGGAAATTTCTCTCGCATGCGAATCGCGCACCCGAAAATGTTTTATGGAGAATTGATAGTGACATAAAAACCGATTTTCCAATTTGAGAAAACAGATTATTAATTTTGAAAGCATCCCTGAGACGTTTTCTAAAATCAATGGAAGCAAAATAACTTTGTTTTTTAAAGTACTTTTCTAAAATCTAATAAATATATTGGTATCTGAGATTTCTAAAGAAACAGTAAGCTTTTTGGAATCTTGGATAACTTGAATGATATTATTGTATATTTTCGTTCATTTTATACTGTATTTTCGTAGATAGAGAAATATTCGTCTGTTATTACAGTGTAATGAACTCTCTGCAATCATGCATATATGTACATATATTTATATATAAAATAATACTACAGTACTTTTTTAATATCACGGGTCAACACTAAGAAATTTAATTTAAGTATGTTTTTATATTAGTTTCTACTTGAACTAAATAAATTTATTTTAAATTGTTTCTTATTTTTAAAATGTACATAAAAGGAAATCAGAAGTATTTTTATAAAAGTATTTTGAATATGGGTAAAAATGGAAAATCTCATACAAATATATAATGGAACGACACTCCTACGTAAATTGCTGTTTTTTTTTCTAATGTTATTTGGAAATCCATACTGCCATTACATTTCACATCGATTTTATCATCTCAAAACTTAAGCAAAGCATTTGCATCATATTTATGTTTGTTTCAAATTTAAATGATCGATACTTTAAAAAATACATTTTATTGTGATATCATGTATTAAATCTCTTTAACCCATTGAGGGGCAAATACTTGCGTTACTGTAATGTCGAATTCACACTGGAATCTTTCAAAAAATTTATTTCAAAATAAGGAAAAGCAATTTTTTGACTTTTTCCGCCAAAATTAGAAAAGTAAAATTTAATAAAAATTTTCTGGTGCAAATCTTCATTAATTGCAAGTGGGATATATTTTATATATCCCACCGCCCCTCAAGGGGTTAAAAATCTGCAATGATAGGTTAGTATATTTTCATTATAAAAATCACCAATCGTAAATCACATATCTGAAAGTTTCTTATAATCATACTAAACATATAAACATTTATTAGTTTAGAAGAGTTTTTAGGTAAAATATTCCAATTATTTTACTATAAACAAATGTTTTTTAAATAGATGCATATTTTGTATTTAAAACATTGAATACTATATAAAAAGATATACTAAATGACTATATTTAATACTAGTGTACACAGATATATAAAAATGTCTTCCTATGATAAAATCGATATTATTTAGTATTAAGTAACTCAATTTTATAAGGGGAGAGCTCAGATGATAAAGTAGTATGTGATAGAAAAAATAAGTTTGTCATATGACTGAAGGTATTCAATGGTCCTCTACAATGTATTAAATTACTATTTGAAAAAACCTAATACCCGGATATTTTATTTGATGGAGACATTTGACAATAAACACATTTAGATATTTGAAACTTTACAGCAAATTTCCACAAAATGATGAATGTGTCATTTACCAACTTTTTCATCTGACTTCTTCCAATATTACGTTATTTTCGTTCCATTTTTGAAATATCTTTTGACAATGAAAATTTTCAAGAATGCTGAGAATGTTATAATCAATTTAAAAAGTATAAAATATTTAACATGAGTATCAAAAATCTCTCACATTTCCAATAAAAGAAATACTAAATTATGAAATACTATTTGTAAAAAAGGCTGATCCACTTTTTCTTGTTTTATGTATACGCAGAACAATTTTTTGATTATGAAATAATAGTTTTTAGCTCACAGACTGTCAAAGCGTGAGAACTAATGTGACCGCACGTTCTGTAGGTACATATGTATGTATGTATGTGCGTATGAATGATGTACGTAAAGCGATAACTCTTGATAGAAATATTCGATTTACTTATTTTTTTTTTCTAGGTTCATTCTGATAAGGCGTTTCCCTGATTAGTTTTGGGGGTTCATTGGTTAAGTATAAAAGGGAAAAAACGGGAGGTAATGCCCCCGTAGCGTAGATTTTTTATATGCAGAATTATCAGAATTACTTCAAATTTGGTATACTGGTTAATTCCGATAAGACGCTTCCCTGATTAGTTTTGGGGGTTCATTGGTTATATATAAAGAGAGAAACAGGGATATAATCCCCCTTAACTTAGATAAATGGGTTTTTCACGCAGAATTATCAGATTTACTTCAAATTTGCTTTTCCGGTTAATTCTGATAAGGCACTTTCTGATTAAATTTGGTGGTTCATTGTTTAAGTATAGAGGGGGTAACGGGGGGTAATCCCTCTTTAATTTATTTTAATCGTTTTTTCTATCCGATTTGCTTCAAATTTTGTATACCGGTTTATTTTGATAAGGCGCTTCCCTGATTAGATTTGGTGGTCCATTGTTTAAGTATAGAGGGGGTAACGGGGGGGGGGTAATACCATCCTTAATTTAGTTAAATAATTTTTGCTATCCGATTTGCTTCAAATTTGGTGTACCATTTTATTCTGACTAGACGCTTTCCTGATTAGAGATGGTGGTTCATTGCTTAAGTGTAAAGGAGGGAACGGGAGGCTAATACCCCTTAATTTAGATATTTGGGTTTTTCTATCCTATTTGCTTCAAATTTGGTATACCGGTTTATTCTGATAAGGCGCTTCCCTTATAAGATTTGGAGGCTCATTAATATAAAGAGGGGAAAGAATGGGGCTATTCCCCTTTGAATTAATTTTTCGGGGGGTATTATTCTTTGAAATAAGAGCATAATATACAATTAGTGTGACTAGCGTGTGAGATCAATGCCATCAGTTTTACTGGGCACTTTTCTTTTTATTTATTTTTAAATGTACCATTAAAATCAACATTAAAAAAAAGCAAATCACAGAAAATGCGAAAAATGAAACAAATACCTTTACTCAAATTGACTAAATGTAATTCATTTAACACTAGAGAAGCAGATGAACATAAAAGAATAATAATTTAAAATATTTTTATTCACATTTAAATTAAAAGAACTTATGGAGGTCCAGGATATAATATATATTAATTAACTTGAATCAAATTGTTTTTTTATTATTATTAGCTTTGTATAGAAATTTAGTTTAGAATGTTAAGTTGGGACTTAATGTAAGCTCTGAATAATAATTGCATTCGCAATTGCATAAATCATACCTACAACCATAAATGCATTTTGAAACAGCTGATTTCAAGAATTTTTTAAGATAAAATAATCTTTTTTCCCATTTTTAGAAACATTAGATGGTTCAACTTTTTTTTTAAGATCCAGCTGAAATGCTCACCATATTTTGTTCCAACGTGTTTTCTAAATCATAATTTGCAATCCAGGTAAGAATGATTAGAAAAACTAAGATTCTTAAATGTAATTGATCTTAATTTGCTCAAAAGTTAATATTTCGTAAATAGAAATAGATGTATAAAACTTTAAAAAAAATATTTCATCTTTAGTGTAAAAATTTGTATTCTTGATGCGTTTAAAAAGCTGCCTCTCTATGCATTAAAGTCGAGAAACTGCATTTCTAAAGAATTTTTTTTTTGTGTGTCAAATGAAAAATCAATATAGCTTACAGAACATTTAAAAACGTTTCTCTTCCACGGGTAAGCATTTGAACAATATTAGTAATCAAACTGTTTGCTTCCAATATGGAGTGTAGCTACATCAGACACACACTTATATAGATTTCTTTAAAATGCCTTTAAAATTAAATTCTTAATATTATTTGGTTTCCTTTTTTAAGGTGGGAAAGAGATACTGTGCCTTTTAAGAAACGCTTCGGACTTGTTTCCCAAAATTTCGTTTTAAAAATTAAACAAAAACAAAAATTCATGCGCCCAGCATAGATTATGAAACGCTTTGTTACACATTCAAAGTACTGTAACAAAATTTTACAGTCTATTAATGTGACAGCTGATGTCTAAATAAACCATTTAGAATTTGAATAACGCATTCGAAAAGCTAATTTCTTCAATTACAATCAATAGTCGGATAAATGTACGATTTATTTGGCAGACCTGAATATGATCTATAAATTTGTATGTAGACTACCTAGTATGAAAAAACTTAATTCGATTAAACTCGTGGTACATTTGAAAAGACACATTTAGCAATGTCCGTCATTAAACCAAAATGTGCTACTTCAGATTTATCTGCAGCCCTGTATATGATCTGTAGTATTTATACACACAAAATAATGTACAAAAAATAGAATAATAAATAAGTTTTAAATCCCGTACCGCAACAGAAAACGCAGTCTCTGCAATTATTGTTCATTGGCCAAATTCTTATGTGTGTCGTTGTAAACAATAAATTATAACAAGTATTTACTGTAAGTGCCTTGTAGTGCACCTCGGTGATATATATAAATTTCAATATTTTTAAAATAGTGTAATAGTATTAAAATACACCGCAGAAAAATTTTCCCCATAGACAGTAATGTAACGGAACACTTTTGAGTGTCCCTGTAAATAAACTGTAAGTGCTTATTACCACTTTATTCTGAATACCGAACATGCCATAAGTAAAACCCTATAACATATTTTATTACAACGCAATCAGAACATATTTTCGACAGTAAGAGCACGAACACTTAGCAGACGGCAGACAGACAAACTGAATTCATAAACACTTTTCATTTATGTTGGAAAGTGTTAAGAAGAATGATAATAATGTCAGTTTGGGCAAAAATGAAATGCTTTTCCAAATTTCTACATTCTATGAACAACATTTTAAATCTTCGGTCATATATTTTAGAATATCCGTTACCAAGAAACATTGCCCACCAGTCTGTTGTAGAAATTACGATTCATGTTCATGTTCTAAGCATTCTGATGAACAAGTTAATTATAACATCTAATTATTACGTGAGATTTATTCTGCTGAGCTGAACCAGGTTTTAGACCAGATGCTATAATGGTTAAGGTTAGCTGGGTGAAGAAGTTCCATCAGATTTGTCCGGAATAGCTCAGATGGTAGAGCACTGGCGGCTTCAACTAGGAGGTCCCTGGTTCGAATCCTGGTCCGGACATTTTTCGCCCAGTTGGAAATTTACATATAATTTAATTATAGTTTAATGATATTTTTGTTTAATGTTTTTGTTATGTAATGGTAATTTTATTTGATAATAAAATGATATCTTACCCCTAAAATTAATAATAACAATAATAACGATAATTTATTGGCCGTTACACCATCATTCTCATTAATACATTTTTTATTTCTTTATAAAACAAGATGGAGAAGTTTTTGTTTGAAAATAAATAAATTAAAGCATTTAGCTAATCCTTTTCTAAAACAAATTTATTCAACATTCAAACAACAATATAAAATCAAAGTTCTCTTCAAATTTAGGAATAAAAATAACTTTTTAAATAAAACGAATTTTAAATATTAATATAATGAACACTATTATTTCTGCCTTTTTCAAATGAAAAAAAAGAAGCTTTTTTTCAGCGTCTGATTGTTGAATGGTTATGAAATTGCAACTGAACAATATGTATTGAGTCGAATTGCTGTTTAGGTCCAGATGAGAAATTTGGGTCAGGTTTTAGTTTAAACGTATTTGGTAAAACATTGGACAAAAAGGGTGATCGTAGTGATTGAAATCAACCAACTATTTTCTCCGAATAAATTATATTATTATTCAGACTTTTAAAGAAACCATTTCTTTCAACCTTTCAACTCAAATATTTAAACAAATAAATCTTTTAATTATTTATAATAATATATTGCATCATTACTTGAAACGGGTTTTAGTAAATATAATATTTAAAAAAAACTGAAAAAATAATACAATCAGACCATGGTTTATCCAACATATTATGCTATGAATTAAAACATGGTTACAGATGAAATCAACAAACGTTTGTGTGTGAAATGCAACTCATTCTTACATTGTTCGTTTTGTGCATTCTCCTTTCTTCAAAAATTATATTTGCAAAGTTTTCGAAAAGAAATATTTAAAACAGTAAAGAGGAATTTCGATTTATCTGACTAAAAATGTAAAATTCATAGTGTTTTATTCCGTAGCTATAAAAAGTAGTATTACTCTTAGATTGCACATTGATTAGTCCAATGGCAGGAGACGTTAAATCTCTGCGTCAGCATTCTGTTAGAAATTTCAGAATAAGCAGAACGAAATGTTATCGTTGTTGCTATACATACGATAAAATATATAAAACATTTACCGTGAATTGATAATTAACGTGCACCCTTAAATGGTACAATATTTAACTATAATTTTCTTTCTTGTTAAACCATATAATTACTGGCGAGTATTTAGGGGCTGTCATGCGATCAGTTTCGTAGCTGAAAAGAGTATTATTACTCATAGTTTACACATTCATTTGTCCAATGATATGAGACGTTGAATCTCTGCGTCTACATTCTGTTAGAAATTTCAGGATAGATAGAACGAAATGTTGTCGTTGTTGTTATAGGTGCAATCAAAATATATAAAACGTTTGCCGTGAATTCATACTCAACATGACATTTTAAATGGTACAATATTTAACGAAAATTTTCTTTCTGGTTAAACCAAATAATTTCATATGAGTATTTAGGGGCTGTCAAGGGGTCAGTTTCGTAGCTGAAAAGAGTATTATTACTCTTAGGTTGCACATTAATGCGTCCAATGATAAGGGAGGTGAATCTCTGCGTCGACATTCTGTTTAAAATTTCAGGATAGATAGGACGAAATGTTGTTGTTGTTATAGTTGCAACCAAAATATATAAAACATTTACCGTTGTTTGATACGTAACATGAAACTTTAAATGGAACAATATTTAACTATAATTTTCTTTCTGGTTAAATTATATAATTACAGACGCGGATTTAAGGGCTGTCATTGTGTCAGTTGACTCTGCTGTTAAAATATTTTTTACTTGAAAATTTTACGTTTTTATAAAAAATTAATTGCACAAGAGAAAAAATAAACATTTCTTAAACAGTGAATAACTGTCCAGAAGTTTCTTCACGTTGTAAAACTCACATTCAAAATCCAATAGCACTATATTTCATGGAGATCTCTATACAAACAAAATGTTCTAATAAGCAAAAATAAAGATTAATTGCTAGCTATGAAAAGAGTCCGTGGTGACAGCGATTACTGTTCATATGTGGCTTAAACATATGGAGGAATTCAAGTACAAATTATCAGGCTGCACAAACTTTATACCGCCCACATACAATGTTCATACAATAAATTAAATTTATCCTAATCTAAGGCATGCACTATAAGCAATGTTATAGATAATGTAAGACATATTGTGAATATAATTTTAAAAAAAAGCTGCTAGGCATTCCCGTTTATAGCAAGAAAAAGTATGGTCTAGTCAAACAAATCCAAAAATTATTTGGATAACATTAGATTGAAACGCACATACTTTTTTTTTTTTGTTGTTGTTAATATTTTACGTTATTGTTTCATCCCTAATTTTAAATAAATATTCGGTGCCATTAGAAGTGTTTCCTTTGCATAACAATGTAATAAAGTTTGATAATTTATTCTTCTGTGCTTATCATGTCTTTTTTAAATTGGAAGTATCTGTAAATCTTCAGTCTACAAACGATGACTTCAGACTAGACCTTGAAGATTGTTATATTATGCGAGAAAATATAATATTTTCATTAAATAATTGCTATGATTCTTATTAAAAAGTACTGAAATATATGAGGAAGACTTAAATGTTGCTAAAGCAACATTTAAATATAATAATAGTAATAGTAACTCCATATAATTCAACAAATTCAAGCATTAAAAGATGAAGAATAATATCGGCCAAATACTGTGTTTTTGTTTTTAGATTTTATTATTTCTGAAATATCAACATAATTTTCCAAAAGCATCAAATAAGGTTACTTTATATAATTTTAATCCATAAAGTTTTACTTAAAATAAGGAAAACAATTAATTGTACATGTAAAGAGTCCTGCAGTTTGGACATAGAAGAAGAATCTTTGAAGGTTAATAATACGAAGTTGTGGGTCATCTAATCACTTTTAACTAATAAATGGTGTAAATTTAAACTGAAATTCTTAACACTATGTAGGCAAAGTTATAAACCCAATTTTTACCCAATTTTAAATTAATTTCAAATCACATTACATGTGAACTCCAGAATATAGGAAAAATAATAACAGCAGTTAATGTTGAAATTTGGAAATAAAATGCTTCTTTTGGTAGGTATTTTTCAGAAATCTCCCATTTACATAGCGTATCCTAAATTACTAAAGATTTGCCGAATATGAATTTTTTTTCGTTATGATTATACAATGTATATTTCTTTTCATTTTTCATATGGTATAATCATAATTCTATAACCGAAACTTACAAACAGGATGTGATAAAAAATATTTTAGAAATATTTTAGCAATTATTAGTACATGATTTCTATAGTCAGTAGTACATACGATTAACTATATATACGTATATATGTATATATATATATATATATATATATATATATATATATATATATATATATATATATATATATATATATATATATATATATATACACACACACACACACACATATATATATATATATATTACCATTAATTAAACATAACCTACCACCGTCAATTATTATGAATTAAAGCTGTAAGTATTAAAAAAAAAAAAATTATAAGAATTATTATGGAAGAAAAAAGAAAAAAGTGGACACCGACAAAAATTGAAAAGCTTATACATTGAATTACGTTATCAAGGGCACAGAATTCAATGATATAAGCGAAATGGCTGTTTTCTGTGGGAAAAATAAGCTAAAGCTAAAATTAATTTTCCCCTGTGCCCGAACAACCACTAAAATCAAGTGAATTGATTAAAAATGAAAGCAGAATAGAAACAAATAATATGAAATGGAAGAATCAATAAAACGTATTTAAATATTTATAGGATATAAAATATAAATAATAAACACCATACCGATTAATATTTCAATATTTTACAAAAATCCATGTGCACATGTCTACCAGTATATCAAAAAGATTAAGGTGAATAAAACAGTTAAGAAATCACAGTAAATGATACCAAAGGATGCAGTTAATACATTTTGAAATAAAATTTGAAATACCTTGTAAAACAAATTTAATCTAATATAAAATAAATAGATATTAATTACATTATTTAAAATGCACTATTAAATTAATAGATAACAGTTTAACAATATCGTCAAAATTTAGCTAAAAATGCCCCCTGGTGTATAAATTATAACTGTAATGGAGCTAGAAAAATTAAAAATTAGAGCAATCTAAAAGAGACAAATTTGGTGCTGCCATCTATTATTAATTATATTAAACATCTATCGCAAGATAAAAATTTGTAAGCTTTTGAATGTAAATAACTGTTTAAACAGCAAAACCAAACAAATCCTTATATATAGAGAATTATAAACCTATTATAAATCACACAATGTATTTAAAACTATTGTTAATAAAATTAAAAAAGTATACAATATATTCTATTAGCTAACTTATTTAAACTAAACTAAGAGTTTAAATAATGCTAGAACATTGATAATATATAGCATATAGCTATATGCTATAAAACAAAATAAATTCAGTAATAATTAATATAAATAATTATTAAAAATAATAAAAAAATATTTTTTAATGAATTATATATTAGATATTTATAAAATGAACAGGAAATAAAAAACATGTGGAAGTATATAGAAGGTTAAATAATACTTAAAATCACATTACTTAAAAAGCACAAATATAGAATGTGGATTATTTTCAGACATCCATAAAAATCCATAAAGTATGAATGTGGGACATTCAAAAACATTAAACCGATAATAAATATTAAAAAGAATAGAGGAATAATAATAAAAATAATTACCCAATTTTAATGCATACAGTATAACTATATTTATATTAAAACTATTTATATGTATATTATTCACTATAAGAGTGGCATACTATTAGTAATTAATATGATATTGTCCTTAGTAAATTAAAATTTAATAACAAATAATTGTAAATTAGATTAATGAATAATTAAGCTAATTATAATATTAATGAAAATCTCCAATTTACATATAAAATATCAAATCAACATCCACATAAAATACATAACAAAAATATAGTAATAATACAAGAGCCCCGCTTTTTTTTTTAAATAAATAATTAACCATTGCGTATTATCCAGACAACACCACCCTCCTCCGTACTCTAACATCTGCCCACCCAACCAACCTATAATATTTTTTTATATTATTTTACAATTTTTAATTTTTTATAGATTTTTTTTATTTTATAATTTTTTTTGTAATTTTGTTTACGCATGTGTTAATTTGTGTTTATAGATCATGTAAGAAAAGTACTAATTGTATATTAATGAATATATGAATTTTTTTGGAAAACCATGATTTAATGCATCATAAATTAGTTTTTTAATATTATTGTTAATTAGAGGAGAAGAACATAAACATTTAATTCTATATAAATGATTAAGTATTATATTACGAAATACAGAATGATGTAGACAAGATTTAAAATTTGTAAATGTATTAACTGTGAATTTAAATTCTTTACGTTTGTCATATAAATCTGTGATTGTTTTATTGTCTTTTATTGTAATTTTAAGATCTAAGAAGTTAATTGTATTGTTAGATAAAAGGTTTTCCGTTAATTCCAAATTAGTGGGATAATCAACTGGAAATCGAGTAATTGCAGATTGATCAGTTTCAATTAAAATGATGTCATCAATATAACGATATAAATGTAGATTATTATTAGTAAAATTACGTTCATAATGAGATAAGTATAAGTCTGAGAGTAAACTGGATGTACAACCGCCTTGTGGTATACCGACATGCTGTAAAGTATTATCTTGCAATATATAATTATTATAGATAATGAAGTTAGTTAAAGATTTAAAATATGCAATATCTATATTAGATGGTAATTCCAGTTTTTTATAATACTTTTTAAATAATGCATGTATAATTTTATGTAAATCTAATAGGTCTATATTATTAAAAAGATCTTTGAAGTCATATGTCGTTATATTACAAACAGAATGAAGATTTTTTAAAATATTAACAAGTTGATAGCTATTTTTTATACAATGTGTATTATCATTGTTTGTAGTAAGTTCATATATTTGATTAAGAATTTTTAAGAGAAGTGTATTGGCTTTATTATTATATGTATTACAACCAATAGTAACAATCCTAAATTTAATAGGAGTTTTATGAAATTTGGGAATAAGAACTAAATATGGATAATTAAAATTAGTAGATAAAATATTTAAAAGTTTATAATAACTTCGAATTTCACGATTATTTACAATAACATTTTCATTAGTTTTTTGAAAAGACTTATTAGAAGAAATAGAATTTGTAAGAAGTTGGTGATAATATGATTTACATATAATAGCATAATTGTTAGGAGATTTGTCTACATATGTAATAACGAAGTTTTTTGTAATTTAGTAATTTGTGGGAAATAATGCTGTGTATTAATAGAAACCAAATCAGCAATATTATTTTTTAAAGCCATAGTTAATTTATCAATTACTAATATCTTCCATTGATTAAAATATTCAATAGGCTTATTATAAGAGATAGAAATTTTATAAATAAAAATATCAATATCATATGTAAACTGTTTGATAATAGATTTAACATTAAATTTAGATGGAAGTCTATATTTAGTACCATAACCCATTAGTTGTTTCAATTTAAAATCATGAACAATATCAAGATTTCCAGTGATTAGATGTCCATGATCATTGTTTATGTATTTTTTTAGAGTGGGGTCTTTGCAGTTACACGGAAAAGTACTTGCAGCAGATGTATTTTTTGAAAATGTATTGTAGTTAAAAAATTTTCTCCCAATTGTATTCGGATATTTAAAGGTTTTTGATATATGAAGATTATTGATAGGAAAAAAACAATATTTATCATTAATTATAGAATTGATATTAATTTTATTAAAAATGTGATTTGAAAAAGTAATTATCATTTGAGTATTCATGTTCTGAATTTTGTGTTTTTTTTATATTAATATTTAAAAGATTAACCCTACTCATAATAAGGTCAAAGTAAATATCAGAGAAATGTTTAGAGAAAGATTTACTTAGAAAGACATTTAAATGTTGTACCAGCTGTTTCTTTTTAATAGCAAAGATGTTTTTACGAATTAACAACCAGTTATAATTCTCTAAGTAATTTCGTTGAAGATCATTAATTTGTTTTGTGATAGATTTTTTGGAAACTACAACTGATGATGAACCCTTTCCGCGTTTATTACGTGTTGTTTTAGCATTTAAATTATGATTAAGAGTAGGATAAATTGGAGAATAATCAATATTGTTATTTATAGATGTGAAGACTTTGACAGGTCTGTTAAATACTTCACTGTTAAGTCCATAAGGATAAATTGTGTTATAATATTTCATATATGATGATTCCATATAAAGACGTTCTGATTTATTTTTTAGAATTTGAAGGATTCCAATTGTCGTATTTTTAAAAAGATGTTTATGAAAATGTTGAATTTCAGCTGTAGATTGTATATTTTTTGCTTTGTTATTATTAGAGTCTGATCGATGATGATTGATTCGTTTATGAATTGGACCTGATGTTTCACCAATATATTTCATATTACATAAGTTGCACTTTATACTATAAATAACATTAAATGCTTTACAAAAACTTGAATAATTAGGATCTGAGACAATTTGTGTCTGAGCAGCGTATGGACATGTCTTGCACCGAGAATCATAGCACTTACGAAAAAATAAAGGACGAGGGGGAGAGTATAAATGGTCGCTGGATGACGATCCAGGAACAACCCAATTATTATTCCTGTACCGGGCATTACACTGCATAGATGCTAAGTGTATCTTGCCAGTATCGAGATGTTTACTAAGAACTGCCATATAAAAATTATGTATGGAAAATGCAATAATTGCCATAAAAATAAGAAATTTTAATAATAAAAATTAATAATTTAATTAAATTAGCCTTGATTAAATAATAAAACTTGAGTATGAAAAAATATATACAATATTTACAATCATAGAAGCAGAACGCAGAAACAATCTTCAAATTATCCAAAACCAAATTATGATAACCCAAATAACGTAGATTAATACTAGCAAGAAACCACTAGACTATTTTATAACAAATAAGTCTAAAAATATCCGCATAACATCCAAATCCTAGAACAACTATAACCATGCAAAGACAACCAAAACGCTTACCCAACTAACTACTCAGATCAAAGTAATATGAATTTAAACTAAAGCAAATTAACATTAAATCTATGAATAGAAATAATTATTGCTACCATATTAATGTATATATAAAAAATGATTATCTCTACAGAATTATGTAAAGCTATAGCACAAATAGAAAATATATAGGACAATATCAATATATATATATATATATATATATTATAATATAAATCTTCTTAAAATTTGCAAAGCTTTTACTAAAATATACAGTTTTCTTATAAATGTCGAGATCGTTAAGAATATGTCGGTCCATTTCAAGATAAATCAGTTATTTATGTTTATTACTAACGGTTACAAAGTAATGTACAACATGTTATATATTTTAGCCCTTTGACAATTTAAAACATATTATTAGAAAAGAGAATTTCACACCATTAACTTTATTGCCAGTTAAAGCGTATAATAACAGATAAAAAAAATCTTAATATGATCATAAATATGATAAATTATGACAAAAACGACTTCTTGTCTTTAAAGTAAATATTTTTTCTTCCTTATTTATTCTGCTTGTAGGAAAAACATAATGCAAAATGTATGTTTAAAACTTTCGCCAAATGTGTTTTTAAAATGTGCTTTTATATTTTAAAGAATTATGAAACCTATAAAGACTTTCAAGTGTATCAAAAAGTGCTACTGTAAATAACATCTGAAATAGTTTTTTCACGTTAACTTTATCTCTATAAGTTAAAAATTCTAAACTATTAGAAAAAAGTATCAAGTACAAAATTTAAAATTTTATCTAACGGTTTTCTATTATGCGTCGACTCCCATATTTACCCATATATTCTAAAATTTCCCTCAGGAGGTCAGTTTTATTGTTTTGTCATGATTAATTTTCTGTATCAATTTCAAAATATGTTAGAATAATTATAATAATGTAATAGGAAAAATGTGTAGCTGCATCTCTTGACAAAGTGTTACACAACTTCGAAAAACTCTTTTTATGCATAAAACAGTCGTTCCAGAATGAAAACTTTCTCTAAATTATTTTAAGCTTTACATTTGTTTGATCTTTATCTCTAAATAATAAATGCTGAGTTATTTAATTTCTTGTTTGTTTTTTAGTTCGTTTCACAAATACAGAAAGTTATTTAGTCTGTTACCTAGCTAATTTCACTACACTAAAAAATAATAAAAAGACATTTTTTTTAATCCAGCTCTTAAGATTTCAATGAAAATACATTTTCTCTCTACAGAATTATCCGCGTTACATAACAGCGTAAATGTATCTGTAGAAGTTCCTCAAACAACTAGTTTTTAGAGATTTAAGGAAGCATTCCTAAAACAAAATTTTATGTTAATGCCTGTAGTTTCGGAAACGTTTATGAGTTGTTTTTACAGTACAATAATCGATTTCTTTACTAGGAATACCAATTTTTCGTTTCCTTTCTCATATTTTCAGCTGCGTAACAGAATTTATACTTGCAAGAGTAACGAAATAGCAATGTTATTAATGTAAATTTTAATGCTGTTAATTTATTATGATTGTTGAAGGTAAAAATAATTACCTTAGACGCATCGGGAAAACCGACATTTTGGGATGAGAAAAGGGATTATTACATCGTAAAAATTACTGGGAAATCTCTTTAAAAAATGACAAAAAATGAAACTTTTGCTTCTAAAACATTTTTTTTTTCTTATTTCAGAAATCTACTGGTATCTGATGATTCTGAAGATAGAGGGGCGCTTTTTAGAAATGTTTGTCGAGATAGTTTAAAAAGTCGTAAGAGTTTATATTATATTTACGCAAACCTTCACAAATATTAGACGTAAAAGAAAAAGAAAAAAAAAACATTTGTCTTTCTTTACAGCATATGCAGAATAAAAATGTTATTCGGGTTCTGAAATGTTAAGACGTATAGACATATTCACGTTTGTTGGTTAAAATTAACATTCTTTCTTATTATTACCATTATTACCATTATTATTATTACCATCTTATTATTACCTTAACCATTATTTTGTAAACATTCTATGTTTTGGTTCGGTAATTTTCCCCTATCGATGGCCACACGATTTTGCAATTTATATAGCTGTATTGGTCTCTCAACATAGACATCGCATATCACGCTGCACTGAAAACCTATCCCCGGATAACAAAGAGTCATTTATTTTTATTTTTTATCAAGTATAATATGCATGCGAAGTTGAATGATGCTTATAAAATATAGCAATAGATACCAAAACCAATTTATTTTTCGAATAATGTGTTGGAAAACTGACTTTTCACAATTTCGTTCCCTTCTTGCACGAGAGACTTTATGCGCTTTTAGGGTAACTGTAGGATAGATGGCCATAGTTTTTAAAGATTGAATTAAAATTTCTTAGAATGCACATACAAGAAATATTAATGCATATTTAAAATTCTTATATATCAACTCATAATATTTTATGGAAAAAATAAATAAAAATTGAAAACAAAAAGCGTTAAACAAAATTGTAATTTAAATGGCAGATGTCCACCTCTCCTTAAAGCCGAGGAGAGATGGCCATCCAATACAAGAAAGAAAAAGTGAAGTTAAATAGCAAAAAAATAACACATTTCATATAGTTAATCATGAAAAACATATAGAAATTTGTAAAGATGCTGTTATATGATGGAAAATGAGCGAAGAAAACTCGAATAAATGAAATTTGAAGTATAGTTTGTACACGTTTCATGGAACCACCTCAGATACCTTATGCATTGTATCCAGACATTCTTTTTGGATGTGATACTTTATTGTTTTGCACAACCAACACAGTGATCCGAATCCAATTATATTTACTCGGAATTTGTAGAATCTGATTATTTAAATGTATTTTGTTTTCTTCGCTACTGGAATTGTCGTGTTTTTTTCTCGCTTTAATTGTAGGTTTATTACGTTAATTTAGTTTATTTACCAACTTTATCAGTTTCTGCTACGTATGTTTTCGACGTTTTTCAGTATTTTCTGAAACAAATATATTGTTAGGTGTTATTATTATTATTAGTAGTAGTAGTATTAAAATATTTATATTAGATAAAATTTAAATAATTATAACAGTTAATATATTTATAAATGTAAACGATATAAAGTGTGTCCCACAGAAATAAAGCCACCGTGATTGTTTGCTGTAATTGGGCACAAAACAAACCAATAAGAACAAAACAAATATATTAAGAAAGTCTTCGTACAAATAAATATTTACCAGTAGTAACTCACTCCCTACCTTACCTGGGTAGAAAAAAATATTAATTTGTAAAAAAAAACGTACGGGAAAAGGTGTCCCACCGAAATAAAGCCACTACCGTTAATAGACAATATATCCGCCATGATTATAAATGACTCTGACTATACGATGTGTAATATCATTTAGCAATCCTTGGTGGACAGTAGACACAATATTCTTCAATGCTTCAATGAAGACGACCTTTAATTTTGGCACAGGCTGTAACTGTCTGCCATTGCCGTATACAGTCCTACTGAGGATATCTCACACATTTTCTTGAAAATTGAGATCAACGGAGGGCAGGTCATTCCATGACATGCACCTGATTATCCAAAATCCATTCCCAGGACGATTTTGCAACTTTAATGGAGGTTTTGTCCTGCTGGAAATTCAAACTTAGTCAACCAATTCTCTTTAAAAATGGCAGTAAATGGTTTTCTAGCATTTCTTAATCGGCAGCCTTCACGCGGTCTGAGAGAACAGCCAGGTTATGTTTACCTTAATAGCCAAAGCCACCCCACACCATTAACGAGCCTCCACTTTGCTGTCTTTTGGAGAAAATTTCCTCTTCTTTTCTCATGTCATACCAATAGAAATCAAGGCCAGCTGGCCCATCCAAATTAATTTTTTTATCATCTGAGACTATAACACGATGACACTGGTCCTTCCAGGTTTTATGATATTTGGCCCATTTGACTATCCTTTGCATGTCGATAGCTTTCAACATGGGCTGATGTTTCCTTTTCTTATATCGCAAGTTGCTTGTATATTTTTCATTTCGTGACAGGGTTGATTTTGCCACTAGGATGTTATCCTCTTTGGCCAACTATTTTAGGGAAATACCACCTCTTGAAAGACGACACAAAACTTCTCTTGACTGCCTGGAAGTCATTTTTCTGCGGGTACACCTTTTTTTATACACGCACGTATTGCCCTGATTTACAAAATTGGGTATTATGATTTTAGATCGTTTGATTTGCTTAGATATTGGCCTATGTGAAAGACGTTGTTCCTGAAAAGATGTTATCTGTCATTTCTCGAACTTTGATAGCTGTGTTTTCTTTCCCATTGCAATACTGCAGGAGAATTAGAAAACACAACCTTTTAAATTCTGCACAATGTTCGACTTGCACAGAACATGTATTTGCAACTTCCTGACGTCATAAACATGTTGAACTCAGCAGTTCGAATGTCAGTAGTTACTGATAAAAACGAGCATTGGCAGTGGCTTTATTTCGGCGGGACACTTTTCCCCCTATTTTTGTAAACATTCATCTTTTTCTCCTGCCCAGGTGGGGCGTGGAGTGAGTTACTACTTGTAAATATGTATTTCTATATAGATTTTCTTAATATATTTGTTTCGTTCTTATTTGTTTATTTCGTGCCCAGTTACGGCACACAATTCGTTGGGTCACACCTTATATTTATTTTAAACTAGCAGAACTACCCGGCTTCGCCCGTCACAATCATAAGAAGCCTTCCAGATAAAATAAATTAAAAGGAAATAATACGGCAATCACAATAACTAAAATTTGTGCATTCCCATCCACAAATCGTTATAAAGACAATCAAAAAACATGGCGTTATTGTCTTGCAACCATAGTAAAATGCCTAAGCTTTAATAAAAGAATGCATGTTTTCTTTGGCGGTTATAAGAAAAAAAATATGTGATTTTCCTGACAATACGAAAAAAAGAAATTCCTCCAAATCGCGCAGCACTTAGTGAAATTCTCGTTTGTATGGTATTATCTACATTACAAAGTAAAAACACTATGTCAGTGCCCATAAATTGTGCCCCATAAATTGTAACCCATAAAATGTGCTTTTACTGCAATTTGTCTAACTTTAAAACATTTCATTTTTTACAATTTCGAATAGAAAAAAGTTCTCTCAAATGAAATTTGTTTGAAAATTGTACCTCAGTTTTCTGATTTTAATGGATTTTAAAGTAATTTTTAAGTATGGATATTTATAAATTTGAGTGCAACCCGATTACGAAAGATGAACCTGTTTACACTTAAAGCAATAGTATAAATAAAAGCCATGTCTATGAGTAACCCTGGTATCATATTTTCGGTGGCAACAACATAAGGTTAACAAATTTCCCTTTAATTGCAGTTTAACGTCTAAACATTGTACATTCGATTGTTCCAACGTATTATAGAAAACAAAAGTACTTTCAGTGATATTTGTTTGTAATATTTATCTCAATTTACGAATTTTTTATGGGTTTTAAAATAATTTTTAAGCATGCATATTTTTTAAATATGCTTGCAACCCAAATACAAAAGATTAAATTAATTGTTCAAAAACATTGCAAATAATTTAGAATTTGTTTGCTTTCGCGTAATATTCAATAACTAAATTGGCAAACGAAATTAAAACGCCAAAAATAAAATAAAATAAAACACGAATTTAACAGATATCAAATCAAACTACTCAAAATAACCTGATAAGTATATAAAATTCAAATGGGAATTTCGTTCCAGGTGCATATAACTTGAATTCTTCAGAACGGATTTCCATGCGACTTGCACTATTAGTTTTTTAGGGAAGATTTTAGTGCGTAACATATTGTTTTCCGTTGCTTAGTCATAGAATTATAGGGGAAAGTTATATAATCATGTGAACCCAATTATGAAGGATTAGTCTTATTAGCTGAATGAAAAATGCAGAACTATTTTTATCTCTAAGTATATTGACTAGTTTATCTTCGGTAATGGGGCTGCACGCTAGGGTATTCTTATTTTAATGAGTGTGCCTGACACCTATTATGGAATGCACCTTTGTTTAAAACAATATAGAATGACTTATGTTTTAAGCGACTATCTGGCATGCAACTTGATTACAAAATACTAACCTGCAAATGCTTAAGGTGCTTCTCCAGTTCCCTCCTCAACAACGCGTAACTTTCTGGCACATTTTCTGACTAATTAAACGTAAAGGATTAAAATTTGTAGGCCTGACTATTAAAGTGATTTGGAATTGAAATGTGTTTTTCCTTTTTTCATAAATAAATTACTTATCGAGTTATGAGCAATTGTGGGTGCGTGACGGCCGGTTTTTATCCTTTATTGCACTGTTGCGTCCGAATTTCAGTTTTTTAAAACACCAACTGAAAGATATTATACTTTTACCAACAAATAGAAACTATCTTTTGATTATATAGTTTCTAAATAAGAACTTCTGTCAATTTCATGCGTTTCCGAACAAAAATTAATTTAAAAAATATGTCAGAAAATATCTCCTTTGGATTTGAGAACAGCCTTAACTTTATAAACAGCCTTAACTTGAAGTTTATGAAAAAACTCACATTTTTAGTTTTAATTTTGGATTTCGCTAAATTTAAATTCAGAAAAAGGATGTTCTTTTGACAAATTGTGGTAATTTTTTTAACTTTTAAAATTAAAATACATGCTTTCTTTGGCGCGATAGAAGTATACAATATATTCACAATAGGGGGGAAAATGAAAAAAACAATACATCCAAATGAGGTAGTAGTTACTAAAATTTTATTTGGAAAATTTGAAATTTTATTGAAATTAAATCTACAATGATTAGATAAAATGATGTCATTTTCCATAAATTTTAAATCAAGACATCTGTCAAGATTTTTTTTGAAAATGTAAATAACCGCTCTCTTTTTGCTATAAATCACAGAAAATGTTAGCACAGAATCTAAACCAATACAACACTTAGCGATAACGTATAGCTATAAGATATGGCTGTAGTATACAATCGAAGTAGTAAGCAAAATATAGGAGCTATATGTTTACAATGAGTTTGATTATGCGTTGAAAAGATTTGATAGAATGTGACGTCATATCCAGCCTTTTTTTTTCTTTTTCTTAAATTGTTTTCATGAAATTTGACTGTTTGTATTAAAATAGATGTTTCAATTTAAAAAAAAAAACATGCAAATAGAGGTGCTACGTTATTTTCTCGCTCTTATAGTTAAAGTTTTTATTTTATATACAAAAAAATGTAAATTTTCTGGTTAGAATGACGTCAATATCAAACACGCAAAAATATAGCAAGAAAATCTGAATTTTTATTGGCAAATAGAAACAAAATACACGCATTATCCTTATTTTTTGCACATTATTGTGTCATTTTTTAGAGTTTTCCAACAGGAAAGAAACATTTGAATTAAAAAAGATTTAAAAAGAGATATTTTTATAATGTTAAATTATGTAAGTGGTAAAAAAAGGGATAAATATTGGTCTGATGATTTTTTAAAGTAGACAGTGATCTGTTCTACGTTCTAAAACGTATGTACATCGAGTTTCGTGCAAATCGGTCAAAAATTAAAGATTTGTATAAAGGACATACACACTGAGAACGGCTTCTATATATATAGATTTCTTTATACTTAGTTAAAATCATCACTAAGTATAATTTTGAAATATTGATTAAAGATGGCCATCTCTCCTCGATTTCATGTGGTCATCTCGCCTGAAATTGAAGGACTGATGGTCGCCCAATTTAAAGCATCAATAGTCATTGTATGTCTTTGTTTTAGGCCTTAGAAATAAAGATTACATTATATACGTGCCTTAAAAGTTCATATAGTACAAAATATATAACGTACGTACAGCAATACACTCAGATTCTTAAGTCAAATAAATATTCAACCACCTTTTTTATTGACATTAAAATTACACTTACTTTTTATAATAGAAAAACACAACTACACGTCGCAATAAATAAACTAGTTGAACTATTTCATACGAACAATGTTTATATTGCTATCTATGGTCAATATTTGGAAATATTTATACTGGCCATCTTTACTCTATTCTATGGTCATCTAACCTAGAATTACCCTGTTATTCTCAGAGACTTTATGCGCTAGTAACAACAAAAACAAGAACAACTAGTCGGATGTACCAATACCACAATTTTCGTCTATCTCATGCAGGTAAATACTTCAAAATTCCCCATCACAGTGTCAAACTTTAATGACAATGCCACCTATTACACGATACACAAAAACATAACAGGCAGCAACTTATGCCATGGTTTCATAGAATATGAAGTTTGATGAAATTCCGTGTATGAGTTCTTAAGATATGATTATTGGTAAAATGCTGTAAATCCTCTAACATGCAGCATAGGAGCACCGCCCGTTTAGAGGTTTACACCTGAACCTAAGCAGCAACAACTTATGTCAACATCTAACTGAATCTAAAGTTTTATTAGATTTTGTGCATGTTTTATTAAATTTTGTGCATGTTTCTGAGATACAGCGCGCAGAAACAATTTGTCATATACAGGCAGATAGACTGACAATCTCACAGACAGACATTTTCTAAGTCAAATCATGTTGAGGACCTTCTAAAACGTATAAATCCGTCGAAAATTGGATATCAAAATTTTTGAGGAATCCAATACTTTCTTCTTTAAAGGTAGAAGAAAATACAAGTGTTTTATTTTTTGATAATTCTATTGTACTTTCAAATCTCTGATGATGTATTAATGTTTAAATTATCACAGAGAATCACTTGATAACTATTAATAATATTTTATAGTGCTTGAAAAAAATCATATATGCTTGTTTTTGTAATTTTTTAACAAATGTTTAAAAAATATTTTCTTTGTTTAATAATCCCTTTTAAATCTATATTACTTGCAAAATATGTCATTTTGTCCCTTTTATTCATGCATTCCAGAGTTGAAAAAGGTTGGAGTTAACCCAATGTAATTCATGCATGAGACGGATAAGAAAGGATGTAGTTAACTCAAAATAATTCATCGTGAGAGGATTAAAAAGGAAACAGTTAACCCACTCATGCATAAGTAATCTTGAGTTAAGTAGGGATCAGGTAACTTGAAATAATTCATGCATGGGAGGATTAAGAAGGAGGCAGTTAAACAAAAAATAATTGATGCATAAGAGGGTTAATATAGGAGGCATTCAACGAAAAATAATTCATGCATGAGAGGGTTAAAAAGAGGTATTTAACCCTGAATGCGATTAATTTAATTTTTAAAAAGTTAACTGTAAACTGAAACACAGGTTTTCACCATTCCCAACACATAAGCTTATCTTATATAGTAAAATGTGATTTTGTATGCATCTCACATTAACTTCCCAATAAATATGAAGAGTTGCAGTCCGAAGCGAATATCATTCATGCTTAGGCATAGCAGATCAAAAAATCAGCTTTAAAATTAAGAATAATATTAGCCAATATTAATATTTAAAATTAAGTAATGGATTTTTTTAAATATGGCGATTAGCTAATTTCACTTCTGGAACAAAAATGTAAAATAATCAAAATAATGGGGAGTATTATATCTGCATTGATGCAATAATCTTATTTGAAATGAAAAAAATATGTTTAAACAGATGGATTTTATGATCAGACATGAAATGCTGAATGCTCTAAAATGTAAAGGATTAAATCGCATCATTTAATTTGTGAAACTGAAATATATTTTGTAAATACTTCAAAAGGTATTATATTTATTCCACTAGTTACGGAATCTTCAAAGGACAAAGCGAGTTTGACAAAAGATGCCTTCTTTTAAAATGACAACAAAGAAGTCCTACATTTTTTATTGAAAAACTTTATATTTGATTGCAATTGCATAGAAACACGCAATTTCCAAAATGTAATTTTTCTTTTATCCAACTGACATACATCATATATCTAACTTCTTGCTTATTAAAAAATATATAGAGTATAAAAAAATATTTCATAAATCCTTTTCTAAATGTAGGATAAAAATTGATTTATTCACCATCCTCCCACCGTCACCGACAAATCAAAGACATTCAGTATATTGACTCAGCTACTAAGTAAATATTTTTTATATATATATTTGAAAAATATCACATTAATTCACCGAACAATTCATGTAACTACAAGTATGTTTATTGAAGTTTCTTGATTTCCATATGCGTATAAAATTACTCTACTTTTACATTAATAATACAAATGGGCGAACAAACATATTTTTACCGTATCCCAAGCATTAAATTTCTAAATCAATCGCAATCCTTAAATAACATTTCAAGATTTTCTTTAACTATGCACATTTTCTTAAAAAAATTAAAACTAGATTCAGATATACTGAGAAAATGTGTTTCCATTATCTACTCTTAGTATAGATTATACGAAAGCAACAGGACAAAAATATGGAAACTGAAATTGCATTCCATAAATGCATAATCTGCATTTTCAAATATTTGGCAATTTGTTAACCAAATAAATTTCTTGTATAAAAATTCAGTTTTGGTATAAAATCTCTTTATTCCTATAAAATATTTATTTTGCATCCACAAAAATACTTAAAATATGCTTGGTTATATCTCTCAACATGAGACAATAATATATATAACCGATACATAAAATTAATAACTGTGAAAGCATCGTTATGTAAATGTTGTATTTAGTTAAATTTATATTTATTTATTATAAGCTCTAGAAAAATCAGCGTAGATTTCGAGATTTTATTACAAGAGGCTTTTAATTCAATTAAGTGGCAGACAAAGAAAAATCAACGGCTTAGAATGCTGAAATGAGGAAAATGTGTTGAAATGAGGAAAACCCTTTGATTTCAAAGAGTTTTCTAAACTTTTCTCTTCCTTTATTGCTTTTTCAGCTGAACCATTAATCTGCTAAATTTTTTAAAAATATATCAAAAGCTTTATGCAGACTTTAATGACCCATTAAATTTTTTTATTACAAGGGTTTTAAAAGATCTCTTTGAATGTTTGGGATTTTAAGGATTTCGTTAAGATAAATATTTGTAGTTTCCGTAAGAGGCTTTTTTGCTTATATATCAAAATATATTTATTAAAAAAAGTATTTCTTAAGCTTTTATTCAAGGGATAGATTTACATAATTAAAAAATTTGTATATTTAGAGTTTTCTTTATAAAAATTTATTTTCTACGCTGTAAAAAAAAAAAAAAAAAAAAAAAAAAAAAAAAAGAGAGAGATTTTTACAGTACAAAGTACTGTTCATCTCGCGCACAAACTCGATCGCAGTGAATGTGCTGTATCTTTCTTTGGTTTCCTTACTATATTAACATGGAAAATACAGTAGTTGGGTAAAATTAACAGCACAATGTGCTAGCAATTTGGACGCCAGCAGTTTGTGCTGTAAAAAAATGCGTTCAAATTGCCAGCTCATTGTGCTGTTAATTTTACACAACTACTGTATTTTCCATGTCAATATAGTCAGAAACCAAAGAAAGATACAGCACATTCCCTGTGATCGAGTTTGTTCTGGCAAATCTACAGCGGTTTTTTTACAGTGTAACTTTACATATATAAAAGTAATATTATTTTATTCTATTAATATATTCATTATAAAGCATCTAATACGATGTGCCATCCCAAAACTGTCATCTTTACTATTGCAATACATAAATTTGTACCAGTGTCAACTATCTATATTATGATATAAAAAACTGGTGGAACCAGAGAAAAAAGTAAAGCTCTATCTAAAAAAGTTACAGTAAAAAAATTTTCAAATAGTTTCAGTTTAAAAAAGTAAGTAGTGCGTAGAAAAGTAATGGAACCAGATTATCTGTAAAGCTCATGAAATTACCCAAATTTTTGTTGGTAGCTGAAAATGTGGACTGAGCTTTACCGGTGCCTTAAAATCAATCAGTGAAGCAAAGGCATTTTTAACTCATTCTGAATTCCAATCATTCATAACCAGTTTAAAAATGTAGGTTCTTAACCCCTTCGGGACGGGAGCCTTTTACGAAATTTTTAATCTTTTGTCACCGTTTTTTAAAAACAGAAATTTGTGTCTTCTTGAATCGAGAAAATGTGCTGATTAAATAAGGCAAATTTTACAGTAAAATTTTACTAGTGAGGCAAAACAAGGATTTTGAGCGCTTCATGCGGCACGTATACCTGCCGCTCGTCCCCAAGGGGTTAAGAATAGGTTAGAGGTTGATTTGAAAATGAGCGAGGACATGAGGGGTATTGAGAACACGAGAGATCGTTCAGTACGAAGCATGGACCAAATTCCATTCCAGAGGTCACTGATAAGCCTGGAAGATCAAAACCCAAAATAAGCCCCAAACCCTAATCATGTACGATTCAACCGTATGCTAATTACTTGTCTGGCTTAAGTTCATTGACATAAGGTTCCCTTTTCACAGTAATTACATGAAATAAAAATTAGTAGTAATTACATGATCACAGTAATTACATGAAATAAAAAACGTTGGATGTGTTATGTCACAAATGTTAATAACAACAATTCCTTAACAATCTGACTATACTAATGTCATACTTAAAATATTAATTCATGGTTTACATTCTTTTAGCTTTGTGGAGTTTAGCTTGACATGATGCAATCATTTCCACAATTCTGGGCTTGACAGAAATTATTTAGCACATAACTACACATTCTGTTTACTATACCCAGTACTCATTTTGAGTGGATAATATGATTCTGAATATAAGGCACCAGTAAAGCTCAGTCCACATTTTCAGCTATCAACAAAAATTTGGGTAATTTCATGAGCTTTACAGATAATCTGGTTCCATTACTTTTCTACGCACTAATTACTTTTTTAAACTGAAACTATTTGACAATTTTTTACTGTAACTTTTTTATATCGAGCTTTACTTTTTTTCTCTGGTTCCACCAGTTTTTTATATCATTTCACACCTTTTTAAGATCCTTTCAGGAACTTAAACAACAAACTTCAACTTACCAAATAACCACCCCAACTAACCAACCAATGACCTCAATCAAACGGCCCAACCAATTGCCCCAATCAAGAAGAAACAGAAACATTGGTTCACCAGTGTATTTCAAGAGCTCTGATGACACCATACTTATTGCTAACCCCGATATTGCGATATTGACCTATACTTTACTCGGGACTGGCCGCCAGACTAGTCCTTAGCCTAAGTTTTATACATAGTGTGATCTTTTGAATTTTTCTGCTACGTACCTACACTCCTCTGGTTTAAGGGACTATGCAGTATCCTAGGTCAACCCCTCAAACACACAAAAAGCTAGGGTAAGAAAAAGTCATAAGAAATGAATTAAAACTGAGAAAAAACTATAAAATAGGAAAATTTCTGTTTTGGGGACTTAATGGGAATTTAAAATTAAAAGAAGTCTGAAAACGACCGATTGCAGAAAAATGATCAAAAGTGATTGAAAATATTATACAATACACCTGTAAATAATATCAGAAATATTACTAATATTGAATATTTATAACAATATTTCGTAGGTCAAACTAAAATACCACGATAATGACTAACATATTTACATCTAGCTGTAACCATTGATCAAAAAATCAGGAAAATTGGAAAGTAGGTGTCCTTTGTAAAATATGCATTAATTAAGGAGATAAATTACGGAAACGAGCCTATTGACAATTGACGTATTTGGTACGGATAAATTATATAATTGAGCCTACAGACAATTGGCGCATGTTACCGGCGTCGTTAAGGGCATAATTAACTTAACCGTAAGCACACGCACCTATTTTTGTAACGTTAGCACACGCGTGGGGTAAATCTCACCTCATTTTTGTCTCCCATTATATTTTCGGCTAAATGCGTTTTAAAAACAAGCCTAGTACTCTAAATTGTAAAATGCATCTGTACTAGTTCCATTTAGAGAAAAATCAAGCGTTTCATATTTATTTTCTGATTTTGTAACAGTTTCTGTAAAAATTGAGTTTTTTTCCCCCTTAGAAAATATACAACGATTTGTTTTACCTCTTAAAACATGAATTATCTTATGAAATTTATGGTAATTACATTTAATACACTTTCATCAACATATACAGGTAGCTTTTATTTCGCTCTTTCAGTAAAATTATTTTAGTGTGTGTTATCCCGTAACAAATGAACATATCAAAATGTAACGTTTGTACACGCGCGGGATTATTTAATCCCAAAAGCCATATTTATACTCATCTAGTCAACAAAGTAAAGACATTCCTTCATACAACCTTTCTCAACCTTGACCTTGAAAGGTACAAGGTAGGTCAGAAGTGTCCTCTAAAATGAAGTGAATTTGAAGTATTTTCACCTGCATAACCCCTTCTCCCAAAACGCAAACGTCTCCCGTCAGCCAGACCATCTGCATACATACATACTACACCATAAAACGGAAGAGCATATAGAAAAAAAGTCCTTCCGGCCAGTGCTGGGAGGAAGATGTAGCTTTCATATTCCTTATTTTTTTAAAGCCAGCTTATATTATTCAAACACACAGAGCTCAAATTAGTGGAACCAGATTATAGAAGATTAAATACTAATTTTTGTCAATATTGAATATGAATGATAATTTCGCGAAATTAGTCAGCGTTATCAAAGCTGGTTTTATTAAAGTGATTTATATTTGTAGCCAAATTCGGTGATATCCCAAATTATATTAATAATTATATTAACCCGAATTATCGGTGATAGCCCGCCATTTTAAAACAACATAATGGGTGCAACAAAGCTCACCAATGAACTTGGTCGAGACCTTAGTAATTCCTGTGCACATGCTCACTCATATCTAAATCGGTTGATATATGCGAGTGCTGTTGCAGGTAAAAAATCAGATTTTTAAAAATGTCACATACATTCGAAATTCAAACTGCTATATCTCGGCTTTTTTTTAGATAAAGGCAAAACAAAAAATAATCCGGAATCTTTGTAACAAGCTGAAGCACATAAGAAAAAAAATCTTTTTCAATTTCTAATTTTTTTTTTGTACTTCATTTTATATTAGTTTTTTTTTTAATTTTTAAATGGTCGCCATTTTAAAAGAAGATGGTCGATGAAGTTAGCAAACGGACTTGACCGAGAGATTGCTATGTACTATGCACATGCCTTGTCACATCCTAATCGGTTCATAAATACGCCTGTTATCGCGTGACAAAAATCAGATCGTTTCAAAATGTCAGCCATGCTAGAAATTCAAAGTGCTATAACTCAGCCATTTTTTAAGACATAGACGAAACAAAAAATGCTCCGGAATCTTTGTTCAAACACATAAGGAAAAAATCTTTTTCAATTTCTAATTATTTTGTACCTCACTTTTAAATTTTATTTTTTTTTAATTTTTAAATGGCCGCCATTTTTAAACAAGATGATGGATGAGGCTTGTGATATCGTTTGATATCACATATATTATTCTTTATAGGTAATTAATATGATCCCTAGATAGTTAAAATTTAATATTAACTATCAATATAAAAATCCCCTTTCTATTCCTTTTTGTATATCTAAGTTTTAAATTAATCTACTTTCCTTTTCACATTACTTTAACGTTCCCAGAAAACTCTCTCTCTGCTCTTTTATCTATGTAAATAAAATTAAAAAAAAAGAATATTATTCACAGCCATTTCATTTCGAAAGAGTCATTCTTTTCGCGTTGCATCTGCCTATAAAATTTCTCTCTGTCAGATTTTTAATTTGATCCTTTACTAAGAGATAGTCAAAACTTTGGTTAAACCAGCGGTTAGATAATAATATCCAGATGTACTTTTAAACTTAAGTCGCCTTTCAAGTTACCGCACTCATTCCAATGCTATTGACAGCTTTCGGATTCTTTCTTACTTTCTCACGGACTAACGCTTGGCTAATTATCGCCTATTAGGCTTTTCTTCTAAATTAAACTACCCCATGTATTCCAATGTAACGGTCACCCCTTGGCAAGATCTGTGTCTAACCCAATATCTATATATCGCCAAAACTTTACGAATGAAAATGTGAAACTTATTCACTCTTTGCCTGCTTCTCAGAATGTAAAGATTAAGTTTTGATTGTGTGTAAGGGGGTCACTCCCAAGGCACTTATGTGTCTCTTCAAATTTTCATTAAAGTTTCCTTATTATGCTACAAGTATTAGTGAATCTTCTGGATCTGAGTTTATTGTGTTGTTTGCGCAATCGTACTCCACTACGGAAAAATCTAAAAATCTCATTTAAGTAGTTCAAATGATATTTCCATTTACTTATCAATATCTCAAGTTTTTAGGGAAGAAGACTCCTGCAACGAGAAACTATATCTCTTTCACAAACTTTGGTGCCGAAGGAAGAAGATTTTTTTAAACTTGTAGCTGGGAGTGACCCTCGCTTTTATTCTGCATTTTACAAAAAAATTACGAGACTTCAGATTAATTAACTACACGGAAGGACTAGATGAAAAGACTGTAACTAAGACCGAGTGATTGAGAAACTTTTTCCCTCCGTTTCATCCGGGTTTTTGGGCCCTTTCGTTCGACCTTTAATCACCGTCGTGCTGCTGTGTGATCGACCGTTGGTCAAATTTCACCGCTGTCAACTTGTGAAGTCGAAAAATATGTTTGTTGTTTCCAGAAGCAATATTGTTTCGTTTTCTCCTGCGCTCGCCTGATAAGGATATAAGGAAGCGGACTTCGCTTTAGATATGGAAAGCGATGATTAAAGAATTTTCGATTCTTGTGTCATTTTCGCCTGATCGGAGGATTTTCATCTTCTACTTGAGAAAAATAAAGTGTCAGTTTTCGAATAGTGCCTGTGCGCGCGATGTGTGTGAATCTGTTTTTGAGTATTCAAGATCTCAAAGTACTCGCAATAGATCTCAAAGTCTCGTGTACTTGCAAAAAAGTGTGAAATGGGATTGTGATTAAGATGCGTGGTGTGATTTCAGCGAATAATTTCTACACGGTTGATTAGTCATCGGTGTTCAAAATTAATTTGTGAAATATGTCTCATCAAGTTCGAAAATACAGTTGTCGCTCCCGTGATGTGACTTTTTTAAAATGTCTAGTTTTACGACATTTTTTATGCTTTACAGATATAGTAAGACTTCACATTTTTGAACTAAATTGTCAGTATAAAAAAAAAAGTTAAAAAAAATGGGTCTGGATATTTTGTACAAATAATGTATAAATTACCTGGTTATGAATAAGATATTTAACGCTTTTATAGGAACGCACCTTGCTATTATGATTGTTTCTTTTCACTATTTATTTTGAGAACTGTTTATTATTTCTCTTGAAAAAAAAAGAAATGAAAACAAAAATAATTGATTGAAAGTACTCTTTTAAAGCCAATTTACAACTGTGTTACAATAGCCACGATACATTTACATATAACACAAACTGTGGCAATGAACAATTTTTTTTAAATTGAGAAAGTTATTCAAGTTATTCTATTTGTATGGTTATCTTTTATTTTACTTTTTAATGTGATTCACAATCTTATTTTAGCTATTTGTTTATTTTACTGATGAGGAGTATTATTTTATTTTAGTAATTTGTTTCTTTTTACACTAAGGTAGTATCTCAGGTGGGAAAGTGTAAAAATTGGTTACTCTATTTTTTTTACATATTTTTTTTTTTTTTCCTGCATGGATGTAACTTCTAACATGCCCAGTAAATTTAATATATTTAGATAACAGGTAAGTTTTTATTACAAGGGTTATGTTTTATCTACGCAGGGTTTTTTTTACGAAAACTAAAAAAAAATTCACTTTTAAATTTCATTATTGTGTTTTTATTCTCGTACCATCAAGTATTTGGTTCTTTTACAGAATATTTTAATTGTATAAATTGATGACTGATATCATTTTTATTATATGTCTTTAACATTTTTTTTTTGTTATTTTTTTTGTTATCAAAAGTAAGTCTTTTTAAATATAGATAGATGTTCGTTTCCCATTGCTTTAAAAAAAAAAGAAAAGTTTAATAATTTAAGCAATCTAGATATATTTTATGCTTTCATATTTTATCATAATTTTTCGATTATGCTTATATTATTATTTCAAGTTTTTTTGAAAATGTGATGGGTTTATATTTTATGCATTTTATGTTATTAAATTCAAATGTTGTGTCATATAATATTGCGACAATTTTAGGTTACCCATATTTTTTCCGAAAATTTGACTTTTCCCCATTTCGTTTTATATTTAAATTACACGAATGCATTGGGTAAAAGAAAGAGAAGTGTGTGACAAATAATAATTTTTGATTAATTTTGATTTTTTTTTGGTAGTGTGAATTATTGTTGTTGTAAAGTATTCAGAATTGTTCTAGAACCATTATTGACAGCAGTAGTCGCCCATGCATGCCCGTTTTAAAAATTAAATTACAGTGTGGTTCAAAGATAATATTCACTTCTCCGGTTTACATCATTTTTGTTGAAAAGAACACTTTTAAGAAAGATTTGGATTTCTTATATTCTTTTTTTCAATTTTTTTTTCACAAGTACTTCATATGTTGGATATTTGTTTATGTTACACAAAATTTTCTCATTTAGAATACAATTTTGTCCATTTGTACACATACATTTTACTAGTTCATGAGTTTGGGGTTTCTTTTCCCCTCCCTTCACACACATACAGTAAATTTTTTTTCTCTCCATATAATAGTAAATTTTTTTCTCTCCACTGTGAAGGATTCTAAAAAAAAAAAAATCACCTTTTTTTTAATATTTCACTTTTTATACACTTAGGTACATCTTACTTCTTCACCATATGGCACAAGTGATAATTTAATTCACATTTAACTTTAAAGTTAAAGGTTTGTTTTTTTTTAGAAATTAATTGTGTACTACTTTACATATATATTTTCTTTCGTCGGACTATTCGGCGCGCAAGTGGTCGGATGATTGAGAATATATTGTTTTTGTGTGAAAATACTCTGATGTGGATCGTTTTTTTTTTTCTCTCTCACATGTAAAAGATTTCTTTTTCTCAGAAGGGTACACAGCAACACTATACACTTTTTACAACATTTACATTTCTTTAGATATTTTTTTGGAAATTTGGTATCAAACTTTAGACAGTTGTTTAGATAGTTTTAGTTCAGAGGTTGAGTATAAATGTTTACATTTTTATCACACAAGAAGCCTTTCCTGGTCACATTTGTCCTTTTCGCTTTTCTTTACTTAAAATCACAGTTCTTTGTTTTTTTTTGTTTGTTTTTGTTTGTTTTAACTTGAGGCTAAGCATTTTTGTGCTTGTGATACAATGCTCTTGGTTCCATATGTACACACTGAGTTTGTGTTCATAGATTATACAACTGAGTTCATAGGTTTTACAACTGAGTTCATAGTTCACTGAGTTCATAGAAAATACACTTTACACGAGTTCATAGATAAAACACTTTACACGAGTTCATAGTTCATTGAGTTCATAGGAAAAACACTTTACACGAGTTCATTGCATTGTCAATTCTTTGTGTACTTCAGGGACCAATTGCACCTTTTTTTTTTCTTTCATGACAATAATTAGTTCATAGAATTTTTTTCCTTACACATATTAGTTCATAGTTTGTTTTCTTTCTTGTGATTTGTTTTGCATATCAGTTCATACCAATTTTGTTTTGGTAGACAGTAGACACTTTAGTTCATTGTAATAATATTTTTGTTAGACACATGAGTTCAAAAGCAAGTTTCATTCTTTTACAAACACTTCAGTTCATTGTTTTACTTTTACACTAGTCAGTGAGGTACCCCTACACATTATTTCTTTGAAATATTTTTTCACTTTTGTTCATTGATATACTTTGATTGCTGTATTCATGTACACATGCAATTATGTCGTTGAATTTAACCTTTGTTTACTGACACACATTGCTTCGATACTCGTATACATCGATAGTTCATTGAGATTTGCTTACATTTTTTGTCATGCATATATGTTTGTTTGTTTTTAAACATTGCACACTGAACTGAAAATATTCATTTTTTTCAAGTTTTTGAACCTTTGCACATTAACATTCTTTTGTATGTTTGTTTTATGTCTCACTATACCAGGACTACTTTTAATTTTATATGATACATTACAACATAAACATTTATTAAACTTTACATTTTGCATACACTTAATTTTTTTTGCTTTTTAATATTTTGTTATGTAATGACATTCTCATGTCACCATCACTTTGTTTAACAACAAAGATTTCTCAGTATATAGGAAACTACCTCTTCACATACTATGCATATTTTTTTTTATTTTAGGCTCATGTTTTTTTTTCTTTTCTAGTTTTATGTTACACCATGTTTTCATCATTAAACTTTCTCACATTTTAAAAGTTACCAGTTATTAAATTATCGTTTAATTTCTTGGTTCTAAATACCATGACACAGTAATGTCATCATCACTTTGATTAATTGCAAATTGTCAGCTTGACAATTTTTGACAGTTACATAATTTTGATCCTTCACTGATATTTAAGACAACTCTATACTTTTGTAGCAGTTGCTTTTCTCTTTTGTCATATGTTTTTTTCTACGATCACATAATACATTTTCTTTTCTCATATAATACTTTTAAGGTGTTTTTTTTTTTTTTTTTCGATACACACCACTTTTAAATTATACAAGCCAGACGATGTGTTTTAAAAGAAAAACAGTTACTTTAAATCACAAATGCTGTTCAGTTGCAGTAAATTGTTAGGAATTTTCTCATCTTTATCCATAGTACAGATCCTCACTAACACAATGTCATCTCGACATATTAATAAGTTAAAACTTTGATAAATAAATGGGCTCACTGCATGAGGTATTTGTAGTTGCTATTAGTAGGTAACGACTACTTCTCACAAACAAAAATAAGATTTTTTTTAAATATTTTATATTTTGATATTGGACACTTTAGTTTTGTAATCAAATCATCTCTTTTGTTTTTCTAATCACTGCACTCAGAAATTGGGTTCAATTTAAAATTATAGTTCTATGGTCACACACTTCATTTGTGCTGAGAAACATTCCTGAATGGGTGCCCCAATTACATTTCTGTGCCCATCTATATCGCTTATTCATATTTTTAAAAATGTTATTTAGCTATTTTACATACTGTATGTTAATTAGTTATATGTTGTGTTTATTTTTTTGTCCACTTATTTTTATGATCTGAAATGGATCAAGATTTTGAGAAGAATTATAGAGCTTCTTTCAAAGCTTCTCAATACTGGTCATGACAACCAGTTTCTAGCAAATATTTGCAAATTTATTATAATGGTACCTTAGTTTAATGTGACGTCACAAAATACAAAACAGGTAAAAAAAAAATTCCTGTTGTTGAATTAATATGTGCACAAGTACAGTTAAGAATACTGTCTATTAAAACATAGTCTATAAGACTAGTTCACGTGAACCTTTTTGAACTTCTACTGAGCCTTTATAAAAAAGGACATTATGATGCATATTTAAGTCATGACATATATAATCATATATATATATATATTTGCAATTTCAAGATATTGTTTTGTATTGTTTCATGTAAAGTTTTTATTATTTCTTTGGAGAAGACACAGATTTTTTTTTCTCTCTTTTCCCTTCCCCATCTCTGGGCGTTCAAGGCTGGTCGGTTTCTGGGGGGAAATATGTGATATCGTTTGATATCACATATATTATTCTTTATAGGTAATTAATATGATCCCTAGATAGTTAAAATTTAATATTAACTATCAATATAAAAATCCCCTTTCTATTCCTTTTTGTATATCTAAGTTTTAAATTAATCTACTTTCCTTTTCACATTACTTTAACGTTCCCAGAAAACTCTCTCTCTGCTCTTTTATCTATGTAAATAAAATTAAAAAAAAAGAATATTATTCACAGCCATTTCATTTCGAAAGAGTCATTCTTTTCGCGTTGCATCTGCCTATAAAATTTCTCTCTGTCAGATTTTTAATTTGATCCTTTACTAAGAGATAGTCAAAACTTTGGTTAAACCAGCGGTTAGATAATAATATCCAGATGTACTTTTAAACTTAAGTCGCCTTTCAAGTTACCGCACTCATTCCAATGCTATTGACAGCTTTCGGATTCTTTCTTACTTTCTCACGGACTAACGCTTGGCTAATTATCGCCTATTAGGCTTTTCTTCTAAATTAAACTACCCCATGTATTCCAATGTAACGGTCACCCCTTGGCAAGATCTGTGTCTAACCCAATATCTATATATCGCCAAAACTTTACGAATGAAAATGTGAAACTTATTCACTCTTTGCCTGCTTCTCAGAATGTAAAGATTAAGTTTTGATTGTGTGTAAGGGGGGTCACTCCCAAGGCACTTATGTGTCTCTTCAAATTTTCATTAAAGTTTCCTTATTATGCTACAAGTATTAGTGAATCTTCTGGATCTGAGTTTATTGTGTTGTTTGCGCAATCGTACTCCACTACGGAAAAATCTAAAAATCTCATTTAAGTAGTTCAAATGATATTTCCATTTACTTATCAATATCTCAAGTTTTTAGGGAAGAAGACTCCTGCAACGAGAAACTATATCTCTTTCACAAACTTTGCCAACGAACTCGGTCGAGACATTGCTATGTACTATGCACATTCCTTGTCACATCCAAATCGGTTCATAAATACGTCTATTATCGCGTTACAAATATCAGATCGTTTCAAAATGCCAGCCATTCTAGAAATTCAAAGTGCTACAACTCAACCATTTTTTAAGATAAAGCGAAACTACAAATGTTCCAGAATCTTTGTATCAAGCTCAAACACATAAGAAAAAAATATTTTTCAATGTCTAATTTTTTTGTGCCTCATTTTAAATTTTTAAATTTTTAAAAATTTTAAATGGCCGCCATTTTGAAACAAGATGGCGGATGAGGCTGACTAACGATCTCGGTTGAGTCATTGATATGTACTATGCACATTCTTTGTCACCTCCAAATCGGTTCATAAATACTTGTATTATCGCGTGACAAATATCAGATCGTTTCAAAATCTCAGCCATGCTAGAAATTCAAAGTGCTATAACTCAGCCATTTTTTAAGATATAGACGAAACTAAAAATGCTCCAGAATCTTTGTATCAAGTCCAAACACATAAGAAAAAAATCTTTTTCAATGTCTTTTTTTTTGTGCCTCATTTTAAATTTTAATTAAAAAAAATTAAATGCCCGCCATTTTGAAACAAGATGGCGGATGAAGCTGGCCAACGAACTTGGTCGAGACATTGGTATGTACTATGTACACACGAAATTTTATCCAAATCGGTTTATAAATACGAGAGTTACCGTATGACAAAGATCATATATATATATACATTGGTGTATATATATATATATATATATATATATGAAAGCTACCTAATAAGCTTTGCTAAAATGACGAATTTTGAAGTTTTTTCACTTGCACAACCCCTTCTCCCGCAAGTAAACGCAACATTTCCCTCTAGCCAGACCGTCCATATACATACTACACCATAAAACGTAAGAGCATATAGAGAAATGAGCCTTGCTAAAATGACGTAATTTTGAAGTTTTTTCACCTGCATAACCCCTTCTCCCGCAGGTAAAAGCAACGTCTCCCGCCAGCCGGACCGTCCACATATGTACTACACCATAAAACGGAAGAGCATATGGGTCAATATCTGAAAATTGGACAATTTGCGTCCATTGCCAATAATATTTCATTAATTTTACTAAAACTAAAAATTGAAAAGCGCAATATATTGTAACATTTGTTATACCAATTACCAATGATAAATGGACATATAATGATATATAAATATTTTTTTTAAGCTTTAAACAAGCGAAATCATCATTTTAGTCCCTGTCCCCAGGTACAAATATCCAATATTAAATGTATGCTGTAAAAATTTCTATAAATATTATTAACTTTTGCTATTATATATTTATACCTATATATATAAAATATGGGAAAATGTAATTATCCTTTCTTAGTATAGATTGTATAGTAAAATATTGTAGTAAATATATTTGTCCCTGAGGTTGACCATCATCCCAGTCCCTTTAAACACATATTTAGGTTAACAGATACTAGGTGGCGCTGGCAGAATCATTTCTATTGCAACAGCAACTAAAGTTCAACTAGCCATCATGGATGAAGGTAAGTTGTTTTTCTCTTTGTTTCATATTTAGAAATATTTAGTTTTTGTTCTGAATAGGGATGAGTATTTTTTTATAGCATCATTCATCTCCCCCTATTTAACTTTTTATTTATAAACAAAAAGTTTATTGTAACTTTGTTTACGTAACATACAAATGTCACATGGGATATATAATAATTTACATGTCGGCAAAATGATTCAACAAAATGGCTGTGCAGCTTTTAAGACAAAAACATCACCTCAGTCCCCATCATCTCAGTCCCAATTATTAGACACTGATTATGGTGTTAACAGACACTTTCTTCCATAAAAGTTTATCCTACGCATAAAATATACATCCTTCATCTCAAAAGACTACAGCATTCAAATGACAAACCATGTATCATAGTATATAATTGTATTTGGAAGTTGGTATTTTAATTAAAAAAAAATAAAAATTCTAGAGTGAAATTGTCCAGTTTTCAGATACTGACCCATATAGAAAAATGAGCCTTGCTAATATCAAATGACGAAAACGTCGCTAGCTCTTAGACTATTACTTTCGCTCCAACAATATTAATTTTTTTTTAAACTCGCGAAATTGAATTTCATTTGCCGCTATAATGGCGCAATTATAGTAAAGTGTTTCAACTTTTAAAATTAAAATGCATGTTTTCTTTGGCGCGTGCAATAGGAGTATACGATTTCCTTGACAATACGCAGGAAAATGCAATAAATACAACCAAATGAACTAGCATTTACCGAAAATTTCTTTCGTATGACTTAAAAAAAATCTTTCACTTTATGGATGATATTAATAAGGATTAATTTCAGAATATCAGCAGTCTCTTTTCAGAATAAAACATCATTACAAAGTTTTGTCAGTTAAACAGAAAGCAAACGATTTTTTTTTATTATTATCTTTTCCTAAATTGTTTTCTTGAAATTAAAACTCTGTATTAAAATAGATTTTTTAACCTAAAAAACGAAGATACTACGTCATTTTAAAATTTGTTTAGTATAAAGTTTTTGCATATATATAAGAAAAATTTTCATTCTCCGATTAGAATGACGTCAATTTGAAAAATGCAAAAATATAGCGAGAAAATTTGATTTTCATTGGCTCGTAAAAAATAAATACGCGTATTATCACTTTTTTTTTATTATTGTGACGCTTTTTAGGTTGTGGCAACAGGAAAGATTTAGAAAATTAATAAAGGAGATATTTCTATATTATTAAATTATGGAACGTCATGTCAAGTTTAAATGGGTGCCATTCCTTTAATATTGGATATTTTTTTACCCGACCATCGAAAGGCACATCACTAAATTAAAAGATTTCAAACAAGCTATTACTCATCACTGAATGTTTACTGGTTTGGATTGTAATTGAATTGTTGTCTTTCCATCATGTTTCAAAATGTTAAAAATGCGGCTGAGCTCTACTATACAGCACTATCGTGCTGTATGGTAAAGGACAAACGTGTATGTGAGTAACGCTGGCGTCATTTTTAAGTTGACAACAGCAGGCGATTAAATTTCGCTTTTACTGCAATTTTGTTTAATTTTTTAATTTTTTAATCTTCTAAACACCGCACATTTTAAATTTTTACACCGTTGAATAGAAAAAAAAATTGTACTTACAAATGCAATTTGTTTCAAAGCAGTATTACAATTTGATTGAGAACTGTATACGCATTTTTTACATTTTCTTATTGTTTTTAAAATAATTCTCAAGCATGACTTTTTTAAAACTTTATCACTTGCAGATTATTATGAAAAATAAATCCTTTTGAAATTAACTTAAAATAATTTGTTAAGCATTAATTTTAAGATGATATTTGATAACGAAGTTAAAACTTCATCAATAAAATATAAGTAAAACAGAAATGTAACAGACATGTAATTTAACTACGCATTTAAATAACTGAAACGACAATAATTTAAAAAGACAGCTGTAAATTATGATATCTTTGGCGATTTCTTCGGCGGCTATTCACTCATATGAATATATAGTTTTTAATAAATTTCGAAACTTTATTCTAATTTAAAATTGATACTTTTCAAAATGCATTTTGGTGATGTTAGTGGAGAATATAAATATATATATATATATATGATTTCCCCTTATATTCTGTAACCCGGTAGGTGGTGTGTTTGATCCCCTAGTTATGAATAAAAACATAGTTAAAGTGATCAATGACTTAAGAGAGGTAGAAAAACGACTTTCCTGACGGATATTAAAACAACCAACATATGCAATTTTTATAATTAAACTCAAATGTAAAAATTCCTACATTTCTACACAAAAGGAAATACAGTACAAGTATAATGTTTGGTGCAAAATCATAGGGTTAATATACAGTCATCAGATCACAGCCAAAATTTGGCATAAAAAATGAGCGATTCTGAGAACAATATGGTTAATAGTGTATGGGAGTTTCAAGAATGAAGTTAATGAGGCTACAAACAACGTTCCCTAAAATACATAAATTTTATTGTGAACCCAATTAGGAATCTTTTTCTAAGCATAGTATGGCAGCAAATCCTGTTTAGTGATCTATGTCATAAATCAATCAGCATCTATTTATGTTCAGATATCACAGAATATGGACTTTAATTAAACACAATGCATTACTTCTTGAGATAATGCTATTTGGAAATTGCAGAAAGCCAGCATAAGAGAGCCACCTTTTCGGCAGTAAGCCCCCAACCATAATCAACATCAATTTATGTGAGATAATTAATAAAATTCAGTGCATTCGTCTTTAATATAAAGGTGTTAAGATAATTATGAAAAATGCAGCATAGCAACGCCAATTATACGTCCATACGAAATCAGTACCAATTTTTATATATGATAGTTTGGTTTAATTGCGTGTGATAGTTCTTGAGATAGACAAGTCATAATATTTCTGTCACACAGAAACAGACAGACAGACATTTTCCAAAAATAGTCAAAGTACATTCAGACCATCTCAAAGCATGAAAATCTATTAGAAAACGGAAGTTAAAAATTTTCTCTATTCCAATACAATCTTGTTATGTATTTAAAGAATGTAAGAACATTCAGGGAGCGCCGCATACATAATATTGACGATGGCGACGACCAGACAAATAGATATTGCTTTTACTGATTCTTTTTAAAAATTTTAATTTTTACACCGTCGGCGTCGAATGGAAAAAAGAAAGTACTTTAAATCGCTTCACCGATAGCAGGATGACGGAAAAAGAGTTGCTACCCCAGATTTATCTCGGGGTTTCCGTTCATGCGGTTAACATGCAATTTGTTTAAAAACTGTGACTGAATATACTTATTTTTTATGGATTTTAAATTGTTTTTTCATTATGAATATATTGAAACCTTTGTTTAACACTATTACGAAACGTTAACCCATTTGCACATAAAATAATGGAAAAAATTAATCCATTTTTTTTATTTTTGTTATATTTTATAATCTAATTTCCAAATGCAATTAAGACTTTTGAAGTAAATAAATAAATAAATCAACAATTTAAGAGATATGTAATTGAACTACTTGATTTAAACACTGAAAAAATTCGAAGGGCAAATGTTGCTTAAAATAACGCAATGTTTCGCGATTGACCGATGCCATACAGCTAATACAAAAGTAACAAAAATGTGTTTCGGTGTTGCTGGACAATCTAAGAATGTATACTAAATGTAAAAAACCCATTGGAGTTTTGAAGTGAAAAAGAATTCCATCTATGTTCTGTATACGGAGCAGTATATCGGCATCTTTAAACCCGGGTAACCTGTGTTGGATTGTCTAGTTTTGCTATATTAAAAAGGTGTACCAACTGATATTTTAATTTCCCGTAACAACATATTAAGTAAATATTTTCACCAATTTTAAAGGTAATTTTCGAAATTTGCATGTGTTGTTCGATAGTGAATCTTTCCATGAGTTAATCTCAATGGTTATCGACAAAATAAAATGAAAATCTCTACTTTGGTTTCACCGCGAAAAATATTGGGGTAAAATTTAAAAATGTGAATTGATTTTGATACACTGAATATTTCCAATTTTGATTGAACATTAGCATTACATTCAATTAATCATCTGTGTGAGAAAGGTAATCAATTATTGCCAATGCATAAAAATTCTTCTCTAACAGAAAAACACTTTAATAAAAATACAAGCAACCACTGCTTTGTTTATAAGGGTCATTCTCCTAAAAGTGTACATTTTCAATACAAATTTTTATCGTAAAATATTTTGTTTTTGAAGACAAATGTTATCATTTTCAGAAACTTATCACTTATTGCAAGTAAAAATCAGCAATGGCCAAGATATATTTACTTTTTTCAGAAACACAATTTTTTATTAACATCATTCAAGGAGGTGAATTTCATGCTACAGTTAATGTTCGTGTAGTGAGGCAAAGCATAAAAAAACTATTTATTCTCTTAGTTATATAACTAAGGAGCAACTCTATATCAAACTAAATAATGAATTTATTTGGAATGAATATAAAAATACACAAAAAATTCATCACCCATCTGGAGCTTCTTTTCATCACCCATTTTCTATATGTTATTGAATTCTTCTCTTTTAAAGTTTTGAAGGAATCTTTTCTGATTTACAGTCATTGTAAATTCTTGTTAAGCATTTTTTTTCTGAAATATACCTTTTCATATTAAGATATTCACGGAGGTGATATCACGAAGGTGAGGAACATGCTCTAAATATTAACCTACATATTTTTTTAAGATTTTTTTTTTGTTCTTTAAATCAACATCTATAATTCCATAAGTAATGTATAAGCAACTATCTTAGTGTTGATTCAGTAACCTTGAATTTTCCGTTCACGGATGTGAGAATCTCTAATAATCATGGTTACTTTTTTATAACAAATTCTATTACCTGACTATAAAAACAAATTTCTGATTTATAATTTAACAACAGAAAACATACTGGCTAACTTTAGCATCATGGGAAACAAAATCTGATGATAATTCTGGCATTTTTTAACATGAAAATGCAACTTAATGTTTACTTCATGGACAAACAAAAAATATATATACAAAGAAAGTAATTAACTATGCTAAGTTACTTTGTTCTTGAGATAATAGTAGACAGTTAATAATTATTTAACTATTCACATACTGTGTACTAAGAAAGAAAAAATATGTACAGAAATTATAAAAAAATGTAGGCACACAACACAGTTAGACTTCTTTCAGTTTTAATAGAAAACATAAATTAATTCAAAAATGTTCATGCCAAATACTGAAAAAGGCTTTGTGATTGGAATGGTAAACTTTTTGGATAATGATCCATAAACATTTCCAAAATCAGACTAAACTTCGAAACTGAAATGTCAATATTGCAGAAATGATGAATCCACATTGGAAGAATTTGCAGTGGAATAACAATATTGTGAAATATTGCTTCTATTTTGGTAACGTTTAGAATGTAAAATTGAAAAACAAACAGTCATGGCGAATTATTACTTGAAAGCATTAGAACAATATTTCCAAACTGTAAAAAGCCTAATAGAACGACAATTTTTCATTCCAAAATTTAGACACTATGGCACCAAAATCAATATTAACCGATATTAATTTACTCTTTCAGCTGCAATTTATATAAACTATCGTGCACATGCAAAAGTTTGAAAGTAATTTTAATCCCAACGTTCTATTTGTGTCACTACGGACTTTTTCATATTTATCAGAAACGTATTGTTCATTTAGCACTAGAATATTATCTGAAAAAGGAGTGTGCGGTATGGCAATTTCATAAAAATGGGGAACTTCGAGGTGCGGTGTATTTCTTCGTTTTTATTGCTCATAATTTACCTTCTCATAATTCATTTTCAAATGAAATTTGGTTGAAATTGACTGATTCTTTATGTCTTATTTTGAAACACGATTACTTTTTATGTACTAGGGGGCACCGCCCCCCTGCTCGCTACTCTCACGAACACCCCCCCCCCCCCCCCCACTTCCCCGCTGAATCGCTTAGCGATTTTATTCGGTATCGCGAAGCAATTCCTATTTTCTAGTCAACCCCAGATTATTGTTTGTGCTTAAAAATAATGTAAATAGTTAAATTAATCTCTATTCATAAGCTAATATTAGTTTTTGTTGCATTGAAATATCTCAATTTGTTGATTTCCTGCAAGCAAGTAAACCCTTTTGTATTTCAATGGGAGTCTATGGAAATTTGCCGAAATATTGGAAATAGCGCCAAGTTGGCGTCACTATTGGCGACTAATTTTGGTCGCCAAATTTGGTGATATATCGCCAAGTTGGGGGCAAACTTGGCGACAGAGCCGGCTCTTCCTTGGTAACTTCCCTTAGAGCGTCATAAAGCTCTGACCAATCAGATGCATTCCACGGTATCTACGCAGATTTTCATTGGTCCATTTTTAAAGCATTACTTTTTTTTATATATAGAAGGATACCAACAATGTACATCTATTTGTTTGCTGCATTAATTCTAAGAATTAACAAAACTAGTACAACCATTGTAAACTTTGCGAGAAATTAAAAAGAAAAAATAGATTTTTTCGTTTTTTTAATTGTATTTTTATGTTTTTTTAACTTCGCATTAATCATTCCTAATTAGGTTTACTTGCAAGTGTTCACATCATGAATTACAATGTTCTTAGAAGTGAACATGTATATCACTAAAGATTTTAGGAACGCTGCTGCGTAAAATCACATTTGCTAAAATGCATCAATTGGTTATTGGCTTAAAATTACGGAAATGAATTGTAAGATACCAAACTATAGCGTTCTTTTAAAATCTATCAACGGAAATAGAGATCTTTATTTTACGATGAATGTAAAGTTAATATAAAATGAAAAGGAATAGTAAGATATGTTCTGTAAGAATATGCTCGGAATTGTATTATAATAATTTGTCGTCCATAACTAGCGAAGAAAAACAGTTAAAAAACTTGAAGTTTTAAATTTATTATAATTATTTTCTGAAATATTTTTTCTGTACATAATTTAAGTAATTTTCCGACATAAAAAGAAAAACAAATTGTAATATTTTGGTTATATCGCTCACCCACAAGAAACGTCACGCATCTCGCAAAAATTCATTTTGCGTTTTATTCCACTAATAGGTCTGTCATAGCTGTGTCTTGCTACACAAAAAGTTTCATAAGTGTAGCTATTTGGAAAATCACTTTGTTACGCTATTTGTCCATTCGTGACCACATAAGAGGGGTGGATTGTGTGGGAAGGTAAATTTACCCAATCCTCCAAACCTCATTATATGTCTTCATTCTTAAGGGTTTTACACTTTTAAGCACGTTTTTACAACTGCATGCAGAACTGAGTGCTATAATTTCATGACACAGAAAAATCATGCAAATTTTCTCCCTTTTGCCTGTCCTGTGAAATTTACTTTTGTCGAGATGTTTCACTTTTCTTGCGGATGTGCGATATGTTGTACAGTTTATATAACCTTCTATATATATAAAAAAGTTTTGATTTGGAAATGGACCAAGGAAAATCTGCGTAGATATTCCGGGTAGATCGGCATCCAATTTGAATGCTTAAGCATGGCCTTTCATCGTTAATATTAAAAAAACTGTTCCATACAAAATATGAAAATCGGTGGTATTATAGAGAAATGTTTGATAAACACGCTGATGCAGACAGTTTTCAAATCGAAGAATTATTTTAAGAGATATTTAATGCTAAAGTTGGGCAAAATCGTTCCATTAAAAAAGTTTTATTGGAGCAAAAACTAAACATGAGAATTTAATCATTTTTAGATCATTTTATACGTTATAAGTTCCCGGTGTGCAGATTGAATTTATTTTTCTTAATTAACTCATTTTTGAGGTTTTATTTCAATTTTAAATTCAAATTTTCAGCATTTCGAGAGACATTTCTCTCTATTCTAAAAAAAAGTAACTACCGCTGTCACCGCCGCCGCCGCCGCCGGTTTTGAATTTTTTGTGACCGGAGGTCTTTCTTCGATAATATTAAGAAAAATAATGCATACAAAAATATGAAAATCGGTAGTATTATACAGAAATGTTTGATAAACACGCTGATGCAGACAGTTTTCAAATCGAAGAATGATTTTAAGAGATATTTAATGCTAAAGTTGGACAAAATCGTTCCACTAAAAAAGTTTTATAGGAGCAAAAACTATACATCAGAATTTAATAATTTTTAGATCATTTTATACGTTATAATTTCCCGGAGTGCAGAATTTATTTAATTTTTTAATTTGACTCATTTTTTGAGGTTTCATTTCTATTTTAAATTAGAACTTTCAGCCTTTCGAGAGATATTTTTTACTTATTTTAGAAAATTGTACTAATTTAACCTGTTGCCACCTGTATAAACAACGGAAACAATAATGTTTGCTTAAAATTAAAAAATTATTTACACGTGACTATTATAAACAGAAAAAATCATTTGGAATTAGAATTAAATAATTATGTAGAAAAAGCAGGAACTTATTAAAAATTACGTCATAAAAAGTATACACGTGAAATTTAAAAGAGAAAGGATATTGTAAAATAATAAATTCATTAACATGCGTTAGAAGTCTTAAATAGGAGAAATTACGTCATATTTACGTCACTTTACAGTTATTACATAAAAGGAACACAAAATAATATTACAAAGCAGTTTAAATTTAGAAATTGCGCTAGACATTTATCTGATATTTTGAGAGGATCTTTTCAACTATTTTTGTTAGCAAAGCGCAAATAATATTTCCTTTCTAACAAAATTATTTTTACATGAATATTTAAAAGAGAAATAATAGCTTGGTCAAAATTACGTCAGATTAAAAACGATTACTTTAAAATGTCTCATTTAAAAGAACTTTCTTTTCGCTTTGTTAAAAAATACCAGGAGACAAAGACTCTGTTTACTTAATTCCTTTTATATTAGCTAATTTTGAAATATTGTTACACGTATCTACGTCATCAAGTTATTTTTATTTCGAAGTTTTATTTGTATTTTTATTAATGTTGTACTAATTTATTTGTTCTTTCGTTATTTAAAATAAAAATTATGCCAATTTGTATAATTTGGCGAAATTGGTCGACTGGATAATCAAGTAGTACCGCAGCGGATTTGGCGTTAAAATTCCCCAATCAAAGAGAAATGAATAGAAATCCGTTTATAGGGAGATCGCCACTGTTTTTTAAATTATAATTCAATCTTTCGAAATCTTTTTAAAGCCGATCAAATTAGCGTGCATTTAGAGTCTGCGGTGTCTGGACGGGGGTTGGCGAGCGTAGCTCGTAGGGGGCCGAGCCCCCTAGTTTTACAAATTTTAGAAAATGTTATTTATTTAAACTGTTGCCAGTTGTATAAACAGCGCAAACAATAATGTTTACTTCGAATTAAAAAATTATTTACACGTGATTATTACAAACAGAAAAAAAAAACTTTAAAATTAGAATTAAATTATTACATGTTAAAAGCAGGAAAATAACGTCATAAGAACCATAGGCATAGATGTCATATATACGCCCCATATTGGCGCAATTTTTTTCCGACGCCAATTTGGCGAAAACATTAATAGCCTAAACAACAACATATGGGTTACCATATCAAGCAAAATAACGACACTTTAGCACCAGTTAAGTACCCGTTGCGTATATGAAATTGGCGTCAGAAAAAAATTGCGCCAATATGGTATACGGCATCTGTGCCGAACGATATTTGCACTTGAATTTTAAAAGAGAAACAAAATCTTAAAATAAAAAAAATTCATTATTATGCGTTAAAACTTGTAATTTGAGGAAATTACGTCATATTTAAAATGGCAAAAAATATAGCCAAACAATTTAAATTGAAAAATATATTTGCGCGAGATATTTTGAGATAATCTTTTCAACTATTGTCGTGAATTCGAAGACAGCGCAAATAATATTTCCTTCTAACAACAAAAGTATTTTCACGTGAATATTTAAGAGAAATAAAACTTTGGTGTAAATTACGTCAGATTTGAAACGATACATTTAAAATGAATTATTTAAAAGAACTAGCTTATAGCGCTGTTAAAAAATACAGGGAGACAATGACACTGTTTACTTAATTCATTTTACATTAGCATATTTTCAAATGTTTAACTAATTTTTTTAATTAAATATGAAAACAGCCATTGTATCTCTTAACAGCAGCAGATTTGGCCTTAAAAATCCCCAATCCAAGGAAAAACGAATGGAAACCCGTTTACAGAGAGATCGCTGCTGTTTTTTTAAATTTTAATTCAATATTTTTAAAGCCGATCAAATTATCGTGCTTTTTGGATTTTGGTGTGTCTGAACGGGGGGTGGCGAGCGTAGCTCGTAGTGGGCAGAGCCCCCTAGTTATTGTACAATAAACTTCCTGTTTGTAATTAAATGCATCTCAAATCAGCGACCATGGTCATTCGTAAATTACGAGTTCAGAAGAAAGTGAGGACTACAAAAGTAACTTTAACAGCGATAGACCTCATAAAGCTTGTTCGACTGTTTGAGGGAAGTAGAACGCTATAGGATTGTGTAAGATTCGGGAAGCCATGTGCCATGTCTAATGAAGACACATTCACCGCATGTTGCAGCCGAAATGGAAGCATTAGTGTCCAATTAAGCTGCAGTGATCAGCAGTGCTCTTGAAGCTGTCAGACGATTTGGCTTATCACAATCCTCGGTACGCAATGTTCTTCATGGAATCCTTGAACTATACCCATACAGATTGCAGTAGAAATTTTACAGCGGATACCGAAGATAGGAAAGCTTTTGCGAGGTAGGCTTTCTCCAAAATCGAATACAATCCCAACTAACATCTTGAGGAGAAATAAAGCTCATTTTTTGCTACATGGAGATGTTAATACTCATAACTGCCTAATCTTGGCGACATCTACGCCAAGTGAGTACAAATAGAAACTATTGCATTCTCCAAAATTGACAGTATGGTGTGGGTTTACAGGTTCTTTCATCATAGAACCTGTATTCTTTGAAACGCAGTGCCAAGTAATTGTGTGGAAAACAGCAAAGGTTAATCCGCAGCGTTATTTAACTGCAAGTTCGGCCACCTAGTCACATTGCTACACCGATGAAGGCATTCCTGATACAGACATTCGAGGAAAACAAAATCATCAACAGGAGTTGCAGGTTCCAATGGCATCCTCGGTATCCAGATTTGACACGGGCAGATTTCTGGGTACGTGTATATTTGAAATCTCTGGTGTATCGATCCGGTACATCCGATCTGTCAGAATTTAAAGATGCCATCCACCGAGAGGCGTCATGTGTACATCTAGACCTGCTGCACTCTGCCGTTGTCAGATTTTCGAATCGTCTGCAATGTGTTATACATTCTTGTGTTGATCATTTGAACTCATAGACCTGTAATAAACGATTTGGAGGTCTTCTGTTCCTTATTTGCGTATATTTTCTTTGACGTATATACGTTAGGGCCACCAATCGGCTGTTTTTAGAGGGGTTTTTTTCCTATCTTAAAATAATTCCCGTGACCTAAGCAATGCTTGGTCCATGCAAATTTTGGTGAATTTTTAAAGTTTCTACGGACTTTTTTCCCAATTGATATTTTAAATTTACAAAAATAGATAGGTTCATGAAAATCACTTGGTAAAGTTGGGAATAACATATGAAACTTCTGAAAATGAAACTTCACCCTTAATATTAAATGTGTAATCATTAGTTTAATTATTAATCAAGAGATATACGATGTATGTGTATAATTTCCAAAATAACTTTTTCTATTCTAAAATGTAAAATAGTTGAAAATAAGTGAGTAAATGTACACTATATAATAATGAAACACTGTCTATACAATGTATTCTGTTAATGTCAAAGTGAACTTATTGAGTTTTACCATATTGCCACCGGAAGAAGAAGGCTTTTACAGACGGGTTTTTAATTAAAATTAATAAAATTAAGGATATGATTTCACAGCGTTGACTTAAATTTCTTATAAATGGAATATGTATTCAAATATTAGGATTCATCAATTTAACTTTTATAAATGAGGTAAAAATTTAATAGGATATAAAAATCCATTTTGTAATAAATATTTTTTTAAATAGTTCAATATATTTTTATATAGCTAAAGTTCTCTGTTAAATTTACATTTTCTATGTAGAACGTTAAAGAAATTATTACATTTAGTTGTAGTAGATAAAATATTTGCATCGATTGAATAGCATAGCTTTTTGATCATGATAAGAATTACAGTTGTTTTATTATTTATTTATTCAACCTCATTTTTCCGCTCTAGGGATTTGTCTGATATAGTATTGCATGCATGTTATATAAGTATCAGGAATAGAAACTTTTATACGACATGCACTTTGGATGATTACATATAACCCAGCATGAGAAAAAATATTTTCGCAATTCTATTACTGTTTTGGCGATTGTCAAAAGTATTATTCACAAAGATAATTTTGATTACTAATTTTAATTAATAGATATATTGATTTATAATTATTGTATACAATCGCACAATATAGAAATAATGAAAATTTTTCAATAAGAGAGAATTCACGGTAAAAGGAATTCCGTATATATACGGATAATTTTGTGTGAAATTTCTGTCGTTTAATGGAAACTTATTATTAGAAGTCCCACATATGTCCGAAATAAATAGAAAGTTTCCTTTTCATCATTAGTAGTTGAATGTTAAAAACAAAAATATTCCTCCAATGAATCTGAAATATTCCTTTTCAAATTGGAGAAAACGGAAAATATCAGTTAAATTTCCGTAATAGAGGTTTTTCCTATAACCAGGACGTTGGACTTGACAAAGTGGTGAAGGGAATAGAGTAAAGCTGTACAAGGCGGCGTCCGCGGGCTAGTCCAGGCAATAGGGAATTTTACCTAGCAAAATTAATGGTAGTACTAGAAATCGGCTTTCTGGATGTTTTTTGGGTCGCTGAATCCGAATTTGTAACTTCCCACCAAAATTTCCCCCGGCAACCTCCCCAAATTTTGGTAAAAAGACCCCACAAAAGATTTTTATTAAAAAAAATCATTTTTTTATTGTTTTAGAGAAAAAGTATCTAGAAATTCAGAAAGTAGACAAAATTTCCAACAAATTAGATATATGACATTATGACTTAGGATGAAGGGGAAGGGGGGATCTGCCTCGGAATATGCGCGCGGTGCTGCGTAAACTAAGCTGCGAAATTCCACTTAATCCCTCACACGTTTACATTCGCCCTCCCATCTCCCTTCCGAAGAACTTTCTCTATAAGGTTTACTTTAAGATTTTTGGGTCGCTGAATCCGAATTTTTAACTTTCCCACAAAAATCCCCCCCCCCCCCGAAACCACTCTCAAATAGTTGTTTTCAACTTAAATTTCTTATTGTTTTAGGGGAAAAGCATTACGAAATTCAGAAACTAGACAAAATTTGCAACAAATAGGATATATGACATTATGAATTAGGATGAACGGGGGGGGGGGGCTGCCTCGGAACATGCACTGCGGCGCTACGTGCACTAAATGATATCCAGGCAATAGGGGATTTTATCTGGCAATATTAATGGTAGTACTGGAAATCGGCTTTCTAGATGTTTTTTGGGTCGCTGAATCCGAATTTGTAACTTCTCACTAAAATTTCACCCGGCAACCTCCCAAAAAATTGATTTTTTGAAAAAAATTGGTTTTTGAGAAAAGCGCGCGGGGAATATTCCGGGGCAGCCCCCTCTCTCCCCGTTTATCCTACGCCATAATGACATCTATCCTATTTGTTGCAAATTTTGTCTAGTTTCTGAATTTTGTAATTCTTTTCCCCTAGAACAATAAGAAATTTAAGTTAAAAACAACTATTTGGGGGGGGGGGTCGGGGGGGAAATTATCGGAGTAAGTTGAAAATTCGGATTCAGCGACCCAAAAAACTTAAAGTAAACCTTATAGAGAAAGTTCGGAGGGAAGATGGGAGGGCTAATGTAAACGTGTGAGTGGTTAAGTGGAATTGCGCAACTTAGTCCACGCAGCACTGCAGCGCATGTTCCGAGGCAGATCCCCCTTCCCCTTCATCCTAAGTCATAATGTCATATATCTAATTTGTTGCAAATTTTGTCTACTTTCTGAATTTCTAGACACTTTTCCCCTAAAACAATAAAAAATGGAATTTTTCAATAAAAACCTTTTTTGGGGTGCTTTTTACCAAAATTTGGAGGTGTTGCCGGGGGAAATTTTGGTGGGAAGTTACAAATTCGGATTCAGCGACCCAAAAACATCTAGAAAACCGATTTCCAGTACTACCAATAATTTTTCTAGGTAGAGTCCCTATACGGTCTCTATTGCCTGGACTAGGCACCATGTTGCTCTTTGAAGGTTTTGACTCTCTTTTGTATATCACTAAGTTTTTATAAGGGGAAAAAGTCCATTTTAAAGAAAGTTTTTTATATAAATAATATTTAAATAATTTTTTAATTATTATATGAGCAATTAAGGTTTATGGCTTTTTTCCTCTACAAAATCTTTTACCTAGCTCAGTAATCATTACGATTTCAAAAATGTCATTGTAAATTTGCTACAATTCATTTTATCTTTTCAAATTATTTTTGCATAGAATTCCTGAAAGGTAGAGACCACATATGGCTACTTCTATTAGATGTATGTACATCGTATAACACATGTGTAACATATAAGACTTCCGCTAATCAGGCCTTAAGTACCGCAGGGAAAAACTTCCAACAGTATTTCCGAATAATAAATGTTCTCCATATTTATCACAGATATTCTGCATTTAAATTAGGCAAAGATTATTATACAAAAATACTGGTGGAAGTTAGCCCATGTGGTAATCAGGCTCTGCCACTACAAAATTGAGATAAAATGGTTGCATGTTTCAAGATATTTCAAGTCCCGGGCGCCCTTCATTTGTTTGCAACCCGGTGAGGTTGTTCCCCTTGTTTACTAGAACGTTGGACAGGCCTGGAATAGAGCATTCATCCTCCGAGGGAGAATATCAAAGTTCAAATCCTCGGCAACGCGATATAAAACAGGCATGATAACTGGCAATACAAATACCTGTTTCCTATAAATGAGCATCAGTATATATAATTATTATATAGTGTTTTTAACCATTTGAAAAAAATGGTTATTGTCCTCTGTCAGAGTAGGAAATCAAAAACATATCTGAAGCGTTTTATTGGTTGAATCCGCATTTTATCAGTTTTCTGATTGGTGTATACAGTAATCTGTATTTTCCCTATACTTTCAACAGAGATGGATACTTCTGTTGCCACTATGGCAAAGTAATAAAAACTACAAAAAACTTAATAACTCAGAAACAAATTGAGATACAGCTTTCAAACAAATTGCATTTAAAAATACATTTTTATCTCCATACGACGATATAAAAAGTAATATTTTGGGATGTTTAGAAGTTTAAGAATAAAATTTCATTTAAAAGGTAAATCTGACGATGCAAAAGCCTTTTTCCGAACAGCCAACGAAATGCTTAGCTAATACGTAAGTTTTAGGTGGATAATACGTAAGTTTCAGGAAATCTGAACAGTCGCGGGTGATTTTTGTCGCTTGCAATTTTGACGTGTAATAACACTATTAATGTATTCATTTCGTACGTAATGTATGATCAACTCCGTGCGATTTTTTATGTCTTAAATTTTTACCTTTGAAAAAATCATTTTCTAAATGGTCGTTGTAATTTCTTAAATTCCTTTTTAACACTTTCCATCAAAGTTGAAAATTGTTTATGACTTCGGTTTGTCTGTCCGTCTGGCCGTCTGTCCGCGCTCTAACTCTCGTAAATATACTCGGATCGTTCTGAAATTTTTGGATGTTATTGACCTCTACCATAGCACGATCCCTATTTCAAATAAAAGTTTCTAGCATGTTTAGTTCATTTACAGGGACAGTCAAAAGTTTTCCGTTACATTACGGCTAATAAGATAAAATCGTTTCAAATGATTTTTAATGGTGTTACACTCTTTGAAACATAGTAAAATTGATATTCATTTATGAAGCCCACTAAAATATGCATTTTGTTGAATATGCGGTGCAAAGAATAGTTATTGTTCATTTACAGGGCCACACAAAATAATTCCGTTCATAATGGTATAGGGGAAATTGTTTGCGGTGTATTTGAAAAGATTTCAGATACTATATCGTATCCGAATTACTGTATATTAGTAATGATTGCTAGAAATCCATTTTTAATTATGATATGTGCTTTTTTAGGGATTCGTTCATCTGACGAAACCCCATTCGTCTCGCTCCTCTGTCTGTCTGCCTGTCCGTCAGTCACGGAGCCCGTTCTCAGAACATGTTGGAGACTTGAAATTTTGCATAGTTACAGCTGAACACCACACATCATACGACAAATCATAAAAATTTGAAAAAGTCGTACATTTAGCCCTTTGGGCTCCCACATGTGTATTTTAAACAATTCTTTCTAAGTGAGCCCTAATTAGGTTGGAGGCGTGAAATTTTGCATAATTAGAGCTGAACACCGCACATCAAATGACAAACCATAAAAGTTTGAAAAAGTCGTACATTTAATCCTTTGGTCTCCCACATGTGTATTTTAAACAATTCTTTCTAAGTGAGTCCCTAATTAGGTTGGGGGCGTGAAATTTTGCATACTTATAGCTGAAACCGCACATCAAATGACAAACCATAAAAGTTTGAAAAAGTCGTACATTTAATCATTTGGTCTCCCACATGTGTATTTTAAACAATTCTTTCTAAGTGAGTCCCTAATTAGGTTGGAGGCGTGAAATTTGACATACTTATAGCTGAAAACCTCACATCAAACGAAAAATCATAAAATTAAAAAAAAAATCGTACATTTAACCCTTTGCGCTCACACAAGTGTATTTTAAACAATTCTTTCTAAGTGAGCCCCTATTTAGGTTGGAAACGTGACATTTTGCATACTTATAGCTAAACACCTCACATCAAACGACAAATCATAAAATTTTGAAAAAGCCGTACATTTAACCCTTTGAGACCCGACATTTATATTTGAAACAATTCTTTCTAAGTGAGCCCCTATTTAGTTTGGAGGCGTGAAATTTTGTAGCTGAACACCACATATCATACGACAAATAAAGAAAATTTTGAAAAAGCCGTACATTTAAACCTTTGTGCTGCTACATGCGTATTTTAAGCAATTCTTTCTAATTGAGCCCCTTATTAAATTGAAGATTTGAAATTTTGCATTCTTATAGCAGAACACCTGAGGCCACGAGACAAATCATAAAATCTTGCGAAAAAGTCTTACGTTTAATCCTTTGAGCAACCACGTATGTATTTTAAGCAATTACTTCTAAGAGAGGCCCTAATTAAGTTGGAGACATGAATTTTTGCATACGTATAGCTGAATACCTCAGACCACACGGCAAAACATAAAAATTTCAAAAAGTCTTATATTATTTACTCCTCCGGGCTCTAATTTGTGTATTTTAAGCAATTTTTCTAACCTCCGCCCTTTCACCCAGGGAGCACTTTTCCAACGTTTGCCGACACACCTTTGACCATTCTTTCATATTATGCGCCATAGCCTTACATATTTTTGTTCCACTTTTTACCGCCAGGGGCGCCTACATATCTCGAGTGGTTCGAAAAAAGTTCAAATGAGCGAAAGGAAAACGTTCTAAAATATTCTAAAATACGATTTATAAGAAAATTTTGAAAAAGCCGTACATTTAACCCTTTGATCCGCGACATTTATATTTGAAACAATTCTTCCTAAGTGAGCCCCTATTTAGTTTGGAGGCGTGAAATTTTGTAGCTGAACACCACATATCATACGACAAATAAAGAAAATTTTTAAAAAGCCGTACATTTAACCCTCTGTGCTGCTACATGCGTATTTTAAGCAGTTCTTTCTAATTGAGTCCCTTATTAAATTGGAGATTTGAAATTATGCATTCTTATAGCAGAACACCTGAGGCCACGAGACAAATCATAAAATCTTGAGAAAAAGTCTTACGTTTAATCCTTTGAGCTACCACATATGTATTTTAAGCAATTATTTCTAAGAGAGGATTTTTTGTGAAAGAAACTTAAATTGACATGTGTATTACTTTTAAGTTTTAATTATTCGCATTGAACAGTTTCTGCAAAATTCGAAATTTAAAAGGGTGCAAGAACAATATAATTTCAAAAATTGTGATTTTTGTACTAGTGCTAAGACTAGAAAATTTATATTTGGCATAAGATTTACTTTTAATGCATAAATGTTCACTAAGAACGATTTCTAAAAGTAACGATATTCAAAGGAATAAAATGAGAGGTAAACGTTCTAAATTACAACATAATTCGAATTTGTATGGTAAGAAACTTAAAATTTAGTCGATAGTTTCTTTTAAGATGTAAATGGTCTGTGTAATCAGTTTATACAGAATTCGAAATTTAAAAATTTGAAATAAGCGGAAAACATTCTAAACACTTTCTGAATTACTATTTATTTGTGTAAGGTGTAAAAACTTAAAATTAGACATGGCTGTTACTTTTAAGATGCAAATGCCCCCAAAGAACTAGTTTTACAACATTCGAAATTTAAAAGTGTACAGAAGCAAAAATTGTTTTAATTTTATATTTCTGTGATACTTTTGTGTCTAAAAGAATGAAATATGGCCTGGTGGTTATTTTTAAGATGCGAGAACGGTTTCGAAAAAATTGGAAGTTTAAGAGGTTCAAATGAGCGAAAGGAAAACGTTCTAAAATATTCTAAAATACGATTTATAAGAAAATTTTTAAAAAGCCGTACATTTAACCCTTTGAGCCCCAACATTTATATTTGAAACATTTCTTTCTAAGTGAGCCCCTATTTAGTTTGGAGGCGTGAAATTTTGTAGCTGAACACCACATATCATACGACAAATAAAGAAAATTTTGAAAAAGCCGTACATTTAAACCTTTGTGCTGCTACATGCGTATTTTAAGCAATTCTTTCTAATTGAGCCCCTTATTAAATTGGAGATTTGAAATTTTGCATTCTTATAGCAGAACACCTGAGGCCACGAGACAAATCATAAACTCTTGAGAAAAAGTCTTACGTTTAATCCTTTGAGCTACCACATATGTATTTTAAGCAATTATTTCTAAGAGAGGCCCTAATTAAGTTGGAGACATGAATTTTTGCATACGTATAGCTGAATACCTCAGACCACACGGCAAAACATAAAAATTTCAAAAAGTCTTATATTATTTACTCCTCCGGGCTCTAATTTTAGTAGTTTAAGCAATTTTTCTAACCTCCGCCCTTTCACCCGGGGAGCACTTTTCCAACTTTTGCCGACACACCTTTAACCATTCTTTCATATTATGCACCATAGCCTTACATATTTTAGTTCCACTTTTTATCGCCAGGGGCGCCTACATATATCGAGTGCTATCGGCTCAATCCCCTCGACTAATATATCTACGGATAGTATATGAAACGGAGCTTCGTTCGGATAGGGGTTTGTTTAAAATAGAGTGCGCCCCTGGTTGCGAAATGTGGAACTAACAGATTTTTCAAAAGGATAAAGTGTTTTGAAAGGAATATAAAACGAAATCCTCTGTGCAATCTGTGATCACACTTAAATACTTGTTCACTACAATTATGCATACTATTAAGTGCGTATAAATGCTATAGTTCATATACAGAGCTACAGAAATTAATTCGTAAAGGTTACTAAGTATGAGCATAAATTGCTTAAAGTTGGGTTTTCAAGAAGTTATGGATTTTTACACTGAACTGAATTTTGTGTACTAGGAAATATTTGTAGAATATAGATAAAATTATAAAGGGCCACGCAAAGAGTTGGATACATGGCCGTCTATTGGTGATAATTTCTGGAAATGTAATATCAGTAGTTTTAAGCCTGTTTTAGTTTGAATTGAATTTTAGCTAAAAAGTGGCATGTAATAAAGATACTAGGTAAACTACAGGGCTGTACAAAACTATTCAAGTATGTCTCTATCTATTAGTATAAATTGCTGAAAGATGAATTTCAACCTGTTATGCATTTTCTTGCTAAACGAAAATTTCCCATTATATAGTATATATATATCAACATACAGGTCGAATACACGGCTGTTCAAAAGAATTGGAATATATATTTGGCTATGGACGGTAATTATTGAAATCAGATTTTTAAATGTTTACTTAGTTATCTTATTTATCTTATTTCCCTAAGTAACGAAGTTTCGTTAAAGCTTCCAGGGAGTGTTTTTAAAGTGTTTCATAATCTGTGCTGTACACATGATTTTACTTACTTGTTTTTCTTTTTACATTGTGTTATTACACATATTTATTTTTAAACATTTCAGTGTCCTGAACAGATGTATCCGTTCACTAAGCTACGGTTTTCAGTGTAATAGAAGAGTTATTTAAATTAAAGGAATTTTACAAATATAATTTAGTTTTAAAACATTGAGTAATGGTAAATAGTGTCAAGGATTATATTCACGTACGCAATTAATAGTTTTATATCAAATTGGAAGAATCATCATTTATTTGCATTTTTATAATTTAACAGAGAAAACAACATTGAAATTTTACCCTTTTGCTTGGCAAAGAATATGTTAAAACCAGAACTTTCCGAAAAATGTTCAATGAGACAATGATGGAGTATCAAAACGCAAGTTTTTTTTTTACCAGTATATTTTCCATTTTTTCAAGGTTTTTTATGGTGTGCCTTGAAAGGAATGTTGTATAATATCTAAAGATAACACTAAAAACAGATAATTATAATTTTATATTTTGAAATACATATATAAATACATACATAGATAAATAACAATATATTTCTGAAGAGTAGCATGCCTCTTTGTTTGAAAAGAAAGATGTTTAAAAATGTGTTTTGCCTGCACTAACTTATGGAGAGAAAACATGAACGCGAACAAAATGGATGGTACAAAGATTACAAACGACACAACGAAGTATGGAAAGAGGTATGCTAGGCATAACTAGAAGAGACAGAAAGAGAATAACCTTGATAAGAAGTCAAACGAAAGTTTTCGGTATCATCGAGAGAAGTAAACGGCTAAAATGGAAATAGTCTGGGTACATTGCAAGAAGACCAGACCATAGCTGACGTACAAACACTCGACAATGGTATCCCAGAGATATAAAATGGCGAAGAAGGTGTAGTAAAGTAAGATGGAGTGACGAAATTGGAAAAGTGGTCTGAGTTAATTGGATGACTAAAGCACAATTGGAGACCTACATACAGCAGGATAGAAAATGGTTGATGATGATAATGAGGGTATAATAATTGCACCATCAGTGTAAAATATATTTTAACGGTAGCGATTTAATCTCATTGAAGGGTGGAGGGATATTTTTTAAACCATTTAATTTTAAACAACGTACGTATAAAAAAATTAACAAAATTTTACCTTTATAATTGTGGTGGGAAAAAAAAAAAGCTTCAAAATTGCCATGTCATATTTGGAAGTAAAAACTTCTTAAAATTCTGTTGTGAATTCAGTATTACAGAAACACAATTACTTGCCCCTGTCAATTTGAATTATTGATATTATTGAATTATTGAAATTATCGAATTATCGAAATTGTTGAAAATTTGGAAGAATTTTTATGCAGCTATGTTTCGATTATACCATATGTAATCTTAGATGTTTAGAATAAACTGCGTTTTATGCTAAACTCCATTGCTTTGAAAATTGAATTTCATCGTATTTCACCGTATATCATTCTACGGCATAACACTTGAATGCAAAATTTGGGTTGTGCCATGCTTTTTAGATTTTGATAATTTATTCTTATGTATTTTGTAGCGCTGAATAGGAAAACGACCTTCATTTTTATCAGTCACGGTAAGATTATTCGCATATCGTAAATTTCAAACTGAAAAAGTTAAAAAATAGCGAAAATCTCATACTATAAAATATATGAGATGGTTACGTTTTTTAGCTTTTGATAAATGATACTTATGTATGTTGTAGCAGTAAATAAAAATGACCTTCAATTTTCTAACATCATGTCAGTATTTTTCTGAAATTGCAAATATTTAAATTTTTAAAAAAGTTGAGATATTGCTAAAGTCTGATAGAATAAAAAAGACGTAAAAGTTTTTTTCATAATAATTTATTAATCTTTTGGCTTCTATATATTTTTACAGCGAAACATGTAAAATATTGAATATTTAAAATCTTTACAATTGTATTCAATGTGTTTCTTTGGACCTCTGATGCTCTGCTTCGCGCTTTTCATTTTATGTCCTCTGTGGGGGTCATCTCAGTGTAACATCATGAAGTAAAGAGATAGATGGAGATGCAGCATGCCGTAAAAACGGTTTGCAATATGATGCGATTTATCGCTCAAATTTAAAGGCCCTCATTAGGCTCAAACAAAACAAGCACGTGAAACAGGGACCGACTTCCTTGACATCACCCGTGCATTTTTTTTGTAAGTGAAAATGATGTGCTTATATTTAAGCATTCTGAAGTATCATTTCGTTGTATTACCAATTAAAAACTGTATAACTAAAAGTTTTCTTTTTTTCCGAATCCACGTGGTTGTGCTTGGGCGGAATGTAACGGATTTTACGGTTGCATTTTTGGCGTCACCCCCAGCCACCACACTTCATCTCTATTCTTTCTCTTTACTCTATGGTGTAACATCCAACAGTAGTCCGTCATCTTGATGAGCTATTTAACGATATCAATTACCTCTGCAATCTCGTAAAGGCCAGTTACGTCTAAGATGGTACCACAATTAACTCATGTATTTTATAGTCACATTTTCGCTATTTAATTTACTTTTTAACTTTGAAATTTACGATTTGCGAAAATTCTTGACGCTATGGCTAACAAGTAATATAAAAATTTTGTTTTTAAAGTCAATCCCTACTTAGGCCATCAAAGAAAAATTTAATATAATCAAGCTAATATGAGTTTTTGTTGCATTAAAATATCTCAATTTGTTGATTTTCTATAAGCAAGTAGGTTTACAATGGAACTCTATGGGAATTTGGCGAAATATTACAGATATCGCCAAGTTGGCGTCACTTTTGGTGACTCATTTTGGCCGCCAAATTGGGCGATATATCGCCAAGTTGGCGACAAACTTGTCGGGATTTGGCGACAGAACAGGGTCCCATGGTAACCCTTATTGAAAATACTTTCATTGAAATTCAATAACCAATGGCGGCCATTTTGTTTCCCATGCAAAACTAAAATTAATTAATTAAAATTTAATTAATTAATTAATATTTGAAAAAACTTTATTAACATCAATTGTCATCCAGTACAAGTTTAAAAAAATTATTTCAACCTGATAGGATGAATAATGAGTATTTTATTAACGATTGAAAATTTGTACAAGATAAATATATAAATATATAAATAAATATAGGGAGAGTGTGAGCTATAGTAGGAATTGAAAAATAAAGACCAATTTTGGACTCAGTGCTAACAATGCATAAAAATCAATCATCAAAAGTTAAAAAGCATAAACAACGCAGGCTTGTGTAATTGTTTAAATTTTTAACTTTATCTTGCCTTCCTATCTATCCCTAATTTTTAATCATCCATTATTTAAAATACAAATAACTTATAAGCCATAGCGCGGTAGAGGTCTAAGGACGTCGGCACAGAAATCGATTCTAAAACTTATTCCATATATACAGAGTTTGAAAATCACTGCATTCGAATTTAAATAAAGTATTTGTAATGTGAAAATACTCAACAACAATTTTACTCAAAAGAATTTTTAATGTCACAGAGGAATTCTGATACGATTTCTTAACATTAGTTTCTATAAAATTTAACACATAAAATAAACACCAAAATGCATGTTTACCATTAATTCACATCCATTCAATGACATAAAATCTACGAATGTTACATAACATTTCAAAGTAAATGTATCATTTCAGACATACGCGAATATTTTCTTTAAATTTACAACGTCATGTGCACAAATTTTACGGCAAACATGGTATTTCTTAAAATTCTCTTCAATAGAGCGCCTAATCTACCTGAAAGTCTTCACTATTCCTCAGTACATCAATTGTCATCGGAATAAAACTAGTTTATCCCATCCCAATGCAGTATATTGTGTATCTTTCAAAAAATTAGAAGAGCATTGAGCTTTTGCAAGTACATTAATTAATCATTTCTCATTTTAAAGATTTATTTATATGTACAATAACGTAACATATATATGTCATGCTGAGTTGTTAGTTTATTTTACAAAGTTAAATGGATAATGTTTGATAGATATTTTGCCATTAGGGCTTTAAAGTAGAAAAATGGGAAGATAATGTCATATATCTGAAAATGATCCAAAAGAATCTATTGCAAAATAAAAAGTTTGAAACAAGTAAAGTTAGAAAAGCAAAATCGCGTTGAATATAATATGAAGAGGTCAAAAATAAAAAAAGCTGTGCACTGTAATTTTTTTTTTCTAGCATAATAAATTTTGAGAAAATGTAGAATATGAAAAGCATGCATTGTTTGAAATAACTTAATATCTTTTAAATCTAATAGATATATTTTTATATTTATCTTATTGCATTAAATCATGTTTAAGCCATGTAATTTTTAACACTTTCCAACATAGTTGAAAAGTATTTATGAATTGGGTTTCTCTATGAATTTGTCCATGTCCTAACTTGTGCACATGTATTTGGGTTGTCATGAAAATTTTTTATTGATGTTAAAAGACATTAAAACGTATGCGCTGTTTTAAAATACGTACTGCTAATCTTTAAGCTTTGACAGTTCTTTGGTCAGAACCCATTTTGTGTTTCAGAAGCTAATCTTTTTAACTCTTCACAACCCAGCAGTTTAAACTGATAATTACGTTTTTTACTATACAACTTTTTTTCAACTTTTCAGGTGTTCCAGCTGCTCCTTTAGGCATCTTTCATAATCAACACGTGACATAGGAATTTTATTTCTTCTGTATGAAATAATTTTGTTTTTTCGTTATAAATAACCTGTACTTAACTTCGTTAAATGTATGTTTCTGGATTTGTTTTCGGCATAAAATGAAGCATGCATAAAATTTAAATTTTTCTATTGATACGTACATATAATTAATAATCAAACTTACATATTTTATTTGTATTATGCAATAACTTTCAGTTCTAACAGCGCGTAAAATCAGAATGTAACGGGTGTGTTAGCGGGTGTGTTGAAAAATGTACACCCGCTAAAAGAGTGCTAAACAGTTTGAATGGCTTCATGGACTTCAAAGTTGACATCATCTGCTCGACCTGAAGACAGATAAATCGTCTTTTCAATGTATTATGACACCATCGTTTATAAAAAGTAGAACTGTTGTAAAATTACTACGTTAGAGAGAAAGAAGTCTTTTGGGAAAGGCAGCTAATTTCCAATTAGTCGAGACAATATAGAGCTCTTTTACCCGAAATAGCTACGGAATAAGAAGAGAATATATGATACAGAAGATTAATTTAATAAACCAGACTCAAGAAAAAACCAATTTGGGATAAAAATGCAAAAATGATTAAAGCTATGTAAATAACAGATTTAGCTGACGATGGTTGGGGGTGAGTTTAGAAAAAAGGTCGCGCAAAAAACCACGGATAAGAACAAGGCCCAAATCAGGTCCACATATTTACTTTGCAATTAAAATAATAAAAACGTTTTTTAGAATAGATTATTTTTTAAATGATTAATACTAATATTAAGTGAATTTTATATCATCTCGCTCAATGTGTGAATTTTTGAAAATATACATTTATTGACATTTATTTGCTCAAGGATAGTGTTGGTATTTTTCAGTGATTTCAGGTATTTTTCAGATTTTTTCGTAATTCGAACTCGTAGAGCAAAATAGGTCTCAAAATCTTCTTTCACAACTACGACGACATGCTCTTTCATAATTGCACTTCCAACAAAACTGATAGTGGAAAGTGCGATTCGCTGAAAAACTCTCTACTGATTAAGGTTTAAAGGAAATGTACAGATATGACGTCATCAGAATAAGTTTTACCACCTACGTGGCAAAAATAACTGTTCTCAAAACCCGCACGATATTTCTTGGTTACCGACATATTTCCTCGACTTGGTTACCGCTAAATTATCAATATTCGCATTATCGAATAAAGAAGAAAATATAATGTAAAAAATCAAATGTAATTTTTTTGAAAACTTTAGTTCAATTTGTTTTGTAGGCAAGTTTAAAAACATTAAAAAAATTACAAGCATGATTTTTTAAAAAAATCTAGATTAACGATGCGTTTCCTTTCTGCTACAATTAATGTAAAGTATGTAGTGGAAGAGTTATAATTCAGATCAAATAAAAATAAAAACAAAAGCAGAATCACTATAAGCTCAGAATAACCGTAAGATACCGCATTTTGGTACTAAATTAAAATATCTCAACCAGAAAGATAAAATTTCATTTGAATTGTACAAAATATTAACACCAAGTTAAGTTAATAATTTACATAAATTCCATCAGAGTATACTCGGAGTTGTATTTTATATTCATAATGTAATTAATGTCTGCATTAATAAATAAAACTTAAAACAGAAATATCAATTTTCTATTTATTTTGTTTATTAAATGTGTTATTAAAATAAAACCAGTTTAAGAATTTAATGGGGACAGATTAACGTGTGTTTTACGAAAAATACATATCGTTTAATAATAATAAGTAGTTTTACCGACAAGGAATTTACAATGCGTAATTTATCATATCCGTGCCCTTAAAATATGTCACATAACAATAATTTAAAAACAATTTACATCGACATCTATAGTGATATTAGAAAGAAGAAACATTTGGGTGTTTATTTTTAGGAGCTAATTCTCTGCAACTTTCGAACCGATTTAAATATAATGTTGGCAAAATGATGGCGACTATCGTTGCTCCTACATAGAATATATTTTACGTCAACACTATTAACCCCATGAGTGTCTAGAAGAAAAACGTTCCAAAGTTGAGATTTTTGTAATAAAGCTGGGACTAGAAATTTGCTATTGTGGTTACTAAAATAATCGTAACATAAAGAGATGATGTAAACAGAAAAAACTCTAAATTACGATTTATGTTTAATAGTTAGGGATACAAGCTTGGAATTTGACGTACTGGTTAATTTTAAGATGTAAATTTTCGTTAAGAACGGTTTCTAAAAAAGTCGGAATTTTAAAAGGGTGAAATCAATGGAAAACTTTTTAAAAATCTTCTAATTTACAATTTAATTAGAATTGTTAGGGTTGGAAACTTGAAAGGTGTTTATTTTTAAGATGTAATTGCTGGTATAAAAAATTAACTTAAAGGTATGAAGAGAGCGTAAAACGTTTTAAAAACGCTTTAATTACGATTTATTTAGGGTTTGTTTGTGAAAGAAACTTAAATGTGACATGTGTATTACTTTTAAGTTTTAATTATTCGCATTGAACAGTTTCTTCAAAATTCGAAATTTAAAAGGGTGCAAGAACAATATAATGTCTAATTTTGTAGCTGATTTTGTAGCTGAACACCACATATCATACGACAAATAAAGAAAATTTTTAAAAAGCCGTACATTTAACCCTTTGTGCTGCTGCATGCGTATTTTAAGCAGTTCTTTCTAATTGAGTCCCTTATTAAATTGGAGATTTGAAATTATGCATTCTTATAGCAGAACATCTGAGGCCACGAGACAAATCATAAAATCTTGAGAAAAAGTCTTACGTTTAATCCTTTGAGCTACCACATATGTATTTTAAGCAATTATTTCTAAGAGAGGATTTTTTGTGAAAGAAACTTAAATTGACAAGTGTATTACTTTTAAGTTTTAATTATTCCCATTGAACAGTTTCTGCAAAATTCGAAATTTAAAAGGGTGCAAGAACAATATAATTTCAAAAATTGCGATTTTTGTACTAGTGCTAAGAGTACAAAATTTATATTTGGCATAAGATTTACTTTTAATGCATAAATGTTCACTAAGAACGATTTCTAAAAGTAACGATATTCAAAGGAATAAAATGAGAGGTAAACGTTCTAAATTACAACTTAATTCGAATTTGTATGGTAAGAAACTTAAAATTTAGTCGATAGTTTCTTTTAAGATGTAAATGGTCGGTGTAATCAGTTTATACAGAATTCGAAATTTAAAAGTGTGAAATAAGCGGAAAACATTCTAAACACATTCTAAATTACTATTTATTTGTGTAAGGTGTAAAAACTTAAAATTAGACATGGTTGTTACTTTTAAGATGTAAATGCCCCCAAAGAACTAGTTTTACAACATTCGAAATTTAAAAGTGTACAGAAGCAAAAATTGTTTTAATTTTTTATTTCTGTGATACTTTTGTGTCTAAAAGAATGAAATATGGCCTGGTGGTTATTTTTAAGATGCGAGAACGGTTTCGAAAAAATTGGAAGTTTAAGAGGTTCAAATGAGCGAAAGGAAAACATTCTAATATATTCTAAAATACGGTTTATAAGAAATTGTTAGAGATGGATAATTGAAAATTAAAATTGATTACTTACTAATTTTAAATTAATAATTAAACATAACATGGCCGTTAAATTAGAGACGTAAATCCACGCACAAAAACGTTGTTAAAAATCTCAAAATTTTAAAGTGTGCACGAACAAATAACATGCTGAAATTGAGATTACTGTGATACTCTTTATTTTAGACGTTTTTGATAACTAGAAGCTTGAAATTTTATCATGGTGATTTCTTTTAAGGTGTAAATGCTCGCTACGACTTGTTTCTAGAAACTGTGAAATTACTAATAAAATATGGAATGAGCGCTAATGACTAAATATATATATATAATATATATATATATATAATAATATATATATATAAATATATATATATATAATTATCAATAACTTTTCGCCCTTTTATCTTAGTTAAGCTATTCCAAATTCTTATGATATCTACCTTTATTACCTGTCTTTATTAATATATTAATTACTCTTTTTATTTTATGCCTTTAATCCAGCGTATTCTTTTATTTATTATTCTAAAAACCTTTAATCAGGTATATTTCTTTATAAAACCCACTAAAATACTTCACTTCTTTTATTTCTGAGACAGTAAATTGTTTTTCTTTCGAATGTTTATTAAATATCATTTTGTTCCATATCCCATGATTCCTTGCAAGCATCCTGTTTTCTCAATATGCTACCGTTGGTAGGTATTAAGTTCGATTATACACCTCCGCTTCTTTTATAGGTCTTACCCTATCGCTACCAGGTTCTTCTGTCCCGTTCCTCCCCTCTTTCCACGGAGTTGGTTCATTTCTATGTAATGTAACCATTCGCGTGTTTTTTTTTCTTTTTTTTTTTTTTAGTGTATAACCTTTTACATTCTCTCGAAGAGTTAGATTTTTACGATTATTGTATTGCTGAAAAAATCCTTTGTCATCTGGAGAGCTACTTTTCCTGTATTTTCGTCAAGCTGTTCCTAATGTTTAAGATCTAGCGATTTCGGTTTTCGACGTAACAACGCCCCGAACATGTTTGCACGATTACTATTGGAATTAGTACATTTTATGGTCATCTAATAAATAATTGATGAATCTAACGGCTTCAGTTGTTGTCAAGGGAAAACTATCAAGGGACAAACTACCAAATGTAAACTATCAAGGGATGTAGGCCTGATATTCCACTCCGATCATGATTTCATGACTGCAAACTTTGATTTCTCAGTTGAAGATATATCACGAGTGTACTGTTGCTGCTTAAGTCCGATATGTTTCTATACTACTATTGAAAGCATATCATAAATTCTATATTATGGTTTCTTTGCAATTAATTTTATGTTTTCTCATTAATTTAAGTCTCATGTTCATCTAATGCATTGTAAAAATAAAGTGAAATGGTAGATTTTAAATTTACCGTAGCATCAAAATTTTCTCTACTGCAAATAGACACACAAAAACCTCTTAGTATATTCGAACAACTACGTGTGCAAAGCCGCGGATTTTGTTAATATAAATATAAAATTTCAGGATGACATAAAGGATTTAAAATCAAATGAGTCTTTCAAAATATATGTTAATAGTTTGTTTAAAGCTTCTAGTGATAAATCTATTTAAATTTATTCCGCGAAGCAAGATAGAAACAACAAATTTTGTACAGAAATAAATTATTACTTCAAATAATATTCGAAAAAGAAAATAACACGGACTAAAATTAAGCGCATTTATATGCATATGAAAGAAGAATCGAAATATGATAATTTATTCTTCTGTTGCAATTTACGAAATTGAAATAACTGTCTGAACATATCACAACAATTACTTACTTAGAAAAATATTGAAAAATACAACTTTTCCTTAAATTAAACCTAACAGTAAAAGAAACAATCCAATGCATTGTATTTGGAAATAGAAATAAAGTAATGTGTATTTATGAATTTTCTAAAGTAATTATTTTTTATCCACGTAGTATTTCCGGTGCATATTTTACCATAATTAGAAATGACGTGCAGAAGCTACACAAAATACATTTGAGCAAATTAATTTGAAAACAATAATTTGATGACAAAAGGCAGACAGACATTCATAACTTCTTATTCAAAAAGGAACATTAACATATTGACGGCAACAATATATTAACAATATTATAATTATTCCTCAAAGACACGATCTATGTTAGACTGGCTCTAAGCAAATTATACCGGCCATAACAGGTTTCATCAAGCTGAATTATCCATTCATCGGTGGACCAGTTTACAAGGGGTAGCTTTCCAAATTTACCATTGGAGTGTACGAGTAATAAGTTACCATTCAAAATTTGTCCGATAAATTATAAAATAGATCATGCTTACATTTATTTCACACCCAGACAAAAGTTTAAAATCTCAAAACGATTTAATAAATTCAAAATCAGTAGGATACACAGACAGATAAATAAGCATTTTGTTTATAACATTTTAATAAATGTATATTAATTTATTCCACAAGAAAAGAAGAAATAACTTCATTTCATGCCGAAATAAAATAGCAATTAGGTTAATGTTCCAAAATGAGAAATACATAAATGTGCCTCATTACTATATGAACAAGGATTATATATAAAGATTATAAATTTTAAAATGAAATTGTCGTTGAATCAGAACACTTATTAGTTTTGAAAAAAAAAATGTATGTTTTAAATCGATAAATTAAATTCGTACATTTTAAATGAAAGAATCCACCAAATTCTTTTACAATTAAAGAATAGAGTGTGTCCCAAAACACTCACAAAAAGTAATTTTGATCAAAAACACATATTTATAATTAAAAATTTAAATTTTTTATTGGTTCACAAAGTATATAGTGTAGGATTATATGTAGAATAGTATATCGGGAAAATAGCCTCCATGGTTTTGCTGGCGCATAAGCACTTTTTTGTTGATTTTTTTTTTACCGTTTTTCTTAAATATGGCTGACTTTCGTAGCTATAGAGCTCAGTTTCCTCCTTCCGGGCGCTCGTGGTCCTGGTCGTGTTGGCATACATGTACGAATGTAATTTATTGATTTAAAACATGCATTTTTTTTTTTCAAAACAAATAAGTGTTCTGATTCAACGACAATTTCATTTTAAAATTTATAATCTTTATATTATAATCCTTGTTCATATAGTAATGAGGCACATTAATGTATTTCTCATTTTGGAACATTAACTTAATTGATATTTTATTTTTTGGCATAGTCCTTAGGCTTAAAAATACACCAGAGGAAAACATACAAAGGAGTTAAATCGCATGATCTGATTGGTCAATTCTAATCACCAAAAGTATAAATCACTCGACCAGGAAATGTTTCATGCAGTAATTGAAAAGTTCCTTGTGTGTAAAGCATGTGGCACAGTTTTGTTGAAGTTACATGTCGATCACATGCATATCTTGCAATTTAGGCACAAATGGCGCAAAATTGAAATCTTGCGTGTACTTTGGGACACCCAGCAAAGCCGTGGAGGCCCTTTACCCGATATGCTATTCCATACACAACCCTATACTGTATACATGATGTATTAATAAAAAGAAATAACAATTTTTAATTATGAACATGTGTTTTCTATTAAAATTACTTCTTGCGGGAATGTTAGGACTCTCTTTATAAATAAAGTTTTTCTGGCGCGTTTATGAATCTTACTAAAATAATTACTTCTCTCCTCAAAATAAGTAATTTTTTTCTTAGCTTAAAACATGTGACATAAATTAAGTATAAAAAATTCAGGTTCCTGCAATTTACATATACTCATAGACAAAAACTTTAAGAATGATATAATAAATTTTAAACCAAATGAATTCCTCTAGACATTACCAGTATTTTATTTAAAGGTTTTGATGATAAATTTATTTAAATTTATTCACCGAAGCGAAAACTAACAACAAACGTGGCATCAAAATGAAGTATCAGGCTGAATTATGCCCGGAAAAGTAAAAGACGTACGCAATATATAAAGAGCATTCATATGTAAATAAAATAAAGAAACAATATTCATAATGATTATTCTTCATTCGTATGTTTCTTTATTTGGGAAATTAATGCATTTGTTTATTATAAATCGTGTTATTTTATGAAAGGATTTATGTTTTGTCAACTTTCAACACATTTTAAATTATTAGAATTGCTTGCGTAAAATTTTCTATTTTAAATGATGATTGTTAATGGAATAAATTTAACAATAGTATCAGAAGAAAAATACTTATTCTTTTCCATAGAATATAAATGCATGCATCATTGAATTAACGCTTTGTAAGATTGTTGTACAAAAGATCGAATAAATATATAGGTGTTGTACCAGTCCTTTTATAAAGTTAAAAACATGAACATATCATTTGAACAAATTTAAAAATTAACTCTTCTCACTGTCTTATAATCACAAAAATATGATTACTTTGACATTTTGTGCAAATATGCGTTTTATGTTGTACACTGTTTCTTTCTCTCCAACTCGCAATCACTTATTTTATTACCTAACTAGCCAACTTGCCCGGCATTGCCCGGGTACGTCAAAAAACAGCTCGAATTGCGAAAAAAGCTCTGAAAATCACAATAAAATATCGCGAAAAAAAATTAAATTGCTGCACAAATTTCGAAAAGAGTAAAGATATATATATATATATATATATTGTGTTCGAAGATTGAAAGTTGATTATTTTCACAAATGTGGAAAAATGGTAAAAAATCGCTAAAATACACTATAAATTACATACAAAATTCCCGAAAAATTCGAAAATTTCTATTCGAAATTCGAATAAACTTTATTGAAATGAGAGGAGAAATTACTTTACTATTATAAGCCAAAAATGAAATGTGAAAAAATTGCAGCATACAGCGAAGAAACGTAGAAATCTAATTAAAAATCACAAAAAGTTCAAAAATCACGAAAATCAAAATTTACTGTAATTGGATAAAAGTTTCAAATCTAATTCCTTTGACCTGCGGGCTCTCTTAAAATTTATGTTTGGAAAAGCATGCTAAGCATTGTAACATGTTACTTTTATTCATAATTTAATTTACTTTAATTCCCTTAAATATAATTAATATAACCCCTTAAGTTAATATTAGTTTTTGTTGCAATAAAATATCTCAATTTGTTCGTTTTCTGTAAGGAAGTAATCCCTATTGGTTTACAATGGAAGTCTATGGGAATTTGGCGGAATATAAGAGATATCGCCAAGTTAGTGTCACTTTTGCCGACTAATTTTGGTCGCCAAATTTGGAGATATATCGCCAAGTTTGCGACAAACTTGGCAGCATTCTGCGACAGAACTGTGCCCCCCTACGGTAACCCTCTTATAGGTATGAAGATGCATTAAATGCTGTTCAATAATCACATAAAAAATCGCTAAAAATTCAGAAATCGCTGTACGAATTCCGAATAAACTTTTTTGAAATGAGAACAAAATTTACTATATTGGGTTAAAAGAAAGAAACCGTATTCTTTTCACTAATGTGGAAAAATCGCCTAGAAACTTAAAAAAGCGCTGAAAATTGCATAAAAAATTAAATTAAAAAAATCTAATCGAAAAATCAAAAATCGATTTTTGAGATGCATAACTTCATATACAGATGTTTTCTCCAAATTTTGTAGCTCTACGTGCAGCGGTCCCTTCAGAACACCGTCGACACACTCCCTCACAAACTCACACACAATCTTCTTTCCTTATTATTATAGATTTAATTTACCTGTATTCCCTTAAATATAATTAATATAACCCCTTAAGTTAATATTAGTTTTTGTTGCATTAAAATATCTCAATTTGTTGATTTTCTGTAAGCAAGTAATTACTATTGGTTTACAATGGAAGTCTATGGGAATTAGGAGAAATATTAGAGATATCGTAAGTTGGCGTCTTTTTTGGCGACTAATTTTGGTGCCAAATTTGGCGATATATCGCCAAGTTTGTGACAAACTTGGCAGCATTCTGCGACAGAACTGTGTCCCCCATACGGTAACCCTCTTATAGGTATGAAGATGCATTAAATGCTGTTTAATAATCACATAAAAAATTCGCTAAAAATTCAAAAATCGATGTACGAATCCCGACTGGGCAAGGTTCACTCAGCCCTTCATCCCTTTGGGGTCGATAAAATGAGTACCAAACTTGCTTGGGAACTAAACACCGAGGGTCTCGCGTTAGACAGACCACCTGGCCGGGACGCATGCTGTATAGCACCTCGGGGCCCAGGGTCAAGAAAACAGAGATGGGCACTGTCGGCCCAGATCCTTCATGGATTGTATAGCCACAGAGTTTAGTAGTTTAGTTAATGTACGAATTCCAAATAAACTTTTTTGAAAAGAGAATAAAATTTACTATATTGGGTTAAAAGAAAGAAACCGTATTCTTTTCACTAATATGGAAAAATCGCCTAGAAACTTAAAAAAGCGCTAAAAATCACATGAAAAATTAAATTAAAAAAATCTAATTAAAAAATCGAAAATCTGGCTTCGAGGGGCAAAACTTTATATATAGCAGTACCTTTTCCTCAAATTTTATAGCTCTACGTGCAGCGGTCCCTCCAGAACATCGTCGACACACTCACTGACACAATCTTCTTTCCTTATTATTATAGATAGGATTTTCGCCAGAAGTATTCTGACCATTGTGTAACAGAAACAAATGAACAGTACACATTATGCTTATTCATATATTGTCAGCTCCTTATAATACAAATTGAAAAACAACAAAATGACATTTATCCGTAATTTTTGCCTTTTTCTTTAAGTAACAAAATACATTTATAATATGTGTTTGTGCATTAGTGTTCAATTTTTAATTTTGTTTTTCACCATTTTTTTTATTTAACTACCAAATTGAGATTATCAAATTCTATGATATATAGAAAACTAATTTTTTTCATTTCGCGAAATTTACTACTTAAATACCACATATCATAAGATAAAACAACAAGATGAAAAATATATTTTTTTTGCAATGTGCATAGAAGACCAACAATGATCAAAGCGTGTATAATCCACTGAGATAGCAGGCAAAGAACTCCCATGCGTTTTACGAGGTTGTTAAAATATCCTGGGGTAACAAATCCCATAGTCATGGAGGCAGATTTAGTTTTTTTAATCATTTCATGCTAGAAGCAAATATGCATTTGATCTTCCTTACAGCAAGTAGATGTCGGAGGAGCTATGAAACCACAACATCTCACAATCAAAGTGAAATGAACGAAATCTGTATCACTAATTTGCGCTATAGAAGACCACCGCTGCCGTGACATAGTAAACGAAGAACAACACAAAGTATTTATCTTTAAAATTTGTGATTTCTAACCTTACATTTCTTTATTAAAAGACATACTGTCAAAAGGGAAATTCTTGCAGTGTATTATCGCATATTTACGTCCTGTGGAGCCTGGGATTGGTTTCACATTGGGCCATGGCTCCTTCCACAATATTAGAAATATGCTGAATAGGGATAAGAACCGATAACCATGCAGAGTAGCCCTTTTAACGAATGTACTATACCTCATTAAGATAATTTAAACATTTTGTAGTTTCGTATTATTCCCTAAAGATGAAGTTTTTATTGACAACGCTATGGTCTGTACTTTTAACATATAAAAATATCTCTAACAACCTTGCCGTATATTTCCATATATAAGGTGACATTCAGATGGGTAGATTTTAAAATTTTATGAAAATGTATTGTTATCTTTGTCTTGGTGTAGGACATGATTTTTTATGTGACATTAAAGATGAAGTAGGAGCCGTCACGACATATTTAGATTATATATCCTTAACTTATCATATTATAAATGTCAATGTGTGTCCGAAAGTTTGAATTGAGGTAAACATAAAAACGGATGAATTAATACTTTTGTATCTTTACATATGAATGGATTATGAAACGGAAAAGAACATACGCTATGTTTTACTTATTGTATCCAAATATTTCTCCTAATAATTAAAAATTTCATACTTTTTCATACAGAATCAATTGACATTTTTCCGTTAAAATTTGACCATTTTTCTTTCCCGTTGCCAAGAAAATCAACATCTAAAATAATAATTTCGCCTCGGAATTTAATTTTTAATTGAACAATTTCTATTTGAAAAGTGAGAATAAAAAGAAAATAAATATAACCTCATATTTGAAACGAAAAAAAATGCAGTAATACCTCGACTACGCTACAGAAATTACATTTTGTCGTACACTTTACAAAAAAACTACTCGGTATTTTCACTTGAAATTAAACATAAAAATAAATTATGACCTGTAGATTTGTACAATATTATTTTTTTTTACAGAATAACCTTAAAAAATTTATTATTTTAATTAATTTATTTTACATCCTTTTCCATTACGGAAGCATTTTTGTAAATAAAAAACGAAACACGTATATTTTCAGAAGAAAAAAACAAATCATGGAGTTAGTCATTATAGATAGAAACATGATTAATTAAATAATTTCACGATTTTTTGTAATGAAATTTTTAAAATACCTTTTTTATAAAAATTATAGCATATTTTTAATGAATTGAAATTTGTAAAAATTCAGTTATTTACATTCAATAATAAAAGTATTTTTCAGTGTTAAGAATTCAATTACATAATTTATTCTTATTATGTGAAAGCATTTACGCAAATGATACTTACGCATTTTAAAAGAATTATATTATGATTTTTTTTTTTTTTTTTTGTAAAGTAGAAACAAAAGGATTGTAAGTAAACAAATAAGATTAATTGTTAAATTCGTTATACCGTAAACTAGATGTTTAACCCGTTCTATACACGCGAGTTCATGAATTTAATTATAAAACCACAAATAAAAATAACTATTCGATTTAGTCAAATATTTAACTACTACTGTGCCGTTTTTAAATGAAACTAAATTTATCATGCTACTAAGACAGCAGACGATTTAAACGATATCTTTGGAATAAGGGAATAAAAAATTTTGTTGATTTTTGTGATAAAATGTGCTTCTTTATTTTTTAAAATTTGTAATAATTAAGCGCAGCTCAATAATCTCTAGTTATTTGCATGTGAGGTAAAAGAATTATCGTAATACCCGCTAAAGAATCTTATTATTGCTGAGTGGCGAACGTAATATGTATATCCCTAATTATTTGCATGTGAGGTAAAACAATTATTGTAATAACCGCTACAGATTTTTAATATTGCAGCATGGCGTACGTAATATGCAATGCGTCTTACAATATAAAGGTAATTATTGTGGTAAGAATTCCATCGTGAATTTTTAATTGTTAGCACCTGCTATAACGAAAAATGTTTACATTTGACAGGAAATTGTTGAAAATTTAGTGGTTTTGTATTAATTAAAATTAAAATATAAATTACTTCGATTCCGAATTGCTTTAGTTGCCTCGGCTGTGTTTTAATACACATTTACATAACATTTCACAATTCTGGCTTCCAAACTGCGGATTTGTATAGCATAAAATAGACAGACACACAAATTTTCATTTTTATATATTAGATAAAAAAAAATTCCGAAGCAATACTTAGCTATTTGGTTTAATTTACTGTTCTAAAATTAAAATGTGCCAAAACATAAAATAACGTTTTTGCTGCATAAAGATGCAAAAATAATGTAAAAAGATATCGTTACTTTCAAATATTTATCTTATAACTAGAGGGCTCTGCCCACTGCAAGCTACACTCACCAACCACCGTTCAGGCACAGCAGAATCTAAAAGCACGCTAATCTGATCGGTTTTAAAAAGATTAGAGAAGACTGAATTATAGTGAAAAAACCTGTAGCGATCTCCCTGTAAACGGGTTTCCATTCTTTTCCCTTTGATTGTGAAAATTTAAGGCGGATTCAGTTGCTGTTAAGACATCCAATGATTGTTTTCGTGCTTGATTAAAAAAGATCAGTTAAACATTTGAAAAGAAGCTAAAATAAAGTGAATTAAGTAAACAGAGTCTTTGCCACCCGATATTTTTAACAGCGTTATAATACGATTGACATAATACAATTTACTAAAATTACTACAATTTACAGCTTTAATCCCTTCAAGGGTGGTGGTAGATTTTTGGACCACTTAATTTTAACTCTTAAATGCCACATTGGCACCAGAATATAGGAATGAAAATTTTCCTTTTATTGAGTAAGTGAACAAAAGCATTTTCGTATTTCGAAAACGACTTGCTTGTAAATTCTGGTGCCAATCTCTGATTTCAACATTCTACGAATAGAAATACCTTGCCCCTGAAAGGGTTAAACGCATATTAATGCATTTATTATTTTAAAGTTTCCTTTCTCTTTTAATATTTAGGTGTAAAAAGATATAATTTTCAATATTTTCCTGCTTTTCACACGCACTTATTTAATAGTAATTATAAAGTTTTTTTTTCTGTTTTTAATAGTCTCGTGTAAATACATTTTTAATCGTAAGGAAATATTATTCTTTGCGCTGTTTTTAGAATTGAAAACGATCTCTATAATAATAGCCTAAGTCATGTGACTATAATCAACAGTTCCGGGAGGATCCTTTCGCTTTTTATATTCCAGGCGGCCATTTTGGTACTTTAATGTTAGCAAGCCATAGATGATAAGTCGCCAAATATTATTCTATCGCCATCAATTCACCTATATTATAACAGTCCAAGTCATGTAACTGCCATAAACAATTACGGACTGATTCCTTCGCTTTTCATATGAAAGGTTTCCATTTTGATTAAAGAATCGAAATTACCTTTTCGAATAAAACTACATAAAAGTTGCCTCTATCACAAAGAATTCTTGGTGCTTTTATGTTAGCCGGTTAAAACTCTCGCCAATAGTTTTTTTTTTTTTTTTTTTTTAACTCGCCAGTTAGCATTTTTTTTTCGAGTGGTAAATTAAAACGGTACTACTTGGTTATCCCGTCGACCAAAAATCTATCGCCAAACTATAAGATTAAATGTCGATAATCGTTGATCATAAATGTCACATTCACTTGACTTTAAGGAAGCTACAGGTGTTTACGCCGTCAAGGGGTTTTTATTTCGACGTTTTATTTGTATTTTTATTAGTGTTATACTAATTTATTTATTCTTTCGTCATTTAAAATAAATATTATGTCAATATGTATAATTTGGCGAGTGGATTGGCGATATATATAAATTGGCGAAATTGATCGACTGTTCCCACCAGCATCCCACCTGCAAGCAAGTGCAACGCTGGAGTTAACAAGGAGCCAGACAGAGGGTGTGTAGTAGGGTGGGTCGAAAAAACCGAAATTTTTATAATCGAAATGTAATAGCGTGGAAAAGTTGCCTTTTGTAATACAGAATAAATTTCTAAAATATTACACCGATCGGTTAATATCTTTTACCGCCGCAAGGGGGCCAAAGTTTCAAAAAATCGCAAAAAACGAGCTTTTTTTATCATTTTTTTTTAAATTATCCAAACATACCAATACAATTTTTAATAGAACGCAATAGCTACATGAAGATATGAGAAATGTCCCGGTAAATGTTCATTGTGATGAAATCATATCTTTATTTGCCGCAAAAAGACCATATTTTTTGTAAAAATTTCAAAATTTCAATTTTTCATTTTTTTTTCTAAATTTTTATAATATGTCTAGAAATAAATAATTTTACTTTATATCTATTAATATATCATAATTTTTCATAACTATTTGTAATAGACTTGAAAATAAAGTTAATCATTCATTTTTCTTGACGATCGCTTCATCTACTGATGTTTTACTTCATAACAGTCAATTCATGCCACAAAAATTATATAAAATGAGCAAATGTTTTAGTATTTTATTAATTAAAATATAGAGATGTTTAACCGAAACGGGTTAAATAAACTTAAAATGAAGAAGAATTTAATGTAAATGAATTTTATAATATAACTTGCTTTCAGATGAAGCCATTATTTCTCGAGAGGCCAAAACTGATCAGATGTGATCCTCCCTTTGTTCTAGTAAACAAACTTTATGAGTGCTTCAATGAATAATTTCACGCATCTTTCTAGTGATTGAGTGGGACAAGGAAAGTTATAATAGCTGGTATCTTTAATCGAACATTTTAAACTCACCAGCGTTTTTAGTCGATAAAGAAGCCATAACAGGTGGTTCCGTTAGTTTTCAGTTTTGTCAGTAGACTAAAGCCATACAATTTTAAACTTCAGTGTTGAAGTATGATATTGTAAAGTGACGGATGGCACTATTCTAGTCCACAGAACTTCGTGCTTTTGCAATTTTCTTCATTGCTGGGGCCCTGATGTTCTCCTCTTCATATGCTATCATTCCAAAGAGGCTATTTGTATGATTTGCGAAATAGTCATTTCGTGAAAATACAGGAACTAGAATCTTTCGTAGATTATCTGTCAAGTAACGTAAGTTACTAATTATAGTGCACAGATTCTGGAAAACATGAGTGATTCATTTTAATTGTGAACCAACTGATGCAGTATATTTTCAGGATGTACTCAAAGAGTATGCAAGTTAAGAAGAGGGTTTCTTTGTTCCAACGTAGAGTTTCAAAATTCGAATAGCAGTAATGATCCACCTTGCGTGAAATATTTGTCTAGGGACTCAGCAAAAAAGGTCAATTGTATACACGCGTGTTGAAAGAGCTTGCAATATTTCAGACATATACTTCTGGTCAGTTGACAAATCATCTTTATCAACAGCTAGGTGATCAGATTAAATTGGCTTATATTTTGCAATTGGTAATAATTCGCAAATCGCAAGAGATCAACCATTTGGGCCACAATATGATAGAGAACCTGTTTTTTGTCATCAAGATGTTTGAAAGGATGTGTAAGTGGAAGCTCATTGACGTGAAGTCAAGGAAGCCAATAAAGTGTTTTTTTAAAAGTTGTTCCTAAAAGTCAACTAATCCTACTATAACACCACCTTTGCATCCTGTTTTGAAGACAGTTCCGCGAAATTCAACTGCAATTATTATTCCAGTCGGGATTTCATTTTTCTTCAAAAAATCTATAATGTCATTGCATATAGAAGTCGCCTTGCCAGACGATGGGGTCAAATGACGAAAATAATTCAGACCTGGTTCTAGTACAAAGAGATATGTTCCTCCTTGACTTCGCAAAGATGAAACTTTGCCGCCCCTTTAACATGGCAGATATTTCTATCTTTAGGGCCATCAAAGTATAGAGTAAAAAGAGTACATTACAAAAAAAAAAAAAAAAAAAAAAAAAAAAAAAAAAAAAAAAAAAAAAAAACGAACAAAGTGAAACGTGGCCCTCTAGCAGCGAGAAATTAATTTTACGTGCAGGCAGCTGCAGGTGTTTCTATCATTGAGCAATTTTTTTTATAGAATTACAGTGATCATGGTTAACTATGTGCATGAAATTAACAACATAAAATACCTTTTCCAGCCTATTAGAAATGTAAAAAATCTGAAAACATTACAAAAGTTATGAAAATTGAAAAAATAAAAACTTTAATTTTTAACATTTTTTAGAAATTTTGGCCCTGTTGTGGCGGTAAAAGCAACGATGTCACAAAAATGAAATGTTAATGTTACATTACTAATATCTTGGCGTGGCTATTGCGTTCTATTAGAAATTGAATAAGTATGTTTCGATAATTTAAAAAAAAAATTGCTAAAAGTATGTTTTTTGCGATTTTTTCGAAATTTGGACCCCTTGCGGCGGTAAAAGATATTAACCAATCGGTGTAATATTTTGCGTATTTTATCTTTTTTACAAAAGGCAACTTTTCCGCGCTATTACGTTTCGATTATAAATATTTCGGTTTTTTCGACCCACCCTAGTGTGTAGCCCTGTTCCGGCACCTGTGCGATGCTCCTGGGACAGGAAGAATAAGTTCAATACCATTAAATCATTGCTTTGAAGTTTAAATTAAATGTCATGATTGGTTGCATTATTTAATACTAGCCGCCCTTGGCGGACCAATTTGGTCTCCCTTAAATGTATGCTAAGGTTTGTATCATGTTGCTTTTATTCATATTTTAATTTACTGTTTCAGTCCTTTACCAAATCGGGAGATTCTATTAGGAAAATCGAGAACACTGTATTTTTTATGTTAGTTAAGCGCAGATGGTAAATAGCCAAACAATGTTCTCGTCACATTTTTTCGTATTTCATTAAATTATAAACATTTCACTCCCTTAACTTTAATTTTAAACTGAAACATTTAAAATTCACGACTTTCCATCCTTATAATATTATAAATGTCAAAGTGTGGCCGAAAGTTTAATGAACTAGGGGGCTCGGCCCCCTACGAGCTACGCTCGCCAACCCCCGTCCAGACACCGTAGACTCTAAATGCACGCTAATTTGATCGGCTTTAAAAAAATTTCGAAAGAATGAATTATAATTTAAAAAATAGTGGCGATCTCTCTATAAGCGGATTTCTATTCATTTCTCTTTGATTGGGGAATTTTAACGCCAAATCCGTTGCGGTACTACTTGATTATCCCGTCGACCAATTTCGCCAAATTATATAAATCGCCAAACCACTCGCCAAATTATACAAATTGACATAATTTTTATTTTAAATAACGAAAAAACAAATAAATTAGTACAACATTAATAAAAATACAAATAAAACGTCGAAATAAAAATAACTTGATGACGTAGACATGTGTAACAACATTTCAAAATAAGCTAATATAAAAGTAATTAAGTAAACAGAGTCTTTGTCTCCTGGTATTTTTTAACAAAGTGAAAAGAAACTTCTTTTAAATGAGACATTTTAAATTATTCGTTTTTAATCTGACGTAATTTTGACCAAACTATTCTTTCTCTTTTTAATATTCACGTGAAAATACTTGTTGTTAGAAATTAAATATTATTTGCACTTTCCTAACAAAAATAGCTGAAAAGTAGCCTCTTAAAATATCAAATAAATGTCTAGCGCAATTTCTAAATTTAAACCGTTTTGCAATATTATTTTGTGTTCATTTTATGTAATAACTGTAATGTGACGTAAATATGACGTAATTTCTCCTATTTAAGACTTCTAACGCATCTTACTGAATTTATTAATAAATATAAATAAATTAATAAATTAATAAATTTATTGCTTTAATAAATAAATTTATTGCTTTACAATATTGCTTTACAATTTATTGCTTTACATATTAATAAATTTATTGCTTTACAAATTCCTTTCTCTCTTAAAATTCACGTGTAATTATAGTTTTTATGAAATAATTTTTAATAAGTTCTGCTTTTTGTACATAATTATTTAATTCTAATTCCAAATGTTTTTTCTGTTTATAATAGTCACGTGTAAATAATTTTTTAATTTATTTACACGTATAAATATTTTTTTTTTTTTTTGAAGCAAACATTATTGCTTCCGCTGTTTATACATTTGGCAACAGTTTAAATTAATATCACTTTCTAAAATCTGTTAAAAATATCTCTAGAAATGCTGAAAATCTGAATTTAAAATAGAAATAAAACCCCAAAAAATTAGTCAAAATAAAAAAAATAATGCAATCTGCACTCCGGCAAATTCTAACGCATAAAATGATCTAAAAATGATTAAATTCCTATGAACAGTTTTTGCTCCTATAAAACTTTTTTAGTGGAACGATTTTGTTCAACTTTAGCATTAAATATCTCTTAAAATAATTCTTCGATCTGAAAACTGTCTGCATCAGCGTGTTTATCAAACATTTCTGTATAATACTACCGATTTTCATATTTTTGTATGCATTATTTTTCTTAATATTAACGAAGAAATTTCTCAGGTCACAAAAAATTCAAAACCGGCGGCGGCGGCGGCGGCGGCCAGCGGTAGTTACTTTTTTTTAGAATAGAGAGATTCAACGTCTAAACGGATGGATTAATGTTTTTGTATCTTTGCATATAAGTGTATTATAAAACGGAAATGAACATAGGCTATATTTTATTTAATTTATTCAAATAATTTTCTTAATATCTCAAAATTTCATTCTTTTTCATACAGAATCAATTGACATTTTCTCGATAAAATTGACCATCTTTCTTTCTTGTTGCCAAGGAAATCTAAATCTGGAATAATAATTTCTTCTCTACAATTAATTAAAAATAAAAATAAAAAGAATGCAAAAGAAAATAAATGTGATGTCATATTTGAAAGGAAATATGGGGTATTTTTTATTTTACATGAAAGATGAATGTCGGTTACGTTAATAATGGGTTTTCTCCCAAAAATGGAGTAATAATTAGAAGGAAAAAGAATGAAAAAGAATCATATTATATTAAATAAGTTATTCGCTTGGGAAAATATGACTTCATATTTGAAGTAAAACAGGTATTTCCAAGTATTCCTTAAAAATACAAGGAGTATAGTAACTAATGAAATTTTATAAATAATGACGACATTTTAAAACGAATCGAGGCTAACGAGAAAGACAGGCTACCGTGGTGGGTCCGATTCTTCTTTTTTTACAGACCGCTGGAGTCACGTGATGCTCTTTTCCCACACCTTCATTGGTGCATTGGAGCATCATGTGACTCCAGCGGTCTGTAAAATAAAAGAATCGGACCCACCACGGTAGCCTGTCTTTTTCGTTAGCCTCGAAAATGAATAACGTAGATATTTTTTACTAATGGACCCTATTCTTGCTTTCATTTCGAGGTTATTAAAACCGTCATTTTACCTATTGTGACGTCACAGGAATAGTGGCCATACTGATTAAAAATTTGAATATAAGTTGCATACATATTAGTGTTTTCTTTCAAAATTCACGTTATGATTATCAGGAGAAGATATTTTGGTGGAAGAAAGGGGAATTAAAACAGATTAATATTTTTTTGACATTTCCTTATTAAAATTAAAAAGAATTAAATTTCAATTAGTATAAATGGTACAAAAACATGAATAAAGTAAATTTTCGAAAACTGGAAACATATCTACACACATCGAAGCTTCTTGAATGAATTCATTCCACGCAAGCGAAAATCGTCTGCGAACATACAGAGAGCAAAAAAAGCATTTGCATACCAGGTAAATTTGTTGTAGCATATGTATAAATAAATAAAAAGCAACTAAGAATTAAAAATACCAACACTTTTACAAAACAAATAAACATATTTAATATCTGACTTAATAAATATATTTAAAATATGAAAACATAAAAAAGTAGCATTTGTACTGACAAAAAAATATTTGCACACGAGCAATAAAAATAGAACTAGAGGAATTATTTATAAGTTAAAAACAGAGCTAATTGCCGAAACGTCAGTGAAGGCTTACTGTGGAGACACGAAAAGTTTTGATTTCCGTTTGTCTGTCTGTCTGTCTGTCTGTCCGTCTGTTCCGCGATAACTGCCGCAAAAAGCATCCGATCGGCTTGAAATTAATGTGGCATGTTGATGAGGTACTCAGACTTAGCTGTATGGTTTTTGGTTAAATTTGGTTCATTCGTTCGGGAAATATAGGGCATTTTATTTTGCTCTGTAATGCTTTTCAATGGCAAGTCAGACGATTTTCAAATTTTCATTTGTTGAAAGAAATGGCTCATATAAAAAATGGATTTAAATGGTAAATTTTTGATGCTGAAATTTTTAAATAAGAGTAGTAAATTATTCCTATTAGTTTGCAATTTTGTCAAAACATTTGTCAGAGCTTTTAAATTAGGTGTATAACTTATGATGGAATTTTATACATGTGTTCGAATAATATAAAACATTTTATTTTATGAATTTACTTATATTTCATTTTTTTTCTTTTAACCGTTGCGTAGCAACTATATCTCATCTAAAAATATCATAAATGTGAAAGTATGTATGATTTTAAAAGTCAAATAAAAGTTAAAATGAATGAATTAATGAATGCCTTTGTATAGATATTTGCATATAGATTGATTTAAACGCAGAAATGAAAATAGTATTTATATACTATATAGAATAATATCTTTATTTATGTATTCAACTATTTTGATTATAAAGGAAAAAGTTCGTTATTTTCATACAGAATAAACTGACATTATTCTATTAAACTTTATAAACTTTATTGTTGCCAAAAAAAAAAAAAAAAAAAAAAAGGAATAACAATTTCTCCCAAAGAGTTCATTTTAATTTGTAAGATTTTCACGTGCAAAGGGAAAATGCAGCAAATTACAAATAATAAAAAAGATAAATAGGACAGGAATGAATACATATAAAATTTCACACCAAATACCACCTAAATTAATTTTTGTAGTGGTATTTTCCCACACTACGAAGAAAGATTCCTCGATTTACACGATTTTACTTGGCCTTCCTTTTCTCATTGGTTGCGATTTCATTTTCGCAATTGCGTATATTAATTGGCAGAAAATTTTACATTTTTATGACTGAGGTATATGTAAGGCCATACAAATAAGAAATTCCGTATTGTTTCCTATAAAATGTGATAAAGTGTTGGTTAACTATATATGTTTCTATTAAGAGGAGCAGGACTGCCAAGCCTCCGGCGTTCTGGATACCAGTATTTTAATACAAAAAATGTTACTTTATTTAATTGAAACATTTGCGCGATTTAAAAGAACAACATTTTCTGTAAGGTAATAGTGTTGTGCAAAAAGCCTGAGACTTGCCATGTCTGGTGGTGAGTGAAATGTTTTATTTAATGCATTTATCTCTATTTTAATGCTACGTGAACAACGTCCCGTGTAACAGCTTGTACAGTGTAAAATAAATTATTAAAATAATCCCTATTACGAAAAATGAAACAAAATGCCCGGCTAAGGGAAATAAAAGGTTAGTTAACCTTTCGTAATTTGACCTGAACACAGGTGTGCATCAAATTTCAACGGTGTTTGTAACATCACGATTTTAAATTAAATGTGGATACTATTAAAAGGCTATCACAAAAAATACTTAACGGCGCCATATCACGTTTATCTATTTAGTCAATTAGAAGTGGACACGATGATGAATTATTAACCGTTAGGTTTAGAACTCCCCCTACTTTAGGGTGATTTTAGTAAGTTAATGCTATCGAGTACATTTTTAGATATTTAGATTAGATCTTAGATATAAATATTGCAGAATGGCAATCAAAATTCTTATTAGATTTCTAAATTAGATGTCTCAGTTTACATTTCCAAAAGTTCTTTATCCATTAGATACAGATGTTTGTGGTTAGCAGGCAAGTAAATACTGCTGTATGGATATTAGGATAACGTAAAATGCTTGACCAAATTGTTGCTTATCCTTATAAATCGCAGTGTAAAAATGAATCTAAGATATAGGATAATCATTAACTCAATCAATAGAAAATTACAAATGCAAAATAAATTACACAACGGGGGGTTCACGGGGGGGCACCCCCCTGAAGAAATTTGCTTTATTATATAAAAATTACTAGAATAAGTAGCTCGTGAGAATTTCAGAATATCATTACATAACAACGTGTTTAATTTAACGCTTCTAATGTCTGAAACCATCGAAATATTTTTTTCTCCTTCTATAAATGTTTGTGTAATTTAAAAGTTTAAATTTTGTTTTTGTAGAAAGATTAATATTAAGCAAAATTTGCTAAAAACAATAAGTTTCAGAAATGACGTTGAGGCTCTTGATCTGCAGATTTACTAGTATTTAGTATGGATGCCCTTTGCTTCAATTACAGCTTGTAATCGTCTGGGCATTGATTCTATTAATATGTGACATGTTTCACTGCTGATTTGTAGCCATTCTACCCTAAGAGCTTGCTTAAGTTCTGATTTGTTAGAAATTTTCTTTTTCCTTATTTTCACATCCAAAATATGCCATAAATTTTCAATTGGATTGAGGTCTGGTGATTGTGGTGGCGTTTTCAATTGATTTTTTTACATTATAAAGCAACCATAACCTCGTAATATATGCAGTTTGTTTCGGATCGTTATCCTGTTGGAAATAATATGAATTAGGAATTCCTAATTTCAGAGCACTATTAGATAAATGATCTCGAAATATATTAATATATTGTTTAGCATTCATATTGACTTCAATAAAGGTCATTTCGCCAACTCCATTAAAAGACATGCATCCCCAAATCATTACATGACCACCACCATGTTTTACAGTTGGTTTCAAGTTTTTAATTTGAAGAGAAGTATTTCGCTTTAGCCACACAGTTTTCTTACCATCCAAGCCGAAATTATTGAACTTGCTTTCATCGGAAAAAATAAGTTTTCAAAAACTCTAGTGATTTGCTGACATAAGCTTTTGCAAATTCAAGTCTTTTCACCCTATTTGTTTCACTAATAAATGGTTTTTTTCGAGGGGCTCTTCCTCGAATATTTGCATCTTGAAGAATATTTTTAATTGATTGTGGTGTAACTATTGTTCCCGACGTTGAAGCGACATCAACAGCCAATTCTCGACCACTTAGAAAAGGGTTCTTTGAAGATTCTTTTATGATGGCTCTCCTTTGCCCGGTATTTAGCTTTCTTGGACGCCTAGTTCGCGGCATATTTATTGTCGAACCAGATTCTTTTTTCTTCTTAATTACATAACGAACACTAGAAAAGTTTAGATTTAATTTTTTACCTATTCCTCGGTAACTTAAACCAGAATTGTTAAGAAATATGACCTTCTAACGGGTAGCAACAGAGGAGTTCACACGTTTTCGGCGCCATTAGAACAAAAACTCCCCAGAATCCCTGCTCCAGTTAATATATTACGTGACTTTAAAGTGCGGGGCTAATGTACTGCGGGGCTGATATGCTAAACATTTGCATAATGTTCACATTTAATGCCTTTTTTAACAGTCAATGCTTCTTGTGCAAATACTTTTTAGGTATGAGAAAATATTAATTTTTTTTAAATGTGTAATATTACTGTTTAAGGAAAATGGGTAGATATTTTTATTTTCTTCTTATTTTAATAAACGAATAATTAAGAGAATAGTATCAAATTTGCTTTCTATGGTTACTTATGCTAAAAATCGTCTGCGTGCAAATACTTTTTTTGCTCACTGTATTGACAATTACAACAAAGGATGTAAATATTACTTCTGTACATTTAAGTGGAAAGTTATTGCCCACTATTCATACGAATTAAATAAAAAAAATCATAATATCATTTTTAAAAGATGACATTTAAAACGTGTCACAAAGTCGTTTTTAATAAAAGCTTTTATCGGGTAAAACAGATGTAATATTTTTTTTCATGAAAAGTATTCATTTTAATACGAAAATATTAACATATTATATTTATTTTAATTTCGTCAAAGCAATGTCGTTTTCATTACACCAGCTTCGAAACAAAATACTTAAAATAACTATATACTTTTCAGAAATAAAATTTTGCATCGAAAGTCGCATTATTTCAAAATGAAATTTTAGCTTACCTTTCAAATACATTTTCTTACTTAAAATTTAGTATATTTAATGAAAATAATGTTTCAATGTTTTTCTAAATGTACAATAATATTGGATTTCATTAATCGATGTGATCTTTCATGTTTTAAATAAATTAAAATGCATTTTAAATGATTCATGAAGTAAAAGAATATATATATATATATAAATTTATCTCGACAAGTATCATTCCGTAGGAAATACTAGCCTAGTGAAAGCGGTGTAAATCATTACCTGCTTCTGTTTCAGAAAATATTAGCATTTTATAGCAGTTATACAAAATGGCGTGATTTGCAAAGAATTTAACAATCGGAAATACACAAGCTTATCACCCTTTTACCGTACAATCTCCGGGATGGTTTCAATAAAATTTAATAAATGGCACATGAATGTCGACTTAAAAAAATTAGCAAGTATTTTTAATTTGAGATTAGGCTTTATATGTGATATCATTAAGGTGTAAACCAAAACCACTAATTAAGCAATAAATTCACCTTTCACGTCAGATCCTTCTATTTTTAAAGGCACTGTGATTATCGAAAAGCGCGAAGGAAGAAAGGAAATTTTCTTTCGATTTTAAAATATCGAAATCTATAGTTAAAAATCTCACTGAAATGTAATATCTGTCCCCAATCGGAGAATATTCCTGCAAATTTCGAAGCATTCAGAAGCCAAAATTAGAGCACAACAATAAATATGAAAATGTTTATTCATAACGGAGGTTCTTTTCCATAAATAGATTTATTCCGCGAACCAATTAGCAACTTTATTGCATAAATAATAAGTATTTAAGCTCAAGAGTCTTCGGAGTGTGATGAAAATTTTGATATCATTTAGAGATCTACAGCTGATAAAAGTCTGGTAACGTGAAATTAAAATGTGATAAATATTTGAAAGTGAAAGATATTTCTAATACTCTTATTATTTTTTTTAACTTTGATGCTTCACCACATTTCATTATTATTTTTTAAAACCATTTATCTTTTTTTTTCTTCCAAGATGTGATTTTTTGGAATATAAAGGTCATGTTGATTTTTCGATTATTCTAATCTTATCAAAGTCACGTCTGAAGTGACCTGTTAATAACCACTTTCCGTTAAAAATATTTACCAATGTATTTCTTTTAATAATATTCTTTGTCTCGAAAATATATAAATTAAATCAATATCCTTGAACGAAATAAATGTAAAATAGAATAAATATAAATATTAAAATAGAATAACAGAGGTGTAAATTTATTCCTCACTTAATATTAGAACAAGTGTATGAAATTTTATACTCACGAAAGCAATTTAAATGATCCTATATATATAAACAAAAGAAAAAGCAAATTGGGATCATCAGAAGTTTTTCTACTATAAAATGCGATAAAAGGTTAATTATATATGTTTTAACTATCGAATTTTTTTGCTTAATTGATGAATTTCTTCTTCTTTAAATGTTACGTGAACGCAGTCACGGGTAACAGCTAGTTATATCATAAAAAATATAAAGAGAAAAAGAGAAAAATAGCAGAAAAAGAAAAATAATACCAGAAACCGTGACATTTAATTTCAACATGAAAGCATTGTTTTAATTCACCACGCGAGAAATAAAAAAGGCTAACTGGAGTCTTAAAAAATAATATTGGCGAAATTTGCTCCCGGCTAACATAAAAGTACCGAGAATTATTTGCGATCACGACAAATTTTATGTAGTTTTACTTGAAAAAGTAATTTTGATTAAAAACAAACACCTTGCATATGAAAGGCGACTGGGTCTGTCGTAATTTTTTATGACAGTCACATGGGTTGGACTATTATAATATAGATGACATGGAAGCGGTGAGACAATATTTTGTGATTTATCACCTGCACCCGGCTAACATTAAACTAACAAAATGACCGATTGGCATATAAAAAGCGAAGCGGTCAACGCGGAGCTGTTGATGACAGCCACATGATTTGAGTTATTATTGCAGTGATTTGGTACAGATATCATATACGCACCGAGTTTTTACAACAATTTACTGAAAGCATTGTTTTCGAAAACCAGTTACATATGCATTTTTAAATTATTTTCTATTATTTTTAAAATGAAATAACAATAAATAAAAAACAGTTTAATTAATAACTATAGAACAAAACAATTTATAACTTTTTTTAACTAAAAAGAAAATAAATGTAAGTAAACATTTATTAATAAATAAGCAACAATAACCGGGTTTCAATACCAGGCAAAACCATTTGACCAAATTTTTTTGCGCTATTTTGGCGCCAATTAGGAACCCCGGTGCGTGTATGACATCTGTGCCTAATATTATTCTTTTCATTTCATTAAAAAAAAAAAAGTGAAAGCATTTAATTTTAAATGTTTCAGTTTCAAATGAAAATTTTGTATTTAAAATAAAATGATAATAAAATACAAAAAAAAAAAAAAAAAATGTAAAAAAGAAAGAAAGAAATCCGATGAGAGAAATGTTTGCGATTTATTACCTACGTCGCGCTGACGAGGTCTTGATTTCTCTATCAGAATCTTCCGATTTAATGAAAGATTGTTCAACTAAATTGAATTATGAATAAAACTAACATGATACATTTCTTAGCTTACATTTAAGGGACGCCAAACTGGTCGCCAAATTAGTTTAAAATAACAACCTATTCTAAAATATGAAAAAAAATTTATCTGTTATGATTAAAATATGAGTTGCTATCATTAGAGAAAAATGGTTTAAAAGTAGCAAAAAAATAATATTTCAAAAACTAATTCGAATTTAAAACATCTAATACCAGTTTTGAGATCTGCAGATCAATACGGATTTTTGGTGTTAATTTCATCGCATAATATTCTATATTTTAGGAGTCGTTATACAGTACTATATTATACACTCATTTCATAATATCGTTATAAAGTCGTTTCGTCAATTCGTTTCATTAGGATTATATATATATAGGATAGAAATGATGTTTCGCGAATCCAAATAACGCAGGGCTTTTGCTAGTTATATAAAAAACATGAATATCTGTTACATTAATAACGGGGTTTCTGTCAAAAATGGCGGTGTAATTAGAAGGAAAAAGACTGAGCAAGAACTGTGTTATTAATAAAATGTTTCACTTGGAAAAATATGACGTCATACTTGAAATAAAACAGGTATTTTTAAGTAGTTGTTAAAAATACAAGGAGCATGAATATCAGTAACTAATGGAAATAGATTAAAAATGACGTCACATTTAAAATGATTGAGAATTTTTTTACTAACATTGATTAATAAGTTTGAATATAAGTTACATGCAAATGAGAGTTTTCATTCAAAATTCACGTCATGATTATCAGTAGAAGACATTTTTTGTGGAAAAAAAGGAAAATAAAACTGATTAATATATTTTCTTATGCTATTTTCTCTTTAAAATTAAATCGAATTGAATTTAAATTCGTATAGATGGTACAAAAACATGATTAACGTAAATTTTCCTAAAACTTAAAACATATTTACTCACATTGAATCTTTATGAATGAATTTATTTCACAGAAGCAAAAATCGTCTGTCAACATACTGACATTTACAACCAAGTATGTAAATTAAACTTCCTCACATTTAAGTGGACCCCTTACCCTACGAGTTACCCCTCCGAATTGAATTAAAAAAGTCATATACTATTTTAATTAATTATTTTTCACAGATGACAGTTAAAAAATATCACAAATGCGTTTTTAGTAAAAAGTTTTATCAGGTAAAAATGATGTAATATTTTTTCATGTAAAACATTCATTTCAATTAGAAAACATTAATATATAATCGTTTTAATTTTTCGTCAATGGTATAATATTCAATTAACAAGTTTCGAAATTAAAAAAGAAATCTTGAAATAACAATATGCATTTCAGAAATAATGTTTTGCATCAAAAGTCGCATTATTTCAAAATGTAGCTTTAGCTTACATTTTAAATAAATTTTCTTACTTGAAATTTAGCATTTAGTAAAAATAAGTGTCTATATATTTTTTAAACGTACATGAACAATAATATTGTACTTCATTAAGAGATTCCATGTTTTAATTAAGATAAAATGAATAGTTTTACATGATGCATGATGTGAAAGAATATATATAATTATTTATCTCGACAAGTATCATTCAGTACGAAAAAACAACTATGTGACATCGTCATATTTTAAATCATTAACCAGTTTTCATTCAGAAAATATTAGCATTTTACAGCACTTATACATAAAAGTTGGATTTCCACAGAATTTACCATTCGCAAATTCATGTTTAACATCCTTTTATCTTAAAATCTCCAGAAATACGATGTACGAAAGTTTAGCAAGTAATTTTACTTAGAGATTGGGATTCACATATGACATAGTTTACATATAAAGAAGAGGTGAAATCATTAATTAAGCAATAAATCTGGCCTTCACCTCACATCCCTCTCATTTTTAAAGGCGCCATGATTATCGAAAAGCGAAAGAGAAGAAGAGAAATTTTCTTGAGATTTTAAAATATCTAAATCTATAGTTAAAGAATCTCTGAAACACAATCTCTGTCTCCCATTGGAGCATACTCCTACAAAAAGCCAAGCTTTCATAATCCAAAATTACAACAAAACAATCGATATGAAAATATTTAACTGTAACTGGACTGCTTTTTTCATAAATAGATTTCTTCCGCAATTAATAGAAATAAGCAATCTATGGCTTAAATAATAAGCATTTAGGCTTTGAGAGTCTTCGGAGCGTGATAAACATTTTGATATTATTGGTAGATCTACAGCTATTAGAAATGTCGTACCATGAAATAAAAATGTAATAAATATTTAAAATTTAAAGGTATTTCTCGTACTTTTATCATTTATATTTTACTTTTGATGCTTCACCACGTTGATTTTTTTAATACCATTTATCTTTTTTTTTTCTTTTCCAAGATGTGATTTTTTCGAATAGAAACATAATGCTGTATGTTGATTTTTTGATAAATGAAATCAATTCAAAGACACGTCTAAAGTGATCTGTTAATAATCACTATTTAGTAATATATCTCCTTAGATAATACTCTTTGTCGAAAACATAAATCAATATCCATGAACGGAATAAGTATAAAATAGAATAAATATAAATAACAGAATGAAATAGCAGATGTAAATTTATTTTTCATTTAATCTTAGAAAACGAGAACTTTCAAGCTCACGAAAGAAATTTTAATGATCCTATATATAAAAACAAAAATAAGCAAATTTTTATCATTAGAAGTGTTTCTGCTATAAAACACGATAAAATGTTAATTGCATATGCTATTACTTATCTAACATTTTTGCTTAATTGATTAAGTTATACTTCTTTAAATGTAAAGTGAACGAAGTCACGGGTAACAGCTAATCTGATTATATATTACTTCGAAAATAAATTTAATAATTCGTAAAAATGGCAAAATTTTCAAAAAAATTGAACGTAATACATAAAAAATCATCCGTTTAAGAAATATATTACAAAGATATATAATAACCGAAAACAAATATTATTTTATAGTGATAATATGAGATCCTTTAATTTTGTCACTATTGCATTCATCAGAAATACTTCCAATGAAATGCCAATTTTACCTTTGCATGTAGAATTCCGGCAATGAAACTACAAAATATTCCTTTCCAATATATGCATCATGTTTGGCAGATTTAATCATCATATTTGTTTTAAAATATTACACAGCATATAGCTAACATTTTCCAAAGAACAGTAGATTCCTGCAAATTTGATGTAATTTTGACAGAGGTTGTGACGAGTTACAGAAAATGACGCGTTTTACGGAGTAAGGGAGGGTCTATTCATAACTCATAATAGTTTCTCTATGTTAATTAAAAATTCTATAAAAAAAGAAACAAAAAGCTACAACATAATCTGACCTGAGAAATGGCTCTGAACTTTTAGGATAATTGCTCCTTTTGCCATCAACTTTTCGGACGTTTTTTATCAAATATATTAAATGGCATATATGGTGACATATAATCGATCCCTGTTATAGCAAATTACGCACGATACGATGACTATTTTTAAATGATTAAATTTCTTACTCTATATCTTCACAACGTAATCAAATATCATATTAATTTGAGAATTTTTATGATGATTATCAATCAGAATATGTATGAACTTTAATGGGGACCCCCCAAAAATATATAAGATATAAAAAATAACTTTTCAGAAAATAAGTATTTAGCCTCAGTAGCATATTCGAATATCATTATTTCAAAGATACACCCGCTGCATTTAATAGATAAGGATCTATTGACAAAAATGAGACATTTAGAGATTTAATGAAAACTTATATTCGAGGTCTATGGATAATCGAGATATTTGAAGTTTGCGTGAGTCTACTTTATAATCGATATATGGACAATTTTAATGAAAAAATAGTTATTATAAATAGTATTGATGGAAACGTGTTCTAAATAGAAACAATATTGCTATTAGATAAATCTTGTTCTAGGAGTCAAATAATATTGCACAGTTTATCTTTGTAACGTTTTAACCTTTTACGTTCCACAAGTATTTCAAGTTTACTTTCAGTTAGGTCTAAACGAGTTTAAACCAAAAGAGACATTATCTACTAAGATTTGTATACGGCATTTAGAATTAAAAAAAATAGTTTTTAATCAGTAATGATGAATCGATATCGACTTGGCAACATCTAACCTCACAGTATTATAAAACAAATTTCTGCTAATAAAACCTATCACCAATAATACAAATAAATATATATATTTTTTTCTTTTTTGCAATAGAAACAGTATTCGACTATATAAGTAAAAGTAAAATGCCGTGTATGTTGCACCACTGATTCCTTAAATATTCAAATACATTTTAATAAATTATAACATGAATGAGAATCTATACGAAAGATTATTTCATTTATCTCTTTTTTTGCCTCGAAATAAATCCACAGGCAGTTCAAGAAAATAAACGTATCGCCATAAAATATTTATTAGAGATAATCTATTTTTTCAATAGTTTTGTTAACGGAATACTAACATTGAGACTCAAATGAAATTATCTGTTTTCATGTGGGAATTCTTCATCATTTTTATGCTACTGATATAGTTAGGAAGCTATCTTTCAAGCCAGAAAATATAAAAAGATTAATTCTTCAGAGATATCGATACTAAAGTATTTTTTCCTTACGTTATACAGAAAATAAATATTAAATAATATTTTCTCGTATATTTGATAATGATTTTATACCGTTTAATTATCTCTGATTCCATAAAATTTGCAAGATATAAGAGAGTAAGGATTTTGAAGTATATTTTATACAGCACTGCTATATAACACTATTCCACAAAATGAAAAATTATTTTCGAAATGGAAATCGAAATAATTGAGTTTTAAGATTTTGTAGACGCTCAATATAAAAAAGAAATTTTTTTCACAAACGCATCACAATTGATTATCCAACATTTGTAAATTATATAAAATATGCATATAATTGTATAAAATATGGAAAACATGGGAAGTGGCATTACAAAGTTTATTGGTATATGAAATTATACAAAATAAAATTAATAACTTGAATAATTGGAAGAAGTATAAGACATTGATCTAGAATTTTATGCAAATTACCACTTGCCAATGGTTTTAGCTTGGTGCTTGTATAAAAAAGTTCCAAAATATAGGGAAAACAACTTTAATTGTTTGAGACGATTTTGAGACGCGAATCACGAATCGTAAAGCATTTTAGCGAGTATGCGATTATCGCCAAGATGGTGCTTCTTAGCGTGTCTCATTCGTATAATCTAACTCATACAGGTGATTATCGCAAAGTTCTCGAATATAGTTTTACCTTAGTTTGCACACAAAAATCTGTCCATCGCATAGTCTTAGCATTTACAAGTGCGTATGTCACCACTTTCTTTAGAAGAACTCTAAATTTAGCTTTGCGGATAGAATGTATGATCTGAATTCTTTGATCATTTAGAGGGCTTTCCTGAATATTCATAAAAATGCTTATAAAACTAATGTTAATTTAAACTTTCTTTCCATGTTTGGTTCGAATCTATACTTCAGGTCCCTTTATTTCACATTCACTTTAAAATACAATTCTGTTAAAAATATTTTTGCTACAACCAATTTGAATTGTTTTAGGGATACGAAAAAATACGGACAAACCGCTTAGCCGCTTAGAGGGACAGGTTTGGCGGGTATGACCCAATGGTTAAATGTTGTTCATCAGCACCGGGTAAATGATTTTTACTTTTTCAACGAATAGAAATGTGCCAAAAATGACATGATAGTGGTTTAAATTTATGTAACTAGAAACTGTGACTTACTAGAGGATGGTGCTTTTTTATCACATTTTCTGTCTCAGTATTAAAAGTAGTTTATGCAACACCTATTGACTAATATGTTAAGAAATGCAATGCGTTGTCAATAATAAAAATCAAAAGAAACATGATAAAAAACCACATATTTTATTTTATTAAACGAGGTGGAACCCGTCGAATTTTGACGAAAGAAAGTGTTTAAGAAAGAACTGTTTCATCGATTTATATTGAACATACAAAATTAGCTACAATAAAAGATGTAGCTTCTATTGGTTATTCTAACTTTCAAACAAATATTATTTTAATCTAAAATTAACAAAATACTTTTTCTATAAAATTCAGTTCCCCAAATTATTAAATTCAAACTTTAATCGCATATGTAATCAGTGAAATATAATAAACATCATTTATTATGATGAAGTTATCAATTGAGGCTCTTATGCTTGGTATTTTCGAATGAAATCAACAAAATTTATTCCACTTTGACACAACCATATAATTTTTTCCCGAGAAATCTAAACCCGACATCATTTTCACATTCGCAAAATTTACATACGCACTTCTCATATCGTATTCACCATGTTTTAAAAAATGGTATTTTAATTTGATAATTTTAAAATCATTTTAACTCGAAACTTGAAGTCACGATTGTCAACAACATATTTGCATGTGAACAGTCGCACTCTTAACTTCAGATACTATAATCTCAGTACCGAAGAGTAAACATTGTCGTAATTTATGTTTTTTTTTTTTTGACACATTTGTGTTAAAATGTTTAGTATTATCTAAGAAAATGATCGTTTTCTTTTAAATATAACGTCCTTTCCACTTATTTAAGCATTTCTCCTAGTGTCTCAAAATTAGTATCAGTACACATTCAGAAGGAAAAAAATATGCAAACTTTATAAGGAAAAATTTGTGTTTTCAAAAGCACTACGTCATTTTCCATTCAGAATATTATGGAGCAGTATGTCCCTAGTGGCATTTGCGCCACTAAACCCTATACAAAAAAATTTAGATAATTGAAATTTATTTATTTATTTATTTTTAATTTTATTAGAAAATGACAATATACCTCGATATTCTCTCTTTTCTGCAATAATGAAAGCCATCTAGTTACCACCACTTTGAAGACATTTCATAAAATATTTTTTAATTAAAATATAATATTCGGGATATTTAAAAAAACCAGTTAGTGCGGGCATACCTACAAATAAACAACTTCCAGTTTTAAAAATTATTAGTAAAATTTGTGAAGTAGAAATCTCAAGGCACCTGACTAAAAAAACAGCCTTGTGTTTTAAATGGGTAACGTAAAATTATAAAAAAATAAATTAAGAAAATGTTGTTATTTTGATAAAATTATAGTAGAATGTCTTAAATAATAGCAATAAAATTTTATTAGTCAAGAGAATTTTGGACAAAAACTTAGGGAACCTAATATTAGTTTAAACCTTAAATTATTCCCAAGATCCTCATTGTTAGCTTCTCTAACTATACGAAGCGAATTCATACAGCCGAGAATCACCAAGTTCTTTAATATATCTCACTATTTTTTGGACAAAGACTTCCTATCTGAGCATGCATACTATATGTCACTGCTCTTCTATGAAGACACTCTACATTTTTGTAAAACATTGCGCTTTATCAGCCTGTGATTACGATTATGTTATTTTTAAAAGTGAAGTATTTTCACCTGTGAAGAATTTCAAGGCAGCTGCAGTGAAATGACGCACTTCTACAAAACATATTTTAGTTTTAAGAATTAAAAAACATGCTTTTTAATGAAATGACGTCATTTGGATCCGCTAAAGCATTCCACTTTTACGATCCAGTCCTAAGCAACATCTATAGAAAAGTATGCATATGACGTCGCAACGCGGAATAATACACAAACCTTGTAAAACGCAATATCGTTATTCAAGAAGCTCCGCAAACCAAATCGTGTATCAAATGATTCATAGGACTTCACTTGTTTGTTTATAATAGCTTCACGTTTTATCAGAAATTATTCATTTATATTTTTCAAAATTAGGAAAATATTATTACACATGGAGAAATAAAATTGCATTTTTTAATCTTTCTGATACAAATTAAGTAATTGTTAAGGAAAGTCACACAAATGTTATTTAAAATACATTTTTGTAAAAAGAAAGTTTTGAATCGTTTGTAAAGTAAGTTTGCTATAAACTAAAAAACATTTAAATTAAGAATAAAAACGAAATCAAATCAAAATTCACCGGGTTTTATAACAGACGATATTCTTGGCATAGTGCGTATTTTAATGTCAATTTTTTTTCTCAATTTGTATGAGAAATTGCCAAGAAAAGTAATTCTAGTAATCTACTGATCTACTGATTTTTGGCTGATGTCTCTTTACTTTCAACAGAAATAGTACTTCAGTTGCCACAATTACAAAGTTGGTACTAGAAACTATAAAAAAAATTAATATCTCCAAAATAAAATGGGATACAGCTTTCAAAGAAATTGCATTTAAAAATACATTTTTTCCGTATACGTCAGTGCAAAATTGAAAATATGCCATGTTTAGAAGTTTAAAAATTTGGTATAGCGAAAATTGCAAAACCGAAATTTCATTTCAAAGTGTTGCCATTCGCAGAATGATGTATGCGCTATGCACAGATATGTTTGCCCTTAATAATATAGATTTTTAAGCTATATTAAACACAAGGCTCAAAATTTTAAGAAAATCATTACAATCTATATTTCTTTTTTATAAAGTTGTTTTGCAATAAAGTATTAGCCAAACTTTATGAAGAAAATCTCTATTTTTTATCTAATATTAAAGGCATGTTTTCTTAGATCTTATATTAAATTTTGTTCATATCTTGTTTGAATTTATGTTACCAGACATCAATTTGGTAGAACATGGTGCAAAATTAAATTTTTGTATTTCTTCTCAAAATTTGAATTTTAACAAGCTGGTTTAATGGATAACATAACGTTAAATGTTTCGCATGTTTGAATAGATATAAAGTTAGTAAACGAAGTAAAAAAAAACCTTTGTAAAAGGGGTGATTTAACCTGGGAGAACTCGCTGCATGAGATTTTCTCTCACAGTCGTACTTTTTTAAAACTCTTATTTAAATCATTTTTCATTTTAATTAAAATTTCAAAAGGTTTTTCAGTTATTTTACCTATTTTGTGAATAAAAGTACTAAGCCAACCAAAAAAAGTTGATATTATATGAATGGAAAGAAAAAGAAAAGCAATTGGGCATTCTCACTAGCGAGTTCTCCCGGGTTAAGGAATCAACTTTCTGTATTATTCTTTTTAAAAAATTGTATTATTGGTGTTGTTAAGATCAGTTTAGGCAAAAATAATATATATATATATATATATAAAGTTTATTCAATAATTATATTGATTTCTAAACAGATCGGTCTATTGAAATCAGTTTACTTATACGGGTTATTTCCATTCTTCTGTTTTGTCTTAAATAACTACTCAAGTGAGTTAACTACAATAATCTACATAGTATCTCGGTATTGTAAAATGAATATGCTGTTCGCGTTGAGCGCATAGCGATTTCCAGGGCCCTCTAGCGAAAAACTGTAGAGTTAGCATTCTTAACGATTTTAGATACGATAAATAAGTCAACTACACAGTTATTGAGAATCCTTTATTTACAATTAAGTAATTTGTTATATATAAATGTAACTTAATTGTATGTCCTTAAATTAGATATTTTTAATCCAATCACCAATATAAATATGCCATATGATGTATGGCGTTATGAGATAGATGCAAATTATTATTAAAACTGACGCATAATCAAGGCATAGTTATGCATAGTTTATTTTATTTACATTATCTAGTTAAGTATACTTAATCAGTCCACTATCGGCAGCAATGCGTCATGCATTCTGAATGCGCATGGATGGACCCATTCATCGGACTTAACATGTTGATTCTGTTTGAATATATATATATGTTGCTTATGTGCGTTACCTGTATTAGTAAATGTGCTTCTAACTTATAATATCAATCTCATGCACACAAATAGTGTAATTTGTAAACTTGTAATTTCATATTAGAATGTGAATTTTAAGGGCTTTTCTTTAAGTCTTTTGTATACAATACCATTTTATACTAAATTGCGGACCCTCTACTAATTTTCAATTAACTATTTTCCGTATAGTGTACTGTTTACGAGATAGGAAGGCTAGTTACTCAGTTTTCCGCTAACACGGTTCACTATCTATTTTAAACAAAACGGAAATATGAAAACACATTGCATATTGCAAAACTTGTTATTAATATAACTTCCGAAAAAATGAACTAATTCGTCTCAAAATAGAGCCGTCTGCCTACGCTGCAAACACCTTAGAAGAGTTCTTTACTCAAGTATGTAACTGTTACAGCTCATTTACAGAGAGACAGAAAAATGTCCGTTAAATCGTTTTTAGTGCATTATAATGATGTTACATTTTACAATTTCTTCCGTCTCAGTGTGAAGAAAAGTATGTGGATTTTCTTCTTTCTTTCTTTTTCTTGTTTTTATAAGTTATTGCGTATATTTCTGGGAGGGCCAATACCAGAAAGCGTCAAATTTAGACTGTATTATGTGTGCGAAGGACACATTAAGAGGGAGTATGAAGAGAACGTGACATAAATTCTTTATTCTTTGCAAATCAATGTCATAGAAATTCAGTTGTTTGGGGCATCACTATTCGCAATACTATTTATTTTATGAATAATCCAGAAAAACCATAAAATTAACAATAGTAAAATACGTTGAATTCGCATCTTCTCACTCTTGAATATGTGAAAAACAGCTAGCCTAAAACTATTCAATGCAACTTACATTTTTGTATGATATCTGGATTAAATTCCAACATTGAAAACACTGCTTTAAAAAAATCAACAATCAAACAGCATAATCATTACAAATGACATACTTTGAATGTCTCCAATACTTATAATATCGTTTTAAATCACTACTGCTCTTGCTCCCATCTTCTTCCTAATTTTTACTGTAACATCCTTCATAACTTCTATTCAAAACCCCCAACTAAAAAACTCGAAACATGTGGAAACATCCAAAACGCGTATGATAAAATACGATGTTATTTGGTATGACTTCTTATGTTACTCAGAAACAAAACAGGCGGAGTTCTAAACACCAACTATTGCCCACTGCCGAAAATAAACCATGTAAATGACTCTGGAAGTTTCCAATAATTAAAAATAGCAGAAAAACAGTCTGAGAACTAAATGCTATATTTACATTAACGTTAATATTTGTAACATTAGTAAGTAAACGAAATGCAGATATATCTATGATTTATCATAGAAACTGTGAAAGTCGCCTATACTCCGTGGTCGAAAGACTTTAGGAAACTCGGAATGGCAACAGCCAGAAGAGAGAGAGAGACGAGGGACTTTTCTTGAATGGTTGTGTTCGAACTCTCTCTTGTGAAATATGTAATCCGAATATTATTATTATGTTATATTATGTGTGCGTGTGTTGTAACTGTGTAGTCTAATGTAAATATTAAACTAAGTTAATCATATCGCTGCTTAGACCTGTCTGCTTTGATTAGAGCTTGTGTTCTTTCTTCATCAATATCGTGGAATACCGAACCGGGCCATCATAATGTCGCAGACGACTAGGATGGTGATCCTACTTCTACTGGTGATCCTACAGCTTTTAAAAATCAACAGTGGTGTTACTGCAGCATAAAATGTTATCGTATAATAAATATTGTGGTTAAAGAAAGAAAGATGTGCCTCTAATCTAAGTGAATAATATTGCGTCGATAGTATTTGATTGACAGCAACGAGAGTTTGATGGCTGGCCTAGCTATCATACAGGTATTTTTTTTTCTTTCCTATCGAGAGCATATTTTAAATATATGTTAGTAAAATATAGTTATTTAATGTGTATATGTTTTATATTATGTTTCGAAACAACGGGTTAATATTTATTCAATTAATGGAATAAACATGGTATTTTATCAGTAATTAAGTTTGAAAAGTATACTTAAGAATTATATTTTTATGGTATATTTCATAATATGAATGCAGAATTATGTATCATGATTGTTAAATTGATCGAATGTTCAGATAGAATGGTGTTTAAAAATAACTATGTTTAGCATGAAAGTTTAAATTCTGTTATTTAAATAAATATTTTCTAGTTATTGTGTTAAAAAAAAAAAGAAAAGAAAAAGAAACATAAAAATGAGTTAAAATTGCCATTTTAAAAGTTCATAACACGTCTGTCTATGAAGCTATTTATTCTCTAAGAATAAACTTTGCACTAGAATAACTAAAAGTGTTACCTAAGTAAATTATCGTTTGCAGAAACAAAAAAAAAAAAAAAAAAAAAAAAAGGAAAAACAGATTTATTTCAAATGTTTTTTATTTATTCTTTTATCTTTGGGATTAAGATAAAAAGGTGCTATTTCAAAGTATGTAGAGGAAGTATTTTTATTTATTATTTTTTTGTTGCGTATTATTCTGGAATCCTTTGAAACTTCTGATCGAAATATGAAATAAAAGTTATGTAATATTTGTTCAGTGAAACTGAAATGTATAAATTTGATTATTACGGATTGGGTTGTTTATTTATTTATTTTTAATTGTGGCAGAATATTAAGCATTTGTTTGTTTTGTTTTTGTTGTTGCTTATTTTCGATTGACTAATTGAAAGGAAATATAGAGATTTAATTTGAGTTTTAAATCAAAATAAAATAAAGAATTTCATATCTTGGATAGAATTTAATTTAATTAAAAGGTGTTAATTTAATATTGAGATTTATACATATTTGGTTCGTTTTGAAATATAATTTAGTAATAGATTGAAGGGTTAAAAAGAAAATTGTTAATGTATTATGTATTTTTGAAGGATGTATTTAAAAATTAATACGCAAGGTATTGACAAATTCTTATTTTGTGAGAACGCAAATATTTTATTTTTTTTAACTTGACATATTGGTAAAAGTATATTTTAATTATTGCAAAAATTGTTTTCTATATATATTTTTTTTTTGTTATTATTGCGCAAATGTGTTTTAATTTAGTCAGTAATACTAATATAAGTATTTAAATAAAATAAATTTCATTCAATTTGAGGGGTTATTTACAAAAGAATGTTCAGGTTTAAATTAAATTTGGTTTAAGGCGTTCTTAGGGAAAGTTCCAATTAGGGTAGAAACGCTGTTTGAATATTGCTGATTGCTTCCAATTTATTTTTCAAATATGGCGTTTTTAAGCAAAGGTAGTAGAAAAGAAGATTTACAAAAAGTAGCGATTGAACTTGGAGTTCAGGATGTCGAAAATTTAAAAATTATAGATCTAAAAGAAGCTATACTAGAAGTCGAAGACTACGAAGAAGAATTTGTTAAGGGATTTTTGAGTTCTGTAATTGAAGAAAGGAAAAAGAAAGAAGAAATGGAGAGGGAAGAAAGAATACGTCAAGAAGCGAGACGTCAAGAAGAAAGGGAAGAAAAAATACGACAAGAAGAGAGGGAGGAGCGAATTGCCAGGGAAGCAAAAGAACATGAATTGGAAATGAAAAAACTGGAACAATTGCAGAAATTTCCGGAACAAAGAAATGAATCGAAAATTGAGATAGCGCCAAAAATTCAATTAGTACAGATTGTCCCGAAGTTTGATGAAAAACGTGATGAGATGGGATTATTTTTGATAAATTTTGAAAGAAGAGCGGAAATGGCACAAGTACCGAAGAAAGACTGGGTAGCTTACCTATTGGCAGTTTTACCGGTGGAAATTGCAAATATGCTAGCTAGAGAACCCCCGGAAGATGCAATTAATTACGATTTTGTAAAAACTCTTATCTTAAAGCGATATAAGTTAAACAGTGAAAAATTAAAACAATGTTTTTACAAACATCACAAAACACATGAAAAATCATGGAGAAATTATACACAAGAGCTTTTGAGTTATTTTACCGAATGGATCACAGAATTAAATATTAACACTTTCCAGCAATTAAAAGACTTAATAGTAACCGAACAATTAAAATTTCGTGTGCCTGTAGAAATAAGAGAACATTTCTTAGAAAATTGGCTCGCATTTACCACGCCGTTAGAATTGGCAGAAAAACTTGATGATTACGAGAGCATCACCGACAGTTTTAAAAGAAAAGAATTTCCAAAGAAAAATTTATCTAACTCTCGAAATCAAAGTTGGAATAATTACAGTTCGGAATCAAAAAAAGATATGAGAGATGGTAAACCGAAATTTGAACCCAAGACTGAAGCATCTTTCGGAGTGCAACGAGAAAAGAGAGAATTTCGCACAAAATATGCCTGTTTCGCATGTGGTAAGGAAGGGCATGTGAAGAAATATTGTTCCAAATTGAATACAGAAAAACAAGATGGAGGAAAAACTTCCAAAAGCGATCTTGAGAAAAAGGGTCTAAATGCAATTTGTTTGAATGTGAATATTCCGGTGGAAGAAACAGATGGGAGACTCCTTAAGGTAGATCTAGGAATCGGTAACCAGAAGTTTCAGGGAATCATCGATAGTGGTGCGGAGATTACAGTGCTGCGGAAGTCGGTGGTGCCGGAAGAGTATTTACAGTCATGTGGAAAAGTATTCTTGAGACCCGCAATATGGAGTCCTGTAGAAGCAAAGCTTGTTTCCGTTCCGCTCACTCTTCGGACAGAAGATGAGGTTATTCCGTATGTACGAGTGCAGGTTGCGGTAGTGGAAGGATTACACGAAGAAGCTTTGATCACTCCCAAGGTTTTCGCTCTGTTAAAAGAACAGCAGAAGTTGTATTTAGGGGATGAGGTAGATATCACCCCGGTTGAAGAAAATAAAGAAAAATCTGTATTCAATGTGGAGGGAAGGTGTCCAGAAGGAAACCTGGAAACAAATCTAAATAATGAAGATGAAGACAAAGAAGCTTCAGATTTGGAACTGATTCCTACTCCGGTCGAGGCAACTGTTTTGCCCGAAAATGTTGGTAACGAGGACCAAAAGGAAAGTTGTTCCGTTTCACAAGCGCAATTGTTGAAAAAGGAGCAATTGGCTTGTTCTACATTAGAAAAATGCTTTGAAGATGCAAAACGGCAGAAAAATAATTATTCGGTAGAATCCGATTTGTTGTATCATAGAGGCAAAGTTGGAGGACAAAATTATGTTCAACTTGTTGTACCTGCCTGTAGAAGACAAGAAATTTTGAAATTAACACATGAAACACCAACTGGTGGGCATTTAGCTGCTAAGAAAACAAGAGATAGAATTGCTATGTCGTTTTGGTGGGAAGGAATGTAAAAAGAAGTAAAACAGCTATGCGCAGCTTGCCATGATTGTCAAATGCGCAGATAAACAAAAGTAACAGACAGAACACCTATTGAAGCGGTCGGAAGACCAGAAGTCCCATTTCAAGTTGTAAATGCAGATATTTTAGGACCAATTGAGCCGAAGTCTTCTCGAGGTCATCGGTATGTTCTGGCTATTATGGATCAACATAGTCGTTGGCCTGAAGCAGTCCCTATTAAATCGTTGACAGCAAAAGCAGCTTGCGAAGCGTTTATTGAAGTTTTTGTTAGAACTGGAATTCCTAGAATGATTGCCATGGACAATGGAGGAAATTTTGCTTCAAAACTGACAAAAGAACTTTTGAAACGATTGGGGTGTGTCCCTAAGTTTTCTACTCCAGGTTACCCACAATCAAATGGATTGGTTGAACGATGGGTAGGAACAATGAAATCAATGCTACATCATGCCATAAACTCTCATGGTAGAGGTTGGGACAAACAACTACCATTCCTGTTATGGGCATACCGAGAAGTCCCCAATGCCACCACTGGTGTTGCACCATTCTTGTTGGTGTACGGTCGTCCACCTGTAGGACCATTAGCCATATTGAAATCAAGTTGGGAAGATGAAGTGGTACTTCCCCAAGGAATTGGAGAGTCTGTAGCAGATTATATGCAGAAACTCCGGGAACGTTTAAAAGACGCGGCAGAATATTCAAAGACCGTGGCTGAAACCCAGCAACATGCTCCGATAGAACAATACAGTGTCGTTGACGAAGAACTGCAGAAAAATATTAATTCAGGCAATTTATCACCAGAACAAAAAAAGGAACTAATAGCACTTATCCAAGAATATAGAGTGGTTTTTGATGGATAACTGAAGAGAGCCAAAGTTGGTTCACATAGCATAAATTTAAAACCTGGTGTTGTAAGAAAACAACCACATCTTTATAAAGTACCAGAAACTTTGAAAGCTAATGTAGAAAACCAAATACAGGAATTACTAAGGAAAGATCTTATAGAACCTTCTTCTGCGGAAATAGTGTATCCACTGGTGTGCGTAGCTAAAAAGGACGGAACAATCAGACTGTGTGTAGATTATAGAGAGTTAAACGCCGCCACCAAGATCTCCCCTTTTCCTATGCAGAATTCCGACAACCTAAAATTTAAAGCTGTTCGGCGAAATATTTGACCTCGCTAGATATTTTAAAGGGATATTGGGAAATCCCACTCGAAGAGAGTAGTCGAGAATTGACCAGTTTTGTGTCACCAAAAGGCCAGTACCAATGGAAAGTAATGCCTTTCGGATTGTCTGGAGCTCCGGCTACTTTTCAAAGAACAATGAATCAGACCTTGAGACCGCATAGTGATTATGCAGAAAGTTTTCTTGATGATATTATAATTTTCTCTTCTAACTGGGAAGAACATTTGCAACATATAAGAGAAATTTTGGAAACTTTAAAATCTCTGAATTTTTCAGCTAACTTGACAAAATGCTCCTTTGCAGCATCTGAAGTCAGATATTTAGGACATATCGTGGGTTCAGGCAAACATGGACCTATTCCCGAGAAGCTAGAAGTAATAAAACGTCTCAAAGCTCCCAAAACGAAGAAAGGACTGAGATCCATATTAGGTCTATTTAACTATTACAGAGAATATGTCCCGCATTATGCTAACCTTGCAAAGCCTTTGACAGATCTGACCAGAAAAACTGTTCCAAATGATATTCCATGGTCGGAAGATGCTGAAAAGTCGTTCAATAAGTTAAAGGAAAGCTTATGTGAAATTACAAACCTTTATACCCCAGACATGTCCAAACCGTTCGAAATAAACACCGATGCTTCCATATCGGGTATTGGTGCCTGTTTAATGCAAAGGGACAAAGACAGCATGTTAAAGCCCATAACCTTTGCCAGTCAAAAGCTTACTCCAACTCAATCAAAGTGGAGCACAATTGAAAGAGAAGCATATGCTGTAATCTGGGCGCTTGGGAGATTCGAAATGTGGACTTATGGAACCACCATAATATTGCATACGGATCATAATCCTCTAAAATACTTAACAGAGGGAACTCCTAAGAACGCTCGATTACAGAGATGGTCGTTGGCACTATCTCGCTATCAGGTTTCTATTGCTCATAAACCAGGAAGTTCTAATGTCGTGGCAGATGCTTTATCTCGCATTTATGAGTAGGAAAAAAAATCTGTATATATATATTTTGTATTATTTCATTATTATATATTGGATAATGTGTATTTTTAGTATATAGTGTATAAGAATTTATATATCTTAAGTAGTTTAAGTAAATCCTCTCGATGGGACAGGTGAAGGACTTTTTAAATAGAACTTTTTAATTAGGACTTTTGATAGGACTTTTTAAGTAAGACTTGTGTTAAGACTTTAAAGAGTAGTTTCACAGTGTGGGACACCGTCCAACATGTAGAAACTGGAGGGAAGGTGTGAAAGTCGCCTATACTCCGTGGTCGAAAGACTTTAGGAAACTCGGAATGTCAACAGCCAGAAGAGAGAGAGAGACGAGGGACTTTTCTTGAATGGTTGTGTTCGAACTCTCTCGTGAAATATGTAATCCGAATATTATTATTATGTTATATTATGTGTGCGTGTGTTGTAACTGTGTAGTCTAATGTAAATATTAAACTAAGTTAATCATATCGCTGCTTAGACCTGTCTGCTTTGATTAGAGCTTGTGTTCTTTCTTCATCAATATCGTGGAATACCGAACCGGGCCATCATAGAAACGACAAACAATGTGTAAAAATTATGCAAACGAAATATGCTAGAAATGAGTCTTGCTGCATATCAGGGTAATATGTACAATAATATCAGGGTAATATGTGCCTTCATTTGAAAGCTGTGCAGTGCTTGTTTGCGATAATTCAAATTTCAATAAAACAGATTTCTTGAGAGTTTCAAATGTATAAAAAAATTATATATTGGGAAGTTGTGCGCTAGAACAACACACAGACTTGCTTTTAAAAGTTGCAAGTATATTTTGAACACTATTACAATTTGAAATATTGTGACCCTCTAATGGTTATATTTGGGAAACTGGGAAGCGTCGTAACACAATTGAGATCATTAAAAACTCTATACATTACACCACTGCAAGAAAAACTACAATTGCTGTCAACGGTTATTTTTCATTGGATTTTTAAAAGATCCACTCCATTTTAGAACATGTAAGAGACACGTAAAAATAACGTATTATTAGTTTTTATTGTATTTAACTGAGATTTTATTATGGGCTGTGATTTTATTAGGTAAATCAGAGATAATGATTTTCCAAATATTAAACCAAATGCAGAAGTTTGTATGCCTCATTAAATATGCAATAAATTTAATAAAATATATTAATCGGAGAACAAATTTAAATTGTCATTGCTGATGTGTAATATTTACATTTTAAGTTAATTAAAATGTGAGAAATATTTCCAAAAAAATGTCATATAGAACTTGAATCACTTGGTAAGGCTTTGGACATCCCAAAACCCAAATCTAATGAGTGAAGATTATTCTTCAGCTGGAAAAAAGAATTGAAAGTGATTGTATGAGCATTTGGCCTTTACATATACCATATTACTTGAAAATAAAATATCGTTATATAAAGACAAGAAGTCACCCGTATTCATCAAGGAAATACAACTTTTAATATAAATTACTATCATTTTAGAATTTAGTTATAGACAATGATCATTATGAAACGCGTCGTCTACGAATAGTGTTATCCAGTATCTTGATTTATGCAGAATGTTCCAATTTTTAAGGATTTCAAACTCCGTCCTTCGAAACTAATGCGTATCACGTCAAAAGTCACGATTTTTCATGATACAAAAATTATGTCGATTTTTCGCTCATATAACTGACCCTCTTTACTTTAATTTGCGGTAAGCTCTCAACAAAATGAAAATTTTATGAAAAATTTGCGATTACAAATATTTACTAATGTGAAATTTTCATATGTATTACATTTTCTTTTGTAAAGTAGAACTTTTGTGGCTTATTGATACGATCACATTTTCTAAATAATTTTTTATGTTAATTAAAAATCAACTACAATATAACTTAAAAAATCCGGCATCATCGGGATCGATACTGTGCCGGATGTTTGAAGGAAAATCAAAAGTAAAAATATTGGTACTACATAATGGTTCCTGTATCCATAATTTAATAATATTTTAATAATTATGTGATAATTATGTAAGAAAAAGAGAAAATTTAAATAAAAAAAAACTTACTCTAATTGATATTTTCTATGTTACAGAAGTGAAAAATCAAATACAGTGAAGTTATTTTTTCAGTTGTAATTTCGAAAACATCGATGTCAACTTTGTTTGCTTCACTTTTTTTTAACGTTCTTTAACAAGTTTTCTTTTTGTTACGTATTTTTTTATAAATGAAGAATATCTATTTCGGAAATAAGGTCTTCGTTCTCTAAAGAAAATATTAACTCTCCTGTCAAATTTATGCATTTTTCTAGTGACACCATTTGTTCTGCCGGTTAGTCATTCTTGTCTTCTGAGTTGCTACTAGCATTATCGTTGGTTCTATTTTGCACAGGACCTCGCTGTCCGTTAAATTGTTTTTTGTTGATGCATTTTCGTCATTGCTTATCCATTCATCTATATCCATTTATTCTACACTTAATGGATTTTCAGATTTTGCGTAATCAACCAGGTCACGAATTGCGGGTTTTCACAGGAAATGTGAAAGCCTGAAAATTCTTCCTCATCATTGATGTAGCCGTTGCCGAAAATTCGCCTCGGCCATATATTGTGCCATGTATTTGCTAAAGTTGTTCACATTGCTAAGCAATGGAAAAACTCCCAAAAAACTCGTTAAAAAATCGCCTCTGACAAATGGAAAAAAAGGCAAATTTTGCATTTTTACTTTCGATCTTGAAGTTTTTAATTCATAAAGAATTGCTGTTTTTCTTCTCCCACAACATGAAGAAGTAGAAGAAAAGGAAGGGAAATGACGGTTTTGATGTCGGATTTTCGAAGTCATACTGTATTTACATTAGGTTTTTATCGGACAATGACGAAATCATTTGTTGTATTGCAAAAATGTATTCATATTACTGAAATTTTTTTTATTTAAAACATTATATTTTCCGGTGCTTTCGTACAAAATTTCTAAAGATAAAAAAAATTAAAAATGTAATAGTTGTTTTTTAAAATATAAGTTAAGACTGTTGTGAAACAGTAAGAAGTAAAAGATCTTAATATAACACCATAAAATTCTTTTACTAGGTTGAGCAAAAGGCTCTGGGAAATTTGTGAAAGTTGCGTTGTTATGCGAAAATTAACAACAAAATCAACAAGGACTATTCTTCAAAGTAGAGACCATCATCGTCCACGAGTTTCTGCCATCGTTCTGCCAGATTCCGGATTTGCTGAAGTACCACGGCGGCTCGTTGGAATCGAAAAACTCTTGACATGCTTCTTCAACTTCATTAAAGTATTCAAATCGACGGACCTTGAAAAAGTGTTGCATTGATCGAAAGAGACCATAGTCGGATGGAGTCACGTCTGGACTGAAGGCGGGGTGTGTAAGAATTGCGACGCCGTCCAACTATGCTATATACGATACAAATTCTGGCAAGTATTAGGTTAAAAATTTTCCAAAATTTTTGCTCAACTTAATAAATGCGAAGGGCTTTCGAAAGAACTTAGTTTTTCTTCGTCAGGCGCAAAGAAGACATGCTTCTACTATGGTTGTTGGAATGAATGTTTGTCTAACCATTATTCGACATTCCTAAAATTAAGTCCAGCTTTGCATTATTTTTTGAAGATTAGTTTTTTTTTCCTTTGATGCAAGATTTCGTTATAGTGATATTCCGTTTTTACCCTTCTTACTGTATGGTCCAAGAAAATTGTGTTATATCTGTATGTGAATATTTTTAAGCTGTCGTCACGATTTTTTCCGCTTTACTTTGGGGGAGACCGGGGCTAGTAGGCGCAGTTTTTAGTTATTGATTATTATTAATTTTTTGTTTAAGTTTCATATGAAACTTTAACTGTACTTTTAAAGAACAGGCATTGGGCTATAAGTACCGGAGTTTTGAGTTTGTAGCTTCTGTAGCTTATGTTTAGCGGAAGCCTAAAGTAAAAGGAAAATTGTACGCCAACCTACACCGTCACGGGGCAAGTGTCCTATACCTATGGGTTAAGTTGGAACCCCTTTTTACAAAAATATAAATGAAAGTCAAATAAGACACGCAGTTATTAGAAATCAATTTCATTATTACCAGTAAGTTTAAACAAAGGCGTTATCACCGTACAATGTAAATTCTAAATTATACAGACATAAAAATATTGAATAAAACATTAACATTGAGTAACTTCCATCCTACTAGATATCATCATCAGAGTTACAGTTGTCACAAAAAATCGAGTGTCTCCGTTTCGGTAAGCCTCGTGTGCTCAAAATCTTACATTGCAACCACTTTTCTTGGTGTTTGCTGTATTTCAAGCTACCAGCACACACCAAACACCGATCCAACTTGTCCCGTGTTCAATGCGTCTACAAGTCCCATACTAAATTTCTTCACAAAAGGACACGTAACCATCTAAGCATAAATAATCCAAGTAAACCACGTATGTGGTAGATACAGTTAATCTTACACTAAGAAAAGCTGCAAAACGTAACGTAACTGCACACGTAAAAAAGAGAAAAAAATCAGTCATTTCTTCCCGGTTGAAAATTTGTCAAATTATAGCTAACCCAATATCTTGAAGAAACAAAAGTCAGCTGATTATAAAGTGGTGCTTAATACGTCAGCTGGTCACACGAACATGAAAAAAATATAAAGGGTGCAAAGGAAAGTCCGTTTAACCTGAAAATACTTGCAAACGGAAAGAGCTACAGCTATGGAAGTGAGGTAGCGGTATAGTAAAGTGACTAAGCCCGATTTAATGCAAACGACGGCAGCGTCTCCTAGTGGCGAAATTTGGAAGATAGCTATTGAAAATCGTAAACGAAAATAAATAGAGCAAAATTTCCAGTTAGAAAGTTTTAGAGCATCAATTATTTAGTACGAAACGACATTTGGTTTACATGGATAAGATAAATCTTCGCCCGTATACTCAAAAATGTCCGAAATCAATTCACTCTATTTTGTGTAAAAGTTTAAATGGAATAGCCAGAAGTATGAAGAAATACGCACAATTTATGGTATAAATACGTGCTTATCTCAATACATTTTGATAACATCACACACACAAAAAAAGACAAACTGTCTCACAGTGATAAAAAGTTAATATTCAGTATGTTCGAAAAGTTTGCCATTGCTCGCGATACACGTTTGTATTCGTGAGAGTATTTCTACATGCCCATTTCTCAGCATGAAACGTCTATTGCTAGCCTCTTCAATACGACGACATAGATTCAACCTTTTAAAGGCCGGTGGCTAGACGGTCTAGCCACCTTATTTTAATTGCAAAACTTACAAATGGCAGCAAGAATATTTTAATAAAATTATGCTTTTGTAATGAAACTGAAAATTAACGTTTTTTTCTCCTAAGAAATTCGTTTGAATATTCTCATGTCAGTAAATTACTTCATCAGTTTACGAATAGAATTCTTCTGTCCCTGAAAGGGTTAATCTAAAACTTTAAAGTCATTAGAAATTAAATTTTTACAGACATTACAGCACAGTATAACGTCACAATCTGAAATTGTGCACTACAACATTTACTTAATGTGAATATGCAAAATAGAATCGTCGCTCATCGATTTCGGACATTTTTGTGTATACAGGCGACGATTTATCTTATCCCCGTGAACCAAATGTCGTTTCGTACTAATTAATTGATGCTCCAATACTTTCTAATTGGAAATTTTTCTTCATTTCTTTTCGTTTACGATTTTCAATAGCTATCATCCAAATTTCGCCACAAGGAGGCGCTGCCGTCGTTTGCATTAAATCGGACGTAGTCACTTTACTATACCGTTACCTCACTTCCATAGTTGTAGCTCTTTCCGTTCGCAAGTATTTTCAGGTTAAAGGGACTTTCCTTTGCACCCGGTATATATTTTTCATGTTCATGTGACCAGCTGACGTATTAACCGCCACTTCATAATCAGCTGACTTTTTTTTTTTCTTCAAAATATTGGGTTAGCTATAATTTGACAAATTTTCAACCTGGAGGAAATGACTGATTTTTTTTTTTTTTTTTTTTTTTTTTTTTTTTTTTTTACGTGTTTGAGAGGCTGCCGCTGCTCAACCCACCCACGGAACCGCAGCTGACGTTCACGGAGCTTCATGATACAACTCTCTGAAGCATTTTACAAATTATCGGCCGAGAGGAAATAACTGACGAAATTTGCACCTGGCTCGGAGACTAAATATACTGCAAAATTTATTTTTTTTAAATAGTGGTTCGAATGAGATAGTAAAATAGTCACCTGTGGCAGCCCTCTACGTAGAATATGTCCCAAAGTTTCAGTTCGTGAATCGCTAACGTATTCACGATAGCGTTGACTACGATTGTTTTCTTAACGTTTTTACACGATATGCGTAAAATCTGGTAGCTATTGTAGTTTGCATCTGAACTTTGTTTATGAAATACTTGTCTCATTTTTGTTTATTTATACCTATTTTTCCAAAGCTGCAACTGCTAAAATTTGTTTCAAATAGGAAGATCTCACAGGTCGTAGACAAGGTTTTTCCAGCGTTATGTAAATGGTTATATGGGTTTGAATTCCCTCGTGTAATTTGTTTGGGATTCTGTAACCGTGATCAGCATGAAGGGCACTTAGGCAATTTCAGAATTTTTGTTTTTTTTATACGGAACGTTGTTCCGTGTTAATTTTTATCTTGAACTCTGCATTAAAAAATGTTTGCTATGCTGTCTACAAACACATATGAAAAATTTCTCCATATGTTTAATGACGAAAAAATCAGTGAGGCTAATGACTTGAGCATGTAAAATATAAAATGTAAAATATAAAAATTGTTAAGATTGTTTTCAATATCTGCTCCCTTTATAATTACTAATTTGAGCAAAACGTTCTGGGAAATTTGTGAAAATTGCGCGCAAATTAACAACAAAAGCAACAAGGACTATTCTTCAAAGTAGAGACCATCATTTTTCACGACTTTCTGCCATCGTTCTGTCAGTTTCCGGATTTGCTGGAAGTACCATGGCGGCTCCTTGGAATCGAAAAACTCTTGACATGCTTCTTCAACTTCATTAAAGAATTCAAATCGACGGCCCTTGAAAAAGTGTTGCATTTATCGAAAGAGGGCATAATCAGATGGAGCCACGTCTCGACTGTACCACTAGTACTCCTGTATACGATACAAATTCCGGTAACCGTTAGATTAAAAATTTCCCAGAACTTTTTGCTCAATCTAATATATTCAATGTATTTTTATTGCAAAAGCGTTTACAAAATTTAATATTAGCAAAGAATAAAATTATATAAGACTTATATGTTATGCTGACACAATTTTTCAACATTGTTTCAACTAAAACATAATTTGATATAAACTTCAAAGATTTCATTTTCCTATTTTGTATTTCTTGAACAAAATCTAATCTATTTCTCTTTTGTATGCATGAAAAATATAATTTAGTATTTAGCATCAAGAAAATTACTTTTAAAAACAAAGAGAATGCAGCAATGTTGTATTATTATCTCTAGTTTTGGAAAACAACCTAAAATTACTTTAAGATAACAGACCAAATATTTTTTATGTGACTTGGTACCCAATCTAATGACAAATATGCTTATAAAAATAGGAATATACCGAGTTCGTTTGAAATAGAACTAAACTACTTGTAATTTTATTATATTTTAGGGGATAAAATGTACTTGTTTTGAAATACAATAAGTGCATAAAGCTAATTAGAATAACAAAGAAGAATGCTGAATAATATTTTGCCTGATAATCCATTGTTTGTGTACAAAAACTTTCTGACTATATTTATGATTGACTACTTTTCTATATTTAAGAAAATTTTCTATGAGTAAATATTTTTGTGAACTTTTTGTAATTTGATGTTTAAAATTGTTCGTTTATGCAATAGAAAATCACTTGTGAGACGTGGAAATATTGTTGGATAATAAATTAAATCTGGACATATAATAAAATGACACTTTTTGAAAATAAAATTCTGGTTGAAAAGAGGAAAAAACGCAGCAACATTGTTCAAAGAATATGTTTAACACAGCGAAAAAAGAAACAAATATATCCTTTATTAAAGAAGGATAAAGTTAAAAACTTAATTTTGTATATTATTATCAGATCTTTGAACAAATGTTATCAGCCATATTCGGCATAGATTACACAGAAACTTGCAATATTTGTCCTAATAAATAATGAATTACTCTTCTGAACTGTTCTAAAATGGATCTTAATAATGTCTTATAATATACGACTCATAATGGTAAACATAGTTATAAAAATTTATCTCAGTATGAAAGGCCAAATTTCTAATATTTAACATTATGACTTTAAATACGATGATTACTGCTCTCATGTTTCCAGTCACAGTTCCACATGGTCTGAGCGTGGTATCATATTTTAAGTTATTTTTTGTTGTAAAAGAACGATATTTCGGTTTGAACTCGACCGATTAAGCGCCTTATAGCCGGTATGGACGATAGCAGACTCCGCACAATTATAATTAAAACGCATTTTAAATATTATATTCAAACGAAGAAGTTGCGGCATTGTTTTTCTATTCCAAAAAAACTAATAAGAGTCACACATTTTAAACACACTTCTTAAAATTATGATTTCATAATAACACAAATGCATTTCATTTTATCAGTTGCATATTAAATAATGCATAGTCGTGGAAAAAAAGTAAACACCCCTACTAAGTCCTCAAAAAAATATCGTAGACGAAAATGACTGGTACCGAACGATTGGAAGTAAAGTCTACTTTTAAATGGTGTATATAAAATTTGCTCAGGGTCACTACATATTAAAACGAATCCAAACTTATTTTTTTTTTTCAATGACAATACCCAATTTTAACGAAATACTTCAAATCTTCGGTTCAAACCATGTCTAGACACCAAATTTCAAGTCATTTAAATAATACGTTTTTGTGCAAAATTTAGTGCTTCTAATGTTAAATTACATTTCCATATTGTTATTTATATCTCCTGAAATTATGCTCTAAATGTGCTATTTTTTTGTGTAGAAATAATACTAATATACCCAAACATAAATACGTTGAATTTGCAATTTTTATAATTTTATGATATAAATTATGAAATTAATATTCGAAAAAAATATGAATTGCAACCTTCATTTTTTTGATTGATTTAGATTTATTAAGTTCTGCTTTATGGAAATCCAAAATTTCACATTTTTCTCCCAAATAGTTTTCAAATTATGCGCAAAAAACGGCAAAATGATGGTTTAAGGGCCCGTCTATAATAGAACTGACTAGATATTTTGAAATTTCTTATGCTCTCCTGTAATCTAGCAGATTTCATTGACTGCTTGAGTGACGCTTAAGGTGCCTTGATCATGAAGGAGGCTCTCTCGGTTAACAATCGAGTACGGAACTTCAGTTTGGATACAGCCCTTAAAATAAGCTCGTTTTAAAATAATTAATTTCTCGAAAACTTATGGTACGATTTGCATAAAAATTTGTTTTTATCCCAATTAAATGTTGTAGAATTCATTTATGCTATCAGAATTGCGTACTGCTATCGAAAAAAAAAACAAAGTTATTGTTCGTTTTAATAAGTAGATGGCCCCCTGAGCAAATTTTATATATATCATTTAAACGTAGACTTTTTTCCCAATCGTTCGGTACCAGTAATTTTCTTCTACGGTAATTTGTTGAGGAGTTAGTAGGGGGTGTTTACTTTTTTTCCCCACCACTGTACAATTATTTTTGCCATAATCATTCAACGACCCCCCCCCCCCCTCACGTCCACATATGTGGACCTTCGTTCTTTCCCGTTTTATAAATGATACTCGGACCTAATTGGAATTTAGATCACAGAATAATATACGTAAATAGATGTTTAAGATTCGAAACAATGCAAAGAGATTAAACTTTTTGCTCTGATCAAATACTGGATAATGAATAATTGAGCAATATCAATAATATTATATTAATACTCAGTAGCAAGCAGGTTAACAGCATTGAATTTAAACTAAAAGAAATCTTTCGTTGTCATGATTAAATTAAAGTACAGTCGTGGAAAAAAAAAAGTAAACACACCCTACTAACTCCTCAACAAATTATCGTAGAAGAAAGTTACTGATACCGAACGATTGGAAATAAAGTCTACTTTTAAATGATGTATATAAAATTTGCTTAGGGAGCCATCTACATATTATAACAAACCATAGCTTTATTTTTTTCAATAGCAATACACATTTCTGACAGCATAAATGAACTCTACACTCTTCAATTAGCCTAAAAACAAATTTTTATGTAATTTGTACCATAAGTTTCCGAAAAATTTATTATTTTAAAACGAGCGTATTTTAAAGGCTGTATCCAAACTGAAGTTCGGTACTGGATTGTTAACCGAGAGAGCCCTTCTTGATCAAGGCACCTTAAGCACCACTCAAGCAGTCAATGAAGCCTGTTACACAGGACAGCAGAAGAAATTTCGAAATATCTACTCACTTCTATCATAGACGGCCCCTTAAACCATCATTTTGCCGTTTTTAAGCATAATTTGAAAACTATTTGGGTGAAAAAAGTGAAATCTTGAATTTTCATAAAGCAGGACTTAATAAATCTAAATACATAAAAAAATTGTAGGTTGCAATTCATAATTTTTTCGAATATTAATGTCATAATTCATAATTCATATAATAAAATTATAAAATTGCAAATTCAACGTATTTATGTTTGGGTACATTAGCATTATTGCTACACAAAAAATTAGTAGATTAGGATCATAATTTCAGGAGATATAAATAAAAATATGAAAATGCTATTTAACATTAGAAGCAATAAATTTTGAAAGTTTATAATTAAAAAAACTTATTATTCAAATGACTTGAAATTTGGTGTCTAGGCATATTTTGAACAGAAGATTTGTAATATCTTGTTAAAATTGAGTATTGCCATTGAAAGAAATGAAGTTTGGATTTGTTTTAATATGTAGATGGCCCCCTAAGCACAGTTTATATACATCATTTAAAAGTAGACTTTATTTCTAATCGTTCAGTACCAGTAACGTTCTTCTACGGTAATTTGTTGAGGAGTAACTAGGGGTTTTTTACTTTTTTCCACGACTGTACATGCATAAAACATTAAGTACCTATATTGATACTACGTAATTCTTTCTCTAATTTCAAAAGCTATATTTGATATAAAAAGACTCCAGCGATTCTTATTATCGAGTATGTTACGAATGGTATCCTTTAATATTCTTCTGTAATAATATTCTATGATTAAAGAAGCTAAAGAGTTCGGAGTCATTTGGAAATGTTAGTATGGGGAAAACGAACACAACGAATTCTGAGTAACATAATAAATACATGTCATTTCTCATATATCGTGTTTAACACTGAATTGAATAAAAGACTTTTTTATGAAGCAATTTTTTTTTTTTACATTTTGTGTGTACAAGAGACAATTAGTGTTTTTTTTTTAGCTTCATTTTCCATAAACAATACTAAAGTGAATTTCTATTTCCTTACTTGCATGGCATAAGAATATAAATACAAATCATCGAAGACATTCAAAATAGGCATCTGTTAGCTAATCCGTTGTAATACTTTATGATGGCATATAATGGAGCACAACTATTTCAACGAGACAGGATTTTACAGGCATTTACCACATGAAATTTTGTGCGAGAATTTTGTGTCATATCACCTCCTTTACGGAAACCGGAAATCATATTTAGAAACACTAAACGCCAATTAGTGCTGGGCCAGAATCTTTGATTTTAAACTTTTTCCGATAAAAATTATTGCTTTTAACGGGGCAAGTACTGCAGCCATAGATTATATCAAAAAGAAGTTTTAACTAGAAGTTTATAAAAGGCTTTATTTTGTATGTCATAAAAAAAAACACAGAATTGAAAATAAAAATAAAACATGGAATCAAATAAATGAGCATAAATGTATTTCATTTTTCAAAACTTTGACTTCTTGTGGTTATCTTGAGATTATCTTTTTCCTTAAACTATTACAATAATTTTAAAATATATATTTTTTAGAAACATAGATCTTTTCTGTTTTTGAAGCATTTATTAATAAGTGCAAGTAGTAAGTCAAAATTACGTTAACTACTAATCATATCACACTATTAAAATATTTATTTGCTTAAAAGACGTTATAAAAACGCATTAAAAGTAAATTAAAAATCTATATTTGCATGTTTCAACTCAATTTCTGTGTCGTCATCAGAATGTATAACATAAGATTACAAATGCTTATGAAAAATGGAAAAAAATCATCGAATAGAAACAGGTAATCATATAACGCGCCCTACATTTTCGCGATTGCTCGTACTCCCTCTATGTCGCGACGCCGTAAGTTGTCCAACCATTCAACCATTAAATTAGGGATAGGAAAAGATAATGTATCGTTACAAACTCCTGAACCTCTTAAATAAATTTCAATGACTCTCTTATGACTAATTGTAAATAAAAATTAGACCTATAGGTTATTTTACTCTCGTTAAAAGGTATGTTAATGTTCTCTATTTGATACAGCCGGGATAAAGCAGTATTGACTCTATTGTATCTTTATGTCCGCTATATGCTCTTTACATCTGTTATTGAATTTTCGTTGGGTTATACCGATATAATGATTTTTGATTCCTCCCTCCCTAAAAATGGGATCATATAAATTCCTGAGAGGTCATCTCTATTAATAGGATGAATTTTAGTATTTAAAAGCATCTATAATTTCGGAGGCGGCTTCGCGATCAAACATATACCAAAATTTCTTAAATGATTTTTTATGTGTTCAAAGAAACCCGGGAAATAATTTGCTACAACTTAAGAGGTTCAGCAGTTTGTAACGATACATTATCTTTCGTATCCTGAATTTATGTGTTGAATGACTAACAACTTACGGCGTCACGACATAGAGGGAACACGAGAAATCGCGAAAATGTAGGGTGCGTTATATGATTACTTCTTTATATTCGATGATTTTTTCCATTTTTCATAAGCATTCGTAAACTTATGTTATACATTCTGATGACGATACAGAAATTGAGTTGAAACATGCAAATATAGATTTTTAATTTACTTTTAATGCGTTTTTATAACGTCTTTTAAGTAAATAAATATTTTAATATTGTGATATGAAGCATTTATTAGTAACATATAAGTGTTTTGCATAAAATTAAAATCATAGTTCAAATGACATTTTTAATTAAAGACTTTTTCATTTCCAACAAATATTGTCATTGCTTTAAATAAATGACCGTTGCTAAAATGGTGTATAAACATATAATACCTCATTAAAACATTCAAAACATTAAAATATCTATTCTACGGTTTCAGCCAACCTCCGTGGCCTTTTTCAGGAATTTAAATGAACTAAGCTGGTCAGCCATGTCAAAACTCCGACCGAGAGAAAATCGTACACATGGGGGAAAATATTCAATGATAGGGAAATCAGAATTTACTGGCGCTATCTATTGATGTATAATGATAATATAAATAGTCGCCATGTATGTGTGAAAAAGTCCATAAACTGTATAACTCAAAATTACACGTTTCTAAAGATATTTAACGAAAGTTTTGGGATATTATATGATATATTGTCATTACATACTTCATATTTGCGTAATAAAATTTCTATTGATTCTCTAATTAAATTCTCATGCAAATCATTACCTGGAACGACAATGCTAGCATTCTCAAAATCAATATAGCAATGATAATTATTGAGATAAAATCTCACCAACGCTGTAGACGGTTTTTGATATTTTATATAAATACGGTGCTCCTTTAACCTTTCCATAAACTTTTTCTTAATCATACCAATATAATAATATTTCCTACTAATGTCATCACTAGTAATGGGATTTCATGTATGCCAGCTCGAAATCTGAGAGGAGTGGAGCCCAAATGCTTGACCAACATTTCCTTAAACTGGGAAGGGAGGTAGCTATGAGAGTTATATTAAAATTAATTAACAATTTCCTGAGTCTTTCAAACAAAATAGGTATATACTGAAACTTCCTAAAAACTCTTGTGGGGAAATCCACATATGACCAAAAGGCTGTCAAACTTCCTGATGATTCTGTTAATGTAACTAATCTGGAAACGATGATCAATATCAATTCTCCTGATACAATCAAGTTCGTTTTGCAATTGAGTGGCAGAACAAACCAAAAAGGCTCGTTTGATAAAAGAATTTAAGGCGGTGATAGGATAATTAAATGATAATGAGTCATTAAATGGGATAACAGATTTTAACTTAACCGGTTTCCTATAAACTGAGTGTGCCAAAGCCAGATTGAATTACAAAGGATGATCAAAAGTAGAACAAAGTGTTTCAACCCATTCTGGATAACACTTTCTAATAATTTCAACATACATTGTTTCATCCCAATTTGCTTTGACAACTAATCATTTCGCTTTGAAATTGATTTTCAGGAACTATTTCTTACAACATTGCGGAAGATGACATGACATGCGGAAGAGTTTTAAGAAAAGGAGGAGGGGTTTATCTTATTATTCCACGGTTGTATATATATTTATGAAACTAGGCTTATATTGTTATACAAATTGAAACTTAATTCTACCATTGTATGCAATAATAATTTACATTTATACTTTTATTATACCTAAATGACTTGATCAAATTGATATCCTGTACAATTTACTGAAAAAACCTAATATGATGTTGGAATTCAGTATTCGTTTGGACAATTATAGAGATTGGTGTAATTTCCGTAAGAATAATAGTTCAGTATAATTTCCAGTGGAATGTCTGTTTCCATTTCTTTCTGTGACAATTTGGAGATTAAAATGGATAGATATTGTCTATTTTTTGCATACTTGTACATCCGCCATGAATGTCTGAACTCACTCTTCCTTTTATTAGCAAACATGTATATATAAATACTGTTTTATATTTTCCATTTAATATGAGATATTATTTGTTTTGCTTTTGTATTAGCTTTACACATAATTTTATATGGCATTTTTATGCTATCGATTTCCGGATTGAACCCCTCTTAAATTCACTTAATTTCAAATGATGCATCGCATTTGATAGGGGAACTTGAATATAGTAATTTCAACTTAATCGGCCACTATATTTAAACAGAAATCATTTTCGGCTTACTTACATCGTTGAATCATTCCCTTCATAATGCGTTTCAAAAAAAAGTTACCATTATCTATTTGTAATGTATTACTTCCTGTTGCTGGATTTTTTTCTCCCCCCTTTTTTAATCAGTGCAATTAGTATTGTCGTATATATATTTTCTATTGTAATTTAAGTATTGGTTATTTTATAATGTGTCGATCTGCGAGCCGAGAAAACATTTTTGCTCAAATGAGGCCCGAAAAATAATTTCCTCTTCAATTGTCGGCCGTTGGAAAGCAAAACTTTGGACTCTCATGCCAAATAAAATTCAGTGTGTTAAAAAATTCCTGGACACATTTTAAAATCAAATATAAAAACAAGTAAATGTCGTATGGAGTGACATTTGAAATAAAATGCTTCTCAGGAGGAAAAGGTTTCTTCAAGTGAATGAAAATATTTAGTTCCATATTTCGATCATAGATGCTGCCACTTGTACGTATGTATATTTTAAACACGCGTTTTTCCTTATTTTAAGATTAATTGTGACGCTGGGACGCATGAATGAGGACTTCCAGTGCTTGAATTCGTCATTTCTGTGTCACAGGATAAAAATTAATCTGTAAACCAGAAAAAAAAACATGTTTGAAAGCAATCATAAGACAGGTAGCGCCATCTAGTATCTAAATTTGTGTTTAATTATTCTTATTCACTTCTTCCTGAGAAGCATTTTAGTCCAAACCACACTCGTCTTCTGCAATTACTTGATTTCATATTGAATTTTAAAATGCGTCCAGGAATTTTCGGAAAACCGGCATATTTGTATTAGTATTAGAACAAGATAGACATTTGAAACTATTATTAAGAGAAGTAAGCGAGTACTTGGGCTGGAAAAACATGCCATGCACGTTGAGATGTTATTGTAATTAGAAGAGCAATTGCATATGTGACGGAATGACATTTTGAGTTGTAGAATTACAGCTAAAGCAATGTCCCTGAAGCTATTTTCACACAAAAATTAATGTTTCAGTTTGCACATGACTGTTATTGACTAAAAGATTAAAAAAATTATCTGAAACAATTTTTTTACAGATTTCATTCTTTCCTTTTTGAGTAATTTCTTATTGTGTGACGGAATGACATTTTTGCAACCATGACTCTAACCTGTTACTTAAAGCTGGAAACATTTATGAATTAGAAAACCATTCAGTTTTTTAAACTAATACGTATCTTAAATATGATGTATAAACAGTACAAAATTAAAATTTAGAGCAACCTATCTGTACTTGGGTTGAAGTTATTAACAGTCATTTGACGTGACGGAATGACTGAAAGTTTCTTAAGCGTTTATTTAAAAAAAATGATTAAACTAATAAATTTCAGAATGAACGTACATTGCATAACTATGTATTCTCTTTTTATAGCCTTTTCAAAATCATATCGAGCATGATTACCTACTATTTGAAGTAAAAAATGCACAAAAACATGTGACAGAATGACACAACACAAAACTTTATTGTGCATGCATTATTATCAAGAATATTGCTTTAAGGCTATTGTAAACCATTAAATATTATACTACATGCATTCATTTATTTAAAAAATGCAAAATAAACCACAATCACCGATCTTTTTCTAAGTGTTCTTCAAGAATACTATTTGTACACAACTGCAAGCATTTTACTTTTCAGCTATGTTGTTTATTTGGACTGCTGCCAGTTGCAAATATAATAAAAGTTTTGAGTCTAAAACATTAATTTGAAAACTTCGAATGTATTTCAATATATTTTTTAACTTAATTCATAAAAATTGTGAAAAAAAATATTTTTGATCAAAGTTGACACTTGTATGGAATTGCCCAGAAGTAATTTTTTAATAGGTGTCTTCGTCATTTTATTGACTACTATTAAAAATATATAGTTATGGGACTTGGCATTTACGAAAATATCTTACAATAACTTCTTGACCTATGTGATACGTTTCTCTTGTGTAAGTATTTAAGAATCTGGTTCCAAAGTAGTAATGGTAAAATGCATTAGAAAAAAGAAAATAAATTCATCTTAAGACAATAACTAAAATTAAAATTAAAAACTGTTTACTAAAAAGGTGCATAAAAATTTATTAAAATATTCTGTTAAAAAATAAACTGGTCTTTAAAAACCTAAAAACCATTATGTTAAATATCGTAACAGAAAAGATGATTCCTGAGATCTTGTGACCGCAAACGTGATCATTTTCAAAGGATACTTTCACTAGAATGTCGCATTCACTGAGCTATTTATGCACCAGTCTGGGAAAATGGATCAGTCTATTATTTGTTGGGGGTGTCTATGAAGTTGTTTCGTTCCGATGCTGGAATGTTAACCAAATATGATAAACGATGTAATAAACCAAATATGAGGTATTTCATAGGATAAAACATCATTACATACACTATTTTCTTTACTTAAAATCTCCAATGATTCGTTAATTCTCAAAGTATAATAATCTGATATAAGTATAATAACTTTTGCGTTCTCGAAATCTATTTTTAAATTTTGGCGACGGTTTAATCTGGAAAGTGCTGTAGATGGTCGGTTAAACTTGATATCTCTCATGGGCTCCCCCAATCTCTCTTTAAATTTTCGAGTGGTCATACCTATGTAGCATAATTCCTTCTGTTTTTCCGTATGAAATGGGATAGAATAAACAACTGCAATTTCCTTATTACGTATGGGATAAATTTTCCTTTGAACTAGAGATTTTAATTTTGTAGGAGATTTGGCTATTTAATTGATATCAAATTTCCTTAAGGCGTATTTTAATCTTTCATATAATCTTTGTGCGTAATCGAAGCTACAGATTCTAAGTCCTCTCATGTTTATTCTTTCTTTTTGACAAACTGGTGTATAAATAGTTCAGTGGATGCAACATTCCACTGAAAGTATCATTTAAAAATGATCGCGTTTGCGGTCGAAAGATCTCAGGAATCACCTTTTCTGTTATGTATTTTAACATCAATGGTTTTTAAGTATTTAACCAGTTCATTTTGTAACGGAATATTTTAATAAATTTTTATGCAGCTTTTTAGTAAACAGTTTTTAATTTTAATTTTAGTTATTTTAACTCAAGTTGAACTTGTCATTCCACTCTGAGCTCATTCTGAGTTCTATGTTTTTCAATAATCTTGTCACAGTTCATGAATTCAAATGCATTTAATATTTATCAGCAATTATTATATATCAGCGGGTGCTTTTTAAGGGGTCTCAGGACACTTAAAGCTTCAAAATTTCGAACTTTTAATTTGTTTAGATGTTTAACTCCTATCTTTTCTGAACATTTTGATATAATTGTTTCCTTGAAATTTCTATTAGAACAGAAGGTATAGCTTTTAGAATTATACCCGCTCAATACCTGAAGTGGCATTTCCAAAATTTTTAAGTCAGTTTTCTCCAAATGACGTTTTTGGGCATAACGCGCGAGATATCTCAAAAACTTCTGTATATTTTTCCATGAAAATTTTAAAACGTATATTTCATGTTAGTCTGTATAAACGGAACCTAAAAATGCATTTTTATTGTTTTAAAAAATATTTTTTACAAGATATACTGTTGAAATTGTGAAAATTTTTGTATTAGCTAAATACAACTTTTATAAAAAATATAAAAATGTTTTAAATAAAAATTTATTTAAGTTCAGGGTAATTATTACAGTCCGAAGTATAATTAGGCACGAAAAATGTGATATTAGTTGCAAAATGTATTTTGTAATCCTTCGCGTTAAAATCCAGGCAATAGAGACCGTATAGGGGGTCAACCTATCAAAATTCATAATATTTCTGGAAAAAGGCTTGCCATTTTTCTTTTTTTTTGGGGGGGGGGGGGTCGCTGAATCCGAATTTTTAACTTCCCTCAAAAATTTTCCTCCTTCAACCCCCCCCCCCCCTACCCCGCGCAAGAAAAAAAATGTAAAATGCTCCCAAAAAAGGTTTTTATTTTTAAAAAAATCATTTTTTTTTTGTTGTTGTTTCAGGGAAAGGTATTAAAAAATTCAGGAAGTAGACAAAATTTGCAGCAAATAAGATGCATGACATTATGACGTAGAATGAATGGGTTTGCGGGTACCTGCTTCGAAACATGCACCGCGATGCTGCGTGAACTAAGTTGCACAATTCCACATAACCACTCGCATCGTTTACTTCCTCTCTCTAGTCTCCCCTCCGAACTTTCCCTATAAGGTTTACTTAATGTTTTCTGGGTCGTTCAATGCGAATTTTTGACATCCCCCCCCCCCGCAATTCCCATCCCCCCAAATATAGTTATCTTTAAATTCAATTTTTTTCTGTTTTAGGGGAAAACTATCTAGAAATTCAGAAAGTAGACAAAATTTGCAACAAATAAGATATGTGACATTATGACATAGGATTAACGGGGGGGGGGGGAAGAGTTATGCCTCGGAACATGCCCCGCGGTGATGCATGCACTAAGTTATGCAATGTTACGTTCGCTCTCCCGTCTCCTCTCCGAACTTCCCTTACTAATGAAAAGTTTTGAAAAAAAATAACAAAAAGTATTGAGAAATAATGACAAATCTGAGTTTTTTTGTTTTATTTCTATTTATTATTCTTATTATTCAGGATAATTTTAAATTCTTCTTCTCCACTTGACTGCAGTCGAAGACTGAGATTCCTTTTTGTCAATTTGATCATTGTTAGATCCGTCAAATGTTGCTCCGTGGTTTTCACCCAAGTCTGAAATATACTAAAATATTTGTTAGTCAAGTTGAAAATTAATTTCATGCATTGCAAAGATATACTTTGTTTCAAGTCAATTTTTGTCTACGTTTTTAATTTCTTGGTATCTTTTTTCAATTTTTTGAAGGTATTTTTTTAAGCAATTACCATAACTAATTTTTTTCAAAAAGTTATGTATCTTATTTGTTGCAAATTTTGTCTACTTTCTGAGTTTCTAGATACTTTTTCCCTAAAGCAACAAAAAAATTGATTTTTTTAATAAAAACTTTTTGGAGGCTAATTTTACCAAAATTTGGAGGGTTGCCGGGGGAAATTTTGGTGGGAAGATACAAATTCGGATTCAGCGACTCAAATAACTTAAAGTAAGTCGATTTCCAGAACAACTCTTAATTTTTCCAGATAAAATCCCCAATTGCCTTGACTATAAGCTGTTATACCAATTTTGTGCTCCACAAATGTGTGACAGTATGGAGCTCCCTATAAATACCAATTCTGCGTCTTGCTATTTTCTATATACGTGAAATGAAAGAACATGCATTGCATATGTCTTTCATCTCAATAAAAAATTATGTTTTTTAATATAATAATACACATTTAAATGTTGAAAATGGTCTTTTTGTTTCATTTTTTTTCCTATTTTAAGAGTCCTGAGACCACTTATTATGACATGCTATTTTTTTTCCAAAATGTCATTAAAACAATAAAAGAAAGTTAATTTACTATCCCATTATCTTTATCGATCACTTTCAATGTCTACGTCGAAATTAATGGGCAACCAGCATAATCTATTTCAAGGAATTTCTAGAATGACAAGCAAAATCTCGATTCATTTTTCACGTATTGTAGACAAGGAACAATATGATTTATGCCATTCATCATCTTTTTGCATGTCGAGCAAATGTTCGTGAATGTATTATATATCCTTATATCTCCACGTTTAAAATACATTTAGTGGCTTTATTAACTTTGCTGTTGTAAGTTTTTTTTTTCAAAAGAATTGTGGAAGTTTAATATAAATCAATATATGTAAAAAATAAGAAAATTAATTAAAATATAAATGTGGTATTCAATATCTTAAAAAAGACAATTTTTGTACAGATTGAAAGAAAAAGAAATTATAAGACATCTTTCAAAATATTAATTGTTGCTGTTTTTTTTTCTTTTTGAATAAAAGGTACGAGGGTAGGATAAGTTGGATGAACGATGTTATATATACTAGTTGCCCAGCAACTCGTTGTGTCGATTTTTAACTGCATGATATCATTCGATTATTTTGCGGAAAATAAAATCTAATTGTATTATAAATTTAGAAAGTAATTATAGTATTAATTTTATTAAATAAAACATATGAAATAATAAATTATATTTACAATTTAAATGAGATGCTTTTCAAATGAAAATGCACATATTCTATAACTTTATTTGCCAAAAACTTTTCGTTTTTCAGAGCTTTGGCTTCGAATTTCGAAGCTGACTTTGTTTTTACGAATTTATTGAGAAGCATTTTACATTTATGAATTAAAACAAATGCTTTGAGAAATAAATTTTTTCTAGCTAAATTATTTTGTTTTAACGCGTGCGTCTGAAAAGTTTTAATTGCCATCTTAAAGCAATAGTTGAAAATCATTTTTTCTACTTTAAATTGAATAAAAATAAGTTACGGTGTTTTTTCTTTCTTTTGACGTGAACAGAATTTACATCAATGTTCAATTTTACAGTCAAATTTTTGCTTTCTAAAATAAACTGATTCCTGTAGCTTGAGTATGAGAAAATAAGTTTGTATTCCTTGAAATTTTCATAAAAAATACATTTCAATCACAATATTATTTTCACTTTTTATTCAAATAAAAGTTAATTTCAATTTAACAAGAAAGAAAAAATCATGCGTCAAGCATAGATTATGAAACACTTTCCAACACATTCATGCATGCCAAAATTTAGTTCACTTAAGAAATACATATACTTCAGTTGAAAATTCTAGTTCAGCAATTTTCTCGAATAAGTTCGTGAATACTTACGTGAATACTTTTGTGCAGCCCCTTACTTGAGATATATAATTTATATATAACGTGTAACATGCAAAATATTAGTTACATTTAAAAAGAGTACTGAATATTAAAACGTACAATCCAGCAATTATTACCCAAAGACAGCAACCGATTTCTTTTGCGTGTCCCTATAACTGAATAAAAAATGCTATGAATGGCCTGTTCTAACGTGATCGTAGTGAAATTCAGTGATTTATATCAGTTTTAGTATATTTGGAATACCGTAATATCATTAAAAATCTCTACAAACTATTTCCCCCCTATAATCATAATGTAATTTAATTATTTTGAGTGCCCCTGTAAATGAACTAATAATCCTCCATACTTCATATACAATACCAAACTTGTTTTGGGGACCTTAAATAACCGTTATCAATTGCATGAAAATCCGAGTACATTTATGGGAAATATAGCCTTTGAAAATAGCGCAACTTAGTTGAAAAGTGTGTGTGTCAAACAATGTCAAATGATGTCAAACAATGGTATTCTAACAATCCCTATCGTTTCCTTTTTTTATCTCTTTTATCCACAAAAAAGTAGCACTTTAATTTCCATCATTACAGAAATGTCATTTAAAATAACGAAAAAAATTATATCTCGAAAACTAATTCAATTTTTTAAAATATACGACCACTTTTGACATCCTCGGTTTAACTGGCATTAATTCGATCGCACAATGTTCCATATTCTAGGAAGTGTAGCTGTGCAACACAAACGGACAGTCACTTTTTAATATAATAGATTTATTAACCCTTAAATGCGCAAATTATTTGTTTCGAAAATAATATATATGATTTTATGAAAGGTTTATTACACAGGAAAAATAATGGAAAAAAAATCACAGATACTTTTTTCATATAATACGTCAAACTTTTCTTTTGCTGCACACCTGCAATATAAGTAAAAACTACTATCGTGTGGCTGTTTTACGCTACAATATTGCAAATTAGTAAATATTTTAATAAGTATGTTTCCAAATATCTTCTGTTATATAATTACATATTTTATAAAACTTAACCTTTAACCTTTAATTCCCATGTTAGAACACGTTAGAGAAATTACGAAGTTCAGAGAATCGGATTTCACATCCATATGTTGTGACCATAGCTTTGGCAGTAGGTAGAAATAAATTCTCTGAAATCGTATGAGGTTTTGCAGACTTTGCTACCATCAAAGATACCACATGCGAGGCAAAAACAGCATTTTCTTTATTTGAACCAGTTGCGTCTTTTCAATTAATGTCTGACTTGTTTTGAGTTTTTTGAACTTGCTTTTAAAAAAGTAGTTCGTTTTTTTAAATACTCTTTATGCTTTGTTTGTAAATGTCTACGAATTTTTGGTGGTTTCAAGCATTCATTTGACAGTATATCGTGACAAATAACACAAATAGGCTGCCCTTCATTATTAATATAGATGTTCGTAAATCATTGTATTAAATATTTATTCTTCAGAATACTTACGTTTTTTTTTTTCCTTTGTGGTAATTTCTTCTCTGTTAAATTGTAGGGTATTAAATCATCATCATCTATATCTGACACTTTATGTTTTATTTTACCGGTCTTTAACCACTCATTCATATCTTGAAATTAAAAAATGCAAGTATGTAACAGGAGAGGCTAAAATACGAGCAGTGCACTTAAAAATGATAATGGCTAGAAAACACTCACTTACAGTTTTCACGTTTCTTGATCAGATAATGTATGGGGACGTGGTTGATACTATGACAACGCGAAACAGAATTCCTATTTACAGACCGCTGACGAAGAAAAAAATACTCAATAAAAATGTTTGGCTTACGAAAATATGAATTCAGACGGTGGAGAGGAATAGGGTGTGGGTTTCCCTTCCTGAGCATTGAAATTTCTCCCTCGAAATATTTAGATCTAGACGTTTATTTTATGCTTATTAATAGTCCTAAATTAGAAGTTCTAATCATGCGTTTTTCCACAACTACAGATACAGAAATTTCTGCCGAAGAAAAAAGGTCACAATTCAAAACTGGGCTTAAGGACCCCAGTCTGTAAACTCGTGGACACCCAGGGGGACACAAAGTTTAAGAAACGCTGGGATAGGGTATAATCCCGGGTATTTCGGATTACAGAATAAAGGTGAAAAACAATCATATATATTATTTCTGATGTCAACATCCTTTTTTCATACTAAAGGCACAACTATGAATGCGTATTTTTCGAAAAGTTCCGCAAGCGGTTTTTGATGTAGTATACTAATATATCGTTTTACCTGTTGTTTCTCTCTATTCTAAAAAAAAAAAAAATAACTACCGCTGTCGCCGCCGCCGCCGCCGGTTTTGAATTTTTTGTGACAGCAGGTCTTTCTTCGTTATTATTAAGAAAAATATTGCGTACAAAAATATGAAAATCGGTGGTATTATAGAAAAATGATTGATAAACACACCAATACAGACAGTTTTGAAATCGAAGGATTATTTAAAGAGATATTTAATGCTAAATTTGGACAAAATCGTTGCATTAAAAAAGTTTTATAGGAGCAAAAACTATGCATGGGAATTTAATCATTTTTAGATCATTTTATACGTGTGAAGTTCCCGGTGTGCAGATTGTATTTTTTTTTTTTTAAATTGACTGATTTTTTGAGGTTTTATTTCTATTTTAAATTGAAATTTTCAGCATTTCGAGAGATATTTTTTACAGATTTTAGAAAATGGTTTTAATTTAAACTGTTGCCAACTGTATAAACAGCGCAAACAATAATGTTTGCTTCAAATTAAAAATTTATTTACACGTGACTATTATAAACAGAGAAAAAAATATTTGGAAATAGAATTAAATAATTACGTATAAAAAGCCGGAACTTATTAAAAATTACGTCATAAAAACTATATTGACACGTGAATTTTAAAACAGAAAGGATATTGTAAAATAATAAATTCAGTAAGATGCATTAGAAGTCTTAAGTAGGAGAAATTACGTCACATTTACGTCACATTGCACTTATTACGTAAAATGAACACAAAATAATATTGCAAAACAGTTTAAATTTAAGAATTTCGCGAGACATTTACTTGATATTTTGAGATGATCCTTTCAACTATTTCAGGGCAAATAACATTTCATTTCTAATAAAAGTATTTTCACGTGAATATTAAGAAGAGAAAGGAAAGTTTGGTAAAAATTACGTCAGATTTAAAATGTCTTATTTAAAATAACTTTCTTAATAAATTCATTAACATGCGTTAGAAGTCTTAAATAGGAGAAATTACGTCACATTACAGTTATTACATAAAATGAACAAAAAATAATGTTGCAAAAAAGTTTAAATTTAGAAATTGCGCGAGACATTTACTTTATTTATTTATTTATTGAACAACAAACATATGACTTGTGTGCTTGACGTGAGATCCCGCTTATAAGTCAATGACCAATATCGCCAAATTATATAAATCGCCAAATTATACAAGTTGACGTAATTTTTATTTTAAATAACGAAAGAACAAATAAATTAGTATAAAGATACAAATACAAATAAAACGTCGAAATAAAAATCACTTGATGGCGTAAACACATGTAACTTCCTTACAGTCAAGTGAATGTGACATTTACGATCAACTATCATTGGCATTTAATCTTAGTCTGGCGATAGATTTTTGGTCGATGGGATAACCAAGTAGTACCGTTATAATTTACCACTGGAAAAATAAAAAAAATGCTAACTGGCGAGTAAAAAAAAAAAGCTATTGGCCGGATTTTAACCCAGCTAACATAAAAGTACCAAGATTTCTTGCGATCATGGCAAGTTTTATGTAGTTTTACACGAAAAAGTAACTTTGATTCTTTAATCAAAATGGAAACCTTTCTTATTAAAAACGAAGGAACTGTTGATGATAGTCACATGACTTAGGCTATTATTATAGACATTTTTTTCAATTCTAAAAACAGCGCAAAGAATTATATTTCGTAACGATTAAAAGTTTATTTACACGTGACTATTAAAAACAGAAAAACACCCTTAAAATTTCTATTAAATGAGTACGTGTTAAAAGTAGGAAAATATTGAAAATTATGTCTTGAAAATTGTATTCACACGTGAATATTAAAAGAGAAAGGAAACTTTAAAATAAAAAATACATTAATATGCGTTTAACCCTTTCAGGGGCAAGTTACTTCTATTCGTAAAATGTTGAAATCAGTGAATGACACCAGAAATTTCGAAATATGAAAGTGCTTTTGTTCACTTACTTAATAAAAGGAAAAATTTCATTCCAATATTCTGGTGCCAATATGGCATTTAAGAATTAAAATTAAATGTTCCAAAAATGAACCACCGCCCTTGAAGTGGTTAAAGCGATAGATTGTAGTAATTGCAGTAAATTGTATTATATCAATCTTTTTATAACGCTGTTAAAAAATACGGGTCGGCAAAGACTCTGTTTACTTAATTCATTTTATTTTAGCTTCTTTTCAAATGTTTAACTGATCTTCTTTAACTAAACACAATAACAACCACTGGATGTCTTAACAGCAACTGATTCGGCATTAAATTTTCGCAATCAAAGAGAAATGAATGGAAACCCGTTTACAGGGAGATCGCTATAGGTTTTTTATTATAATTCTATCTCCTCTAATGTTTTAAAAACCGATCAAATTAGCGCGCTTTTAGATTATGCGGTGTCTGAACGGGGGTTGGCGAGCGTAGCTTGCAGGGGGCAGAGCCCCCTAGTGATATAAAAAATTGCAGTAAATAAAAAAAATTATCAACATGTAATCTCAAAGATTGCGGTGAAAAAGCCTCGCACGGATAAAATATTTATTTATTTTTTTTTTATAATTTATAACTCTAATAGATTTTTTATAATTAATATGTTTTTAGAATGCGCATTATCAGTACCAAAAACCATATTTATATGAAAAATAGCAACAATACGTTCAAATAAATTTCTGAATTGTATTAAAAACGATATATTCATATTAGTCTCGTGTCAGGATTTAATTCCTGTAGAAATCGACAAAGATCGCTATTTACAATCAGCCTATTAGATTTTGTTTATTTTGGTGACTTAAAGTGAAAATCGATTACTTGTCTTAAATTGTGTTTTATTTATATTTTATTGTTTTACTTATTGAATAATGAAGGTCTTAATTTTATAAATCTTAATAATATAAAACTTTTTATTGTAGTTTATTTTTTATTAGTTACTTAAACTTAATCGTTTCATATTGAATTTTCCTTTACATGTTTCGAAAAATTACTTTTATGTTATTAATAATAAAAGTCGTTATCCAAATTTCACAAGTTAAAGTTTACTGAAATTTAACAAATATGTCATTTACTTAAATCTATAGAACAGAGTTATTTTTACCTACTATTCATATAACAATAGGCTAGGGAAAGATTCGAAATATGTTTAGAAAATGTTGTATTATAACATGATTAAACAGACACAACAACTTTCAAATACTTTGGTTATATTTAACCGCATACCATTCGTTCGAAAATGCAGCCCCTATTTTAAATTTATAGACTTAAACAAATTTTTGATAAAAAATAAACACCTACTATATGAAAAGAATTAAGCATTTTTTAATTATTTTTAATTTTACTAAACGCTGAAACCTAAATGAGGTCATAATAATAAATGTAAAGACTATTTTAATGACTATTACTACAATTACTATTAGTAATAGTAATATTCAATTATTACTACTTGCAGATAATAACAAAAATAATTGTTCAGACAAAATATGTAACACCAAATGAAAAGACATGTGTTATTAATAGAACGCCAAGCCCCCAACGAGTTAATATATCATTATCTTTATCAATTACTTTAAATATCTGCATGGAAAGAGATATACTAATATATAATATCTTCCAAGCAAATTTCTAGAACGGCAAGAAAAATTCCAGTATCATTTTTCACGTATTGTAGACAAGATACAGTATGCTTTACTTCATTCATCATCCTTTTACATGTCAAGCAAATGTTCGTGAATATATCATATGCTCATATCCTCATATTATCAGCTTTAAAATACATTTTCTCGGTATATTAATGGTTGTTACTGTAAGTTTTTCTTGTTTTCTTTTCCAAAAAATAGTGGAATATTAAAGTTAAAAACTCAACTGAGAAATTGCAATTGTTTATTTAAACTTAAAGAAATTTTGTATACTTTGAAATAAAATACTTTAAATGTGTGTCTCCAATAAATGAGTTTTATTTAATGATTTTATTTCGATTTAAAGGCTTATTTCATTGTACCTGTGTGTGAACTTGTCATTATTTTTGCGCGAAATTTATATGAATATATTTGTAATTAACTTGTATTCATAATGCTTTTAGTTCAAGAATGATAAACCAAAATATGAAGATCATATTTTTTTTAATTTTATGAATATTTTTTAATAATACTTTCAATAGCCTACTTTTCACGGTGTGTTTATATATTTTTAAAATTATGATGAGTTAATTTAATAATATAACTGCCAAATATACTAAAAAACTCATAATACTTTCATGATCGAATTAACCTTGTTATTTGCTAGCAGGTACTCAAGATAAAAGAAGCTATTCCATTTTAAATACATAAGCTAAAACCTTTTACAACTTGCAAACACACAAATATGTACACTATCATGACAAAAAAAACTCATGTACGACCGTTTCGAGGATTCTTGGATCTTCTTCCTCATTGCGGAAAAAAAAATAAAAAAATTAAAATGGTTTCAAAAAGTCTCTCGGTTATAGATCCGAGTACTGGCTAATGAATTGACTGAAGTGGCGAATCAAGAGTTTATATATCTGAAAGAAATGACGTAACTGACAGAAAAACAATGAAAAATAGGAGTCACTATGCATGATCTCTCCACACTAACGAGAGAAAAGATGTTCTGATCATATCAATCACCAAGAAAGAAGTAAGTTTACGAATATAATTTAGCTTATTAAAAGTCTATATCAAAAACTGAATTATATTTTTAAATAATGTTAGCCTCTGGGAAATTAAACTTGTGCTTGGAATTCCAACAATGTTTAGCTATTGTATATTTTTTGTATTGTGTATTTTTTTACATTCCTGACTTCTAATATAAATCTGGTGTTCTTTAAGCCTAAATCTAAGAGGGTATAATGTAGGTATGAGGGTATCTCAATGTAGGATAGACCGCACTCTCAATAAATTCTATAAATGCCCCAGGCATTATGGCCGTCAATAGAATTTTTGAGATTGGAGAAAGAAAATTTTCTGATTAGATAAAAAACTACTTTGAAACTAAACTTATTGAGAATATGGGAAAATTGTGCACTGATTTTAGGAAAATAAGGTGAGAGAATAACATTTTTAAAAGCTTTATTTACTGGAACAGAAACAGTGTCTGTCGGAAGTTTAGGTAAAATATGTTTAATGCCAGCCAAGGTAAATCCACGATTGATGGCGACTGCTTTAATATAGTTAATTTCACTATTAAATAATTCATATTTGAACAAATATTACGTGCACGGAAAATAAAAGTATTGAAAACTGCTAATGTTTGTTGCGGTGGATGATTGGACCTATAATCAGGTGGCAAACTTAGTGCAAAAGTTTTACGGTAAACTGTCCTCAAAAACTCACAATCATTGTGAATTATGTGGTATTTCATTTTGCCGAACGTTTTAATTGATAAAAATAATATTTTTGCTCAAAAAATTAATTGTATAAATTTACAAATTACTACATGTATACTGTGATACAAATACGATGTGTTTAGCAGTAAACATAGGTTTAGATATGCGTGTAAGTTGCCAAATACACACCTGATGTGTCGATATAAAAATACACATTATCATCTGTATTTTGATGATAAAACTTTAAGCTGCTGAAATGTGTAAAACATTGTCAGGTAACTCTGAAATAAACAGTGTAATGTGTAAATTACGCAAGCGTATACATAAAAAATATATTTTAAACCTTATAGTTAAAGATGCAAATTGTGAACTATATGTATCTATTGTCACAAAATAATACTGCATGGAGAACAAACTGATATGCTTGGTGTGTTTGCTTAGAATATTTGTTTTAAAACGATAATTTACCAACAATTTACAAAAGAACAATATTGTCTGAAAGTATATTTACCGCATGTCATATTTCTATTGTTGTTGCTTTGAATTCCTAAAATTGTACAGGCATAATTTATACACAGAGCATGTATAACCTGAATAAATACAATACAAAATATACGATTATGATATCAAAATCATATATTAATATAATCTTGCCTTTCCTACTTTTAAATCTTAAAATTCTCCTATCAAAATCCCTTTCCTCCTTTTTAATTCTTAAAATTTTCACTAGTCATTTTATTCTAACTTCCAGCTTCATTTAAATCATTAAAGGATATCTTAATAAAACCTTTAACAGAACCGCTTTTATTTAAACACAATCCCTATCTTTAAAATTCTCAATAGTTATAAAACACCTAAAAAATAGTTATATAACCGTTTTAAAACCAGATGCGAACTTAGTTTCGATTGATGCTATCGGAACTTTTTCATTACCATATATGGGTATTGATCACAGGCCGTCTTCTCCGAGAGAAATGCAAGCTTAACAAAAACCTTAATCATATCCTTATTTGGCGTAGAGATATACAATCCAACTACCAAAGTGATCGTTATAAGCCCCAATGTTTTGTCTATGAACCCCAGTATGAAATTCTTATGGGATTTTGAAAAGAATTCAAGGATAAAGGCGATAACACGCCAATCTTTATATGAAGATCTTCCTATCAGAAAAAAAGAGCGGCAAACTTTTGGGCGATTTATTTGGCGAGAATGTAAGTAAGAAGAAATATGTAATGTCTGGCACTCGCTCTCTTGCTCTGTCGACTCCAAAATCTGTAACAGCCTTACTGCAGCTCCCTCACCTCGGTATTTAATAAATAATTGTACGAATCTGGATTTGCATTTAATTTTCCAACTCAACGCATATGGATTAAACAAGAAAACTTCAATATAACGTTAAACAAAGAAATTATGCTGTCAATCGTGACTACAATTTCCATACACTATTCGTTCCTACAGTCGTACTATTTCCATACTTCATCGGATTTCATTTTATTAATTTCAATGGTCACTTTTCGATGACACACTTCCATCCAACAGAAAAATTCTCTATTTAATTCAGCCTACAAGAGTATTTCTCAACATTTATTGGCCACGCCCCACCGAAGCATCTGTAAAATCACATTGTACCCCCACGCACACATTCTATAACGCAGAGATTTTATTTATACGGATATTATAAAGGGGTAAAGTTCGTTTATTTGTAAGAGGTAACTTCTGAAACTTCTGAGCCGATTTTAAAGTAATGGTATCAATATTATGTTGTTAGTCCACCTTCGAACATAGGATATATCTTAAGTCATTGTCACTACGCAAAAGGGGGTGTAGGAGCAAAAAAATTCTAAAAATGCGATGTTAGTGTTACTGAAGGGCCTAGAAACATGAAATTTGGAATGGTAGTTACTTATAAGATATAAAAGAGCTCTAAGAACATTTCCTAAAAAAATCGAAATTTGAAAGAGGTGAAAATGCGCGAAAAGCTTTTTAACAAACGTTCTAAATTGCGATTTCTACGAAATCTTAGGAAGTACCGAACCCATTTCAAAAATAATGGTGTGAAAATGATGGTGACAGCACTTGCTCCAAGATAGACTATTTTTTATGTGTTTGAAACTACTCCAAAGGGAGTACAGAAACAAAGAACTTTCTAAAAATGCTATTTTTGTATTACTGATGTGCCTAGAAACTTGAAATGTGACATGGTAGTTACGTATTAGATATAAATGATCTCTAAGAACATTTCCGAAAAAAAATCGAAATTTAAAAAGGGTGAAAATGCGTGAAAAGCGTTCTAAAAAACGTTTTAAATTGCGATTTCTACGCAATCTCAGGAAGTACTTAACCGATTTGTAAAATAATGGTGTGTAAATGATGGTGATAACCCTTCATCAAAGATAGTCTATCTTTTATGTCTGTACTACCTTAAAAGGGGTGCCGGAGCAAAGGACGTTCTAACAATGAGATTTTTAGATTAATGATACAATTGAGATAACCATGAAATTTGGCATAGTAGTTATTTATAAAATATAAATGATCTCTAAGAACATTTCATAAAAAAATCGATATTTAAAAGGGGTGAAAATGCGTGAAAAGCATGCTAAAAAACTTTTTAAATGGCGATTTCTACGTAATCTCAGGAATTATCAAACCGATTTCAAATGTAACGGTATCAAAATGATAGTGTTAGTCCGTTTTCCAACATAGGCCTTATGTCCATATTCCTTATGTCGATGCCACTAATCCAAAGGGGGTGCAGGAGAAAAAAAAATTCTAAAATGCGATTTTTGTGTTACTAAACGGCCCAGAAACATGAAATTTGGCATGGTAGTTACTTATAAGATGTAAATGATATCTAAGAACATTTCCAGAAAAAAAACAGAAATTTAAAAGGAGTGAAAATGCGCGAAAAGCTTTATAAATCGCAATTTCTACGCAATCTCAGGAAGTACCGAACCGATTTCAAATACAATGGCTGGAAATTGAGTGCGACAGTCCTTGCTCCATCATAGACTCTATTTCATATCAGTGTCACTACCACCTAGGTGTTGCAGGAGCAACACGCGTTCTAAATTGTGATTTTTGTGATACTGCAGAGGTGAAAATCGCAAAAAGCGTCCTAAATTGAAATTTCTACGCAATCTCAAACAATATAAAATCGATTTTTAAAGTAATGGTTTCAAATTGATGGTAACATTCCCTGGTACAACGTAGGATATATTTTATGTTGTTATTATTACCTCCTGGGGGTTGCTGGAGCAAAAAATGTTTTAAATCGCTTTTTGTGATTCTGACATTTATTGATTCTAACATTTTTAAATTTAGCATGTTAATTATTTAAAAGATGCAAATGATTTCAAGAAGCATGGAAAGAAAATTCCAAAAATTATAACGGATAAAGTGAGTGAAAAGCGTTCTAAAAACGTCCTAAATTTCGATTTTTATGCAATCTTATGGAGTAACAAACCGATTTAAAGATAATGATTAGAAATTGGTGGTGATAGAACCTGCTCAAAAATAAGCTATATCTGTGCCACTACCACCAGAGTGTTGTAGGAGCAAAAACCATTCTAAATTGCAATTTCTGTAATACTGAAGATGCATGAAACATTAAATATGACATGGTAGCTACTTATAAAATATAAATGGCCTCTAAGAACTGTCGAAAATAAATTCGAAATTTAAAAGGGTTGAAGCGAAAGGAAGGAGCGAAAATCATTTTTTAAAATCCTTAATTTATGATTGTATGCAATCTCAGGAAATAATAAACTGATTACATAAGTAATGGTTGCGAATCGATGGTGATAGTATCTGATTCTACACAGGCCATATTTTATGCGGGTGTCACTACCACCTGGTTTGACAGGAACAACAAACGTTCTAAACAAGCCTTTGAAAACTTTTTAAATTACGTTTTATATGCAATATTAGGAAATACCAAACCTATTTCAAAATTAATGTCGGAAAATTAATGGTAACAGTCTCTGTTTCGACATAGGTATGTTATGTTAGTGACACTACCAACAAAGAGGTGATAGACCGTTAGACAAAAACCTTGGAATTTAACATGATGGTTAATTTTACGATGTAAAGCGTACTAAGAACGGCTTCTAAAAAATTCAAAACTGCAAAGGAATTCTGAAATGAGTGTATTAAATAAGCATAAAAGCTTCAAAATACTTTCTAAATTATCCTTTATTTAAAATTTGTTTAAGTTCTTCTTATTAATTTAAGTCTCATTTCTGCCTAATGTAGTGTAATAATGAAGTTTAGTCAAACTGTTGCTTAATTACTAGGTTGAGCAAAAAGTTCTCGGAAATCGTGAAAGTTACAATGTTATGCGCAAATTAACAACAAAAGCAACAAGGACTATTCTTGAAAGTAGAGACCATCATAGTCCACGACTTTCTGCCATTGTTCTGCCTGATTCCGGATTTGCTGGAAGTGCCATGGCGACTCCTTGGAATCGAAAAACTCTTGACATGCTTCTTCAACTTCATTAAAGGATTGAAATTGAAAGTCCCTTGAAATAGTATTGCATTGATCGAAAAAGGCCATAATCGAATGGGGCCACGACTTGACTATAGTCGAGGTGTAAAAGAATTTCGACCCCGTCCAATTGTGCAAACTTGTCCTTAGTCCTCTGGGCCACTTGCGGTTTGGCATTGTCCTGCTGAAAGAAAGCGTGCTTTCGGCGGACTTGGATACTTCTGCACCAATTTGTCGTAGACGTGATCCAACTGCTGGCAATAGAGCTCGACATTTATGGCACGAACATCATATACGATACAAATTCTGGTAACTATTAGATTAAAAATTTCCCAGAACTTTTTGCTCAACCTAATAGTAATTTTTGAATAATTCCTAAAAGTATAATTTTTTCTAATAAAAATTAGACATACGAATATCATTGGCCTATTTCAACTATTACGCGAGCAAAGCCACGTGTCTTCGTAGTTATTTATAAAGCGAAGTCTTTTCGTACGGAGAAAGCACAACAGAGCTTTAACGATAATTATTCATTTCATATTTTTTAACTTTCAAAAGCGGTGAATTTTCTGACACAATTTTTTTATACATAACTCTTTAAATGTAATTAGACCATACATCTTTCCTTTTATGCCAAAAATGGAGTTTTGTTGTTACTTTTCAACTTATCTCCGTAATAAGCAAAAATGTTATACAATCTGCCTTTTTATTTTCGCAAGATGCTTGAAGAGACTCTCAAATTTACCATTAAAATTGATAACATTTCCACATTTTACAATTCATTTCAGTAACTTATTAATAGCTGATGGAAAAGATATGGATACTAAGTTTTCTTTATATTATAACAATACACAAGAAGCATTTCAAGATTCTCTACTTAACAATTTTAAGTGGCCATTATTTTCCATCAAAACACTTTTCTCTGCTTTGCATTTTCCATTATCGTTATTTTAATGCAATGTATTATATAGTTTTAAAATTTAAATTGTGTATGTAGTTATTTATTAACTGTACAGTAGGACATGCATTAGGCCATGCATTAGGCCATGCAGATTTGCTATTTACCCATTTCTTTTTTTTAATGTTATTTAATATTTATAAACGTTATAAAGCTGACAGAATCTCGTTCAGATATTTCAAATATTTTTTATGTTAGATAGGTTGAAGACGTTTGGAAAAACTGGTCTAAAGTAAGCCAGCAATAATTACCAGGAAAGAGATACGAAACAAGGAACTGTATCTTTCCAGAGCACTTTCTCCATTCATCTATTCTTACACAGCCACGTTTTCAAGTATCTTTATTTTAGTATTGGTAAAATAGACCAAAAATTGAGTAAAATACAACAACTGATTATCTTTCATGATAATTTGCGACAAACTTTGTTTTGGAAATGAAATGAAGATCCGACGAGTTCAGGCCCGTCAGTGGCCGAGAAGTTCTACTCTCAAAGGGGGTAGATGGGAGGTGCTGGGCTCGAATCCAATCGCGCTCGTCGGCCTAATCGTTCGTTTTCCGTGGTTTTTTTCGAACCTTGGATTTCCTTGAGTAAATACGGGTTAGGTTCCATTAGAAAGACCCCTACGGGGGGTACTCCCCGTCGGGCTTATATATCTCGTGAAGATAATCGGTCGTCATAACTAAGACCAATACCGACGAGTTCCCCAAAAATAAATTTTTTTACCCTGTTTTTCTGGTGGGAGAATTTTTCATCGGGGAGGGGAGGGATATATATTTCTTAATCAGGTGAAATGCGTATCGTTTATCATGCATTTTTAAATTCTGAATCGAATGACATCATCCGTAAGTCAATACCATCATATTTTTTACAAAGTTAAGCCAGGTTTTATGAATGCAAAGTCGATATTTACACTTTATGTAGGAAAAATAGTTTTTCACAGCATAAGGAAATGGTCTTTCATGAAAATTTGGGGAAAAGTTTATTTTGGCAGTTAAAACGAAGGTCCGATGTGTCCCCATAAAATATAATTATTTACTTGTTTTTAAGGGGAAAGGGACATTTTACTTCGAGGGATTAATTCAACTTTTTTTTAATTACCTCAAGTAAATTATCGTTTATTATGTATTTTTTAAATTCTGGATCAAATGACACCATTAGCAAGTCGGTACGATTCTTCGTTACAAAGAGGCATAAATTGTGTTTTAGAAACAAACAGGGAAAGAACATTTAAATTAAGATTATTTTTATAAGCATTTTTATGAAAATGCAGGAAAGCCTTAAAGACTCTCGGAGGGTTAATGACATTCAAGTGGACTCGTGTGTTCCTGATTTTGGTTATTGCTATTCTAAGGACAGTTATTAAGTTTGAGATTATTTGATATGATATAAATAATATGTTTTGAAAGTCGGTTAGGCATGAAGTCGAACTGGGCGTGGAGGACAGAAATGGCCAGCTCATTCCATGCTGCTTCAAGTCTATGCCACAATTCATCAACTGCATTAGCTGGAGAAGAGTGGCGGGCTAGTCTCTAAGCAATTCATGACCAAATGTTTTCAATGGGTGACAGATCTGGAGACCTTTCAAGCCAGGGCAGCAATCGAATACCCTGTCAATCGAGGAAGGTCAGAACACGGCGTGCAACATGCGGTCTTGCGTTATCTTGTTTGAAGATGGCGTTTGGCAAGCCTCGAAGACAGGGCACAACCACTAGACGTAAGATGTCAAAAATGTAATCATGTAAAAATTGTGTGTAATTCATGTAATGTAAAAATCTGCGTTCAAATTACCGTCGATCGGAACTAGAGATGCGCATGTCGTGTACCCAATGGCTGCCCAAATCATCACACAAGGTGCAGGGGCGCTATGCCGACATGGAATACAAGCAGGCGGCTGGCGTTCTCCTCGGAGCCTGCAGACACGTATACGGCCATCAGAATAGTGCACGTACAACCGTCCCGGTTGTACGTGCACTATCGTCTAAAAATACGTGTATCGTCTAAAAATATGACACTGTGCCAGTTCTGCATCCAGCTTTGTCATTCGGTGCACAGGAGTCGCCGACTCTCTCTATGTTGCATTATCATAGGAAGCCGCAGTACTGGTCGCCTTGGTGACAGTCCACACTGCTGCAAACTTCGTCGCACCGTACGAGTGGATACTGGGCGTGCTGCAAACATGCTCAATTCCTGACTAATGGTCCGTGATATGGTTGTACGATTTTGCAGGGTCGACCTCACAATAAGTCTATCTTCTCGGCTGTTAGTCATGGGACAGCGTCGAGATCCTGCATGCCGTTTAGTATGACCCTCAGCAATCCATTGATTCCATATTTGCATGACAGTGGTTGGATTTCGACCAGTGCAACGAGTGATATCACGGAACGATAGTCCACACTCTCGATAGGCAGCGATACTGCCTCTATCGAATTCCGACTCTTGGTGGCAAGCATTGCTTCTTATTATTCGAGGCATAACACGATATTCTGAGCAAACGCCGATCTTACAAAGCGCTTTCCGAATGAGAAACTCACTACGCAACTTTTCTTTTATGCAGTGCTTCAGATGTCGTTTCTCCCACCTGCCTCGTCTAAATTCGCTGAAATACTAATCATTTGCATATTCCAACCCCTTCTTCCCTTCATGTGATTTTGACTTTCGTCAAATAATTCCTTCCTGGTGTTGCAATTTTAATAGCCAGCAGTGTATTTTGTTCTTAAATGTGTATCTGTGTAATACTATCAAGCATATTTCTGCGTAATAAGAACATTGGACTGATTTTTTGCGTGACATGAAAAATATGTAAAGTTAAAATAACAGGCCAATTCGGGTAATTTCATACATATTTCTATATTTACGCACTTTTCAGCGTTTTTTTTAAGATATGCCAAATAACACACTAATATTGCGTAGATAAGCAAACATAAATACAGGTAGGTGTTTACGACAATAGTGTAAATTTCATTGCAAGAGTATAACTTTACAAATTTACACATAGACTTATCTAAAAGAGACTAATTTGCACATTTATTTTTTAGAGTGTTGTCATTTTATCATCAGTTAAAGAAACATTTATCTAAAATTCATTATAATTTTTATTTATTTCTCAACACAATGAAGTTATGTTTTGATACAATAATACTATATGTATAATAAATATATGTATATATAAATAAATAAATATATATATTGAAATGCGATACCTCTCGTATTTATAAACCGATTTGGATGAGATTAATTGTGTGTATAGTAGGGGAGGTAGGGGAGGTATGATACACTTTTTTTTACTAATTTTTTACAACCCTTAGAAAGCTATTTAAAAAAAAAAAAATTCGTGTTTTCTTATAAAGTGACCTTTTATTCATTTATTAAAAATATTGTGAATTTAAAAATAATCATTCAAAAAATATATCCCAATTATTTTGAATGGTTACTACTGTATCAAATCCCCCATTGCTGGGGAGGATTGGTACACTAGCAAGGGAGATTTAATACATTGTTATGTAAATTGAAAAAAAAATGAAGTCAATTGTATTAATGTGTCATACAATTTTTTATGATAAATCTTGAAATATTTAAGTAAAATTTAAAAAGAAATGACACTGATATATTTTTGTTTCAGAAATGTTTTTTACAAAAATATTTAAACAACCCCATTAACACCCTTTTTAGAAAATAAATAATGAAAAAAACCCCTAGAGATCTTGCTGCAAGGAACAATGAAGTGAACATTGCTGATTTGCAAACAATTTAACATAAATTTAGCACATTTAAGAATTCTTTAACCCTTTCAGAGCAAAGCATTTTCAATGCTAAATTGTTGAATAAATGAATGGCACCGGAATTTACCAACAAATTTAATTGGAAACAAGAAAAGGGATATATTTCACTTTCATATTAAATGGAAAATATTTTACCAAAATGCTGGTGCCAATGTGGTGTTTGGGAATTAAAATTAAGTGGTTTCATAAACATACCACCACCCCTGAAATGGTTAAAAGAAAACTAATAACACTATCATTTTGATAAGTAAAATCAGGTGGATTTAATCTTTTTTTTAATTTGTCCTTCGTCAATTATAGAAACATCTTCTTTTTCAGGCCATTTAAACTTTTTTTCCTTCTACATGACGAGCAAAGCAAACTAACCATCTATCAGCGCATTGCTTTTCTATATAACCTAAATAATGTCTATGAATAGTCTCTTTGTTCTTCTTTACCAATTTCAGTAGTTTTTGCTGTAAAACAATAACGAATATTACAGTCCTATATTAGTTTACAACTTAAAAAAAAAACTATTGGATTTTCAATCACTTTGTATAAATGCAGTTGCAAAATGCCCATCTGCTTTCTGATAAAACTCACCCTAACAATGTGCTTTACAAATAAAAAATAATTACAAGATATTATCTTCACAATAATAAGAGTTATGAAAGAAAATCAGTATTTAAAAAAAAAAATTACATTGACATTCCAAAAGTCTTCAAAATTAAAAGAAAAAAAAACGTTGTCAGTTCTTCACTGCAAAGTCCAGCTAATGATGGCCTCTGTTAATAAAAGAAGCCTTTACATCTCTTACAATGGCTGTTAATGCCATTTGTTGAGAAAAATTGTCAATGTATCAACCGTCCCTATGTATCAAACCTCCCCTACCTCCCCTACATACAAATGCCTGTACAGAGTCCATTGACTAACTTCATCCGCCCTCTTGTTTCAAAATGGCTGCCATTTACATATTTACAATAAAAAATACAGAAAAAAAAATTAGAAATCCAAATTTATTTCCTGTTTGTGTGTTAGGCTTTGATACAAGAATTCAATTTGTAAAATTTTAAAACCAAGAAATAAAGAATTTTTATTGAATCATCTAATCGAGTTTTACTAATTTTAGCTTCGTATGTTTGAGTAAAACGCTATATTTAAAAAAACAAGGACTACGAAAACTAACGATTCTTGCCCCCACATGCCGAAAGGACTTATTTTCAAATGAAATGTAGATATGAATGAAACTTTTATGGTGTGTAAGTAGTTCATTGGTAAGAGTACTGCGAAAGCTATTGCGTTCTTTCAAAACACTGGAGACTTAGAATAAAAAGCACAGCATTTCGATTAACAGCTCTGAAGTTAACCCAAATTTATGCTATTTTATAATTGTCGAATAAGGGTAACGATTATAATCAGAGAGAGTTTTATATTCATAATTTTTCGTTCTGTCTTTTACGAGCATTGTCTTTAAGCATTCTTCCCATTTTCAACCAAACTTAAGCTGCATCTTTTACAGCAATTTATCGATCTTCTAATGTTAAATCTATCTTCAAACGTGTTTTGCTTAGATCAAGAAAAAAGTGAAATTATTTCAACATTTCATTTTTATACAATCCAAGTTTGCCAAATCCCAAGCTAACAAATGGCATTTTAATCTGATGTTTGTAGTAAAACTTCTATTGCGAAGCATTCTGGGAATTACGGCAATAGTTTTAATTTTCAAAATGCAAAAATTATCTTTAATGGCAATAGTACTATGGAAATTGAATATTTTAAAAGATTTAACTATTTACTTTAAATATAAGGTTATTGTTAATGAAAAATCTGATTGTGATCTCTGTCTCTGCTGCGTTGAAAAATTTGTTAAGTTTAATCTTATATGTTTTTTAATTAATAATTATTAATTAACGATTTTATTCCAATATTTGCATACATTATTAATTTTTAATCTCTATTGCATTTGAACTTATTTTGTATTATTATTTTATTATTTTTTTTATTCCGTATTTTTTAATTTCCTTCTTTCTTTCTGTCATGTTTTTCCATATATATATTTTATACATTCATGGGATTTCATTTAACTTTTTTATCCCGATTTTATACAATTTTCTCCATAATCCTCTTTCTATTTTGTGTTCTTCTAATTGAATCTGTTGTGTGATAGGCTGATGCCTTCTGCTTTCCTATTAGCCATTTCTTTAACTAATCCCTTTCCATTCCATTTCCTTCCAGTCTCACCCCTGCTTTCAAAGTGGTAGCGCGTGTTCTTTGATCCTGAGAAAATATAAAATCCTTTCGAAAGGTCATTCCAAGGAATTCCAAAAAGGCGAAACATTTGAAATTCTTCATTTTTATGCTTTTATCAAGAAGTTTTTTTGGTCGTATTGTATCTGCAGCTTGTTCGATATTTTAAAGAGAAATTTCACAATTAGCTAAATTTTATTAACCTTGGATCGATACAAAATTGAAAATAACATTTTGGAATACACATATAATAATAGGTAAGGCCCGATAAATAACCACCATCTAACTGTCTCTAACTATTTTAGTTTTCACTCTAGCTTGATTTGTAAAATAGCTAAACTTTAAAATATTACTGTGCGCAGAATTACTAACGAATAGTAAATAGTAATATATAGGAAGATGAAATCATCTTAATAAAAATAAAATCCAAAGTTTTGCATTTCATGTAGAAGTGTGTAAAAATAAAAATAAATATTTCAATGAATTTTTATCTATGTTGAAATGATTAAATTATTAATTATTACTATTTTTGTATCATTTAACTGCCTTTATGTTTATTCAGTTTTTGAAATATACTATTAAAAATTAAATTAATATTTAAAAATAAATAAATGCTAGTCATCAGAAATCTTTATAATTAAAGTTAGGGTATCACTGCAGTAACGTAACATGAACATTAGCATCATTTCTGTGGTAATAATATCACATTTAATGGAAAATAAAATTTAAATTAAAAAAATAACAATATAATAATAAATATATTTGGCTATATTTATTTCTATATATTAAAAAATGTAATATATAAATTTTAGTGCTAATTCTATTCCATGCAAATTTAAATTTCAATGAGACATAGGGGAGACTATGGAGGGTTGACCATAGGGAAGACTTGACCCACCCATCAATTTTCATATTTAAAAACATTTCAGAGTATTATCAATAGGTGTCAAACAAAGCTACTGGAATGCTCAAATTACAGTCGTTGTTTCATACAGATAATCGAAATAGGTGTAGAAAAAATCAATTGTGAGCCGTTTTCAACCTAAAAGTTGTGTTTTTTAGAAATATTTTGTAAGCTCTTTTCAGATAAAATATATCATAGAAATTTAAGTAAGTAGGTTTAAAGTAATGCACATATATCGAGCTTCCATTCGAGGCATAAAGACTGTACAGTAAGTTAGGCTTAATATAACAATATAGAAAACGGCTATGTGGGGAGGCTTGAGCCAGTCAATGAGAAGGAGGGTTCACAAGATGCTCATGATTCCCTTAATTAAGTGGTTTTGGAAATATTTTTATTATACATTGTGCATAATGAAAGGTTAATGGTTATTTATAAAAAAGAATGTAAATTTATTCTGTAAAGCTACAGTAAAATTATGTGATGGAAAAGAAAATGTTTAAAACTGATTTAAGACAGATGTGAAAAATTGTTACAGTATCAACTGAAAGGAACAATTTAATGAAATATAAATGGCAAAGTTGATATGAACTTTTTTCCATTTAAATGTTACTTACAATAGGTAAATAGAAACAGTGAAAAAGACTAGAAAAGGCTAGAAAGTATGAAAGAAGCAGTATTAACCCTTTCAGGGGCAGTGCTATGTTTATGAAACCACTTAATTGTAATTTCCAAAAGCAACAATGGCACGAGAATTTTGCTAAAATCTTTTCCATTTAATATGTATGTGAAATATACCCTTTTATCCTTTTGCCAAATAAATTTGCTCGTAAATTCCGGTGTCGGAATTTTTTCAATTTTTAATACTGAAATTATTTTACCCCTGAAAGCATTAAAAGATGTTAATGATACGTTAAGTGCTCATGCGACTGCAAAAGAACATAGCATTCATCGAAAAACTTTAGGAAGGTATGTATACAAATTTCACCAGGATGAATACAGTGAGATGAAACCAAACTATGCGGCGATTAGAGTTATAAGTTAAAATAGCAATTAAAGCCTTTGTGCAGGAATATTTAAAAGCAGAAAACCAACGTTTAAAAATGCACAAATAGTACGAGAAAAGCAGCAAACAGCTGATTCGAATCTACTAGCGAGATTCTTCTTCAGTGCAAGATAGAACAAGGCACAGCGTGCTAGAAAAAGCAAGGCTCAGCCTTGCTTTTTCTAGCATACTGTGCCTTGTTCTATCTTGCACTGAAGAAGAATCTCGCTACTAGATTCGAATCAGCTGTTTGCTGCTTTTCTCGTACTATTTGTGCATTTTTAAACATTGATTTTCTGCTTTTCAATAGAGTTATAAAGTCGAGTGTCACAAAAAGGTAGACAAGGAGACAAAAAAAAAAAAAAAAGCGGTACAGTGGCTCCTAAATCAGGACATAATAATGCATGAAACCCTATGAAAACGGAACCTGTCTCTAACGAAACTCTTAAATGTTAATATTTCTTTTTCCCTGTTGTACAATTATACCTGCTAAGACAAAATCCTGTTTAAAACAAAAATTTTCTCTTCTGACTTGCGATTGCGTCTAAACAGGTTTGTTTAAGCATTATATTTTCAAAAATATTTTTTTGTTGTAAATAAAGCTTGTAGGATAAAGCTATTTTTCTTTTTTTAAACTGATTTTATTTCTCTTCACAAATATTTCAATGCAAAACAAAGTGGGTCAACCCTCCCATATGTCCCCCTTGACCCATTATTTTCTCATGATTAAAATCGCTCATTTTTCAAATTTCTTATATATTACACTTATGTAGCAATTTTATTTTGATAACTGATTGTATAACAAATAAAACGATACATAAAACTTTATTCTAAGTTCATTATTAAAAAAATACTATTAAAAAAATGTAAAAAGTGGGTGAACCCTCCCTAATGATCTTTATATAAGTCGATTTCCAATAATAGTATCCAACCTACATGCATATTGTCACCGCTAATACTTATTTCACTTATTAAGGAATGTATATAATATATGCTGTAATCATTTTGGGAACTTTGATATCACCTGTTTATTTAATGTTTCCTATCAAGTAGATATGAAAATATAACTATATACCAGATTTAGTCGTTTATTATTCGTAGCTATTTCATCATTTGTGCTGTCCTGAATATAGGAAATTTGACAAAAATGCTATGTAACAATATTTTATTCGAGGGGCATCTTAGGGTAAATATATATATTTTTAAATTTCTTGATTTTTTAAATTACTTTTTGAATCTCCAAAATCTATTCAATATAAATGTACATCACACGACTCTAACTTATCCAGTAAGATTGCAGAGATGTTAAAAAAATGAAAAAAAAAAAAAAAAAAAAAAAACTCTTCAAATTCCACTTCTTGAGAAAACTTTATAAAACGTGCAAAAACCTATTATAAACTTTGAAGACGCATAAATTGTATTTTCGTAAAATAAATAATAAATAAAGTCTAAAGCAAAATTACATTTTTTTTTATCCCAAGAATCATTCCGTTCTGGAAATTTTGAATAATGTCTACGTTTAAAATGTTTTATGAAATGTTCTTTAATGTTGTAAATGGAAATAAAAATTCATGTTTCAAAAAATCAATTCATGGTTTTTCCTTGGAAAAACGTTATAACAAAAAGCATTAAAAAATACATTTTAAAGTATTTATTAAATGCATTAAACTTAAATATTATTGTTTTCTTACTTTAGAAATGAAAGCGTTATTTAAAAAAAATTCCAGCGGTAATTAATTCTCACCTGTAATTTTCCTATTTTAATTCCTAAAATCTTTCTAATTTTATCTAATTCTTCAAACCTCAAAAATTATATTACCAGAAATATATTTCTAATATGTTTATGACCGGAATAAATATTTTTAAATTATCTTTTTACGGAAAACGTTATAAACACGTTCAAACAAGTTTCTTCTAATTTTCGAAAATCTAAAATAATTATTTTTTGAAAAGAATGAATATTAAAACTTCAATGTTAAATTAAATATATTTTTCTGAAGAATTATATTGTTCTACAAAGTTTAGAACAGCTTATATACTTCTTTATTGTTATTTTAAGAAAGTATCATTTAACGTACAAATAGAAAAAAAATAATACAAATTTTATTGATCAGAATCTTTTTTCTTTAAAAAAAATGTTATAGAGAATACATAACACTCCATTTGAAAGAACCTTTTTTAATTTCTATTTATGTATTGTTTCCTTCTTATTTTGGAATTTAAAGGCATATACGTACAGTCGGGGGGGGGGGGGGAGTAAGCACACCCTACTAACTCGGCAACTAATTATAATAGAGGAATGTTACTGATACCAAACGATAAGTAAAGTTTACTTTTAAATGATGTACATAAAATTTGCTCAGAGAGCAATTTACAAATCAAAGCCACACCAAACTTTGTTTTTTCAACGGCAACAACTAATGTTTACAATATATTTTAAATCTTCAGTTCAAACTATGCCTAGAAACGAAATTTTAAATCATTTAGATGATAAATTTTTGAATTATAAACTTTCAAAATTTAGAGCATCTAATGTTAAATAACATTTTCATATTTTTTTTTTTTTTATCTCCTGAAATTATAATCCTAATGGGTTAATTTTTTGTGTGGTTATAATACTAAAAAAACCACAAATAGAAATACATCGAACTTATAATAATTTTAAGAATTTTAGAATATTAATTATGAAGAATTATTAAAACCAATTTTGGATTCATTTTGTTACGTAAATGGCTCCCTAAACAAATTTCATATACATCATTTAAATGCAGACTTTATTTCCAATCGTTTAGTATCAGTAACTTTCTTCTACAATAATTTGTTGTAGAGTTTGTTGGGGGTGTTTACTTTTCTTTCCGCGACTAAACAATATATGTATTTTTTTTTGAATGCTCGTTTTTGAGTTACTAAATTCTATCCTCTATATCGCATCGCGTTTTCACCAATATACCATTCTCAGTACGATATTCCTATTATATTTATAACTAAAATCAGATTTTATTTCAAAGATTTTATTTCAGATTTTATTTAAAAAGACAGATTTTTTTCTCTAGTAAATGTTGAAAAACCTAGAAAATATCTTACATTAAAATTTGAAAATTGAAGACATTTATTTTTGGAAATGAATAAACATTCAAATTCCCAACAATGTTTACATCTTTTTGTTTCTGAAACACGTACAGTTCTACAGTTTTCAGAATATACTTCAGTAATAATATATATAGTCATATGATATATATATATATAGGGTGATTCATAAATATCGAAACAGTAGGCTATCTCCTTAAATATTGCCCCTAGGTACATACCTCCAATTGCAAAGTTTCATAAAAGAAGTTGCCAAATTTAATGACATAACTTGTAACTCCATGGCGGGTCTATTTGAGAAAATACAAAAACTTGTTTTTTATACAGCCCCCGTTGGATAAAATTTCCAATTAGGTAATTTTATCTTATCCCTTCCTGAAAAAAAAAGAAAAAAAATCTCGGTATCTGCTAAACTCGCAGAGATATTAAAATTCAAAATTCGCGACTTACACCATTTTCCCATGGCTCTGCGTGACGAGTTATTGACTCATTTCGAATGCAAGACAGGGATCATCCACAAATTGTACGTTATTAAAAGTCGATTTAAGACAGTAGCTCTCATTTGGACATACAATAGGAGCGTATAGATTAAAGCTTCTTTCAAATTATGCTGGAGGCCTTTATTAGAGGTCTGCACGGGCCGAAATATTCAGACCCGGTCTCGATACGACCCATAGAAAAAAAAGTTCGTCCCGGCCTGGAAAAAGGTTTAATTGTTTAAATCTTAACCCGAGTCTTGTCCGGCTGGATTGAATTTCTAGAAAACATAGTTTTTTACGTCATATGGTTAAAAATTATTTCGTATGAAAGATTTCTGCCCAAAAATAGCTTTATTGCTTTATAATAGCTTATAGATTTTTTTTTATATATTTATAATCTTCATTTTTAAAGAAGCGTCAAAGGCTGTGATATTTATTTTTTTAATAAATCTCTATTTATATGTATATTTTTCACTTACCATTTAATATCGTTAATCCATAAACCATGTATTGGAGACTTTCAAAAATCATATACAGTAAAACCTTCTAAGATGGATTCACACAGACAAGAAAAAAATGCCTTATAGACAATTTCCCATCTTCGGAGGTGCAAATCTATTCTATTCTTTTTTAAAGTGATATTATATTCATTTTGCGGGGATCAAAAAAATTATTCCATTTTAGACAGGATTCCGTAATAGGCAGGTTCTTTTTCGCTTGTTTTACTGTTTTTTTTTTTTTTTTTTTTTTTTTTTTGCGTTTACATCTACTATCCTTTAAAAGCGATTTTTAAAGTTCAATTGTAAATGGTAATATGTTTTAATTGTAATGGCGATTTCAGAATGTATGCATTTTTAGGTGCGTTCGTAATTGCCGAAACGTCAGTGAAGGCTTACTGTGGAGACACGAAAAGTTTTGATTTCCGTTTGTCTGTCTGTCTGTCTGTCTGTCTGTCTGTCTGTCTGTCTGTCTGTTCCGCGATAACTGCCGCAAAAAGCATCCGATCGGCTTGAAATTAATGTGGCATGTTGATGAGGTACTCGGACTTAGCTGTATGGTTTTCGGTTAAATTTGGTTCATTCGTTCGGGAAATATAGAACATTTTATTTTGCTCTGTAATGCTTTTCAATGGCAAGTCAGACGATTTTCAAATTTTCATATTGAAAGAAATGGCTCATATAAAAAATGGATTTAAATGGTAAATTTTTGATGCTGAAATTTTTAAATAAGAGTAGTAAATTATTCCTATTAGTTTGCAATTTTGTCAAAACATTTGTCAGAGCTTTTAAATTAGGTGTATAACTTATGATGGAATTTTATACATGTGTTCGAATAATATAAAACATTTTATTTTATGAATTTACTTATATTTCCTTTTTTTTCTTTTAACCGTTGCGTAGCAACTATATCTCATCTAAAAATATCATAAATGTGAAAGTATGTATGGTTTTTAAAGTCAAATCAAAGTTAAAAGGAATGAATTAATGAATGCCTTTGTATAGATATTTGCATATAGATTGATTTAAACGCAGAAATGAAAATAGTATTTATATACTATATAGAATAATATCTTTATTTATGTATTCAACTATTTTGATTATAAAGGAAAAAGTTCGTTATTTTCATACAGAATAAACTGACATTATTCTGTTAAACTTTATAAACTTTATTGTTGCCAGAAAAAAAAAAAAAAAAAAAAAAAAAAAGGAATAACAATTTCTCCCAAAGAGTTCATTTTAATTTGTAAGATTTTCACGTGCAAAGGGAAAATGCAGCAAATTACAAATAATAAAAAAGATAAATAGGACAAGAAAGATTCCTCGATTTACACGATTTTACTTGGCCTTCCTTTTTTCACTGGTTGCGATTTCATTTTCGCAATTGCGTATATTAATTGGCACAAAATTTTACATTTTTATGACTGAGGTATATGTAAGGCCATACAAATAAGAAATTCCGTATTGTTTCCTATAAAATGTGATAAAGTGTTGGTTAACTATATATGTTTCTATTAAGAGGAGCAGGGCTGCCAAGCCTCCGGCGTTCTGGATACCAGTATTTTAATACAAAAAATGTTACTTTATTTAATTGAAACATTTGCGCGATTTAAAAGAACAACATTTTCTGTAAGGTAATAGTGTTGTGCAAAAAGCCTGAGACTTGCCATGTCTGGTGGTGAGTGAAATGTTTTATCTAATGCATTTATCTCTATTTTAATGCTACGTGAACAACGTCCCGTGTAACAGCTTGTAGAGTGTAAAATAAATTATTAAAATAATCCCTATTACGAAAAATGAAACAAAATGCCCGGCTAAGGGAAATAAAAGGTTAGTTAACCTTTCGTAATTTGACCTGAACACAGGTGTGCATCAAATTTCAACGGTGTTTGTAACATCACGATTTTAAATTAAATGTGGATACTATTAAAAGGCTATCACAAAAAATACTTAACGGCGCCATATCACGTTTATCTATTTAGTCAATTGGAAGTGGACACGATGATGAATTATTAACCGTTAGGTTTAGAACTCCCCCTACTTTAGGGTGATTTTAGTAAGTTAATGCTATCGAGTACATTTTTAGATATTTAGATTAGATCTTAGATATAAATATTGCAGAATGGTAATCAAAATTATTATTAGATTTCTAAATTAGATGTCTCAGTTTACATTTCCAAAAGTTCTTTATCCATTAGATACAGAAGTTTGTGGTTAGCAGGCAAGTAAATACTTCTGTATGGATATTAGGATAACGTAAAATGCTTGACCAAATTGTTGCTTATCCTTATAAATCGCAGTGTAAAAATGAATCTAAGATATAGGATAATCATTAACTCAATCAATAGAAAATTACAAATGCAAAATAAATTACACAACGGGGGGTTCACGGGGGGGGGCACCCCCCTGAAGAAATTTGCTTTATTATATAAAAATTACTAGAATAAGTAGCTCGTGAGAATTTCAGAATATCATTACATAACAACGTGTTTAATTTAACGCTTCTAATGTCTGAAACCATCGAAATATTTTTTTCTCCTTCTATAAATGTTTGTGTAATTTAAAAGTTTAAATTTTGTTTTTGTAGAAAGATTAATATTAAGCAAAATTTACTAAAAACAATAAGTTGCAGAGATGACGTTGAGGCTCTTGATCTGCAGATTTACTAGTTATATAAATACGTAGCACCTATAGTCGTCGTTCAGTCTGTCCGTCTGTCTGTCCGCATATAACAGAGCAAAAACTACCCAACCGAATGGTCTGAAATTTTAAATAAATGATTGTTGCAAAATTTTGTCGAGCCATTTCATATTTTATGAAAATCGGATGTATAGTTTAATTACAGGGACAGTTAAAAGTTTTTCTTTGCATTACGGCCAATGGGAAAAATTATTACAAGTGCATTTTAATGATGTTACAGCCTTCCGAATGGTCTGAAATTTTAAAGATATAATTGTTGCAAAATTTTGTCAAGCCATTTCAAATTTTATGAAAATCGGATGCATAGTTTAATTACAGGGATAGTCAAAAGTTTTTCTTTACATTACGGCCAATGGGAAAAATTATTGCAAGTGGATTTTAATGATGTTACAGCCTTTCAAATGGTCTGAAATTTTAAAGATATAATTGTTGAAAAATTTTGTCGAGGCATTTCAAATTTTAGGAAAATCGGATGTATAGTTTAATTACAAGACAGTCAAAAGTGTTCCGTTACATTACGGGGAATGGGAAAAAAATATTGGAAGTGCATTTTTATGATGTTACAGACTATGCACTTTACGAAGTGCAAAAAATTATACATTCAGTACAATTTGGGGTGCAAAAAATAATTATAAAACTAGATATAGTACGAACGCACCTCATTTGCTACGTTTGACGAGCAATTTCCAACTTGTTTATAAATTTTTTGGATTGAACCAAACTTTACTGATTTTTGCACGGGTTACGTGAGTCAGATAGAATGATTTTAATACGGGTTGAGTCGAGTCCGGGACTGAAAATTTCGCCCCGTGCAGACCTAGGAAGAAAGGGTCCCGGTTCGGTATGAAAAAAATATTAAGCCCGGTCGAGACTGGTCCGGCCCACGAATACAGACTTTTTTAACCGCTCGCCGGGACGATATAAAACCTGAAGTTGTGAGAGTTAAAATGATGAAAACACTCCTAATCGGTATGTCAGAAAATACCTTGTTTTAAATAGTACAGAAAGAAGGTGGAAAGGGCAAAAGTTAAACTGAATCGGAAGTTTAAGCTACATGAATGGATTACATACTCACCTGCAATTTTTAAAAAGCATTTAAACATTCCATTAGGAGCCAATCTTTGTTTAAAACTTTAAATGCGTTTTAAATTATTAATTTAAATTGTTAAAAATAATTAATTTAAATGCGTAATTAGAATGAAATTTAATTTAATTTAAATTATTAATTTATTTTTTAAGTCAAGATGTGTTAAAAAAAAAGGGTGCAAACTCGGAACATGACCTTTTTGATTATTTTACATTAATTTTGTTTCGACAAATTTGAAAATTTTATTTTTTAAAATATGATTTTAAAAAAAAAAGTTACATCCTTTTTTTATTATTTGTGTTTTCAATATTTTTAATATTAATATTTAAAAAAATCCTAAAACAAAATTTAAATTATATTTTCCTCTGTAATTAAATGAAAAAAAAAATTGAAATTTGACGATAATATTTCGAGTTATAACAATTTTAAATTAAAATAATAATAATTTTTAAATTTTTAAACTTTCTGGGAAATTTTAGGATGTGATTTTATTTGCAAATTATGCGGTTAATAATAACAAAAAACAGAAAAATATAAGTCTAACTGAATAAATATATTTTTACATGTCTCCTGGAACTTTTAATGTAACATTATTTCTTGAATAACACGCATTTCAATATCTGTCTAATCCCTGAAAACCGGACGAATTATTTAAACAGGCATAATTCCATGAGTTTTGCAGATATGAAGAAGGAACTTTTTGTGTTTAATTATAGAAAAAAATCCTAATTGGAAATTTTACAACACCGAGGGGGGAGGGGGGGGGCGCATAAAAATTTAATTTTCGTATTTTCTCAAAGAGACCTCCCATGGAGTTGTAACTTATCCCACCAAATTTTCCGTCTTTTTTTATAAAACTTTGCAACTGGAAGTATTAGGGGCTGGAAGTACTAGGGGCATTAATTAAGGGGATAGCCTATTGTTCCGATAGTTATGAATCACCCAGTATATATCAGTAATAATATAGTAGAATAATTTCAGTAGGTTTTTACAATAATATTTTATGGGAGATAAAAAAGGTTAATAATAAATTATCACTATTTTGAAGTTCTAAAATGCTTTTTCTAATGAAAGTTTATTTAACAAATTATAACAAACTCCATTTTAATGTATGTTTTATTTACTTTTATAGCTGCTTAGTTACTGCTATCATCTTACATATAAGCATTTAAAACAATGTTTTAACCACTATGGCGTTTTAATTAATTGCAGACTAGTTTCGGTAGTATTTTGCATACCATCATCAGTGCAAAGGATTGTGGAATTTTGACCATATATAGAGAAAATTGAAAAGGATTTGAAAGCCAGTTTTATTGACAAATATATGTGCAGGAAATTACAGCGAACAGCCAATTAGAAACTGTATTGGGGAAGGAATTTGTAATGCGAAAATCTTAGTAGAATTTAAGAAACGATCTTTTTAAAAATAGTATTTTAAAAATCTGACAATGGAGGATAACGAAGTCACAATTTACAATATTATTATAGTATTTATATGATATGACATGCTTCAAGATGGTTAAGCAGTTATAGAAGTGGGCGTAGAAATAACTTTTTCTGTTGCAATCAATGGTGTGGTTCACCTCTCAAAAAATTTTGAATGGCGGATTTGTTAGTTTCTTAATTTTGAATATATTCCTTGTGTTCTTTAATTCGACATTTTAAACCACGTTTGTTTTGAGCACAATTAACATACGACTATTTTAATTTTGATTTTGCTATTCCTCTAGTGTGAGATTGTTCAAAATATTCTTTAAAAATATTATTCGCTTAATTTCTACTAACAGTTTTCTACTTTATCGCTTACTTTCCCTATACAATTTCCTATTTGCTGTTGCCAGTAATTTCCTGTACTTATGTTGGTCAGTAAACCCATCCCTCGATTTCGGTTCCCTTTCATATATATGGAGAAAATCCCGCCATTCTTTGCATTGATGAAGGTATGTTGTATGCTACTGAAGCTCGTCCGCAATTAGTTAAAACATTTTTAGTGCTTAAAACGTTGTGTTATCTACTATATTCTCCACCTCACCAAGTGCAATATTTATTTGTTAGTATCGATTTACATATTGCTATTTTCTTATTTTGGAAATAAAGCGACATTTTCTTAAATATTTGTTTTATTTGTTTGCTTTATTTGTTTATGTGTTTTAGCAATGTTCTTATTTGAATTTTTAAAATCTATAGACTATCTATATAATAAAAGCCGAAGTCATGTGACTGTCATCAATAGTTCCGGGCTGACCGCTTCACTTTTTATATGCCAAGTGACCCTTTTGCTACTTTTAATTGAGCTGGACGCAGATGATTAAATCGCCAAATAGGGTTCCTTTGCCATCATTTCATTTAAAATACATAACTTTCATTTAAAATACACATCTTTCATTTACCTCATTTAAAATACAATAAATAAATAAATAAATAGATATTTTTCCAGTATATGTTCTTGACGAGGAAAAAAATGGCATCGAATTTTCCGGCAATCAATATCCTATTTCATATACATGAGCAATTTTGTCCCTATGTATACAATTGACTTAATCTAAAGAAGCCAATAATCTATTTTTATATAGAAATAGAAGTAATTTATATGTAAACAAATATTGTATATATATGTGTGTAAATAAAATGTTTATATGCAAATGAATACATATAAATAAAAATAGTAGTTCACCAGGTTTGTTTTCATAGCTATTTATATATTTTATCATCGTATTTCACGTTCTGAAGCCCGAATTACGCCAAGTTTAAAGAAAAATGCTAAGGCCCCTGTAATGGAAAAGTACCTAAATAAACAATTAATCGTAATAATAATAACTTAAACTAAAATATTTCATTTCAACATCAAAGTATTGTTTCTAATTTACATTCAAATAAATATATATTCCAAGATTTGATTTCAATTGAAATTAAGTTGACAGCTTTCAATTTCACTTCATAGAGTAAACAAACACAAAAGATTCATTCATCATATAAACGGTAGAAAATATTAGACCATGGAGGTAATCATTCGCAAAACAGGTTCTTCAACAATGAATGGACAATATTCTTATGACGTCATAGTAGGTAAATTGGCGACGCTAACGTTTGTTAACGGCTTGCATTCACGAGGGTTTTATTTCTCTATTTCTCTTAGTTACGTTATTATATTGTCATATTTATGAACTCAGAAATCAAATCTGTAAAAACAAAGGTATATATATTCATTATCTAGTTATTAAGTAATGAAAAAAAAAATATATAAATGCATGCTTTGCAAAATTCAAATAAATTTATTAATTTTAAAAAAATAACATTGAAGTAACAGCATGTTTAAGTAGAATAAGTTTAATTTAGATAATTTATGAACAAATCTCAGTCTAAACACTTGAAGTTTCACTCATTTTTACAGCTACGGAAATTATGAGATGTTTGACAAAAAAGACGAAATACGCATAACAATAAAAATGTATGAAATGTTATCAAGCTCGCAAAGAATTCTTGATATCTCTATCAGAATCTTTGGACTCAGGGAAGGATTGAGCAAGTCAATTAGTTTCAGAATGAAAGTAACATGATGCAATGCTTAGCATACATTTAAGGGAGACCAAACTGGTCGCCAGAGGCGGCGAGTCTATATTATAAAGGACAAACATATCTGTGCGTATCGCATACGTCATTTTGCGAATGGCAACACTTTGAAATTTGAAATAAAATTTCGGTTTTGCAATTTTCTAACTGCAAAATTTAAACTTCTAAACATCGCACATTTTAAACTTTTACACGTATAATGAAAAAATGCTCTTTTAAATGCAATTTGTTTGAAAGCTGTATCTTAATTTATTTTTGAGGTATTAATTTTTTTGTAGTTTTTAATACAATTTTTCTTATTGTGGCAACAAAAGTACCCCATTTCTATTGAAAGTCATTCAAAGTAAACGGAAAATAGTCGAAAATAGGACATACTGTATCTTTTTGTTGCCATTTTCTCATAAAACATGAAAAAAGTTGAAATTAAAATATGGGCTATATCAAGAATATTGTCTGTTATTCTGTGATAATGACGTCATATGCATACTTTTTCTATAGATGAAGTTTAAGATTGGATTGTAAAAAAGGATTGCTTTCGCGGATGCAAATAACGTCATTTTATAAAAGAGCGTGTATTTTAATTCTTAAACCTGAATTATGTTTTGTAGAAGTGCGTCATTTTCACAGACCAGCTGCTTTGAAATTCTTCACAGGTGAAAATGCTTCACTTTTGAAAATAATGTAATCGAAATCACACACTGATAAAAGGCAATGTTTTACAAATATTTAGAGTGTCTTTATAGAAGAGGGGTGACATGCAAATAATAGCGATTTATATTACAGAAATTGATGTTTCTCGAGTGGATGGATTTCCTTCGCCGAGTTAGACAAACAAACAAATAATTCGTTGGTTAAAACAATATCATGTTCCTGAAGTTTTTGTCCAAAATTCTCTAGAATAATAAAATTTTAATGCTATTCTTTAGGACATTCTACTATAATTTTATCTAAATTACATAATTTGCTTAATTTAATTTTTCCCAATTTTATATAAACTATAAATCTAAAACACAAGTGTGTTTTTTAGTCATCCGCCCTGATCTATCTGCTGAACCAATTTTACTAATATTTCTTTTAACTGAAAGCTCTTCATTTGTAGATATGATCGCACTATCTGTTTTTTTTTAAATATTCCCACTTTTATATTTTAATTTTAAAAGCATTTTATGAAATTTCTTCAAAATGGTGAAAATTAGACAGCTTTCATTATTGCAGACAATAGAGAAATAATGAGGTATTTTTTATCTTTATTCATGCTATTTTCTGATAAAAATTCAAAATTGTTGATAAAAATTATTGTATAAGGTTTAGTGTCGCAAAATCCCATTAGAAGTAGAATATTGTATTAGAGGCATAATAACGGAAAAGGACATACATCTTTTGAAAACACGCATTTTTCCTCATAAATTTTCTATACTGTTTTTCCTTCTGCATGTGTACTGATACTAAGTTTCAGGCAATAGGCGAAATGCTTATTTAAGTGAAAATGAAATTATATTTAAAAGAAAACGATCATTTTCTTAGATAAAACTAAACATTTTACCACAAATGCGTCTAAAAAACATAAATTACGGGAATTTTTACTCTTCGGAATTGAGATTAGAGTCTCGAGTAAAGGGTGCGTATGTTCACATAAAAGATGTTACTGAGAATTGTGACTTCAAGTTTTGAGTTAAAATGATTTTTAAATGATCAAACAAAATACATTTTTTTTAAATGATGAATATGAATATGAGAAGTGCGTATGAAAATTTTGAAAAGGTGACAATTGCTGTTTTTCATTCCGGAATATCAAGCATAAGAGCCTCAACTGATAACCACATCCTAATAACTGATCTTTATTATATTTTACCGATTAAGTATCTATATTATAAAGAACAAACGTATCTGTGCGTAACGCTGACATGATTTTGCGAATGGCAACACTTCACGATCAAATTTCTTTCTTGAAATTTTCGCTTCTGCAATTTTTTAATCTTCTGACCATCGTATATTTTCAATTTTCGTGGCATAGGGAAAAAATTTACTTTCAAATGCAATTTGTTTAAAATCTGTATCTTAATTGACTGATGTATTATATTTTCTAAAATAATTTTTAAGTTTATCTTATCACGTGCCGGTTTCAATACATAATAATAATAAACATTTTGCACATAAAGCAACAAACATTTTTCAGAATTTGTTTCTGACTATTTTTGCATAACGAAATTAATATTTCATTTATAAACAAATAAAGAATAATATTAAATAAACCCGCCAATCTAACATATTTGTGAAAGATAAATTAACGAAATTAATACTTCTTTTATAAACAAATACAAGAATAATATTGTAAAAACACAAATCTAACATATTTATATCGTACAATTTAAATTTTTAGATCACCAAATAGAAATTTACTTTTTCAAATGGAATTTATTTGCAAAGTTCATCTCAGTTTTTTGATTGTCTATGGTTTTAAAACGATTTTATAGCATGAAATATTTTTTATTTATCTCTATCGTGCGGAGTTCGATTACGAAAGATTAATCCGTTCGCCCTTAAAACAACATAAAGAGTTCATCATTTTCTTACGGCTAATATCCATTAAAAAAAAACTTCCCTATGAATAAATAAATAAAATAATATAAATAAAACACAAATTTAACAGACATGTATAAGCTCTGAAATTACCAGAATGTAAAAGGATGCCATAAGTAGCAAAATCTTGGTCAAATAACTCTTAGCATGCGGTAATAAGAAAATTTCGCTCTTGATAAATTAAAAAAATATATTTGACTGTATAATTCGTATTTTCCATATGAAAAATGCTTTTTTAATGTAGGTGGGCAATCTAAAAAAATTATTAGTTTTCAATTAAAAAAATTGTTTTCCCTTATATTCTTTAACCCGGGAATCCCGGGTACGATCCCCAAGTAATTCTAAACAGACGCGAATTTTCAGTTTACAATAAGATATTTCCATTGTATTTATGACTGAAAAAAATACTGTCAGATTTTCTTTCTCGCGAAACAATTGTAAAACTTGCAAAATAACTTTTTTCAGACTTTGGAAATCAAAGAACTGTTTTTTTAAAGGATGAACATACAAATTCGAAAGAAAAAATACTTTTCTTATTTGAAAAAATCCTATTCCATAACTTTCAGAATATATTCTGTTTCTCCAGTATAATTTTGTGAAAAAACGTTTTTACCGTGTAAAAGGTAAAAAATCAAGTATTACTAATTTGAAATCTCGGATTTTTTTTCAAGTTAAAAGGCTATAATAAAACTCGTTTTTATGTAAGTTTTAATTATTTTATTTATAGGTATAGTTTTATTTATTATTTTTTTTTATTTTATGTGCGTTTAAATTCTCTTATTTGAATTTCTAAAATCCATCGACAATAATTCTAAATTAAAATAATATTGCATTTTCAAAAAGATGTGTCCATTACAGTTATTACTGAGAAATGTATTTCCAGATTCTCATTCTGAAGAAAACGTTGCAAATCATGCAAAATAAAACATTTGGCACTACGGAAATGAAGAATGTTATTTTTGAAAAAGGATGAGCATTTCAATGTGAAGGAAAAAAGTACTTTTTTTATTTTATTAGTATTAGTATTATTGTTATTATTATTATTATTATTATTTTGAAGCGCATGCTATTTTATAACTTTGCATGTATATTTTGTTTCAGTAATATTTTATGAAACCAATATTTTTCTATTACAATAAGGTGGGCCAAAATTTATTTATTTTTCGATTTTCGATGATGGGTAGTGCATGGTGCCACTAGTGGCACCAAGGTCATACAAAAAAGTTGAAATTTTTAAAATAATCTCTTGATTTCCCGCAATTGCCTTGCAATTTTGCTAAAAGGCTGATTTTTGAACTTTTTAGCAAATTTTTTAATGTTAAATTTAATTAATTTTTAGCTCACAGGCTATCAAAGCCTGAGAGCTAATGTGCCCGCCCGTTCTGTATGTATGTATGTATGTATGTATGTATGTATGTATGTATGTACGTACGTACGTATGTACGTAACGCGATAACTCTTGATAGAAACATCCGATTTGCTTCAAACTTTTTTCCTAGGTTCATTGTGATAAGGCGCTTCCCTGATTAGTTTTGGGAGTTCATTGGTTAAGGATAAAGGGGGAAAAACGGGGTTAGTCCACCACCCCCCCTTAATTCAGTATGCAAAATCATTCGATTTGCTCCGAATTAGGTATACCGGTTTATTATGTTAAGGAACATCCCTGATTAGTTTTGGGGGTTCATTGGTTAAGGATAAAGGGGGAAAAGGGGGGTTAGTCCCCCCCCCTTAATTCGGAAAAATGGGTTTTTCATGCAGAATCATTTAATTTGCTCCGAATTTGGTATACCGGTTTATTATGTTAAGGAACATCCCTGATTAGTTTTGGGAGTTCATTGGTTAAGGATAAAGGGGGAAAAACGGGGTTAGTCCACCCCACCTTAATTCAGAAAAATGAGTTTTTCATGCAGAAACATTCGATTTGCTCCGAATTTGGTATACCGGTTTATTATGTTAAGGAACATCCCTGATTAGTTTTGGGGGTTCATTGGTTAAGGATAAAGGGGGAAAAACGGGGTTAGTCCCCCCCCCCTTAATTCAGAAAAATGGCTTTTTCATGCAGAATCATTCGATTTGCTCCGAATTAGGTATACCGGTTTATTATGTTAAGGAACATCCCTGATTAGTTTTGGGGGTTCATTGGTTAAGGATAAAAGGGGAAAAACGGGTTAGTGCACCCCCCCCCTTAATTCAGAAAAATGGGTTTTTCATGCAGAATCATTCGATTTGCTCCGAATTTGGTATACAGGTTTATTATGTTAAGGAACATCCCTGATTAGTTTTGGGGGTTCATTGGTTAAGGATAAAGGGGGAAAAACGGGGTTAGTCCACCCCCCCCCCTTAATTCGGAAAAATGGGTTTTTCATGCAGAATCATTCGATTTGCTCCGAATTTGGTACACCGGTTTATTATGTTAAGGAACATCCCTGATTAGTTTTGGGGGTTCATTGGTTAAGGATAAAGGGGGAAAAACGGGGTTAGTCCACCCCCCCCCCCTCCCTTAATTCGGAAAAATGGGTTTTTCATGCAGAATCATTCGATTTGCTCCGAATTTGGTATACCGGTTTATTATGTTAAGGAACATCCCTGATTAGTTTTGGGGATTCATTGGTTAAGGATAAAGGGGGAAAAGGGGGGTTAGTCCCCCCCGCTTAATTCAGAAAAATGGGTTTTTCATGCAGATTCATTTAATTTGCTTCGAATTTGGTATACCGGTTTATTATGTTAAGGAACATCCCTGATTAGTTTTGGGAGTTCATTGGTTAAGGATAAAGGGGGAAAAACGGGGTTAGGCCACGCCCCCCCCCCCCCTCCTTAATTCAGAAAAATGGGTTTTTCATGCAGAATCATTCGATTTGCTCCGAATTTGGTATACCGGTTTATTATGTTAAGGAACATCCCTGATTAGTTTTGGGGGTTCATTGGTTAAGGATAAAGGGGGAAAAACGGGGTTAGTCCACACCCCCCCCCCCTTAATTCAGAAAAATGGTTTTTTCATGCAGAATCATTCGATTTCTTCCGAATTTGGTATACCGGTTTATTATGTTAAGGAACATCCCTGATTAGTTTTGGGGGCTCATTGGTTAAGGATAAAGGGGGAAAAACGGGGTTAGTCCACCCCCCCCTTAATTCAGAAAAATGGGTTTTTCATGCAGAATCATTCGATTTGCTCCGAATTTGGTATACCGGCTTATTATGTTAAGGAACATCCCTGATTCGTTTTGGAGGTTCATTAGTTAAGAAAAAGGGGGGAAAGGGGGCTAGTGCACCCCTTTTAATCCAGATAAATGGGTATTTCATGCAGAATGATTCGAATTGCTCCGAATTCGGTATACCGGTTTATTATGTTAAGGAAGTTCCTTGATTAGTTTTGGGGGTTTATTGGTTAAAGATAAAGGGGGAAGGGGGGCTAGGCCACCCCCCTTAATTTATATAAACGGGTTTTTTATGCAGAACTTTTCGCTTTGCTCCAAATTTGGTATACCGGTTTATTATGTTAAGGAGCTTCCCTGTTTCGTTTTGGCGATTCATTGGTTAAAGATAAAGGGGGGCTAGTCCACCCCCTTAATTTAGATAAATGTTCTTTTTGCAGGATTATTCGATTTGCTCCAAATTTGGTATACCGGTTTATTATGATAAGGGGCTTCCCTGATTAGATTTGGAGGTTCACTGGTTAAGTATAAAGGGGGAAACGGGGGCTAATTCCCCTTCACTTAGTTTTTTGAGGGGCATTATTCTTTAAAATAAGTGTATAATATACAATTAGTGTGAATAGCCTGTGAGCTCAATGCCATCAGTTTAGCTGGGCACTTTTCTTTTTTATTATTGTATTTAATTGAAAAGTCATATTTAGTGTACCAAATGTTAAATAAGCCCTAACTATGTATTATTTAATTGTCATGTAAATTTTAAATTAGCTGATTTTTTTTACTCTTTTCGCATATAAGTGTGCAAAAGTTGTAAGAATTTTTTGAATTGTTCATCGGTTATTACGTTCAGTCTTTTTTATGCTGCTTGCTCTTTTTCGCTCTTTGTCGATGCGTTGAGGTTCATATATTTGGGTCGCAAACCACAGTATGCCTCAACAGTATATCTGAAAGGAGAGGGCAAGGTGGATCGGAATCCAAAGCGAACGCAATTTGTCATCGTTAGGATGAGGAAGGGAATAGGAGAGGGTAGATAGTACAAGATGACATGTTTATTATTTTTCTGATCTAAGAAACAATATTGTTTAGAAGATTAAAGTAGTGAAAGCTTTGAAAACAGTCAGTTCTACTGATTCAGATTATAAACCAGGGACTTCAAAAGCATATATTTTCGGACGTATATACCTTTCTCATACAGCATTCGCTGCATTAAGAACTAGTGTATCAGAAACTCAACGATGTCACTAATTGCCTTAAAAAAATATGAAGAAAACTGAAACATTTGATAAATATTCTTTATACTAGCAAACTACCAATCTAACATCCACTGTCTAAACTAGATGGTGGAACCACGTGATCTAAGACCTTTGTCAACCCATTCGGAGCTAAACTAATGGGGTACGAAAATGTATCTGTTGTTTTGTTCGAGTCTATTCCTGTTTCTTGTAAATCAGAAATACAAAAGTCTAACGATTTGAGCACACTTCAAAAGTATTTATTTGATATTTGTACAGCGGTTTGAACCAGATAATGATCCCGAGGACTTGAAAACAGAAAGGCAGGACCAATTTTGCAATCAAGACAGATTACAACTGGCTGCAGAATGTTACGCTTGAACGCCATTAGTTCGAATGCTGATGAAGCTCTGAAATAACTCGAACAGTTCGTGATACGAGTTTATGCGCAAGTGTGGTTTGCTGCATGAAAGTGGCCAGATTGCTCAGACGGACCAAGAAATATGTGGCAGATTATTCGACTCTCAGCGTTTTTACTTGATCAGTTAAAGAATGCAGTGTATTCAGTTGTTCAAAGAAATGGATACTATCGTGAGAATCTACTAGTAGCGATGGCACCTAACAATAAACAAAATATTAGAAGAATTGCACGAAAAAGAATTTAAAAATGTAGCAAATCAAAACAGAAAGAAAAACAAATGTACAGAGTTTCAAAGCTGAACTATAATGAAAGAGACTACTATAACTGTATCGGCTGGGTCTCAACCGAAATCAGCGATCTCTAATGACAAAAACTCTTTTATGAGATTAAATTAAAGACAATATAATTTTAAGATCCATGTTATATGAGTCGTTAATATGCTATATGCTTTCCAAGTCCCTCCTATGCCGTAGAAAGAGTCATTAAAATTGTGACAGAAGCTGCATCAAAGATATTTGGGAATGAGGGAAGAGATGCCTTGATCAGAGAAACACTTCGAGCACGAAAAAAGATCACAAAATTCATTTTGAAGAAGGGCCTCGTGGCCTAAATAAGTAAAAAGTATTAATATCACATTCAATGGCTAGGAGGTTGGGCAGTTACCTTCTTGTGGTGAATTCTGAGCTGCTTTCCGAAAACAACAACAACAAAAAAAAAACGTTGTACATTTTAAAGCACATAGCATTAAAATAATTTGTAATCTGAGCTTATTTAAACATTTGGCACACTAAACATGACTTTTCATGTAAATAGAACCAAAATAAATGTAATTTAACATTTAAAAATATGTGCTAAAAAAATTCAAAAATCATCCTTTTAGTGATTTTCAAGGCATTTGCGCCTAATCAAGGAATTTTCCTAAAAATCCCAATTTTTTGCGTGAACTTGATTTTCCACACTAGCCATCATCAAAAATTGAAAAAAAAAATTGTACCACCCTAATGTACAAGGTGAAAGATAAATTAATACTAATTTGAAGTCACAGGATATCTTTCGATGCAAAACGTTTATTGCAAGTAGTATAATAAAAAAAAAAAATTTAATGTATGTTTTAGTTACTTTATAGATTGCTATCGTCTTATAAATTGTCATTAACTTTATTTGAGGGGTTTTGTGGCTCTTTAAAACTGTTATTTTAGTTTCTAAAATCAATTAATTATAATTTTGAACTCCATAATTTTTCCATTTACAGCAAGATATGTCCATTACAGTTATAACTGAAAAAAAAAATAATGCTTCCACATTTTCTTTCTGCATATGTTCTTTTTGCAACAGTTATAAAACTTGCAAAATAACTTATTCACGACCGCATAAATCTAAGAAGATTATTTTTGGAAATCGATGAATATTTAAATTCGGAAGAAAAATATATTTTGCTGAAAAACATTCTATTCCATAACTTTCAGAATAATATGTTTCTTCAGTAATACTTTATGAATCGGTCTTTTCACAATTTAAAATGTAAAAAATAAATTCATACAAATTTGAATTTTTTTTTCAAGTAAAAAGTTTATTACAATGAATATAATACAAATTCTTTTTATGTGTGTTTTAACTACTTTATATATTGCTGTCCTCTTATGTATTGTTTTTTTAATCTTACTTTGGTTATTTGTTTGTGCGCCTTTTATTGTTCTTATTTGAATTTCTAAAATCTGTCAAGTATAATATTAAATTCCTCGACTATGGCCATTGTAGTTATGACCGAAAAAAATTACTTCCATATTCTTATTTTGAAAAAAAAAAAACATTGCAAACTTGCAAAATAATTTCTTCCGCACTACGAAAATCAAAGAACTTTATTTTATAAAAAGGATAAACATTGAATTTCGAAAGATTTTTTATGAAAACTTTCAGTAAACTTTCCACGTTACTTTAATAATATTTTATGAAACTATCTTTTCACTACGTAAAAAGTAAAAAGTAAATTAAACTTATTTTAAATTCCAGACTTTTTTTAAGAAAAAAAAATATTCGAGTGTAATAAAAGTTCATTTTACTGTATGGTGTACTTTAGATATTGCTGTCCTGCTCTACATTTTTATTTTCTTATTTTAAGTGTGTCATTAATATTTGGATTTTTTAGTCCTCTTATTTAAATATTTCTAAATTATTATAAAGCTCAAGTTCAGGAATTTAGGGTTTCGTTCATCTGACGAAACCCTATTCGTCTCACTCCTCTGTCTGTCTGTCTGTCCGTCTGTCTGTCGGTCACAGAGCCCGTTATTTGGAACTTTATATGTTGGAGGCTTGAAATTTTGCATACTTATAGTTGGACATCTGAGATCAAACGACAAATCATAAAATTTTGAAAAAGTCGTAATTAACGGACGTTATTAATTAAAAACTCCCAATTTTACGCCTCATTAACGAAGAAACTGTATAAAATGAATGCAGATACGAACGGACACTTGAAATATTTTCATTTCTCCTCCGGGTTGCAACACATCTGCGATTCGAAATTTCATGTTTGCCAGAGCGCGCTTTAACCAAAAATGTGTACTGGACATTTTTAAATCGACTTCTATCTCAGAAAGTTTTTTGTGCGACACATTTTTAACTTACACAGACATACGCAGAGAAAAATCTACTTTCATTTGGTACATAGATCGTTTCTCTGCGAAGTGTATAACACGAAAAATCCACTAATAAAAAAGAAAAGTGCCCAGCTAAACTGATGGCATTGAGCTCACAGACTACTCACACTAATTGTATATTATACTCTTATTTTAAAGAATAATGCCACTCAAAAAAATAAGTGAAGGGGAATTAGCCCCCGTTTCCCCCTTTATACTTAACCAGTGAACCTCCAAATCTAATCAGGAAAGCTCCTTATCATAATAAACCGGTATACCAAATTTGGAGCAAATCGAATAATCTTGCAAAAAAAAACATTTATCTAAATTCAGGTGGTGGACTCACCCTTTATCCTTAACCAATGAATTGCCAAAACGAATCAGGGAAGCTCCTTAATATAATAAACCGGTATACCAACTTCGGAGCAAATCGAATCATTCTGCATGAAAACCCATTTATCTAAATTAAGAGGGGCGGGCTAACCTCCCTTTTCCCCCTTTACCCTTAACCAATGAACCCCAAAACTAATCAGGGAAGTTCCTTAACATAATAAACCGGTATACCAAATTCGGAGCAAATCGAATCATTCTGCATGAAAAACACATTTATCTGAATTAAGGCGAGTGGACTAAGCCTGTTTTTCCCCCCTTTATCCTTAACCAATGAACCCCCAAAACTAATCAGGGAAGTTCCTTAACATAATAAATCGGTATACCAAATTCGGAGCAAATCGAATCATTCTGCATGAAAAACACATTTATCTGAGTTAAGGGGGGTGGATTAACCCCGTTTTCCCCCTTTATCCATAACCAATGAACTCCCAAAACTAATCAGGGAAGTTCCTTAACATAATAAACCGGTATACCAAATTCGGAGCAAATCGAATCATTCTGCATGAAAAACCCATTTATCTGAATTAAGGGGGAGAGGACTAACCCCGTTTTTCCCCCTTTATCCTTAACCAATGAACTCCCAAAACTAATCAGGGAAGTTCCTTAACATAATAAACCGGTATACCAAATTCGGAGCAAATCGAATGATTCTTCATGAAAAACCGATTTATCTGAATTAAGGGGGTGGACTAACCCCCCTTTTCCTCCTTTATCCTTAACTAATGAACCCCCAAAACTAATCAGGGAAGTTCCTTAACATAATAAACCGGTATACCAAATTCGGAGCAAATTGAATGATTCTGCATGAAAAACCCATTTATCTGAATTAAGGGGGGTGGACTAACCCCGTTTTTCCCCCTTTACACTTAACCAATGAACCGCCAAAACTAATCAGGGAAGTTCCTTAACATAATAAACCGCTATACCAAATTCGGAGCCAATCGAATCATTCTGCATGAAAAACACATTTATCTGAATTAAGGGGGGTGGACTAACCCCGTTTTTCCCTCTTTATCCTTAACCAATGAACTCCCAAAACTAATCAGGGAAGTTCCTTAACATAATAAACCGGTGTACCAAATTCGGAGCAAATCGAATCATTCTGCATGAAAAACCCATTTAACTGAATTAAGGGGGTGGGGTGTGGACTAACCCCGTTTTTCCCCCTTTATCCTTAACCAATGAACTCCCAAAACTAATCAGGGAAGTTCCTTAACATAATAAACCGGTATACCAAATTCGGAGCAAATTGAATGATTCTGCATGAAAAACCCATTTATCTGAATTAAGTTGGGTGGACTAACCCCGTTTTCCCCCTTTACCCTTAACCAATGAAACCCCAAAACTAATCAGGGAAGTTCCTTAACATAATAAACCGCTATACCAAATTCGGAGCAAATCGAATCATTCTGCATGAAAAACACATTTATCGGAATTAAGGGGGGGTGGACTAACCCTGTTTTTCCCTCTTTATCCTTAACCAATGAACTCCCAAAACTAATCAGGGAAGTTCCTGAACATAATAAACCGGTATACAAAATTCGGAGCAAATCGAATCATTCTGCATGAAAAACCCATTTAACTGAATTAAGGGGGTAAGTGTGGACTAACCCCGTTTTTCCCCCTTTATCCTTAACCAATGAACTCCCAAATCTAATCAGGGAAGCGCCTTATCACAGTGAACCTAGGAAAAAATTTTGAAGCAAATCGGATGTTTCTATCAAGAGTTATCGCGTTACGTACATACGTACCTACGTACATACATACATACATACATACATACATACATACATACATACAGAACGGGCGGGCACATTAGCTCTCAGGCTTTGATAGCCTGTGAGCTAAAAACCGATCGATAAAATGGCGCTTGGGGTTATCCGTAGTAGAATATTTTAATACGAAATTTAAACTTTTTAAATATTAAATTTTTAGATTAAATTTTCAGACATACCGGCGTGAAATTCTTCGCTGATTTCATTGATGCCCATTTCTAACTCCTATCTGAATTACAAGCTGAGATATTAATTATTATTTAAATAATTGCTTTTATTTCTATCAAATGAGTATCTATATTATAAAGGACAAACATATCTGTGCGTAACGCATACGTCATTCTGAGAATGGCAACACTTTGAAATTTGAAATGAAATTTTGGTTTTGCAATTTTCTTTACTGCAAAATTTTAAACTTCTAAACATCGCACATTTTAAATTTTTACACCGTCGTATAAGAAAAAAAAAAAAATGTACTTTTCAATGCAATTTGTTTGAAAGCTGTATCTCAATTTAATTTTGAGATATTAATTTTTTTGTAGTTTTTAATACATTTTTTGTAATTGTGGCAACTGAAGTCCGCCATTTCTCTTGAAAGTCATGGAGGGTTTAGAGGGAAAATAATCCCCGAGTAAAAAAAATAATATATTACTGTAGCTTTTGTTGCCGTTTTCTCATAAAAACTGAAAAAAAAAATGAAATTACTATGCGTGCTATGTCAGCGATTTTTTAAGTTTCCAATCCAAAGCCATTTTCAATTTTTGCACCGTCAAATAGAGAAAAAAATCTACTTTCAAATGCAATGTGTTTGAAAATTGTATCTTAATTGACTGAGTTTTTACGGTTTTTAAAATAATTAGTTGCACGTGCCGACCAATTTGGTTTCCCTTAAATGGAATGCTAGGCATTATATCGTGTTACTTTTATTCATAATTTAATTTACTTGCTCAATCCTTCGCCAAATCGGAAGATTCTGATAGAGAAATCAAGAATTCGGTATTTTTATGTTACTCGGGCACAGGCGATAAATCGCCAAACATAGTACCCGTCGTATTTTTTTTTTCATATTTCTAAAGAAATATGAAATATTAAGTTAAAATATAACCCTTTCACTCATTTTAAAATCGATAACTTTAATTTAAAACTGAAACATTTCAAATTCATGAATTTCACTTTTAAAAAGGAAAAAGAAAAGAAAAGAATAAATACCATAAACCATTTAATTTCAACATCAAAGCATTGTTTTAATTTTTACCTCGAAAAATAAAAAATGCTGCTGGCGAGTTAAAAAATGCTATTGGCGATAATTGCGCCCAGCTAATATGAAAGTACGAACTTTTTGTGATCATAGCAACTTTTATGTAGTATTATTTGAAAAAAATATTTTGATGAAAAAGGTTGCCCGAAAATACGTTGCAAAATTTCTTTTCTCGCCATGGACCTTTTCTCTATTTCGCCAAGTACCTATGCTGGAAAAGTACCTTCATTTATTTATTTATTTGTTGTATTTTAAATTAGATGAATAAAAGACGGCACAGGTGTCATATACGCACTACGTTGGCGCGACTTTTTTCTGACGCCAATGTCATATACGTACAGGGGTACTTAACTGGCACCAAAGTGTCGTGATTTTGCTTGATATGGTAACCCGGATGTTGTTGTTTATTTATTAATAAATTGTTTATTTACTTTTTTTTAAAGTATATAAATTGTTTTGTTCTATAGTTATTAATTAAACTTTTTTTTATTTATTGTTATTCCCTTTTTAAAAATATTACACAATAACCAATGAGATGCGTTACATTCAGGTGTTGCCATTAAACAATTAACAAATAATCGCGATTTCTGTGCCACCTACGATAGCATAAAATACATAGATTTTCAAGCATGAATTATTTTTAAATTTATCCATCCCGTGTAGCTCAATTACGAAAGATTAATCTCCCTTAAAAAAATGTAAAAAGTTCAGCATTTGTTTCCGTCTAATGTTGCATAACAAAATTAAAACTTCCTCTATAGAAAAATTAATAAAATAATGTAAATAAGAAAACAATTTAACAGACATGGGATTGAACCACGTGCTTAAAGCACCGAAATGATCGGAAAGACTGCCGTAAGTCGTAAAATCTTGGGCTAATAACTCCTGGCATGCGCTGACATGTGAAAGTATCACTTTTAATAAAATTTAAAACTTTATTTGATTGCATAATTGATATTTTTCAGATAAAAATTCTTTATTGTGTAAGTGGGCAATCAAAAATATATATTACATGTAAAAAAATAATTACAATAAAAAAAAGAGTGGTTTTCACCTATACGCTGTAACCCGAGGAGCTCGGGTTCGATCCCCTAGTTGTATTAAAAACCCTAATGAAGGCAAGTGATTTCAAGAACCGCAATTTCATTTAAATTAGGAAATCTAACAAGGCAATCTGTTTGAAACTTGAAGATAGTTATTTCATAACACATAAGAAAAGTTTAAATAAAGATTGGCGCGTGAAATTTCTGGTAAAGGGGGGGGGGGGGGGCGCTAATTTCACTAATTGATTTATTTCTATCATATACTTATTTTAAAAGGCAGTCACGTAATGTTTCATTGCAGCATTCATTTAGACGGTGTCCTATTAAAAATACAGCATAAATATTACTTATGCCAGATAAAAATTTCAGAAGTATTGATACCACTATTTTCTAATAGTATTTTCAGCAAAAATATTAAATTCTTGGTTAAGACCGCCACCCCCCCCCCCCCCCGACTAATGTATCTACCGATAGGATGCGTAAAGGAGTTTCGTTTATGCACACTTTTGTTAAGAATACAGTGCGCTTCCTGGTGGTGGAATGTGGAACTAACAGACCGCTATTTCGTTTTAAGTAGGAACTCCAACAAAGCGATCTGTTTGAAACTTTAAGATAATTTATAAAAAATACTAAAAGATTATAAAAAAGAATGGCGTGTCACATTGCGGTTGGGGGGGGGGGGGGAGGGTAAGAGGCGCGAACAAAATTAGGCAGTATAACAGGGCTTTTTGTACTGTTTTGCGTGCGGTTTTTTGATGGCGTGATGAGATAACTATTACTAATTCAATATCAAAAATTTTATTAGTGTTCATTAGGGTGTTGCATTTTGTAAGGCAAAAAATAAAATGTAAATTTTTTGCAGACTTTGCTTACGCCCCGAGTCTAAGTGATATAAAATATATGTATGCCAAATTTAATTAAGATCGGATAATATTTAGGGGTTGCACACATTGATCAGTTTTGTAAAAGAAGACAAAAAATTTTAATTATTTTTACTACTTATTTTTAATGTTAATTACTTTTATTGGGAAAATTGGAAATCACAAACTTCAAATATTACTAAAACTAGACAATAGGATTAATAAGCATAGAATAAACTTTGTGCGAATTGTAATAAAAAGCTAAAATCTTAAACAACGATTTTTACGCACAAATAACATACAAAACGATAAAATAATCATACGATCAAGGATACTTCGATCCCCTTCCTCAGTGAGAAAAAAAAAAAAAAAAGAGAGAAATGGGCTCCAAGAAACCCCTGGCTATAGCCCCAGGAACTGGCTTATGGATTGATTGAAAAACGCAGATGTAAGAGTTTATATATCCCAAAGAAATGACGTAAATGAACAGAACTAACCGAAAAAAGAGTCACTGCGCAGGATCTCCCCACACTGGTTAATGAAAGGGGGTGCTGGTCATATCATTTACTAAGATATCATTAACTAATTCTATTTATCTAAGTATTTTTTGTGAGTGCGGCCTCTCTTATATTGGGAAGACGAAGCGTGCACTTAGAATTAGGCTGAAAGAACACCAAAATTACGTTAGAAAGCAAGAAATTGAAAAATCTACAATAGCGAAACATTGTGAAATGCCAACCACCAGTTCAATTATACAGAGGCAAAAATCATTCAAAAATGTAACTCAGTTTTTGATCTAGACTTTTACGAAGCTCACTATATTCATAAACATTCTTCCATCTTAGTAAATGATACGACCAGCACCCCTTTTCATTCACCAGTGTGGAGAGATCCTGCGCAGTGACTCTTTTTTCGGTTAGTTCTGTTAATTTACGTCATTTCTTTGGACATATAAACTCTTACATCTGCATTTTTCAATCAATCCATAAGCCAGTTCCTGGGGCTATAGCCAGGGGGTTCTTGGAGCCTATTTCTCTCTCTCTCTCTCTTTTTTTTTCCCCCTCACTGAGGAAGGGGATCGAAGTATCCTTGAAACGATCGTATGAGTATTTTATCGTTTTGTATGTTATTTGTGCGTAAAAATCGTTGTTTAAGATTTTAGCTTTTCAATAAGATTAATAGATAGTATAATGTTCAAAAGAAGTGTAGATGTGTTATATTAATCAACTTTGAATGATGCAATGTCTTCTTTGTTCGCTTGGTGACGACTTTTCTGTAATAAACGATTCCTTTCAACAAGAATTTTTTTTTTGTTGTTTGTCCCTAAACAATTCATTTAATCAGATCAATTCCTCTTTCTCCTGTATCATTGACCACCGTAAAAGCCTTTACATGGCTTCTTAGAGAAATACTGCAGTATTATGTCACATCGTGGATACCACAAATTGATTCAGGTCTTTTCCTTCAAAAACTAGTTTTTTACCTCAAATAGTTGCATTTCCTATTTCTTTACAGGTTTGGTTTCTAAATTTAGAATCATATTTCCCTTATTAGCCGAAGTAATACTTACGTCCAAAAAAGCCAATCCTACGTTTGTTTCTAAAAGATACCAAAGGTATCCGTATCAACTTTGCAACTGTGAGAGCACTTTTTTTGGCATCTGCATGTCGGTAAGTGTTCAGAAGTTGTGGCATATCCAAATCATTCTTTGGAGCCCATCGACTTACAATTGCCTCAAGCCAAAAGTGGACATATATTATGCTGACACAATGTGCAACTCTTTTCATTCCTTTCAATTCTTGTTGAGGAATATTCAACTGTATAGAGAAGAGTAGAATTTTAAGTGCATATACTGCCTTTGCCATCTACCTTGCTTGATACAGAGTCTCTGGAATCTTGAAACTGAAGTCGTTTTTAGACCAACCTTCTAGGTACAAGAATAAAAATTGTATTAGCTCTTTGTAATCTTCTCTTAGATAATTTCTGTCTTTTAGGACATTTTGGTGGTAGTTAATCCTTTTGTGCACTTAGTTCTTTTTTTTGAGGCGAAAACCTTATCAACTCTACTAACTGACGAACATCATCTTCTCATTGTGACCTAAGAAATTCTTTATCTTCTTGTGATATGCTAGTCATGCCCATCACATTTTGCCAGGAAATGTCAAATAACTTGAGGATATCATCATTCCAAATCTGCTGTTTCACATTAGCATTATCCGTGTTTCTCGATTTCTCTATACTCAGTTTTTTTTTTTTAATTCTCTGTACATCTTCTGTAAACCAGCATTGATATTCCCCTCCGTCTTAGCAGGAATATTTGCTTTCTTCTACATTTCCTGTAGTTTAGGACTGGTAGATTTAGCAGAATCCAAAAGTTTTCCTTCGTTTCCTTGTGATGGTAAATAAAACTAAGAGTACAAACTCCTTTGGAGGGACAAAATGCTAATAAAAACTCATCACTATGCAGGGACAAATAAAAATTCATCACTAGGCACCTTTCCTAGCCACCAAATTCCTCTTAAGATTCCCATTTTACAGTTCAATGACCTTCAAAAGATGAAAAAAAGACATAAGAAGCCCATTAGTACAAAGTACTTCAATATTAAATATTTCACTAATTTGAGATAAAAGTGATAAAAATACCTCTAAATATTATCCAATCTTCTTGAAGTTTGACATACATATTTTTTACACCACTCAGACTCGAGGCGAAAGCAAAGTCGCATGAAAATCACATCTTTGGATTAATGAAACACCCTTTTGTTCATACCACTATTTTCGAATAGTAATTTAAGCAAATATTTTAAATTCTTGGTTATGACCGCCACCTCCTCGACTAGCATATCTCCTGACAGGATGTTTAACGGAGTTACGTTCAGATACAGTTTTGTTAAGAATAGAGTGCGCTCCCTCGTGGTGGAATGTGAAACTAACAGACCGCGATTTCGTTTAAAGTAGGAAATATAACAAGGCGATAGGTTTGAAACTTTAAGATAGTTTATAACACATAAGAAAAAGTTTATAAAACATGGCGCGTGAAATTTCTGGCTGTCGGGGGGAGAAAAGGGGCGAAATATTTCTTTTTTTTTTTTTTACCTTTGCGTTTCATACCGTTTCAGGTGCAATTTTTTGACGGAGTCCTCAGATACATGCCAATTATTAAATATAAATATGTAAATATGTCAAAAGTTAAGTTACCACTATTTCCGAATGGTAATTTCAACAAATATCTTAAATTCTTGCTGAAGACCACCACCCCTTCGAGTAACATATCTACTGTTAGGTTGTGTAAAGGAGTTTCGTTCACATACGCTTTTTTAAGAATAACGTGCGCTCCCTGGTGGTGGAATCTGGAACTAACAGACCGCGATTTCATTTAAAGTAGGAAATCTATCAATGCGATCTGTTTTAAACTTAAAATACTTTATAACACATGATAAAAAATTATAAAGAAGAATGGCGCGTCGCATTTCTAGGGGGAGGGGGTGAGAGAGGTGCGCAAACAAAATTAGGAAATATAACTGTCGATCTGTTTGAAACTTTAATATAGATTATAAAACATAACATAAATTTTAAAAATCAGGCCGCTTCAAAAATCATGGTGACCTTCTGCCCACTTCCCCCCCAAGGGGGGGGCACTTTTCTAAATTTGGCAGATACCCGTCATGTGATACATCGTAGCATTTCGGGGGGGGGGGGCACGAACAAAATTAGGAAATATAACAAGGCGAATATGTTTGAAACTTTAAGATAGTTTAGGATGTGCTTGCCAAAATTTAGAAGGTATTCCATGGCGATAAATGTACTGGACGTTTTGAAAGAAAGTGTTTTGAAAGGAATATTAAACGAAACTCTTTGTGCGATCTATGATCTCACTTACCCACTTGTTTACTACTCTTCTTTCATTCTTTATAATGATATCAACCATGGCGTACGGAATACGCCGTCCGTTTATTTGTTTAACTTTTTGTATTTCCTCTCTTAATTATTTCTTAAATGTAATGTCTATTACTTTTATACTATCTATATATATATATAAGCCGTTCTCTGCATGTATGTCCTTTATACAAATCTTCAATTTTTGACCAATTTGCACGAAGCTTTATGTACATATGTTTTACAACGTGGAAAAGATCACTGTCTACTTTAAAAAATAATCAGACCACTATTTACCCCTTTTTTCTACCACTATTCATAATTTAACATTATAGAAATATCTCATTCAAAATTTTCAATTTTTTATCGTTTCTTTCCTGTTGCCACACATCTAAAAAACATCTCAATAATTAAAATTAAAATGATAACTGGATTACTTTGCTTTATAAGCCAATAAAAATTCGGATTGCCTCACTATATTTTTGCTGTTTTTGAAATTGTCGTCCAAAGAAGAAAATGCACATTTTTCATATATTTATGTAAAAATGTTAAATATGCATGTTTTAAAGTGACGTTGTACCTTAGTTGAATGTTTCTGAAGTTAAAAAATCTAAATTAATGAAGTCGTTTCAATATCAAGAAATCAATTCAGGAAAAAGATAATGATAAAAAAGATCGTTTGTTAGATATGACGTCAATTTCGTCAATATGATTTCAAACTGGTTCAAAAAACCGGCTGCTACAATTTATTTCCGATTTCTTTCTAATGCTATCGAATACGGTTATATAAAATACGATTTTTCTACGATTTATATTAAATAGAAATTATAACATAGCTACTATTTTTAGGGTAAGCTTTTTACTTTTTTAAGCAAAATTTCGTGACTGACATTGCGATTGGACACGGCTGCGGATTTGAATTTTATGAATGGAAATATGAGTTTCCACTTAAAAATTATCGGCAATGAATCTTTGTATACATGCGTTAAAGATGCCTGATATACTGCCCGTTAATAGAACATAAATAAAAATCGTTTTTAATGTGAAACACGAATATATTTTTAACCCCTAGTATATTTGTTAGATTTCTCAACAACTAAAGAGAAATGTATTTTTGGTATTTTCGTTTTAGCGATCACTTATTTATCTGAGTAGCACATTTCTCCCGCTGCGGTCAAATTCTCCGAACAAATCGTGAATTAAAGGAAATATATGGGTGAATTTGATCTTCCATTTTAAAGCAATATCTATCTTTATATCAAAAGTCCTTCCGTGTGGCTGAAATCGATACGATCATCACTACGCTATTATATTTTATAATGTGTAAGACACAATTTTGGCTGTTAAGGGCCTAATTTTTTAGTTCATCATTTTCAGTAGGATTTGGTCTAAGAATGATAGACGGATATGCAATATATTAAAACTATTCCTCAAAAATTATCTAACTTTTTTTAAAAGGCTAATCATTCAGAATTGGTTTCGCCTGATTATAGAACATTTAAGCTAATCCTATAACAAAGCATGTACGACAAAATGTTATATACTAAAACTATTCCAGAAATTTGGGTGCAATTTAATAGTGCAAATTTCATCAAAATCTGTCCAGTAGAACTTTTCAAAAAGGCTAATCTTTTATAATCGGGCTCACCTGACTATTGAACTTTCTTCTATAATTTTATAACAAAGAGACGTAAAACTATATGCAATATTTTAAAAACATCTGTGTAAAATTATCTAGCAAACAATACAAGTTCCAATGAAATCCATTCAGAATTTTTAACCTTAACTGAAAAACTAATTGTGTAAGTTGAATTAAAATTATTTCAGTAGAACCCAAGATATAAGCAGTAGGAATGCGATTCCCACACGAAAACATACAAATACTGAATTATTTACTATGTTTTTGAGTATGTAATTTAATCTTTTGTAACTGGGTTGAAGGCATATTTAAAAAAATCCAAGCTTGAAAATTACTTTAAAAAACATAAAAAATCTGTAAGTTGAGAAAAACTTTTCAAACAAATTACGGAAAGGGTGTTTTGTTTTCTGTTAGACGTTGAAATAATCGGATGCATGATGTTTAGAGATCACATTGCAGTAAAAGCGTAATTTATGGTATGGCTAGGTTGTTGCCACCAACAATATGATGCTAGGCGTTACTCATGCATATGTCTTTTCTTCATAATATTGCATAAACACAAACGGATATATCTTTCTTAATTGGGTTGCAGTTATATTTAAAAATATCTCCGTGATTGAAAATTAATTTAAAATGGATAAACAATCTATAAATTGAGATAAGCTTTTCAAACAAATATTACTGAAAGTACTTTTTGTATTCTATTAGACGTTGAAATAATCAAATGTGCCATGCTTAAAGGTCAAATTACAGTAAAAGTTAAATTTATGGTTGGGTTAGGTTGTTGCCACCAACAATATGATTCTAGAGTTACTTATAGCCATGTCTTTACTTGATAATACTGCATTAAGGGCAAACAGGTATAACTTTGTAATTGGACTGCATGTAGGGATGAGATTTCCTCGTTTTTGCACAGCGGTATATTTTTAGAGAAAATGTTCTCTTAAATCGCAAGAGTGTTCCGATTAAATGAGATATCATTTTCTCTAACAAAATACTATGCAAATTAAAAAATATCCATGATTGAAAATTACTTTAAAATCCATTCAAATGAAAAAATGGAGATATAATTTTCAAATAAATTTCATTTGAAAGAACTTTTTCTACACGGCAGTGTGCAAAAACGACATTGTATGATGTTCATAAGTTAAGAAAAATTTCAATAAAGGCAAAATTTATGGGTTAGATCGTTGCCATCATCAGTATAACGTCACAATTGGCATTGTGTTTGTAGTGTTTTTGTATATTCTGAATATGACTCAATGAAAGAGTCGAAACATGTAAATTTTTAATAATTTTAATGTGTTTTTTATTGAAATGACGCCTTTTAAGCAAATGATTGTACTTTAATATATGTTTTGCCATTTGTTTGGAATATATATTATTATGGTATAATTAAAAGTAGACGCAATTAAGACTATTTTACTTATATTTCTTATTGGTCTTTTTAAAGATTCGTGGACGAGAATGCAACAGTCTCAATTATTGTCATTGCTGTATTATTTCATTTTAATGTATTTTACCCCGGAGGACCCTTATTATTGACACGAGCGAAGCCGGGTAGATCTGCTAGTTACTAAATAAGAGACATTATTCATTTTTAGTATAAAAATATTGTAGTTTGGAATTAAAAGGCGCTAGCGCCTTGAGTACAACGCCCGCATCTTATGTAAAGAGGTATTTTTGAAAAGTAAAGATACACGTCAAACAGCTGAAAAGAAAAAAATTAATGACCGCGTTGGCAAAACATATTGTAACGTTGAACATTTGACCTTTCTCTCGAAGTCATTTGTTTTTTGTACGGTAACTCTGATTCATGTAGCACGTTTTTATAATGGCCTGCAATAATTCAGAATCCCGCCAAATGTGAAGTACGTTTCCTCATATGTTTTCTTCATGCGTAAGGTGAGCGTCCAGCGGATATTGACAAAGAAGTAATTTAATGTTTATGGGAACAGTAAGAATCCACAAAATTTAAAGAAATGAAGCCGAGATTTCTCTGGAGGGTAGGACCGATATTCATAAAGAACCCAGAAACGGTTGGCCATATGTGATATCTGACCTTTCTCCCAGCTACTACCACATATTCTTTTGCCTGAAGAAACATCTTGTAGGACAAAACTTCTACGAATATTATGATATCGAAGATGAAATATGATTTCGACAACAGGGGGTAAACTTCTATGACTGAGGGACACAAAAGCTGGAAAAATGCTTTGACAACGACGTCAGCTATCTCGAAAAATAAGGCATATATCAGTAAGTAACTTATAATGGACATTTTATCAATAAAAAGTTTTTTGAAAGAGTACGCTTCATTATATCTTTACTTTTCGAAACCCCTCGCATTACAAATAACTTGTAACACGTGTATTGTTATTATTTGTTTATCCTTTGAAATAAACAGTGAGCTTTTTTAAGTTCATATTCTGTATTTTGTGATTAAATCAAGGTGGAATATTGCCTTTCGTCTTATGGGTTTATGGAAAAGATCATCAAAATGTTTCTCATCAGAATGTTTCTCAAAAACATTCTGTTCGAAAACATTCAGAATACTTTAAATGTTTCTTTCCACGTTCTTTTAACTATGTGAAAGGTAAAAAAAAACTTATTTTAATTATCAGAGAATATAAGAAAAAAGTTTATAGTAAATAGTAAAATATAACTTGAATTTAATGTATGCTTTTGTTATTTTATATATAGTTATCCTTTTTATATTTTGCTATGTTTTTATTTTTAGGGTCAATATATATATATATATATATATATATTAGTACTCTTTTTGGCATGCCTGAAAATTTTAACAAATATAATGCTGAAATTCACGACTATTTGATTTATAGCAGGAAAAGTCTATTGCAGTTATAATTGAAAAAATATTCCATATTCTCTTTCTGAAGAAAATGTTTCAAAACTTGTAATATAACTTTTCTCAGACTTTGAAAATGAAAGAACTTTATTTTGGAAAAAGAATGACTTTTTGAACTCCAAAGACAAACTACAAATTTCGCATGAAGAAACATTTTCTTTTTCAATTTTCGGAGTACTTTGATGTTTTATTATGTGTTAAAGACATGGGCCAACGTATTTAGTGCGCCTTGTCAGTGAAAAAAAACATTTCGGAATTCCAAAATAACTTCGTGAATAAAATCTGTACTTTATCTATGCTCTTCCTAACATCCTTCGGTTAGGAAATATTCTACCAATGTTTAATTTTTTCTGTACTATTTCATTATTAAATGGTAAATCAGCGCTGGCATGCACAATAGGTTGCACGTGTAAATGTGTAATCTATACTCCTATTATAAAGAGGAAAAAATTCTTTATTTCTCGGAGGTAAGCTCTGGAACTACCGAACCGATTCCAAAAGTAATGGTATCAAAATGATGGTGTTAGTCCATAGGCTGTGAGAACATAGATAGGGTTAGAACATAGGCTATATCTTATGTTGGTGCCACTAGCCCAAAGGGGTTGTAGGAGCAAAAAACGTTCTAAAAATGCGATTTTAGCGTTACTGAAGGGCCTAGAAATATGAAATTTTGAATATTAGTTACTTATAAGATATAAATTATGTCTAAGAACAGTTCTTAAACAATTCGAAATTTAAAAGGGGTGAAAATGCACGAAAAGCGTTCTAAAAAACGTTCTAAATGGTGGTTTCTACACAATCTCAGGAAATACCAAACCGATTTAAAAAATATTGGTGTCAAAATGATGGTGACAACGCTTGCTCCAAGATAGGCTATGTTTCATGTCGGTGCCACTACCCGAAAGGGGCTGTAGGAGAAAAAAACGTTCTAAAAATGCGATTTTAGCGTTACTGAAGGGCCTAGAAATATGAAATTTTGAATATTAGTTACTTATAAGATATAAATTATGTCTAAGAACAGTTCTTAAACAATTCGAAATTTAAAAGGGGTGAAAATGCACGAAAAGCGTTCTAAAAAACGTTCTAAATGGTGGTTTCTACACAATCTCAGGAAATACCAAACCGATTTAAAAAATATTGGTGTCAAAATGATGGTGACAACGCTTGCTCCAAGATAGGCTATGTTTCATGTCGGTGCCACTACCCGAAAGGGGCTGTAGGAGAAAAAAACGTTCTAAAAATGCGATTTTAGCGTTACTGAAGGGCCTAGAAATATGAAATTTTGAATATTAGTTACTTATAAGATATAAATTGTGTCTAAGAACAATTCTTAAACAATTCGAAATTTAAAAGGGGTGAAAATGCACGAAAAGCGTTCTAAAAAACGTTCTAAATGGTGGTTTCTACACAATCTCAGGAAATACCAAACCGATTTAAAAAATATTGGTGTCAAAATGATGGTGACAACGCTTGCTCCAAGATAGGCTATGTTTCATGTCGGTGCTACTACCCGAAAGGGGATGTAGGAGAAAAAAACGTTCTAAAAATGCGATTTATGTGTTACGGAAGGACCTGAAATATGAAATTTGAAATATTAGCTACTTATTAGATATAGAGGATTTCTAAGAACAGTTCTTAAACAATTCGAAATTTGAAAGGTGTGAAAATGCGTGAAAATCGTTCTAAAAAACGTTCTAAATGGTAGTTTCTACACAATGTCAGGAAATACCAAACCGATTAAAAAAATATTGGTGTCAAAATGACGGTGACAACCCTTGCTCCAGCATAGGCTATGTTTTATGTCGGTGCCACTACCCGAAATGGGGTACAGGAGCAAAAAACGTTCTAAAAATGCGATTTTTGTGTTACCGAAGGGCCTAGAAATATGAAATTTGAAATATTAGCTACTTATTAGATATAGAGGATTTCTAAGAACAGTTCTTAAACAATTCGAAATTTGAAAGGTGTGAAAATGCGTGAAAATCGTTCTAAAAAACGTTCTAAATGGTAGTTTCTACACAATCTCAGGAAATACCAAACAGATCTAAAAAATAATGGCGTCAAAATGATGGTGACAACCCTTGCTCCAACATAGGCGATGCTTTATGTCGGTGCCACTAACCCAAAATGGGTGCAGGAGAAAAACGTTCTAAATTGGGGCTTTTGCGTTACGGAAGGGCCTAGAAACGTGAAATTCGAATGGTAGTTAGTTGTAAGATATCAATCATCTCTAAGGACATTTCCTAAAAAAATCAAAATTTAAAAGGGGGGGTCAAAATGCGCAAAAAGCGTTGTAAAAAACTTTCTAAATTGCGATTTCTATGCAATCTTAGGAAGTACTGAACCGATTTCAAATATAATGGTGTAAAAATGATGGTGACAGATTTTGCTCCAAGAAAGGCTATATTTTATATCTTCCACTACCCCAGAGGAGATGCAGGAGAAAAATGAGCGAAAACCGTTCTAAAAACGTTCTAAATGCCGATTTGTCGGCAATATCTCAGGAAGAATGAATATGATTTCAAACGTAATGGTAGGGATTTGATGCGGACAGCCTCTGCTCTAACATAGACGCTATTTTATGTCGGTATCACTATCACCAAGACGTTTCAGGAGCAAAAAAGCGTTCTAAATTTCGATTTTTGTGATCGGTAGGGGTTAGCAACTTAAAATTAGGCAAGGTACATATTTATTAGATATAAATTATCTTTAAGAACAGTTTCGAAAAAATTGGAAATTTAAAAAGGGGTGAAAATGCGCGAAAAAAGTTTTAAAAACGTTCTAAATTGCGATTTCTACTCAATCTATGGAAATACCAAAGCTATTTCAAAAGTAATGGTTGCAAATCAATGGTGACAGTCCCTGCTATAACATAGGTTATATTTTATGTTGCTGTCATTATCATCTGAGGGTTACAAAAGCAAAACATGTTCTAATTTGCGTTTTTTGCACAACTGAGGGGTCTAACATTTTCAAGTATGGCATGGTATTTACTTACAAGATGCAACTGCTTTCTAAGAACAGTCGAAAGAAAATTCCAAATTTAAAAAAATGAAGTGAGTGAAAAGCGTTATAAATTACAATTTTAAAGCAAACTTATAAATTACCAAACCGATTAAAAAAATAATGATGACAAATTTTGGCGATAGAACCTGCTCAAACATAAGCTATATTTTATGTTTGTTCCACTACCACCAGAGGGTTGCAGGAGCTAAAAACTTTCTAAATTGCGATTTCTGTGATACTGAAAACGCTAGAAACTTTAAATATGACATGGTAGTTACTTATAAAATATAAATGCCCTCGAAGGAACGTCGAAAATAAATTCGAATTAAAAAGGGGTGAAGCGAAAGGGAGGTGCGAAAAGCATTCTAAAAAAGTTCTAAATTACGATCCTGTGCAATTTCAGGGAATATAAACCGATTATAAAAGTAATAGTTGCGAATCAATTGTAACAGTCTCTGATCTGCACAGGCTATATTTTATGCCGATGATTCTACCACCTGGGGTTCACAGGAACAACAAACGTTCTAAAAAAGGGCTTTAAAAGCTTTTTAAAATATGTTTCAGTGGAATATTAGGAAATAATAAACCGATTTCAAATTTAATGTTGGCAAATTAATGGTGACAGTTCCTGTTTCAACATATCCCTTTATGTTGAAAGACTTGATAGGACTTGGAATTTGACATGATGGTTAATTTTAAGATGTAAGAAGATGGTTTCTAAAAAAATCAAAACTTCAAATGAATACTAAAATGAGCGTATTAATTGAGCATTAAAGTTTCAAAATATTTTCTAAATTATCATTTATTTAGTTTTATTTCATTTTATTAATTTAAGTCTCATTTCTGCCTAATGCTGTGTAATAATGACGTTTAATCAAACTGTGTTTTAAATAGTAATTTTTGAATTATTCCTAAAAGTAATAAGTACCTTTTAATAAAAAAAACCTTTTAATAAAATAAAATATTACCTTTTAATAAAATTAAAATTTAGTTAGTACCTTTTAATAAAAATTAAACATAAATATCACTTCGCATATTTCAAATATTACGCGAGCAAAGCCGCGGGGTTTGCCAGTATAATATTATAAAGAGGGAAAAATTGTTTATTTGTGGGAGGTAAGCTCTAGAACAGATTCTAAAAGTAATGGTATCAAAATGATGGTGTTAGTCCAACTTAGAACATAGGCTATATGTTATGTCCGTGCCACTGGCCAAAAAAGGGTGCAGGAGCAAAAAACGTTCTAAAAATGCGATTTTTGTGTTACTGAAGGGCCTAGATACATGAAATTTGGAATGGAAGTTACTTATAAGATACTAATTATCTCTAAGGACATTTCTTAAAAAAATCGAAATAAAAAAGGGTGAAAGTGCGCGAAAAGCGTTCTAAAAAACGTTCTAAATGGCGATTTTTACGCAATTTCAGAATTTCAGGAAGTGCCAAACCGATTTAAAAAATAATGGTGTCAAAATGATGGTGATAACCCTTGCTCCAACATAGGCTACATTTTATGTCGGTGCCACTATCCTTAAAGGGAGTGCAGGAGCAAAAAAAACGTTCGAAATTGCGATTTTTGTGTTACTGAGGGGTTCAGATACATAGAATTTGACATGATAGTTACTTATTATATATAAATGGTCTCTAAGAGCATTTCTTAAAAAATTCAAAATTTAAGAGGGGTGAAAATGTGCAAAAAGCATTCTAAAAAACGTTCTGTATGTCGATTTTTACGCAATCTCAATAAGTACCTAACCGATTTAAAAAATAATGATGTAAGGATGATGGTGATAACCCTTGCTCCAACATAGGCTACATTTTATGTCGGTGCCACTACCCCAAAAGGAGGTACAGAAAGGAAAAAAAAAAAAAAAAAAAAAAAAAAACGTTCGAAATTGCGATTTTTGTATTACTGAAGGACCCAGATAAATGGAATTTGGAATGGTAGTTACTTATAAGATATAAATGATCTCTAAGATCTTTTCTTAAAAAAATCGAAATTTAAAAAGGGTGAAAATGCGCGAAAAGCGTTCTAAAAATGTTCTAAATGGTGGTTTCTACACAATCTCAGGAAATACCAAACCCATTTAAAAAATAATGGTTGGTAATTGATGATGACAGCCCTTGCTCCAACATAGGCTCTATTTCATGTCGGTGTCAGTACCACCTAGGCGTTACAGAAGTAAAAAACTTTCTAAATTGCGATTTTTGTATTACTGAAGGGCCTAGAATCCTGAAATCAAATTTAGCAGGGCAGTTATTTATAAGATACAAATGATCTCTAAGAAAATTTCCTAAAAAATCGAAATTTAAAAGGGGTGAAAATGTGCGAAAAGCGTTCTAAAAAACTTTCAAATTGCGATTTCCACGCAATCTCAGGAAGTACCGAACCGGTTTAAAAAATAATTGTGTGAGAACGAAGGCCCTCGCTCCAACATAGGCTGTACTTTATGTCGGTACCACTACGTCAAAGGGGGTGAAGCAGCAAAAAACAATCTAAATTGCGTTTTTTGTAATACTGCAAGGGCTGGCATCTTGAAACTAGGCATGGTAGTTATAAGATATAAATGATCTCTAAGAACATTTCTTAAATAATTCGAAATTTAAAAGTTCTGAAAATGGACGAAAAACGTTCTAAAAAACGTTCTATATTGCGATCTCAGAAAGTACCAATCGATTTCAAAAGAAATAGTTGAAATTTGATGCCCTTGCTCCAATATAGGATCTATTTCATGTCGGCGTCACTACCACATTACGGTTGCATTTAAAAAAATGTTCTAAATTGTGATTTTTGTGATACTGAAGGGGCTAGCAACTTGAAATTTGGCATGGCAGTTATGAAATTAAATACTCTCTGAAAAGAGTTCCTTAAAATTTTTTAATTTAAAAGGGGTGAAAATAAACGATAAGGGTTCTAAAAACTTTCTAAATAGCGATTTCTACGCAATCTCAGGAAATATAAACCGATTTCAAATGTAATGGTTTCCAATTGATGGTAGCAGTCCCCGCTCCAACATAGCCTATATTTTACGGTGTTGTCACTACCACCTGGGGGTTACAGGAGCAAAAAATGTTCTAAATTGCGATTTTGTGTTACTGAGGAGGCCTAACATTTTAATTTTGGAATGGTAATTACTTCAAACATGCAAATGTTTTCTAAGAATTGTGGAAAGAAAATTCCAAATTTAAAAGGTTGAAGTGAGCGAAAAGCGTTCTATAAGCGTTCTAAATTACGATTTTTATGCAATCGTATGAAATACGAAACTGATGTCAAACATAATGTTGCAAATTGATAGTGATAGAACCTTCTCAAAGATAAGCTATATTTTATGTCGAGAATTGCAGGAGCAAAAAACTTTCTAAATTGCGATTTTCGAGGTACTGAAGAGGCTAGAAACTTTAAATATAGCAAGGTAGTTTCTTATAAAATATAAATGTCCTCTAAGAACAGTCGAAAATAAATTCGAAATTAAAAAGGGGTGAAGCGAAGGGAAGGAGCGAGAAGCATTCTAAAATAGCCCTAAATTACGATTTCTATGGAATCTCAGGAAATAATAAAGCATAGTTCCTCATCCTACATGGGCTATATTTTATTCCTGTGTCACTACCAGCTGGTGCAGGAACAACGAGAAAGCCTTTAAAAACATCTAAATTCTAAATTCCGTTTTCTATAGAATATTAGGAAATACCAACCGATTTCAAGGTTATTGTTGGCAAATTAATGGTGACAGTCTCTGTTTCAAGATTTTCGGAGACATCCTATTTCAACTCTGTTTCGGCATTTTACGTTGGTGCCATTAACACCAGCGAGGTGGTAGACTGTTAGACAAGAAGTTTTGAATTTGACATTATGGTTAATTTTAAGATGTAAATGTGTAAGGTGGTTTCTAAAAAAAATCAAAATTTCAAATGAATACTGAAATGGGCGTATGAAATGAGCATAAAAGTCTTAAAATACTTTCTAAATTATCATTTAATTGGAATAAGTTTTAGATCTTCTTATTAATTAAAACCTCATTTCTGTCTGTTGAACTTTTATAATGGCGTTTAGTCAAACTGTGGCTTAATTTGTAATTTTTGAATTATTTCAAAAAGTGTTCTTCTAATTAACAAGTTATATAAAAATTTTGTTTTTAAAGTCAATTCCTACTTAGGTCATCAAAGAAAAATTTAATACAATCCCTTAAGCTAATATTAGTTTTTGTTGCATTAAAATATCTCAATTTGTCGATTTTCTATAAGCAAGTAAGTTTACAATGGAACTCTATGAGAATTTTGCGAAATATTAGAGATATCGCCAAGTTTGTGTCACTTTTGGCGACTCATTTTGGCCGCCAAATTTGGTGATATATCGCCAAGTTGGCGACAATCTTGGCGGTATTTGGCAACAGAACAAGGGTCCCCCCCTATGGTAACCCCTTATTGAAAATACTTTCATTGATCTTCAATAACCAATGGTCGCCGTTTTGTTTCCCATGCAAAACTAAAATTAATTAAATTAATTAATATTTGAAAAAACTGTATTAACATCAATTCTCATCCAGTACAAGTTTTTTTTTTTTTTAAATATTTCAACTTGATAGGATAAATAATGAGTATTTTATTAACGATTGAAAATTTGAACAAGATATATAAATATATAAATAAATAAATATATAAATAAATAAATATAGGGAGAGTGAACTAATAGTAGGAATTGAAAAAATTATTCATGCAAATATCACTTGGCATATTTCAACTATTACGCGAGCAAAGCCGCGGGGTTTGCTAGTTTATTCTATTTCCTTTCTTATATAAAGTAATTTATGTTTATTATTTGCATACTATTACCCGGTATTAAACACTAATCAAAATTTCATAAATAGGCTTTAAAAGCCGTTGGTGCAAGGAGTACGCCGCCTGTGTCTTATTACAAACCGTCATGACTTTATGCTATTACAAACCTTTGTGTCGTTAAGGGGTTGGTTGGTTGGTTGGTTTTTGACGGACGATTATCTACACTTGGGATATAGGACCTAGGATGAATGCCCTTCGTGGGTGTATTTCTAAGGGAACCTAACCCGTATTTACGCACGGAAATCCACGGATTCGAAGAAAACGACGAAAACTCCGAAACGGTTAGGCCGACGGGCGCGATTGGGTTCGAACCTAGCACCTCCCGTCTACCAGCTTCGAGAGCAGAACCTCTCAGCCACTGGTGGGGCTTGTCGTTAAGGGGACAGTACACTTTTAAAATTTTCAAAAATCGATTTTTTTATTTTTATATCGTTAGAAAGGTTATTGTATTCTGAATAAGTTGTTATCAATCTTTTAACTATGTGATAATTATTTACTGAGATATTAGCGGAAATGTAGATATTACCCATTCATTTCCGAATTAACAGCCCTGCGACGACTGTCATGGCGGCTTGTTTACATTTTGTTTTCGCGCTTTCATATTAACGTAACTTTGGAACTATGCTAAAATGCGAAAAATATTATTGGTTAAAAAACTTAAACAATAATTAAAATAATAAAACTTTGTAAAAAATCACCATAAAATAAAACAATACACAGGACGCGTTTCGAGCTAAAAACATAATAGCTCGTCATCAGCTACAACAAACACGTGTCCGCAAGCGAACAAGGTCAAAAATGAACTGAAGGTAAATAATTTTGCAAAGAATGCGACAGGTGGCGCTAGCTGAAAGAGGCACATGTAGAAGAGAAAGGTGTTGCCAAAAAGATAGAAGAGCAATTGATAGGAAAAAATGGAAATAAAAGAATTAAAATAAAATAAAAGAAATAAATTAAAAAAATATAAATAATAATAATAAATAAAGAAATATAAAAGAATAAAACAAGAAAAAAAACAAAAGATCCTTTTTTTTTAAACAAAATAAAAAGAAAAGGGAAAAGAATTACAAAAGTAATTTCCACGCTGGAGATAGGAAAGGAGATGATGGGAGATCATTGACAAGATTAGCAGAATTTTTAGAAATAAAATATGCTTCATGATAATCCAAGTGAGAGGGAGAGGCAGGAGAAGAAATAATTTTGGCCATGGAGAAATTGAAACAATGACTGGAAGACCAACAGTGAGAAGCAATTAAAGATTTATAGATTTCTTGATTTGCAATATAACTCTGATGCTCGCCTAATCTGAATTTTAAAGCTCTCTTTGTCTGACCAATATAACCTAAATTGCAAGAGCAAGGAATATAATAAACAGCCCACCGGTTCTTAGTAGGAACATGATCTTTCAGAGAAGAGAATTTAATTTTATTCATAGGTTTGAAAATAACTTTAAAATTAAAACGAGAAAGGATTTTAGCAATTTTCAGTTCATTTAGTTCATTTTTGACCTTGTTCACTTGCGGACACGTGTTTGTTGTAGCTGATGACGAGCTGTTATGTTTTTAGCTCGAAACGCGTCCTGTGTATTGTTTTATTTTATGGAGATTTTTTACAAAGTTTTATTATTTTAATTACTTCAAATCGCCAGTTTTCGGTGCTGTTTCGCTACCTTAAACAATAATAAGAAATTTTTAAAATATTAATTTCAACTTCCACTTTCGCCAAATTTGTTCACTTTCATGATTTTTCAAAGTTTTATTTGCTATTAATTGCTTAAATTTCAAACAAAACAGTTTTTTTATTCCTAGGGCAATACTTTCCTGATTTTGTAATAGTATTCTACTTCTTAGTACTTATTACCTTTTTAATGAAAAAATGTGCAAAATGTACTTCAGAACAGCATCGAAGAAGGAGTCGGTTTAATGGTAATCGCTATACAAAATACGATGATAGAAATATATCCTAATGCTAATTCATCTTATAGAAAACTAAAAAGTAGTCAATTTGATAGTGATTTTTCTTTCAATTGACAGTTTGTAATACGGATTTATTGACATTAATGTATTTTTTTTTTTTTTTGTAAACTATCCGGAGTTTTGTGCAGCAAAATATGTGAATCAGATATCGAAATACGAGAATCGCTATAAAATGGCCTATATTGTACATTAAATAATTTAGTTTTATAAAGCGTGCACATTTAATTCACTTTATAATCAAAGCTAAACAAAATTTTAAGTTATATGTTTATTTTTTATTTTATTATATATATATATATATATATAAACGTAAAGCACAGTAATCACCAACAAAAAACAAGATAAATTCATGTGAAATGCGCCAAACAGCTGCAGTAAAACACATAAATTAAATATAAAGCAGTATAAGATTATATTTAGCCTGAACCAGCGCACCCGCCCCCCCCCCCCCCTCACAGAACAAGAAGAACAAGAAAAATATCTATGTAAACATTAAAACTTTAACAAAAACTAGGAAAAAATAGGCTGCGGCCTCATCGGCAGTAGGTTATGTTTCAAAAGCAGCCGAGCATTCGATAAAATATACATTAGTGGCAGTGGGTTTCGGCCAGAACAGTGATAGCAAAATCAAATGTTAAAACATTATCACATGCTCCCCCACCGGACCCTACGCCAACAATATTAAATGAATGCCTTATCTGGAACACAGTAAAAGATGCTAAAAATATGTTCGTTGAAAAAACCACACTCAACCAACTTAGCCACATTGCCACAACCCAAATATAAAACAAAACAAACTAAACAGAGCAGAATCCAGCATCCAATCAACCAATCCAAATTCTTTCCAGTTCTGTTGCCAGTCGATGCAGCACATCATCATAGAACCGTCCTTGAAAGGCTTTAGGAAATATGAGTCATTCACTGACGTCGAAAAGCAATCGATCAGTAATGAAGAAAATCTGCAAAATCTGAATATTCTTTTATAAAAATTAAAGGTATATTGTTTTTGTAATATAAATTACTTTTAAAATTAAACAATTCCCTCTTAAACAGATGTTTATCTGTACAAATTCTAAAAAAACGAAATATTTGACTAATAATTATATTAATATAAATGCGTTTGTAAATATTGGAGGACCAGTGAACAAGTTGATTAACCTGAAATTGAAAACTATTACGTTTATTGTAAATTGAAATATGTACTTTGTTACTTTCTAAAATTATTTTTAAGTCAAGGTAATCAGCCTCCAAACCATTATTGTTAGTTTTCTTTAGTGTCAGGGAGTCAGGATAAATTTCTTGAGAAATTTCATTAAAATCATTATTGAAGTTTAAGACGATCAAATCGTCTATGTATCTGTAAGCCAGGAACTGGAGATCAGCTTTATTAATACTGTACTGAAACTCATAAAAAAATAAAAATAAGTTAGCAGCTGTGGATGAGTAACTAGTACCCATACCAATTCCATTGATCTGTATGTATACTTTAGAACCTGTATAAACGTAATTGTTGTAAAGGCAAAAACGACATAATTTATTAAACAAGTTAGAGTTGAAATCTGTAACATCTAAAACCAGTTCCGCTGTCTTTAACAGTGCCTCCTTTAAACTATTGATAGGAATGGTAGTGAATAAATTTTCAAAATCATATGTTTGGATAGAATTAATACTATTGCATTTTAATTTTTCAGCAATTTCGAAGCTATTAGAAATAATCCAGAAACAATTACTATCTTTATATTTATATTTTAACATGTTCAAAACTTTTTTAAGTAAATCCTCAAATTTCCTATTAAAATTATTACCTATACTGTTGACATTGCTGCAAATAAATCTATACTTTGTAGGAACTTTATGAAATTTAGGGGTCAGAAAAAGAAATGGAAATGATAGATTTTTACTACGAGGAAAAGAAATTTTTGTTTGCTTCGAAAAAGCCAAATGCTTATTAATAAGTGTCTGTACGGAAGATTTACATACTTTGTAAGTTATACTATTATTTAACTCTGCATTGAGCATTTCAGCATAAACTGGTTTTAGATGTTACAGATTTCAACTCTAACTTGTTTAATAAATTATGTCGTTTTTGCCTTTACAACAATTACGTTTATACAGGTTCTAAAGTATACATACAGATCAATGGAATTGGTATGGGTACTAGTTACTCATCCACAGCTGCTAACTTATTTTTATTTTTTTATGAGTTTCAGTACAGTATTAATAAAGCTGATCTCCAGTTCCTGGCTTACAGATACATAGACGATTTGATCGTCTTAAACTTCAATAATGATTTTAATGAAATTTCTCAAGAAATTTATCCTGACTCCCTGACACTAAAGAAAACTAACAATAATGGTTTGGAGGCTGATTACCTTGACTTAAAAATAATTTTAGAAAGTAACAAAGTACATATTTCAATTTACAATAAACGTAATAGTTTTCAATTTCAGGTTAATCAACTTGTTCACTGGTCCTCCAATATTTACAAACGCATTTATATTAATATAATTATTAGTCAAATATTTCGTTTTTTTAGAATTTGTACAGATAAACATCTGTTTAAGAGGGAATTGTTTAATTTTAAAAGTAATTTATATTACAAAAACAATATACCTTTAATTTTTATAAAAAAATATTCAGATTTTGCAGATTTTCTTCATTACTGATCGATTGCTTTTCGACGTCAGTGAATGACTCATATTTCCTAAAGCCTTTTCAAGGACGGTTCTATGATGATGTGCTGCGTCGACTGGCAACAGAACTGGAAAGAATTTGGATTGGTTGATTGGATGCTGGATTCTGCTCTGTTTAGTTTGTTTTGTTTTATATTTGGGTTGTGGCAATGTGGCTAAGTTGGTTGAGTGTGGTTTTTTCAACGAACATATTTTAGCATCTTTTACTGTGTTCCAGATGAGGCATTCATTTAATATTGTTGGCGTAGGGTCCGGTTGGGGAGCATGTGATAATAGCCAACGAATGTTTTAACAGTTGATTTTGTTATCACTGTTCTGGCCGAAACCCACTGCCACTAATGTATATTTTATCGAATGATCGGCTGCTTTTGAAACATAACCCACTGCCGATGAGGCCGCAGCCTATTTTTTCCTAGTTTTTGTTAAAGTTTTAATGTTTACATAGATATTTTTCTTGTTCTTCTTGTTCTGTGAGGGGGGGGGGTGCGCTGGTTCAGGCTAAATATAATCTTATACTGCTTTATATATATATATATATATATATTTTTTTTTTTTTTCGCAGTAGTAAATGCTGCATTTTTACAAATTACATCTATTTATTTTTTTAAGCATGTTCCTATATTCTGCAGCATTTTACAAATAATTTTATATTTATCATTTTAAACTAGCATCTAAATTTATTTTTAATACAGAATACTATATATAATTAGTAGTTTTGTTTCCTTTATCATATATTTTATATTTAAAATATACAATTTAATCTTTAAACGGCATTTTCTCAAAATGACATTTTTTACTCTTGCGCGCATGTTATCTCCAAAACTATTTAAAGTAGAGCTTTAAAATTTTACCCTACTTAAATATTGATATTATCATGAAAATGAACTAGGATTCTAAAGCTGTGTTCAATACAAAAAAAGTATGCGATTGAATGCATGTAAAAATTCATAGTTTTTCTAATTTTTCTAATTAAATATTAATTACACTTTATCTAATTAACCGATTGCAAATATCGTAGTTCAAATTATAGACCTGAGTGTTATCTTTAATTTAAGATAAATTTTATGGAAATACAATGAAATTAGCATGATATATCGTGCGCGCAGTAAAATGTTATCCTCTGTAAAAATTGTAAATAGGTTTTTGAAATTGACCCCTTGATTTTTTAAAAATTATAATATATCCAAATAATTTTTTTTTAAAACGTAGTTCAATATCACCTAAATATACTCTAAAATTTTGTGTTTCTAGAGTGGTTATCTTTTTTATAAAAATTTGCTAAACTTATGACCAATTTCCCATGTTTTATGACCGTTAAAAGTGTACTGTCCCCTTAAAGTTTAAAAGTATTCAATAAAACATGTTTTAAAATTTGACGTGAAAACAAAAAACAAAACAAAAAACAAAACAAAAAACTTAACACTAATTTAATATTCTACATTTTTTTTTCGTGTAAAAAATGTTAAATAAATTTTTACAAAAATATTAAAATTCCATTTTAAAGTGTGTTTTTGTTACATAGGATTTAAATATTGTTAGATTATTATTTTACAATTTTTTTTTTTTTTAAGTATTGTTTTTTTTTTTTTTTTTTTTTTTTTTTGCTTTATATATTCCTATTTAATTTATAAAAAATCTATTTAAACAAGGCTATCGACAACTGTTATTATTCCCTTAAAAATATTTCTTTTGCAATTAATAAAGAATAAATACTTTCAAATTCTCCTTATGGAAAAAAACGGCGAGAAACTTTAAAATTCATTTCATATAAATTTCAGAAATCCTAGAAATTTAATTTTGGATACGAATGAATTTTTAAATGAAAAAAAAAAACGGATTACTTTTATTTTCTGAAAAGCCTTCTGTTTCGTAACTTTCAGAATACTTCCCATGAGTCTTTAATAATAATATATATAACAATATTTTTATTGTGTAAAAGGTCAAAAAGTAAAAACAAAATTTGGAAGAAATGAGAACTGTGATTATTATTTTTTTCTTTTATTGGAGTACGCTTTATAGTTTACTTGCTAAAGTACACGGTGTTGCCCGGAATTTTAAGAATTTTGTTTTGAAAACTTAATTTGAAAATTAAACATACAGTATAAAAGAAACGATAAAAGAAAGCAATAAAGCCAACTTTATTTCAGTTCTTCACTAAGAATGAGCTCTAGGGTCCTAAAATTTTGTGTAAATTTTAATGTACATGCATGCACACACGTATGTATATGGAATAGATTTAAAATAAACACGAAAACAAATTCAGAGAAACTCAAAATGTTAAAATATGCCACTATTTCCATAATTGGGTTTTTATCATTTTTCAATGCGTTTTCTTCAAACTCATATGATGTTATATATTTACCTGGTGACGTTCATTATATTTCGAACATGACGTAATATTCACTTTTGTTTTAAAATTTGTCAAACTGTTTATTTTATTATAGTAAAGTGGGAACAGACGCCGCGGTGGGACAGATGCCGCAGAGATTGTGAAGGCGACACTAGCGTTCCCTAGACCAATTTTAGAAGTTCGTAGTGTTCCTCTTTGCTGTGTGATGTGTTTCTACCACTTAATTGTCAATATTTACATATTTATGCCAGTTTGTATGGCTCGAACCAGCGTAGTATGTTGCTAAAATTATTCTAATGAAGTTTTATTACATATTTTAAGAAAAATAAACAGAGATTTCGTCCCAAAATCGATTGCAACTATAGACTAGGTCCTCGTAAAATACAAACATGTGCTTGTATTTCTCTCGCGTCGCTCACATGGCACAAAATGGTGGCGCGGCATCTCACCCGCCCCTATGGGACAGATGCCGCACCGAAGTTTAGGGACAGATGCCGCAAAATATATTTTTGTTTTTCGGTTCAATAAATTCATCACTGCGATTTAAGTAGAGCTTACATTTAAATGAATGCATATTAGCGCATTTTGCTACTTATCAAAATATTCTCAGCAATAATGTTGGTTCACCATGTGTGAATAAGGAAAACGTACGCAGTTTAAAACTCTCCCCATCTAAACTGTTAAACAAAATATCTCCTACCGCAATGGTCAAAACACCTATACCGCCAAGTAAGAGAATGTAAAAGGATGCAAATATTACAAGCACAGATATTATAAACAATAATAAAGAAGAAGGAAATTAAAAACAAAAGAAACTAGAAAGTATCAAAGAACGACAACTTGGCGGAAGTAAAATCTGTAAAAAAAGGAAGGGAATGTTCAACATGAAAACGCCTTACTTGAAGAAAAAACTAAAATATGAGCCATCTTCCGACAATGGGTAAATTGTTCCTCTTATGGATTCTGATGGCAGAACTTGATTGGAATTTGATGACTCTGCATATGTTGGGTGGCTGGAGTCTTATCAAGGAGCAAAGTCTAAACCAGACAGGATTCAGTGCATCAAATTCAATCGATAGCTGCATGAAAAACTCTTAATTTACTTTTGCAACGGGTAGTGTGGTATGATTGTGGGCGAATGGAAATACAAAGCAAAGAATGAGAAAAAAGACCAAAAATAAATAGACTAGGTCCTAAATATAATAGAAGTAGTACTTACATTAAGAGCAAACTGCAATATTCGCTTGGATGTAAACAAGTGATTTATATCTTTTTTGGAATTATGGTGTCTATTGTTTTCAGTAATTATGCTATCTATTCACGGAAATTCAAGTGATTTTCTTTTCATTTTCACTTTTTGTCTTAAGTTTTATTTATAGAGATTACACTTTTGCATTTTCGTTAAACTTTTCCCAATTTAGTGATATATATAATTTTTTGTAAGTTTACTGTTGTTTATTTTCGTTTTAAATAGTTTGAGAAAATAAAAATGTGATTTGCTTGAAAAAAAAAAAAATAAACAGACTAGCATATTTCTCCATGCAGCATCTGTACCACACCCCATGCGGCATCTTATCCAGCACATAAAAAAATTATATTAAAAAATGACCTGTGGGAAAATAGTTATGCCTACTTTATTAAAAGGGTTTTAACTTGTTTAACATAGAAATTAGATTCTAAAGCGTTTGATCAATGATTTCTGGTACTTAGTTTGTTGTTTTTTGCTTTATTGTAAATTTTAGAAGAAGAAAAGAAAAACTGCAGCATCTGTCCCCACTTTACTATATAATTTTTCACGTGGAAATCTTGCAAGAAAAAAAGTTATGACGTTACATTCAATTCGTTTAAATTCTTCAAACTGTTTATTTAATTTTTATTTTTCACGTGGAAATCTTTCAATATAAAAGTATTTGTTGTGGTAAGAATTTTGCTGTGAATTTTTAATTCTCGTCAACTACTATAACAAAAATGTTTCAATTTGATAGGAAACTGCTGTTAAGTTGGTGGTTTTTTATTAATTAAAAATTAACTATAAATTATTTCGAATTCGGATTACTTTAGTTGCCTCGGCCGTGTTTTAATACACATGTACATAGCATTTCACAATTATGGCTTCCAAACTGTGCATTAGTATAGAATTATAGACAGACAGACAGACAAATTTTCATTTTATATATTAGATTGCATATTTAGCTAATATTTCGTCCATTCACCTTCATTACTGGTTAAAAGTAGACATTTCCCCCATACTTTCGACAAAGTTTACTGCGTCATCATTTGACAAAGATCGTCATATATTATTGATATGACATATACGCTACTTGACCGTGTGCACTGGCTTTGATTTTAAGGTACAACCACACAATTTCAATTGGATTTGCATCCTGGGACATTGCCGGACGTTCTATTACAGTCCGAAATTTTAGCGTTTTCACGCAGTACGCAATTTTATGCGATGTTTAGGAACATTGTTTTCTTACAGAACCCTACGCGTTCTGTCAGAACTAAAAACTTTTCAGAAGACTTCAGCAAGTATTTCTGGTACATGTTTCGGCACTTCTCAGCTTTCGTCGGCAATCGCTGTATCCTCCTTTGTTCGATGTCGTCTGGCCTATTATTTTCTCCGGTAGATCGACCGCACTCTTAATCTCCAAATACTTCCGTATTTAATAAACACCTCAGACTTTTGCATATACTTTTCAGCCACTTTATATGACGTTTTATTACCTTACGCGTGATTAACTAAAAACACTGAATTGAATCACTGCGGAATTTTGCACTAATTTTGACAATGATGAATTAATTAACATCTATGATACAATTTGCTGTACAGTAAACACTAAAAATTACAGTATGGAATAATACTTAAATCATATTAACACAAATGGGACTTCATTGGCTCTTTATCAAGTAACGACGGTCAGTTTCTTGTTGACTGCATTTAGCTACTTTCTTATTCTGGAATTAAATCGATATTTTCAACATATTGAAACGTTATTTGTTTTTGCGTTTTTTTATGCTGCTGTTTGATTTAATAAATGGTATAGAATGTAATTCTGAAGTTTACGACAGTTCAGTTACAATAACCAATATAAAGTAGCTATGACTGAAAAAGCTTTTCCAGTTTCTCTTTCAGGAGGAAATGTTATACAAATTGCATAATAATTGCTTCAGAACTTTGGAAACGAAAGAAACTTTATTTATTGAAGAAAATGGCCAGTCAAATGCGAAAGAAATATTATACTTCATCCTTGATAAGTAACTCGTAGAATCCGTTTCTTTTCTATTTTTTGTTATTTATGTTTGAATGGAAAACAAATTAATTTTACACTATTTTAATGTTCCAGAATTTGTTATGTGTACAAATGTTATAGTAAAAAAAGTTAAACCTTTATTTTAATATATGTTTAGGGTACATTAAACTTAAATCCTGCTATATTTTTACTTTAGAAGTGAAAACTATGTATATATTTTCTTCTGTATTTCCTATAATGTTCTAGGTTGAGGTTAAAAAAATATGTCCAATGTAATTCTGCAACCTACGACTATTGTATTCCCAAAAATATATTTTTGTTGCTCTTATAACCCAAACAAGTTTTTTTTTTCAAATTTTCTTTTCTTAGAAAACGTACGTCATGAAATTTGAAAAGTAATTTCTTCTAAACTTTGAAAATCCAAGAAATATAATTTTGAAAATGAATGAGCATTTAAGCTCCAAAGCAAATTTTTTTTCCAAACATCCCGTTTTTTAACTTTCGGAATATTCTCTATGGCTCAGAAGTATTATTTTAGGAAACGATTTGTTAACGTTATAAATGAAATAAAAAAATAGCACAAATTTTTAGTATTGGAAATATTTTCATTTAAATATGGTTATATCAAAATGTATTTAAAAAAAAACTCCTTTTTTAAGGCGACTAGAGAGATTTTAATTACGAAACTTGGCTATACTTCAATCGTGAGTTACGAAGCCTGTAATTAATTTGTAAAATAACTTCATTTTGAATACTTTTATTCATATTTTTACGGCATAAAATTAGTTAGCAAATGAATAAATAGATTTAATGCAAATGAATAAATAGATAGTGTAAATTACTTAAAAGATGAAAAAATATATGAAAAAGGTGTTAAATTACTTTAATATCCTTAGTACTTTCCACTATATTACATAGCCTTCCTCAGAGAATGCAAAAATGCAAGCGTCTTACTTTCAAATTTTACGTAGTTGGTGTCGAAAGGAGTGAAAGTGAAAGTCAATTGTTAGATCCGGAAAACATTGGGGAAATAAAAATATGGATATAGAGGGAAGTAGAATATTATGTGGGTTATAATCCTTTAAGCAATATGAGCCAAATTATGGGTATGTTGATGGATAAAACGTCATTACAAACAGTATTTTCTTTAGTAATAATATCTATTGATTCACGGATAATGATAATTATTTAATGACTAGCCGCCCTTGGCGACCAGTTTGGTCTCGTTTAAACCTAAGCTAAGCATTGTATCATGTTACTTTTACTCATAATTTAATTTACTTGCTCAATCCGTCGCCAAATCGGAACGTTCTGATACAGAAATCATGAACTCGGTATTTTTATGTAAGCCGAATGCAGGTGATAAATCGCCAAACACTGTACACGTCGTATTTTTTCTTATTTTATTAATTTCATTTAAAATATGATACTTTCACTCATTTTATTTAAAATACATAACTTTAATTTCAAACTGAAATACTTAAAATTTATGACTCTAGATTTTCTCTTATTTCTTAAGATAAAAAAGAAAAGAAAAGAAAAAGAAAAGAATGAAAAGAAAAGAAAAGAAAAAGTAATAAATAATACTTAATTCATATTTAATTTCAACATAAAAGCTCTGTATTAATTTACCTCGTGAAAAATTATTTATGACTTTCACATGAGATGGACTGTTATAATGCTGATTATATGATCGCGATGGAACAATATTTGGCGATTTATTGCCTGCGCCCTGCTAACATTTAATTACCAAATTGGCTGTTTGTCATATAAAAATTGAAGTGATCCACCCGGAACTGTTGATGACAATCACATGACTTAGGCTATTATTATAGAGATAATTAATAGTATGATATTTATTTAATACAAAAATTATATATCCCTTAAAGGATTATCATGATTTAATTATCCGTGAATCAATAGAAATTATTACGAAGAAAATACTCTTTGTAATGACGTTTTGTCCTGCAACATACCCAGAACTTGGCTCAGTTTGCTTAAAGAATCAGAACACACGTAATATTTGACTTCCCTCTATATCCATATTTTTATTTTCCCAGTGTTATCGGATCTAAAAATTGACTTTCACTTTCACTTTTTTCCACACAAACTACGTGAAATTTGAAAAAAAAAGACGCTGGTATTTTTGTGTTCTCTGACGAAGGCTATGTATAGTTGAAAGTACTAAGGATATTAAAGTAATTTAACAACTTTTTATAATTTTTTTCATCTTTTAAGTAATTTGCACATAGTGTAATTTTAAGTTTAAATAAAACTAGTTGTTGAGCTGTAAGAAATAACAACAGAAGAATCAATATTATATGATAAAATTATTCTTGCAAAACTAGTTTTGCCACGAATTTTTAGTCGAGAATGTATATTTCTGAGTAAACCTTTGTTCTTTACCCTACTTATTACGTCGGCTGACGATTATGTATGAACACAAACAAACAATTTTTCTGTTCAAATTATAATATTAATTATCATTTTTTGTTTAGGAATTTTTATTTTTTTAATTACATACGTTTTTTCTGTTAAAATAGATAATGCCAACGTAATATACACTTTTAGAAGAAACGACGACTCAAAAATATTGAACTTAGACTTTAATATTAATTATTTGTCAAAAATAGTTTTTTAAGATTAATTTTGTAGTACAATATAAAAAGTTCTGTTATTATTTTTAGTTGTAACAAATAGTTTGTCTTTCACTGAAACCTTAAAAGATAAATTCGAAAACCTTACTAATAGTTTGTATTAATTACAGGCTTCCTAATTTACGATCAAACTTCAAAGAATTCTACACCTCTGTGGTCCGCTTAAAATAGATTTAAATACGTTCAAATTAAATATTTCTATATTCTTATTTTAAAACTAAAAGTCATATGCATTTGTTTTATTTCCGCGCTTTTGTATTTTGCTTAATATGTTCCTATTTGAATTTCTAAAAATTCACCAAATGTCTTTGTTTAACGTACGACTATGAAATTCCTACAAATTATTTCAGTTGAAGTTAATACTAAAACAGAAAAAAAAAAATATTTTCCGATTCTTTTTCTGCAGAAACCGTTGGAAATCTAAAAAAAAATCTTCTTCTGAACTTCAAAATTCCAAAAAATATAATTTTAGAAAAGAATAAAGATTCAAACTCCAAACCAAGATTTTTTTTTAACGTCCTCTACTTTCAAAATAATTCTTATTCTTCATATATATTTTTTATTATACAATTTGTTAGAGTTGTAAATGGGATTAAAAATAACACTATTTTTTTGTTTTAGAAATCCATTTCATGTAAAAATACTTATCAAAACCTATAACAAATCTCTTTCTTTAAGGGAACCAGAAACGCTTGAGCTGACAAAAATTAACTCAAGTTGAATCATGGGTTATGATGCCTGTAAATTAATTTATAGTATTTCTTCTGTTTGCATTTGTTTATTTGTTTTTTTATAAAAATATAATATGTTTGTTAAATTATAAAAGGAAAATAACAAAAGTTCAATTTTCGTCCGAAAAAATTAATCTAGTAAAACTAGTATTGTTGCGGTTTTGAAGTACAAATTCCGAATTATTTAATCGTTATTTCTTTTTTACACTTGCTTATTAAGTTGACTCTTAATTATATCTGAAAAACTAACCAAAGAAATTCAAATTATTACAAAAAATTTAATCAAATTTTATGGATTTTGATTTTTGTGTTATATACGTGGTGTCGCATCAGTCAAATTCTGCGCAGCCAAATGCCTCGCTTGAAGTACATAAAAAATACTCAAAGAAATATACTTCAAAAACACATAGTTTTTGAAAAAAAAATGCTAAAAAATAGTGTGTCGTCATATGCCGCAGTAAAAAAAACTTTTATTGGAAACATGTACATCGGTATTTGCATATGTTTACGTAAGAAGTTATTTAAAATGCCCACCGCGTAAATCGCGGCATGGATAAGCACGCCGTTGAATGGCTGATTGCACACGTTGCAGCAGCTTGCTGTTCACAAAAGAATTGCAACAAGATACAGCCTTTTAATTACGATTCAAAGGATGGCTTGACATCATTCCACGGCGTACGATGCATGGCTCGGTATATGCAGTGGACATTTTGCGCATCTTCATCTGCAAATCTATGCAAATACGGATGTTCATCATTCCGGTAAAGTTTTCTTGCATCGGATATAACATCATGTTTTTCTTTCGCATTTTTCTCGGAAACTAAGAAGTGTTTGGGGCATAGTACTTTGGGCATTTTCCAGGTACTCCAAGCAAAGCTGTGCAGAATCTAGGCGGTTTTGATGGTGCCCCCTGTATATTTGCTAAATCATTTACTTTTGTTTTTACAAGTAAAATTGATAGCCAACGTAATAAGCAGTGTTGGGCATTTTTCAGGTACTCCAAGCAAAGCTGTGCAGAATCTAGGCGGTTTTGATGGTGCACCCTGTATATTTGCTAAATCATTTATTTTTGTTTTTAAAAGTAAAATTGATAGCCAACGTAATAAGCAGTGTTGGGCATTTTTCAGGTACTCCAAGTAAAGCTGTGCGGAATCTAGGTGGTTTTGATGGTGTACCCTGTATATTTGCTAAATCATTTATTTTTGTTTTTACAAGTAAAATTGATAGCCAACGTAATAAGCAGTGTAAAGGAGAAAGGAAGCCTTCAAAATATGGAATCTAGACTTCAAAATTATAAAAAAAAAAATTAAGAAATCCTCCAAAATATGGAATCTAGACTTCAAAATCATAAAAAAAATATTTATTTTCAAAAATAATTTTGTCATACAGTTTGAAAGATTTGTTTTTATAAATTCAACAAATATTTTTTACTTTTCTAAAACTTTGATAAATAAGTGCAAAAAATAATTAATAGTTTAAATTAATTAAATGATTCCTAATCTACGATCAACTTCAATCGGTTTTTCATTTTAAACTCATCTGGTTCCCTCATGGTATCTGCCTACATTAAAATGCCCGTTTTGTTTAAGATTTTCGAATATTTTTTATTGTTTTACTTGAAATAGCATTTGTTTACGATTGCAATTCTCTTTTCATTTTATTGTTAAGAGTACTAGAAGGGGAGTTATAGCCAAATTAATAAACAGTAAGTACAAATGTAAATAAGTGCGAGTATTAAGTCAAAATTACGTCAATTTCTAATCATATCATAATATTAAAATATTTATTTGCTTAAAAGACGTTATAAAAAAAACATTAAAAGTAAATTAAAAACTGTTTATTTACATGTTCCAACTCATTTTCTGAGTCGTCGTCAGAATGTATAATAGAAAATTACAAATGCATAATGAAAAATGGAAAAAATCACCTAAAATAAACAAGTAATCATGTAACGCGCCCTATATTTTCGCGATTGCTCGTGTTCTCTCTATGTCACGATGCCGTAATTTATCCAACAATTCAACCCATAAATTCGAGATACGAAAAAATAATGTATCGTTACTCTCTTATGAATAATTGTAAATAAAAATTAGACCTGTAGATGATATTTAAGAGGTTCAGGAGTTTGCAAGGATACATTATCTTATCCATACAGTAAAATCATCTACAGGTCTAATTTTTATTTAGAATTATTCATAAGAGCGTCCATTGAAATTTATTTAAGAGGTTTAGGAGTTTGTAACGATACATTATATTTTCGTATCCCGAATTTATGGGTTCAATGGTTGAATAAATTACGGCATCGCGACATAGAGGGAACGCGAGCAATCGCGAAAATATAGGGCGAGTTACGTGATTGTTTATTTTCGATGATTTTTTTCCATTTTTCATTATGCATTTGTAATTTTCAGTTATACATTCTGACGACGACTCAGAAAATGAGTTGAAACATGTAAATAAAGAGTTTTTAATTTACTTTTAATGTGTGTTTTAAATAAAATCATCTACAGGTCCAATTTTTATTTACAATTATTCATAAGAGAGTCCTTTGAAATTTATTTAGGAGGTTCAGGAGTTTGTAACGATACATTATCTTTTCGTATCCCGAATTTATGGGTTCAATGGTTGAATAAATTAAGGCATCGCGACATAGAGGGAACGCGAGCAATCGAAAATATAGAGCGCGTTACATGATTACTTGTTTATTTTCCATGATTTTTTCCATTTTTCATTATGCATTTGTAATTTTCTATTATACAATCTCACGACGACTCAGAAAATGAGTTGAAACATGTAAATAAAGAGTTTTTAATTTACTTTTAATGTGATTTTATAACGTCTTTTAAGCAAATAAATATTTTAACACTTAAATGCCTGGTTTTTCAAAAATCATTGTAATAATGTTTTCCGGCTTTCATTTTTTAAATAAATCATGGGAAAAATACTTTAAAAAATCATATTTTGTTTCAAGTATGGTTTACGGCTAAAAAACAGTTTGTTACTAATCGGCAATACTGGCCTTTAATTGAAAAAATAATTTTCCTTGATAAAATTCTATAATATTAAACACACAAGAATTTTAGGAACTCTAATAAGAAATAAATTTTACTTGCTCACTGCAGAACAAAAGAGGGTATTTCGCAAGCTTCCAAACAAAACAAAAAGAACAAGTACACTGTTAAAAAAATTGCAGCATTCTGGCGGGTCATTCGACCGTTTTTTGAAAAAACAGTTTCATAACCATAATTTAACTATATTCTGACCATAAAATGGCCAATAATATAGTCAGAATAGTTTTAAAATTACGGTTGTGTAACCGTTTTCAGAAAAAACGGTCAAATGACCTGCCAGAATGCTGCAAATTTTTAACAGTGTAGCAACAATTGAAATAATAAATCTATCTTTATTCTTAAACAGCGCAATTCTTGCCATCTATATGATGAAAATCGATTTAATGATATTTTCAGAATGTATTTTATTGGCAGCATTAGGCATTATAGCTTCAATATTATTCTAATAGTATTTTAGAGCCTAAATTGTGTATGTTGCCGAAAAGCAACACCTGGCATTTAAGGGTTAATATTATGATATAAACAGGAAGTAATGAGTGAAATACCAGAAGTGTGCGTAGGAAGGACAGAAAAATGTAAAAAATGTTTCTGTGCATGATTTTCTTATGTTTTTTACATAAAACAGAAATAAAACTTAATTAATATTTCCGGATTTATTTTATAAATAGGATACAATACAGATAAGAAACCTTAAAATGCGATTTCTGGAAAATCAGTTTTTCCTTTATGTCCAACTTCGATAATCTCCATTACATAATGTTTTAAACATGTTTCAGTGAATTTTTTTAAGAATGTTTACCATATTACTCACCATGGTCTGAATATAAGAATGAAGAAATGAAGAATCTTCTGATTGTACAATCTAAACTTTAAGTGGTAATGTAATTTTTCACGGGTACTTGAATACAAAATAATGGTAATTTTTTATAAAAAATATGTACTTGACATATCATTATCGAAACTGTTAGAATTCGCCTATATATGATAACTTTCCCAAAAATCTAGTTCCTAAATTGATAGCATTTCTGAATTATTGACTTGAGGCAAAAAAAAAAAAAAAATGATTATTAGAAGAATAATGGTTAGCAAAAGTGCAGCGTTTAATGTCCCAATTTTTAACAATAGTGATAATGATTAGTGATATGTACAGCATACCTAATTTTTCAAAAATCTGGCTGTCATTTCTTTATTTCACTCTCTTTTTTTCCCCTTTTTGTCCTTTCTGTTTAAGCTCTTCCAGAATGGCCAAGTGCTTCTCATTGTTTTGTTTGATTCTCTGTGAACTTTATGCATGTAGAAGACGCAACCTGTTCCCTTTTCCCTTTCTGAATATGTAATGAGTTACTGATTTGTTTTCTGTACTTGAAGCTGAAATGTCGAGGCAATTCACGTAACGTGGCTTGAGTAAAGTATTTTAAGGTAAAATGATGTATGTAATTAACTTGTATATGTATATATCGTATATTAAATAGTTAGTTTTGGAATTTGCAGCTATTACTGAAACAATTATACACGTAATACATAAACTGAAATTGACATGGAACGAGTTTTATTTAGAGATGAATTTAAACTGTCGATATAGTCAAGTCGAAAGGAATTTAGAAAAAAACAGTTTATTAGGTTGAATATAAATGAAGAAAGATTAAATCAGGTTTCATCTTGTGCGCGGGAACAATTGATGCCGCCATTGCTTTTCAACACTCACCGACATTTCACAGTTAGCTACGATCTGTGTTGCGTCTCTCTCGCTAGCATATTTCTAGGCTTTAAAAATTAATTTTAAACTTTTCACTGATGATGGAGCTTTAGAAGATTTGAAACAGCTGTATGCATTCTTTTGTATACATATTTTTTTGTACATTTTTTCTACTTAACGTTGCTCATTTACTGCTTGATATATCAACACAAAGTTTTTTACATTTCTAAACTCTAATTTAAAGTTCTAAATTTTTGTTCGTGCAAAAACATTATAGGTAATGTATACAAAAACTTAATTATAATACATGTGTTAAGTAAGCTGAACTTAAATATTTCTATATTCTCACTTTAAAAGCGAAAGCCATGTACATTTTATATTTTTTTTTTTGGTCTTATTTTTAATATTTTTTATATGTAATGTTCTTATTTGAGTTCGTTAAAATTACTTCCATGTTGTTCTGCAAGATAGTACAATTGCATTTCCAGTAGATATTTCAGTTGCAGCTATTGCTAAAACAAATATTTTCAGATTCCCTTTCTAGGAAAACTTCGAGAATGTAAGACAATTTTCTTGTAAACTTTAAAAGTACCGTAAGACAGTACAATACGTTGTGACAGTAGAGATTACTTTGCGACAGATGGCCTAGTTTTCATATTTAGAATCTCCCGCTCGGTCCGCGATGGGAGCAAAGCAAACAGCAGTAAACCTCCTAGTCCGCTGTGTGACGTCATCTGACGGTCATTAGTCGAAGCTCCAAAACATCGCTAGTTCTCATTATGCGGTGTAAAGTTGAAACCTGGTCCTTCGTTGTTTTCTCGAAATCCGGATACTCTGTATGCTAAAACTTAAAGTGTATAAGAACCACCTAACACAGATAAATATTCTTTTATTGTGTAAATTATACTGTATAGTAATATAATCGTTGTCAAATGATATTTCTGTGAGATATAACAAAATAATACTTTATGACACAACGCCATTACCAAAAACTAAACCCAACAGGTTTCCGTTTAAAGTTTCCTTTCTAAACATATATTTTGCGTTTTCTATGTCACGATAGATGTGAAACATCACGAGAACATATAAACGTAACCTGGATTAAAAACGTAAATTCTCATATAGGTCTAGAATTACCTCGTCTTTATGATAAAAATAAAATTAAGTTCATCGTACTTCCTACAAATTCGATTCATCTCCTTCAGCCGCTTGTTGTGGCATTGTTCCGAATTCTAAAGTCCCGTTGCTGCAGAAAAGTGTTGTCAAGTTGAAAAAAATCCCTTCTGGTAGCAGATGCACAAATGTACCAAAGAATTTCCGATCATGTAAAGAGCTCATGACTGCTCGACAATCGGACGCCAAGAATAATCTGAAGCCTGGATATCAGGCTACCGGAAATTAGCGACTAAACAGAAACACAATTTTTGAACGGCTTTCAAAAGCAATCCTCGAAAATATCTTAGGATCGATGGCAGAAAACTTGGTAGAAACTTCGTGCAAAAGTTAAAAAAGATGTAGGAAGACATAACGGAAACCACATTACTAAGAGGCGCAAAAAGTTGAATTTCCTGCTTGGCAGAAGCATTTGTGCTACTGATGTCCAAAAAACCTGGGGAAATGACGTGGCTACAATGTATAGAGAAAGAAAAGAGGTGACGATCTCTGGCAGCGGAAAAAAAGAACAAACAGACAGACACAATCTTCTAGAAAGGCCTCATAAACTTCCCTCAAAGTCTTCCTTTTCTATATGGCAAAGTTCTGAATACGTTTCAGGCCGGTATACGACAGTAACTTTCAATTCTGAAAATTTTACCCATACGTTCAAGAGAAAGAATTTGCCGGAATCTTTTGTATTTTTATTTTTCATTGTGTTTGAAACTCAGGAATTGATAGGAGTTTAGGGAGCTTTGCAAAACTAATATTTGACCTTTATCTATTTTTAGCTCCATTGAAAACAAAAACAATAATTCTACATTTTTATTTCATTTCGTATATTTTGTACACTGCCATTTACAAAAATCTAATAAAAGAATGGTATTTCTTGTTAAATCTTTCCTCATTTGATATAATTTCAGCGTTTGCCTTGTAATTCTTATCTTTTTATTAGTTTACAATCATTATATTGTGCAGTTCTTTTTTTTTTTTTTTTTTTTTTTGTATTACTTTCAGGAAAATTCTAAAATGATATTTTTTAATTATAAAATTCAAAATATTGAATTCAAGAGAATTTGTTGTATTTAAATACAGAAATATGAGTATGAATTACAATGAACGTGTCATTATAATTAAATGTGTGATGCATTTACATCATACTACAAAACGCTGTTCGATTCTGTGCAGTAAAAGGGAATGGTAATGGTTCAAATCGATGACATATTAATTTCACTTTTGCACTTCAGCTTCTTTTCCGTATAATTTTCGCAGTCGAAATCATTCAGGATTATTTTTCCTCTTGCGTTGCAAGGCCAAAACACTACTTTCACAAAGTAAGCTGACCAGATGGTGATTCGGTAAGATGAACCATCTTATGGTACATGAAATATAATTTTGGAAAAGAGTGAACGTTGAAACTCCAATACAGGATTTTTTATAAACATCCTAAATGCATCGTGTTTTCTTAGATTTAGGTCATTTACATATTAGAAATCATTGAAATTCTTATACTCTTGCCATGCGCCTTCTACGACAACACATATGCTGTAAAGTTTCATTTGTAAAAATTAATTTTGTTTTCGTTACATAACTTAAATTCTTCCTTAATCATATTTGTAGGTTTTCGAAAAACAACGATATTTTACTATTATATCTACCACGATTTTCAAATCATGTAATAGTATCTCTGTATAGAATACTAGTACTCGAAATATAAGTTGTTTACGGTCTGGTTTAAAATTATCTATGAGCGCGCTCTTAAGATATATTTTTACAAACGGTAGTTACTCTGTTAGAAATGAAGGATAATTTATAATAGAAATAAGAGTTTTGTCAGAAAAACAATTTTATGTATAAGATTTTAAAATTAAATTCAAATTTCGGAGCTATTTTGGAGCATGAAATGTTCGAAAAACTACTTTCGGTGTAAAATTTACAGCAGCGGCCGATGGAACGGTTAAAAAAAAAAAGTTTATTTGCCAATAGGGGTTGATGAAACAGTACAAATAAACACCTGTGTCAGTTCTGTTATTGTACACCGATGTGGGATTCCGGGAATTCTTATCTATTCACATAAAGACCATAACGATATGAGAAAAAAGCTAAAGTACAAATAACAGTACTCAATGGAATATGGCCTTTCTTTGTAGAGAACAGATTCAAGTTTCGAATCCCAGCAGGCTTTAAAAAAAATTTCCCGAACTTAATGGTTCATATATTTTCTAGAAACTTTTCTTCCAGAATTGCACAACATTCTTTTGCTTTTTTAATAAAATTATTCGTGTCATGCATAAAAACGATCTATAAATTACTACTCAAAACAACTCTCAGAAAACGAAGCATATTTTAATCTTTTATTGCATATACTCCTTATTTGAAGTAAAAAATCGAATGTGAAATAAACCAATCCGTGGCAGATCTTCTTTTCCTTTAGAATATCTGGATGAAAGATTTTCCTTTGATACATATATTTGTGACCTGAGAGACGACTTTCTCAAATATTTTCCTTTTTAACACTTTCCAACAAAGTTGAAAAGTGTTTATGACTTCGGTTTGTCTGGCCGTCTTTCCGCGCTCTAACTCTCGTAAATATGGTCGGATCGTTCTTAAATTTTTGTATGTTAGTGACCTCTACAATAGCACGATCACTATTTCAAATAAAGTTTCTAGCATGTTTAATTCATTTACAGGAACAGTCAAAAGTTTTCCGTTACATTACGGCCTATGGGAAAAAATCGTTTAAAATGGTTTTAAATGTTGTTACATGCTTTCAAATATAATAAAATTCATATGCATTTATCAAGTGCACTAAAATATACATTCTATTGAATATATGATGCAAAGAATAGTTATTATTCAATTACAGGGCCACACAAAAGATTCCGTTCATAATGGTACAGGGGAAATTGTTTGCGGTGTATGTGAAAAGATTTCAGATACTATATTGTATCTGAATTACTGTATATTAGTAATGATTGCTCGAAATGCATTTTTAATTATGATATGCGCTTTTTTAGGGTTTCGTTCATCTGACGAAACCCTATTCGTCTCGCTCCTCTGTTTGTCCGTCTGTCATAGAGCCCGTTCTCAAAAACTATACATGTTGGAGACTTGAAATTTTGCATACTTATAGCTGAACACCACACATCATACGACAAATCATAAAATTTTGAAACAGTCGTACATTTAACCCTTTGGGCTCCCACATGTTTATTTTAAACAATTCTTTCTAAGTGAGCCCCTAATTAGGTTGGAGGCGTGAAATTTTGCATACTTATAGCAGAACACTTCGCATCAAACGACAAACCATAAAATTTTGAAAAAGCCATACATTTAGCCTTTTGAGCTCCCACATGTGTATTTTAAACAATTCTTTCTAAGTGAGCCCCTATTTAGGTTGGAGGCGTGAAATTTTGCATACATATAGCTGAACACCACATATCATACAATAAATCATAAAAAATTTAAAAAATCGTACCTTTAACCCTTTGGGCTCCCACATGCGTATTTTAAGCGATAACTGAGCCCCTTATTAAATTGGAGATTTGAAATTTTGCATACTTATAGCAGAACACTTGAGGCCAGGCGAAAGATCATAAAATCTTGAAAAAGTCTTACGTTTAACCCTTTGAGCTACCACATATATATTTTAAGCAATTCTTTCTAAGAGAGCCCCTAATTAAGTTAGATACATGAATTTTTACATACGTATAGCTGAATACCTCAGACCACACGCCAAATCATAAAATTTTCAAAAAGTCATATCATTTACTCCTCCGGGCTCTAACTTGTGTATTTTAAGCAATTTTTTTACCTCCGCCCTTTTCACCCGGGGAGCACTTTTCCAACTTTTTCCGACGCTCCTTTGACCATTCTTTTATATTATGCACCATAGCCTTACATATTTTAGTTCCAATTTTTACCGCCAGGGTGCGACTACTTATCTCAAGAGCTATCGGCCCAATCCCCTCGACTAATATATCTACGGATAGTATATAAGACGGAGTTTCGTTCAGCTAGAGGTTTGTTTAGAATAGAGTGCGTCCCTGGTTGCGAAATGTGGAACTAACAGATTTTTCAAAAGGATAAAGTGTTTTGAAAGGAATATTAAACGAAACCCTCTGTGCGATGCATATTTTTTTTTTCCCCAACTGAGTTTTACCATCTCGTAATCTGATTGGCCAGAGCTTTCGGCGTCATTGTGACAATTCTTGGCGGGGATCGTATTTGGCGAAAACAACCAGAAGCAGGTATTTCTATGGCAAAAGTGATTTATTTATATGCTTTTGCAAATTGTTTAGCAAGAGAATTAGAGATTTCATTGCATTATAAAAATTAATAGAAAAATGTTAAATTAGTTTTCCATTTGGATTTTCATCCCCATTCAATTAATTCTTTCACAAATTCTTTTAAATTAATGATTTATAACATTATGTCATATGAAATTAACGAAAAACGGCCCTTGTCAAGGCCAATTTCTGAAAATAACCTCTCCGAAGGAATCTCGATGAGCTGCGTTTATCTTTTTAAATTGAAATAATACGGCTGTTCTCAAATACCTTTCTGAATTCATTTTTGTTCGGACGCATGAAATTGACAGATGTTCTTATTAATAAACTATGTAATCGAATGGTGTTTTCAATTTTTTGGTAAAAGCAGACTGTCTTTTAGAAAATACTGTCAAAGTTGGCATTTTGAACCGAATCTTTGGATGCGGCAGCACGGGAAAGGAGAAAAACCCGTCGTCACGTGACAACAATCTCTTACAACTCTATAAATCATTTATTTATGAAAAAAAATGGAAAACACAATTCGATTCTTAAGTATGTGTCAGAAAATTTCTCGTCTGTTCGCAAATATTTTTCTGAATTCATTTTTGTTCGGAAAAACATGAAATTGACAAGTGTTCTTATTAATAAACTATGTAATCGAATGATGTTTTCAATTTTTTGGTAAAAGAAGACTATCTTTTAGAAAATACTGTCAAAGTTGGCGCTTTGAACCGAATTTTTGGATGCGACAGCGCGCGAAAGGAGAAAAACCTGTCGTTACGTGACAACAATCGCTTACAACTCATTTTTTTCTGAATTCTCATTCATTTATGAAAGAAATGGGAAACACTATTCGATTCTTAAATACGTATCAGAAAATTTCGCGTTGTTGAGGAGGAAATTTGAGAACAGTCTTCATATGCAACCCTTTAAATTCTTTTGTGAGTGCATATTATTTAAATCACACATTTTTGTGTCTAGAATTTTTACCTATTTTATGTAAAACTTTTGAAATAACATTTTCTACATTCTGAGGATATTGTAACAGCTTTAGGCAATGATATAACTGGAACTTCAACTTTTTTCAGTTAAAAAAAAAAAAAAAAAAAAAAAAAAAACTAGTCGGATGTACCAATTCCAAAACTTTTTTCTATCTCATGCATGTTAATACTTCAAAATTCTGTATCACGCTGCCAAAATGAACTGGGAATCTATGCCCATCATGAGGATTCTGAAGATATGAAATTCCGTGCATTAGTTCTTGAGATATGACTACCGCTGAAATCGTGTAAATCTAGCAAAATGCAGCCTAGCCGAGCCACCTATTGGGTGCTTTACACCAAAATTTCCAAGCAACAACTTATGTCAACGTCTAACTGAATCTGAAGTTTGGGGGAAAATCCGTGCATTAGTTTTTGAGATAGAGCTATTGCAAAAATCGTGAAAATTCTAGCTTAGCAGCGCCACCTATTGGATGATTAACACTAAAGCCTAGTCAGCAACAACTTGTGTCAACGTCTAACTAAATCTGAAGTTAGATGAAAATTCGTGCCTCAGTTCTTGAGATAGAGCTATTGGGGGAATCGTGAAAAATGCAGCACAACAGCGCCACATGTTGAGCGATTTGCACCAACACGTAATCAGCACCAACTCATATCAGGTACTAACTGAATATGAAGTTTGATGAAAATTTGCGCATTAGTTCTTGAGATAGAGCTATTGCGGAAATCGTGTAAATCCTGCAAAATGCAGTACAGCAGCGCCACCGGTTAGGTGATTTACACCAAAATGTAATCATCAACAACATATGTTAACTTCTAACTGAATCTGAAGTTCAGTGAATTTCCGTGCATTAGTTCTGGAGATTGAGCTATTGTAAAAATCGTGAAAGGCTGCATAGCAGCGCCCCCTGTTGAGCGATTTAGACCAAAAACTAATCAGCACCAATTTATATCAGGGACTAACTGAATATAAATTTTTATTAGATTCCGCGCATTAGTTCTTGAGATTCCCACAAAATTTTTCACATACATACAGACGGGCAGACAGAGTCACAGACAGACGTTTTGTAAAAACATGTTTTTTGGAATCTCTGACTCCTAAAATGTGTAAATCCGTCGAAAACCGGAAGATGAAAAATTTCACGTATCCAATACTTTCTTGTGAAGATAGAAGAAAGTAAAAAATGTAGGGGCTTTTAGAAGATTACCATTTTAAAATGCATAAGTAATGTGTTGTATATAAGTAATGTGCATAAGTAATGTATATTTGAACAACATATTCAAATTTCGTAAGCATTAGGTTATTTTTCTTTAAATAACATCATACAGGCAAAATAAAAAATACAAATAATTTATTTTTTCTTCTTTAAAAGAAAATAAACTAGCGATTTGAGGATCATTTTCAAAAAGGAACATATTAATTTCCTTAACATATTCAGAATAGCCATTCAAATGTTGTGTATAAAGATATGTGCATACAAAAAATAAAAAAAAATTAAGATGTACTACTTACAAACTGGACGTTGTTGTGTGTAATGGGGGGGGGGGTTAAAAATTTTTAACGGAAATTTCAAGGGGGAATTTAGATGATTGATTATTGTCTCAACAAATACTGTTTTTTTTTTTTTTTTTTTTTTTTTTAAATATATATAAATATTTCAGGATTATATATGCTGAAAAGGGGGCAGGAGAAATTAGACGACGGATTATTTTTTTGTTATTTCAGCAAAATAACAAACAGAGCAGGGTTTTTTTTTAGTTTTAAAAATTTTGTATATCGCAGATTTCCACTTTTTTTAAAGATTTCATCTAAATTTACCGCCCTCTAATATTTTTACTTCCACAAAATCACGCAAAGTTTAATATCTATATATATTTCTTTTTTAAATCATCTCTCCTATTTGTTATTTTATGGTATTTTATTACATCTGCTAACTGCTACGATTCCCCAACTCCTGACAATTTTATTTTCATTAGAGCTTAGAGTTTCATAATTATAAGGATTATTAAATTTAAAATCATTAAAAAAAAGGTAACATTTATAATTTATTTGAAAATTACGAATTCAATTAAATAAATTTATAATTAAATAAAATTATAAATTAATAGATAATTAAAAAAAAGTATATTGGAAAATTTAAAAAGTAACAAATTTTTAAAAATTATTTGGAATGTTTTCACTTCTCAGATTCCCCCCCCCCCCTTCTTTGTCATTAGGTAATGGAAATTATCTTCTTTCTATAAAAATCCTTTTTGCCACCAACCTCTAATTTCAACAAATTTTCAAAAAAAAAAAATCAGAAATCTAATGAAATGCATCTCTTTACCCGCGCCCTTCCTATCAAAATTCTCTACTTTCATGGTCGCCAAGTACAATTCCTTCCCCCAAGAAAAGTCACTTTGACACAGGAAGCTCTGCCCAATCATTTTACGAGATGGCAAATCTCCGTTGGGAAAAAAAAAAATATTCCTGTGCGCAATCTGTGATCTACCTACTTGTTCACTATATTTATGCATACTATAAAGTGCGTATAACTGCTATAGTTCATATACAGAGCTACAGAAATGAATTCGTAAAGGTTACTGAGTATGAGCATAAATTGCTTAAAGGTGGGATTTAAAGGAATTATGCATTTTTACGCTGAACATAATTTAGTGTACTAAAAAATATTTGTAGAATATAGATAAAATAATATACAGGGCCACGCAAAGCGTTGGATACATGGCCGTCTATGGGTGATAATTTCTGGAAATGTAATTTCAGTAGGTACTAGGTAAACTACAGGGCTGTACAAAAGTATTCAAGTATGTTTCCATCTATTAGTATAAATTGCTGAAAGATGAATTTCAACCTGTTATGCATTTTCTTGATAAATTAAATTTTCCCATTATATAGTATATATATCAACATAATACAGGGCTGTTCAAAAGAATCGGAATACATATTTGGCTATGGGCGGTAACTACTGAAATGAGATTTTTAAATGTTTAATTAGTTATCTTATTTACCTTATTTCCCTAAGTAACGAAGTTTCGTTAAAACTTTCAGGGAGTGTTGGAAAGTGTTTCATAATCTATGCTGTAAGCATGATTTTTCTTACTTGTTTAAATCTAGACAAGAATAGGAACAATTTTTTTTTTTCTATTTACACTTTCTACTTTTCTTAATATATGCGAACGTTACATTGTCCCCAAAAATTATTAAAAACTTTTAATTATAATCTTTTATTTGTTTTAAACCCCATGCGAGTGTCGTTTTGTAATTTTAAAGTACATGTTGTTTTTTTTATCAGATTTTTTTCTTCTTAATAATCTGTCTTAACACGTTCATCGCTAAGATGAAAACTGGAATTTCGTATAGTGGCCATTTTTTTTTTTTCGTTCTTCGGATTCTGAGTCACTTTCACCATCAACAAATTCGTAGTTTATATCATCAATATCCCTACCTGCATCAAAGTCGTCGTCCGAATCCAGTAATAACCCTTCCCCACCTGTACATATTAGACTTTTTTTGAACGATCCGGCACTGCCCTGAGTCTTTTCGAGGATCCTGGTTAGTCAATCATATTTTTAAAGAAAACACTACTCAAAATAAATAAAAACCAAATTTTCACTCACGCTAAAACAACAAGTAACTAAACAAAATTTTCCGTTGTCACATTGTCGGAACGCCGCGTCGCACCGCCACTTCGCGCACTGGCTAACATAAGCAATAGGCAATGACTGGCGGCCTTCCGCACACCACGAAAGTCGAAAGTCAAATTGCCAATATACATACTACGTGCCGTTTCGCTGTGGCCGCGATACTATTCAGCTTGGAAACTTGACTGCCCGTTTGGTGAAAAGTCGAATCACGCGATATTGTGTGATTGGCAATTAACATGTTAATTATAGTATTTAATTGTAAAATACTTTTTTATGCACGTTGAAAACAAATCCATGAAGGTTTAAATTGTATAATAGAGTAATTTTATTATATTTATACCTGTAACTCACAGAATACCTGAATTAGCTCCCTATATCTCCTTCAAAGATTTAGCACGTTTTTCGGTTTTAAAATTATGTAAAACAATGTAAAAAATTATTAATTTCGTTATAATGTACGACATAAAATTTAAGCACAATTAAATTTTAAGCACAAATAAATTTCTAAAGAGAAAAATAATGAGAAAAAAGAGTAAATATATTTATCGAGATACCGAAACCCTTAAAGCATTTTATGATTATTAGTGACAAATCTTTTATTTCTGAAGAATTTTTAAGCGTTCTTATAAATATTATTTTTATTTAATTTGGAATTTTCAATGAGTAAATATGTTTATATAAATACCGAAACCTTTTAAACATTTTATAATTATTCCGTGAAAATTATTTTATTTTTGAAGAATTTGTAAGTGTTCTCATAAATACTCGTTCTATTTAGTTTGGATTTTTTTGCTTTATTCAATTTCTAAAGCAAGTAGATTTTTTTCTGCTGCTTCGCTTAATTTTCATTGAAATCTTGAATGAATACATCAATTAAAAATATCTTAAATTGAATAGAATTCTTGGAAAAAAATACAAAATTTTTTACTGAAAAAATATTTTTTTATCAGAAACACCTTTCAAAATTTATTCATAAAACTTTTAGACTTTATCCTTACAAAATCGATTAATTCAGAAAAAATAAAGAATAAAGAATAAGTCAATAATGAGTAAGAAACTTCGGATTGCAAAAATAGTAATTTTTAAATTCAGTCATTTAAATTACTTATTAAAAGTAGTCGAATGTAGCAATCCCAAAACATTCTTCTATCTCATTTATGTTAATACTTCGTTAAAAATTAAGCATATCAGCTCCGCCGGTTTGCTGATTTACACCGAAATCTAATCAACAACAACTATTAATAGGGGCTAACTGAAGCTGAAATTTGATGGAAATTCATGTATTATATTTTGAGATATAGTTATTGTGGAAATCGTGATAAATGCAACCTTGCAGTGCCTCCTATTCGGTGTTGTACACCAAAAACTAAAAGTTTGATGAAAATTCGTGCATTAGTTCTTGAGACAGAGCTATTGCGATTATCATGAATAATGCCACATAGCAGCGCCACCTGTTCGGAAATTTACACGAAAAAGTAATCAGCACCAAGCTATATCAAGGGTAAACGGAATCTGTTGTTTTATAAAAATCCGTGCATTTTTTCTTGAGATAGAGCTCCCAAAAATTTTGCGTCACAAACTTACAGACAGACAGACAGACTCACAGACTCACAGACAGACATTTTATAAAAACATGCTTTTGGGGATTTCTGACCCCTAAAACGTGTAAATCCATCGAAACCAGAAATTCAAAAATTTTCACGAATCCAGTACTTTCTTCTTGTTTCAATAGAAGAAAGTAAAAATTCGTCGTGATAAAAATAATTTTTACGATTTTTAATTAATAATGTTAATTGATTACAGAATAAATACTGCTGTTTGTTTTGTCTAAATGTTAACGCAGATCAATGTTCCGTCATTTTTGGCGGGATTATACACTAGTACTAAAATAATTTGCATAACCTTTTAAACAAGCAGTCAATACAAAAGTGTTTAAAGTAGAGTATTTTTAATTTATAATTTTGATAATTATCTGTACACGATAAAAAAGAGAAAAAACGCACAGATCTTTTATAATTTAGAAAATATAATATACCTATGAACGATAATATACAATATGTTTTTTAATTACCTAGGATTCCGCAAAGGGTTGTTTGTCTTTAGAAATTTCAGAAACTAATGCAGTTTCGAGATTTAACGAATAATTTATAAAAACAAAGTTTTTTTTTTTTCCCTGTCACTGATTTTCTGAAAAAAATTCTGAATATTTTTATTGTATTTTTATATTAAATACTTTTCTTAACCCGGAATATAGGTTTTTTGGGTGATATTAAGTCTCAAGTAAATATTCTCATGATGAAAAAAACATACTTTAAGGACGATCAGGACAAATAATTTGATAAAACTAATTAATACGGTATAAAAACTACTCGGAAACGTTTCCAAAAATTAGTGGCAACAAAAGAAACATTGCTTTTATAAATCCTTCTTTAAACCTCAAAACTACATTAGTTTCTAAGTTTTCTAAAATAAAGAACGCTTTTCTAAATCGTGGGTAACTCGGATGATACATCATAAAATATGTATTCTAAAAACTTCAAAACATATACGAAAAAATTTTAATTGCTTAAATGACGTCAAATATCAATAAAAACATAAAAATATAAATGAATAGTTTAATAAATATTTTAATATTTTTAGTGATATTGTACATTTTTTAAGAAATTGAAGTGTTAAGAATAGAGGGTTGTTCAAAAATTCATGCCCGAACGGCACGCGTGTGTGTGTCAGCTCATGAAAAGCAAGAATTGCAAAGGAACCGGGGGTCGAAACTGAGATCGTGACGGTACAATTACATCGGACCGTGACGCAAAGAAAAGATAGCAAACGGTGTAAAAAGATCTTTATTTTACAAAAAGAAAAAAAATAAAATAATCGAAGTACAAAATAGAACTCATAATACTCATAAGAACTGCTCGAAATGTGCCCCATTAGCCGTGATGCATGCTTCACATCGGTGCCACGTGGAATCGCGAACTCTTTCCAATCGACCTTGAGCCGCGACCACCGCGATCCTCAGTAAGTAAGTAAGTAAGTAAGTAAGTAAGCACCCACCCTGGGAACCCGCTTTTGGCTTATGGTTGGGTGTAACCCCCAAGCCCAGGGTAGGGAAAAGTTTTATTACCTGCGGAACCCTTTGAAAACAAATAAGTTTTAAGATTAATTATAACTATTCTAAATATTGTTATGTACAAACGAGGGTTTATAGATTACCCACAACTTTTTAAAGTTAAGTGTTCATATAAGTTCATGTATAAGTTCATACACCTTGTAGTTATAACTAGTCCCATCAAAACCAGCCACCACCACCAAGGCCACTAGTGCCTGGACTGGAAATGTCATTCCTGTATTTAATCTGATTCATAAAGGTGGGGCATTGTGTTGAGTTCGCTGTGTGTTTATAATAATTTGGTAAGTTTATACAATTTGCACAGTTTCTGAGATCCTGTTTGTTTATATTCGTGCAACTAGTGGTCTGATGACCCATCGCACAGAATGCGCATATTGAATTTCTCCTGCAGTTACTTTCGGAGTGTCCGTACAATTGACAGTTCGCACACCTGATGATTGGCCTGTAAGGATGAATCCTGCAGTTTCGTAATCCCACATTTATAAGTTCCATGCTCAAAAGTGTGTCTGAAGTTGTCTTGTCTACCTCGAGGAGCAGTTGATAATATCTTGACGAAGTTTTTTGTATTACTTTTTGAATCTGGATGTATGAACTTTTCTTTATGTTTGGATGTTGCTTTATTTGATTTATAAGATATTCTCCCTGTGTATCTTTTGGAATACCTATAATGATAATTCTTTTAGTGTTATGTTTTCTGTATTGTATTTCCGTGATACTTTTTATATCTTCTATTTTTTCTATATGTTGATATATTTCTAGTAACTGCGATTCTTGTTGGGTTTTTATAATTATAGCTTTTCTGTTTTTAGATGTTCTGCTATAGAATAATGGCAAATGTTCTAATTGCAATAATTTTGCAGTAATTATTCCTTGGATTTCTGATATTTTTGATCCTTCAAGACCCTTTATGAGAATTGCTGCTTCTGTATAATTGTCCTGTTCCCTTATGGAACTATCTGTTGTTATTTCTTCTCTATAGCTATTGGTTATTTTTAATGTTGTTTCTTCGAACAGTTTTTCCAATCTATAAAGCTTTTCTTCAATCCGTTTAAGTTCTGTTTCTTTTGTTAGGCTTATACTATGCTGCTCCTCCTGGGAGTAATATTCACTTTTTGTATCCTGTATTTCCCCGAGTTCCGAGGTTACATCATTCTTGTCTTCTCGCAGATGTGTCTCATTACTAACTTGCTCGTTTATTTTGTCTTCTTTTGAGTTTTTGGTTGTTTGAGTATATTTTTCTTTAATTTTTGGATGGTTTGTTATTGTTTCTTTATTATGAAACTGCTTCTTATTAGTCTTATTTTTTTGTAGTTGTTGTAATTCTTTGTGTAGATTGTCAATTTTTGTAGATTTATTTGTTATTTCATTCTGTTTTTCTGTTAATTTTTCTTCTAATTTAATTAGTTTTTCTAGTATTATAGAGTTACTTTCTTTTTCTTTTTCATATCTATTTTGCAGTACATTCATTTTTTCTTCCAATTCTTGTTGTTTAATCTTTTCTTCATTAAGTATTTCTTCTTTTTCAGTTAACATGTCCTTGTAAGCATTTATTTCATTTTGCTTTTCCCTTATTATTTTTTCTAGTAATATTTTCTCATTATTTGCATAGGTTATTTTATCTTCCAAGTTAATCGACTGATTATTTTTACCATTTATTATGCACATCCGCTCGTCAAAATCACTTTTCTCTTCTTCTTCTAGGAATTTGTTTTCTTTATCTACGGTCTCGCAGTCAGTATCCCCTTCACTCGAGGAAAGATATCTTTCATCTGTATTAGGTTCTTCATCTGACCCTTCAACTTTTTCTTCGTCAGACTCCGATGAGCTGTAATGCCCGTATTGCTGAAAGTCTCTCTCAAATTCATCCTCACTAAGACTGTCATCTTGTTTAAGACGGATAAAGTTGCCTGTTTCTATTCTTTCTTTTATTTCATGATATGCAACAATCAAATTTAAATGGTCGTATATTGCGAAATTTGAGTCATCGTTTATGTCTACGGAGTTAAATTTATCTTGTAGTCTAGATGCTCTATGATTTGTAATATTGTTGTGTAATTTGTACACTTTTTCGTTCTGGGCTGTATAATATGGACTTTCATTGTACTTTCTTGTTTCCATTGCAATTCCATGCTCTAATTGTAGTTGGAAGAATTTTACTGTTTTGTGCCATTTTTTGTTTTTCTTTTTATAGTGATATAATCTCTGCAAGACTCTATGAATTAGTATATTATGATCGTGCATCTGGAGTTCATGATATGGACTTTCTTCATAGTTTTCATTTTCCACCGCCTTGTCGTGCGCCAACTGTCTGAGTAATTCATCCCTGTATAGATTATAACAAAGTGTTTGATTCTTTTTATGAAGTATTATAAGTTTCTTGATACTCTCGTATGTAAAGAAGGCATTTATATTTTCACTTATTCCACAGATACTTGATATGGTTGTTAATTTCATGTCACATCCTTCTGACGATTGGGACGGTGTTGCCATCATTGTAGTTAATACAGAAGCAGGTTTTCAAATAATTTAGTTAGTTACTTATATTTGGAGAGATAAATTATCTTGAGTATGATATAGTTTTAACCGTGATTTATCAAATTCCAGGATATAAATTTTTAAATAATATAAGATAGATAATATATAAATTTATAAATTATTGGAGATAAAGATCAGGGGTCCACTAGGCCCCCGCCATACATCTTTGAAAGAAAGGGATATAGATAGTTAAAAGCAAAAACCAGTGGTCGTAACCACCGAAAATGACTAAGAGAAAATTAAGAGCCGAAAAGTAAAAGGGGGAGGATTTGAAGAATAAATAAAACAAAATAAAATAATAAAATAAAGGAAAGCAATTTTAATAGCCAAATATAAAAATTGGGGGGGGGGAGTATGTGCCCCTGCCTCTCATGCCACCGTGACCATGCACTTGAATTAAAAGTAATAAACTTCCTTTTTACCAGACCAGCACTCTTGCTGGCATAATATGTATTCTTTCATAACCTGTTATTTAGTATAGATTATTTGTTGTAAGTTAATTGAAGTTTTACAAAAATAATAAGTATCATGATCCATCGAAAACATTAAATTACCAAGCTTTAAAATAATTTACACTTATACAAATGTACACTTTTGATATTAATAACAGTGCTAAGTGAAAAAGTATTAAGTGGGAACAAGAATGTAAGACATGTGAAGTATGACCCAAATTTATTAAGCAATTACATTTTTAGGCAGTGAAATGTGTGGAAGTTCAGAAAATTTAAAATGGGAACACTACTGTTGGCAACCTCCAATACATTCAAGAAAAAACCAGAGTAATAGCCCAATAATCAAAATGTTGCTAATGTTAAGGAAATGAGTGCTAATAATAAAAGTGTTTAGTTGGATCAAGAGTATATGTCATATGAGAGATCCCAATGAAAAGCTCAAAAGAATAACTCAGATAATAAAAAAGTAGTCAATGTTAGGCAAAAAAATGTGTGCGAGGTCAAATATTTAAAATGGGAACAAAACTGTTGGCAACCTCTAGTACATTCCAGAAAAAAACAGAGAAATAACCCAATAAATAAAAAAGTTGCTATTGTTAAGGATAAAAAATATTAAATGTAAAAATGTTTATTTGGATCAAGAAAATATGTCATATGAGTTATCCTAGTGAAAAAATCAGAAGTATAACTCAAATAATAAAAAAGAAGTCAATGTTACGCTTAGAAATGAGTGCAAGGTCAAAAAAAAAATTTAGTGGGATCAATATTGTTGGCAACCCCTAGTACAATCAAGAAAAAAACAGAAAAATATCTTAATAATTGTAAAAGTTGTCAATGTTAAGGAAAAACCTTAACAACCTGTAAAAAGTGTAAAATGTGACTTGGGACTGTTATAACAGTCGAAAATGAATGTAAATTAGAAAAAACCATGTCTCTAGCCCAATTAGGAAAAAAGTAGCAATTGTTATAGATAAGGGAGGGGGGGGCAAAAATTGGTGCAAAAGATGGTGACAGTAGAAATAATAGTAAAGTAATTAAAAAAGTGTCAAAAATATGACAGTAACAAAAATAAAAGCTATAATAATGAAGAGCCCCATTTGACCCCTCCCCGGCAGACCCCTAACTGTGCTAGAGCACAGCAGAATACCCCTACGATCAATACTTTACGAGTTATTTAGCATTTTATGCAATAATTCAAATGTATAATACACCCATCAGAAACAAATTGGCGTGTTTTAGTAATTAGATGGCAAACCCAGTAGTTAATTATTGTACTAAAAGTTGGAGACCTTCCTGTACATGTTGCCATCGAAAAATTAGTTAAATAATCATATTTAGTATTTTATTGTAATTAATTTATGTATTATTTTAAGGCTTTAAGAGAATTTTTTTTTTTTTTGAGAAACAAAATGGAGGATGTTCTTTAACATCCGATGATTTTGGGACTTTTAGTGCGAATCCGCGTGCATTCCTACCTCTGGTGTACGAGACGTACGTTCCATCTTCCATGGACCTCATGGCACTGATCGCTGAAGCGGCGGCACGTATCCGGGAGATTCCTGATCAATTGGAACTTGTTCGAAATTCCATGCGGCGCCGATGTAAAACATGCATCACGGCTAATGGGGCATATTTTGAGCACTTTTTATGAGTTGTAACATTTTCCATTTGTAATTTGTACATCGAATACGTTTTTTGAAAAATAAAGGTCTTTTTGCACCGTTTGTTATCCTTTCTTTGCGCCACAGTCACGATGCAATTGCACCGTCACGATCGCGTGTCCAACCCCAGTTCCCATGTGATTCTTGCACCTCTTGATCTAACACACTCATTCGGGCCGTTTGAACCTAACCTTTTGAACTGTACTGTATATTTTGAAGTTTTTTGGAATATATATTTTACGGTGTTACTATTAATGAACGTAAATTAAGACTTTTTTCTTTATGTTTAATATACTATTTGGGTCTGAAGAGGCTGTTTATATTTTCGTTCGTGGATATTTTACATTTTCGTAAATTAAGAAAGATTTGGGGTTTTTTTTTTCTTACCTTGTACTAGGGTTCAATGAAGTTCAAAGTATGGGATATTGGGCATTAAATATTTCGAACATATCTGGAAGGTATTTTCTTAAAATAACATTGACTTTATAATCTTTGAGTTTAAACCAAGTATTAAGTTTATATTTTTAGCTATTTAAGGTAAAAATAAATTTTAGGAAGTTTTTAAAATTTTATTTCTTTAGAAGTGCAGTGACCTTTCTAGTCATCATACTTACATCCGGATTCTTCAAAGACCGTTAACCCTATGATTGCATGCCAGTTCCGGAGGCTATTTTTATATTTACTCGTATAACTTTTTACAAACAAACTTCTTTATGAGATATTTCGCTTTAAAATACACTAATACAGCCGGAATTTTTTTTATTAAAAAAGGCACGAACATAATAAAAAATTTAGTATACTGGGTTATATATGTACAGATTCGTAGTGAATAAATAAATAATACAAAATAATACAAATGATTTATTATCTTTTTCTTTCAATACGATTTTTTCTTACAATATAAAAGTTCGATATCTAAATAGATGCGTTATGTATTCTAAAGAGAGTAAAAAATTTTTTTGAAAATATTCACAATGAAAAAATTCTTTAAATAATTGAAAAACAGCTAATTTGTTAAGGGCAGTCTCAAGTCTCTATACCTACTACGTTAAATTTATGTACCTTTTCTCAGAAACTACCAAATATATTCACTTGAAAAAAAAATTATACATAATATGAATAATTCCTAATAAGTGCACTCTAAAACTGGGAGGAGTGAAAAGCTCACTCTTTGAAAGAGTGACAGGCCTTTTCACTCTTTTTGGAGTGAATTTTGTAAAAATACACTCCTTAAAGAGTGGGATTTCCCACTCTCTGGAAAGGAGTGCAATATCTCACTCCGTTATCGAGAGTGAAGTTGTCACTCCCGAAAGAGTGGCTTGCGTATGCATTGCTTATTAGCCAATCAGAACAGCAAGGCGACAGCGCCCTCGTAAGATAAGAAAAATAATCACATTTTCGTCTGGTCGGCCATCTTAGGATTAACAGATAAGGATATCATTAAAATTATTCTTAATGAAATACATAAAATAAAGGTAAGTCTTATTTAATTTTAACCATTTATTCGTGTAGATATGTTTAGATTATGCACTAAATAGTTGTATGTTGTATAGAAAAAGATTGATCGTTAGAGTGTTCAAAAGTGATTGTCTATTATATTTCTTCATGCAGCGGTTTGAAATATAATTCTTTTAACGATTGAATACGCATTAGAGATCTGAACGGGCCGGCTCGTGCTCGGGCCGATTTTCACTCACGGAACTCGGGCCGGTCACGGGCTACACTTTTTCTGAAGGCTCGGGCCGGGACTAGCTTATTTTTTCTGTACAAAGCCGGCACTGGTTCATTCCGAGTCTTAACGACCCAAAATTTTCAGTCCTAATTTTGACCCAGCCCGTATGAAAATCATTGTCTCACCGTGGCCTGGTCTATTCAAAGGTCAGTAAAATTAGGTCTGCCCCAAAAATGTTTGCAAAAAATGCATACATTTTTAAATCGTCATTATTCTACCCTTAAAAATTAAAATTTATTATTTTTAAAGAACACTAGATTTCAGCGCTCATTAAAATATAGCTAAATTAAAACATAGTAAAACGTGTGAAAATAACCTGTGTGTGACGGAACCCAGTTTTAAACTCACTAACGTATTGATCCATGCATAATTAATTTATTAATGCATAAGAAAAGAATATATAATACATTTACACTCGCTAAGAAGGGAACTGTCTATGACGCATTTTTTTTATTCTTTTCTGTACAATTCCATCTTACTGTATAGCATTTTCCAGATTTTTAACACTTCAAAAAAATAAAAAATCAAAGTTTTGTTGAAATTCACTCGGGCCGAGATTTTAAGTTTTTTACCGGGCCGGGCCAAATTTTTTTCTACGGGCCGGGCCGAATATTTTCTATGAGTCGGGCCGGGTCCTTGGAAATTTCGGCCCCTGCAGACCTCTAAGCTCACAAGGTTTAGCAAAAAAATAATCCAAACTTCATTAGTTCGGGAAATGTGAATAAAAAAAAAATGAGTGAAAATATTTTTTTATTCCCTTTCAATGCTGTGTTTGCAAATTATAAAACTTTTACCAACGACCAAAACAAAGAAGTTTTATCTATTTTTATCTCTTTCGTTTGAAAGGGTGACTGACTCATAAGAGAAGATAGATTTTCTCAATCGTACGAGCCACGTCATTCGAAAACATTAATTTGCCGTTCTATGAGATTTTTTTTTTTTTTTTGTTTAATTTTGATTTCGCATTATATACATTTAAGAGTATTTATTATTGTTTCGGAGTTAAATATGATATTTGATGTTTATGGTATTACGAAAAGGTTGGTACAATGAAACCTCCCTGTGCGACCAACTCTATTAGGCGACCACCTCGCTCAACGACCATTTTTTCATGGAACGAAATTTATTCCCATAGGCTCAATACTAATTTGACCTCCACTCAGAGACCATCCCAGTTGAACCCCCTCCATGAGAGACCGATTTCTTTGAAAAAAATGAAATAAATTCCGTTTTTTCCTGGTCGCTTGAAGAAGGTTTTATTAAAAAAATAATTCCGGAGAGTGTATTATTCATCAAACTTCTAAACTAAGTTTAGATATTTTTTTTTTTTTTTATCCCGGTAACTTTTAAATGTTTAAACCCCTTTGTGCCTTTTTAGGCAATGAATTTAACTCTGATTACAAATTAAGACTGACGGTTAATAAACTCCTCTGCCCTGTTGTGTCGGAAAACTCTCAAAGAAATAGATAAAGTAATGAAATCGTCATTATTTGTTCTCGTCCACAAAAAAATGCATTTATTTACTGAACTTCCAAAGGACTTGGAAATAAAAATTATAAAATATAAAACTGTAAAATTAAAGCAAAGCTCAATGTGTTCATTTTTTTAAACTCTGCAGTAATTAACTTATGTACTTAACTTTTATTTTGATACTTAAATTTTTATATTTTTTCCTAGTGTGAAAAATAAATTTAAGTAACATTGTTACCATTTTTCAACAATTAAAATCTAGATTTAAACATGACCTCCATTAAGAGACCACCTCTCAGAGAGACCAATTTTTATTGGAACAGTACGTGGTCGTTTTAGGGAGGTTTTACCGTATATTAATTTTTAAAAATTGTATCTAAACATTTTTCTGCGGGTTATGATTTTAAAATTTCGAGACTCAGTAATATAAAAAAAATAATTATAGACATTCTGCATCAGTTATTAAATTTCCTTCAATTTAAACGCTTTTTCTACGTTTTTGATGCACGTAATTTTTGACACTAAAAAATAAAACATGATATTTAAGCATTGAAATAAAATGTTTTTTATGCATGTTTTGAAGTTTATTGATAAGACAGCTTTACCATATATTTTTTTAAAAGTTCATATTTTCTTACATGATTTAGGACTGAATATTTTTTAAAGAGATTAATAACTACTTTTTTACATTAAAATGTTTTTCAAACAATAAGAACTTTTATATACAGTCATTCACTTTATTTTTATTAAAATTCATAGAGATACAAATAAATGTAATGTGTTTATTTTTATATTTATTTTTTTCTATTTCCTAGGTCAATCTTTTCCTATAAAACAATCAAATCTATTTTGCTCATATTCCCAAAATACAATATCTACGGGAATAAAAAATTTAAATTAAATATGACTTACCGTGTCGTTTCATTAATAAGTATTGTTTTCAACAATAATGGGCCAAAATTAGAAATCATGATTAAGTTAAGGAATATGCTTAAAAGACATATATATACATATTCCAGAGAACTTAAAATTTAGACTGCATGATCATATTAAATAAAACAAAAGCAAATCACAGCGGAAAAAAATACACATTCTTAATATTTAAATCATACTTAGAACTTATTTAAAAATAAAATATGTAAGTTTATAAGCATTGTTTTTAAGTAAAAAAATGAAAAATATTTTAGAACAATAGGACTTTGCAAAAATAGCAATAATTTATGGAAAAAGTACGGTGAAAAGATAGGAATTTATATTTAAAACCAAAAATTAAAATGACATCAAACGTTGTTAAACATATAATATCCCCCTATTAAAAAGTTATTTATAAAACTTTAAAAGTAATATTTTTATAGAGTATGCAATAAAAGCAAACACAAAGGATAAGATTGGAATAAAATATATTAGTTTATTTCTGTCAGTAATCTTAATTAAATTCATATGTAACTTAAACTGATTTTTTTTCTTAAAAGTTCAATTAGTGTTACAAACTATGAATTAAATAAATATTGCTGATAAAGTATTTTATTCCAATCTTTACCACGCTTGTATCTATTTTCATTGCATGCTGTAAAAGATGTGATTCTTTTAAAATGCCCATAAAAGCAAAATAAAAAAAGAATTGACTCCATAAAAAATGAACATTCACTTCTATGAAAGAGTGACTATTCACTCCTACCAGGGGTGAAAAACCGCACTCCTTTAGCAAGAGTGAATAGTCACTCCTCCGGAAGAGTGATTATCCACCCCTGTTTAGAGTGAATATTCACTTCCCAGGAGTGACTATTCACTCTTTCAGAGAGTCAAAAAATTCACTTTTGCTCAGAGTGAATAGTCACTCTAAAGAGGTTGAGCATATTTTGACTCTGCGATAGAGTGACTATTCACTCCTCTGGAGTGAATAGTAACCCCTTTTTATTTAGAGTGTGAGGTAAACTTTATAAACATGTATTCTTTAGTTATTGTTTTACATATTGTGGAATAAAAACACTTTTTAAATAACCAAAAATTTGCATTTTTCCAAAGGAATTTTTTTTATATAAATCCGTTGTACACATGCTTGTAACAAAAATTCCCTTCATATTGTTCAGGGATGTGTATGATATATTCTGGTAAGCTCGCAAGCAATAATATGAAGTAGTTTTTATAAAAAGGTACATCGAAATTCAAAAACCAAGATTTTGAGTAAATTGAGCTTACGTATGATATGTTTATGTATGATGTAAAGAAACTAAATGACTTCAATGTCTTTAACTTCTTGTTGTCGCAGAAACAAAAGTAATATACGACTCTAAAGGGAGAAAAGAAAGGATTCAAAAAAGTTTTTTTTTTTTTAAAGTCTCTTTATTCAGTTTCTCTAACTTCCAGCTGTCTTTAAACTTTTGTGTACTGAATTATGAATTCTTGAAAATTTTATCTTCTAAAGCATTTTTTGTGAATTTTTGAAACTACACTAGAAGATTTACATAATCATTTAATAAATTTTAGAAGGATTTTAGAAGGATTGAAGGATTTAGAATAATTAACTAAATTTGAATTTATAGGGATTTTGTGCAATATTTATAACCCCTCTCAAATCTTTTATTAGGGTTTCGTTCACCCGACGAAACCCTATTCGTCTCACTCTTTTGTCTGTCTGTCCGTCACAGAGCCCGTTCTCAGAAACTATACATGTTGGAGATTTGAAAATTTGGGTACTTATAGCTGAACACCTTATATCAAACAAGAAATCATAAAATTTTGAAAAAGTCGGTAATTAACCTAATTACGGGCTAATTAACTTCTAAAATTAACCAATCAACCTTTTTAACGCAGGTACAAACGGACATTTCTCCAAATCCTTGGAGTTTCTCCTAAGGGTTGCTAGTAAAATCAGCCGATGCACGGTTACCACGGAGGAAATTAAGCCGAAAAATGAAGTGGACATTTTAAAGCGAAATCGCATATCAGAAAGTATTGGTCCGAGAAATTTGTAAATGATATAGACATACGCGGAAAAAAATCTACTTTCTTTTGGTATAAAGTTCACATTTCTGAGATGTGTGTAAGTTAAAATATCCAGTAAAAATCGATCGATAAAAATTTAATTTCTTAATTGGAAAGACAAGGAAAAAAGATTTAATTTCGGCGGGAAAGCAGGTGTCAGACATGAAGGAGGCTGAGGTTTTCCATAGTAGGATATTTTAATACGAAATTTTAACTTTTTAAATATTAAATTTTTGATTAAATTTTTTGGCATTCCGATGTGAAAATTTTCGTACATTTCATTGACACCCATTTCTAATTACAAGCTGGAATATTAATTATTATTTAATTAATCGGTTTATTGCTATCAAATGCGCCGATTAAAATGGGGACATGTGCTTTTTAAACCACGAGATAATTTAAATTAGGAATTATAACAATTTGCGTGGGGTTTTTGAACAGCGCTATGAGATAAGTACAACTCACTCATCATCAGAAAGTTTACAAGTATTCATACCACTATTTTCAAATAGTATTTTTAGGAAATATCTTAAATTATTGGTTAAGACTACCACTCGATCTGTTTGAAACTTTAAGATAGTTTATAACACATAAGAAAAAGTGTAAAAAAGAATGGAGTGTGATATTTTGAGGAGGGGGGAACTACATTTATTTTTAAAATCTTAGCATTTGTTACCTCAGCAAATGTTTTAAATTCTTGGTTAAGACCATCCCGACTCATGTACCTACGGAAAGACTGCGTGAAGGAGTTTCGTTGAGATATGCTTTTGTTAAGAATAGAGTGTGCTCCCTGGTGGTGGAATGTGGAACTAACATAACGCGATTTTGTTAAAATTAGGAAATCTAACAAGTCGATCTGTTTGAAACTTTAAAATATTTTATAACACATAAGATAAAGCGTAAAAAATAATGACGCGTGAAATTCCCGGGAGGGGGCGGGGGACGCTGGATTTTTATTTAAAAAGTTAGTGTTTCTGACCGCTTTAGATGCCTTTTTGAGGTAGTCCTGAGATATATGCTACTTATTTAATATAAAATTGTCTAAAGTTTAGTTACCACTATTTCCGAATAGTAATTTCAACAAGTATCTTAAATTCTTGCTGAAGATCGCCACCCCCTCGAATAACATATGTAGTGATAAGTTGTGTAAAGGAGTTCCGTTCAGATACGCTTTTGTTAAGAATAGAGTGCGCTCCCTGGTGATGGAATGTGGAACTAACATAACGCGATTTTGTTAAAATTAGGAAATCTAATAAGGCGCTCTATTTGAAAATTTAAGAAAGTTTATAACACATAAGAAAAAATTTATAAAAAATGGCGCGTGAAATTTCGGGTAGGAGGGGAGGGGCGCTAATTTCACTAATCTGGGAGCACGGCAGTGCGTCCGCCAAGTTCGCACAAGCCGTAAGCTACCTTTTCCTGAACCATTTCGGCATACTTTTCACCCCCTCATAACGTCGTTTTAGGGAGAGATATAGAAATTTTTCTTTTATACACATGTTCGTATGGTCAAACTGAACTAAGGTTCCACGATTTCATGTTTCTGTATTTAGTAGTTTTCGAAATATTGAATTCCGAAAAAGCGCTTTTTTGTCACTGACTCACTTCGCATCATCAAATAACTAAGGTACTTCTAAAAGTCGTAGAATCATGAAATTTCACAAGTAAGTCGGGTTTGTAGCACAATTAACCAGAAAAATCTGAAAACACAGAATTTCTGCCTCTAAACCCTTCATACAGGGGGTGTTCATTTGGCCGTAAACAGTTACTACGCTTTCAATTGTGCCAATGTTGGTCGCCAAAACTCGATTACAGAGCTTTAAAGGCGGTCACGTGATTTCAAGCAGAATAACATTTTATATATCTGCTTTTCCAAAGATGTTTGTTAAATAGAAAAAATGAATATACTTAAAAATTTTAATCAGTATAGGTTATTATATATTTACGATATTAAAACAATAAAAGATTTAACAAAATATAACCGCAATTCGGTACGTTTCTGATATAGTAGCCTTGGCGAAATACAGAAAATAGCCTTGACGAGAAAAGAAATTTGATAATAACGTATTTTCTGGCAACCTATTTACTGTGTCATATACACAAGCAATTTTTTCCATATGTATACAATTTATTTAATGTAAGGAACCCGCTTATTTATTTTTATATACGAACATAAATAATCTGTATATAACAAATCATATTTTATACATGTATAAATAAAATGTTTATTTGCATATAAATACATATAAATAACATAAAAGTTCATCAGGTTTGTTTCGGTAGTTGTTTATATCATTTGGCAACATATCTCAGTTTCTGAAGTCCGGATTGCGCCAAGATTTTTAAAAAATGCCAAGGTCCCTATAGTGGAAAAATATCCTAATTCCATATGAAAGTTTAAAAATCTGCTTTTAATTAAATGAAATGTGTAACTAATAAAGCTGTCTTTAACGATGTGCGACAGATGCGGTGTCCGAAGTTCGCTGCTAATGTTATTATATTGTATTATTAGCCTACTTACTGTTAATTTATTGTTAATTTTAAATCTGTAAAAGAAAGATTATAGTTATAGATCAGATATGTTGGTTGCCAAAACTCGATTACAGAAAATTAGCCTGAGTTATAAAGGTATTACATGATTTCAAGCTGAATGAAATTTTATATGCTTTTACAAAAATCTTAAGGCAAATCTTTCAGTTTATCTGTCCATATTTCTATCTTTTACTTCCTTAAAATAAATTTTATTAAAGACCGGGAGGCGTCTGCACAGATCATCACCTCATCGAGTTGACGGCTGAAATTTTAGGATTAGTTAAATATCGATTAGTGTATTGAAATGTAACTGGTCTGCGAAGTCATATCTTTCTGGAAACCACCTACAGACCCGATTTTACCTGTTAATTGGTGGATTTTCCATAGTGTTTTCCTTCACCCATTCCTCCATGTTTCCATACTTTTGGATGCAGGAAAATACAATAGTAAACCTATTAGTCACCCACTAAAATTAGGTCTTCAGGTGGTTTCTACCAAGATATGACTGGTCTGACTAACAGACCAGTTGCATTTAAATATGCTAATCTAGTTTTAACTAATCCTAATATTTCAGCTGTAAACTCGATGAGGTGATGGTGTGTGCAGACGCCTCTCGGTCTATTATAAATGTCGGAATTCTAATCTCAATAGCACTCTGGTCAATCTGGTAATTATCCCTACTATTTATGGAACACTATTCCTTTAAGTGCGTTTTAGTGATGTTAAAGAACTTTATACATATGCATATAATACGTAATACATTTGCATGTGTATAATAAATAATACATATGCATCATTATGACGTCAGAACAAACAAAACATTTTTTGTCGCCAAATTTGGGAACTGACATGATATATTACCAAATTTGGTGACACTTCGCTAAATGTCGCCAAGCTTGGCGAGTATTTGACGTTTGTGGCTATTTTTCAATGAGTTAATTATTAATGCGAGCCATCTATTTATATTTTTCCGCATATCATCTGAATAGTTAAATAAGATAACGTACGAATATTTCCAAAGTGCCAGTAGTTTCGTCACTGCTATTGTTAATATATTGTACTGTTATCATACATACTGTGACTATGTTGTTAATCTTTACTCTGCTGAAACTTCTGTATTATATAAATAGAATTTACGGAAACTATTAAAGCACCGAAACTGACAATTCTCCTTATGATTATTATAATTTTATAATATGTAACCTGTTAATCGATATGTACCGTTAGAAGGAATCTTCTATAATCCGGTTCTTCACATTTTAGTTTTCAGGTTTCGAATAAAATTAGCTAAAAACTTAAAACCATAGCAAATTGGCTAGTTCTTCAACACGATTAGATGAGAAGAATGATAGATTTTCAAATGGATCATAGCAGTGAGCCCGTAGACCTTCTAGTCTTCCGTAATCGAGTCTATGGACTTTACCCACGATTGGCAACAGCCACGCCTCTGCGGGTAGATACCCTCCGAAAAAGCCTGCTTATTGGACGAAGGGGGAGAAGTGTTAAAATGTTCTTCATGCCTATTGGTGTTTTTGTTCTGTTTACCCGCGGCTGACGTCACATGGGTAAAGTCCATTGAAAAGGTTAGCATGAAACAAAAAGATATTAGCATCAATGTGGTTTAATGAAAATGCAGATATTATCAAAGGATTTAATAAGAATCATTTCACTTGTACCCAATCGTATCAGTTAAAATACAATAATTGGCAGTAAGCCCAATTAGAAAATATTACTTAATACGATTAAAAATTTCCGCATTAGAGAACGAATCGTAACGAATCGATAAGGAAACATGCATAAGTGAGTTAAGAGATATTTGTCATGAAAGAATGAAATACATAACAACACAAAATATATGATGTGCTTCCATGATCGTAAAGAGTTCTTGATTTCTCTATCAAAAGCTTCCGACTTGGCGAAAGAATGGGAAAGTAAATTAATTTATGAATAACAGTAACATGATGCAACGTTTAACATGCAATTAATAGAGTATATACTGCTTGCTAGAGGCGGCTAGTACTTTAATATAAAAAGAAATAAAGTCTGAATTTGTAAAGCTCAATAAAATAAATTTAGGTATTTTTATGCTAGTCGGACGCAAGTGGCAAATCGCCAAATACTGTCCCCAACTCTATTGTTCATATTGCATTCATTTCATTTAAAAATATAAACTTTTCAGTCATCTCATTTAAAATAGATGCATTTCCCTCATTTTATTTAATAGAATATTTAACATAGAAATAAATAATTAAATAAATAACTAACAAATAATAACATAAACCAAAATATTTTATTTGAAAATCAAAGCATTGTTTCTAATTTACACATGTGAAAAATGAAAACTACTATTGGCGAAAAAACAAAATGCTAATTAGGAGATTTTCTCCCGGCTAACATAAAAGTACTGAAATTTAAGTTTTTTTATATTAATATAGCTTAGAAAAAAATTAGAAAAAACATACAAAAAGAAGTGATATCCCAGCAAAAAGTTTTCGGTAAAAAAAAAAAAAAGCGCCAAGTTCTCCTTAATGTTTCTGCCAGAAAAAGTAGTGATATCTGAAGTTCGCACAAGGGCACAAGTTAAAAGCCAAACATCCCAAATCTTTCATTGAAAATGGCTTCCTGCGACTTGGCCGTTATTGCCTTCGAGAGGGTTTTTCAAATTTTAAAGTATGTACAAATAAGCTACATGACAACTACATTTTTTGATTATTTTAGGCATTTTGTGCACAAAGTACAGAAATAAAATACACATTTAAAAAAAGCATTTAAACCACTTCAGTCTATTTAAATGCTTAGAAGTTAAATATAACAAAATACTTGTATTCAGAAGGTAATATCCCTAATTGCTAAAACATAATTAGTATCAGCTTTTAACAGTTTATAAATCGAATACCTCTTAATGTATGCAAACAAACTATAATAAATGTTCAAACGAAAAAAATCTCTTCCGTCAATGCACAAGATTTCAATATTATACAATATAATATAATGTAACATATTGTGAGATTTGAAGAAAGTAAATCTTGTTTTATTTCTTAATTTTTACGTTAATGACTTTAGCTTTAGACCGTACGAAATGTCAATTAAACCACATGTGGACTAAATGATCTGTTATCAAAACTATTGTTTGTTGAAATTGAATGGTATTTATCAGAAATCTTTTACTTATAATGTCTTTATATGAATTTGCCTCTTTGCATACTAATATTAATTTTAATATTTAAATAATTCATAAATGCGAAATTTCCATTCATTAATTTTGAAATGCTGTAGAAGGCATTAACGGCCAAGTCGCAGGAAGCCATTTTCAATGAAAGATTTGGGATGTTTGGCTTTTAACTTGTGCCCTTGTGCGAACTTCAGATATCACTACTTTTTCTGGCAGAAACATTAAGGAGAACTTGGCGCTTTTTTTTTTTTTTTACCGAAAACTTTTTGCTGGGATTGATTTATTTCTATCATATACTTATTTTAAAAGGCAGCCACGTGATGTTTCATTGCAGTATTCTTCTGGGCGGTGTCCGATTAAAAATACAGCATAAATGTTACTTATGCCAGATAAAAATGTCAGAAGTATTGATACCAATATTTTCGAATAGTAATTTCAACAAATATATTAAATTCTTGGTTAAGACCGCCCCCCCCCCGACCCATGTATCTACTGATAGGTTGTGTAAAGGAGTTTCGTTCAGATACACTTTTGTTAGAATAGAGTGCGCTCCCTGGTGATGGAATATGGGACTAACAGATCGCGATTACATTTAAAGTAGGAATTCCATCAAAGCAATCTCTTTGAAACTTTAAGATAATTTATAACAAGTAGTAAAAAATTATAAAAAAGAATGGCGCGTCACATTCCGGTTGTAGGCGGGGGAAGGGGCGCGAATAAAATTAGGCAGTATGACAGGGCGTTTTGTACTGTTTTGCGTGCGGTTTTTTGATGGCTTGATGAGAAAACTATTACTTGTTCGATATCAAAAAATTTTATAAGAGTTCATACCACTATTTTCGAATAGTAATTTAAGCAAATATCTTAAATTCTTGGTTAAGACCGCCACCCCCTCGACTTGCATATCTCCTGATAGGTTGTTTAACGGAGTTACGTTCAGATACAGTTTTGTTAAGAATAGAGTGCGCTCCCTCGTGGTGGAATGTGGAACTAATAGACCGCGATTTCATTTAAAATAGGAAATCTAACAAAGCGATCTGTTTGAAACTTTAAGATGGTTTATAACACATAAGAAAAAGTTTATAAAAATGGCGCGTGAAATTTCGGGCAGGTGGGGGGAAGGGGGGGGGGGCAAAATATTACTTTTTTTTACCTTTTTGTTTCATACAGTTTCAGGTGCATTTTTTTGACGGAGTCTTTAGATACATCCTACTTATTAAATATAAATATGTCAAAAGTTAAATTACCACTATTTCCGAATAGTAATTTCAACAAATATCTTAAATTCTTGCTGAAGACCGCCACAACCCCGAGTAACATACCTATTGATATTTTGTCTAAAGGAGTTCCGTTCAGATACGCTTTTGTTAAGAATAGAGAGAAAATGTAATTGATTCTCCACAGAACTCAATACAATAAAAATCTTATTGGCGTTTTAGATAGTTCAGTAAACAGCTCTAACGGCAAATGTATGTCTATAGTAATTTGATTCCGAATGTATATGTGGATGCATGCATGTATACAGGTACTGACTAATTGAGGGGCATGCAGGGCACCAGCAACAGGCCCTCCAATTTGAGGGGCTCCCTACGACCATAATCAGGAATTTTGTTAAAAGTGTGCCAAGTGATTAAAATGCCCAAAGAGAACCAAATTTCTGACATTTACAAAGTCACCACCCAAATCTATGATTTTCTGCCAACGTTTTGGTAGTTTTTCAAAGCCTTCGGCCCAGACATTTGGAAGCCGCGAGACCAAAAACAGATCAACCTCATTTCGGACGTCCTGTGCAGAATTAAAGATAGCACCAGAAAGATATAGCTGCAGGTGTGAAAAAAGGTAGAAATCCGAAGGTGCAATGTCTGGGCTATATGGTGGGTGTGGAGAGAGATCCCATTCGAGTCCATACAGAGTCCAGCCAATGAATGCAGATACATATGGTATAGCATTATCTTGATGAAATATTACCTTCTTTCGCTGGAACACATTTTGACGTTTTTGTCTTGATAGCAGCGTCAACACGGACTAGCATTTCGCTGTACACCTTACTGTCTATGGTTTTACCTTTTTCTAGATACTCTTTGTGGATAATACCACGGCAATCCCACCAGATACAAAGAATTATCATTTTGTTTGTCAAATTGCGCTTTGCGACGCTGCAGACGGGCTCACCGGGTGCAGACCAACCCCTTTTCGGCTTGTGTTGTTGAAGTAAATCCACTTTTCGTCACAAGTGACGATCCGGTCCAGAATATTGCTCTTGCGTTGATATTCGAGCAGATTAGTGCAGGCCTGAACACGTTTATCCTTATCTGCTTGAGTCAGCTCATGCGGCACCCACCGATTGAACTTGCACGTCAAGTTCATGCGATGCATAGCACGACTAATGGACATGGCACTAACGTCTAACTCCTTAGCTAGCTCTCGAGTGGTTGCATACCGATCTTCTTCCACAAGTTCTCGCAGGCGGCCTCGTCAACATCAGCAGGCCGACCAGAGCGCTCTGCTTCTTGTATGTCATAGTCATTGTTTTTTAACTTTCGGTACCAAACCTTCACAGTGTCATATGATACAACAGTAGTACCTAAAGCTGTACACATGATTCGGTGACATTCTGTAGCTAACTTTTTGCAACAGAACTGGAAGTAAATTATGGTTCTAATCTAGAAGCGTGATAGTTCCATTTCAGACACCTTGTCCTTAATGATAACGATATTTTTTTTTACAAATTTTACAACACAGTTTTATAAAGCAAGTCTCTTTCTTTCAAATGCCAATAATCGTTTGACAAAATATGAGCAAACACGTGAACACGAACTGTTTGCGAAGACGATATTAGCTGTGGCGGGAAACTTTCGTTACAACCTGATAGATTTTAAAGGCTCTCACCAGCCCTTATATCCCTATTTAATAAATACTAGTGTTTTTTATCATCTCTTAAATTTTTGATCTTCTTTCTTGTGACTCTCTGTATATAGATGTGAATGATACCTGCTCCGAAATTTATGAATACATACAATAACTATGAAGTCATTTCTGCATGATTCACGAAAAGTTTGTATGGCTAGGTAGAAGGGTTTGGATAGATTTAAGCCCCCCCCCCTCCACCCTACCCCGAATCCTGCTTACCATAGGTCCCTAGATAGTCTAAGTCTGGCCCAGCATTTATATATATTTTTTCACATCGACAGAGCTGTTGTAAAATTAGGATCTAAGTTACTATTTATTCTTTTATTACTATCCATTTGAACTATGAATAATCTGTAAAGTTGTCAGAAATTGGAGTGGATTCACTCCACATATTTCTTAAGTAGCTGTATTTAAAAATTCATTATATTATGTACCTTCTTAATTTCGCTAAGGAATTTGTATTTGCTTGTATTATAAACTAACATTTTAGTGACAAAAACAGAGCATTTTCTTGTATGTAGTCTTTCTTGAATTTTTAATGACATTGGTTATAGCGTACGTATTTAATTGTATTCCGACAAATAGGATATAAGGAGGAGTCACTGCATTATTTAATCCGTGTTTTGAAATTCGTGTGTAAATTGAAATCTGACAAAATCTGAAAGTAGCGAAGTAGTGGCTACTTTTGAAAAGCAGTTTGTAGTCTCTACTTTTTATAACTTCTCGTTGTAGTTAAATAAATTTTCAATATTGTAGTTGTAGTTCGCTACAATAAAAAATGTCATTTTTCTAACCCTTGTAGTATATAACATTGAAACTTATTTCTTTTTCCTTTTTCTATTTACAAGAAGTAACTGTTGACGTAAGATATTACTGATTAGGTTTTGGTGAAAATCGCACAACATGTGGCGCTGCAATGCTGAATTTTTCTCGATTTTCGGGAAAGGTAAACCTCAAAAACTAGTGCAAGCAATTTAATTCAACTTAATTTCTTGTTACATTTTCACGCAAATAGATTACTTATTATCTTTGGGTGTATATTGAATAACAGGTCTTGATTTTATATTCTTTGGTTTGGAAATTTTTGTTGCAGACATCTAAGAAGGTGGGTTTCGAAATTCAATGATTTGTTTGAAATAATGCGACACATATATCTCTTTGATAAACGCACCCAGTTCAACGAACCTATATACCTTTACAATCCACATGATGGCATAGATTGTCATTTAATTTTGGCACTGCGATAGCCAACTTTGAATTATTAGCATGCATGAGATAGAAAAAAACTTTAGGATTATCATATCCGACTGGTTTAAATGTGTAAACGATGTTTTAAAATATTGATATTCTATATAAAATTAAATAAAAGCTGATGAAAAAAGTATATAATTTACAAATGTGTGCTTTAAATCACATTTAACTCATGCGTGCAATATTCACATGTTGCTACAATACTTTGGGGAACAATTTTAAAAGTTATCAGAAACAGATCCCAACTAAAATCAATATTTAATGCGTTAAATCACATAGAAAAAAGCGTCATTCATATATTGCTTTAATTTACATCTTTTGATACTTGATTTCTAAATTAGTAAATCTATTGTATCTAAACTATCAAAACATTATTTTAAACGTTCAACCATGCATATAATTCATAATTATAAATGTTTTCCATTTCTAAATTAAATATACCAATTACTTATCGTATTGCGCATGACCTTCAGCCAGTTTTAAGCATAGAAATCAAGTGAAAGTAGTGTTAACTTCCAGGGCAAAGTGAACAAAAGAAATTTCTTTTGATTATCAAAGGAAAACCTTTTACCTCAATTAGATAATTAAGTGAACAGAATCTTTTCCACTTACAATATTCGCATTTTCATTCGTCTTCTATGTTTCTGCATCTCGCGATTCATTTTCACCGAGCGAGTCATTTTTCTTTAAATCATCCCATATAAAAGAATGTATAGAGTATTCTGAATAAGCCGCTAGTTGCTTTATTTATCAGCATACATGCATAACACTATTTATCAAAGGATTTAACTGTAAATATTTCAAAGTAAAAATTATTTTATTTAACAAATTAACAATCGAAGTTGTAAATATATAATGATGCAACTAAAGTCTCTTAACTCTTATACGGATGCTTAAGAGTAAATGAAAATAATTATCGATTTATTATTTCCATGCAAATGAAATTTATAATTGGTTATAAAGCGATTTCCAAGCTCAAAAGAATTCCTTTTTATGTATAAAAAATGAAGGAACATTATTTTTTGGTAGAGATATTTAAATAGGTATATAAATTAAGAGTTTCATGATACTAAGGTACGTCTATTTAGGAGGCTATTCACATTTTGATTACAGGATCGGGATGTATGCCAGCCCAACGACTATTTTTACATTTGATTCGTACTGGTTTTTTTAATAATAAAGTTTTACATATACGTCAGTCCTGCCTCATAATGAAATATTTAATAGAAAGGTTGGTTGGTTGGTTGTATGAGTTATTATTGGGCGAAATCCCTTAAGGGATATACTGCGCCAAGTTAATAAAAGGAAGCTCCAGTGACACTCCCATGATGGTGCTGAAATACTTATTTCAAGTCAATCTTGAGGTAATTATGACATCCAATTACATATCAATATAAGACAAAGGGATATTAATGTTATTTATTGTTATTCTGTTGGGATAAGGACGTTTTCGTAAAAAAAATATATATATATATAGAAAGGAGCTGTTTTATTATCTTTTACCTTGACACGTCACATGTGAACCAGTTTGAGAATGTTTCGAAGTGTGTTTGTATATATTTGTATAGTGTGTATAGGCGGAGTGCATATGAGTATATACATACACATGCCGCACGCATAAAGTATAGGATGAGTATAGAATGGCTTCGATGCCGTATATTCCCGCGACCGCCATCTTAGAAGTTTTGAGATTTCTTGGCGATTTTTTGTTGACGATCTTTATCGATATGACAAATCCGTTAAGGTTATTTTCGTGAAGCCTAACATGCGCTGATATCGCTGCTTGGCGACATTTACTACTTGGCGGAAAAGGGATTTTCACACCAAGTCAAACAACAAGATGACGGCCGCGGGAATATATGACATCTGTTCCAAATGATCATGATCTTTGCCCTAAAAAATCCTATTTAATTAAGAAGATAGCTGATAGATTTGTTCTTTAGCAGACTCGAAAAGCGCAAAGGCAAATGTATGAATACACTAAACGTATAAATTTAGCAGGAAATTTAAGTCGAATTATATTATATATACTGCACTTGTAACAAACGTTTTCGGATGTCTTTGTGACCTCTAAAAATATGGCAGTAGCTGAAATCTTCATGTTCCATTTATGACTCAGAAACTCGCTGATTATATCCTGTTTGGGATATATTCGTACTTCTTAACAACTTCCTTCTATATATATAAAAAAAGTAACGCTTTGGAAGTGGACCAATGAAAATCTGCGTAGATACCGCAAAACGCACCTGATTGGTCAGAACTTTTTGACTCTATAAGGGGGTTACCAAGGAAGGGGAGACACCCGGTTTTGTCACCATCTTGGTGCTATTTCCAGTATTTCTCCAAATTTCCATACGCTCCAACTGAAATGCAACAGGATTTATTTGCTTACAAAAAATCAACAAATTGAGACATTTCAGTGCAACAAAACCAATTTTAGCTTATGAATAGAGCATAATTGAACTATTTACATTATTTTTAAGCGGAAACAATAATCTGGGGTTGGCTAGAAAATAGGGATTGCCTCGCGATACCGAATGGAATCGCGAAGCAATTACGCGGAGGGGGGAGGGAGAGCGAGCAGGGGGGCGGAGCCTCCTAGTTCTCTAAAAAAAATTAAAGCCGGCAACTGTAACCATCGTTTTCAGTCATTCTTTTTTAAAATAAAATATAGTTCTTTCACATTGACAGTACTTTCACCATACAAATCCACTATTGCAATATTAAATTAAGCAGTTGCAGTAAAGCAAAGAAAATTAACTGAAATTATTATAATATCAAAAGAAAAGACACATATTCTGCTAAATAACACAATTTCTATAAATATGTATATTTATATTTATTTCATTTACAAAATGTCTAATTAAACATACAAGAAAATTTGTTATTTTTTAAAGGTTCCTGTTTCACTTCGATGGATGTCGTCCTATCGCTATCTCTAACCGTGACAGAACAAAGGCACCCACGAATTAAACCGAATCTTAACCTTATTTGATCCCACTAGATATGTTAGAGAAAAAAGATAAAAAGCATTAACTAATATTCATTTTTAACATGTTGATACTAAGTTTTTACATAATATACCCGTTTTATAAACATTTGACGACTAATAAAGACATTTTAGAAATGGAAATAAAACACTAACATTTCATTACAGTTTGTAGTTGAAAAGTTTTAATCGAGAATTTATAGCATCCTAAAAACCGATGTTTTGGTTTGAAAAACTTATTTAGGCAATGTAAATACTAGTCGGAAAACTCTCCTATAATCAGTGGTGGCAAAGACACTTTGTTTTTATATCTTGAAAATACATTGATTTTTGATGTTTCTAAAGATAAAAAAAAGTTTTTCGGAATCCTGGTTAACATAGAAGTGGGGATTGCGGATTTCCGTTCAGGGTTAAATTACGTTTTCGTAAATAAAAAATCGTGTTTCTTTTTTTAAAACGTACTACGGAAGTATATAATAATATTTTACTTTTCTTTGCATTACATAATAGAACAGATAAACAAAAATAAATTTATGTATCGTAAAAACTGTTAAATATAAAAATTAAAATGAGTAAAAGAAAAATTTATAAAGTTTTAATAAGTAAAAATTAAGACCATGATTCGTCTAACTGATAAATTTAATAATATTCTTAATAATAACTAAAGTTGTTAGTACAGATATTACTATTTATGTTATATTAGTGAAAAATGAAATTGGTTGTATTTTGTTTAAATTTATTTTCTGTTTTTTTTTTGTTTGTTTTTTTAATAAAATCTACTTCTTGACGCAACTACACGACATTTATAAAACAATAAATTTATTTTGAATTTTTTACACAATTTAATTTTTATATTAGTTTTTGATTATAGGACTAATAAGATAATTACTAACAGATTAGACGCACAATGGGCTTCTCATTTTGTAGGTAAAAACTGTCATAATTCAAATGAGAATATACTTAAATACAAAATATGATAGAAACATGTGATTTTACAGAAAAGCAGCACAAATGTAAAAATTTTAAAATAACGTAAAACAATTTTAAAATAAGTTAAGTTTGTGCAGTTTATGATAAGACTGGCTTTTTTTTTAACACAAATCTTTTTCAATCTTCAATTTTTGAAATATTATTAACATGTTGATAAAAAAGAAAGTTTTTCCTGCAATTTAACCCACTACCCGCTGGCTTTGCATTGACGCAACAGTAAAATTAAATGCCCATGCTTAAATTTATTGTCTATTTACCACTATTTTTGAATTAAAAAATTTGTCTTATTTAATAACAGAAACTTCGATCATTAAATAAAGCGAAGATTCCCTTTCAAAATTTATGGTGGCAAATGTTTTTCTGTGGAAATGTTTTTATTCCATCTTTGGAAGAAAAACATGTAAATTAAATCATCTCGAATTTCCGAACGTTTTATAGAATAACATCATGGACTCCGATAAACTTCTGATACAAATAATTCAAATGCATTCGAACGCTCGATCTCCACAGGAGACGTTACATCTGAGCCACTAATAACTGACGACAACACCGCAATATTAGATCTTATATGATTAATTAAAGTTGTAATTTTCCTTTCTTCTATCTTTAGAAGAAAAAAGTATGGGATCCGCGAAAAATTTCGACTTTCGGTTTTCGACAGAATTACACGTTTCAGCGGTCAGAGATTGCAAAAAAACATTCTGTCGGGCTGTTTGTATGTATGTGAAACAAATTTTGTGGGCGCAAGAACTAATGCACAAAATTTAATAAAAATTTATATTCAGTTAGTCCCTGATATAAATATGGTGCAGATTAGTTTCGGTGTAAATCGCTCAACAGGTGGCGCTGCAATGCAGCATTTTTCACGATTTCCGAAATAGCTCAATCTCCAGAACTAATGCACGGATTTTAATCAAACTTCAGATTCAGTTAGTCCTGGACATGAATTGACATTTTATACATTTGGGTGTAAATCGCTCAACAGGTGGCGCTGCTATGCTGCATTTTCTGCGATTTCCACAATAGCTCTATCTAAATAACCAATGCTTGGATTTTCAATAAACTTCAGACTCAGGTGTACCTTGATATGAATTAGTGCTGTTTATGTTTTGGTGCAAATCGCTCAATAGGCAGAGCTGCTATGCTGCATTTTTCAGAAATCCCACTATCGCTCTATCTCAATAACTAAAGTACGAATTTTTATCAAACTTCAGATTTAGGTATACCTTGATATTAATTAGTGCTGTTTATATTTAGGTGTAAATCGCTCAACAGGTGGCGCTGCTATGCTACATTTTTTTCAGAATTTCCGCTATAGCTCTATCTCAAGAACTAATGCACGAATTTTCATTAAACTTCAAATTGAGATATACTTTGATATGAATTGCTGCTAAATTTCTGTAATTTCTTGTACTATTTAAATGATTTAATTGACGTGATTTAAATAGAAGAAAGTTTGATGATGACCACGACATGCCAGTTTCAATCTAGGGTAAAAGTACCCACTTCAGGATTCAAACCAGGATTCAAGTGGCTAAAGCTGCGAATGCTCTGCCAACTGAGCTAACCTAAACAAATGTGGCAGACACATCAGTCAATCAGAAGCCTTAATGAATATGACATCTGGTCTGATATATGAATCAGCTAAACACTGATTAAATCACAAGTAATGGAAACTCCAAGAAATATTGGATACGGAATTATATATGAATCGAAAGTACTAGAACTCCAGTAAACGCTTGATACGTAATGAAACATAATTATTTAAAGTTGTAATTTTTGAAGTCTGTGTGAAAAAATGCCCAACCAGCTTCAGCCAAAAGGTCACTGATTCGAATCCTGGCCTGGACACTTCACGTATCCAGCATTTACTGCTGTTCTATTACTTGCGATTTCTGAATATATAAATACTTATCCAACGTTTCTTGGAGTTTCCATTACCTGTGTTTTATTCGGTGTAGCTGATTCACCTATCAGAGCAGATGTCATAATCATTAATGTGGAATATGTGTCTGCCAGATTTGTCCAGATAATCTGAGTTGGCAGAGCATTTACAGCTTCAGTCAGACGTCGCTGGTTCGAATCCTGCATGCGCACTTTTTCACACAGCTTGAAAAAATTGCAATTTTAATTAATCACGTTTAATCAACTATCCAGCGTTTACTGGCACTCAAATAGCTGCGAGCTATGCATATTATCACGTATACTTTGACATGTTTACTCGGTAATTTATTTCATCTAATCTTTCACAAACGTGTTTAAAGATTGTTAAAATATATAATCTGCCGGTCGATTTGTACGAAACTTGAGACTTTGATCTACAACTTTCAAGTTAACTCACACGCACATACCTCCTGAATGCAATAATTTACTTATACTATGTGTTCAAAAAACAAAATTCACGAAGGTTCACATTACTCTGTGAATGAAAGGAAAATTTTAATCTTTTGAAACTTTTTGTAAAATTAGTAATTACAAATTGAAAGGAAACTTCAGCTTTATTATTTAAGTATTTTTATTTTCACTTATGGATATAATAACCCGAAAATGAAGAAAAGTAATACTGCGTCAAAAATATTTTCTTTTGTGACAGATGAATCTTCCATAATGCTGACAGCTAATTACGGAACAAACCCTTTTTGTATAAGTTTGACAGTTATATTTTGTGTTGACATATGCTTTGAGAGATTTGGCATTTATTAATTAAACTAAGAGCTTTTTATAAAAAGGAATGCAGCCCATTTCAACATATTTTTACAGAAATATAGTATCTTTATAAAATAAAATTATTTTGGGAATTTGTTTTATAAAAGTTATAATGTAATGCTCTAATTATCTTAACAGTATTTTAAGTATAACATGAATACACATTTATAGGTATTATTTTGGAATTTCAGTTGACATTAGTGTTACATTTCTTCCGATAACAATACTAGAAACTCATTGACAATTTTTTTTTAATCTTTTTATCAGTGATACTTAGCAGTAAACAATTGATTTATCTACACTGATTTAAATAAATTCCAAAATCATTACAAAAGTTGGCAAATTTTCTTAATAAATGTGAGTTCAAAAGAGCAAATAATTTAGGAAAATATATTAAAGCAATTATACAGGGTGTATCTGAAATACTTTAACAAACTTAAGGGAGTGATAGTACTCATCAAGACGAACAAAAAATGAAATAAAACATGGGGTCGCAAATGACGTTTAATGTGTGAAAATTGCAAAACTATTAAAAATATCGAAATCTCGCATGCTGCTTTTCTGCAGAACTGGCTAGTAGCACGAAGCTGGTTTTCCTTTCACTTTGTTCATATCCGTTCAGAAATAGATAACAAAAACTTGAAAGAAAGTCAAAATAATTTATGAGCAGGAATCCACATATGCAAATTTGAGCGTGTATGCCAGTAGTTCCTCAGTAAATGTACTCTGTGTATTAATGTCCGCGGTCGACACATTGAACAATTGTTGCAAAATATTTGTTTTGTCTGGACATCACGAGCTGCGTTGTCCCTATTTTGTCCAACAAATAATTTTCTGGTGTGCTTCTTTCTTGTATCAGTTTGTCCATTTCCAGACATATTTTCTCGATTTTCATCCTTTAAACGTCATTTGCGACCCTATGTTCCATTGCATTTTTTGTTCGTCTTATGAATACTATCATCCATCTAAGTTTGTTGAAGCATTTCAAATACACTCTATTTAGTTCCGAAAATATCATAATGTCTCAATAAAGGCTCCAAAACACTTAAAATTGCACAAAACAGGTGAAACTTTTGATAATTTATGAAGAATTGAAATAAAATATATTTTTTCATTTAAATGCTAAAGAGCTTAAAAAATTATCCTCTTTAAAATGCATAATGAGAAGTCTTCTAACATGCAATGAAAATGTGTGTAGCTTTGATTGGATATATTCAATGAAAGAGTTACGTCTGATGTTTATCGCCACTTAACTCTATCAGTGCCATTAGGGGTAGGCATGTTAATAACAGACAGTAAAATAATCCCCTCTAAATGTAAAATATTTATAATATAAAAAGTATTCTAAATTAAAGTTCTTACTTCCAAATTATCGTTCTTTATCCAATAAAAATATATCAGGTATTTTATGCAAAAGTTTTACTTTTGCAAAATACCTCCACTTAAAGCTACTAGTAATTTTAACAGAAAAGGTTTATTGTGTAAAAAGGGTTAACATTTCAGAAATAACTGGTGTGCGAATTATTGTTTAAAAAAGTGGCAATTTATATTCTACTTTGTAAATTAATAAAACCATTTTGATACATATTATCAGTAATAAACTTTTTTAACACGATGATACATATTATTTAGGTAAAAAGAGAAAGGATAATTGTATTTCCTCTTAAATATATATCTCTGAAAACGTTGATTTAGTCTCTTACTTTTGTCCATGTCTAATTTAGAAACAGTTAATCTAAAGAAACAAATGGATCCCTCCCCTTGGTATTTATTTTATTATAGAGAAGGATTTCTTTCGGGTGCAAAACAGATGTCATTTGGAGAAGCAGTTTAAAAATTATGCAGATATAAAATTTGAAACTCTAAATGTAAAATTATTTTTTAATAATTTTAAAACAAACAACAATACAGGTAGTTTTTGCAGTATAACAAAAACATTATTTAGTGTAATGAACAGCAATTTTGGAGTACAATGTTTCCCATAAACAAGCCAGATTGGATTGGTCTCGGAAATACATTTCGTAGGGAGACAGGTGGCTCATCGTATTATCAGCGACGAAAAGAAATAGAATATGGATGGTCTTGAAGTCTGGAATTGTTACTAACATGACCTCAAGAAACAGCGATGTACTTTCTTCATAGACGACTGATAGTAAGCCGTTGATGGTTTTGTAGGTGATTGGCTTTATTGGCCAAACCTGTCTGACGTTTCTCCATGGATTAAAAAAAAAAAAAAAAAAAAAAAAAAAAAAAAAAAAAAAAAAAAAAAAACTTATCACAAGAAACAAAGTATCAAGAAATGCCACTTCCATTTGGGGACAGCTTAGGAGGTCCGGAGTAGATATTTCAGCACGACAATGCTTCAATCAATAATTCACATATCGCTAGAGAGTGCTTTCCCAAGCGTAATGTTTAGGTTTCAGTTGGACCAAATTTAAGCCCTGTCTTAAAACCAATTGAGAACAATTGTGGTATCGTAACCCGTGAAATATACAAGAACGGTGAGTACTATGACTCTAAAAAAGAACTAAACGTGACCATTGAAAAAAGCCTTCTGAAATCAATAATATTTCAAAAAAAGCATTTGACTGAATGAAAAAACTATTATTTGAAGTTCTTCGAAATTAGGGAAGTACTATTAATAAATAGAAACATGTAAAAGTGTTAAATGATGTACTTTTTTCTTTGTGCATAAACATCTGAGGCACTGATTGTGTTAAAGAATTTTATAATTTTTTAACGTCAAATATATGATAAAGTACCCATTTATTCATTTTAATACGATTTATTTGAATAATTGTATAGAATACAATATAAAAATAGTATGTTTTCGTTGAATGTTGCATATGTTATTTAATAAATTATATTTTCTTGTATTGCCCAAACTTTTGAGAGATTCTGTATTTTGAATATTATTATTAGTGTTTCCCGGTATTAACAAGGAGTCTTTGCCTTTTAAATGACAAACATGCTTTAATATGTGAACAACCCCTTTTAAAGCAATTGCCGTAGCTAAAAGCTATATTTTATTTATATACTTTTTGTAATTTAAAGTAAGTTTCTCTCGTCAGCGGTTTAAGAAATAATCGCCGTAACCTATATTTAAAATCACCCAATAAATGCTAAATAAAGAATTATTTACTGGTGCAAATAAAATGCATTCACTACAGATTTCTTAAAATCACAAAAGAAGATAAATTAAGAAGATTTATGTTGAGCATCAAATAATCTAACAAAGATTACCGTAAGTGTGATTAAGTTATCTTCAATTTTAAAAAAACTGGTTTTCCTAATATGTTGAATCCAGCTTTAACGTGAATTCAGAATGTCAATCCTTTTAGCATAAAATGACAATAAAGGAGCTTTGTTAGGTAAAGATAAATTACTGTTGCTTTTCATTATAAATCCTATTTAGCTTGAAATGCTTCAATACTAAAATTATTTATTTTTTTATTTAAAACAACTTAAACCTGTGGGTTGAAAATTTCCTTTTTATCAGAGATGCATTTTTCCTTTATAAATTTACAATTTATATCAAAGTGTTCTTCATTTTGATTAAAGAAAAAACCTGATTTAATTTTATTCTTTAAAAAGGAAACTTTTGTACCGATATGCAGGAAAAAAATCCATGAAATAAATATAAATATTTCTATTCTTTAAATAATACCGCTGTCTACCATTTTATGCGATTAATGAGTTCAGAGAGATAATCGCATAACACGAGAACGCGTAAATCGAATACATCTTAACATGCCTACATAACAATATGCGTGATTTGAAGGAATAAAAATGATTGTAATATCAACTTTTTAATGAAACACTATTTTATTAATTGAAAAATTAAAGCAAAATGCAACAAGTCCGTCAAAAACACATTATTTTTCAATTACTCATGTCCGTTGTGTGGGTTCGAAGAAGTCGCGTTATAGTGAAAACGTGTACAACGAGAAAGCTAATATATGAATATAAAATAATAACATTACTTATTGAAAATATAAATGCAGATTATTAACACAAAAAATCCTAGTAGCTGCAGTGAGAACTCACATCTCACTATAAAGTTTTAAAGAGCATGTAACATAGCGGTCATTCCATACAAAATGAGCAAATCAGCTGTGGCAGACATGCCACAGATTTTAATGAAAATCCTTATATAAGTAGATCATATCTATTTATGAGTAAATGTAAAAAAAAAAATAGATTTCAGGATTGTTTATTTAAGTATTAAAATTTGCGTTAAAAGTGGATGCAAAATCGAGATTTTGTCATCATGCTAAAAACTTCAATTTTAATTATTAGCCTTAGGAATGGAAAGACTATATTAAAAATTATTTATAATTAGGAATGATTAATAAGCAGCATATTGGCGTAAGTTAGTAATTGTATTTTTATTCCGTAATTTGAAAAAAAAAATATATTTTTGATAATTTTTGAGGGAAAATTTCAATATTTCTATTATTTATTTAAACATGAAGGACAGCTCTGACAAGGTTAAAACAACTTGACGTTATAGATAAAAGTATATATTTTAAATATCGGAACTTTCATTCTTGCCTTTCTATTCCTTAATGAGAAAAAAATAAATAGTAAAAAATATTAAGGGTGAAATGCAATATTTCTATCATTTCTTTTTCATTCAAGAAAATCTTTATTGAACTTTTAAATTATTTGATATTATAGATAAAAGTGTATATTTTAAATATAGAAACTTATATTCTTACTTTCAGCTTATTTTTGACTATTAATATATTTATCTTAAGCTACAGTAAAAAAAAAAAAAATGGTTGAACAAAAAATTATATATTTATCCTTTTAATCCATAGATGGCAGCCCTACATTTTTTTTTCCCTTTGAAATCGTGCAATATTGTAAAAAAACGCGAGCGGACTCAAAGTGGAAAGCTCTTGGAATGCAACAAATATTACTTTTTTAACCCAATTTTGTGACGTTAGGAATCAAATGGCAATCTTGAAATTTTTTCAGCATATGATGGACTTATTGATCTTTATGTCTGTGCAATAACTGTAATGTCTGACCTTTCCTTCATTATTTTTTTTGGCCTATCAATATAAGGAAAAATTACGATTTTGTCATTTTTTTTAAAGTTTCTAATTTTTTTTAAAGGTGAAGGAAATATATGGCAACTTAAAAACTTTAGCAATTCGATCTTAATATGTAACACTACATCAAGCATCAATGTCATAGACGTTTTTGAATTCCTTTAACGTTTATAACGTTTTATATTTTCTCAAAATTGACAAATTTTCAATTTTTACAACAAATTTTAGATAAATCATGGCGTTACCAAATTATTCTTACTAAATAAATATGAAGATAATTTTCCAGAGATTACAATATTATTAAAAGATTTAATTTAGGTTAAATAGTTTTTAGGATACAGAACTTCAAACCTGCAACTTTGAACGATTGTACACATGCCATTCTATGTCACAAGTTTTTTAAATGTCTAGAACTTCCGATTTTTTTTTTTGACTAAATATTTTGCAATGCTCTATTTGAATATGAATTGAATCTATGTATCAAATTTTATTAAAATCGATTTCTATGCAGCCGCGACTTTTTTTAAATTTTTGCTCATTTTGTGTGGAATGAGCCATAATGTAAAACAGATTTGTAATACTTTTATTATTTTTTTTATTTAAAATAATTTGCATAATGTTATAAAACCTTTCCAAAACGTTATTTCTTAATGTAATTAGACAAAATAAAAGAAGCGTGTGAACATAATGTTATATTTCTTTTTTAATGTACTGTGAATTAAGATTTTAAATCCATAAAGAGGGTATAAACTTTCAATAATACATCAATACTACTAAAAACGTTTAAGGTTGCGTAAGTATTGTAATTCATTCTCTTACAAGAAGGCGGGATATCGGGAGGTTACAGGCTAATAATAAGCTTGACGCAGTAGCGGTCATTCGATGGCCTGCTTGCTTTTCGGTGTCTTTAATTTGTGTAATTTTCCTTTTAAATTTGTCCGGATTTCAATTTTTGATTTTTTTTTCAACCTGTCTTCCGCTAGCGTCTCTTATACTCGGGACGTGGCTGGGGACCTATGAACCTGACTTCCGCAAAAGAGTCAGAAAAAGAGAAGAAAAGATTAAAGGACCGCGGACGGAAAAAAGCCTCTTGCCGTCTCTTTAGTCGCTGTCCTTTAAGCTTTTGTTCTCTTATTCCGACTCTTTTGCGGAAGTCAGGTTCTTAGGTCCCCAGCCACGTCCCGAGTATAAGAAACACTAGCAGAAGCCATGTTGAAAAAAATCTAAAACGGACAAATTTAAAAGGTAAATTACGCAAATTAAAGACACCGAAAAGTGGGAATGGACGGCTTGGGGCGCTGAAGCTACCGAAAGACCGCTGCTACTTCTAACTTATTATTATGTGCACAAGCGCTAGAAATACGTTTGCGTATTTCTTTTGGAGCGCAGATCCCGTCCGAGCCCCGAAACATTTGATTGATCAGAAACAGTTATCGGGATTACGCAATGGTAACATTTTATTAACACATTTTTAAATATTAAGCACTTCATCGTTTCCCCCGAGATTAGTCTGGGGTAAAAGCACTGTTTCCCCGTACCTGTCGCCGGTGAAGTGGTTAACTTTCTCTTTTTAACACTTTCCAACAAAGTTGAAAAGTGTTTATGATTTCGGTTTGTCTGTCCGTCTGTCCGCGCTTAAACTCTCGTAAATATAGTCAGATCGTTCTGAAATTTTTGGATGTTAGTGACCTCCACCATAGCACGATCCCTATTTCAAATAAAGTTTCTAGCATGTTTAGTTCATTTACAGGGACAGTCAAAAGTTTTCTGTTACATTACGGCTTAATGGAAATAATCGTTTAAAATGGTTTTGAATGATGTTACATGCTTTCAAACATAATAAAATTCATATGCATTTATCAAGTGCACTAAAATATACATTCTGTAGAATATACGAGGCAAAGAATAGTTATTATTCATTTACAGGGCCACACAAAAGAAATCCGTTCATAATGGTATGGGGGAAATTATTTGCGGTGTGTATGAAAGGATTTCGGATACTATATTGTAACCGAATTACTGCGATTTCTGGAGTTCCTTTACCTGAGATTTATTCTGTTGAGCTGAACCAGGTTTCAGACCAGATGCTGTAATCACCAAGGTTAGCTGGGTGAAAAAGTTCGACCAGAATCGTCCGGGATAGCTCAGATGGCAGAGCACTGGCGGCTTCAGCCAGTTCGAATCCTGGTCCGGACATTTTTCGCCCAGTTGGAAATTTACATCTAATATGATTTGTTTACCAATTAGAATAATTGTGTTAATATTAATCTAGTCGAATTACTGTATATTAGTAATGATTGCTCGAAATGCATTTTAAATTATGATATGCGCTTTTTTAGGGTTTCGTTCATCTGACGAAACCCTATTCGTCTCGCTCCTTTGTCTGTCTGTCTGTCCGTCACAGAGCCCTTTCTCAGAAACTATACATGTTGGAGCCTTGAAATTTTGCATACTTATAGCTGAACACCACACATCATACGACAAATCATAAAATTTTGAAAAAGTCGTACATTTAACCCTTTGGGCTCCCACATGTGTATTTTAAACAATTCTTTCTAAGTGAGCCCTTAATTAGGTTGGAGGCGTGAAAATTTACATACTTATAGCTGAATACCTCGCATCAAATGACAAATCATAAAATTTTGAAAAAGTCGTACATTTAACCCTCTGGGCTTGTTTAAAATACATGTGTATTTTAAACAATTCTTTCTAAGTGAGCCCTAATTAGGTTGCAGGCGTGAAATTTTGCATACTTATAGCTGAACACCTCACATCAAATGACAAACCATAAAAGTTTGAAAAAGTCGTACATTTAAACCATTGGGCTCCCACATGTGTATTTTAAACAATTCTTTCTAAGTGAGTCCCTAATTAGGTTGGAGGCGTGAAATTTTCCATACTCATAGCTGGACACCACATATCATACAACAAATCAAAAAATTCGTACCTTTAACCCTTTAGGCTACCACAGGCGTATTTTAAGCAATTCTTTCTAACTGAGCCCCTTATTAAACTGGAGATTTGAAATTTCGCATACTTATAGCAGAACACTTGAGGCCAGGTGACAAATCATAAAATCTTGAAAAAATCTTACGTTTAGCCCTTTGAGCTACCATATATGTATTTTAAGCAATTCTTTCTAAGAGAGGCCCTAATTAAGTTGGAGACATGGATTTTTGCATACATATAGCTGAATACTTCAGACCACACGCCAAATCATAAAATTCTCAAAAAGTCTTATATTATTTACTCCTCGGGGATCTAACTTGTGTATTTTAAGCAATTTTTCTAACCTCCGCCCTTTTCACCCGGGGAGCACTTTTCCAACTTTTTCCGACACCCTTTTGACCATTCTTTCATATTATGCGTCATAGCCATACATATTTTAGTTCCACTTTTTACCGCCAGGTGCGACTACTTATCTCGGGTGCTATCGGCCCAATCCCCTCGACTAATATATGTACGGATAGTACATAAAACGGAGTTTTGTTTAGATAGACGTTTGTTTAGAATAGAGTGCGCCCCTGGTTGCGAAATGTGGAACTAACAGATTTTTCAAAGGGATAAAGTGATTTGAAAGGAATATTAAACGAAATCCTTTGTGCGATCTTTGATCACACTTACCTACTTGTTCACTATATTTATGCATACTGTAAAGTGCGTATAAATGCTATAGTTCATATACAAAGCTACTGAAATGAATTCGTAAATGTTACTGAGTATGAGCATAAATTGCTTAAGTGTGGGTTTTAAAGGAGTTATGCATTTTTACGCTGAACTGAATTTTGTGTACTAAGAAATATTTGTAGAATATAGATAAAATGATATACAGGGCCACTCAAAAAGTTGGATACATGGCCGTCTATGGGTGATAATTTCTGGAAATGTAATTTGAGTAGTTTTAAGCGTGTTTTAGTTTGAATTAAATTTTAGCTAAATAGTGGCATGTAATAAAGGTACTAGATAAATTACAGGGCTGTACAAAAGTATTCAAGTATGTTTCCATCTAGTATAAATTGCTGAAAGATGAATTTCAACCTGTTATGCATTTTCTTGATAAATTAAATTTTCCAATTATATAGTATATATATCAACTTACAGATCGAATACAGGTCTGTTCAAAAGAATTGGAATACATATTTGGCTATGGGCGGTAACTACTGAAATTAGATTTTTAAATGTTTAATTAGTTATCTTATTTACCTTATTTCTCTAAGTAACGAAGTTTCGTTAAAGCTTTCAGGGAGTGTTGGAAAGTGTTTCATAATCTATGCTGTACGCATGATTTTTTCTTACTTGTTTAAATATATTTTTGCATGAAAATTACATTATCCTGAGAACACAGTGTTGTGAAATTTTGCATTCAAACATATAAGAAGAAAAACTTATTATCAAATATCTTTCCCTTTCAGGATTTATCCCTGATTCCACAGGCATTCAGTCTTAAGAAAAAGAATCTTACTGACACATTTTTTAACTCAGTATTATATGTAAATGATCGAAATTTCAAAATTTTTAAGAACAGAACAGTTCATTAATATTTTCCTATAACATAGGTATTTGAATCATAATAGTTCCCCACGACAACGTTTTGCGGCTTTTATTTTCCTGAATTCAATTTTATTTTTTCTCCTTCTTTCTTCCTTTTATGAATTATGATCTGTTTAATTTGCCAGATTCCTTCAAAGATTCTAATCCTGTTAAATTCATTAACATTTAAGGTTTATTTAAGGATATTATAATGGGGCCGCACAACGCCGTGTGGATCAGCAATTTAGTATAAAGCTATACTATAAGAAAGCATTAAAAAAGAAATACCCAATTAGAATAATTCTTCACGTTACATTGTTTTAAATCACAAAATCAACTTGAGATGAAGAATTAATTTCTAAGGCTTTAATAAAAAATGTGAACTTTACTATATATTATAGTATGAGCAAATCTTTGTCTATTTGACTGTGTATATGCAACTTTTATCAAAAGAAAAAGCTCTAACGATTTTGACTCACTATTTTATCATACTGTTTCTTGGTGGGGGAAGACCATTGGACTTCTTCGTATGTTCGAGAAAAATTCGATTAGTATGTCATTTTGGGGTTCGTACTCGAGAATGCATGTCAATAGTAAAGAGGATTGAAAGAGTTGTTAAGTTGTTGAACAGTTTACAGTAAACGAAGCCACAAAGTTGGCAACCGTTCGCCAAATTTGGAGATATTTGACGAAATACAGGCGAAATTGACGAGATTTGACCGGGAAATCGACTTTCACGATTACCAATGCCAAACACATGCTTGCGCCAATTTAAAGAAGCGCCAATGAGAACTTTATTCTGTTTATATACCAAACGTTACATTGGAAATTAATATTTGTTTTTAAAAATGAAACTATAAATAGTTTTAGAAAATAAGTTTTATTACACACTCAGAAATGAATACTCAGATTTCACGAAATTTTCTTTGGTTTTGACGAAACTGTTTCCTGGGAAATGCTCCAAGCGAATATTTCGTCAAATTGATGAAATTACTTTCTTCACTCAATTGTAGATATAAATTTCGTCAAAAGAGGTTTGGTGGTGCCATGTATTGACCAATTTGGAAGCTCCTGTATTTATAAATAAAGAAAAAATTCAATTCCCGTTTTCCTCGGAGTGATTCGAACCCGCGGCCTTTGGCGTGGGAGGCCGTTGCTCTTCCGACCTCGCTACTGGGGACTTATGTAGATGTGCTTTTAAATTGATGTAATGAATTCTGCTGCGTGTTTATATTTTTATAAGGTAGATTGTAATTTTATCGGTGCTGCTATAATTTCTGAAAGTTTTAAGAAAAGCTAATTTATTATTATGTTTTTCTCATGGTCAATGAATAATTATGATATGGATTGATTAAATAATTTATTAGTGAAATTTTCTTTGCTCAGTGAATAGTTAGAATACGGTCTTGTTAATTTGTTGTTCACAAATAACGAATTGGGAAGTGATTGCGTGAGATTTTATCATTTTGAATAGGTGGATAAGATTTTAACACTTTACTGTTTATAATGGGGAGAGGGATCAGTTATATTTATTTTTAATTTGATTGAAAACAGAATATACTTCTTAAATAAATTTAAAATAAATATCCTGGAAGTTTGAAATTTTATTGATCAAATTTATCTTTTTGAATGGCTTGAAAGAACACAGGAAATGTATTCCTTTTGAATTAAAACATAACGAACAACAACATATAAATAAACAAATAAAAATGATAATAAGCATTCCTAAAAATTTTAACAGCTAAAAAAATAACTAATGAAGAAGCAATAATTACCTATGTTTTAGTATTTTCTGAAAAGAACTAAAAAGTGCTGTTTTAAAGCAAATTATTAATGGACTAACATAAGCAAGCAAATATTTGCTTGCTAATACAGCAACTGTTTCCTTAAAATGTATTGAGTTTGACCGTGAATGAGGCAAAACTTTCGTCAAATATTTGGGAATTTATGTTTCATTAAAAGTCCGGTGATGTTGATAGGAAATGACCGTTAAACACGACGAAATACAGCTCAAGGATTGCTGAATCATCAAAAGTGAGAGTTTTATTTTAGAGAGTGTAGTATTATGTAAAAGAAGTCGTGCGTCGAATTTAAAATTCATCTTTTATAAATGTAACTTCACATCTTTGATATGGTGAAATTTCGCGTGTAAAAACAATATCTAACATATTCATAATTATTGGAAGTCATTATTGTCGTAAAAAGAAAATTGGTTACAAATTATGTAGAGTTATGTAGAGAAAAAAGTAATCATTCCCTACTAACACTGCAACTAATTATAGAAGAAGAATGTTACTGGTATCAAACAATTAGAAAACTAATTACTGTTAAATGATGTATCTAAAATTTTACTTAGGGGGGCATCTGCAAATCACAACATTAGGAACAACCGATTTTGACAATATATACACTGTTAAAAATTTTGCAGCATTCTGGCAGTTCATTCGACCGTTTTTTGAAAAACGGTTTCTTAACCATAATCTAACTATATTCTGACCATAAAATGGCCAATAATAAGATCAGAATAGTGTTAAATTACGGTTGTGTAACCGTTTTCGGAAAAAAAAAAACGGTCAAATGACCTGCCAGAATGCTGCAAATTTTTAACAGTGTACATCTTCGGTTCAAACTGTCTGCAAATTTAATTTCAAGTTATTTAAATGATAAGTTTTTAAATTATAAACATTCAAAATTTAGAGCTTCTAATATCAAATTAAATTTTTATATTTTTACTAATATCTCTTAAAGTTATAATCCTAATGCGAAAATACTGTGTGTGGTTATAATAATAAAAAAAACTCAAGCATAAATACATTGAATTTGTAATTTTAAAATATATATATAAGAATTATGAAATTAATATTCGAAAAAAAATATGAATTGACACATAAATTTTTTTCGATACATTTATATTTATTATGTCTTGCTTTATGCGAATTCTCAATTTCAAATTTTTCTTTCAAGTAGTTTTCGATTTATGGTGAAAAGACTTCAAAATAATACTTTAAGAGACCGTCTATGACGAGCAGAAAAGCATAATTTGAAAAAATATATTTTACTCAATTTATTGAAACATTTAGGCTGGCAACGGCCGATACATATTAAGCGAGTGCAATGGTTATATTGGCACAAAATAATACATTAATAGAAGTGACATAATCATTCTCAAGCATTTCAACAATCGAGTACCGAACTTCAATTTGGATACAGTCCCTAAAATATGCTCTATTTAAAATAATTAATTTCTCGTAAACTAATAGTACGAATTTCATGAAAATTAGGTTTTAGGCAAATTAAAAGATGTAGAAATGATTTATGGTGTCAAACTTTGGTATTGCTATTAAAAAAATAATAAAGTTTGGGTTCGTTTTTATATATTTAAAATCGTATATCTATCATTCTAAAATGGACTAGATTACCAATCGTTTGGTACCAGTAATTTTCTTCTACAATAATTTTTTGCAGAGTTAGTAGGGAGCGTTTACTTCTTTTTCCACGAATGTACACTGTAAAAAAAATCTGCAAAGTTACGAAAGTTTTTCTAGGAAACTGGGATTCCTAGAACTTTTTATGTAACGGCAACAACAAAAATTCATGTAACATACACACTTTTGCGCCGAAAATCAGAAAATCTGTAAGGCTACTAAGATTTTTTTAGGAAACTGGGATGCCTAGAACTTTTCATGTAACTACAACCAGGGTTACAGACACAACTATAGTAAGATTACTGTAATTTTAACAGATTCATTTGTAAAGTTACAGATTTCTGTAGCTTTACAAAGACTAGTTTTGTAGATTTGCAGCTTTTTTTGTACAGTTACAGATGAAAGTTTAGTAAGTATGTAACTTTACATGTGTAGAACTACAGATTTTTTTTACAGTGTACATTTAATGCCATAATAATAACCTTATTAAGTTTTTATTATGACATATCAATATCATTGTAATATATATATATTTTTTAATTATGCATATTATATAAATAGATAAGTCAAAAACTAAAAAGTCAATAAATGAGTCAAAACTTTTGAAATTTATTGTAATAATTTTGGATATTATTAGTTAGTAAAAAAGAGGAAACCTTTTTTGAGGTAAGTTAAAATGATCAAAAATATTATTTATTAGATTTGGAGAGAAATAGCAAATTGCTCCCATTGAAGCAATGGGGCATCAAAAATTTATTTTCCACCGCGGGGCATTCGCATGCAGTCCCACAAGTAATTCATTACTTTATACAGCTGAGAATTTCAGATAACAAAATGTAGGACTTTTAACCTGAAAGTCATAATTCATTGGCTTTTTTTTTTAAGATATTAGTGAACCGAGATTTTGGACATTACTTTCAAAAAGTGTTTTAAAAATCGTGACTGCAGAATATTTCAAATTTAGGTTAATGATTGTAAAAGCTGTATATTTTTATTGTAGCATATTATTTACTCGTACATTGATTTTAATGCTAATAGCATTCATTTAGAAAAATACGCTATTTTATTGTTGCAATAATATTTAAAAAATATAATTAAAAGACAGAATTTCCTATATCAGCTTATTATAAAATATACGGTTTTTTTATTATTACTTTCTTCTATCTTTACAAGAAGAAAGATTCGAGAAAATTTTCGAATTCCGGTTTTAGGGGTCAGAGATTCCAAAAAACATGTTTTTACAAAATGTCTGTCTGTGACTCTGACTGTCTGTCTATATGTGACACAAATTTTCTGCGTGCTCATTCTCAAGAACTAAAGCACAGGATTTAATACAAATTTATATTCAGTTAGACCCTGAGTTAAATTGGAGCTGATTAGTTTTTGGAGTAAATCGCTCAACAGGTAGCGCTACTATGCTGCATTTTTTGCGATTTCCGCAATAGTTCGATTTCAAGAACTACACTGTAAAAAAAAATCTGTAAATTTACTAAAGTTTTTCTAGGAAACTGGGATTCCTAGAACTTTTTATGTAACGGCAACAACAAATATTCATGTAACAGACAGACTTTTGCGCCAAAAATCAAAAAATCTGTAAGGTTACTAAGAATTGTTTTGGAAACTGGGATGCCTAGAACTTTTCATGTAACTACAGCCAGGTTTACAGATAAAATTTTAGGAAGATTACTGCAATTTTAATAGATTCATTTGTAAAGTTACAGATTTCTGTAGCTTTACAAAAACTAGTTTTGCAGATTTGCAGCTTTTTTTGTACAGTTACAGATGACAGTTTAGTAAGCATGTAACTTTACATCTGTAGAACTACAGAATTTTTTTTACAGTGTAATGCTTTTGTTTTCAACAAACTTCAGATTCAGGTATACCTTGATATGATAAGTGCTGTTTATCTTTTGGTGCAAATCGTTCAACAGGGGGCGCTGCTATGCTACATTTTTCAGAATTTCCTTTATAGCTCTATCTCAAGAGCTTATTTACGAATTTTCATCAAACTTCAGATTCACGTATACCTTGATAACAATTAGTGATGTTTGTATAATTTATATACAAAAAAGTATTGTGGTCGCCACGACATACTAGTTTGAGTGAGTGTTTTAATAAAATAAAGCAGAGCTGCGATATTTCTTCATGTTAATAAGTCGAGTGCTCCTGTTGCGCGGCATTTGTTTTTCAAATTATTGATACAGTGTCAGTTAGGTCAGGAGGAAGTTGATTATCATTAGAATTTTCTCCTGCCTTGAAATATGCTTTGAATTAAAATTTAGCATGTGTTACTATAATCAAACTTAACTTTGTATTTTACTCATAATTACTATTAACCCCGACTTTCAATTGACTTTCCCCGTCTCGTGATGCATGGTGAGTTGTTGGAGTATGTGGTGTCTTCTGATGCCTCAATATTAAAGTGATTTTTTTAAAAAATATCACCTCAACATTCTATTTACAGACATCGCAAGGCAGCGGAAAACGCATCCTTCAACACGTACCCTTTCGATAGATAGAAATTCAGTTAATTCAACACGTATCTATTTTTCGACCAGCCAGTAGATGTGGAAGGAAAAATAACGCTTTTTACTTTCTTCAAGCCCTACAAGAAAAAGTATTGAATTCGTGAAAGTTTTCGAATCCCGGTTTTCGACAGATTTACACGTTTTAGTGATCTGAGATCCCGAAATACGTGATTTTACAAAATGTCTGTGAGTTTGTGTCTTTATGTGACACAAATTATGTGGGCGCTCTGTCTCAAGCACTAATGAACAGATATTCATATAGCTTCAGATTCAGTTAGTCCCTGATATAAATTTGTGCTGATTACATTTTGGTGTAAATCGTCTAACAGGGGGCGCTGATGTGCTGCATTATTCACGATTATTTACGAAATAGCTCTATCTCAAGAACTAATGCTCGAATTTCCAAGATTCCGTTAGCTCATGATATAAATTAGAGTAATTTAGTTTTTGGTGCAAATCGCCCAACAGGTGGCGCTTCTATGCTGCATTTTTCACGATTTTTGCAATAGATGTATCTCAAGAACTAATGCACGAATTTTCATCCAACATTAGATTCTGTTAGTTCCTGACATACATTAATGCTGTATAGATTTTGGTGTAAATCGCTCTACAGGTGGCGCTGCTATGCTGCATTTTGCACGATTTTTGAAATAGCTGTAGCTCAAGAACTACACGGATTTTCATTAAACTGAGATTCAGTTAGTCCCTGATATAAATTTGTCCTGAATAATTTTTGGTGTAAATGCCCAACAGGTGGCGCTGCTGTGCAGAAATTTTCAAGATTTTCACAATAGCTCTATATCAAAAACTATTGTACGGAAGTTCATCAAACTTAGATTCAGTTAGAAGTTAAAATAACATTTTGCTGATTAGATTTTGGTGTAAATCACCTAACAGGTGGCGCTGCTATGCTGCATTTTTCAGGAGGCACTCAAATGTATGAGATAGAGGAAAGTTTTGGGATTGCTAGTTCTGGACGTCTAGTTTTTTCTTGGAATGAAACTGGCAACAAGTGATCAGCGGCTGCTGTTTTCTGCTGATTACCTGTAACATTGTCTCTTTAGAAAAGTGACATAGCCCTTCGGATATTATATCTTTCGTTGGATGGAGGAGGCATAAGTTGTAACGAGACTCATCGAAAAAGTTACCTGTCTAATGTCAAGATTTTCTTCTTATTTCCTGCACTCAAAAGGAAAGTCTACTTACTGGGCCTGCCTAGAAAGTTTTGAAAAAAATACTAATTAAACTACTTATGTATGTAATAAAGGATCAGTCAAATTTAGCGGCGGAATTACAGTAGAAAGACTGTAAAAAATATTATACTTTGGAGTATTTGGTGCGAAAAGAGGAAAGCGTCGCGCGGTTTCACGCGCAGCATTTTTCCTCGCCAAAAGCAAACGATTTTAATCAACCTAAAAACTGCTTGTTAATTGATTTTTAGAATGCGTGTAAATGGTATTTAAAGAATTTAAACTTAAGCAATGAGAGAGTTCAATGCACATATTTTTTATATTAAATATATATGTTGCTTGTTGCTGCAGTTATTTAATTTTATCACTGTTAAAATAATTTCATATATAAAACATATTTTCATATTGAAAAATATATTTTCATATATTTAAGCGTATTCCAATTAACGGCTAGGTGAAGAATACTGCAGTCATACATTTCAATATCGGAGAAGTTTTTGTTTCTATAGCAACAAACCTGAATCGACAGTGCTCAAATGGACTTAATATTGAGAATGAAACAATTTTAATTAATTTAAATTTTGTTTTAATTCATAAAAATTTCATAGTTAACTTTCATAAAAATGTATATACAGCAAAAGTATAGTTAAAACAACCTAAAACTGACAAAACTAAAGATATTTAAACTAAATTTACTTAAATAAGTTCAATAGGAACATTTTTACCTTAAAGAGTATTTGACATAAAAATTATTTTTTGAAATTTTATTCCATCGCCAACCGATGATAAATCGCCAAATAACGAAATTTTCATTATATTTTTACGGACACTCTATCGAGTATCCGCCGAAATTTTTTTTGCAAACATATCTATCCTCATGAGAAGAACATTCTACATTTTTTTTTCAGATTTTTCAGAGTATGCCCCTATGGAGATCTTCCTTTTCAGTAAAGAAAAACAGATTTCTAGCGTCATTTTATTACAAGTTATAATTTTAAAGTGAGAATCCGGATTTCGAAAATAACTTGTCTTCTTTTCTTCATATACCTCTCCGATGATCCATTAAAAAAATTATATTTTGCAATCGTCCATTGTTACAACATGTAAGTTGATCATCTACTTGCTATTCTGCTATCGCTATCGGGATCTGGTGCTTCCAGATTTTCAAGAAATATCTGCGAGAATACCTCTGCTACAGGTAGCAAATTTTGTGAAGTAGAAATATTATACGGTTAAACGGACGTTTTACAGATAAAATAATAATAGAAAGAAAAGTTTTGTTTAATTTTGAGTACCACATGCTTCACTGCAATGTAAAATATTAAGCCTAACATGCTCATTTTAAGCGGTTTATATTCATGTAATCGCATGGTATTTTTTAAATTTTTACTTTCTTCTATTTTTACCTGAAGAAAGTACTGGATTCATGAACATTTTCGAATTCCGGTTTTCCGACGGATTTGCACGTTTTAGAGGTCAGAGAACCTGAAAAACATGTTTTTACAAAATGTCTGTCTGTGAGTCTGTGAGTCTGTCTGTGTGTGACACAAATTTTGTGGAAGCTCTATTTCAAGAACTAATGAAAGGAATTTATTAAAAATTAATATTCTGTTAGTCCCTGATATAAAATGATGCTGATTAGTTTTTGGTGTCAGCCGCTCATCAGGTGGCGCTGCTATACAGCATTTTTCACGATTTCCACAATAGTTCAATCTCCAGAGCTATTGCACGGATTTTCATCAAACTTCAGATTCAGTTAGTCCTTGACTGGAATTGATGTTTTATATATTTTGGTGTAAATATCACAACAGGTGGCGCTGCTATGCTGCATTTTTTGCGATTTCCGCAATAGCTTTATCTCAAGAACTAATGCTTGGATTTTCAACAAATTTCAGATTCATATATACCTTGATATGAGTTACTGCTGTTTATGTTTTGGTACAAATCGCTCAACAGGTGGCGCTGCTATGCTAAATTTTTCCGAATTTCACTATAGTTCTATCTCAATAACTAATGCACGAATTTTCATCAAACTTCAGGTTCAGGTATACCGTTATATCAATTAGTGCTGTTTATGTTTTAGTGCAAATCGTTCAATAGGTGGCGCTGCTATGCTACATTTTTCACAATTTCCGCTACAGCTCTATCTCAAGAAGTAATACATGAATTTTCATCAAACTTCAAATTCAGATATAATTTGATATGAATTGGTGCTAAATTGATTTAATTTCTTCTATTATTTAAATGATTTAATTGACGTGATTTGTATAGAAGAAAGTTTTGTGATAGCCACAACATACTAGTTATATTCTGTACTAATTTTGAAATAACCCAGAATTTTGAATATTTACAATTTTATCCCTTTTTATGCGTTCATATATTTTGGTTATTTGCATTTGAATATACGGTAATCTAGGATGATTAAATTTGCTTTTAAACATTTTACAACACAGTTGAGAAGTGTTTATGAATTCAGTTTGTCCGGCCGTCTGTCCAGAAATGTAAGTTTTTTAAGACGACAACTAAAATATTTCCGTTTCAATATTACTTAGGGCAGAAGTAAAACTCATTCTGAGAAGTTGCTTTTACTTTCGTCTATCCCCTTCCACTCTAAAAATTCTAGTCAAGCTGTAACATTATTAGGCATAATTGCAAGAAGTTTACATTTATTTCGTATTTTTCAAAGATATGTGTACCTCTGTATACTTTGAAGAGGAATTGGTATTTAGTAAATTTATGTGGTAAATGGAAGTTTAAAATTTTTTTGATCTTTTAAAGCTTCAATTCTTCACACAACTCTGTTCCATCGATATTTTTAGAGTACCATGACGTTGTTAGAGTACCATGGAGTTTTTAGAGTACCATGAGCCTATGTTTAGGTAGGTACTTTGACAGTTCATTAAGGTAAACCCATAGCCTATATGTATAAAATCTAAATTCGGCTTAATGGAATTATTCTATTACGGAAACAATGTGTCTTGTAGATTTTTTTCTCCTTGAATAAATTTTGTTTTCTATTTTTAATTAATTGTACGCAAAAGTAATTAAGGATCATCGAGATTTAATTAAGTTAAAGAACGGTTAAGGTTTAAATGGTACGTTGGAGATTAAAGGAAACAGAATATCATGTTGATATTAAGCACAGAGCTAGAATGGATGTCGTTACTGATGGTTTTTCTCATATCCTACAGGATTGTTTGGAGGTGGGTGAGTCGGTATAGTTTTCTGTTTTTGCGGCGTTGTTATTAGTTGGAATGTGCAGTTAGCTCAGGATCAGAGTAAAAATTTTACGTTTGGTGGTTTGTATCGGTATAGGAACGAATCAGATGTTATTCGTATATTTCAAAGTAACTACACTAGTTACAGGAAGAAATGAAAGCGCTAATGTTAATCGTAATTGTTTACAGATTTCTCGCACACATTTTAATATTTTTCAATGATTGTTTTTGCATAGGATACCTCAGATCGATATTTTGTATTGAAAGCTTCTACTTTTTAAAATTTTTTAATACTTTGCTTATATAAGGATAGTTTTATATTCAGAATCGACTAAAACCGGTTCCAAAAATGAAACTATTCTCATATAAAAAAAAACTGTATCCAAAATCGAAAAAATGCAAACTCGCAAAAAAGTTTATAGACCTGAGGTACCCTATGGAAAATAATCAATTAAAAATATTTAAGTCTAAGAGAGAAATCTGTAAACAATTCCCTCGTAGGATAACCATTAGAATCGACGTTTCTTTCCGTGACTGGTGTCGGCTGTTAATGCTGTCATTTCTGAAAAATATTTCTAGTCAGTTAAATACATTCATTATTCCAAAACTGTTAATTCACGAGAACTTAGGGGTTTTATTCAATATTTTGTTATTTGAATTACATTCCCAAAATTATAGAAATAGTGCAGCAATTTGTCTTCATCTGCTTATCCAGCAAAGGTTTCATTATGGTAATGTAACCGCAGCTGGAAAATTAATACTAATTAAAGTAACGCACCTCTTGCAATCTGCAGGACTCGACCTCATTCGGCTATATTCGGCTGATTTCTAATCCTGAAATATATGTTTTTGTAGTAGTAAAATATTTTATTAAATGAGTGCAATTTATTTACCCCTGACAGCTTCTGAGAGAGCAATCAACCACGCTTTCAGCAATAACTTTGTTTCTAAATATAATGCAACAGTAAAATTATATAGGGTTCAGAATCTTTAATTTCTATCGGACATTTTTAATATTCTGTGTACTAGGCGCAAAATATTCAATGTTTTTACAGTGCCTTACCCACAAAAATCCGCAAGTGAGTGAACAGCGCGTCGAAATGATTTCTTCTTAAATTGGCTTGCAACATACAAACTGGTATCGTTGTTTGTATCGCACTAAACTGGTATCGCACTTTGTTAATGCTCTTTGAACGGCTACACACGAATCGCCAGGAAAATCTTCTGCCAAATTATATTTAAGGTACTAAACATTATCAGGACAGTTTATAGGTTGATAATTCTGCAAATAAATAATTAGAATGCTAAATTAACCTTTAAAAAGTTAAACTTAAAATTACACTATGTGCAAATTATTTAAAAGATGAAAAAATATTTAAACTTTTACTTTCGCTCCTTTCGGTACCAACTACGTGAAATTTAAAAATAAGACGCTTGTATTTTTGCATTTTTTGTCGAAGGCTATGCATATAGTTGGAAGGCCAAAAGATATTAAAGCAATTTAACACATTTTTAAATATTTTTTTCATCTTTTAAGTAATTTGCACATAGTGTAATTTTAAATTGATAATTCTGCTCGATTCAGAGATTAAATTTGTCGGTCAAATTATGGATAAAGGCTCAGGTTGATGTTCAGAATAATAAGCTGCAGAAAGCGTCAGGTTCTGTACTACAGTGCGAAAGGGGAAGAGTTGAAAATATAAATTAGAAATATTTTGTTTTTTGAAAAGCGCTGACTTTGCTTTATGAGCATTATTCTAGCCAAAATATAAGAACTAGTATGTCCTCCACTGTAGTGACTGAACGTAAATACGCAAAAACTGCAGTACAATGTTACAAATGAAATATGAAACAATCTAACCAGTTGCGGCTCGTTGATTATTTTAGGGGGAGGGGGGGGGGTTCACAATCACAATATAAAAATTACGAATATAAAATTTGCAGATAGGACGTAAAACAAAGGTTAAAATACATTTGTGCAGTATTAAATTCAGAATCATTTTTCTCTGGAATTTTGCTGTTCCAGTGAGGAGAATATGGATTTCAGGGGGGAGTGGGTCTGTTCAATAGGGACTTCTTTTTTTACGGGGAGATTTTCCCCAGGAATTCCTTGAATTCGTCACTTCGTTTTTGTTTTCCCAAGTTTTAAAAACCGCAACTAAAAAAAATATAAATACAATCATAGATGAAATTGGAAATTTTGTAATTAATAAAAAATATCGAAAACAAAACAGCCTGTTTGTTAATTCACATCCGCAAATTATTAACATTTGTCATACAAAACAGGACTACATTCTCTTTTGAAATCTTTAGTTTTAATTTTCGTCACTTAAAGAAGATTTAGAAATGATGTTGGCTTACGCAATTTAATTTCAATCTTTCTTTCCCTTTCTTTAGTTCCGAAATATTGATTTTACCAGCATCCATTTTAACTGTTTGTAACTACTTCTTGCACATAATAAAAATAGGAATAAATAAAAGTAGGAAGAATATAAACAGGCAGTAACATGTATAATGTAAAAAAAAAAAATGTAAAAAAGATTCCAAGTTTTTCAGTTGATCATTAATGATTTTCCTTAACAGGTTATCCATTGTCATGAATCAATTTTGCAGAGACTCTAACCGGGCGAATTCTCCACCAACCTTCAACTGGCGGCTCAACACCAAGTTGAGAAACCTTAGGGTAGAATATCTAACCGCCGGTTATTAACTTCAGAGCCGAGATTATTCGATCCCGGGTTAGTGAACCATGAGTTGAAAAGTTATAGCTCATTGACCAAAATAATCACACAACGAAGTAATAACGTTGGCGATTTCTGTCCTCACTTATGACCACTTTCCAAAAATGAGTACTAAAAGTGCATACATATGTTTTATATATATATATATATATATATATATATAAATTAATGTTACAAATAAATTTCGAATTACTATTTTGATTTGATGTTTTTGTTCGTTCATAAAATTAAGCTCAAAAGTTAAAATACTAATGTAGTTTAAGATGTTCTATTTTACAAAATGTAGTATTTTTTAATTAACTTGATAACAAAAAATACATATTTTTTCTACAAAAGTAAGTACGAGCTGATTTATTTACTTATTTATTTTGCAGCAAATATTAAATACAAAGACATTTTCATATATTTATCCTACTGTATATTTTTTATTTAACAAAAATAATTCATTACATATCCAATTAAAATATCTTGGTTAAAATTAGTCTTTATCTCTTATACAGGGATTTATATTTGTTATTATTTCATGGATAGATTATTATAATAGCTATATAATTGTTATTACTATTATTTCTTGTATGATATTTTTAGTACGTGTTCTAAAAATATCTAGCGAAATTTTTCAAGAAATCTGCTGAAAAATGTTTATTTCAAACAAAAATATTTAATTTAAATTTAACAAGAATGTAGTTCAAATTAATTGTTATGGTGTATTATAATTCAACGGATTATTATTTAGCTATTATAAACGAATAACCACATATACGTAATACTTTAAAAATATCTTGCTTTTATGATTCCATGTTTTAAATAAATATGAAGAGGCTGAAACTGAAATGTCAGAAAAGGTGCTTTTCTTTTTGATTATTATATTTAAAAATAAATAAATGAATGAAAAGATTGGAATCATATAACCCAAATATTTTGATCTAATAAATTTGTCTTTCTATTGGCATTCGGTAGATAGCGCCACCAAACACCAAAATTGACAATAGAAATTAAGCCTTGAAAGCTGAAGGCTTAGTCACAAATTAATATAATATTGAGTTTATTGAGTTATAATAATAATAGCAAAAGAATTAAAAGCGATACATTCTTCCATAATAACCTCTTTTACATTTGACATTTCGTTTAATTATGAATGTCTAAAAAAATAGCGTAAACGTTCAATTAAAAAAGATCACCATCTTTGCTTCGACTGCACATGCGCGGTCGAACAACTTCTGTACCGTAGGCAGCTAGGGCTACTGAACTTTTGTTCCGATTTATTCTCGGATTTCGGCTGCTTGAAATAATGCAGAATTGGATTTCATGTTCAACAGAGAGTGAAGTGTCTAACTCGCGGTTCAGGTGGACGGAGAATTACCGGGTAAAGATGTCACAGAGCATGAAGTTCAGGAATGGAAGGAAAATGTTCCGGTACCTGCTTCTTGAATGATATCAAACCAAGGACATATATGAGTGTGATGCTAGCAGTCTATTTTATAGTGCGTTTCCAACTAAGAGGGAAAAGAGAAAGTAGATGATACGGAGGCAAAATATGCGAAAAACGTGTCACTATTTATTTTGTGCGAATTTGGGGGGCAGTTTAGAAAAGACGTTAGTGATTGTGAAATCGTTTCAAGAATGTAAACATTGGTAAACTGTCTGTCCCTTGCTGCCTGTGATTTGGAGGTCTCAGAGGAAATACTGTTTGCCGACGGCTTTAATTGAAGGATGACCGAAAGAATTCAATAAGCGAATGATTAAATAAAATCGAAAACATTTGTTTCTTCCCAATAATGTACTTTGTACGCCGACGTCAAACTGTCGAATATAAAGTTATGATTTCTTTCCACGAAAAGCAGTTATGCAATAAGTGGATCAAGGAGTATAAAATTTATGAAAACTCACAACAAAAAATATATTTTGCGGCCGATTATTGCGTCTTTGTAGGACTAGTGTTCAGCCTCTGCACTGACAAAAGACATCAATGTTTTAGATATCATTAAACAACAACCCTTAAAAAATAATTTTCTCTTGCAGGGCGAACTCCCGACCTAGTATTTTTTCATCGACAGCTAACTTTTTCATGGCGTGAAGAAGAACGTAAGTGTGCTAAGCAACCATTTTTCTCAAAGTACCTCACATATTCGGAATTATTACCAGAAATGTATGAGGATTATTGAATTCTACTTCGAACCTTTTTCAATTAAAATTACATGCTTTGCAAATCCGTCCGTTATTAAAACCATAAATTTAAATGAATTAATTAAAACGATAATTTTAATTTTCGAAGCTTAAAATCTAAAATTTCATAAATATACGGATTTCAAAGATTATTATTTCTTATTTCCAACTGAACGTAAAAATGCCCAAGCCGGGAATCGAACACAGATCCTTGGCTTTCGTTAAAAATGATCTACCGTTTAAGCTATCTGGGCTGACAACCGGGAGCATATTTCCCCCAGATTTCGCCTATATGCGCGCCCGTTCTCAGCCCAGGTAGCTTCAACGGTAGAGTATTGTCAATGTAAGCCAAGGATCTGGGTTCAATTCCCGACTTGAGCATTTTTTTGCTCATTTGGAAATAGTGGGTTCCTATGATAACTTTACCAATCATTTTGATTGTGTTAAAAATGATATTATTATTTCTGTTTTATTTTTAATAAACTCTAAAATATACAAATAACATTCAGATTTTTCTACATCAGAAAGCTTTTCACAACGACCGCCCGGCGTTTGGCGGCTTCTCATTTAGAACAAAATGTAATACGGTACATTATTTGTTGAAGAATATTAGCTATAGTGATATATAAAACTATATATAAAAATTACTTGAAAACATCAAACGTTAGCTTAAGGCGATAAAAATTCATTTAAAAAGCAAAAATTCCTTTATTTACTCAGATTCGACATGTTTCATAGCTGAAATTCATATATAATTACTATATAGGAACTACAAACAGATAGCTTAAAGTAGGATCAAATAAGACATAGCAGACAATAAATACATCAAGAAAACCACAAATTTAGCCAGGCTATATAATAAAGAACATTTACAGATTAATTTTAACTAGTTAGGAGTGTCAATTCTAAAACATTTCTTCTATCTCATGCATCTTAATTTTTCAAAAAATAGTTACACATGTTAATACTTCAAAATTATTAGTTCAATACTATACCAACTTTGATTTTCATCTTAAATTCAGCTTCAGTCAATTAATCAGCGTGAAAACGAGTTCTAGAACATGATATTTATTAAAATCAATAGTTTTTCCTTATTTTATTGTCATCAGCTGTTTGAAAATAACCGGCTTAGCAGGGGCGCGAGCTCCCGTCGCCACACGAGCCACCAGGTTACAACAGAACTATGAAAAATCGAGAAAATTACACAAACATCGCTATCACAACGCCCTTTTCCCACGGAATATGTCCAACTTCAAGGAGGACCTGCTGGTCATAACCAAAGACATCCACAAAAATTTGGTTCAATTCTATGCATTACTTTATACACTTTTCGATGGTGCAATAGAGAAAATGGCACAAAAATCGCTATTACAGCGACCCCTTCCGGCAGAATTTTTTTTCAAATCCAGGGAGGACTTGCTTTACATAGTACATACTCAAAAATTTTTGTTCGATTCAATGCATAACTTTATACACTTTCCGATGGTACAGTAATGATAATGGCACAGACATCGGTATTACAGCTCCCCTTGCTGGAGGAATATTTCCAAATTGAAGGAGGACCTGCTGGCCATACTAAAAAACATACAAAAAGAATTAGGTTAAATTCTATGCATAGTTTTATACACTTTTTGATGATACAATAATGAAAATACCACAAAAACCGCATTTTTAGCGCCCCATCCAGGCTCAATTTTTTTCAAGTTCAGGGAGGTCCATCTGGCGACAGCCAAAAACATGCACAAGAAATTTGGTTCAATTCTATGCATAACTTCATAAACTTTTCGGTGGTAGGATGAAGAAACGCGGACACACGAATAGTCGTTTTGTATAAATAAGTTTTTTTAGGATCACTGACCAGTAAAACGTGTAAATCCGTCGAAAACCAGAAGTCGAAATATAATTTCGACACAATACTTTCTTCTATTGAAGATAGAAGAAAGTAAAACTAGCAGAACAATTTATCCATCAAGATTTTATTTGTCATAGATGATCCGAGAGTCAATAGAGATATTCTTACGCAACGACAATATATGCAAGGATTCAACCTCCATAGAGCTTTTTGGAAAGATATTCTCTACAAAATATTGAAACAATAATATAAAATAATTCACGTTCACAAATATTCATTTTTAATATTGCAATTAATTTCATCATACTTGAGTTGTACTTTAGTGATTTCGGTTTACCATTTTTCAATTTAAATTTTTTGCTAAAATATTTGTATTATTTTACTTCTTGAAAATGTTGCCGTTAGAGCAATGAAACATGTCGAATATAAGTAAATAGATATATTTTTAGCCTATTTAATTTTTTTAATGATTTTATACAAACATTAAATTAATTTGATATAGTATAAAGTTTTATTAGAAAATCATGAATGTAAATAAATAGTTATTTTCATGAAACGACTGGGAAAAATTTTTGAAAATTTTGTAAATTATTTAAAATAAAATAGATCAGTGATAAATAGATTTTAGTTTGTATTCAAGATACTCGAATTAACTTGCAAATATAAATACTACTTTTTATTCAAGCTTATTTCGCAAATATAAATTATTTAGAAGCACAACTTATGAAAATTATATTTCTTCGAAAGACAGTTATATAAAAACATTGTTCCCAAATTAATTAAATTTAACATTATTCTTTAATTTTTTATAGGAAAAATTATTTATTTTTATCAATATATCTTTAAAATAACGATTCGATTAATCTTCGGAAAACGATATTTGTTCAGCAAAATCAATTATAAAAATGATACTAAATATTTTTATGATAAACGATATTTAAGAATTTAATTTCAAGATTTCAAAAAACTGTCTCGAACATTTTATTTTAAAACACTTTTGTATTTATACGAATAAAATCAATAAATGGTATTTCTTTGAATGTAGCACTTAAATATTTACTTTAAACGCAAAAGAAAAAATATATTTTAAGTCTCCCTTTGAAACTGATGTAAAATATATCTTTGGAATTCATTTTACTGTATTTATTTAGATATGCTTTGATGGTGAATTTAACTTTTTTTAATCTTTCAAAAACAAATTGCCAGAACATAATTTTTTAAAGAAATTATTTATGAGGTATTTCTACTATGCAATAGTTGTTTAATCAATTATAGTCACTTTATGTTTTGATATAAATTTAACAAGCGAGGATTTACTTAAATGTACTTTTTTTTAATACAAAGTGTTTCATACCTTTTTCACAAAAATAACTAAAGGAAGTCAAAGAATATTTGGCAGACATCGGATTGCACGCATGCGCACTTACACAAACCGAAACAGTAAAATATTCCAGAATGTAGATGTATTCTATCAGGTATATAGGAAATTTACAATATTTATTCATTTATTTTGTTAAGAGCACTATATGATGTCTCAAAAGAATATTAAGGTTATTTTCGAATAAATCGATATAATAATTATATCCGATTCCTTCGATGATACGTAAACAATTAATAAATTAGTTACACAATATTTATCATTATTTATTTAAATTCATCATATTAAAATTATTTGCCCATTATTGAATGTTTTATAATAAATTGTATATTTTATACATTTTTGATTAAAGTATGTTTTACGGTAAATGAAGAAATATTCTTCGCAATGTGTTATAAAAAGTTCTTCAGTCAGAACAAAACTCTGTTTAGTCTTCAAATATCTCCAGTTCTCTTACATATATATACATATATTACACACACATATATATATATATATTACACTATAACAGTAAGACATATTTGTTTGCCATATTAACAGTCTCTATACAATAAATTCTGACCTCGATGACATTTAAAATGTCATAAGCTAATAAAATAACAATATTTGTACGATAGATTATCTTATATACGGGTAACTTAAAAGTGTAGCTGCAACGACTTTTCCAAGGTGGTACTTAACTTGTATTTTGGATATTATTACTTCTATAAATATTACTTGCCATATTTAAATGCAGTCTTCTGCGATTAAATAAGCAGAAAGTTATAGAAACGGAGAAGATGATATTCATAACGCTTGAAAATAATCACATAGGTGTCTATATTCTGAAAAGAGAAATTTTAGTAAAGGTGGAGGTCAGTTCTGAACAAAGAATTTTTAACTGTGATTATCAAATAGAATTTTCTCTTAAGGTTAAACTTTTATAAGGTTTAAAATTAATGTAAAAATCTGAAACACGATTGTCAAACGAACCGCATAAATTCCAATTTATGTTTAATGAAAAAAAGAGTAAATATTTGAACATGCAAGCATATCTACTACAGTGGCAATGTAAAACAATTCAATCGTATTTCTGTTTAAAAACCTAGAACTGGCTTATGCTTATAGATAATTTATTTTGTATTTCATGTTTTACATATAACTGAATTTATATTTCATAAAAGATGACGATATTTCGAAAATATTGTTTATTACTTGTTATGCATAATCAATCCTTTTCTGAAGTTTAAAATTTTCAAGAGAGACTGAAAAATCTCTGAAAGAAGAGGATGCCAAAATGAGGAAGATTTAGAAGATGTCAAAATTGTGATGATGGGTGTAACATTAAACACATTAGATCTATCAATTTACAGACATTTTTTACCAACTGTTCTTAAAGATAGAAATAAAATTAGCATTTTTTCAAATATCAAAAATGAGTTTTTATCGGCAGACTGCAAACAATAATGAAACTTATAAAATGGAATTTTTTTTTTGTACAAATAAGTGTATAATTTTTTTTTTCAAAATATGCCAATTTTTTTTATTTATTTTCGTTTTATTGTAATTATTTATTGTATTGTGAATTTGATTAACCTTGAAAAGTTACTTTATATTACATTTAGAAATAAGAAATGCCTTCTTTCGGCAGTTTTTGATGTTTAATTAAGCTAACTAATGAGACATATAGCTTTTAACAAAGTAAATTATTCTAGATTTTAAAATATTATATTTTTTCTTATGAAATTATATCAATTTTGGAACCGTTTCTGAAAGTAAAAATAGCCACAAAAAAAAAAAAAAAAAAAAAAAAAAAAAAAAACCACGAACAGTACCGAATAACTCAGTTAGATATCATCCTCAGCTATCCTATGCAAAAGTATGGAAATGCAAGCAACTAAAAGTTTTAGTTAAGGATCTTTTAATAATAATAATACATTTTATTTACTATTTAATACTACTTTACTGTATAACTTTATTTAAATTTAAATAATAAAACATTTAGTTCGATTATCTCACATTGAAATTTTTTTTATAATTTGTACCTAAACTTTTCTGCAAGATATGTGTATTGGTATTTTTACAGAGTTTTTAAATGTTATGTTTTTAATAAATTTTCTTCAGGATTGTTAATTTCATGTAAAAATTTTAAATCTATATTTATCGAAATAAAAACCTATTTGAAAAATTATGTTTTATCACTTTATACTAGGGGGCTCTGCCCCCTACGAGCTATGCTCGCCAACCACCGTTCAAACACCGCAAACTCTAAAAGCACGCTAATTTGATCGGCTTTAAAAAAAATTCCGGAAGAATGAATTATAATTTAAAAAAAACAGTAGATATTTCCCTGTTAACTGGTTGTTTTCGTCTTTGATTAAATCAAATCAGTGAACAGGGGAAAATAAGCTGATATAAAATGATTTAAGTAAACAGAGTCTTTGTCTCCTGGTATCTTTTAACAACGCTATAAGAAAGTTTTTATTAAATAAGACATTTTAAATCTGACGTAATTTTCACCAAAGTTTTTTTTTTTTCTGTTCAGTATTCACGTGAAAATACTTTTCTTGTTAGAAAGTAAATATTATTTGCGTTGTCTTAGAATTTTCAACATAAGAGCAATGCGACTCTTGTAGACACTTCAATAACATTTGCATTGGCTCACTGGTTTAAAATATCCCAATTTCTTCATTTTCTGTACTTATTGGTTTACAATGGAAGTTTACCGGAATTTGCCGAAATATTAGAGATATCGCCGATTTGGCGTCAGTTTCGGCGACTAATTTTGGTCGCCAAATTTGGCGACAAACTTGACGGCATTTGGAGACAGAACAGGATCCCCCCCCCCTCTATGTTAACCTTCCTTATGCGTATGGCGATTCATTAAATCCTGTTCAATAACCGATGAGATGCGTTTAATATAGTTTTTATGGCGTAATTAAAATATTTTCCTGCTTTTAATCCGTAATCATTTAATTCTCATTTGAAAGTTTTTTTCTGTTTATAATAGTCACGTTTAAATAAATTTTTAATTTGAATGAAATATTATTCTTTGCGCTGTTTTTAACTTTGGCAATAATTTAAAACTATGGATAAAGTATAATGACAAGATTAATTAGCACGACGTAGAATTTCGATTGATTCCATAATTAGGGGAAATTAGGGTAATGACGCTCAGTGGCCAATCCCTCTAAGCCGAATATCTCTAAACAGAATAGAATTGAAAACGTGCGATCGGTACCGGCACTTAGCGAACTTCATCGTAAGTTCCCAGTAGATATAGTAACCGTCGGGAGGAAATTATTTTTGTGTCCTAAAGTTATTAGTTTTAAGTTGTTTTATAATAAAATTCTACAACACGTAACTTGAAGTTATGTGTACACTATTATTTTCTAATGTTAATTTACTCATTATTTCAACAAAATACATACATTTAGCTATACGTCCATGCTTTTGTTTATTTCTGCAGTGCTTTTTTACGCCAACTTAAATCTTGTTTTCAAATTTTGAGTGCAATAACCCTATCGGGCATTACCGCTCAGTCCATTGTTAATTAAATAAAGCGATAAAAATAAATCCTAAAACTTTTATCATGTTAGTTGATTGCAAACTGTTCCTTATGCCTTAGAGTTATACGTCATTAATAAAATATTGATTTTTTGTGTAAATTTGACTCGCTATTTATGTTTTCCCTTAAGTGAGCGTCATTACCCTACTTTCTCCTGCTAATTTTTCGTAATGTGACAATTTCTTTATTATTTTAGCTTCTTTAAAACCAATCGTAACTTCTTGCTCCCGATTAAGTTTAGAAGTAGCTGTTCGAAATCGGTTAAGTTTGATATCTGAGATATGTTCTGTTAAACGCTCTTTAAATTTCTGTGTTGCCATACCGATATAATCTGCTTTTCTTTTATTCTCAATTACAGTAGCTGGGATTATATATATATACCTGCTGAATATTCCATAAGGATAGGATCGATGCTAGTGTGAAGTCTTGCTTTTAATTTATTAGGTTGGAAAGCGATTAAATTTTTATTGTATTTACTTATTTTAAACTTTAAACGCTCAAACAATCCTAGAAAACAATGAAATTTGTGTAACTTTACATCATTATATTTAATTTTATCATTGCAATTACTTCCATATTGATTTTGGTAAATTACTTTATTATTAAACTGAAGTGAAAAACCAATATCATTTTCTATACTTCTAATGATGTCCAATTCCTGATCTATATATTTCTTAGCACAAACATGGAATGCATGTTTTATACATGGTGTATCTAAACTCTTGGGCAAAACTTTAAGGGGTGATAGTACACATCAAGACAAACAACATTAAATAGGAAACAAAGGGTCCCAAACGTCTTCCGAAGGAGATAGGCGCCTTTAAAGTTTAGGGTCCAAAATTTCAAATGATTATAAAAAACTGAAAAATTGGTCGATACGTATGCGGTTTTAACTAAAACTATTCTTTATGTCAGTATTTTTTTTAAATAAATTTTAAAGATACAGTTAAAAAAAATATCCGATATAGGGCGCTTTAGACTTTGGAGTAACCAACAACTATTTTTTACCGTTATTTTTTGTATCTCATTACATGCTTTCAAAAACTTAGTCTTAAATTTTGAGCTCAAAATCTGAATCGTTGGGAGTGGTTAAGTAGCGCAAACTGAACTGTGTTCAGGAGTTAAAATTTCAAATGATTATGAAAGATGGAAACATTGGTCGATTCATTAGCGGTTTTCACTAAAACTATTCTTTATGTCAGTATTTTCTTGAAAATAAATTTTAAAGATACAGTTAAAAAAAATACCGATAGAGGGCGCTTTAGACTTTGCAGTAACGAACAACTATTTTTTATCGTTATTTTTTGTATCTCATTGCATGCTTTCAAAAGCTTAGACTTAAATTTTGAGCTCAAAATCTGATTCGTTGGGAGTGGTTAAGTAGCGCAAACTGAACTGTGTTCATGTGTTGAAATTTGAACCCCCTACTGATCACAGTTCAGTCAGCCTCACTCATTTTCACTTTGAAGCTTGTATCAGCAGAACTGTATAAATGACTCAGCCTCTGACTTTTGACTTTTGTTTTTAACTCTGATGAAGAGCATGATATGCTCGAAAATACTAGGTTTTTAAATGTATCGCACTGTAAATAAAAAAACACCTTTAAGTAATTTGAATAAATGTTTGTGTTTACAAAACTTTTAACTTGTAATTATCTAAAGTGAATTTGAGGATTTCACGAAATTTATATGTTTTATTATTTTTAACTTAGTAATATATGCATATATATATATATATTATTCCAGGCAATAGAGACCGTATAGGGACTCTACCTAGCAAAATTAATGGTAGTACTGGAAATCGGCTTTCTAGATGTTTTTTGGATAGCTGAATCCGAATTTATAACTTCCCACCAAAATTTCCCCCGGCAACCCCCCCCCCCCCAAATTTTGGTAAAAAGGCCCCCAAAAAAGGTTTTTATTTAAAATATCAATATATTATATTTTTTTATTGTTTTAGAAAAAAAGTATCTAGAAATTCAGAAAGAAGACAAAATTTCCAACAAATTAGATATATGACATTATGACTTAGGATGAAGGGGAAGGGACACTTTAGTTCGGTTCGTTGTACCGATGATAGGACACAACACTTTAGTTCGGTTCGCTGTACCGATGATAGGACGCAACACTTTAGTTCGGTTCGCTGTAACTATGATAGGGCATACACACTCTGTATTTCTGCTCCACGCTTGGTTTTTATCACTCTAAAATTCCGTTCGACGATCCGGCATTTCCACGCAAGAATTCCACTGTGTGCTACTGCACTAACACACTGCAACACGGCTCGGTGGTCACTGGTCCAAGACTATTCTATCCTGTCGCTGCCATCAATTTTGTCGGAGTTTCCTCTTAGTCCGCACAACTTCGAAGAAAATCCTTATTATTTATATGCTGCCACCACCGATATGATTACGTGATATCGGTCACGCACTGAGAAGATTGTTTAAATGAAAACCAACGCTTTCAATTAACTAAATTAACAGTTTATTTACACACTATTTACACAACAACAAGACGCTATTTACACTTACAAACTCGGATATAGATGATCCGGTTCAACATTAAATTGAATACAGCAAATGCTGGCTGTGTACTGTTAAACTACGTTAAATCACTCTCACTCTACACACGTTAAATTAGCTTTCCGGAGATCAATCTCGATCTCCCAACACATGGGCTCTAAGCCTAAGCTCTATCTCTAAGAGCTCTCCCCAAGCCTACGCACTCTCTCAGAGATATCCAAGGAACACACGTCCACCTTGCGAGCTACGCTCAAACTGACTATCCCAGCCTAAGAGACTGCCCTCCAGCAACCCCTTGCTCCTTCTCCATCTAACACCTCCGGAGCTTTCTACCTGGCTCCCATTGTCTCCCCATCTTCCACAGACATCTCAAAAGGTTGGGCATGCCCCTCTCAAACTATCTTTTTCCCCCTCATAGCATCTCTATACATTTTCACCGGCTTAGATTCAGTTTTAGATAATGAAAGACTGTTATTTTTAAAATTCCAGTACACAGTCCATACAATATATAATATATTAAGACAAAAATAATATAGAACCCCAGTTCTAATAGCAGATGTTTCTCAGAACCTGACACCCCTCACCTTAGCGAAAATATGCCATTTAGGGGCTAATTTTACCCAAACATATAGTAACATCACAGAAGAGTTCAATAGTTTCTTTGCAGGTTTCTTCATTATTATTATTACATATATATATCAAGGTGTCTGAACAAGGTGTCTCTACCGACATCTCAAATGAACCGTGTACTACTATTATTACAGAAAAACTACACATGCTAATACACTATAACACTATAACACAAAATTCAAATTCAATTACACACATACAAAAAAAAAATTTAAAACGTGATGACACCCCTTTAACCCGTTAATTTTCGCTCCCGTCATATTCTCGGGCTGTAACTTTTACTCAAATTGTTTGATTCGCACCAGTTTTATAAAATAGTGAAATTGGGTATATTTTGGTATCGTTTTTACTGTGATTAAATAAGGTGAATATTTCTTTTTCATAAAAGTGGTGCCAATAAGCAATTTGAATTATTCAACCGTAATTTAATTCGAGCGTTAAGGGGTTAAGGTTTGTCCACTATTTAGTCATTGATGCCGATGGGCTAGCAATTGGCTGTTCTTCTCAGTTCTTCCTATGTAGCCTGGAAATTGCATCAGCCTTTAAATGTTGCGCTCCTGGACGATGAGAAATACTCAGGTTCCAGCGTTGCAAGGCAAGAGCGCATCTAGTGAATTTGGGGGACCTTGGGGTTGTTTCAGTGAGAAATTTTAATGGATTATGATTCGTTATGATCTCAATTTGAGATCCATAGGTCCACTTTTCAAACTTTCGCAACCCGAAGAAAACACCCCAAGCCTCTTTCTCTATACTCGGCCAAGCACGCTGAGCCCCTGATAATTTCTGACTGGCAAAAGCTATCGGTTTAAACTGACCCTTTTCATCTTTTTGAGTAAGACAACATCCTACTGCCAGATCTGAAGCATCGGCGTGAAGCTGATATTCCCGGCCTACGATAGGTGTAGCCAAACGCGTCACGTTACATAACTCATCTTTAAGGGTATTAAATGCTTCTTCTGCCCTTTCATCCCATGGTACTGTATTTTTAACCTTCCCTTTAGTTAATTCCGTTAAAGGTATAGCAATTTCTGCATAATTTGGAATATAAGATCGGTAAAATCCCATTAATCCCAAAACAGATCTAACTTCCTTCTTAGTTTTCGGTCTCTTTAAGTCCCTTATTGCTCCTATTTTCTCCTCATCATTTGCATGCGTTCCACCCCCAATTACACGACCTAAAAACTTAGTCAATTTCACTCCAAATTTACATTTATCCAGCCTAATCGTAAAGTTTCTATTTTTAAGTTCTTCTATAACAGACCTAACATGCTGACAATGCTCTTCCCAGGTGTCAGAGAAAATGATGACATCATCAATATATGCTTGTGCATACCTCCGATGACCTTGAAGAACCTCATTCATATCTTTTTGGAACGTAGCAGCCGCCCCTGATAAACCGAAATGCATAGTACGCCACTGATAAGTCCCATTATGAGTTATAAACGCTGTCAAAAGTTTACATTCCTCAGCCATTTTAATCTGCCAATAACCCCTCAATAAATCAATCGAAGATAAATATTTAGCTGCCCCCGCTGTATACATGATTTCTTGCGAATCTTTCATCGGAAATGTTGGGACCTGCGTTACTGAATTTAAAGCTCTATAATCAATGCAAAGCCTAACAGTTGCGTCTTTTTTCGCCACGCAAACAATTGGATGACTAAATTCTGCATTTGATTCTTCGGTTAGATTTAATTCTAATAACTCCTGAATCTGTCGATCTACCTCTTCTTTATAAGCAACAGGTACACTATATAACTTTGGCTTTTTCCTTGCCACACCCGGCTTCAAATCAATACGGTGCTCCGCTACTTCCGCTGGTCGCACAGGACCCATAAATACCTCTTTATTCTCCTTCAAAATGGACTTTATATCCTTGACTTGACTATTAGATAACCCTTTTATTTCGAACCTTTCTATGTCCCGTTCTACCTCTTGTTCCCGATTTAGAATAGGAATTTCCCCAACTTCTCCAAATTCCTCATCACCTTCAAAAGCAATATTCACTATATTACACTTAGCAATAAATTCTCTTATTTTATTTTGGTGCACGTGCTTCCTACACCCGTCGGCTAGTTCAACTATAAACGAATGCCTGTTTCGTTTTTCGACAATAATTGCCGGCCCTTGCCATCTAGAATATAACTTGTTAGTTGAATCGGGGATCAACAGTATTACTTTATTGCCTACTTCAAACGTTTTTTCTTTTGACCTTAAGTTATAATGATAGACCATTCTGCCTTGTTGCACCTCGAACGATAATTTTGCCTCCTTTGCGGCTCTTTCTAAGTGTCCTTAAGTTTATTCAAATACTCATGAATCGGCATAGCATCTAACTGAGCGCCCTTATTTTCTCCTGCCCAGGATGACTTGAGAACTGATAAAGGACCCTCCGGCGCTCTACCATATAATACTTGAAAAGGTACGATTCCTGTCGTAGAATTCGGGACTTCCCTATACGCCCATAATATAAAGGGTACTTGTTCATGCCATCTTTTCCCTTCTTCCCTAATCGTATGATGTAACATACGTTTAAGCGTCTGATTAAAACGTTCCACAAGACCGTTAGACTGTGGGTACTGTGGGGTCGAAGATCGTGGACTAGCCCCCAACTTTTTCTCAAATTCTTTCGTTAAGTCGGCAGTGAAATTGGAACCATTATCACACGCGATTATATTTGGAATTCCTGTCCTTGTAAATATTTGAAGTAATGCGTCACACGCTGTTTTAGTAGTTAAGCTTTTTAGGGGGATTGCTTCCGCCCACCTGGTATGCTGATCAATTAAAGTTAGTATATATTGATACCCTTGTGAACTTTTGGGATCAACAGGCCCAATTAAATCAATGTTAACTTCCTGAAATGGAAGTTCTGGCCACGATACTGGGGAAATAGTGGCTCTATCATTCACCTTAACCCCTCTAGTCAATTGGCACTCTAAACATGACTCACAAAATTGTTTAGTTTCTTTCGCCATCCCCTCCCAATAAAACGAATACCTGATTCTCTGTAACGTTTTCTTGGCTGCATGAGGCCCTCCAAATACCGAAGTATGCGCTAATTTTAGGATCTCTTCCCTTCTTATCTTGGGTACTACTAATTGCGCTATAGTTTTGCCTAACAATTTCTCTTTATGATACAATAAACCATCTATAATATAATAATCCCCTTTATCCATTTTGGCTAATTCCCAAACTCTCTCTAAATTTTTACTTTCCAATTGGGATTTCTTAAACATATCTGAATTGCTAACGATAACTTTTTTATTTTTCTCCCTTCCGTTTTTTCTGCATTCTGACTTTGTAAATTTTCCGATCTCGCTTCTGTTGCGTAAACATTACAACTATCGCTGCTCATACCTTTCTTTTCACTCAAGTTATCGATACTAATTTCCGAACTTTCTCATTCTTGGGACTCTAGCAATGGCTCCTCGCGATTGACACCTGACAACTCATTAATCACCTCGGGATGTAAAATCACCTGCTCATTAATATTATAGGTCACCGCGCAAAGTACTTCCTGATGAATTATATTAGTTTGTCCGAATTGCGGAATAGCTAATGGTAATTTAACCAACGGTGATTTAACTGCTTCACCAAATAATCCTTGTAAATAAATACTACCCGCTCCTTTTAATTTCTCTTCCGGTACCAAATCTTTATGAATAACACTAATTTCACATCCAGAATCGACCAATCCTTTTGCTTTTTGCCCATCTACACTAACTTCAATTTTCTCAAGCTTATTTAATTTCTCACCAATAACATTAGTTCTCTGTTCGGCCTTTGCCGATATCCTCGCCACAATAGCTCCCTTAGGTAACTCTTTATTTCCTTTCACGACAATCTTATTTACCCCCGCTTTCTGTTCTCGACATTCGCTATTATTACTATTTCCCTCATTACTGACTTTATTACAAAAACGTTGGTAATGACCTCTTATACCACATTTGAAGCATCTAGGGCTATATCTCCTAAACTCAGTTTTCCTATCCGAAAAAGAATTAGTCTTATTACTTCCGTTTTGCCTCCAATTACCACTAAATTTACTATCCTCCCTCGGTTTCACTTTTTCACTTCTTACATACCTATCTTTACCATTAAAACTCTTATACGTAACGGCATAAGTCTTATGTTTAGCGTCAAAATAATTGTCACATTCTTTAGAAATTTTTGAAGCTTCTAACCATTTACTCTGCTGAGTTAGCCCAATATATGATGCGGTTTCTTCATCTAACGTGTTTAATAACTTATCCGTAATTATTAACTGGTTGACCTTTTCATATGAGTCAGCACCCCTAATCTTACAATAATTTTCCCATGTTGCTATTAAACGCAATACAAATAATACATGAGTTTCAATCTGGTTTCTCCTAGCCTTCTTAAAATTTTGCAAACACGCCTTCGGTGTCGGCTCATGTTCCGTTAGAACTAACTCCTTTAATTCCTCATAATTCTCAATTTGTTCCCTAGTGGTATAAATTAGCAAATTATCTGCCTTATCTCCTAACATATTTAGTAGAATTTCGGCCTGCTGGTTTTCCGGTACATTTTTAGTTTTGAATGCCCTTTCTAAACGGTTGAAAAATAAATTCCATCCCTCAGTCCCTTCTGGTACTTTGATAGACAAAGTTTTAACACTTTTGATCAATTTTTCTAGGTTGCTTTCATTATTAGATTCCCTAGACCCATTTGAGTTATTTGTCGAACCTTGTACCCTTAGCCTCTCCATTTCTAATTCATGTTCCATCCTTAATTTTTCAGCCCTCTCTTCTCTTTCTAACTTTTCGCGTTCTAACTTTTCCCGTTCAACCCTTTCTTCGCTTTCGCGCTCTAACTTTTCGCGCTCTAATCGCTCCCCAACAATAGTGTTAGATAATTCCTTAATAGCCCCCTCATCATATTCCTCGCTGTTCATTATCTTTTTCTTAAGCTGAAATCTGGTATCATCTTCCGTGAATTCAACCCCCAACTCTTCGGCTATCATCTGAAGATCCACCCTTTTTAGTTTCAATAAGAAAGCCATACCTTTACCGATTACTATTACCACTCTACAATAATATTTAACCCTGCTAAATGAACATTTCCTAAATTTCTACTTTAGTACAGTTACCTCCAATTATTCTACTAATTAATACATTTCAGATAATCAAGTTATTATATTTCTAACTTAACCTACTGTATAACCTGATTTTCCTCAACCATTTATATCACACAATTTACTTCCAATAAAACAAAAGGTAAAACAATAATTTCGATTTGATTACTATGCAATACAGATTCCACTTTATACAATTAGATAATAACATACAATTTACATAATAATACTGATACGTTGCAATTGAATAAAATTATTGATGTCAATAGAAACATCCACATAAAGAAAAATTGTATAACATACACATATAAATTTCTACAATTATGCTCAATAAAATATTTCCAAATTCAATACTGGTTCTCACACTTAAAACAAGTACAATCAAAACCTTCACTTTTTTTTCCACTGTGAGCCTTTTTTTTTTTCGAAATTTTCTTCTATCCAATTAAAATTCTAAGCAAATGTTCATTACTCGTTTGTTATCAACTCATCAAACTTAAAGCATTTATATCACACAATTTACTTCCAATAAAACAAAAGGTAAAACAATAATTTCGATTTGATTACTATGCAATACAGATTCCACTTTATACAATTAGATAATAACATACAATTTACATAATAATACTGATACGTTGCAATTGAATAAAATTATTGATGTCAATAGAAACATCCACATAAAGAAAAATTGTATAACATACACATATAAATTTCTACAATTATGCTCAATAAAATATTTCCAAATTCAATACTGGTTCTCACACTTAAAACAAGTACAATCAAAACCTTCACTTTTTTTTTCACTGTGAGCCTTTTTTTTTTTTCGAAATTTTCTTCTATCCAATTAAAATTCTAAGCAAATGTTCATTACTCGTTTGTTATCAACTCATCAAACTTAAAGCAGTATTGCTTCATTTAAATATTACTTTTATAATAATTTAAATTTAAGTAAATTCAATTATTCCTTCCAACTATTATTAACACAATGCATTAATTTTGTTAACTACCATTATTAGTAAAAAAAAAAAAAAATAGAAAATCAATATTAGTACAAGTTATTATGAACTTTTCTTAAAACAATAGTAAGTATGGCTCTTAATATTTCCTACCTATCTGAACACAATTACTTTATTGCACATAAACTATATTAAATTACTATTAATTATACGACAACAAATATATTTGGTTCGAGAATGTCAGCAGACAGAAATGATCAAAACACCTTACCTTATACTTTATCTGCTGGGGTACTCCGATGCTCACACTTAGTTTCACGATGAATTCAATATTTCGCACTTTAAAGTCACTTTGATGCTATTCAACACTCAGGCTGTAATACACTATAACTTGAGGCACTGTAGCGATCATAGGGCACAAACACTATTTCGGTTCGCTGCAACAACGATAGGGCACTTTAGTTCGGTTCGTTGTACCGATGATAGGACACAACACTTTAGTTCGGTTCGCTGTACCGATGATAGGACGCAACACTTTAGTTCGGTTCGCTGTAACTATGATAGGGCATACACACTCTGTATTTCTGCTCGACGCTTGGTTTTTATCACTCTAAAATTCCGTTCGACGATCCGGCATTTCCACGCAAGAATTCCACTGTGTGCTACTGCACTAACACACTGCAACACGGCTCGCTGGTCACTGGTCCAAGACGATTCTATCCTGTCGCTGCCATCAATTTTGTCGGAGTTTCCTCTTAGTCCGCACAACTTCGAAGAAAATCCTTATTATTTATATGCTGCCACCACCGATATGATTACGTGATATCGGTCACGCACTGAGAAGATTGTTTAAATGAAAACCAACGCTTTCAATTAACTAATTTAACAGTTTATTTACACACTATTTACACAACAACAAGACGCTATTTACACTTACAAACTCGGATATAGATGATCCGGTTCAACATTAAATTGAATACAGCAAATGCTGGCTGTGTACTGTTAAACTACGTTAAATCACTCTCACTCTACACACGTTAAATTAGATTTCCGGGGATCAATCTCGATCTCTCAACACATGGGCTCTAAGCCTAAGCTCTATCTCTAAGAGTTCTCCCCAAGCCTACGCACTCTCTTAGAGCTATCCAAGGAACACACGTCCACCTTGCGAGCTACGCCCAAACTGACTATCCCAGCCTAAGAGACTGCCCACCAGCAACCCCTTGCTCCTTCTCCATCTAACACCTCCGGAGCTTTCTACCTGGCTCCCATTGTCTCCCCATCATCCACAGACATCTCAAAAGGTTGGGCACGCCCCTCTCAAACTATCTTTTTTCCCTCTCATACCATCTATACATTTTCACCGGCTTAGATCCAGTTTTAGATAAGGAAAGACTGTTATTTTGAAATTCCAGTACACAGCCCATACAATATATAATATATTAACCTGTTCATTCCGGCTGGATCAGCATTTATACCCAATATATTTTTTCGCCCAAAGCACGGCTACGTTACAACTCATGTACCCTAGGTCTTTTTCCCCCTCCTGAAAACCAGTGTTATCAATCACTTTATATTTAAGGCGCGATCTCTATTGTAAGTCACTGAAACACCCACCCACTTACGAAAAGATGCGAAATTTTCTCTTTTGGCGATAGGAAGAGGTAACTGTTTACATGTTGGCGATTTATTCTTTCTTTTACGTGTCACTGTTCGATTTTCTTTCTCATTTCCTTTTTGTTTTGAGTAGCGTTCGACAGCAATTTTTTTTACTATGGCTCCAAAATTTCATTCATGAAAACCAACAGCTCTATTTAGAGCTAAAAAGCAGCTCTTTTCAGAGCTCAAAAGTTCTTTCGAAAGCTTTAATTTTTATAAAAAAAAGAAACCACATAAAAACAATCATGACACGCACAAAAGAATACACACATTTAAACATGTGGCCATAAAATGAAACTCCATATTTTTCACTACCATATAGATATAAATTCTGAGGATAATTTCCATAAAAAAAGTAACAAGACAGAAATTCTTAAAAAAAGAGAAATTTTCTCCCTCCATCTATTTGAATCATATAGCGAAAGACATTATTTTGCTTCTTTAAGATTATTCTTTATCGCGGTCGTGCCTTATAAATCAATTTCAAACCCCATATTCGCAATATTGTTTGAAAAATACTTTGCCTTTATTGGAAAAAAGGAAACGCTATTCGAATCCTTAGTATGAGAATAAAAATTTCTGCTAATTGAATGCAGTCACGAAAGATACTCACTTCTTAAATGTATAAAACGTTGAGTTATAATTTCAGAAAAAAATAAAGAGATGACTAACGTCCCCCCCCCCTTCCCCTTCATCAATCGTATAGCGTTATTCATTTTTCTGCTCCTATATGACGACCCCTATCGAACGGGGAGCATCATAAATCGGCTTCAAACGCCATATTCGACAATATTGTTTGAAAGATACTTTGCCTTTATTGGAAGAATGGAAACGGTATTCTATTCCTTAGTATCAGAATAGAAATTTGTGCAAATTTAACGTAGATACGAAGGAAACTCACTTCATAAATGTGTAAACCTTAAAATAGAACTTCAGAAAAAATTAAGCGATGAGGAACATCCCCCCCCCCCACACACACACTTCCCCTTCATCAATCGTATAGTGTTTTCATTTTTCTGATCCTATATAACGACCCCTACCCGAGCATCATAAATCGGCTTCAAACGCTGTATTCAGCAATATTGTTTAAAAGATACTTTGCCTTTATTGGAAGAAATGAAACGGTATTCAATTTCTTAGTATCAGAATAAAAATGTGCATAAATGGAACGTAGATACGAAAGAAACTCACTTCATAGATGTGTAAAAACTTAAGATAGAATTTCAGAAAAAATAAAGAGATGAGCAAACTCCCCCCCCCCCCTCACCCGCACACTTCCCCTTCATGAGTTTTATAGCGTTTTTCATTTTTCTGCTCCTATATGATGACACTTATCCAACGGCGAACATCTTAAATCGGCTTCAAACGCCATATTCGGCAATATTGTTTGAAAGATACTTTACCTTTATTGTAAGAAAGGAAACGGTATTCGATTCCTTAATATCAGAATAAAAATTTGTGCAAATTTAACGCGGATACGAAAGAAACTCATTTCATAAATGTGTAAAAACTTAAGATAGAAGTTCAGAAAAATAAACAGATGGGCAACCCCCCCCCCCCTCCCACACACACACACTTCATCAATCGTATAGCATTTTTCCTTTTTCTGCTCCTATATGACGACCCGTACGCGACGGCGAACATCATAAATCGGCTATATTGTTTGAAAGATACTTTGCCTTTATTGGAAGAAAGGAAACGGTATTAGATTCCTTAGTATCAGAATGTAAATTTCTGAAAATTGAACACTGTTATGAAAGGAACTCACTTCTTAAATATGTAAAAAATTAACGAGGCAGAATTTCATAAAAAATAAAGATATGTGCAAACTCCCAACCCTCCCCTTCATGAAACGCATAGCGTTTTTCATTTTCCTGCCGATATATTACGACTTCTCACTGTCGAACATCATAATTTGGCTTCAAACGCCATATTCGACAATATTGTTTGAAAGACACTTTGATTTTATTGGGAAAAAGGAAACGCTATCAGATTCCTTATGGTACCAGAATAAAAATTCCTACAAATTGAACGCAATTACGAAAGAAACACACTTCGTAAATGTGTAAAACTTTTGAAAAAATAAAGAGAGGAGCAACCTCCCCCCCCCCCCCCAACATTCCCCTTGATATATAGAATAGTATCTTTAATTTTCCTGCGCCTGCATCACTCGCTACGAAATTCGCTACATAAATATTTAAAAATTAACGAGATAGCATTTTATAAAAATAGAGTGATGAGTGCCCGCCCCCCTCCCCATTGCATTCTAAGATTCTCTCAAAATGTTGATTACTCTTTCTTATTACGATCGTTTCCCCTCTGCCTAGCCTCGGAAATCAGCTTAAAACGTTGTATTTGACAAAATTGTTTGAAAGTTACTCTACCTTTTTTGAAAAATGGAAAATGTTATTTGATTTCTTGATATCTGAAGAAGAATACCTGCAAATTGAACATATTTACAAATGAAAATGTCTTTATGAATGAGCAGAAATTACATTGAATGGATTTTGTATTAGACTGACGAGATTTATCTGCAATTTTACCCTCTCTAAAAGTTATAAGACCCATTTCCAAATCAAGTGCTGGACTTAAATATGTTATATTATTACTTCAAGGATTGCTTAAATAGTAACAAACTTCATTCAATATACTTATGTTTTATATCATATTATAAAAAAGAAAAAATAAACTTTTTAAGCTTATTTTACTTTTATCAATCATTTTAATTTCCCTTTTATTCATTTTTTTTTTTAATATCAACATAAACACTTTTTTTTTCCCTTCTACGTATAGTACAGTTTGACGAGTAGTATGCATCAGAAAAGTTTCTCATATAATGGAATTTCACATTTTCTTAATTATCCATATACATACATATCTCTTAAAATATAGCAGGCTCTTTTATTTTAATTTTTCGAATTTTACTTTTAAAAAATCTTATATGTTGGAGTTTCTGGAAACTTATACAAAACAAACTACCTGGAAAACAGTATACCTACTAACTGAGAAGAAAATAAGAATTGCAAAGCAAGCGATGAAATTTTATAAAATGAGGAAACATTTATTAAGAAATAAATTTTTGTCTTAATTAATGACAATTTATAAGATATATAAAATGAAAAGCAAATGATATGTCATTTTGGTTTTTCAATTAAGCCAAAAACAGATGCAGCTCCGAAACTGGTTTTTACAACAACCCTATTCCTTCCCAATTCTTGGAATCTTGAGAATGACTGTGCCTTTGAATACGAATGCGAGATTCAAACGAAAATTTTCTCTTCGAGAGAGGGGGAGAAAAAATCTGAAAAAGTGCCGTATTGTGGGCTACAGTGTATTTTGAACTGTGCCGAAAAGTAAAGGTTAAGACAAAAATAATATAGAATCCCAGTTCTAATAGCAGATGTTTCTCAGAACCTGACAGACTAAGTTGGGCAATTCCACTTAACCACTTACACGTTTACATTAGCCCTCCCATCTTCCCTCCGAACTTTCTCTATAAGGTTTTCTTTAAGTATTTTGAATCGCTGAATCCGAATTTTTAACTTACCCCCAAAATTCCCTCCCCTCAAATAGTTGTCTTTAACTTAAATTTCTTATTGTTTTAGGGGTAAAGCATTACGAAATTCAGAAACTAGACAAAATTTGCAACAAATAGGATATATGACATTATGACGTAGGATAAACGGGGAGAGAGGGGGCTGCCTCGAAACATTCCCCGCGCGCTTTTCTCAAAAACCAATTTTTTTCAAAAAATCAATTTTTGGGAGTGTTGCCAGGCGAAATTTTGGTGGGAAGTTACAAATTCGGATTCAGCGACCTAAAAAAACATCTAGAAAGCCGATTTCCAGTACTACCATTAATTTTGATAGGTAAAATTCCCTATTGCCTGGACTAATATATAAAGATTACTTTACGATAACCATCGAACGAAATTTGCGTCTCACAATTTATCTTTTTCAAGAATATTTTTTTGTTCTTGTTGTTGTTTATGATACTCTAAATTAATTTAAATATTATCAATATATAATATTTTACATACAGTAATTTTTAATTTTTATCTTGATAAATTTTTGCTTACCTTTAAAATAAAATATTGGTATTAATGGAATACAAACTTATAGAAACAACGTAGATTATCTATAATCAATATATGAATATTTATTTATATTCTGAAGTAACAGGATGAATTTATGGTGAAATCAATTTAAATACGTTATATTTTTATGCATGTTCGGTTTAGATGCAATTTCGTAATTTAAAGATAGCTCTTCATAAATATTCATGACGATTCTCCCCCATGCATTCAAAAAGTATTTTAAAAGCGAGGGGTTTAATAATGTTATTTCTTTTTCTTAGTATTTCAATCATATTTTTTCACTATGCATATTACGTGAAAAATATAATAATGATGATAATAATCAATGAAAGAACAAGAACAAAAAACTATGCAGTAGACATCGGTTATTAAAATCTTGCAAACAGTAACCGAATATTATTAAGATATTTCTTTTTTTTATATATACAATAAAATGAGTTTTTCAAATAAGCAACTTAGAAAAACACAAAGCGTATTAAAAATCAATTTTTAGTATTTGCTGCTCTTATGTGGTTATTTGTATGAATTCTGTCATGAAACTCGGTATATGATCCATAGAATTTAGACGCGCCGCGTAACGTACTAAGTGTTAGATAACTTTAACAATGCATACCACAGCTGAAAGCGCTTTTACTTAGTAATTATTTATTATCGACTGCCTAGGAAGAAGAATGTTTTGTGCGTCTCTATAAATAAACGATATATGCTACACACTCTATAACCTATAGTAAACAAGATGTAGCAGACCTTAGAGCTTCTTTTTATTTTATTATTTTCGACGTATCGTAACACCATTAAAATGCGCCACAACTGAGTTTTCCCCATATATCATAAAATGGTATAAATATTTTGAGTACCCCTGTAAACGAACTATGAATTCTACTTATTGTATACCTATTAAAAAACATAATGAAGTTATCCTCAGAGACGCATATTAATCTTATTATCATTCAAATATCGTAACATCCATAACATGTACGATAAAGGCTTTTTCACCATAGGTTATGTAATTAAATCCTTTTGCGGATGACCTATAAAAGATAAACACTTCATTTTCAATACCAAACATTCTACACAAACAATACCACATAAAATTTAGGTGTCAATCCGAGTTTATTTCTGAGAGTAAGAGAACAGGCAGACAGCCAGAGAAATCGAATTCTTAAACACTTTTTAACTATAAGAACATTTAAACATGCAAAATCAAACTTATAAGAAAGTCTATACATAAGAAGTTAAATTTTTTATTTTTTTTTATTACCAAAAAATTGCTAAATAAATGTATATGTATTAATATCTATATATTCATAGATATTTTTAGCATCTTTTTAGTAATAATAAGTATAAATGCAAAGAAATATATTTTTTTTTAAACATCCTTTCATTAAATTCAAAAATATTTTTTTTAAATGCACTGAACTATAGAATTGGGAATTTCGAGAAACTAGCTAGCTATTGCCAAGTTGGCTTCATATATGGCAACTTATTTTCGTCGCCAAAATTTTGCGGTATTTCACCAAAATTGGCGATACTTTGCAAAGTTGTTCAAAACTTGGCGCTGTTGTGGCAACCCTTCCATTAGTAATTTACAACAAATACTCATTGTTGAAGCTGATACTGATTTCTCCATAGGAAATCGACCGTTGCTCCTTCCCCTTTGCCCCCCCCCCCCCCTTAGGAACGGAATAAAAAAAATTGATGTCCAATACATGCATTGCCCGCAGGAATACACATTATATTCCAATTTTCATTTTTTCTGTGTCAACAGGAAGTGGGTGAAAAATGAGTCACAATATTTGACTGTCACACACAAACATAATTGCAAGATTAAAGAAAGCATGTAAAAATCATAATATTGATTTTGCATGTTTAAATGTTCTTAAATTATATCAAAGCGAACGCGACGTTCCAAAGTTGTAGTCAATCTATACATTTTATTTAGCTTTTTAATTGTTAGAAATTTGAATGTTAAAAATTTGACAGTGCATTCCTAAAGTGAGATACGTACACTTGTAGAAAATTTTAAAGGAAAATCGATTTTTCGAAAAAGCAATACATCATATTGTTGTGTATTGTCATTGACAGTACTGTATTTTGCACTGTCTGAGTAATTTAAAGTAAACAACTCAAAACAATTCCTATATTTACGCTAGTCTTGGCTTCAAATGTATCAGATGTTTTTAATGTAATCAATGATTAAATGTATTCTTCAAAGCGGTTTATCTCAAATTCTTAAAACTTCCCTTTTTTCTAATCGCACACAATATTTCAATTTAACTATTTAATATTATTGAATGCAATTTTCACTGATTTATAGATCGTACCTTTATATTACAACTAAATCTACACTGGGGGTCTACATTCCAGCAAGAAAAAACTTATGCTTAGACAAATTCGAAGGAAATATGCAATACGTTAAAATTTTTCTGATATGCAAAACTTTAGATTCAGTCTTAAGATTTTATCACAATCTACACGTAATTATTAAATAATTATTAATATATATAATATAAATTTAGTATATAAGTAATATATAAGTAAGTATAATATAAATTTAAGAACAGCGTTAAAAACACCAGAATATGAAAACTTTCAGCAGACTAGTTTCGATAGCACTTAGCGTACAATCATCAGTGCAAAGACCGTACAAACTGTTTTCGTTAAACTTTGCACTTTGTAACAATGTGGCTACAACAGTATTTTGATTACAAAACAGAGGAGTTTTAAAGAAGTGGGAATCACTTACTGCCAAACAGATGGCAAGAGGACATACATAATGATGGTACTTGCGTGAATTCATAGGTGCTTAACTTTTTGTGTTCTCCACTTTACTGTTTTCACTAAAAAACGGGTAGAACTTTTGCTCTCACCCAATAGAACGAATAACCATTTACAAAAATCATTACAAAAGATCAATCGAGGTATGTATACTTACAACATTTTTCAATTAGGTGAAATTTGTATAATTGGAAAATAATTCTGTGTCGTTGGTGAATTAATTAATTTTATTTTGTATGAAAATAAAAAGTTTTGGTCAGAGGCACAGAGAGCCAACATAAAAAACAAGTATATTTAAATGTATAATTAATTAATAATTATGCAAGCATTAATTACAAAGTAAATACTTTTTGGAAATTTTCATTTTCGTTTTCTGTCGGAAACAGGAAGATTACTAAAATTTGGTTTCGGTGTTAGAAACCTGCTTTAGTCGATCCCTAATTGTTATTGTTTGGAAAATTAAAAGTTTCGCACAGTTGGCCAGATAGATTTTTTTTTTTTTTTAATTACGATCGAGAAACTAACGACAGCAAAACTCTTTCTCATTTTAAAGTCCATAGGATAGCCTAAATAGAAAGCTTATATGACCGAAAAACTTTTTCAGAGAATAAAATATTGAGAATAATAGCTGTATTTACCGAATGGAAACACTTTTGTTCATATTGATAATAAGGCCTTAATTTAAAGTGCATTCTTCTCAGGTGAACAAGATTTTTCAAAATAAAATCGTCAAATTAAAATCTACAAATTTAATTATAAAGGATGCTAGGTATTTATCAGTTTTCTTCATAAAATTAAAATTTATAACAAAGATATGATTCTAGAAAATTATTTCATCATTGCATTACATTATTTATGAATTTTCTTCGATTTTGAGTTTTGCGTTGATGAAAATAAAAAAATGTCCGTTTGAATCAACGAATTATTTTCCATTTTTTTTTCGGTTTGGTTAGTATTTTGAGTTGAAACAGAAGTTTCGGGATAGGGCCAGGTCATACCCTACTTCCTTAGAACTGTAACTTGTTCCATCAAAAACTGAAAATTCAATTTTTTTTATTCGGGGTTAAATAGGCAAAACAAAATAGCAAATTTCCTTATCTTTCGGATCAAATGTGAATGATGCAGCATAAAATAACACGAATACATATAAATTTTTACTTTTCTTTTGCTTTACTTCTTATGTATCTGCATATTTATATCCGTTTCATTATTCGTAATAACATGTTGGCATTCCATGTGATTGAAAATAATGAAATTATTATTTAAAAAAGAGTGAAATATCACACCTCATGGATAAATTATGTAACAGATTCAAACACAGAATACTGTAACGAGACTTTCCAGCTTTATAAGGTGAAAGTTTGGAAAATCAATAGCAAATTTTAAAATGATGAAATTATTATGTAAAAAAGAATGAAAAATCATACCTCAAGGATAAATTATGTAACAGATTCAAACACAGAATACTGTAACGAGACTTTGCAGATTTATAAGGTGAAAGTTTGGAAAATCAATAGCAATTTTGAAAATAATGAAATTATTATTTAAAAAAAGAATGAAAAATCATACCTCAAGGATAAATTATGTAACAGATTCAAACACAGAATACTGTAACGAGACTTTGCAGCTTTATAAGGTGAAAGTTTGGAAAATCAATAGCAATTTTGAAAATAATGAAATTATTATTTAAAAAAGAATGAAAAATCATACCTCAAGGATAAAATATGTAACAGATTCAAACACAGAATACTGTAACGAGACTTTGCAGCTTTATAAGGTGAAAGTTTGAAAAATCAATAGCAAATTTGAAAATAATGAAATTATTATTTAAAAAAGAATGAAAAATCATACCTCAAGGATAAAATATGTAACAGATTCAAACACAGAATACTGTAACGAGACTTTGCAGCTTTATAAGGTGAAAGTTTGGAAAATCAATAGCAACTTTGAAAATAATGAAATTATTGTTTAAAAAAGAATGAAAAATCATGCCTCAAGGATAAATTATGTAACAGATTCAAACACAGAATACCGTAACGAGACTTTGCAGCTTTATAAGGTGAAAGTTTGGAAAATCAATAGCAAATTTGAAAATAATGAAAATATTATGTAAAAAAGAATGAAAAATCATACTTCAAGTTTAAATTATGTAACAGATTCAAACACAGAATAGTGTAACGCGACTTTGCAGCTTTATAAGGTAAAAGTTTGGAAAATCAATAGCAAATTTGAAAATCACCATCATTAGTAAGAGAAATATTCTAATCGTTTTTTGCAGGCCTGTATATGGATCAATATATTTGTACAAATAATAATTCTTCTAGCATACTAAATTTTAGATCATACAGGAAACGCAAAACGCTATTGAAAATTCCCTTTCTGCAATTTCCGTCAATAAGCCGAAATGCACTCGAATTCTTTTGTTCAGACCTTGTCTATCACCTATACAATATATGCACATTAAATAATATGCAAAATATTCCTTAAATTTAAAAACGCATACCTCAGTTGAAAGCGCAGTTCCAGCAGTTATTGCTTGCAGACAGTACTGTGACCGAAATCTTGTGTGTGTCCCGGTAAATGAACAATAAAATCTATGCACACTATGTTCTATATTATGCATCGCGTCATGCTACACAGTGATGTACAGTCGTGGGAAATAAAGTAAGCAACCCCTACTACATCCTCAACAAATTATCATAGACGAAAGTGACTGGTACCGAACGATTGGAAATAAAGTTTACTTTTAAATGATGTATATAAAATTTGCTTAGGGGCCATATACATATTAAAACGAATCCAAATTTCATTTATTTTTTTTCAATGCTAATACCAAATTTTAACAAGATATTTCAAATCTTCGGTTCAAACTATGCCTAGACACCAAATTTCAAGTCATTTGAATAATAAGTTCTTGAATTATAAATATTCAAAATTTAGTGCTTTTAATGTTAAATTACATTTCCATATTTTTATTTATATCTACTGAAAGTATGCTCCTTGTGTGCTAATGTTTTGTGTAGCAATAAGACTAATATAACCAAACATAAATACTTTGAATTTGCAATTTTTATAATTTTATGATATGAATTATGAAATTAATATTCGAAAAAAATATGAATCGCAAACTATATTTTTTATGGATTTTGATTTATTAAGTCCTGCTTTACAGAAACACAAAATTTCAAATTTTTCTTCCAATTAGTTTTCAAATTATGCTTAAAACACGGTAAAATGATAGTTTAAGGGGCCGTCTATGATAGAATTGACTAGATATTCTGAAATTTCTTATGCTGTCCTGTGATCTAGCAGATTTCACTGATTGCTTGAGTGACGCTTAAGGTGCCTTAATCAAGAAGGAGGCTCTCTCGGTTAACAATCAAGTACGGAACTTCAATTTGGATACAGCCCTTAAAATACGCTCGTTTTAAAATAATTAATTTCTTGGAAACTTATGATACGAATGGCATAAAAAATTTTTTCAGGCTAAATAAATGGTGTAGAATTCATTTATGCTGTCAGAATTGTATACTGCTATTGAAAAAAACAAAGTTATGGTTCCTTTTAATAAGTATATGCCTCCCTAAGCAAATTTTATATACATCCCTTAAAAGTAGACTTTATTTCCAATCGCTCGGTACCAGTAACTTTCTTCTACGTTAATTTGTTGAGGAGTTAGTAGAGGTGTTTTTTTTTTCCAGGACTGTACATTAATTTGAAATTGAGCAAAATCAATAAAATATGCCGGGAACGTTTCTTCTTTAGACCGTAGTGTAACTGTTGAGTGGCCTGTAAACGAACATTAAATGCTACAAGCTTCATTTGTAATACATACAATATTATGCTACAATTCAGTAACATACACTATACGGCCAAAGGTGACCGGTCACTTGCGATTTTTGATGTATTTTTAAATATCTAGAAAAATACTTGAGGAATTAACTTGAAACTTTGGAGTGAAAACAGTATAGTATTGGTCATATACTTCTGCGAAGAGTTTTCCCTAAACCCCATAGGGGACCGTCAAAAATTGAAAAAGAACGAATATCTTTTGGACAACCCTGTAAAACTTGATGCAGCAAAAGTGTTTAAACTCGAGATTATTAATAAGTGGCTTATTGTAATATATTGTGTTCATTTTTATGAGGATAGCATGTATATTCGTAGAGTAATTAAGGTTTTTATAAAAACAGCCCCAAATTTCGCGAAGTGTTTTGCTTATAATTTGTAGAGTTCTTAATAAAAAAAAAGGTTCTTTTCAGAAAATATGACGAACAACATTGTACATAATACTCTGCAGTCAGAATTAAAAAAATAATAAAAATTGGATGAAAAATGAGCAAGTTTACTAAAAAATGTCTCACTGCGCATGCGCGAATGCAATCAAAATATAATGTGCATAATGTGTTAGCTAAATGTATAGAGCAACTTTTGTAAAAGTCTCAAAAACATAGTTTCAAAAGTCTGATAATAATCGTTTATAGAATAAGCTCAAAATCCGTTGTTCCCAAAATGAAGCAAAAACATGAGGGCTTGTATCCAGATATCCATTGATTAGTGCCAATTTAATATACACAACATTGCACGTACTACTTTTCAAACTATATTTTTGAGACTTTTACAAAAGTTGCTCTATACATTTAGCTAACACATTATGCACATTATATTTTGATTGCATTCGCCCATGCGCAGTGAAATATTCTTTAGTAAACCTGCTAATTTTTTATCAAATTTGTATTATTCTTTTAATTCTGACTGCAGGGTAATGTGTACAATGTTATTTGTCATATTTTCTGAAAATAACTTTTTTTTTATATTATGAACTCGGCAACTTATAAGCAAAAAACTTGGCGAAATTTGGGACTGTTTTTATAAAACCTTAATTTCTCTACGAGTATACATGCTACATTCATACAAATGAACACAGTATATTACAATAAGCCACTTATTAATAATCTTGAGTTTAAACATTTTTGCTCCATAAGTTTTTACAGGGTTATCCAAAAGATATTCGTTATTTTCAATTTTTTGACGGACATCTATGGGGTTTCGGAAAAAAAATCTTCGCGGAAATATATGACCTATACTATATTGTTTACACACCTGCAGTTTCAGGTTAATTCCTCATGTATTTTTATAGATATTTAACAAAACATCAAAAATTGCAAATGACTGGTCACCTTTGGCCATATAGTGTACATCAGTTACAAGGTAATTACACAATATTTAATCGATTAATAGTGACTAAAGCCAGACAAACCGACTTCATAAACACTTTTTAACTATGTTGAAAGTGTTAAAAAAATAACGAAATTGTTATAAATATACATATGGAACACACTTAGTATCGTAAGATTTAATGACATAGCATAACTTATTATTAAATATATAGAAACCCTCTTATAAAACGTGCTTCAGCACGTTTGCATTGAATTTGTTCATTCGTCAAAATATTCTTTTAATAACTATCGTCTTCGAACTATTGGTTTTATACTACATATAAATTTAATGTTTGCTACACGGAAATTTACTGTACATATTATTTCTACCTTGAAAATAATATTTTTCCATTGAAATGAATACTGTTAGTCTACGAATTTTACTATTAAACTGGGAAACGTTTTTCAGTTTGACATAATAAATAATATTTCATATTTAAACGTTACCTTAATTTTCTTTTTAATAAAATTTTACACTTCTCTAAACATTTAAGTTTTATTTTAACATTGTCAGAGTACGTAATATTTATAGTTACATATTATCAGATTTTAAATTTTTATTAATACAAAAAGATGTATTTACTTCCATTTTTGTGACTTTTTAAGAAAGGATTTCAAAGAAAAAAAGTGTAACGTGAAAAACTGATATTTCTATATGAAAGTGCTGTAATGAATCTTTATATCCTGAATTTTGAATAAAAAAATTGCTTCACCTGAATTACGTTATTATTTACATTAATTTCTAAGGTATCCAAAACAACATATGTAATAATAAGTTTATTTTTAGATAGCGTTTTTAATTAAAACTGAGCGTTTTTAAAACTTTCCAACAAAGTTGAAAAGTGTTTATGCATTCGGTTTGTCTGTCCGTCTGTCCACGCTCTAACTCCCGTAAATATACTCGGATTTTCATGAAATTTATAAAGACTATTTACGGTCACAAAAGCATGTTTGGTATTGTATATAAAGTAGGATTATTCGTTCATTTACAGGGGCACTCAAAAGTATTCCATTACATTATGGTATATGGGGAAAAATCGTTTGCAGAGTATTTTAATGACATCATGCTATTTCAAATATATTGAAACTGATATAAATCACTGAATTTCACTACAATCACGTTAGAACAGGGCATAGCATTTTTTTATTCATTTACAGGGACACACAAAAGAAATCGGTTACAATACAGTACTGTCTTTGAGTAATAATTGCTGAAGAGTACGATTTAAAATTTGGTATGTGCTTTTCAATTTAATTATTTTTTTGCATCTTACTCGTTATATATAAATTATGTACCTCAAATACAGGGCTGACAAAAGTATTCACGTACCGTTGTCCTTATTAGAGAAAATTGCTAAAGATAAATTTGCAACTGAAGTATATGTATCTCTCAAGTGAACTAAATTTTGGCATGCATTTAGTTAATAGATTCAAATCTATATATCATATACAGGGCTGCTGAAAAACTTCCTATAATTTCCGATTGCGGATGGGAACAGCCGAAATTGGGTTTTGAAATGTATTATGCGTTTCCGTATGGTTGAATTCGATGCAGTATTTTGATTTTTGAACGGTGCAGTTTTGTTAAGTTATTCTGAATGTGTTGGAAAGTGTTTCATAATCAATGCTTGACGCATGATTTTTTTCTTGTTAATTAAAACGGATTTCATAAATCTTTAGTTAGAGCTGTTGTTGCAAAATATTTGCATGAATAATTTGATTCATTAACAAAAAATACTGTTATGGAAATGTGACAATTCTTATAAGAACAGTGTAAATAAATGTATTGTGATCTTATCTGTAACAGAGAAGTGTTTTGTAGTTACAAATTGTTCCTATAACATTTTTTATTAGGATAAAAGCTACATATAGGAAAAATGGTTGAGAAAATAACCGCATTAAAAAATATTTATATTCGACTTTTAAGGTAACGTTTAAATATGAAATATTATTTATTATGCCAAACTGTAAATCGTTTCCCAGTTTAATAGTAAAATCCGTAGACTAACAGTATTCATTTTAATGCGAAAATATTATTTTTAAGGTAAAAGTAATTATTTTTAAATTAAAAGTAATATGTATAGTAAATTTTCATATTGCAAAACTTAAATTTTAATATAGTATAAACCCAATAGTTCGAAGACGATAATTATTAAAATATATTTTGTCGATTGAACTAATTTAATGCAAACGTGCTGAAACACGTTTTATAAGAGGGTTTCAGTACATTTAATAATAAGTTATGCTGTGTCATCAATCTTACGATACTAAATGTGTTCCATATGTCTTATTATAACAATTTCGTTATTTTTTTTACACTTTCAACATAGTTTAAAAGGGTTTATGAAGTCGGTTTGCCTGGCCTTAGTTATTCTTAATCGCCTAAATATTTTGTAATTACCTTCCTTGTAACTGATGTATGTTATTGAATTTTAGCATAATATTGTCTGTATTGCAAATGAAGTGTGTAGCATATAATGCTCGCTTACAGGGCACTCAACAGTTACACTATGGTCTAAAGGGGAAACGTTCGCGGTATATTTTATTGATTTTGCTCGATTTCAAATTAATGTACAGTCGTGGAAAAAAAGTAAACACCTCTACTAACTCCTCAACAAATTACCGTAGAAGAAAGTTACTGGTACCGAACGATTGGAAATAAAGTCTACTTTTAAAGGATGTATATAAAATTTGCTTAGGGGGCCATCTACTTTTAAAAGGAACCATAATTTTTTTTTTTCAATAACAGTATACAATTCTGACATAAATGAATTCTACACCATTTAATTAGCCTAAAAACGAATTTTTATGCAATTCGTATCATAAGTTCCGATAAATTAATTATTTTAAAACGAGCGTATTTTAAGGGCTGTATCGAAATTGAATTTTCGTACTTGATTGTTAACCGAGACTCCTTCTTGATCAAGACACCTTAAGCGTCACTCAAGCAATCAGGGAAATCTGCTAGATTACAGGACAGCATAAGAAATTTCAAAATATCTAGTGAGTTCTGTCATAGACGGCCCCTTAAACCATCATTTTTCCATTTTTTAAAGCGAAAATGCTGCTTTTTAAGTTTTTTAAAAGAAAAGTTAAACACGATGAATACAATTTTGTAAGCCAAAGTAGACATGGGTGATTTTTCTCATCATTAAATCCGTTTTTAAATAATTATAACTTCCAGAATATTCTTAAACTGATATTTTTATCATGAAAACATTAAATTTTTATTAAATGGTAGCGTCGAGAATAAAGAAATCAACTTCCGTTATCTTCACTTATAAGGTTTCTCTTATCCTTAATTAATTTACTAATTTTACTTATAGTTATTTTACCAGTGTTTTTTTCTTGCTATTCAAAGGATTCTTAGAATATTCTTAAAAAATTGAGATTACGGTTTTTATAATAACTATACACTTGATTATACATTTTTCATAAACATGTTTCTTTACTGCTGAACTTTATATTCTGGAAAATATAAACAAAAATGTAACTTGACACATTAATAAATTCTAAAAGCCATGCATTGAAGTTCGTTTATTAAATAAATATTTTTTTCATAGATTATCAAAAAACAGTTTCAGTTAAGCAAAATCTTGTTTAGTTATATTTTTAAGAACAGTACTATTTTCACAGATTTTTATTTCTTTGAAATTTCTCACAAAAACACGACAAAGTTTATAGCTTTATTTTTGTATTTAAATTAAATTATTCCTTCTTTTTGAGACTTATATTTCTTAGGCAGTGTTTTGTTATATTTCTAAAAGTATCTAATTCCTGATAATAATAAAAAAAAATTAAATTCATTTTGTGTCAGTTAATGGATGATTTAATAGCATTTAATGCGGATTAGTCTATTAAATTTACTGTATAAGCATAAATGCAAATTCTTAACTGTAAAAGATATATAAATAAATTTTTATCAAATAAGTCTCAAACTACTTCAAATACCGGAAATGCATTTTAGGATAGAAAGTATTCCGTACAAAAATAAATTTATAAATTTTAATTGAAATTTAAAAAGGACGTTTTAAGATAAGACTAGAAAAAAATAATTATCTATATATTTTTTGCATATACTGTATTTCCTTCTTCCTACAGAATTTACTTTGCCAGTCATCTCGTGATGCTCGAAACGGGGAATTCTCATTTTACGGTTCATTTCTTTATTGCTAATAGTTAGATAGGTGCATGAATTCTCTGTTAAAGAACATCCTTGACAACACGTACATGGATCGGATGGAAAGTGTTGTATAGAAAAACACTTTCAGGAATATTTTCTACAAATCGCAGAAATTTTACCAACTTCAATGTTACCTATATATTTTCGATATTTGAAGAATGATCGTTTTTTTTTTTTTTTTGTCGTTACATGAGGGAAAATATCCGACAATTGAAGATACTTTTGTTCCGTTTAGCCCTTAGTACAGTTACTCGCAAAAGAAAACTGATTTTCTTCTTAATTGTAGAGACAGCGCAAACACATCTTCAACTACGAAAATTATTGAATCCTAAGCAATCGTTATATGGGGATGTAATCAACGTCTATCCTCGATTTGATATGAGACGTGTTTTTAAGTGTATTCTCCTTTTTGATCAAGACATTCTGAGTGACAGATAAAGATGAGTACGAATTTTCAGAAGATAAATATATAGATATATACTAAAAAGTTCAATGTTAACTTTTGGAATTAGAAGTTTTATTTGTATGAAAGTGACCAATACGCATGCGTCCTGGGAATAAATGGATATTTCTTTCCCTCTGGTTTAGACTTTTGGGAAGAATTTTCGAAAAATTGCTGTTTCCTAGGAGTATTGCTATTATTTACGGAAAAAGAGGAATTATTATTTTTTTATATAAACAAAAAGACTACGTCTGAATTCATTCATAATTATAAAAATGTTCCAAAATAGCAGACATTACATTACATTACATTAAAGGATAAAAACATTAAAAACAATTTAAAAGGATATTTCGGATTCATTCTGAATCCCTTATCTTATTAACGAGGCTGCATCTCTACAAATATAATATTAAGTTTTGTTTTAACTATAATTTTTGGCAACTTGATGTAATGTTTTTCTACTTGTTGAACTTTAAAACCTAGTATGACTTTTACGTTAAGAATTAGCTGATGAGGGATTCAGAATGAATCCAAAACGTCCTTTTAAATTGTTTTTAGTGTTTTTATCCTTTAACGTAACATCTGTTATTTTGAAAAATATTTATAATTAAGAATTATTTAGTTTATAAAGAAGTGTTCTTTTAACTTTCTTTCTTTCTAACGATGACCAGGCCCCCTACCTGCCGGGAAGCCCCAGCTGAACGGGTTTCATATATGGTATCGGGGTGGGTGACCGCCTAATCGCCGCGTAGAGCCAATAAACCTAACGAGCGCATAGAACGTATCGGCAGTGCCTTTTGCTTAGTTGTGAACGGTGTTATGTCGGTTGCTTAACATTTATATTCTGTTGTTTGGAATCTGCACATTGCTACTCATGTTGATCTCGTAATTTGGAACCTTGGTCAAGTAACGAGACCTTCACCTGACAAGGCACCTTCCAGAGGTATAATTCACAATTAACTTCGAGGACGTTGCATTCACGACAGATTTTCCATGCACCAGGCGCCATTAGCGTACATGGCGGATTATAACCAGCAGTACGGCTCGATCCCGCGACCTTATCTGCTGATTCGGTACTCTGCCAACTGGGCCACCGCTGCCCGAACTACTTCTGAATGACCTTGATGTTTTGAAGCCGAATTGTTGGTGCAGACTTGTCGTAAGAAAATGGACTTTGGAGGTGGGGGGGGGGGAGGAAGCAAAAAAGACAAAAAATTGGAGCGCCGTCGATAGACAAGTTGCACCGAAAGTTAATTTTGGGCCGAAATGCTTGTCAAACATAACGATGCAGGCGGATAGACTCCGCCTATCTGTAACTCATCGCGTAGAAACTAATTCCGTAGACTTCACACTGGAGAGGGTCCGGTAGCTTACGCAGGCTATAGCCTATGTACAACTACGAATAATAAAGAAGCGGCAATAAAAATAAATCCTGAAAGGAAACAAAAAGAAAAAAAACTCCTGAAAGGGAAAGGCGTTAGCTTGTACACACGTTATTACATTTAAAACTTTCGTATAGCTATTTATTTAACTATCATTTATTATATATATTGTTTTAATATTATCCTAGCACTAGGTAAAATTCATTTATATTTTAACCATTTCTAGTGCTAGAATCAGGATTTTATTTATTAATTATTATTATTATTTTTATATTATTTTATGGCAAGTTAACTATGAATTTGCATACTATTACTTAGGAAATTGGTAGGAGACAAACGAGCTCACCTAGTGAGATTAATATACTAATTTCTAATTGAGCTACCTGCGTGAGGTTGTAACTTAGACATAAGCTATGGGGGTTGGGATTCACCTAAATTAACATTTAATTTTATAATTCATTATATTTGTCTGGTTAAAAATGCTTATCTCACCCAGTGGACCTGTTCTTCTGCAGAGGTCTTCTTGTCTTGGTATTTGGTCACTGTCGTGGTGGTTGTCTTTTTTATTATTTTGACATATTTTTGTAGGTCTTTTCTTTTCCTTCATTGGATATGTGCTTCTCACATCCCGCGAGATGCTTTTTTCTATCGTGGGTTGTTTTTCTTTATGACTCTATTCATAGCGGATATCTAAATTTGAGGTTTTGTCACTTTGCTAACTTACCGCTGATGGATTGACTTGTTGTGGTCTTTAGTTTGTGATCCTTTGAATTGGCTTTGATCACTTAACAGGTTCATTTTCCTTTGTTTGTATGTTATTTTGATACATGAATGTGCACATGGCGATCAGTACATTGGAACCTAATGGCTGTTATCACGATTTATGCAACATTGTTGCGAGCTATTGACTTGAGTGGGGCTTGTTCCATGGCCGTTAGTCCGTCAATTTTTTATGATGACTGTTTTCACAAGATGTATCGTTATAATTTATCCTTTGTTGTAGTTGGCTTGCTTTAGTATGTAGTTGGCTTTTTTGTTTCATTTAAAACACTTTTTTTCCTTATCCACTTAACTATCTTCTGATTATTCGTTGGGTTTGTGTGAGTGATCCGTAGCTATCAGTTCATCATAAATGACTTCCACCTCTCAGAAGTGCGATACATCGATTTTTTTTGCAAGTAAAATGTTCCTTCACCTGTAGCCGCGGTCAACTTAATAGTTAAACACGGGTCTCTTTTTATTATTACTATTTTTTTATCCTGAAAATAAGGCAGTTTGTTAGATTGAGGTGGCGATGTCCGCTGGGATGGTATGTGTTTAGATTTGTTCGTTTATGTTTTATTGAGAGATTGAGTCTATGTTTTCTATTAACCATCTGATGACTGCTTTGCCCTTGTTTTGTACATGTTTATTGTCTGCAATCTTATTATGCCAAAGTTGCTCGTTGTTTGCTACGATTTGAATCAGATGGTGTGGTTGTGTTAGTGGGCAGGCTGCTAGAAAGTGTTTTGGGGTTTCCAATTCCCCGCATTCACATGCACAGTTTGGCTGATCTTTGCGATTAAATCTGTTTAAGTATTCTGGGAATGTTCCATGCCCAGTGTATATCTGGCTGACTAATTTACAACTCCTTAGTCTGTTTGTACTTACTTTTGGAAAGTATTGACATGTTGTCCTACTCATGTCCCAGTAATCCCACTCGAACTGCCACTGTTTAATAATTAGTTCTTTAATTTTTTTTAAGGTTTGTTATTGGTCTTTCTAAGTTATATGGAATTTATTTTATTTTATTTTCTGCTACTTGTTTGGCTAATTCATCAGCATCCTCGTTTCCTTGGATGCCCACATGTTCTTTAACCCAGAGTACGTCTCACAGAGTATGTATAATTACATGTAGTATAACATGTTGTCTTAATGTGCTAATGTCTAACTTTTCACTGACGCATTCAACTGTACCGTGTCATATGTTGGTTGTTGGCACAGTTTCGTCGCATACTCATAGAATTTACACATATATACAATAATGTATAGTCTTACGAAAAAAGAGATGAACGCACTAAACTACTTCCGGCACGAATCAACACAAAAGAATAATGTCGAGATCAATCAATTGAGAATAGGGAGTATGGTTAAATAAATACGACATATTAAACTTTTAGAGCAGTCTCTACATTAAAATGGAACTTACTGTAAAAAAATGATAAATACTTGATTATATAAATAAGAACTTACATTTGCATTTTCAATAATAACATCTGGTCTGAACAAATTTACTTGTTAAAAACAGGTGATAAGTTCAAAAATAAACCTATTTATATAGAGATGAAATGGTTCTCTTATATTGAACCAGTTTCGTTTTTTACCACTCCTACCTAATAATCGATGGGTTAAAATCGCTTTAATTTGAGATATATTAAAGCCACTCAATCGGACTTAAATCAAGTAAAGTTTTAAAAAAGTACGGTATGATATTTTGAAATAAAGCTGTAATAATTGTATCACATCATATCAATTTTTGCCAATGGTTTCTCTATGACCAAAGAGTTTGAATGTATGTGTAATCGACAAATCCATAAAAAATAAAAATAATTAAAAAATGGAGGATTTTTTGACAGTTAATAAACAAATCTAATCAAAAGTTATGTAGAAAAAGCACTCGCTATAGTAATCAAGAAAACCCCAGACAAAAGATAAAATAACTTTGATAATCTGATTTTTTATGTAGTTTTTTATAAAAAAAAATTATTGGTCCATCTCTTTAATAAATGAATTGCATTGACGTAGAATGTATCAGAATGTGAAATGGAACGGAGAATTACGCAAATAACATACATTTAAACGAGAATACAAGATATGATAGAATGACGTACATAAATACATATAAAACCACAAAAATAAGGACCCGCCGTTTAAGAGGTGAAAGATGTTAGCATAAAATAAAAAATCATTTTTTATTGCCGCAAAAAAAAAGTTATATCTGAATTATTTACAAAAAGACAGTTTCCTAGTTTTTAATCTTTCAAAGTTCGGTATATAAAACAAGTTTTTCATCTAATCATGTTAATGGATGCAATTCAAATATTACATCTCGTTTAGAGAGAATAAAATGCGTATTTTCAATGTAGAAAACTTCTCCCACTTACATGTATTCCCACTTACATGTATTCCACTTACATGTATCAGAAAATATTCAAAAGTTTAAGGGAATTTTTTATTTTTTTCATTTGACTAACAGTAAAAGATGAAGAAATTTAGTCATGGATTCCAGTTGTATACTGAAAAACTAATTAACTATTTAATATATAATATGAAATTGAGTGACACGTTAAATTTATTTTCTTTATTTTTGTAATGAAACTTAGTTTAATTTGCCCTACACGATGAACATGGAAAGGATATTAAAATTTATCGATATCACTAGAACTTTAAGTTTTGAAATTACATTTTTCATTATTATTGTTAGTAACATTCATTATTATTAGCAGGATTTAAACAAAATCGTCGCTCACATTTTTAAAAATTTTATTTCTTCGACTAAGCTCTAGACAAGTTATAGGTTTTACCAAAACGTATTGTAAATTACTGTCATGTTAAGTGTGTTTAAATATAACCGATGAAAACATATTCATTACTCATGTATATGTGAAATATTTTTTAAATGATGTTTTATAGATTATGAATTGAGTACTCTTTATCTCACGTTATATAAGTTAATAATTCACCGACATTTCCTGTTTTTCATAGCTTTAACATTTAATTTCATTTTCTGAAAAAAAAAAATTTAAAGCTATATTTCAGAAAACAAAATAAAAATATGCAGAAATCAAACAACACTCAAACCTCAATTTAACGTAACCCTTATTTAAAGATTTCTGCATATAACATCATTATTCAATATTCCCAAGTAATTTTCAATTTCTAATATTTAAAAAGCTCAAATTTATCGTCGTAAATTTGAAACACTTCACGCATTTAACGTTTTTTAAGCGAGGAAAACTCATTGTAATTGTCCTAGAACAGTCAGCAATATTGACAAATAACCCTTTTTATCAATACATGCAAAACTTTGAATCTTTCCACATTTTGCTCTTACTCAATAACAGTAACTGCAATATTCGAATATATCGGTTTTATCAAAATAAATTGAGATGCGAAAACAAGTCTTAAAATTGCACCTATAGATAGCAACCTATAGCAACAGTTTCATTGTTGGAAATATATCCTTATTAAATTTGTTAGACACGTTTAAATATAAAGAGTCGTTAACTTCAAGTATGTTCATATTTAAGGATTTCGTAAACAATCGAACAATAAAAATATATATCTATAAAATAAACTTTCTAACACAGAAACTACACTAATGCGAGTATACTGCTATTATAATTGTAGTTTCTTCTTCTTGCCAACAGAAAGTATTTCGAACTTCACCTTATTGAAGCCTGCGAAAATTGAGTCAAACTGAAGTAGCCTGATTTCACCAAATTATGCGGTTTTGCACTACTTTTTCCTGTTTATTTTATTTTATTTTTTGCAAATAATTGTTACAGTATGCTAAAATATCTTTGCTTTGTAATTTTTTTATTGAGAAACAAATGAAAACTAGTCCGATGTGACAAGCGCAAACGTTCTTCTGTCTCATAAATGTTAATACTTCAAAAATCGCAGTAATATCACAGTACAAAAATTAAATGTCAATATATGCCCAGCATGAGGGTTCCAGATGTATAGGTTCATTGAATTGTGTTCATTTAAACAGAAGATATAAGCATCGCATCTTTCAAACAAATCATTGAAATTCGCAACCCACCCTTTTAGATGTCTGCAACAAAAATTCCAAACCCAAAGAGCATAAAACCGAAACCTGTCGCGTTGTATACATACAAACCTAATAAGAATATATTTATGTGAATGTGTGAAATAACATGAAGTTTAATTAAATTCCGTGCAATAGCTTTTAAGATACACATATCGTGAAAATCGTGAAAAATGCAGAACAGCAACACCACCATTTACATCATTTGCACGAACACCTAATAGGCACTAACTTATGTCAATGTATAACAGAACAAGAATTTTGATAAAATTCCACGCAGTAGCTCTTCTGTTGGAAATCTGTACAAAGACTTGTCCTCGAAAATTTGTCGTGTGGTTTGCTCGGAAATTATATCTTTCCGAACCGGTTTTTCATTTTCCATTTCGGTCGTAAAGGCACTCTCTTTTAACTGTAACTGTATGCACATTTTTATTCCAGTTTGATGTACTGAGTAAGTATATCATATGTGAAATAACTCCATGAATGATGATGGAATGACGATGGAACTGGTAAGATTAAACTTACTCCTTATTGTAGTTATGTTAATAATATTTCTATATAACCAAGTTACCAGCAAAGACTGGAGGTGCATGTATATGTATATATTATTTAAGTTTAAATTCAAGCTGAATTAATAAATGAACTGGTATTTCAAATTGAACTATTTCAACCGATGTTCTTTATACTTGCCGCCACATCAAAGAACTTAAACCCTTCTTTTTCATGACTTTGCTCTATTTATTTCATCTTCGGATATGACTATATCTAAAATCGTGTAAATCCTTAAGAATGTAATTTAGCAGCGCCATATATTGAGTGATTTACTTCAAAACCATATCAGCAACAACATATAAATGTCTAACTATATCTGCAGTTTGATGAAAATCCGCTCATTAGTTCTTGAGCTACTGTGGAAATCGTGGAATATGTAGCATAGCAGATCCACCTGTTGGGCAATTAACACCACACCCTAATCAGTAAAACGTATGCCAATGTCTAACTGAATCTGAAGTTTCATGAAAATCTGTGCATTAGTTCTTGAAACAGAGATATTGCTGAAATCGTGAAAACTCAGCATAGCATCGCCACCTGTAGGTCGAGTTACACCAAAGGCTAATCAGCATCAATTTATATCAACGTATAACTGAGTGTAACGTTTCGTTAAATTCCGTTTATTAGTTCTTGAGATAGTGTCCACAAAATTTGTGTCACATACAGACAGACTCACAGACAAGCATTTTCTAAAAACCGTAAAATCGTATTCAGGACATTCTAAAATTCTTTGAAAACCATAATTTGAATTTTACACGAATCCAATAGTTTCTTCTTGTAAAGATAGAAGAACATTAAAATGTTTAAAATAATTTAAATCTTAATTCTTTGCTACTGTACAAATACAAGTGATTTTTTTTTTCAACATGAAATCTTACAGAAGTGACTTTTTCTTATTTAAATAATGTCTAATGAGTTCTCAAGAACGAAATAATTGTTTAACAAGAACATTGAAATTTCAATTTTAAGAATTACTTTAAGTTAAGTGGAACTGCCTTCAGGAAGTATAATCGAACCCACAATCTCAAAAGATTTCTTTGATCTATTGTGTTTAAACTTTTCATTAATTTTCTAAATCATTATTTGATTTCCTGTATTTGATTAAATTTCAGATTGTATTTTTGAAAAATGAAAATTATAATGAAATTGTTTTTAATACATATGATTGCTTTTAAAAAGTTTTATAATAAAAAGGAATGGCAATAACTGTTTTTAAACGTATCGTAAGATGTGTTAAATGTTTACATTTCTACCAACCTGAGGAAAGCTTTAGGGTACAGTCATGATTTTAATATTATTTTATTGTAAATATATTAAAATAGGCAATAATATCAAATAATATACCTTCTTCCTGTTATTACAAGTAACATATATATTTATTCATTATTATATCTACCCTATATATATAAAATCCTAATGAATCGAATTGAAACGAATTTATGTAACAATTCTATGAAACGACTAATTAAACAACTGATTACGTTTCACGGCGATTTCTCCTAAAATATGAAATACATTGCGATGAAATTAACACCAAAAATCCGTATTGATCCACAGATCTCAAAAGTGGTATTAGAATTTTAAAATTAGAATTAGTTTTCGAAATATTAATTTTTTTCTAATTTTAAATACTTTTTTTCTAATGATGGCAACTCAAATTTTCATCATAACAGATATTTTTCTTCATATTTTAGAAAAAGTTATTTTAAATTAATTTGGCGACTAGTTTGGCCTCCCTTAAATGTATGCTAAGAAATGCATAATGTTACTTTTATTCAGAATTCAATTTGTATTTCATTATCTTTTTATTTAATATAAAACTTTCATTTAAAATTGAAACCTTTAAAATAAATGGCTTTTACTTCATTTTTTTTAAACGAAACGAAAAGAAAAATATTAGACACAGATGTCAAATACGCAACGGTGTACCTAATTGGCGCCAAAATGGCGTTATTTTGCCTGTCATGGTAACCCGGCTATTGTTGCTTATTTATTAATAAATGTTTATTTGAATTTATTTTATTTTTATTTACAAAAAATTTTATAAATTGTTTTGTTCTATAGTTATTAATTAATTTTTTTTATTGTTATTTCATTTTAAAAATATCAGAAAATAATTAAAAATACATATGTAACAGGTATTTGAAAACGAGGCTTTCGCCAAATTGTCGTAAAAAAAATCACGCCAAACCCGGTGCGTATGTGATAATGCAACAAATCATGAGATTTAATTTCCACTTCAAAGAAACGTTTTAATGTTATTACTTCTCCCGTCGACCAATTTCGCCAAATTATACAAATTGACATATTTCTTTTATTTTAAATAACAAAAGAACAAATAAATTAGTATAACATTAATAAAAATACAAATAAACCGTCGAAATAAAAATCACTTGATGGCGTGAACATGTGTAACTTCCTTAAAGTCAAGTGAATGTGACATTTACGATCAACCATTATTGGCATTTAATCTTATAGTTTGGCGACATATATTTGGTCGATGGGATAACCAAGTAGCGCCGTTTTAATTTACCACTCGAAAAATAAAAAAATGCTAACTGGCGAGTTAAAAGAAGCTATTGGCAAGATTTTCACCCGGCTAACATAAAAGTACCAGGAATTCTTTGTGATCATGGCAACTTTTATGTAGTTTTATTCGAAAAAATAATTTTGATTCTTTAATCAAAATGGAAACCTTTCTTATGAAAAGCGAAGGAATCAGCCCGTTGTTTATGGCAGTTACATGACTTGGACTATTATAATATAAACGAAATAATGGGGTTAGAATAATATTCGGCGACTTATCACACCTGTGGCTGCCTAACATTAAAGTACCAAAATGGCCGCCTGGAATATAAAAGGCGAAGGGATCCGCCTGGAGCTGTTGATGATAGTCACATGACTTAGGCTATTATTATAGAGATTGTTTTCAATTTTAAAAACAGCGCGAAGAATAATATTTCCTAACGATTAAAAATTTATTTTCACGTGACTATTAAAAACAGAAAAAAACTTTAAAATTACTATTAACCCCTTCGCGACGGGAGCCTTTTATGAAATGTTTATTACTTTGCTACCGGTTTTAAAAAACAGAAGTTTGTGCCTATTCAAATCGGGAAAATGCTCGGATTAAATAAGGTAAATTTTACAGTAAAATTTTACTGGTGAGGATAAACGAGGATCCTTAGGCCTATTTCCGGCACGTATACGTGTCGCTCGTCCCCAAGGGGTTAAATGGGTACGTGTTAAAGGCAAGAAAATATTGAAAATTATGTCCTGAAAATTGTATTTACACGTGAATATTAAAAGGGAAAGGAAACTTTAATATAATAAATACATTAATATGCGTTTAACCCTTTCACGGACAAGGCACTTCTATTCGTAAAATCTTGAAATCAGTGAATGGCACCAGAATTTACAAATAAATTTCGAAATACAAAAATGCTTTTGTTCACTTACTTAATAAAAGGGAAATTTTCATCCCAATATTCTGATGCTAATGTGGCATTTAAGGATTAAAATTAAGTGGTCCAAAAATGAACCACCGCCCTTGAAGCGGTTAAAGCGCAAATTTTAGTAATTGTATTATGTCAATCGTTTTATAACGCTGTTAAAAAATACCGAGAGACAAAGACTCTCTTTACTTTATTCATTTTATTTTATCCTCTTTTCAAATGTTTAACTCATCTTCTTTAACCAAACACGAAAACAACCATTGGATGTCTTAACAGCAACTGATTCTACCTTAAATTTTTGCAATCAAAGGGAATTGAATGAACACCCGTTTACAGGGAGATCGCTACAGGCTTTTTCAGTATAATTCAATCTTCTCTAATCTTTTTAAAACCGATCAGATTAGCGTGCTTTTAGATTCAACAGTGTCTGAACGGGGGTTGGCGAGCGTAGCTTGCAGGGGGCAGAGCCCCCTAGTATTATATATTATTGGCGATATTTTGCCATTTTGACAATTATTTTTTAAAAAGCTTCCTTTTTACTTCTATTTTTATGAGAAAAAAGTATTGGGTTGGTGAAATTTTTCGACTTCCAGTTTCGATGGATTTATACGTTTTAGAAGACCCTGAACTCGATTTGACTGTTTTTAGAAAATGTCTGTCTGTGAGTCTGTCTCTCTGTCTGTATCTGACACAAATTTTCTGGGCATTTTATTTGTAATAAACTTTATATTAATTTAATCCCCGATATGATTTAACGCTTGTTGATTTTTGGTGTAAATTGCCCAACTGTCCAGTCAGAGCTGTTATGCTGCATTTTTGCGATTTCGCAATAGCTCTATTTGAATAAATAATACTCAGAAATCTAAATGATTTTCTCTTTACAATAACAACTCAAAATAGAAAACTCAGTATTTCAAGGTGAACTAGAAGCAATTAAAGAAGCAATATACTGGTTAAACAATTGCAAATTCCATAGTTTCACAATCCACTTCGGCAGCCTCTCTGGACTCAAGGCTCTAGAAAACAATTCAACAACAGATTTCCAGGTGCAGTTTATCATTCGGGACTTTCAGTCATCATCTAAAATTTTCATTTTCAATTGGGTTCGAGGACACACTGGCATACAAGGCAACGAAACTGCTGATGAATTGGCAAGAGCGGCAACTTTTCCACCCGACATGATATCAAAGAAATTTGTTCCTTTACCATCTTCATTTTAAAAAAGAAAATTGAAATTGCAGCTCCTTTTCGACTGGCAAACCACACAGTCACCACGGGGAGATTCTCTTATGCACTTTGTCCTAAGTTCACAGAAGATTTTATACTTCACTACAGGAATTTATACATTTTTACAACCGTACATGGTCCGTTTCCTTCCTATCTTTCAAATTTGGAAAGTCAGCCTCCTAGCGCTGCACATGTAGGCAGAGGGCACGTCATTACACTATATAACAGATTGTACCTTAACACCAGCCTTTCATACAAAAAAGCACCCTTCGTTAATCTAGCATCATGGTTTTAAATTATTCTTAAACAACCATGTTTACTTAAAAAAATGATAGATTGTATTTCCCTATTGGAACAAAATCAACTCTTATTCCAACGTCCTCTTATCTTTTAGATGGACTCTCTGATGAAGAGAACTAGTAAATATTGCCAGTTCACTAGACTGATTTAACTTTTTCAACTTGCTACTAGCATTCTATAGTTTTTTATTAATCCAGCTCATTTTGACAATGCAATTAGTTTCACTCCTGCTCAACAGCCTAAACCAACTGTTAGGCATCATTTACCTACCTCTGTATCAATGTGTAATCTAGTTCTGTTTCATTTTATTATTCTATAAAGTATTCGCATTGCTTATTGTTATTGGTATTTCTATCGTGTATTATTATTATTATTTACATCGTGTTTGTCTTAATTGATATTTTTTATTGTTGGCATCATTACAGTACTCATTAGTGCCAAATTTGTTTTGCATAGAGTTAGTTTTCTCTTGCACCGTGTTTCATTTGTAAATATAAGCCTATAGCATCAATTTTAATTTGTAAAGTGTCAACTTTTTTTAAAAATTAGTTCTTGCATATATTCCTTCGTTAAATTCTTACTTGCATATGGGTTTCACATCAAAATAAGAATTAAAACTCGCTCCAAAAATAGCTTTATCATTGAAAACAAAGTATTGTTTTTAATAGTATTATTTGTTTTCTAGCATCGTGCTTTTCTGTAAATAGTCTCCTGTGTCAGTACCTATATAATTTTTCTTTTCTTTTTTTATTAGTTATATTGTAACCTAGTATTTTCTCTTATATGAAAAAAACAAAAAAACAGGGAAACTCCTTTTAACTCCCATTGTTTTTGTTGTATCTGTAAGTCCTATTAAGTGTATTTTCCACATTTGGTTAACATCTGGACTTCTTTTGTTTAGACTACTTTTATTGTATTTTACTTGTCCAGCAATGTTTAATACTGAATTATAAGTGGTTTTTCCCTTCAAAATTTGTAATTTACATAAGATTGTATAATGGTAAGTCCAGCACGCCTAGGATGAGACAGAGATGCCACTTGTAACATTTTTGTATAACTTTGTAAGTTTTAATATATAGCAATCTTATTTTTCCAGGCCCTGCCCCCGAGAGCGGCCCGTGATGATGGTAGTTATTCTGCTGGGTGGGGCTTGTCGAGTTAAAATGATATTTGTAGGCCTTCTCGCCTGGCCTGAAACTGAAACTGAAGAAATATTGCACGGGTTTTCATCGAACTTCAGATTCAGTTAGACGTTGGCAACTGTTGTTGCTGATAAGATTTGGGTGTTGATAGCAAAATAGGTGGCGCTGCTATACTGCATTTTTCCCGATTTCCGCAATCCATACCACGGAATTTCATCAAATTTGAGATTCAGGTATGACCCTGATATGAATTGGTGTTGATTATGTTTTTGTGCAAATCACTCAACAGATGGTGCTGCTATGCTGCATTTTGGAAGATTTACACGATTTTAGTGATTGTCATATCTCAAGAACTATTGCACAGAATTTCATATCTTTAGAGTTCTCATGATGAGCATAGATTGCCATTTACTTTCGGCACTGTGATAACAAATTTTGAAGTATCGACATGGATGAGATAGAAGAAAGTTTTGGGATTGGTACATCCGACTAGAACATTTTGCTTTCCACACAAATATGAACCATGAACTTTTGTAAAATATGTAAATTAATTTTCTTTATAGATAGTTTTATCAAAATGAAAACTAAATCCTCTAAATTGATCAATATTTTCTAAACAATTTTACATGAACGCAACTCAAACCCCTTTTTCACAAACATTGTATAACCAATATCTAACTGCTTAAATTATCCGTATATTCTTCTTCGATTACTTATTTTATTACGGGGTCACTGAGACATTATCAGTAGAGATCGACCGAAAATTCCGTTTCGCTTTCGGCTCAAAATCTGACTTTCTCCGAAAATTCGTTTTCTGCGAAAACGCGGCTAAAAATCCTTCCGGACCGAAACTCGACCAAAACTATCAGTATTCCGAAAATCTCGTTTTTCCGTTCGGAAATTTTCAACTTTGCTCATTGATTTAAACTTTATCGGCTAAATGAGACGATTTACTAAATGTGACTAATACTGACTAAATGAGACTAATACGTACACGTATGTAAATCGTGCTCTCAAAATTTGTTCTGATTCTGTATCCCTTAAGGAAGAACTTAATTACTTAAAAACCGTTGATGTCAAAAGAGGTTTTAATCCTTCTGTTATCAATAATGCTGTGAAGAAATTGAATAGATCATCTAATAAATCTACTCTTTCCAAATCTGTCAAAAGCAGACCTGATAATTTGGTTGTCCTCCCCTTTTATCCTCCTTTATGTTTCAATTTAGCTAAAGTTTTACGACGTTTCAATTTTAACATTATATTTAAACCTGTCAATAAATCCAAATATCCGTCCACTAAATCTCCTGTTCCTGATCTTCGAAAATGGGGAATTTATAAAGTTCCTTGTAATGGTTGTGATTTATCTTATATTGGTCAAATTAAAAGAAATCTCGAAATCCGCTTAAAAGAAATCTCTCGTTATGTAATCAATCAAGAATTTTCTAAATCTTCTATTGCTAAGCACTCTTGGGATTCCGGCCATAGTTTTAATTTTCAAAATGCTAAAATTACCTCTAATAAAAAAAGTATCTCTGAATTGGACTTCCTTGAAAATCTAGCTATTTATCTTAATCGTGATGTTATTGTTAATGATGAATCTGATTCCACAATGCTATCTGCAGCTTGAAAAAACCTTTTCAGTACTACCATTTAATTTATTTTTGTATTAATTAATATTAGTCTGTTTTTTTAATTTTTTTATATTTTATTCATTTATTTATTTATTATGTTTTTTTTTAATTTCGTGTGTTCCCATATTTAATTTTATGTATTTTCCCCCTCCCAATTCTTGCTCCTCCTACTCTGTGTTCTTTTGTTTTGATTATACTCTTCTGTGATTGGCTGTTTTCTTCTACTTTCCTATTGGCTGTTTCTTCAGCTTGTTTCCTTTCCCTTATCTCTCATTTCAGTCGTGTGGCTGCTTTCATAATAGAAGGACGTCTTCTTTGCGCCTGACGAAGAAAGACTGAGATCTTTCGAAAGGCCTAGCGCTTTTAAAATTTTTGATGGTGTTTTAAGAAGATTTTTTGTTCTTATTCATTCACTCCAGTTTTAACTTATTTTCTTTACATTATAATAGTTCAAGTCATCAACTGCCATAAACAAATACGGTCTGATCCCTTCGCCGTTCATATGAAAGTTTGGAACAGATGTCATATACGTCCCATATTGGCGCGATTTTTTAACGACGCAATTGGAGGAACGCATCAACAGCATAAACAACAACATCTGGCTTACCATATCAAGCAAAATAACGATACTTTGGCGCCAGTTAAGTGCCCGTTCAGTATATGACATTGGCGTCAGAAAAAAATCGCGCCAATATGGGACCGAAACATTTCCATTTTGATTAAAAAATCAAAATTTTTTTTAAATAAAACTACATAAAATTTGTCATGGTTTCAAAGAATTCTTGGTACTGTTACGATAGCAAGTGATGCAAATCTCGCCAATAGCTTTTTTTTCAACTCGCCAGTTAGCATTTTTTTTTTCAAGTGGTAATATTTCGCCAGATGTCATATACGCCCAGCAGGTTTGGAGTGATTTTTTTTTTTTTAAGAAAATTTGGCGAAAATCTTGTTTTCAAATGCCAGTTACATATGCATTTTTGGTATTACTTAGTTATTCTGTCGACCAAAAATCTATGGCCAAACTATAAGGTTAAATGCCAATAATGGCTGATCGTAAATTTCACATTCACTTGACTTTAAGCAAGTTACACGTGTTTACGTCATCAAGTGATTTTTATTTCGACTTTTTATTTGTATATTTATTAATGTTATACTAATTTATTTGTTCTTTCGTTATATAAAATAAAAATTATGTTAATTCCTATAATTTGGCGAGTGTTTTGGCGATTTATATAATTTGGCGAAATTGGTCGACGGAATAACTAAGTAGTACCATATTTTCTAATTGTTTTCTATTATTTTCTAAAGGAAATCTAAAAAAATAATTAATAATTATAGAACAAAATAATTTATATAATTTATAAAAAGAAATAAAAGTAAATAAACATTTATTAATTATCTAAAAACAACGTTTGAACACACAATAAAATAAGTTGATTTGATCATACGTATACGTTTTGTGAGTACTATGGACTCACATCCTCAGTGTAAAAACTTTAAAACAATATCCCCCCAACTACATGTACGATGAAAACCCAAATGTCAAAACAAAATACCAAAAGACTATCAAGTTCGAACAGCCAATGAAATTAATGCGGAAGTGAAGTGTCGTGACACAGCAAATCCACCCAGAAAGTTGAGATGTATGGTGTACTAGATAAATCATTAACCAAGGAGTCTTTAAATTTATGGATATGAACCGCCTCAAAAAACTCCAAATCCAGAGGAGTAATGCATTTCTTGATAATGGTAGCTGAATCAAAATCAAAATTATGTCCCTCCCCCCAGCAATGAGAGGCGATAGAGGATTTCGGTAATTCTTTTTTCTTTACATAGTTTCTGTGTTCATTGACTCTGTAACGGAGTTTTCGTTTAGTTTGCCCAATGTAGGATAAACCACATTGGCATTGAATGTTGTAGACTCCCCAATAATTATGAGGAGTAATTTGATCCTTAAGTTGCGAAAATGTCAATTTATTAACTGGTTTAAAAACCACATTGAAATCATAATGCCTTAAGATATTAGCCATCTTAAAGCTAATGCTATTATAAAATGGTAAAATTATAAGGTTAGAAATGGAAACCGCAGTAACAGGAGAATCAAGATTATTAACACATTTATTAAGACTATAAGAAATTAAATTATTGATATAGGGTAATCTAAAACCAAGATCAATAACCACAGATCTAATATAATTTAATTCTGTAATAAGTGAATTATTATCTGAACAAATTAAGCGAGCTCTATTAATCAAATAAAGAAAAGCCGAAGCTTTTTGGGAAGGGGGGTGACATGAATTGAAATGGGGGGGGGGAGTGTGACACCAAAAGGTTTACGGTAGACGGAAGTGTCAAAGGTGTTAAGCTGACGTGTAACCAACACATCCAGAAATGGTAATCTATTATCTATTTCAACTTCAAAAGTAAATTGAATGACTGAATCTATTGAGTTTAAAATCGTTAATATATTGTCAACAGAATATAGAGAAATGTCTAAGAGTGCAAAAGAATCATCTACATATCTACAGTAAAATGGGAAGTTGATAAGGTTAAACATTTTAACCTCAAAGTAATGCCTATATAAATCTGCTAAAAAAGGGCTAAGGGGATTACCCATTGCTAAACCATCTGTCATAGAATAATATTGGTTAGAAATTTGAAATGAATTTTGTTTTAAACAAGTACTGAATAACTCAATAATGTGGTTGATTTCATAATCTGTGTAATGAAATTCTTTTAATCTAGCAGTGAGACATTGTAGTGCACCTTGAACTGGAACATGGGTGAACAGAGAAGTAACATCAAATGAAACCATGTGAAAAGAGGGGGAGGGGGTGATGTTTTTAATCCGATTTACAAAAGAACTCGAATTCTTAATAGTATAAATATTAGAACTTGAAAGGAATGAAAAGCGTTTCACTAAATATTTAGCAAGAGGGTATGAAGCAGAACCGATATTGGATACGATAGGCCGGAGGGGAACCCCAATTTTATGAACTTTAGGCAGAGCGTAAAAGCGACTACAGTTAGCAATAGACGGAATTAATGACATTTTAATACTGTCATTAATACAGGGAGAGGTTTTTATAAGTTTTCTGGTACTTATTAGATCACTGTCAGGAGGATCCCGATTTAATTTAATGTATGGGCCGGATTGTAAAAGATTCTGTACTTTATCTAAAACATTTATTATCAAATAAACAACAATAGCCGGGTTACCATGTCAACCTTTTCTGAAATATGAAAAAAAGAAATATCTGATTAAAATTTGAGTTGCCATTATTAGAAAATTGTATATAAAATTACAAAAAAAAATTAATATTTCGAAAACTAATTCGAATTTTAAAATTCTAATACCCGTTTTGAGATCTGCGGATCAATGCTGATTTTTGGTGTTAATTTCATCGCAAAGTAATCCACATTTTAGGAGAAATCGCTTGAAACATACACAGTTGTTTTATCAGTCGATTCATATGTCCGTTTCATAAATTCTTTTCATATACCCGTTTCATAAATTTGTTTCATTAGGATTTTATATATACGAGTTGGAACCCGTCGAAATTCGACGTACTAAAATGTTTGAAAGGAGCTGTCAAATCGAATTTATAATAAACCTACAAAAATAATTACAATAAAAAAATCATCTTGCGTTGGTTGTCTAACTCTTAAAACAAATAATATTTTTAACCTAAAATTACCAAAATATTATTTCCACAAACTTCAACTGCTTAAATTATTGAAAAATTAAACTGTATTAGATTACGTAATCAAGATGAGTAATTATGATGAAGTTATCGATGGAGCTCTTATGTTTGTTTTTACGGGATTAAAAATCAGTAAAAAGGATTTCGCTTTGTCACATCATAAAATTTTCCCCCATAAAATCTAAACTGTACGTTATTTTTTCATTCTCATAATTTACATACGCACCACTCAAATTCACAATTTGAAAGTATTTTAACGCGCAATAGATTATTAATTAATGTATTTCCAATCTTAGTCAAGTTTGTCCGATACAACTTTTCATGTGAACATTCGCACAAACTTTAAATTCTAATCTTAGTACACGCGAAAAAAAATTCAGAAATTTGTCTTTAGTTGTCATAGTATTGACCATTTATAGTATTGGTCAAATATTTAGTTTTATATTTAAAAAAATGATCGTTTTGTTTTAAATATATCACTTTTACTCACTGAATCATTCAAACTCATTTATCAGCTGAATGTAAAAATATTAAAATGTAGCTCATTTATGAAGAAGAATGCGTGCTTTTTTTAATGTCTGACATCATTTTCTGTTCAAAAATTATAAAAAAGTTACTTTTATTTGTAATGTTAAAATGGCATCAATAAGGATATAATGAATAAAAATAATGAACCATGAATATTTTCCCTTTACTTTCAATATAATTGGAGTACTTCAGTTGCCACAATTACAAAATTTGTATTAAAAACTACAAAAAAAAAATTAATATCTCAAAACCAAATTGAGATACAGATTTCAAACTAATTGCATTTAAAAAAAAGCATTTTTTTCCCTGAACGAAGGTGTAAAAACTGAAAATGTACTATGTTTAGAAGTTTAAAAAATTGCAGTAGCGAAAATTGCAAAACAGAAATTTCATTTCAAAGTGCTGCCATTCGCAAAATGACGTATGCGTTACGCACAGATATGTTTGTCCTTTATAATATAGATAGGGTAGATAAAAATATTTGGGTCTAAGACACAGACAGCCAATTTGGGCCACACGTATAATTAACTAATAATTATGTATATTTAATAAATATGCATAATAAATTAATATATATATATGCATATTTGATAAATACGTATAATTAATTAATACACACATACAATTTAATTGCTTTAAAAAAATTTGGACATTTTCGTTTTTGCTTACGGCCGTAAATAGGAAGATAACCAAAATTTGGTTTTGGTTTCGGCCTTAAAATCCCGGTTCAGTTGATCCTTAGTTTTAAGATCTTATCTCCATGGACACGAAACATCATTCAAATTTTATTTTGTGAAAATTTAATAAAGTAACCATCCCTTTTAATAACTTTAAATTTGCAAACATTGAATTCTTCCGCTAGACGAACGACTTTAGAAAATTTGCGCCAAACTGCCCAGTGTGATAAACTTTTTATTTCCCGATGACAAATATGGTAACTGAGTGGTATATGGTAACTATGGTATGGTAAATATGGTAACTAACAAAAATCAATCTATTTATATAAAATCCAAGTCTCTGTGTGTCCCTCACAATTCCGGTAGGACCGCATCATTGGAATGAGTAATTGTTCAAAAATACTAATGCTGTGTTACCACATTAGCGCCAAATGTTGGCCAATTTGGCAACTTGGCGAAATATCGCCAAATTTGGCGACAAAAATAAGTTGCCATATAGCAAGCCAACTTGGCAATAGCTGGCTAATTTGGCGAAATTCCTATTTAAAACCATTAATCTTTCATAAAGGAGGTCACCGTAATTTAATTTAAACTCCGCTTTTTATGATTCCCCCCCCCCCCCCCCGGGATTGCACTTATACTCTAAAGCGAAAGCCGGGTTCCCGGGACGGCCATCCCTGCTACTAATAATATAACCGCCAATAGACGACGCTGTACTGTCTGAGCTCCTAACTGCTAGATTTTAGTGTGCTTTAGGTACTTTTCCAGTATAAGTGACTTGGCGAAGAAGGTAATTTGGCAACATATTTTCCGGGAACCTATCCACTATTTCATTTTAAATACACACGCATTTTATTTCGATATTTATACGATTTATTTAACATAAAAAAGCCATTTATCTAATTTTATACGGAAAGAGAAGTAATTTGTACGTAAAAAACATCAATGATATACATATATAAACAAACAAAAAAGCTCATCAAGTTTGTTTTCATAGCTGTTTATATGATTTGACAAGAAATCTTGCTTTCTGGTGCCCGAATTACACCTTTTAAAAAAACGCCAAGTTCCTATAGTGGAAAAAGTACCAAATTGGCTATTATTTTGCGCTATCTGCGCTACAGTTTGTACTATATGCATTGGGGGGCGGGGGGCGAAAAGTTTAGACATTAAATATTAAAGTTTCTATAAAGCAGTATAAGACTAAAAAATTAAGAATAAAATAAATGCATAATAAGACTAAACAAAACAGAAAAATCATGCGTTAAGCATAGATTATGAAACACTTTTCCAACATTTCCTGAATGCTTTAACAAAACTTCGCTATTTAGGTAAATAAGGTAAATAAGATAATTAAGTACACATTTTAGAAAACGCATTAAAAATTTTAAAAATTGATTTCAGCAGTTACCGTCCATAGCCAATAGTACCATTATTACACGCCACTATTTAGCTAAAATTTAAGGAATAAATTATTTATCCCCTTGAACTTGCTTAAAGTCAAGTGAATGTGACATGTACGATAAACCATTATTGGCTATTAATCTTTGGTCGACGGGATAACTAAGTATACCAAATTTAATTTAAACTAAAACACTCTTAAAGCTACTGAAATCATATTTCCAGATATTATCATCCATAGACTGTTATGTATCCAATTCTTTGCGTGACCCTGTATATCATTTTATCTATATTCTACAAACATTTCTTAGTAAACTAAATGCAGTTCAGCGTAAAAATTCATAACTCCTTTAAAAACCATCTTTAAACAATTTACTCTTATGCTCAGTAACCCTTTTTCTTTTGTGTAGCTCTGTATATGAACTATAGCATTTATACACACAGTATAGTATGTATAAATATAGTGAAACATAAAAGCGCATATCATAATTAAAAATGCATTTTCAGCAATCATCGCTTATGTACAGTACTTCGGAGAAAAGTTTCTTGGCGAGATGGAAGTTTGGCAACGTATTTTCTGACAACCTATTTAGTGTTTCATACTCACAAGCAATTTTTTCTATATGCATATAATTTATCCTTCTATATATAAAAAAAATTAACGCTTTGGAAATGAACCAATGAAAATCTGCGTAGATACCGCGAAACGCATCTGATTGATCAGAACTTTCTGACGGTATAAAGTGGGTTACCAATGGGGAGGGAACTCGGCTCTGTCGCCAAACGTAGCCAAGTTTATCGCCAGCTTGGTGATATATCGCCAAATTTGGCGACCAAAATTAGTTGTCAGAAGTAACGCCACCTTGGCGCTATTTCCAGTATTTTGCGAAATTTCCAGAAACTCCCATTGAAAACCAATAGGGTTTACTTGCTTGCAAAAAATCAACAAATTGAGGTATTTCAATGCAACAAAAACTAGTATTAGCGTATGGAGCGTATGGTATGAATAGAGCTTAATTGAACTATTTACATTATTGTTAAGCATAAACACTAACTATTTACAATATTCTTAACACTATATATATATAATTTTACACACATATGTTGGCGGAAAAAAGGCGACGAAGTAAAAATTTTAGAGGAGAGTAGATTTATATGATAAGATTAAATACTACTACGAATTAGCGACTTCATTACAAAGATAAGGAAGAAAATTCGAAATAACTTTAATAAATTTGTTACATATTAAATTTAACATATTTTTTTTAATTTACAATATTTTTAATTTTAAATATAAAATCATTAAAAAATTACCCAATAAATGGAAAACGAATAGAAACTCGTTTACGGAGAGATCGCCACTTTTTTTAGTTATACTTCAAACATTAGCCGTTCAAATTAGCGTGCTTTTGGAATCCAGGGTGTCTGAACGGGGGTTGGCGAGCGTAGCGCGTAGGGGGCAGAGCTCCCTAGTTTAATATAAAAAAGCTATTTATCCATTTTTATAAAGAAACAGAAGCAATTTTTGAACAGATTTTTTTGGCATGATTTTTTTCTGACGCCAATTTGACAAAAATCTCGCTTTCGAATACCAGTTACATATATATTTTTAAATTATTTGATATTATTTTGAAAAGGAAATAACAATAAATAAATAAAAATTTAATTAATCGCTATAGAACAAAACAGTTTTTATAAACAGTATATATATAAAAAGAAAATAAACGTAAATTAACAATTTATTAATAAATAAAAAACAATAGCCGGGTTACCATATCAGGCAAAATAACACCATTTTGGCGCCAGCTAGGTACTCCGGTGCATATATGACACCTATGAAGTAATTTGTATATAAAAATATTATATATTTAGAAATGATTTTTGTATGGCCTGAAACTGAAACTGAAACTGTATATAAATACATATATAAACAAAAATAAAAGTTCATGAGATTTGTTTTCTTAGCATATTTTGGCAACATATCTCACTTTCTGATACCCGAATTGCGCCAAGCTTTTTTTTTTAAATGCAAAGTGCCCTACCGTGGAAAAGAACCTAAATAAATAATTAATTATAATAAATACATGTATAAACAAAAATAAAATTTCATCAGGTTTGTTTTCATAGCTGTTTATATATTTTGACAACATATCTCACTTTCGGAAGGCCAAATTGCGCCAAGCTTTTTTAAAAAATGCGCTATAATGGAAAAATAGGGGCACAGATGTCATATTCGCCCCATATTGGCGCGATTTTTTTCGGTTGCCAATTTGGCGAAAACATCAACAGCATAAAAAACATAATCCGGATTACAACATCAAGCAAAATAACGATACTTTGGCGCCAGTTAAGTACCCGTTGCGTATATGACATTGGCGTCAGAAAAAAATCCCGCCAATATGGGGCGAATATGGCATCTGTGCCAAAATAGGTACTCCTTAGTTATCCCGTCGACCAATTTCGCCAAATTATATAAATCACCAAACCACTCGCAAATTATACACATTGGCATAATTTTTATTTTAAATAACGAAAGAACAAATAAATTAGTAAAACATTAATAAAAATACAAATAAAACGTTGAATTAATTGTTTTAGTGGCCATTATTGGCATTTAATCTTACAATTAATTAATTAATGGCAAACCATTATTTGCATTTAATCTTACAATTTGGTGACAGTAATTTGGTCGACGGGATAACTAAGAAGTACCTAAAAATAGCTAAATAAATAATTAATAGAAATAACCAATTATATAAACTAAAACATTTTATTTCAAGATCAAAGCACTGTTTTTAATTTCGATTAAAAGTACATATATCCTAGGTTAACTTCAGTTGGAATTAGGTTGACAACTTAATATCTCATTCCGTAAACCTAAACAAACACAAGTGATTAATTCATCGTGAATCGTAAAAAATATTAAACCATTGACGTAATCATTCACAAAGTAAGTTCTCCAACAATCAATGGACAATATTTTTATGACGTCATAGTAGATAAAATTGTGGCGGTATCGTTTGTTTATGGTTTAAATTCACAAAGATTTTATTTTGCAATGTCTCTTAGTTACATTACTTTAGTGTCACATTTATGATCTCAGAACAAAAGCATATTTTTTTATTATTTAGTTATTACATAATGAAAAAACTATAAATGCATGATTTGAAAAATTTAAATAATTTTCTTTCTTAATATTAAAAAATAACATTGAAGTAACAGCGTGTTTAAGTTAAATAAGTTTAACTGTTTAATTCTGTTGTAATATTCAAAGTAACTGTATTTATTAGATTTCAGTAAGCAACATCAGGGCCCGATTAAACTTTGAAGTTAGAGGAATTACAATGTCATTTCAGAACATTTCTTTTAGAGAAGCTTTTCTAAATTCCACATATATATGGAAATTCTTCAGTGTTACAAATATTATTCCTAAGACTGACATAACATCAGAATGGCCGGCACACAAGTTTTTGAAAAATATTTTATATCAGAAATTTTATTAAAAACTGGTTACTTCTTTGTTATAGCGGCTCACACAATTATGATTATGACAAGTTGCAGCCAATTTCGTAACCAAGATCATTAAGCACACACGTATAATACCATTTCATTAAATTGCATACGATAGTTTAATAGTTTTTACCTTACTTCAAGTGCGTAATTGATTTATTTTTAAGAATTGACAATCTAAATTGTCCAATATATGAATTAAAAAATGTAAACAAAGATTGAATAGACATGACCGCAAAAAGGTTCAAATCCGCAAAACACTTGGAACCAAATTGTGCAGATTAGTGGTCTTCTACTGTACACAGTTTTTCATAAATGTGTTTCGTTCTTAAAGTGTGTTATTTTCATCGATCATTGCGGAACAAGCGAGAAAATCTCATATTCTTGCACATGATTTGTATACATCTTTATATCTAATTTTCCGTCATTTTTGACGGGCTACCTTTCTAGTGTAGCAATATTTCAAGGATTTTTTTAAAAAATAGGCGTTGCTTTTCTTATTTAAGATTTAACATGTCTTACGTAATTTGATAATCGCCAAAATTTGAATAATGCAACTAAATTCTTCCAAGTTTTAAATAATATTATGCTCTGTTTCATAAAAACTGTAATAAAATTATGTGTTCTTGAAACTGATACAACAAAATGGAGCTGCAAATAAAGAGAAAAGGAGTAGTTACAGAAATTTAGTTTCAACTCTCCTACATTCGGTTACTAACTTATTTTTTATTTGTGTACCTCTATTGTCAAGAGTTTATTTCTGCAGGATTCTGTTAATATTCTTTGAAACATACTTACCTAAATTTATATGGTGTTAAATGCATGAAAAAAGCATATGTAGTTAGAAACGCTAAATAAAACTGTCATTTTTATGCTGGTCATTTTTTATATATATTTAATTATATTTTAAATTTATAAATATAGTTATTCTATACATTAAACTATACTCAGATAATTGGTTTACCATTCCCATCTTTAGTAGGCTTTCCAATATTCTTTTCCAAAAAATTGTATTGTGCTTCTTAGTTAACTTCCGATGCACCATTTTGGCTTGGCGCGAAATGATGTTCGTAGGAATGGAAAAATACTATAAAGCACTTGAGCTACACTAAGCACAAGTGAGTTCTGCACAAAAGCCTTAAGTCCTTCCCTACATTTTGCAATGAACTCGCCTGGATAACGTGGATGGAACGTAATCAGGTAGGAATGATATTTAATTGCTGTTAGATATTCTATGGAACTATTTTTACGCTTAATTCAGCATGTGATGGAAAAAGCTGCTGATCTAAGTGACTTTGATAGAGGGCAGAATTCAATGGTCCGACGACTTCTCAAAACAAGTATTTCCGAAACTGCACGATTTGTGGGTTTTTCGTGACACATCGTAGTTAGTACTTGAGCAAAGTGGAGTAATGATGGTGAAACCATCAGCACACACCATGACGTTGGACGTCTCTGCGCTATCAGGGAAAAAGACGTCAGGGATTCTTCCACTTGGTAAAGCAAAATCAGCGCCAGAGACTGGCTCAACTGACATCGCAATACAATACAGGTCCGAGTAGAATTGTTTCGGGGTACACAGAGTACCAAGAGTTCGGTGTACCAAGCATCATGTCCAACTACACCTACACTCGGGTCGGCAACATCATGACTTGACCATGGATTACTGGGAGAGAGTTGCCTTTTTGGATGAATCACGATTCAATGACCATTTCACGGTACGCCGTCCTCCAGCCTAGTTGTTGCTCCCCTTATACAGCAGGTCATACACAGGCAGGCGCTGGCAATATTATGCTTCGGGGAACGCTTTCTTGGGCGTCTCTGGTAAAACAGGCCATGAAGACCGCGGACTACTTGAACATTATTGCAAACCAGTTGTACACCTACATGTTACCTGTCTTCCGTGAAGTGTTCAAGCAAGACAACGCTCCATGTCATAGACTCGAACTGTGCTGGAGTGGTTCCAGGAACATAATGAAAATTCCAGTTAAGATCATGGCCGCCTAACTCATCGGATCTTAATCCGATAAAGCACATTTGGGATGCCATGGAACGGAAGCTCAGAGCTCAAAGAAAATCATATTGGATAATTCCGAATTTTCTCGACAGCTGTATGAACATATTTTATAACCTAACTTCGTCCATCTAGCAACGACTTGCATACGAAGGCGGGTTGCAGCTGTTTTACTGACCAAAGATGGGTCAACGCTTTATTAGGTAGGTGGTCATAATGTTTTGGCTCTTCAATGCATAACATGCCTTTCTTAGCGTTTATGCAAATAAAATGTATGCTTTGAAACATAAAAATATAAATAAAGATTTCAATACAAGGTGTCCCTTAAGACATGAGCCCAACTTAAAGGTAAGGTACAGTACACATAAAGAAGCAATTTGGCATAGCTGTATGATGTGGGAATTGAAAAGTGTTGGCGAAAATGCGTAAGAAATGCGTACGAAATTAAACAAGCGTCTTATTGATATAACTATTCAATAAGTGCTGAAATGTGTCCCACCAACATCGATACGGTCCAGCAAGTAAATGGAGTACTTTTCCAGTGTTTTAGGTATCCCATCTATGGTACATCAATTGACTCTGAGGACCTAAATTGCAAAACTTTCAGTCTGTGCTAAAACTGTTTATGGTACACCTGAAATCTTCCAAAGGATACGTCAATCACTTGCTAGACGATGCCGGACATGTATCAATGTTAGTGGTTGCACATTTCACTACTAACTGTAACTTTTATGTCAATATGAAACTTGTTTTCACTTCTTCTGCATTTCTTGTTTTTCGAAAATATTTTTCATTCCCGACCCACATTGTTATACCAAAATTGCTTCTTTATGTGTACATTACCTTTCATTACAGTTTAGCGCATGATCTCGGAGACACCCTGTATATTTCGTTAATGTTACATTTGAAACAATTATACCATCTTCTTAAAACGATCTACCAAACACAAACTAGGAGAATTATAAATCACTGTGAATTCACAGTTGAAAAATATCATTATTATATTACGTTAAATTTTCTATCGGAGATCTATTATTTGTAAAGTCTGTTTTTTTAAAAACTTAATTACATTTCATATAATTTAGTATAAAAAATAAATTCTTGTTAAATAAAAGAAAAATGGTGCAAAAAATGTCAATAGAAAGTAAGAAAATGCCGTTACAATATTTTTTCATTTCAAAGCATTCGGCTATGAAAGGAAACATACTTAAACATTCCCATAAAAACCTACATATACACCAATGTCAATAATCGATTCTGTCAGCCTTGAGTGCAAAAGTGAAAAATAGATATGAAATATAGTCTGTATATTTCTTTTCTTTCAAAAGTCAATCCAAAATTACCTAGGAAATTCGAAAGATATAGTGGCTTGTATCAAGAATCTTCTCTTTTTTTTATTATACATTTCTTTCTTGATATCTGCGGATTTCATGTTGGAAGTAAAAATAAGTTCTGGGTAGCATAGAAAATGTAATAAAAGTCGAAATTTTACAATGTGAAACATTGCTATGGAAGAAATATTTCAAATTGAGCTTTTCTCGTAATTTAATGAAAAATATATATTTAAAAAAACAGTACAGGTGTTTTAATCATCCATTATTTGTTGTGCAAAATTCTCTCGATTGTTAAAAAAAAAATAAAAATAAAAGCATTTTAAACTACAGGTCCGGTAATATGTGTGTACAAAAATCTATCATCAGTTAAATAATTTAAAAATATAAACGTCAATTTGTATTTACCAGTTAAATGAATTTACTAAACCTGCCTAGAAAAATACGCTATTTTCCTTCAGTATTCAGAAAAACTTTTACCTTCTTGTGCAAATATGCGCATTTATTTGTAATAGGAAATGAGGCTTAGTCCGCTTAGAATGGCATGCGAAGAAATTAGTCTTTTTGACACACTTGGCACTAGATTGTCTCATTTTATAATGCACATAAAATTTATTTTTAAATATATACATTTATATTCCGATAAAAATGCAAGTGGTGAAGATATAGTTCCGTGTATTTACGCTAAAATGATAGCAATAATACTTATGCGCTTTCTGGACCCAAACCCGGACAACGGAGTGTTAAAAAACAGCAAGATAACTTTTATTTTCTAAAAATAAATCTTTATATGCTACTGTTACATATGTACAGTCATGTAAAAAAAAAGTAAACACTACTTACTAACTCCTCAACAAATTATCATAGAAGAAAGTTACTGCCACCGAACGATTGGAAATAAAGTCTACTTTTAAATGATGTATATAAAATTTGCTTAAGGGGCGATCTATATATTAAAACAAACCCAAACTTCATTTTTTCAATGGGAATACCCAATTTTAACAAGATATTCAAATATTCGGTTCAAACTACGGCTAGGCACAGAATTTCAAGTCATTTGAATGATAAGTTTTTGAATTATAAACATTCAAAATTTAGTGCTTCTAATGTTAAATTACCTTTTCATATTTTTATTTATACCCCTAATGTGCTATTTTTTTGTGTATCAATAATACTAATATACCCAAACATAAATACGTTGGATTTGCAATTTTTATAATTTTATGATATGAATCATGAAATTTATATTCGAAAAAATTATGAATTGCGACCAAATTTTTTTTTGATGGATTTAGATTTATTAAGTCCTGCTTTATGGAAATCCACAATTTCACATTTTTTTCCAAGTTGATTACAAATTATGCTTTTAAACGACAAAATCGTGGTTTAAGAGGCAATCTATGATAGAAGTGACTAGATATTTTGACATTTCTTCGGCTATCCTGTAATCTAGCGGTCCTCAATGACTGCTTGGATGGCACATAAGATGACTTGATCAACAAGGAGGCTTTCTCGGACAACAATCGAGTACGGAACTTCAATTTGGATTCAGCCCCTAAAATAAGCTCGTTTTAAAATAATTAATTTCTCGGAAACTTATCATACGAATTACATAAAAATTTGTTTTTAGGCTAATTGAAAGGTGTAGAGTTCGTTTATGCTGTCAGAATTGGGTACTGCTATTGAAAAAAAAAAGTTACGCTTCGTTTTAGCATGTAGATGGCCCCTAAGCAAAATTTATATGCATCATCTAAATGTAGACATTATTACCAATTTTGTGGTTCCAGTAACTTTCTTGGATAATTTTTTGCAGAGTTAGGAAGGGGTGTTTACTTTTTTTTTTCCACGACTGTACAACATGACTACTTTTTATCTTTTAGATATTATTATTTATCAAGTTGTAAAACAATTCTCATTCACTCTATATTTAATAATATTGTAGTAAGAAATTATAAATTACATTGTAATTTTCATAATGATTTAGCAAAATGTTTTCTGTGGATATTGTCAAAAAACTTGGAATTCGTTTTCAGTTTTCAAGCGATAACAGAAGGTAGAGTAAATATTTACAATGTAAAAAAAAAAAAAAAAAAAAAAAAAAAAAAAAAAAAAAAAAAATCCGACCAAATTTCCTGTAGGTTCGTTGTTGGTTGTATTTATGTCGGCCAATTATCAGCACGTGGGATATAGACCGTAAGGGGGGGGGAGTGCCTTCCGTGGAGGTCTTTCTAAGGGAACCTAACCCGTATTAACGCTTATAGAACCAAGGTTCGAAGAAAACCACGAAAACTCCGAACGATTAGGCCGACGGGCGCGATTGGGATCGAACCCAGCACCTCCCGTCTACCAGCTTCGAGAGCAGAACCTCTCGGCCACTGAATTTCCTGTAGGAGACGGAAACATAGTTGTCCTTCTCGGACGGAAAATTTTCGGCCCAGCTCGGAATAAAATCCGTAAAACAAAAACGGAAATAGTAATTAAAATGGTATTTTTCGGATTTTATTCTGAACTGGGCCGGAAATTTTTCCTTCCCGAGCAGGGCAACTATTTTTTCGTCTCCGACAGGAAACTTGGTCGGATTTTTTTACAGTGTAGCTTTAAAAAATTGAGTGAATTTCTTCCTTTTTTATCTGAATCTTTTACACAGCTAGTTATTTAAAACCATTTTTTCCAAACTGTATCTCGCAGATTGATCTTTTCGTTCTTCAAAAATTAATTATTAATTTTATCAGTTGTGGAAAACGTACAACAAATACAATTTTTACATCTTTTCTTTGATACAAAAAAAAAAAAAAAAAAAATCAGGAAGAATTATAAGTAATTAACTTCGTGAAATTTCTGTGTTTTGCTAAACTTTTTGTTGTGTACGAATTGAAGATAAAATTAAAAAGCTTGAAAACCTGATTGACAGCCTTTTTGCTGAAAAACAATATTATAAATTGCACTGATTTTTAAAAAATAACTTCTTATTATACAATTAATAAGAAACATGTCACTAATTTTGTCTATTATGAGACAAAATTCAAAACTTTTCATATTTAATTCCGACCTCTCCTCTCTAGTACCAAATAAAAAAACAAGTGGGTAAGTGTGATTACAGATCGCACAGAAGGTTTCGTTTAATATTTATTTCAAAATATTTTAACCTTTAATTAATAAACCCAAACTGTTAATTTATAATTATTAAATACTTACATAGATCGGGGTGACATACAGGGGTGAGGATGGAGGTAGTGTGAAGAATGAGCACATGGCCTTTCATTATGATAATACATGACATATCGTAGAAAAAATTTGAAGTTTCCGAATTTTTTTTCAATAGCGCCAATAATGTTTGGAATTGTGTTGTTACTAATGTTTGGAATGTGTCACACTTTTAACAGATTTAAAGGTTTGTTCTCATTCTTGTACATTGATTTTATGTGTACTTTTCACAGATAAAATATTTGTATTGCACTCTTGCTTCTTGTGTGATGCATTCACTCTGTTATTGATTCATACTATTATTATATCGAAATTTAAAAAAATAACATTTTTAACAGATTTAAATGTTTTTTTTTTTTTTTTCATTCTTGAACTTTATTTATTTATGTACTGTGTTTACAGATAAAATGTTTTTATTGCACTATTGCTTCTTGTGTGATGCATTCTATTATACACATTTCTAATAGGTATACTATTCTATTCTATTATACATATTTCCAATACAAAATTACAATAGATAAAAGGGAATTTACGGCATTTTTTTTCGAAATTTTGAAAGACCGGGTCCCTGGAACATATTGCGTAATTTCGAAAAAGAGCTGTGAAGCCATGTTACTACGTACTGTATACAACTTTTGCGTGGTATGGCATTTTTATTTTCCAACTTTATCTTTATTTATAATTTGTACAAGACATTTTTGACGAGTTTGGAGAAAATTGGGATAAAAAAGAAGATAAAATAGGATTTCGAAAAAACTGTGCAGTTTTATTACATAGGACCATACACATCTTTTGTGTGGTATAACAATTTGATTTTCCAATTTTCGGTTTTTTCCCTCCACCCTATTCAACAACTCGATATTTTCTGATAGTCATTTTTAAACGGAATAACATGAAACTTGCTGACGTGATTTTTTAATAGATTTATAAGCGACCTATGTTTTTATTTTCCGTCCAATTAATTAGAACTTTATTTATAATCAATTATTTTCTCTGTAGGACAATATTTTTCGTTTCCAACACAATCGCTTCGAGCAATTTGGTTCAAAATGCCCACTTTGACACCATTTTTTGAATATTCTGCCTCAATCAAAAACGGCGATCATTACGGTACATTATATAGTTTCTGAATAAGTGAACCTACCGTTTGAATGCAAAAAATGTATTTAAAAATGAGTCAGAAAATAAGCAGTTTGAATTTGAGTAAAACGATATTTTTTTCTTAAACCTCTATGTACTTTTAATTTGTTTTTGCTGCAAGAATTGGTCCTATCAAAAACTTGTAGATAATATTAAAAATATATATAATAAATTTAAGTGGATTTGATATCGTGAGAATTGACGAAGTTATAATTTTTTTTCTCCCCAAAACCCAATTTTTTTCGTCTCTTGAGCCTATTTTTAATTTTAACAAAAATCTGTTATACATACATTTTTCGACCATTTTTTAGAAGTAACAAAAACTTTAAACTGAGACGATATGTATTATAATTAATTAATGGGGATTTTTCTATTTTCACAAAAACCCCTCCCTATTTCCACACCCCTCGTCCGATTTTGCTCATTAACGAACTTGACCGAGATTTTAATCCCATTGATTTTTTGCATAAATTTGCAAAAGATTTGTGCAGAATTAAGGACGTGATGTCCATAAAAAAGTGATATAGATACATAGGTAGGTAGATAGATAGATAGATAGATAGATAGATAGATAGATAGATTGATTGATACATTTTTTTACAGGGACTGGTTTTATGTTCTTGGGGTCATGATCGGTGTACATCTGCAAAAGTTTTTCCGAAATTCCAACATAAGGGAGATTTTAAGAGGTAGCATCTCATATGAAACCTACCTAAAAAAAATGGCTCAGAATATTTTTCACAAGCGATATAAAAAATAATTTACAACATTATCAAAAATTACACTTCATAAAAAAAATGGAGGGCTAAAAATGGAAAAAGCTTAAAGTCCAAAAAAGGAAATATTTCAAGAGAGCGAAAAATAGGAAAGTACTACTTACAGTGGTGGACAAAAATGAGGACATTTTTTAATATTTTCATGTTTTATAAATTTGTGTGCTTATAGAATATATTAATTTTCACTTAAATACAAATGTTTATATATCCAATTAGAGGAAATTTAATGTTGAATTTAATTACAAAAACAGAATTAAAATATCTGCATAACAAAGAAGATCCGTTTACTTTAGTCAAAAATACAATCACCATTAGTCATGAATGCTAAAGTGTATTGTAATAAAATATTCCTAGCCAATCACAATGACTGTTCTGAGAACCAATCAAGTGTCAGCAACTAAACTATAGTATATTTTGATTTGTAAAAGTGGTACTTTACTGGAATTAATTTTGCAGAAGTGTGAATACTAGTGTAACTAAATAAAATAGTGTTTTTTTTTTTAATATTTCTATTTTGTTCTTAATCCAAATAATTTAAAACAATGTCATCAAGAACAAGAACTGATTGGACAACTACAAAAAGAAGCAGAATTGTCATATTGAGAGAAAATGGTTTTCTTTTGCTGGAATTGCAAGACACATTAGTGGATCAATCACTTTATTTGGCGTACGAAAATTGTGCTTACATTATGAAGAAACTAAATCAGTGATAAATAAGGCAAGATCAGGCCAAAAAAATGCACAAGTGCTTTTGACGACAGAAAGATAAAAAGGATATGCCTCAAAAATAGAAAAATTTCAACAGGTAATGTTAGATGTGAAATGTGTAATGTGTAATGAGTATTTCAGTTAGTTCAAGAACAATAAGGAGAAGATTAGCAGGTTTTGGACTAAAAGGTAGAATTCCGAGAGAAAAACATTTTTAAATCTTCAGCAACGCAAGAAACGAGTTCAGTGGGCAAAAGAATAGATTAATTTGTCAGAAAATCAGTGGAAGCAAATAGTCCTGAACGACGAGAGTAAAATATCGCTCTTTGGTCGTGATGGGCGAAACTATGTGACACGTAGAGTAGGGAAAGAGCTGCATCCTGATTGCATTGAAGCAACTACAAAAAACACAACAAATGTAATAATTTAGGCCTGTATGTCTGCAGATAGTGTGGGCCGCATTCAAGTGATTGATAGCATTCTGAATGCAAAAAAATACATCGAATCTGTCCTTGAACCAAAATTGATACCTTTCATCCGGGATCTCTTCCCCAATAAAGCACTATTTATCTTTCAGCAGGATTCAGCTCCATGCCATACGGCAAAAATATGCAAAGAATGGTTTAAAAATAAAAGCATACAATCATTACCTTGGCCAGGAAACATCCCTGATCTGAATCCTATAGAAAATTTGTGGCAACGTTTGAAAATCCTTGTACAAAAAAAAGCGTCCATCTAATAAAATGGAAATTATTGAAGCTATGATTGATTCCCGGTATTATGTGATTAAAAAGGATGAACTCCAAACGCTAGTTTCTCTCAATGAAAAGACGCTGTGAAGCTGGAATACAAAACAAGGGTTATGCTACTAAATATTACATGCGTAAGTGTAACTTTAAAATAAAATTAAATCTAAGAGAGATCTTATTTTTTGTAAGCGCAAATTTTTGTGTAATGCAAATGTTTTAATTATTTTTTTCTCATTACATTCTACATTAAATGTCCTTGAATTTGATATATAAACATTTGTATTTAAGTGAAATTTATTATATTCTTCAAGCACACAAAGTTATAAAACATGAAAATTTCAAACAATATCTACAATTTTGGCCACCACGGTATATTACCGTAAGACTTTGTGACACATTTTGAAATTTTAATCACACCAGCCGGTCTGTTTGATAAGTAATCGAAAACTGGCTATCGATGAATGTTGATATATCCTTATGCTAGATATCCGTGTATAGCACTAATTTTAATATTTAATCTTAACTGAGAAATTTAAGTTTAATAATGCCACACGATTGCACCATCGGGTTGGGTTACTTTGTAACAGGTGTGATTTTGCCTTGAAATGCAAGAGAAAACTTTCGTGCATGATTTCTTCTCTGAAAAAATATGTTGTAAAAAATTTAAACTGCGAAACTGCTATTTAAATATCGCTGATTTGACCCATTGATCTACTCCCGCTTTGCTGCAAAGAATCGAATAAAGTTTTGCGCTTTCCTTAAATGCATCACATCTTGAATCATAATGACGCTTTCATAATAAGTCATACACATATTATCTCTTAAAATATAGCAGTTCCTCGTTAATTTAATATTTTGAATTTTGCAATTAAAAAATAGCACGTTGGAATTTTCTTGGAAGTCGTACAAAACAAAAGAGCTGCAAAATATAATTATTAATTAATAAGAAGAAAACGTTACAAGACAAATGATGAAATGATATAAAATGAGGAAACATTAAACAGGAAATATAATTCTGATTTACGTTTTAGGTAATAACCGCCTACAAAGCATACGAAATTAAAAAAAAAAAAAATTGAATTATAGTTTTTGTTTTACAATCGAGCCAAAAATAGAACTCTAAAATTGTTTTTACCAAAACCCCGGAGTCCCCTACAACTCACTGTTTTTTCTTAACACCCGTGCCCTTGAAGAGGAATGAATAATCCGGAATAAAATCTCTCTCTTCAGTCGATAGGAAAAATTCTGAAAATGTGTCGCCATCCCGTCTGAAACGTATGCAGAAATTTGCCTAATGCAAAAAATTAAGGGGAGACTTTCAGACCTTTTTGGAAGATTAGGCCTCTTTGTCCTTTTCTTTCCGGTGCCAAATGTCTCCTCTTTGATGTCGATTTACACAACAGACACGTCGCTTTCTTTAAACGTCGTAACGGCTTCGCTTCTTCGAGATTTTTGGACATCTGTAGCATTTATGGAAGCCCTGCGGTACCTTGAACTTTTTGCGTCTTTTGTGACCCGACATTTTGGTATTTCTCCCCATCTCTTGTTCAATTCTTCCAAGAATACTTTTCCCACGTGTTCCGTCACCGATCCTAAGTTTTCTTCGAGGACTGCCTTTGGAAGCTGTTCCAAAAACTATATTTCTATTTAGTGGATAGATTCAGATAGCCCGAAATCTTGACTTCAGATTGTTCTTTATAAGAGCTCTTTTAGAAGACGCGGAAATTCGTCCTTTTATACGTTTGTGCATCTACTATCAGAGGTATTTTTTTTTCATCTTGACAACATTCTTCTTCAGTGGGATTTTAAAGAACAGACAAAGGTCACATCAAACAGCTGCAGGAGATAAGCCGAATTTGGAGCAAATACGAGGTAAACTTCATATTGTATTTTTCACAAAGATGTATCAATTCTAGACATATTTGGGAGCTTAACTTGTCCCCAATGTTTGCCTTTGGACTATCTTGCATATTCAGAATGTTTCACGTCTATATGGACACTGAAAACAAAAAATATATCATTAATTTTTAAACGCTAACCTTATGCGGGTAATTTAGGAGAGAGTCGATGTGTCACAAAGTTGCCCCATCAACTGTCTATATTTTTATTATGCTGCTATATCTCACAGAAATATCACTTGACAAAAATCATATTACTCCAAATTCTATCTGAGACAATGACATCAAAGAATATTTCTCTGTGTTAGTTGTTTATGATACGCTTTACGTTTCAGCATACAAAGATTCCGGTTTTCTAGATAACAACGCAAGAGCAAGTTGCAACCTTACATTGGCCAGGGAGAATAAGTAAGGAGTTTGACATTCGGGGAATGATCGTTAAACTAGGAGGTGGCACTGCTGTTAGATTTGCTGCCATAGCGGATGGAACGGGAGATTCGAAATACAAAAACTAGACCAGACGTCAAAAATTAACCCCATCTTACAGTACTTACAATGTTTTCCATTTCACTCATTTTGGTCTCTTAGTTAACACAAAAATGTATGTACCTAGATCCCTTTCCTTTATTGGTTAAACAGATAATATTATTATTTGTAAACTTTTATTTTATTTACTTTTTTCTATTCTTCAACTTGTTTAAAATCATCCCATTGATGTAAAGAATAAGAGTAAGAGCAAGTTGTGAAATGGCCACCAGACGCCGCGTGCCTTATCATTGGCACTTTCAGTGTTATCCACTTCACTTCGTGCGGCACATTCAACCAGAGATATCTTTCGACTATTTTTTAAACCATTACAACTAAGGTTGCCACTTCAAGCGTTTTCGTGTTAAGCTTAGCAATTAAGACATTGTTTCGTTAAAAAAAAAAAAAAAAAAAAAAAAAAAAAAACTGATTTTCGATTTTTTGGTACTTTTAGCGTTTTCTATTTTTAATCCTCAATTTTCACAAGTTTCTCATTTTTGGTTTTAAGCTATTTTTATCACTTTTACAACGCGTTTACTTAAAAAACGGGTCTAGGCGGTTTGTAAAGGAAATACGTACATAAATTGTTTTTCATGTTGTGGGACTTATAGCACAAATCTACAAAGGTGGGAAACTTTGGGAAAATACATAAAATTTCCACTTATATCGTGGTAATTCGTTGTTTAGGCACACTGTGCAACGGGTGGAATTATGATCGTTAACCCCATACACTAAAATTTGGTACTGGAAAGATTGGTGATCATCTTGGCAGAGGAATAACAACTCCCGACCAGTCTAAATTAAAATTTCAGCAGTGACGCAAGAAGTGTACACTAGTACCCCAACTTACATCCCCTCGACTTACGTCGCCCCACATTTACGTCGTTTGGCCTGAAAAAAAAATGTTCCTTTTTCTTCACAAAGACTAAGAAATTATCCGAAAATTGCGATTCTGTATCTCTCTCCTCATTGATGATATTGTTGAAAATGAAAGAGAATTCAACTTAGAGATGGATGCTGAATATGTTGAACCCATAATTCCGATCCGGAGTTAACCACCGACGAACTTATTGAATTAAAGAAACAATGTACTGTCGACGATAATAGATTAAAATTTTGAACTTACGAAAAGAATATAATGGTTTCATAATTAACCGAAGGATTTATTCGGATGAGCAAAGTAGCACTGATTAGAAAAAGCTTAGAAAACACACTCTTCTATTACAAAGAGACTTTAAGATAAAAAAAAGAAAACATTGTCAATTCAGTCTTCCTTGCAAGTTTTTTTTTTCACATGCTCAAAAACTCAGAATGGGGAAGCTAGAAGAACAATAAATTAACAACAAATGTAATTATTGTAAATTAACAACATTGAGATATTACAAATTCTTGTATTGGTAACGTATTATTTTGCTAATATTAAATGTATGTAACATAATCCCTATGAACTATAGAATACGTTCCTTAGATTTTGGTGATTTTTTATTACTTATTCTTTTTTTTCTTATCTAAATATACCTCGATTTATGTCGTTTTCGACTTATGTCGCTAGTCTTGGAACGAATTACTGACGTAAGTCGAGGTATTACTGTACACATAAACTTTCTATATAATTCTAGTAATCTTTCACTGAACTGATAGCAATCTAAACTGATATTTCAGCATTGAGGTTAGACGAATATCCCCAAAGTTGCAGTACATAGCTAGTAGTCTTTTCTCTGAACTGGTACCTTATAATTATTAATTCGCAAATTATTTAATTACGAAATTGTCCGAGTAAGTTGTTTACACAATGTGGTTTCTTCTTTATCACAAGAAAAATTTTCGCACAAAGAAAATATCTATAATAAAAATAATACTAATTTTATCTTTTTTTCACCTCTGATGAAAAATATTGGGTAATTTACTCTATTCCACAGAATTATGGATATTAATTTGTTTATATACCGTTATGTGAAATATATATAGAAAGATAATTTTTAACTCTGTATTTCTCTTTCACTACGTTAAAATAGTTTTCCTATAAATTCTTCTATATCTCACAGAATTATAAATTTATTTCTTTTAGGAACGCATTTTTCTTTCCTGACTATGTTTTCAGGATATAGACGCGTGCAGTAAATATAGGAAACAAAATGAAAAACGGAATGCATCCATGATTGTAGATATAAAATCTTTGAAAAGGAGACATTTTATTATATATAGCTGCATTTTTCGTAAAATATTTATTTTGTACTTATATATGGCTCAGAATTTTGAACAACAAAATGTTTCTTAAATGTCGAAGCAAAAGTAAATTCTATTGCTGGAAATATAGTTTTAATACTGAGTGTTGAGAAAATAATATGAATAATGCTAAGATGATATTTTAATTTAATTTTGTCGATATATTTAGAGCTACAGAATTTTTTCTCTTTAAATATATGTTCATTTTAAAACAGAAATAAAACAGTTATAATATAATGAAATACAATTTCGCTTAAAATTCAATAGTATACTGCATAATATTGTATTTTATTGTACACCCCTGGAAAACAATTGATCTTATTTTAATTCTTCAGATAATCTGTTAAATCTCCTGAAGTATCATTTCAAAAGGACTTAAGTATCAATTGAGTGGAAATAAATATGTGTGCTATGAAATTCTGTTCATACATTTTTTTTTTCGTTGGTAGTCTACATATTAAATATTAAACTTTCTCTTTTCGAATATTAACATATTTTTCAAACAATTTATTTGTGTTCCTTAGATAAAAGTATCTAGGTAAAGTATAATGTATGTTTATGCAACTTTTGTAAAATCTTCTTAGAAGCATAAACGGAAATTCATTAATGGTCTATCTATAAGCTTAAAAGAATAAGAACTTGAACGAAATATCAACGGAAACATTCCATTAACAACCACATTCTTCTATCAAAATTAATTTCAGATCAAATTAACTAATTTAATATACAATAAAATTTCTTTTATATGTATATATATATATATATATATATATTATTTTTTACTTTAAAACATTTTGTTTTGTTGATCTAAGCGGTAACATGAAACGATTCCATCCGACCCCCCAAATGTAAAATGTCTTTATAGCATAAAAACTAATAATGGAACAGATCACATAAAGCACACACTAGTGATTTGCCTGGAGCTGATTCTTTTATATACAGATTATCATAGAGCAAGATCAATATATTTTTAATATGAATTTATTTTTAATTTTCCTAATTAAAAGTATATCGAATAAAAATGTCTGGTTTATATTTGGATTCAGTTATTGCAACTTAGTAAGAAATATCACATTGTTGTTTGATGATTTTTAAAGAATATATAAATGAACGTGTATCACGTGGATTTATAATTAGCATCCTGAAGCTCTGAACGAATATAACATAAAGAGGATTTTTAAAAAGTTTATAATCTGCATTCCTTTCCGGCCTGGTCTTATCCTTGAAACTTGAACATAGCGTCAAACATCGTCGCTGGTGATACGTTTTAAAAAAAATAAATAAAGATTGTACTATTTTAATATCTAGATAACCCGAAAGCGTAATTTATGCATAGAATTAATTCATAGGCATTATTTCTAGTCGGCTGGAACTTTTAGCTCTTTTACACGATTATTTGTAGCACAATTGGTTACTAGGACTTTACATTACAGATATTAAATGCGCTTCAGTTTAATTGTTTAAAAATTCGACAGATTGTAGCAAATGATATAAAAAGTATGTTTTTTTTTAATTTTACAAGTCAGGGACTTTTTTCAAATAAAATAATCCTTGATCTATCTTTATCCAACAAAATGTTTTGTGATTTTAAACAAAAACTTTTTGGCTTAGCCAGACGAAATTAAATAAAAGCAGTTTTCTATACTGACGATAAAGGTAATTTTTAGGCATATTTTAAGTTTGGCTTATAAAAAATATTTCAATGCAAATAAGGTAATTATACACAAAATGTAAAAGAATTATTGAAATCATAATTAAAAAGTTAGCCATAGATTATAATATATTTCCGACGCTCGCCCGAGACTAGAATGGTGGTTTGCCATTCAATGTAAGCTTTTAAATTTTTAATATGTCTCACCTAACAAAGTAAGCAGCTTCTAAAAATTTATAAATCTAATTGAAATAAGCCAAATTGGCCTTAAAATTATTCTGAATTTCAAAGTACCAGTAGGTTCATACGAATTACCATTATTTTGACAAACACACTCATCCAAGATGTTTCTCCTAAAAAAAAAATAAAAATGAAATAAAAAAATACTTATTATTTATCTTATCAGGTTGAAAAAAATGTAATTTAATTGATTACAACGACAATTTGGAATTTTTTTTTTTTTTGGACTTAGTATTTACTTAGTTTTAAATTTTGGGGCATTTCGAAAAGAGTAGTCGAGAAAGATAAGAGGTTAAAAATCGAAAGCAGTTCCACCGAATCATCCACAGATCGCGACAAATCACCTTTGTAATAAAATTTAACCGAAAAATCTAAATTTCGTCCACCAAATTCCGTCGCATCCTCTTCAACAACACAAAGATCAAACTTCAAACGACCAAAACCTTCATCAATAAACTCTCCAAGTCCTGTTTCGAGAAGAAAAACAGTTTTACAAATCGAAAGCGGTTCCACCGAATCATCCACAGATTGCGACAAATTACCTACGTTGAGCACAATTTTTCCTGGTTAGAATCGACCTATTGTAAAACGCCTTGGATAGTGGATTGGAGCCGCTTGAGACATGACCTTTTCTTATCAATCGATTAAACATTAGATTGTTTCCTTTTTCACGTTCGTATTTTATTCTGTGATCGATTTTCATGGGCTACATAATCAGTTGAAGACCTCTATTTCCATGGGCTAGTCAATCAGTTGAAGACCTCAATTTTCGTGGGCTACATAATCAGTTGAAGACCTCGATTTTCATGGCCTACATAATGAGTTGAAAACGACGATTTTCATTTCGGCGTCGCACTTTGGCTTTGGATTTTTCCATATCTGATAATTTGCACCTACCCATTTTGTAACTTTTTCAATTTTTAACGATTTTATGCCTTTCGATTACCTATGCAAACAATTTTTAACGATTTTATGCCTTTCTATTACCTATTCAAATAAAAATTCTTCTAAAAGAAAAGAACATCGTTGAATTTCGTTAAAAAAATAAATAAAATGCGAGCATCATTTGGCCCCATCCTCGACCGAAAACAACAACCATTTCCAAATGGTTAATAAACTACTTATTTTTTGATGGAATGTCTTGTATAATTCAACTCCCTTAAAATGGACCGCAAACAATTTATCTCCATAAACCAAAAGCTAATGCAATTGTTTGTTGTGTCCCTGTAAAGGAACTCTAAAAACTACATCATACAAGATACTCGCAAGATCAATAAAATGTCCAATTTATTTTAAATTGGTTTAGTATGTCGGACATTACTGTGATGACAAGTTTTGGATTAGATCATCACCACCAAACTTTTTCAATGAACAGCTGGATGTAAGTCTTCTAAAAATTTCTTATTGTTTCTTGTCTAGTTCTTTTGTCATCCAATCAGCATCGGCCACTTTTCTCAATTTCTTCTTTCAGGTCGTCTTCTTGGGCGTTTTACATCTTTGGGATATCATCGCAGGGTGCTTGTGCACCATCTATTGCCTTATCTTATTACAATTTTCCCAACCCATTTCCATTTTAGCTGTTTAATAATCTCGATGATGTCGAAAACTTTCGTCTGACTTCTTATCCAGATTATTCTCTTTTTGTCTGTTCTAGTTACGCCTAGCATACATCTTTCCATACTTCGCTTTGTGTTTGTAATTTTTGTATCATCCGTTTTGTTAGCGCCCATGTTTCATCTCTGTAAGTGTCCACTCAATATTTCCGCTCATTCATCTGTTTAACAAGCAGAGACTACCTTAAACCGAAAATTGTGTTATATATATACATATATATATATATTACGAATTACTTGCAATTGTTTTTATGTCTAATGAAATCTACTTAAAAGCATGTCCGTAAAATAATAATTATCTCTTTTTGTCCCCACTGATATGTGATTAATTCGTCGCTATCTAGAAGAATAAGAAACATGCCATGTTTCATACCCGATTTCATATATCATACTATTTGTAGGTTCGAGCAGTTCTTTTTTGACAGAGCAGAAATATGTGATAGGTACATTCAGAAAACCTTCCTGCCGGGATGTATGGGCTGCTTTGTTATACTCTTCTTGCTTAAACTTGCTCAAATAGACTTAACGGAAGTGTTTTTGGTAAGATTTGTATTATCTTTTCGCAATTTTTTTAAACTTTTAATCACGTAATATCTTCTTGCTAATAATTTGACATTTGTCGTTCCCGGCACTGGGGTAAATATTAAATAATTTGTGTTCTATGCTTAAAATTACATGAGAATATTCTTATAAAGTCCATTTCTCATTTCTCTTTTGTGCTTGTGTGTCAACAAAGAATTGTATTAATAAACCAAAATCATTTACAGTTTTGTTGGATTTCGATAACCGGCAATGACTCAGTAGAGATTTTCCACCAAATTCATTCGTTGTGTCTACAATATTTCCTTTAAATTGTGAACATTTTCTTATTAAAAAAGACAAGAGTTTCTTATTGACTTTTTCTGATCCTCTTCGTAATTGAATCATTGTATTTTTGGAGACCTTCGTAAACTTCCAACAATTAGTCGTATTCTCAATTAGACGATATTCCTGTCTTTTGCTAGTTATCTGTTAGAAATGCTGAAATTGCGTCGACATATTTTGACATTCAGTTTTCAATTGCTTTTAGCGCTAACTATTCATTTTTTAATTCATCAGTCACGTCTACATCCTGAATTAGAGTGAGGCTTTTGAAACTCTTTCAGTATAGTATATGCTACAATGCCTTGGAATTCCATCCCTCTAATCATGTCACGTTGCCTTCAGCATGTAAAGTGAGAACAGCGTTTCAATTGGATATTATTTTTCAAAGCCTAAAACAATAAGGCCAGAAATTTATTTCAAATAAAAAACTAATAAAACTTAAGTGGTGTAATAATGAGTATATTAGCACAAATGAGTACTGTCTCTAATGAACTTTATTTATTTTTCAATTTCTTTCGAGACATTTCCCTACAACCGGAATTCTGGTTACCTTAAAAACTAGAACTTAATTAAAATTAGTTTAATTTGTTTTCTTTAACAAATGTAACTTTCAATGAGTCAAAACGTTTTAAAAGTTCAAAGTTAGTTTAAAACGTATTACTCCTAGTGATGTGAAAAGCATGTTACAGAACACTAAATTTGAGCAGTTGAAACGAATTTTCTCTAAAATGAGTCAAGTAAAAATTACTTAAGACTAGTCAATTCAACAAGAGGTAGAGTAATATTTATTTGTAACCAGTTAAAAATGCGTTTCACTAGTTAAAGGTAGTTTTGATTAAGATATTTAGTTATAATTAGTTTTGAAAAAGATAAATCAGGTTTTAACTGATTTCGAGTTTTTACTATAAATATGCATTCGTGTGTGTACATGTAGTAATACACACATATATGCGAAGGTATGCATATGGATGTACGTATGCATGTAACACACTAAATGCGCATAACCGACATTTCTCGTTCACAATGTAATTAAATCTAGGAACGTTTATAATAAATAAGGCTCGTTGGCGAAAACAAATCGAATCGCCAAAAATTCTTATTTGTTATTCTGAAGAATTCGTGAGCGAGCGTATATGATAGTAATGCGATAATGCAGTGAATAGTGATGCGTGAAAACACCTGATTTTTTTCATGAAATGTTTCTTGAAAAATGTAAGCAACTAACTGCCTAGTATTTACATTCCCCTATCCTCGATTTACTTTCTAGTGCAACACCCCGTCAGTGTTTCCTATCTTTGGACAAACAAAGAAATTTTCTCTGCTTTCATTCATCTGAACCTATCATCGAGTCGAGAAACAATATTCATTTTGATAGTCAGTTTTTTGTTTTAAATGCTTTTTTCATGGGCAACCTAATCTGAAAATATGCATTAAATACTGTAAAAGCACTTATTTTCGCGAGGCTTTAATTTTCGCGATTTTCGCGTGCCCGTCGTAATCACGAAAATTTAAGCCTCGCGAAATATTTTTTTCGACCTCAAATAATAATAAAAATTCAGAAATTTTTCACTTATCCAAAATTTAATGATTACAGTTATTTAAACAAGAAATAAGTACAATATCTTTTTGAATACTTACAACTATTTCTTGAATACTATACAACTATTTCTTGAAAAAAAACAATAATACACCTAATAGAATGCAGTTCATTCACTTACAATATTTATAACAGCTTCTTTGAAGCCATTCAAAATTATCTCTGCTATGACTTCAACACCGCTAAATGTACACACAAGCCAAGAAGTGTGAATAGGTTTTAGTCGTGATATTCGCAGGTCCACAGATTTTTTTTTTCCTCTAGAAATTTAAGCTCGTTAGAATACCACTCAATAAACTCATTCTTGAGCAAACGCTTGAACTCGTCATTTACAGTTAAGTCTAAAGGTTAGAGCTCTCTTGTGCAGGAAGCGGGTACAAACTCTGGAATAATATTCCTATTTTTTAGTTCATCTAGAAAAAAGAGGATCTTGCTGTGCCTTAAAAACGTCGAACAATGCTACACCAAGTTGTTCTGAAACTAGCCCGAGAAGCTCTCTGCTTGTCGTAATAAGGTACAACAATATTCTTGATGTATGGAATCATTGTGTCAGGACAAAAAGAAGTTTCTTAAAATGCCTTATGAAATAATTATGAAATAATAAAAGTTCTATTTAGGTAGTTTCGGGTTTTTTCAACTTTCAGTTCTGTTCCTATAAAACTCGCGAAATTACCGATATCTTCATTTTCGCGAAAATTATGACTCGCGAAAATAAGTGCTTTTACAGTAATCAATTTTGTTTTACATAAGTTATGTAATGGGATGTGTTTATCTTCTTTGACAGGAAAACCCTTTAAAAATATTTCTCGGTGTTCCACAACTCAAATTTCTGTTAAAATATTTCTGATATCACAGAGCCATGCATCTGTCTTCGTGAACAGAACACCTAATAGTTCCATAATTTATTGATATGTATGACGTATCTTTTATACATTTCAAACGTATATTCTGCAATTTTTGTTAAAAATTAATCTAGGAAACGATTATACGTGCGGTACATTCATATGCAAACACAAATGCATGTATATGTGGGGATACAGGGTGTTCCAAAATTCGCCCAACAAATTCATAGGGGTGATAGCAGGATCAAGAGGATGAAAAATTGACATAGTCGCAAAACACTTATTTCGTCACAAATATAGGGTGTTTCATCCTAACTGAACACAGGTTGACGGTAATTGGTTCGAGAAAAATAAAAACAATGCAATGAAAATGCATCGATCAGTACATTCTTTTGTGTGAAATGTGATAACATCACGAAAAGATCTGGAAAAACATGTTGCTGAAGCAATCTATGATAATGTATTAACTGATAATCACAGTCTAAAATGTGGGGTGTCAAGTATATACTGCAGGCACGTATAAAGCAAACTTTTACCACTGTTGTTTAGTGTTATCACATTAAAAAAAGAGGTGAGAATGTCTGTTAAAGGCTTTATTATAATGTATTTCAGTTTTCTGAACGTTATTACAGTCAACCCAAATTGAGTTAGAATGAAACATCCTGTATTTTTGATTAAATACGTGGTCTGCGACCCCCCTGTTCTATGGTAATTCTTCATCCTTTTGATGCGTACTATCACTTCTCTGAATATGTCGGTCGAACTTTGTAACACCCTGTATATTTACAAATGTGCTCGTCTGCATGTGTATGCATATAAAGACGTTTTACGTCTTTTAAATGAAAAAGAAAAAGCAATGTTTTAAACGACTGAGATGTATTTAAAATCGGCTCAACTTTTCGATTAACAATAAATAATAAATAATTATTGATACATATAATAAAAAATAATAAAATTATATATAAACAAATCAAAACCTTAAATTACAAATTTTAAACATGCATTCAAAATTTGAGAGGTTAAGTAACATATTTTAGCGCGCAAAATTCAATAATATATTTACAATCAAAAGAAACACTTTGTACAAAATTCTCATTTTACGTCAAACGCTTATCAAATAGGATAAAATAAAACGAAAATACATAATATTTTCATCCAATTCATAAGAAATTATAGATAAATATACCCATAACTGTGATCCTTTGCTCTCAATATTAAAAGCTTTATTCTAAATCCCATACGTTGCAACAGATAAAGATTACTTATTTTGTAAGAACATTACTTCAGAAAGATCCTTTTAAATTACTATTTAAAATATATTTAATTTAAAAAGATCAAAGGCAGTCAAGAGTAATTAAGGTTTCAAAAGGGGGAATTTGCTAAATTAATTGATAATATTAACTGGCAATTACATTCTTATGGCTTTTATTAGAAATTACATTTAGTAGATATATTTCAAAAATAAACATTTAAAGTATTATTATTCATGAGTTGTTGTGTTAGTATTTTGAAAAATTATTTTCTTTATTTTGGATTATTTACATGTGAGAAAGAAACTAAAAATTAAATTATAATAAAATATTTTAAGAGTAATAATATATGAGTAAGAGGATGAAGTAAAAGGATTTTATAAAATCACTAAAATTATAATTTTGTCCGACTATTTCGTAAGTAAAGTAAAGGCCACTTTTAGCATAGAAAATACATGCATACAAGTATATATATATATATATATATATATACAGGGCTTCCACAATTGAAATATATGTGTTTAATAATCCGTAAATGAAAATGTAGTTAAAACAATATCGTACTTTCTTTATTAGAAGATGGACAAAATGTTTATAACCGTAACAGTAGGTACCGCTGAATGGCTGATACCGTGAAAGATATCATTATGTACGTAAAATAGCAAAAATGTCTACGCCACAGAAAAAGACATTTTTTTGTTTTGTTTTCAGAACATAAATCGTTAACAATTATTCAAGTTTGATTCCGAACACAGTCCAAGCAGAAGGCATCGCCAAGACAAAGCATCGATCGTGGACGTTGCATTAGACCGGGAGGCACAACGCCATGGCCACTCCATTTCCCCACGGGATCGATTTTGATCGTGGTTCCCCTGATATCACACCTCTCAATTTTTTTCTTTGGGGATTTATTAAGAATATCGTTTATAAGACATAGGTAACATTTGTGCGTGACCTCAAACAGCGCATACTGGAAGCATTTTTTTCGGTTACACCGTATATTTGGAACCGTACGTTACAGCGAATTGGGCTACCGTATTGATATCATGCCAACAACTAAAAGAGCACATGTTGAGATCTACTAACGTGTATAAAAAAAATCTATGTATTTCTTGTTTCATCAGTAAAAGTAAGTTCTTATTTCTTGTATTTTTACTTTAATATTATGTTGAATTTTTATATTTTATTTGTGGACATGCTGTATATATATTGTAAATAGAAAAAAATAAATAAATAATCTGAAATGCCAATCTCAAACACTTTATATCTAAAAGATGTACTTCAGCAAGCGTAATTTTTTAACTATGCCTTTTCAAAACAAAAATAGTTTGCTTGTTACAAATATGCAAATTAAACTTATATTGGACAATTGGTTGATTAACCAGTTCAAGACTGGCATCTTTTACACGAATTTTATTCGTTTGGCACCACCTTTTGTTAATTATTTAAATGAACTTTGTAATTCACGAAAATGTCGTAATTAAATAAAATCAATTTTACATTTCTTTTTTACTGGTATCAAACTCAAGTGTTTTAAGCACTTTTTGAGGGTGCATATATGCACCCGTGGTCGCGAACGACTTAAGAGCATTTTTTACGGCTCCAGAACTCGTCCGGAAATTCGAACAAAATTCGCTATCACAGGGATATCGTCAGGGAGATTTTCTCTAAAGTATAAAATACACACATACAGCATTACATATAAATATATAATTCCATCAGAGAATATTTTTAATTTCTTCACTTAAACTGAAAAAAATCGAGAAAATCGCACAAAAATAGCTATCAAAGCGACACTTTTCGAGGGAATATCGCCAATTTCAACTGGGACCGTAGTCAAAAACATATATATGAAATTTGGTTCAATTTTACACATAACTTCGTACGTTTTTCGATGATAAAATAAGGAAAATGACACAGATATCGCTATCGCAGCGATTCTTTCAGGTTGAATATTTTCAATTTCAATTGGGACCTGCTGGCCAAAAACACATGGTATATGAAGTTTTTCCAATCTATGCATAACTTCTTAAAATTTTTGGTGATACAAAAAGAACATACAGGCCCACGGACACACAAACAGACATTTTGTTAAAACGGCTTTGTTTTTCTTTTTCGGGATTTCTCATCCCATAAAACGTGTAAATCCGTTAAAAACAGAAAGTCGAAGGCGATTTTGATTACAATTCTTCCTTCTATTAGAGTTAGAAGATAGTGAAAAATATTGTTTTCATTTGTTAATTTTTATAAATGGGTACATAAGTCATAATACCTATAATTGCATGTTTTTACAATATACAGTAAATGCACGTGCTTTTAACAATACCTGTAACATCCTCCCTATGAAGGACATATAGGTACCATTTAAGGTACACGAAAACGTTCTGTTTTGGACAGAAGTATTTTTATTATATAAATTTTTGTCTTATTTAATTTCCGATTTTCAGTGATTAAAAATTCCAAAAATTATGAAATGAAAAAAACGAATCCTCAAGTATTAACTTAAGTGCAAAGCATGCTCATCACGAAGGTATTTAAAGCAAAATTTTTTGCACGAGTGCACGGAAAACATTACATAAATCAATCATTCTTAGATTTTTTTTATTTAAAATCGTATTTCATTTCTAAAATACTTTTTTCTCAGCGTTTATGCTACTTATTTTTTTTTTAAAATAAAGATTATCTTTAAAAAACATAATCGGATTCTTAATTACATTTAAAATTTTTATTAATAATTTTGTTTTATCTGTTTAGTTTTAAAAGTGGGCCTTGATTTGGGAGTAACAATGGCCCATGTTTGAAAGCGAATGTTATAGGGTATACAGCATGATATGGCCCAATGCTACCTTATTGAAAAAGGCAGGAGAGATCGGGAGTAGGAAGTGTAAACATGTAAAAATACCGTCAATTAGCATATTTTTTTTTAATAAAAAAATTATTACGAAACTGATAAATATTGCTTCACATGGTTTGTCCAGGCATGGCTCTGAATATTGATTTCACTCTGACGGAAGTTTATGTGGGCTAATATTTGTCACAATGTCGTCCCATTCATACATCATCGAGTCCGGTCGCTGTGGCCAACGCCAACACTTTAACTTCTTTTCCATGTAGTCAATAACACCTTCTTTGATTTCAAAGTAATGCTTCTTGGATAGAGATTGCTATTAAACAGTACAAGTCAAACATTTCCAAGGTTTCAGTCATCTTTGTCAACAGCTTTCTTGTTCGGTTCAGTTGGAACCAATACACTGGATGAATCTTCAACAAAATGATTATTTACGTAAGCTCAGATGTCTATTTTTGTTATTATACGAAAAAATGTTAATATGGAATATTTTTTTGTTATATTTAATGTATAGTTTATATTTAACAAAAGTTGATAGATATAAGTATTTATGTAAGTGTCACGTACATTTTAATCCTTAGTCCTTTTGAAGTCTTACCTCCAAATATTTATGCACGGAATTTATTTTACTAAGATTAATATTAGCGTGAGTTGTTTAAATTTTTGCATAATCGATCCACATTTTTCCAATTTCTAAGAAACTTTATGATATTTATTGAGATAAATAACACTGAAGAAAATAAGAGATCGTTCATAGAATAAAATATTGCTATTAAAGTACATTTCTGAGATTTTCTGAGATCATTTAAGACTTTGACGAATTTATCTTATGTTAAAATATGATTTGTTGAAACTGAGTTTTAGTCATAAAAATGGAAAAGTCACTTAAATTTCAGTGGCCACATTGTTTCCTCTCCTTTTTGGCTGGGTAAAGTGTCAGAGACAAATCAGTATTGGAAAAGCAATAAGAATCTATTACAGTGTAGCATATATTAAGATTCTAAAAATATTTTATATTATATCTTATGGCAATTTCCAAAATTTGAAAAGTAAACCACATTGTTTCCTCTCCTTTTTGGCTCGGTCAAGTGCCAGAGACAAGTCAGTGTTGGAAAAGCAATAATCATCTATTACAGTGTAACATATATTAAGATTCTAAAAATATTTTATATTATATCTTATGGCAATTTCCAAAATTCGAAAAGTAATAAAATTACAGAAAAGCATTTTTTAATTTTTATAGCAGTGATATATGGTCAATCTGGTTATTTGTTTTACTCTATATATTTATTTTCTTTTAAGAATACTACGTTAAGAAATTCTCCCCCCGATAATTTATTTTTCAGAACTTTTAAGATAAGATTTATATTTACCTATTAATTGTAATATCGTATGCAGCACTGTCTTATTTTCATAAGTAATGAAAGGAAAATTACCTTAAATTTTATATTTTGTCAGATTGTGTATCAAAATCATTTAACATAATTGTGACTTGTCTTTAAAAAATCACAAAAAATGGTCCTTATTTCATTACATATATATTTTTAATTAATAAGTTGAGAAAATTTTTATTCTAAGAAAAGCCTTCCATCTGCGTTTTATTTCCCTATTCATTTATAATGCTGTATATGAATATTTGATATCCTAAGAATGCAAAAAACATTTAACCGCATTTTGATACATTCTTCAGATGAATTTGCTATTTTTTCTTTATTCGGCTGAAATGTATATTTAACAATTTTGCTACACATATTTTTGTTTACATTAAAAAAAAACTATTTTCAAATAAAATAGAAATGTCCTACTGTGTGACATTTCATACATAATTATAATTCAGAATAAAAGATTAATTTTGAAGAAAATATTTTATTTTTCGATTGTAGAAATAAATATGCTAAACAATAATATATGCTTTTATTTTTCGTAATTCACATTTACAATGGAAAATCAGTATGACTAACAAATATTTACATAACCATAACATTAGAATTCTATTTTAAATGTAAGTATTCTTTTGATATGAATAATGCAAAATAATGTTCCGAAATATACGTAGTTTAGAAAATTCACAGAAAAATATAATATTAACTAGTTGGTTGTGCCAATCCCAAATCTTTCTTCTATCTCATACATCTTATATTTCAAAAAGTAGTTACAAATGTTAATAATTTAATATTATTCGTTCTATACTATACCAACTTTAACTTTTACCGTATTTTTTTATTTCGATGAATTAATCAGAATAAAAACCGGTTAATCTCGGTCATGGTATTTATTAAAATCAATAGTTTTTCATTATTATGTTGTCCATCAATTGTTTGCTAATAGCCAACTTAGAATGATGCAAAGTTCCGTCGCTGCAAGAGCCGCTGGTGTATAACAGAACTACGAAAAATCAAGACACAAACAACTTATAAAATTAAAAGATGCATCAGAACAGTTAATTCTAAAATTAAAATTACAACAAAACAGAATATTCAGATGGGATTTTGTCTAATTCATTAATTGGATTACTGGCTACATTCGTACACATGACTCAAGAAACACCCGGGTTTTGTAGTTAATGCAATTTAGTCAAATGATCCTAGTAACCGTAAAGTCAGAGTCGTAGTCAGCCCTCACCGTACGGGCAACTATTTTTCAATTAAGGTGCTTTGTTTTAAATGCGTGTCTGTGCTGCTTCCGGGGTACGACGTGTTTAATCGATGTATATTGAATCACACGTTTACAGTGGATTCCGTAAACTAAGTCCTTTAAGGGGACAAGGGAATAATAAAAAATATTTTTTTTTATTTTTTGTAAATTTCACCTTAAATATTATTCAGGGGTACATTATATGCATTATGGCATGCATTTATCACAAAAAAATAAAAAAAAATATTTTGAGAAAAAAATGAAATTTTACGCGAAGTCTTAGAAATATTCGAAATGCCCCATGCGTCTTCCATATCAATGAAAATCCCCAATATTTTTTATAAAAGTTTTGTTTATATATATAAACAAAATGGTGTATCGAATTTTATGTATTTGAATTTAAAGGTAAAAAAAATTTTTTTTTTGAAAAATTTTGAAATTTTTTCGGAAAAATTTCAAAATTTCAAAATTTTTTAATTTTTTCTTTATTTTTTGTAAATTTTATCTTAAATATTATTCAGAGATACATTATATGTATTATAGCATGTATTTGTCACAAAAAAAAAAATTAAAAAAAAAAATTATTATTGAGAAAAAAATGGAATTTTATGCATCGTCTTAGAAATCTTCGAAATGTTCCCTGCGCGTCCCATATCAATGAAAATCCCCAATATTTTTTATAAAAGTTTTATTTATATATATAAATAAAATAGAGCCTCGAATTTTATATATTTGAATGTAAAGGTAAAAAAAAAAAAAATTAAAAATTATGAAATTTTTTTTAAAAAATTTCAAAAATTTTCATTTATTTTTTATTTTTTGTAAATTTTCTCTTAAACATTATTCAGGGGTACATTATATGCATTATGGCATGTATTTAGCACAAAAAAAAAATAAAAAATAAATTTATTTTGGGGGAAAATGGAATTATACGCGTCTTAGAAATCTTCGAAATGCCCCCTGCGCATCTAATATCAATGAAAATCCCCAATATTTTTTTTAAGTTTGTTTTATATATATAAATAAAATAGAGCATCAAATTTGATATATTTGAATTTAAAAGTTAAAAAAATTGGAAAATTGAAAATTTTTGAAATTTTTTCGAAAAAAATTCAAAATTTTTAATTCCTTTTTTTTTACCTTTAAATTCAAATATTTAAAATTCGATGCTCTATTTTATTTTTATATATAAAACAAACTTTTATAAAAAATATTGGGGATTTTCATTGATATGGAAGACGCAGGGGCATTTCGAAGATTTCTAAGACGACGCGTAAAATTCCATTTTTACTCAAAAATAATGTTTTTTTCATTTTTTTGTGATAAATGCATGCCATAATGCATATAATGTACTCTTGAATAATATTTAGGTGAAATTTACAAAAAATAAAAATAAAAATATTTTAAAGGATTTTAAGGTCCCTTGTCCTCTTAAATCGTTACTGGGAAATTTCTACTTAAATTCACAAAGGCAGATTCGCGTTGGTCACTGTGGCACAAAAACATTTTTTTTATTTTAAATGACTTAAGGAGTGTTGAGATCTTCTAAAAAAGGTTATTGTAGAATGGAATAGATACCGAATAATTCACGTCGTACCGCAGAAAAGAAGGAGGGGTGTCTGCAGCCATACTTAGAACTTTAAAAAATATTCTTGCACCAACGGCAATCATTCTGTTTCAGGTCGGCAAAAAACGTGTTCTTTTCAGTAATAAATAAATCTTCTCTATTGCAATATCTCAATGCTTTAGTCTTAAGCGTTTTAATGATCTCGATTTCTTGTGAGGCAGTACACTCTGATTAATAATTTAAATATTGGACAGAAAACGTGGGTTTACAGAAGTGCTAATAGTTTGGATTGTAGCATCTTCTTTCCTTTCAATATGTATGTCTAACAAAGGTAACCGGCATGAATTTCATTCATGTCTTATAATAAATTGTATTGATGGAGAAATTGAGTTAGTTATGTCTAGTATTGTAGGCAGGTTTTGTTTTTTAGAGGTTTTGTTTTTTATAAATACATCATCTACGAACCTCCTCCATAATTTTAGTGTATGACCTAGCTTGTGAAAAAACTTGTTTTCTATATAGTGCATTATTATGTCTATTATGTCGGCTATCGTGACTGAGAAAGATGAACCCGTCGATGTTCCTTGATCTCTTTCAAAAGTTGTCGGTAAACATAAAGCAATTAGACGACATACAGAAATGAGTAAGCTCCATGGTTGTTACTTTCTTTAATTCTGTGGAAGACTCAATAACCGGCAAAATTCTAATACTGTATTTCGACGTAATGTTGTGTAATCTTAAATTATATATATATATATTTAAGTCTTGCGCGGCAGCGCAATACTTAATTATTTCAGTGTCACTTCTCAATGTTAATTTAACATAGTAAAGCCTATGGAGCTCATAATTTTTAAGCTTTTTTCTTCCCGCTGTTTTGTCTCTACACTGTAAAAAAACACTGTAGATTTGCCAGAATAAACTCAATCACAGTGAATATGCTGTATCTTTCTGTGGTTTCCTGACTATATTAACATGAAAATTCAGTAGTTGCGTAAAATTAACAGCACAATGTTCTGGCAATTTGGACGCATTTTTTTTACAGCACAAACTGCTGGCGTCCAAATTGCCAGCACATTGTGGTGTTAATTTTACGCAACTACTGTATTTTGCATGTTAATATAGTCAGGAAACCAAAGAAAGATACAGCACATTCACTGTAAACCAGTTTGTGCGCGAGATGAACAATACTTTGTACTGTAAAAATGTCGTTTTTTTTTTACAGTGTAATGCCACATTTTTTTTCGCTTATTCTAATAATCTATCTGTACTAATCTATACTGATATTATAAACAAGTAACATTTGTTTGTTTGTTCGAGATAATCTCTGGAACTACCGAACCAATTTCAAAAGTAATGATATCAAAATGATGGTGTTGGTCCCTGATGATGGTAATGGTTCCAACATAGGCTATATCTTATGTCCATGCCACTAACCCAAAGGCTGTGTAGGAACAAAAAAAGTTCTAAAAATGATATTTTTGTGTTACTGGAGAGCTAAGAAACATGAAATTTAGAATAGTAGTTACTTATCAGATATAGATGACCTCAAGGGAGATTTCTTAAAAAATTAAAAATTTAAAAAAGGTGAAAATGCGCAAAAAAGCGTTCTAAAATGCTATTTTTATGCAATCTCAGGAAGTACCGAACCAATTTAAAAAAGAATAGTGTGAAAATGATGGTGATAGCCTTTGTTTCATCATGGGCTATATTTTATGTCAGTGCCACTAATCCAAAGGGGATCCAGGAGTAAACAAATTCTAAAAATGCGATTTTTGTGTTGCTGAAGGGCCTAGAAACATGAAATTTTTTATTGTTGTTATTTATTATTGGATTGTTGTTATTAATGATCTCTAACAACACTTTCTAAAAAATTCGAATTTTAAAAGGGGTGAAAATGCTCGAAAACCGTTCTAAAAGTGTCCTAAAGGGCAAATTCTACGCAATCTGAATACGCTACCTGAAGTATATAACCAATTTCAAAATTAATGGTTAGAAACTGATGGTGACAGCTCTCGCTCTAAGATAGTCTCTATTTCAACTCGATGTTTCTATCACCTGGGGGTTTCAGGAGCAAAACAAGTTCTAAATTGCGAGTTTTGCGTTACTGAAGGACCTATAATCATGATATTTGGTATGCTAGTTGCTTATTAGATATAAATTATCTCTAAGAGCATTTCTTAAAAAAACGAAATTTAAAAGGTGTGAAAATGCGCGAAAAGCGTTCTAAAATTGTTCTAAATGACGATTTCTGCGCAATCTCGGGAAGCATCAAATCGATTTAAAAAAAAATTGTTTAAAATTGATGATGACAGACCTTTCTGTGAGATATGCTCTTTTTCATGACGGTGTCACTACCACCTGGGTGTTCCAAGAACTAAGAACGTCCTACATCGCGATTTTTGTAATACTGCAGGATCTAGTAACTTGAAATTAGGCATGGTATTTACTTAAAAGCTATAAATGATCTGTAAGAGCATTTTCTCAAAAATTCGAAAATTAAAAGGGGTGAAAATGGGCGAAAAGCGTTCTAAATCATTCTAAATTACGATTTCTACTGAATCTCAGGAATTATCAAACCGAATTCAAAAGTAATGGTTGGAAATTGATGGTGACAGCCCTTGCTTCAAGATTGGCTATATTTTATATCTGTGCTACTACACCAAAGGGGTAGCAGGAGAGAAAAATGCTCTAAAAATTCGATTTTTTGTGTTACTGAAAGGCCTAGATACATTAAATTTGGCATGGGAGATAGTTACAAGCTATAAATGATCTCAAAGAGCATGTCCTAAAAAATTCGAAATGGAAAAGGGTAAAAATGGACGAAAATCGCTCTGAATTTCGATTTTTACTGATTCTTAGGAATTATCAAATCAATTTCAGGGCTAATTGTGCAAATTGATGGTGACAGTTCGTGCTCCAATCATAGGCTATAGTTTATGTTGTTGTCACTAACACTTGGGGTTTGCAGGACCAAAAAAAAAACTAAATTGACTAAATTGCGTTTTTTGTGATAATTTTTGAACATTTTGAAATTTGGCACTTTTTTTAAGAACCGTCGAAAGAACATTCCAAATTTAAAGGATGAAGTGAGCGAATGGCGTTCGAAGTGTTTTAAATTACGATTTTTATGCACTCTTATGAAATACCAAAAAAATAATGGCTGCAAATTGGTAGTCATAGAATCTGCTGAAACTTAATCTATATTTTATGGGGGGCACCACTACCACCAGATGGTTGCAGAAGTAAAAAACTTTCTAAATTGCGTTTTATGTGATACTAAAGAAACTCGAATGATTAAATGTAGCAAGGAAGTACTTATGAAATATAAATACCCTCTAAGAACTGTCGAAAATAAATTCGAAATTTAAAAGAAGTGAATCGAAGGGACGAAGCGAAAAGCATTTAAAACCGTCCTAAATTACAATTTCTACGCAATCTCAGGAAATAATAAGCCGATTGTAAAAGTAATGGTTGCGAATCAATAATGATAGTCCTGATCCTACACAGGCTGTATTTTATGCCGACGCCACTCCCACCTTAAGTTGACAGAAACAACAAACGTGTTAAGAAAGCCTTTAGAAACTTCCTTAATTACATTTTGTATGGAATATTAGGATATATCAAACCGATTTCAAAACTAATGTAACAAATTAATGTGTTAGTATCTGTTTCAACATAGGCATTCTACGTTAGAGCTACTACCACCAGGGTTGCGGAGTCGGTGGGAAAAATGGGCGACTCCGACTCCGGAAATTTTTACAGATCCGACTCTGACACTTTCACTCAAAAATGGGCCTGACACTGACTGCACGGCTCCGACGCCGCAGCCGTGTCTACCACCAGCGAGGTGGTACACCGTTAGACAAGAAACTTGGAATTTGACATGATGGTTAATTTAAGATTAAATTGCGTGCTAAGAACGGTTTATAAAAATTCAAAACTTCAAAGGAATACTGAAATGAGCCGATGAGATGAGCATAAAAACGTAAAATACTTTCTAAATTATCATTCAATTAGAATACGTTTTAGTTCTTCGTATTAATTTCACACTCATTTTTACCTAATGCAAAGTAATAACGAAGTTTAATCAAACTGTCTTAATTAGGAATTTTTTAATTATACCAAAAATGATAATTTCTTATAATAAAGCTTAGGCACACAAATATCACTTGGCATATTCAACTATTACGCGATCTAAACCGCGGGTTTTGCTAGTATTATAAAGAAGTAAAGTTTGTTTGTTTATTTGTAGGTGGTAAGCTCTGGAACTACCGAACCGATTCCAAAAGTAATGGTATCAAAATGACGAGATTAGTCGACTTAGAACATAGGCTATATCTTATGTCCGTGCCACTGGCCAAAAGTGGGTGCAGGAGCAAAAAACGTTCTAAAAATGCGATTACTGTGTTACTGAAGGGTCTAGAAACATGAAATTTGGAATGGTAGTTACTTATAAGATATAAATGATCTCTAAGAACATGTCTTAAAAAATTCAAAATTTACAAATGGTGAAAATGCGTGAAAAGCATTATAAAAAACGTTCCAAATTGCGATTTCTATGTAATCTCAGAATGTAGCTATTCGATTTTTGAAAAAACTGGTGTAAAAACGATCCCGACAACCCTCGCGCCAACATAGGCAGTATTTTATGTCAGCACCACTACCCCAAAGGGGATGCAGGAGCAAAAACCGTTCTAATTTGCGTTTTTTGTGATACTTCAGGGGCCAGCAACTTGAAATTAGCATGGTAGTTATTTATATGATATAAATAATCTCTAAGAACATTTCTTTCAAAAAATTGAAACTTAAAAGGAGTGAAAATGCGCGAAAAGCGTTCTAAAAAATGTTCTAAATTGTGATTTATACGCAGTCTCAGAAAATAACAATTCGATTTTTAAATAAATTGTGTGAAAACGATGGCTAGAGTCCTCGCTCCAACATAGGCCATATTTTATATCAGAGCAACTACCCCAAAACAAGTGTAAGAGCAAAAACCGTTCTAAATTGCGCTTTTTCTGATACTGCAGGGGCTAGCAACTTGAAATTAGTCATGGTAGTTACTTATATGATATAAATTATCTCTAAGAACATTCCTTTAAAAAGGGTGAAAATGCGCGAAAAGCGCTCTAAAAACGTTCTAAATTGCGATTTCTACACGTAATCTCAGAAAGTATCCAACCGATTTCAAAAGCAGTGGTTGGAAATAGATGATGACAGCCTTTGCTCCAACATAGGCTCAATTTCATGTCGATGTCGCTACCACCTAGGGGTTGCAGAATCGAAAAAGTTCTAAATTGCGATTTTTGTGTTACTGAAGGGCCTAGAATCCTGAAATTAGGCAGGGCAGTATTTTATGAGATACAAATGGTCTCTAAGAACATTTCCTAAAAAATCTAAATTTAAAATGAAAGAAAAGGAGCGAAAAGCGTTCTAAAAGACTTTCTAAATTGCGATTTCTACGCAATCTCAGGAAGTACTGAACTAATTTTAAAACATAATGGTGTGAAAACGATCCATGTCGTCGTCACTACCACCTTGCCGTTACATTTAAAAAAACTTTCTAAACTGTGATTTTTGTGATACTGAAGGGGGTAGCAACTTGAAATTTGGCATGGTAATTACTTATAAGATGTAAATGTTCCTTAAAAAAATGACATTTAAAAGGGGTGAAAATGAGCAAAAAATGTTCTAAAATACGTTCTAAATAGCGATTTCTACGCAATCTCAGAAAGTACCCAACCGATTTCAAAAATAATGATTGGAAATTGATGATGACTGCACTTACTCCAATATAGGCTCTATTTCATGTCGGCGTCACTACCACCTAGGGGCTACAGGAGCAAAGAAAAGATCTAAATAGCGTTTTTTGTAATATTGTAGGGGCTAGCAACTTGAATTTAGGCATGGTAGTTACTTATAAGATATAAATGATTTCTAAGTACATTTCCTAAATAATTCGAATTTTAAAAGGAGTGAAAATGGATGAAAAACATCGTGTATTGCGATTTCTATGCAATCTCAGAAAGTTCCCAACCAATTTCAAAAGTAAAGGTTGGAAATTGAAGATGACAGCCCTTGCCCCAATATAGGATCTATTCCATGTCGGCGTCACTACCACCTTGTGGTTGCATTTTAAAAAAACTTTCTAAATTATGATTTTTGTGATACTGAAGGGGCTAGAAACTTGAAATCTGGCATTTTAATTATGAGACATAAATGTTCTCTGAGAAGAGTTCCTAAAACATTAAAAATTAAAAAAAGATGGAAATGAACGAAAAGCGTTCTAAAAACGTTCTAAATAGCGATTTCTACGCAATCTCATGAAATATAAACCGATTTCAGAAGTAAAGGTCTAAAATGATGGTGACAGACCCCGCTTCAACATAGGCTATATTTTACGTTGTTGTCACTACCACCTGGGGGTTACGGGAGCAAAAAATTTTCTAAATTGCGTTTTTTTTGTGTGTGTTACTGAGGGAGTCTAGCATTTTAAATTTGGAATGGTAATTACTTCAAAGATGCAAATGCTTTCTAAGAATTATCGAACGAAAATACCAAATTTAAAAAGATGAAGTGAACGAAAAGCGTTCTATAAGCGTTCTAAATTACTATTTTTATCCAATCGTATGAAATAAGAAATCGACTTCAAACACGGTTCACAACACATTTTCAAATGGTTGAAAACTAATGGTGATAGAACTACTCAAACATAAGTTATATTTTATGTCGGTGCCACAACCCTAGAGGTTTGCAGGAGCAAAAAACTTTCTAAATTGCGATTTCTGCGGTACTGAAGTGGTTAGAAACTTTAAATATTGCACCGTAGTTACTTACAAAATATTAATGTTCTCTAAGAACAGTCGAAAACCATTTCAAAATTAAAGAGGGATTAAGCGAAGGGAAGGAACGAAAAGCATTCTAAAAGAGTCCTAAATAACGATTTCTATGGAATCTCAGGAAATAATAAACCAATTACAGAAATTGTTGTTTGCGAATCAAGGGTTATAGTCCCTGATCCTATGCGGGCTATATTTTATGCCAGTGTCACTACCACCTGGTTTGCAGGAACAACAAGAAAACCTTTAAAAATATCTAAATTCCGTTTTCTATATAATATTAGGAAAAATCCAACTGATTTCAAGGTTAATGTTGTCAAATTAATGGTGACATTCTCTGTTTTAACATTTTCAAGGCATTCTATTTGAACTCTGTTGCGGCATTTTATGTTGGTGCCACTAACACCAGAGAGGTGGTAGACTGTTAGACAGGAAGCTTGGAATTTGACATGATGGTTAATTTTAAGATGTAAATGTGTTAAGATGGTTTCTAAAAAATTCAAAACTTGAAATAAATACAGAAACGAGTGTATGAAATGAGCATAAAAGTCTCAAAATACTTTCTAAATTATCATTTATTTGGAATTAGTTTTAGTTCTTTTTATTATTTAAAATTTCACTTTTGTTGCACTTTTATAATGAAGTTTAGTCAAACTGTGGCTTAATTTGTATTTTTTGAATTATTCCAAAAAGTGTTCTTCTAATAAAAAATAGTCATGCAAATAAAAATTGGCATATTTCAACTATTACGTGAGGAAAGCAGCGGGGTTTGCTAGTATTATATATTTAAGGTGTGAAAATGTTTGCCTGGCATCAGGGTGAAAACGGATGATAAAATGCCTTTGCATATGGGTGAATTATGGGTGAACCGAGAGAGTAACATGGGCTAATTTTTATTTACATTATTCAAATATTTTTTTAATAATTCCGAGTTTTACTTTTTCAATTTAGAATGAACAGACATATCTAATATATAAAAATGAAAATTTGTCTGCTTGTCTTTAATTCTATACAAATCCACAGTTTGGAAGCCAGGATTGTGAAATGTTAAGTACATGTGTATTAAAACACGGTCAAGGCAACTAAAGTAATCCGGATTCGAAATAATTGATAGTTAATTTTCAATTAATAAAAAAACACCAATTTACATTTTTCGTTATAGCAGATGCCAACAACTAAAAATCAAAAATAAAATTCTTACCACAACAATTACTTTTCTATTGCAAGATCTCCACGTGAAAAATGAAAGTGAAATAAATAGTTTCATGAATTTTTTTTTAAAAATAAGGAATATTACTTCATAAATTTTCTATTACAAGATTTCCACGTGAAAAATGAAAATGAAATAAATAGTTTGACGATTTTTTTAAAAAAAAGTGTGTATTAGTGTCATATTAAAAATATAATGGATGTCAGCAGGGGAATATATAGCGTCATATGAGTTTAAAAAAACTTATTGAAGCAGATTTGTACACATTTTTTAAAATAAAACTCATAGAACTAGCCACCCTTGGCAATTATCTGTAAGCAAATAGGCGTTTACAATAGAAGCATGTGGGAATTTGGTGCAATATTAGAGATATCGCCAAGTTGGCGTAACTTTTGGCGACTAATTTTGTTCGCCAAATTTACCAAGATATTGCCAAGTCGGCGACAAACTTCGCGGTATTTGGCAACAGAACAGAGTCCCCCCCCTATGGTAACCCCCCTTATAGTTATGTAGATGCATCAAATGTTGTACAATAACCACTGGGATTCGTTTCATTCGGGCGTTGCATTGAACAATTAACAAATAACGCGATTTCTATGTCACGTACGATAGTGTAATACATATATAGATTTTTGTACTTGCTATTTTTCTTTAATTACGAAAACATTATTTAAATAACAAAATACTTGGAAACAACTTTTCATCAAAAGGTTTTAATCTGGGTCTCAAACCAGATCACAGATTGTATTTATTAACTAAGTAGATAATCTATCGTCCGGATTAAATGAAAAAAAAAAGAGTGAATATCATGTAAATTAACACGCAATCGTTATTTTTTTAGAATGGCAACACATGTGCTTTGTTTATATGCAAAGTTACATTTGAAAGAATGATAGCTGATCAATTCTGTGTTTTACGTTAGATTTCGAAATTAACATTATATGATTAACATAAATTATTATTTTGAAACGATTTTCATGCATTTTATTTGTATTTAGTGTTTAAAAACAGTTGGAACATATTTGAAATATAATAGACCTTGGTATATTTTAACGTTTTGAGGTGCTCTGAATTTGTTTCGCCAATTTTAAATCTATTCCATATACAGTAAAACCTCCCTAAAGCGACCACGTTCCGTTCCAATAAAAATTGGTCGCTACAAGAGGTATTCGGTTAATGGAGGTCATGTTTAAATCTAGATTTTAATTGTCGAGAAAATGTAACACTTAATGTTACTAAAATTTAAGTTTCACATTAGGAAAAAATATGGAAATTTAAGTATCAAAACAAAAGTTATTCGCATAAGTTAATTACTGTAGAGTATAAAAAATGAATACATTGATGTTTACTTTCATTTTACGGTTTTATCTTTTATAACTTTTATTTTCAAGCCCTTTCGAAGTTCAGCAAATAAATGCAATTTTTTATTGACGGGAACAAATAATGACGATTTCATTAATTTATCTATTTCTTTTAGATTTACCTGACAGAATAGGTCAAGGGAGATTATTCACAGTTTTTCTAAAATTTTTCATCACAGTTAAATGTATTGATTAAAATAGCAAAAATGAGTTTAAACCTTAAAAGTTAACGGAATAAAAAAAATAACCTAAACTTAGTTTAGAAGTTTAATGGATAATGCGCTCTCCGTAATTATTTTTACAATAAAACCGCTCTTCAAGCGACCAGGAAAAAACGAAATATGTTTCATTTTCTTCAAAAAAATTGATCGCTCATGGAAGGAGTTGAACTGAGATGGCTTAATTGGGCCTAAACTGGGATGGCTGAATACTAAAATTAGTATTGAGCCTATGGGAATAAATTTCGTTCCATGAAAAAAACGGTCGTTCAGGGAGGTATTACCTTAATGGAGGTCGTCGCACAGGGAAGTTTCAGTGTATATACGTTTGTATATGCGTGTATATTAGAATTTCCACAAAGGTTTAGGTCCGTACAGCTCAATCTGAAATAAAGATTTCAGATTTTTTTTAAATAAAATTCATAGAATTTTTGTACTTGCCATTTTTTTTTTAAATATGAAAAAAATATTTAAATAACAAAATACTCAGAAATAACTTTTCATAAAAAAGTTTTTATCCCGGTCTCAATCCAGATTACAGATTACAAATTATATGTTAGATTGCTACAATGATGAATAGAAATGAGCTCATTTGTAGCTGCATTCTTTCGCGTTTGTTATATAAATTTATGCATTTTTATATTGGGTTTTCATTTTATTCATGTGCATGAAGTTATGCATAGGATTGAACCAAATATTTTGTGTATGTTTTTGGCTATGGCCAGTAGGTCCACTCTGAATTTGAAAAAAAATCTGTCGGAAGGGAGAGCTGTAGTAGCGATGTCTGTGTCATTTTCATTATTGTACCATCGAAAAGTGTATGAAGTTATTCATGAAAATTGAACCAAATTTTTTGTGTATGATTTTGGCTGTGACAAGCCGGTCCTCCTTTAATTTTGAAATATTCTGCCGGAAGGGGGCGCTGTAATAGCGACTTTTGTGCCATTTCAATATTGCACCATCGAAAAGTGTATGAAGTTACGCATGAAGTTATGCTTCAGGCTATGGCCAGCAGTTGCTCCCCGAATTTGAAAAAATTCCGCACGAAGGTGCGTTATAATTGCGATGTCTGTACCATTTTCATTACTGTACCATCGAAAAGTGAATGGAGTTATGCGTAGAATTTAACCAAACTTTTTGTGTATGTTTTTGGCTATGGCAAGCAAGTCCTACTCAATTTGAAAGAAAAATCTGCCGCAAAGAGGCGATATTTTGAATAGCTAGGCAATATTTGTGCTATTTTGAATATTGTACCATCGATAACTGTATAAAGATATGCATATGCATACAATAGAACTAAATTTTTCTACACGGTTTTGGCTATGGCCAGCAGATCCTCCTTCAATTTCGAAATATTCCGCGTAAAAGGGGCGCTCTGATAGCCATTTTTGTCCAATTTCCTCTACTTTTCATAGTTCTGTTGTTCATTGGCGGCTCGTGCAGCGACAGGAACTCACCTCCTGCTAATCCTGCTATTCACAAACAGCTGATGACAACAGAATAAGGAAAATTTATTGATTTTAATAAATATCATAATCTAGATTAACTCATTTTACTCCGATCAATTGACTGAAGCAAAAATTTATGATATATGAAAATAAAAATGTTATAGTATTGAACTAATAATATTAAAGAATTATCATGTGCGACTATTTTTTGAAATATTAAGACGAATGAGACAGAAGAAAGTTTTGGAGCTGGCACATCCAGTTAGTTTATTGTTTGTTTTATATTTATTGTTTGTTTACGTATAATTTTGAAATTGATTTTTCAAAATATTAAAATTCCGGGAAACGCCGGGTACTTCAGGTAGTTTCCAATAAAATTTAATATTTTTCCTTCATTGTTGCAAATAATTAAAAAGCCGTAATAAGTATTTGTCTATTTTCAGTTGAATGATTTTCATGTGAAATATGAAACTGAAAAAAATATTTTTTTCTAAGTGGATATAAAAATGATATTTTCAAACCGATTTTTTACGTTCAGATTGGAAGTTTTTGTCGAAACTACAGTAACCAGCATTACTGCACTGATGAAACATTTGAAATTATGCATAGGCAAATTGTATTACAAATTGTGAAACGATACCGCATAAATCAGACTGATGATTACTTCTGATGATGTTCCATTAATTTTGAAATGTGTTCGTCTGAATGCAGCAGTTATTAAAATACTTGCCATATTAAAAAAAACGGGATTTGCAGAACAAATTTTAAAAACTGAATTTATTTCCTACATTGTTTAAGCCCGAGAAGAGAGAGATATTAAGATATTTTATTCAATTCGTACTACATGTATTTGTTAAATTTTTGTAACACATAAGTTATACCAATTGAACATAAAAAAAATAAAAAATAAAAATTCATAAAATATAATACTTAACACCCTAAAAACTGAGATTCCATTAAATGAATTCAAAATAAATCTTAGACTTTTTAAAAATTTTGTAATTTGCATGTATCTTATCACTTTATGTACAATCTCCATAAACGTAATACAAAATCTGCAATACAAATATGTACAACTTAAAAATGTAAAAATCTAAGAATTATTTTGAATTCCTTGAACAGAACTTTTAGGGTGTTTAAAGTATCATATTGTATGATTTTGTTTTATGTTCAATTCGTTTAACATATTTCTTACAAAAATGTTACATTAAATGTAGGACAAATTGAATGAATATCATAATATCTGTCACTTCTCCAGTTTAAACAATGTAGGATTTTTTTTTTAATTTGTTCTGCAAATTAGGTATTTGTTTAATATATATGTGTAAGGGTGTGTGTGTTCGTTTTTCAATGTGGAAGATGAAATTGCTATTAGAGATACAATTGTAGACTAATTTTCTATAAATTGTATTAAAAATGGATTAAGTTTCTTCAATTTCGAGATCGGTTTAAGTATATCGAATTGCGCTTTGGCTAAACTTCTTTGTCGGGTTCAAATAGAGTTATAATAGCATGAAAATAAAATTTTTGGCTTGAAATATAATTTTTGGTGTTCAGGTCGGTTTTATGACTAAGCGTTAAAGACCCTAACTGGATGTTACTAGTGCTTGAATTATTCATGTTGCCATGCCACTTTAGATAACTCCATAAAAATATAGTAAAGTTAGATCAAATCGGTAGAATCAGTTTGATGATGATGATGATGAATATACTCTTGGTTATCAACAAAATGCAGCTAGAAACTACCTATTTCTGTAACATACCAGTATAACATTAATTGTTTTATTATATTCCTGTGTTTTTTCTTTCTAAAATAAACGCTTTCCGGGTTTATCTTCCAGTGGAATAACCTGTTTAAATGCTGTTAATTTAAATAAAATTACAAAACGAAATACAAAATTCCGCCTTGAGGTAAGCGTAAAACATAATGTGATCTTTAAAAGTCCATAGTTTACTTAAAAAATTATAATAAACAATGTAGATATTAAAAGTTTAAAATATACATTTTATCTAACCTTCGAGTACTTTCGGCTTGCATCCACAGCATTTACCAGGGAGAAAAAAATTCATCAACTCACATAATTTATTTTATCTCCGATTTCTTCCGGCTTGCATCCGCAGCCTTCATCAGGAAGAAATGAAAATTTTCTTCCTGATGAAGAATGCGGGTGGAAATCGAATGTACTCGGAGATTAAATAAAGTATACATTTATGCTTTTAACATCTACATTGTTTATAATCACCTTTTAAGTAAAAGATAAATTTTTAAAGTTCACATTATATTTTGCTGTTAATTTATATCATACGATTTTACTAGTTTATACAGTATTTTAAGCTCTAATAACTGAATACATTTTTTCAATAGAAAATCCATTTAATTAATAAGTCATGTACTATTCAAATAGGATCAAAAAAGAGAAAAAGATATGAAAAGAAAAAGAAATAACTAAAAAAATAAAAAAGGTCGTTCTCATACACAAAACATTAACTAGCAAATCAATTTATTTTTGTGAATTTTCCAGGAAACTCGAGCTATTCTCCTTTTTTAATTAACTATAAATTTAAAAATATAAATAACAAAAAGAAATACAAAATCCAATTTTCTTCTACATTCATTTGCTGCCATGAAGCATAATTATTTCCAAGAAGATTTTATTTACTATAATTGTTTAGTAATTAATTATATTTTAAATATTTTTTTTTTCACTTTTAGTTGCTAGAATAAATGAAAAAGTAGCAATTATGAAAGGAAAAATTAATTACTGTATAAAAAATGTACTGTATGTGATTACTGCTTTCTTAAGCACAATAAGATTAAATAAATGTCAAAAGATTGTGTTCAATTTTTCAAAATCAATAAGCAATTGATTTTTTCCCAAATCCAAATTGAATGAAAAATAATACTACTAATTTTTTAAAGAATAATTATTCTTAGATCCATAAACACTTTTAGAATTTAAAAAACAATATAACATTTGGTATAAGTACTATGTTTGCGTAAATATGACAAACTGTGTCACACAGTCACAAATTTCATATTTCAGTGGTATTAAAGATATTTGATAAAACAAAAATATTTCCTTGAGTAACATTGACGACATATGGACGTTGTCAACAGTCTGAGCAATGAATTCCGTTTTATCACAAATTTTGTAACATTTAAAGATCGCACAATTACGTCAACGTCGTGCTTTCAAATAAAATTTATTTAAAAAAATATATCTTATTTTACTGATATTTTTCATTTTTAAAATATTTTTCAAGTGTTATTTTGTTTTCAAAGTATATTTCGATCGCGTGCAGGTCAGTTACAGAAGACTAACCCATCTGCACTTAAAACAATATAAAAAGTTCACCATTTTTCCAAATTTTACCTATAAAAATAGAAATAAAATAATATAAATGATTCATAAACTTAACAGATATGTAATTGAACTATGTGCACAAATTCCGAAACATCCATATTAAAAAAGTTTGCCGCAAGTAGCGAAGTACTTCGTGATTTATTCGGCTAATAATCTCTGACTTCGGGTTAAAATTAAAATATAGCTTTATAATCTTCGAAACTTTATTTGAATACATAATTGATATTTTACATATAAAATTTCCTTTTTTGGTGCCGTTAGAGCGTAATCTAAAGAAAAACATTAGAATAAAAAAATATATATTTCACCAATATTATTTACACCGCGCAGTATATTCTGTACTTTATCTTACTCATCAATCCTGGAAACAGACGTCAGTTGTTCCACAGCGATTGAACATTGTAACATTGTAAAAAATTGTCCAATTCAAACGGAAAAGCATTTCAACCCGATTACAAAAGATAGCCGCCGTTATAATGCTAATATTAGACAATCTTCCGTAACCTGGTAATATATAAATATTTTAAACAAGCAACATTACTATGTTTTTAGAGGCTACGAAGTCTAACGGGGATTGACGAGCGCAGCTCGCAGGGTGCTGAGTTCACTAGTATCTATCTATCTATCTATCTATCTATGTATATATATATACAGGGTGGCCATTATTACAGTACACGTGTTTGAAAAGTTATACAAGCTAAACTATTTGTAATTGATTTTAAAGGTTTGATATGTATGCTCTTTAGAGTATGCGGGATAAATTCTGCAATAAAAAATAGTTATTATTTTTTTACCGATAGGTGGCGTTACTCTTAAATAAAGAAATAAATAAAAGAAAAATGAAAATTTCATACCATCTAAGTTTTAAAACTTTTTTATTAACAATTTGACTTTATATTAACCTAGAGTTTCAGCAATGTCAAACAAAATAGCTGTCGAAAAAAGATAATGCACTTTAAAAGTTTCTTTTTATGAAAATACGGCTATGCTTTGAAATAACATCGTAGTCTCAAAGGATTGAGAAAAGAAACAATGTATGTGAATGGTCTAAAAAAGATTAAAAAAAATAGAAACTACAGAACTTGGAGTGAACCACTGAATTTGATGGTGACGCGCGATGAAACCTGAAGCTGTTGAAGAATTAATTCATCCATGCTCTGGAGATCAATATGCAAGAAGTTTTTCTAGGCCCTTATCTATGCTATGGGAGACTGTGCGCAAACTTTTGCGCTATGTTTTAAAACTTATCTGCAAAATTTAGGATTTTGCAGGAAATAACACCTTACAATCCACAGCAAAGGATTTATTACCCCAATTTCATTCTTTTCACAATAGAAGATTTCATGGTGAGATGAAGCGCATTTTAACCGACTTCAAAAAGAAGTGGGTTATCAATTCGACTTGTATGTACTGCCCCTGTTCACGCATAACTTCCGCAAATATGAACCGAATTTGATAATTCTTTTTTTACAGTACTAGGGGGCTCTGCCCCCTACGAGCTACGCTCGTCAACCCCCGCTCAGGCACCGCAGACTCTAACAGCACGCTAATTTGATCAGCTTTAAAAAGATTTCGGAAGATTGAATTATAATTTGAATCTGACAATTATAATCTGACGTAATTTTCACCAAACTTTTCTTTCTCTTTTTAATATTCACGTAAAAATACTTTTGTTAGAAATGAAATATTATGATCATTTTAAAATATCAAATAAATGTCTCGCGCAATTTTTAAATTTTAACTGTTTTGCAATATTATTTTTTGTTCATTTTACGTAATAAGTGTAATTCTCCTATTTAAGACTTCTAACGCATGTTCGTGAATTTATTATTTTACAATACTCTTTCTTTTTTAAAATTTAAGTGTAAATATAATTTTTATGACATCATTTTCAATGAGTTCCTGCTTTTTATATTTTCTGTTTATAATAGTCAAGAGTAAAATAAATTTTTAATTTGGAGCAAACATTATTGTTTGCGCTGTTTATAAAGTTGGCATCAGTTTAAATTAATACAATTTTCTAAAATATCTGAAAAATATCTCTCGAAATGCTGAAAATTTGAATTTAAATTAGAAATAAAACCTCAAAAAATCAGTCAAATTCAAAAACTAAATGCAATCTGCACACCGGGAGATTCTGGCGCATAAATTATCTAAAATTGATTAAATTCCTATGTACAGTTTTTGCTTCTATAAAACTTTTTTAATGGAACGATTTTGTTCAACTTTGGTATTAAATATCTCTTAAAATAATTCTTCGATTTGAAAAATGTCTGCATCAGCGTGTTTATCAAACATTTCTCTATAATACTACCGATTTTCATATTTTTGTATGCAACAGTTATTTTGATATTAACGAAGAAAGGCTATGCTTAAGCATTCAAATTGGATGCCGATCTGCCGGGAATATCCAAGCAGATTTTCATTGGTCCATTTCAAATTCAAAACTTTTTTATATATATATAGAAGGACATATACATTTAACGTCTGAATTTAAAAACCATTAAAACACCAAATAAAATAAACTACCACAGACTTGAGCACAGTTAAAAAATAAAATTTATAAAGAATATACTTAAAAACAATTAAAAATACAATATGTAAACATTTCGCCAAGCGACACGCAAAGCATCATCAGTACAAAAAAATATCCATTGTATTTCAAACGTCAGAACAAATCAAGAACAGTTAAAGTTAGTTATTTTAAAAACAAACAATATTCACTAGGGACAAACGAGCATCGAGTCTGCGATCGCAGACTTTGAATGATGCTACAAAATGGATATGGCTGTATTTCCATACAGCCAAATATCCAAATATCGAATTACATATCAGAATGATTTCAGAATTTCTTCAGGTAGGATTCCTCGATAAGAAAGCGTCGTCATACGGAGATATTTGATTGGTTGAGAAGAATCTAGACAAATGCGAATTTTAATTTTTGTTTTTTTCCTCATCATGTAGCATTGTTTATTTCATTTTTTTGTCCTCAAAATCCGTTTTTTTTTTTTTTTTTTTTTTTTTTTTTTGTTCACACGAAATATCATAGTGAGCCTGCCATTACCGTCAAGCTTGTTAAATTTCCTCATTTATATGACCGAACTCGTTCAGCCAACCATCGTCATATTCTGAAATAGGAAATTTCCAAGATTGCTATAGTTTGGACAAAAGCATCTGTCAAAGCATTATAGAGGCAATTCGGCTCTCACATAGAGGCAATTCGGTTCAGGTTTCCCGATTCGGAATCAACATTTAAAAATCACCACTCATTTCCGATACCATTACTTCTTTTATAGATATTAGATAGCTGAAGTTTATTTATTGAAGCATGGTGCGGTTTTTGCTAGCATTTGTCTTTTTAGTTTTTTTTTTTTTTTTTTTTTTTTTTTTTTTTTTTTACTGAAGGGTTGAACTTTTGATTACACATAAGAAAGTACTGTGCACTGACATATGGAATCACTTTACTGTGCACTGACATATGGAAGAACTTAGCCGCGCTCCGATGTGTAAATGCACTTTAATGATGATTTTCAGCATTTCAATAACCAATTCCGATGTCCGTAATTACATTGTTAAAATCTGCAACTTTTGGCAACTCCACCGCTTTTATCGAATAGCTCTATCCTGACCAATCAGAATTCTCCATAAGATCGTCAAGTAATCGTTTTCTATAAAAGTACTGCAGTAACTATACACCAAAACTACAGATTTTAATAGTGTATCGATGTGGACTTTAAGGTTTGCTGGATGTGGTAACTTTCCGAAGTGCGTGATCTTTCCAAAGTGCGAAATTTTAACTGGACAAGTTCTCGCATCTACCAAACTGGAAGCCCCACATCGATACCACCGGCATCGGAAGTAGGTGTCGGAAAGCTGAAAATGCACCAATAAAATACCTCCATATATCTAGTGCATCTTCATATAACTACACTGGTGTCCAAAATTAAGGTCTAGTCACAAAATACTAAATTTTAAATAAGCGAATACTCAAAAGGAAATAATATAATTCAAATAATTACTATCCCTACAGCACAGCTAGTCCATATATAGCATCTCATTCATGTCACACATGGTCACAAGTGTCACAGTCACTGCGGTGAAACAAAAAATAGGAAATTCCACACGTCTCATTATGAGTCTCAAATGATAACTATATGTGACACCACTGAGACGTCAATGTGACTGCTGCTTTGTGACGAGTCACTAGGTGATCTTTGTGCGATGATTGTGGGATAAATCAAATCGCCAAGTATATCGGTGAGCCAGCCATTACTGCCCAGCATGTTAACTTCTCTTACTGTGGAGCTCCTCGCTGTATTTCTCTTTGTTGTAAATTTCCTTGTGTGTGCTATCTCGTCCCTGTATATATTGACGATGACTTATAAGCGGGCGCTTGACGCCAAGCACACAGGTCAGATGTATGTTAATAAAATGTCAAAAAATGTTCTCTCACTCGTATAATCGAATTCGTTCAGATGACTATCATCAAGTTATACGGCATCTAGACAATATTGTGTGGAAACCAACTATTCATGTAATGCTTTAAAAAGTGTTAAAAATTGTATCTCATAAATATCTAACGGTACTGAAAGACAAGGCGACACCTGTTAGTTCTACACAAGCCGAAATTTTATCTCAATTGAATCCTTACGCAATGTTTACGTTTGAACTACCATATGCCTCTGCGATCTTCATTTTCCGTTCTGCATCATCCTACATTTTTGGAATACATTTTGTTAACAATTTTTGGTTGACTGGTTTTCCCAGTATGTCTTCTAGAGACTATAGTTATGCAATATAAAACGCCTAGGTTTGCTATAGTTTGGACGAAAGCATCTATCAAAGCACTTTCCCGCGCTCTGATGTGTTTCTTTACTGATGGATTGTCAGCTTTTCCACACCCAATTCCGATACCCGTTTGTATCGATTTGGACCTTAAATTTTAATGTGTACGTTAACTTTCCGAAGTGCGAGATCTTGTCTAGAAAAGTTATCGCATTGTAAGTTTAAAGGAAATATTAAGTTTGTAAAGAATTATTTTTGTTCAAGAAATAACAACGAAATAATTTTTAAATTTTATTATACAGCCTTTAATATACTTAAAGTACGTAGAAAATGTTACAAAATCTTCTAATTATGAAAATTGAATTATTTGACTTCGAATAACCTAATGGTTTTACTATGTAAAATAAATTAGAACTTTTTTTCTATTTAAGAAAACAAAAACAAAATCTTAAACGTATAAATATACATAAAATTGCTAAAATACTTTTATCTTCTATAAAATTTAATCTTTCAGAAAGGTAGGATTAACCTTACATAAAACACTTAAGTAGCATTATCTTTAATACTCCTTTTTATGTCATATAAAAGTTAAACGAAGGAGAAAAATTGAAAATGTTCGCTACTTACTACTATCATAAAATTTATACAAAAAAAATTATAGATCATACTATCATAAAAATGTGTTTCTTCTTTATTGTATAATATCCCTCTAGGATAGAATTCGTTTATCATATTAAAAAATATTTTGTTTTAATATTAACCACATAATGACATAACATTTAATATTAATCACTGATTGTAAAATTCATTATAATATTTAATATTAATGACATTTATAATCATGGTAATTAAAAGAAAAAATTAAGAAGTGCAATATAGTCTTCACAAAACCTATTATTAAATTTTATAAACTAAAGTATATAACGACTTATTTAAAAAAAATAAAGGCGGCGGGGTGAATAAAGATAAAGGGCCTCGGTTTTCATCGAAACACCGAGATGAAACAGCACTGAGTGTGGGCACTATTTAAGATATAACCTCGTGGGAACATCTCGTTTTTCGAAAATTAGCTCCCTGCCACACACCTGAACGTAAACTTAGTGGTGTGTAGAATCCTCTTGCTGATAGATCAGAAATAGATACCAGCCGGTGGATTTCCCAAAATGTACAGGAAATTGCGGGGAGAAATAGTTGTTCTCTAGACATAGTGTCGCCCCTGTAATGTCTGTTAAATGAAATCTGTAAACCATCTGTACCCACGGAGCAAAATAATGAAAAAAGGAACGTTCTCTATGTTATCACTATTTTTGTCATTTTTGGTGTAGCTCTTTTTGACATATAGATATTTTTTCTAGAAATATTTAATTTTCAATGCATCATATGCACTGCTCAAAACAATTACGGAAGCACATGGTTTTAACGAAATTACGCAAATATTTGCACAGATAAGTAACGTAAAATAAAACATCCTTAACTTAAAATGCTGTAGAAAACAGATAAAGAAAACTTCATATGTTAATTAAAGTTCATGACGTCAAAAACTAGAAAAAGGAGATAAGTACAGAAATCGGGATTTTGCAGAAACGTCTGTTTCACTGTCACAGTTGTAAAATTCCAGTGCTCAGCTTGTGTTTTGAGAAAAGGTGGCTTGAAAATGTCACAACAACATGATTTACCGCAATCCATGGCTTGGCGTGTTATCGGGACAGGAGAATTTGGGGGAACATAACGAAGAGTAGTGGACGTTGTTGGAGTCGCAAGAAGTGTGCATGAAAGGCTGTGGAATCGATTCCAAGACACATGGAATGGTAGTCATTGACAAGAGCAAGGTCGAAAATGTACTAACACAGAAACTCATGACCGATATATCCTGTTAACAGCTCGTCGAGACGGAACGGGCAATGCTACCCAGCTGCAAACACAGTTGTTCTTGGCCACAGGACGAACGGTGTACAGCCAAACAGTCCGAAATAGGCTTCATCAAAGTGGTCTCTATGCACGTAAGCCAATGATCTGTATTCTGTTGACCTCAAGACTCTGTGCTGCCCAAAGAAGGTGGGGAACTGAACATGGAGTTTGGAGACAACGTTCTCGGAGTCACATTCTGTTTACAGACAAGCCCCAATTCAGTCTGAATGTGACATCTGATGTGTTTTGGCATGGAGAAAAAGAAGCACTCAAAATAATCCCACATTCGTTCGTGAAAGTTCACATTACAGACGAGGTGGGTTGATACTATTGGCTGGAATCAGCATAGGTGGACATGCAGGCCTGCATATCATTCTGAATGGCACTTTGAGGGTCCGAAGTAATACAGGCGAGATACTGAGATCTCAAGTCGTATTTTATGTTGAAGTAATTAGTGATTCCTTTTTTCCATGCATGATAATGCCTGACTTAATACAGTTCGTCTTTTGGAAAACATGATTGAAGCTAAAACAATACAGCGTATGGAATGACCAGCATGCTCTCCTGAAATAAATCCGATCAAGCATGTTTGGGACATACTCAGACGACGCATTGCTGAGAGACCGAGGCCTCCTTTCACTGTGCGGGACTTGGAGATTTCAATTCTTGAGCAAAGGAACAGTATTCCCCAAAGTGTTTTCGATAGCCACATCGAATCCATGGAAAACAGGTGTGCAGCAATCTTAGCTGTTCGATGAGACCACACGCCATATTAAAAATCTTGCATCATTTCTAAACAATACTTTTTTTTATCATTTGTATGAAACCAAATTGTTGCCCTAAACCATGTTTTTATATTCTTTTTATCTTTTTAAAGAATAAAAGCTCCCTTACAATTTTTTTGTGTCTTTTTTTCTATATTGCGCATTGATACACGTTTACTATCCATTTTATGACTGTCCATACATGGCTGTCTTGCACTGTTCTCTTCACTTTTTTGCTTGCTCCCCTAATTTTTTTCGAGCAGTGTATATGAATTTGATTCACGGATTGATTCAAAATATTTTTATACATCATTACGGATTAAAATATTGTGTATATTTTTCTGCTGTCACTTCTGTTTCGGAAACGAATTTTTCTTATTGAAAAAAAAAACGAACAACAATATTTTTAATGAAAAAAATAAAACCGATATCAAGTGATTGTTATTTTATTCTACCAAAGTATACGGTATAGCATTATATGATTTTTCTAGCCAAAAAGTTTTATTACACGTCTCGCGGTTTGTATGCACTTCACACTACTTTAGAAAATTTTGTGCAAGCTACATTTTTTGAGTATGTGAGGTTAACTTATTACAGTGCCGAATACTACTGCAGGTTGATCTCTGATGTCACTCCAACCACAGTTGTTAATGCTTGTTCCACTTTAAGTTCAACGGTTCCTTTTAACTCAGCATTGCATTTAATTTTTATTAGGATTTGGAAAAATATTCTTGAACCCAGTATGCAGTAATAATCTTAAATACGTAATCGTGCAAACCATCGCATACTCTTAATGATGTCACAGTTATAATGAATATGCATGGTTATAATCCCCGAGTCTTTCTAGAAGTTCTTTTAAGCAGTATATGACATGAATATGTGTAAAATACTTAATATATAAAATACTGTTTTTTAAGTACACTCTGTTGCAAAAAAATATATGCAACCAGAAAAAATTAAGACAGAGCTACGAAACTTGGCGTGCTGTTGCGATATGATAAATTCTGCAAATTATTGACATTTCAGCACCAATGATCAATGGAGACTTGTGTAACGCCCATTTAAATTTCGGAGCTTGCAGCATTTAAAAGTGCCGGTACTTGGATTCACAAGTAATTAGGACTGGACTAATATTTTTTATACACGGAATTTGATAAAAAATGCCTTTAAGAAACACTCAACGGCGCTATGAAAGGTTATCTGACTTCGAAAAGAGTTGTAGCATAAGCCTCAAAGAAGCGGGATGCTCGAACAGTCTTATCAGTCAGCAGGTTGATCGAAACGATGTAGTAGTTTCGGGACGTTGGCAACAGTAGACCAGAGAAGGTACAGTCAGCCGCTGCTGTGCCTCAGGACATACCCGGGCCACAAATGCATGAGAGGATCGATCTATCAGGGTAGCAGAAATATCTGCACGAACAGTGTCGCTATCATCTTTTCGATGCACAGTTGCCAATTCACATGGATCTAGTGGTATCAAGACATACTATCCGTAGACGACTTTCAAACTCTGGATTTATGCCTCAACGTTCATAAGTCAGTTGTTTCTAACCCATCAACATAGGTAGTGTCATCTGAATTGCTGTCGATTCCGGGAAATCTGGAGAGAGTCTGATTGAAGAAATGTGATCGTCACCGACGAATTTCACTTTTGTCTCAGTTCCGCACATATATGTGGAAGCAGACAGTTCAGCGGTCCAATCCTGCATTTGTTACTGAGCGAACGGCACATGGCCATATCACATTGCCTGACCAATTGGGATGCAATATGCTGGGACATCCCGTTAATCTTAATCGTGCTAAAACGTACTCTGAGAGCTCGCTGGTACGATGACGTTATTATGCAAACGGTGGTACTGTCTATGCTATCAAGTCTCCAAGGTGTCATTTACCAGCAAGACAACGCTCGGTCACAAACTGCGCAACCCGCAACAATACCTATAAGTACATAATATCCTACGATGACCTGCCACTTTACCAGATCTTGCTCCAGTAAAGCATGTTTGGGACATGTTGGATAGGCGACATTAGCCGTCTTGGAATGACAAACTAATGGATAATTTGCTACACTAATGGCAGAATCTACCACAGAGGGTCATCGGTAACTTAATAGACTCTATTCCCCACAAAGTATCGACTTGCTTACCTGAAGGGTTTGTTTTACAACTGCAACTACTAGTCATAAAAAAAAATGTTCTAAATTTATAATAATTTTTTCATCTACACAAACACTATACTAGCGGAGTTTCATGTTCGTATTTCTTTTTTTTCTGGGTATATATATATATATATTGCAACACACTGTGAAATATACACACTAGTGCAGTGCCTACTAAAATGGATCAGCTACGACTCCGAAATCAACCCTAATATGCGTCTAAAGAACGCCAACCATTATGGAGCGGATTACCTTCTGAAATCTAAAAATCCTCCTTGAACTATACAATGTGATTTAAAAGGTATTTTTGATGGACGATAGAGAAAATCAGAATAAAAAATGGTCGGAATCCCTATATTTTTGTCAAAAATTCAAGGTTTCCCACACCGATTTAAACATAATTATTGTTAATTAAAAATATACAGTTCAATAATGGATTGAACATTTCCCTTGCATTTTGTACCATGGAGTAACATTATTGAAAATGCTGTAAAATATAGTAATTAAATTACATTCGAAAATATGAAGCGACTTGTACAGCGCTATTTGAATGTAGATGGTCATTCCTTCTACTGTTTTTTCAGATATCATTATTATTTAAACAAAGATGAACATTATATAATTTGTTTAAAAAAAAATGTCTTCATTATTGTTTAAAATGTGTAGGAAAACTAAATTGGAGTGAAATAGACTATATTTTTTATGAACGAATTCGATTACGACACCGCTTCGTTATGTAAACAAGAACATAAAATTAAGCATAAGTCATACTTTAGGAAAATCTTCTAAATATTATCATAATATTATTAAGAAATGTCATTTTTTCCTTGAATGAAATGATATATCTAAATAAGCAAGAAGAAACAAATATCTCACTACAAATCATTTTAAGCAATTTCTGTGCATATCCGCCAATGTGTGTAGTCCCATACTCCAGTTTTTGCTGTAGTCCTGTAAGCGATCTACATAATTTTTACACACCACCATAAATCAAACTAAGTTAATACTTGCTAAAAGTGATAAAAATACGCATGCAACGCACAACCCAAAACATCCAAAATTAGATCAATTTAAAAATGCAAACCACAGAGGAAAACCCGCTTCAAGAAATTATCCATCTTATTCATTTAATCGTAATTATTTTGTGTCTCTTTAAATGAACGATAAATGCTGTACACTGGATAATACGGGGTGGTCCATCTGTTCGTTCTTTTCTGAACTATGACCATTTCACGGGTAATTTGTGTCAGCTGTCATGCGTCTTGCATGTAGGAAATGTCAAATGTATGCCATTCGTAATTATGGACTCAATGACAACACAACAACGGTGCAACGGCACATTTCTTTCCAAATCATCAATTTATTGAAAGATAAATTTCCAGATGACATAATTTGAAGAAATTCTGATGTAAACTGGGCGAAAAGATCGTGCGATTTAACACCAATGGATTATTTTATTTGGATGGGGGGGTGGGGGTGTCTGAAAAATAATGTGTACACCAATGCCCCCGCACAACATAACAATGTAACCTTAAACATAAAATCCGGACTGAAATTTTGGCCATGGTTCCGCTCATTCTGGGAAAACATATCGAAAATTTTGATATTCGGATTATGGGATGTAAGCGGGACCGCAGTGGCCACATGTGCGATATTGTATTCCATACATATATGGCATAGACCCACCTTCCATGTTCAATAAAGAATTTCGATTTTCACTCATAAAAAATGCATTTTCTTTCATAATAAAAAAAGAACCTACAGATTTATCCCTTTATATAGAAAATATTTCAGGCATTTCGTTATGTTTAAAGTATCATAACATCATTTCTTTTGTGCGTCCTATAAATGAAATATAAATGCCACTTACTCTACACTCCTGAGAAATCATTTTGTAGTCCATCTCAGTGATGTATGTCAATCTTATTATGGTTGAAATAGTATAACGTCTATAAAATATATCCCAAGCGATTTTTCTACACAGATCGTAATTTATCGGAATTCTTTTGTGTGTCTCTGTATACGAACTATAAATGCTACACACTTTATTTTCAAAAAAGAAAATTCTACAGTAAACATCAATAACCACAATCCAAATATACTTTTTAGAATTAGAGGCGGACATAGTTTTTTAGAATTAGTACGGACGGACAGATGGCAGCCATTGGATATACAAAACGAATTCATGTACACTTTTAAACTGTGTCGGACAGTGTTAAAGGTTTTTTTTTAAATATGCTGTATCATCCCTGAAAGTTTGACTAAGGCTAATGTTTGACTAATCTCAGACAACGTCTATTTACACGCTTTTTGTTTTGAAATGAAAATAAACACCTCCGCTACTCGGTGTTTCTTTGTCATGTTGAAACAAAAAGCGTGCAAATAGAAGTTTGTCTGACATTAGCCTAAAGATGTTTATCATCATCTTGATTACTTCAAAAACGCATTTTGTAAAACACTTGCTAATGAAAATAGCTAAATTTAAATAAATGGAAGTAAATGTAAAGAGTTTACATTATAATTCAATGCATACATGGAGATTTTACCATAATATTGAAATATTCAGCAAAGCATTTCCTGTTTTTAGAATAAAAAATTATGATTACTTCAATAAACGTACAAACTAAAATCCTTCAAATGCAAATTTCATCATACCACTATAAAACTACAATAAACATTTTGAAAATTTCACATTAGCTTTTTTGAATGTCTTATTTCGAATTTCAAATATTTGACATGTTTTAACAATTTAAACCTTTAAATACTTCTCCGATTACTACATAGTACTAACACAATACCCTATTCATATTAACTTGTTTAAACCAACATTACTGCGTGTACAGTCCTTTATAGGATTACCAAATGTACATTTAAACTAATGTTAGTAATTAAATTTAAGATGTCATTAGCACATGTTTAATAAACCGACATTTTGAAGGATATAGAAGAATTATTCAGATTCAGATGCTTTCTAACAATTAAATATCTTTATAATTACAATATGTTCAATTATTTTAAATTTTTGATAATTAAGTTATATCTAATGAAATATTATATTTTATTCAATCCTTTCGTACAAAAATGTATTTATTTTTTTAAATATACTTAAACAAAATCTATTAAAACAAAAAGAATGCTAAATGTTAATAATAAACATAATTTATTGTTTTAATTGCGATTTTAACAAAATATAGACTTAAAGTGTTATTTATATTTAGCAGTTAGTAAATTAAAATGAAAAAAATTTTCACTCTTTAACACATTTTTTTCGTAATTAGAACGGCATTTTGAAGGTGTTATTTAATATTCGATAATCAGGTTTTTTAAATACTTTCTTCCTTAAAAAATGCTTATCGAATTGTTACGTTATTTTGACTATTTATCTTTCTATTTTTGTTACATTTAGTTGTTAAGGTAAGTCAAAAATTACCCGCAATTTTGACATAACTCTTCTTACATTGTTTATACTGAAATTTATCGTCGTTTATTTTATCGTTATGCTGTTGTGGTCATGCTATGAATGTTTGATCGTAATTCCCCCATTTGTCATCCACTTGTTCCAGTTTGATCATGACCTGTCCATTAAAGGTGTAAGAGTCAAGAGGAGCAACGAGCAATGATCCAGTTTTTTGTTGTTGGAAGGTGCATCAGGGCCGCAGTCCTTCGAAGACTTTTGGCATAATACTAGACCAGTGTCTTGCCGCAACGGAGTCTACGAATTGATAGAAAAATTTAAAAGATGGTCGCACAAGTGTTACGCATTAAGAAGTAACCGGACGACCATGTACGGCCGCAAATGATGACAACACTGAGCGTGCACGTGATATCGTTGTGTTACACAGACGAGTAACTATTGATGAAGGCACATCGTCTGGAAATTTGTCATGGTTCTGTATATGAAATCAACAACACCAGTCTTATGTTTCATAAAGTCTGTGCAAGATGGGTTCCTAAACAACTCACAGAATTGCATAAGCCCATTGTTTTAGACATCTGCCAAAAACATTTGGATCGCTATAGTAGGAATGTCTTAGATGGAATCATCACTGGTGACGAAAGATGGATCCGTCATTATGAGCCAGATAGTAAGGAATGGAAACATCCACAATCGCCCAGCAGGAAAAAGTTCAAAATCCTGCCATCCGCATAAAAACTGATGATTACCGTGTTTTGGGACGCAAACGGGCCAGTACTGAAACATTATCAGGAGCCCAACCATAAACAGTGCGCGTTACAGTGAAATGCTTACTAACAGGTTGAAGCCTGCAATTCGAAACAAACGCCGAGACTACTGTCGAAAGGTGTTGTGCTGCTTCACGACAATCTCTGTGCATGTACTGCCGCCCACACTGCAGAAACTTTATATCATGCTTCTGAAAAAAGATAAATATCGTTAAGAAGACATTTATAAAATTACTTGTTATGATTTCATTGGGCGTTATGATTAGCAATAGCGAGAGATGAAAAAACGAGGATGCTCGACAGAAAGGAAAGTAGGTAGAAAGACGAAGAAAACTATAAAATATGCAGATACAATAAACCGGGGCAAAATTGGCTTGTAATTAAACATAGTATGTCAAAATTTGTAACGTTTATTCTGCAATCTTATCGAAATGGTTAATTATAAAATAATTACAAAATAAATATTAATTATAAAATTAAATATAAATATTCCAAGCTGTTTCTTACAAACCTTCTGCAGAATATTTTGGTCATTTAACATGTTTTTAAATAATAATAAACTCAATTTGTGTTTTCAGGTATATATTATACTAGCAATTACCCGTGACATCGTTCACGTAGCGTTAAAAAGAAGAAAATTAAATTAAGTAAATCATTCCACTCCTGATAATGAAAAACATATATAATAAACCAACATAGCATAGCCTATAATAAAATATTATGGGCTAAATACTATGGGGAACATAGCATAGCCTATGTTCATTTCTGGTTTCAAATCTATGTATATGCAAAGGTACAAAGACATTAATTCATCCGTTTTGACGTTGACTTCATTGAAACTTTCGGGCACACATTCACATTTGTAATAGATTTTATCACATTTTATAACAGCCGATACGGTGGTATTTCTTATCTGTAAGGCCTTAATATAACTCAGTCATAAAAAAGTGGAATTTTGTGCCAAATAAGATAAACACTTGAGAAAATGAAACTACAACAAATGAAAAAAGGAGGGCCAAGTACAATCGCGACGAATCTCTCTTCGTAAAACGAAAAAAAAACCGCGCTGGGAAAATTCCATTAGAAGAGTATATTTTAGTTGGTATTTGGTGTCAAATTTGTATATTTTTGCATTCCGTACTTATTCAGATGCATGCAACTTATATTATTTAGAAATGCTTGAACATTTCTGTTTTATTTGCAATATGGCGATATACTCATCTTCTTTTTCTATTATTAATAAGTTATTTCATTTTCATTTTGACGTAAAAATTATTAATAGAAAATTAATTGTTGAGAAGAAATTTTTATTCAGGGTTTTGATGATAATCATGGCATCATTTTCGACATAGATAATTTTACGGTCCATATTATTGACATTTACTATCCATTTTTTCCCAAACTTTTTTTAACGCTTTTTTTTTCATTTTAAATTAATTAGAAATTAAATCTTTTATTATCTATGCACAGACGATAAACTTCCAAGGAAACGTATGCTATGCTTCATTTCTTATTTAATATAATTCGCAGAAAATGTTATCACTGCTTATAAAGTATTAAAAAACTTATCTGTGAGATATAGCTATAAATTATAACATGTACATATACACATTAAATAGAAAATACAACGTAGCAACCGATTGTTTGGAGTCAGTTTCCAAGCAAATGTTATGATTAGCGTCATACTGAAAGTATCTATTCTAAGTTTATTTATTTCATTTTTTTTTCGCGTGAAAATCCTTCAATTTAAATTAATTACTGATGAGAAATTATTATTCCGTTTTTTTTAATTTTTGGCAACGAAAAAAAGAGAGATGGTTAAATTTTGCAGAAAAATTGTCAATTGATTCTTTTGAAAATTAATGAAATTTTGAAATATTAAGGCAAATAAACGTATAAAATAAATGAAGCATAGCCTATGTTCATTTCTGGTTTCTAATCTATCTATATGGAAAGGTACAAAGACATTAATGCATCCGTTTTGACGTTGACTTCATTCAAACTTTTGGACACACATTGACATTTATAATATTATAAGGATAAGAATGTGTTTTGAGAATTTGTGACTGATTGAAGCTGAGTGATTCTCCCTTCAGGGGAGGCGTCTTTTTTTAGAGAAAGCATAAGCGGTAATCATTTTTGCGTGTATGGCAGCAACCACAAATTTAGCAAATATATAAAATATTAGATGCATATATTAGAGAAAATATAAAATAACATAAAATATTAGATATTAGATGCGCCATTTCAGCAAATAGTATGACTTAGCGATATTAGCTTAAGAAATGACGTTTTACTGCCCAAAACAAAAATAAATAAAAGCAAATTTGGCTGTTGATATCAAAAATTCTACAAATAGTTTCGTCAGTGTCTTCTTAGCAAAGAGCAGGAATCTTCCCTAAAACTCGAATTTGAAATTCTTATCTACATTACGTATTCTGAATATCTGAAAACAAATTTTAATAAAATGTTAACAGATAAAAGTGTCTTCTTGAAAAAAAATGTAATTCGTGAAATTTAACACAGAGCATCCGAATGCGCAGTTGCTAATGAAACATACAATTAAAAATGTTGAAATTTCCACTCAAATAGCATTCATTAATAATTAAAAATTTAATAATGACAACAATGAAAAATTGTAAACTGAAATGTAAAAGATTTTTTAAGGCTTAATAGTATAGTATTTTTATTTATTCAATTACTTTAAATCATTGTAAAATGTCACTGACTAAAATAATATTATTCGCTTAAAGCGTAAATGGTTTAAAATTTTGTATAGTATTTACTTTTTCAAAGGTTAGTAAACTCTTTAAGAAAATAAAAACTTCAAAATCTGGGTTCACCAGAAGCGTTTCCTGGTTGCAAAGCAAAGACGCTTAATACTAGTTAAGAGGGATGAGATTAGACTATAAATGTTATTTTTAAATGTCTGTTTCTCGTGTATTAAATATACCTATGTCAAAAGTTTTAATTATTTTCAAACGTTGAACCTTTCATTTTCATTTTCTTTAGAACTCTAGTACTAAAAAAAAATTCTTTTATATCTTTAAAATTTTTGCAATTTTAAATATAGTTGTTCATGGCTATTAGTTTTTATGCTATTACTTTAAGTATTTATTTAACTTATATTTTTTATTTGATATAATATAGATATAGAAATGCTTTTTGCTACATTTTCTCTATTAGTCTGTCCATCTCTAAATGTTTTAAATATACTTAGATTGCCATGATAATGATATAGGATATTGAATTCTACTACTTAATATTCTCCTTTTAAAATATAGTGCATAGCATTTACAGTTAGTTTGCAGGAATAATGGAAATATTTTTGTTAGATTGAAGTATATGGATTATAACTTTTTGATATAGATTTTAATGTTGTTACAGTACTTTAAACTGTACAAAATATATATCAATTGTTGATATATAAAACATGGTACTTATAGAAAATGACATATATAACATTTGCTGTTCATTTACAGGTTACGTAGAAAAGAACTGATTGAATTGTCGTCTGGCGGCGTTAATTCCTTGAAATGTCCATCAGGAAATTGATATAAGTTATTGGAGGGTCGATGACATTTTTCGTATGAAAAATGAAGTATGTATTATTTGTTATTTTACAGGCCCACAGAAATACAGTCTAAAGTATTATCTTCCATGAGCGATAAATTAAACCCAAAATTCGTATAAAAGTCTTTCGAAAATGAATTAATTAACTTATATGGTCATAAAATGCTGAAAGTGTATTTTCAACTGTGTTATATGTTTTTCAGCTGAACTAAATATTCTTGAACATAATATAAATAAATTCTTATACATTGATTAAAACAATTAAAGGATATTGTAAGTATTATATAAAATAACGATATAAGCGAAATTTATTTTGCAGAAAATGGAAGGAGAGAATCACAAATGCAAATTCTTCTCCTTTTCAAACTGTGGAGTATGCAAATTTTGAGTTTGAAGTCAAAAACTACGCTTTAGCGGCAGCGAATGAAATTTGGCTTTCAACTTACTGAAAGACAAAGCGGGTACGAATGGTCGACATTCAGTAAGTCCTTTGTTTCGATGAGTGCGATGTCTCAAAGAAGTCATTTAAATGAATCAGAAGCTTGGAGAATTATTGGTCGGTTAGAGGGTGCGGTGTAGACAGAAGCCGAAGTAGCAAAAGCCACTGGAGTTCCACAAAGTGCGACTTCAAGGATCTGGAACAAGTTCTTTGGAGAATGCAAATGCAGGCCAAGGACCAGAATAATGTCGTAGACATGAAACAACGCCCAAAGAAGATCAATATTTAATGCTAATAGCTCGGAGACACCGAAATGTGTATGCCACTCGTCTTCAAGAACACCTTTGCCCGGATACTTGCACAACAGTTTCGACTCAAACTATCCGAAACTAGCTCCAGTATGTAGGTCTGTATGCTCGCAGATCAATGGTATGTGTGGTACGCAAGTCACCCTGGCGCCCGCAGGCAATGGGTAACAGAGCATGTGAACTGAAGGAGAAATGAAAGCGCAATATTCCTCTCTCTTTGGAGCCCCGTTTTTCTGTTCCTCCTGATAATAGGCGTATTTTCATCCGGAGGGAAATGGGCACTAGAAACAATCCTGCGGATTTCGCGTTGAAGGAGTGATGGTCTATGCTGGCATCTCCATTCATGGGCGCACCATCATTAGAAATAGGCCTTTGACCGGTCCACGATACAGGGATGAGATTCTCAAACATATCGTAGTCCTTACGTTGCAGCAATTGGAGATGACTTCATGGTAATGGACGACAATTGCCAGCCATATATTGCTCACTTGGTGGATGATTTCCTTTTCGAGAAAGAAATCATACGAATGGAATTGACAGCGTGTTATCCGGACATGAACCCATTAGAGCTTTATACTCGTTAAATTGTTCTTGCGGAAATGTAAAATGAAGCATATTATTATATTATTCCAAAGCTATGTCGAATAGAATACTTCTTACCAAAATACCAAAATATACTTTTTTTTCAGAACTGCTCCTTCGAAGTATAATTTTTTTTTTACAATATTTATTTCTTTTTAAAAGACAAGCATCCACTCACCAGCTAACTTTTTTAACTTAAAATTATTCGATGGATTCTTTACAACAGAAACCTCACCAAAACATAATGCCATTACGGATAATTATCTACAAAAGGCAAAATTTCAAACAAATGTACAAAAACATTTGAAAACTACTAAAAATGTATAATGTAATACAATAATTCATATATTCAATGCAACATATTTGTATAATTTCATTTGTAGAATTATAAAAATTAAAATTGTACAATATTAATTATTTACAGAAAAACTACTGACTATTCATTTTGTGAACATAATCTACAAACTTAAACATCAGACTTATTATTAATTTGTTTAAGTATCATTTATTGAAATATCGCTAGAGTCAGAAGAATTTTGAGTCATACACATTTTCAATAACATACAATCTATTTAATTTTTATTTCCAATGACAAAAATTTAAGTTAGAAATAGTGGGCTGCAATTGTTTAAATTTAGTATTGCTGAAGGTATGTGTAAATCTACCCTTATATGTTTCTAAATATATATACCTTTATATAGTATAAATGTTACATTAGACCCTTGACAATTACGACGTCCAAAATTCAAGTGGATCCAACTTATATAATACAACCATATGCGTTTAGAAATAAAATTGGTTGTGTATCCTGCATTTAATTGAAAACTATAAGAGACTATTTGTTGTTAATATTTTCAAACTAGGACTTATTACATAATCGAAGAAGTTATAACACAGTCTATAAAAGAGGTACAAATCATAAATAAATTATGGTATCTTCTAAGTCAAACAGTGTGAATAAATGTAAAATAATTACATTACAAACACACCTATATAAAGTATTAAATAGAGAAAGATCACAGAGAGATAGAAATGTAGTTTTAAATTATTGAAACATTATTAAAAATCGGCAATTAAAAAACATTCTCAAAAATGTCTACTGTCATTTATAATAAATAACTGAACTCTTTAAAAAATTCTTCTGTAACTCTTTCTGAGTTCATCATATTTATTGCTGCAAGCGTCGATTATCTTTATTTAAAGTCAATCTCATATTACAGTTAGTTTTCCTCTTATATCTCACATATTTCCATTACTAATAACATATATGGCCACCTTTCACAATTTTCAATTTTTGAACTAGATAAATGTAGTTTGTTATTACCTTGAGGCAACGGAGAGTAGCCCTTCTGGGTGGTCCCCAATCGGCCCCTATAGTGGGGAAGACTACGGAGAGTCAGGCAGTGGACGATGTGGTTCCAAACAAACGACTTATGTGTGGAAGGTGACCGAGATCAGGGTACCCGACGGGGGCAGGTACTGAGGAATCCTGTTCTCTAATTAAGTACCCCTGATTACTGATTAAGTCATTTTGGGTCCGTAGATCTAACCCAGTATCCTGTTGGTGGGGTTTCCCTCTTCCCGCGTCCTCGTTTCTTAGATTTCCCGAATTGGACACTTTGGGAGTCGAGGTTTAGTCTTTCTCGGTGTGCGCCGTAATCTCGAACGCACTGCCTGCTGGTGTGGTAATTTTACCCCATTTCACTTTTCGCATGTACAATTATTTTCTTTTGTTCGCTTAAACCCTTTTAATTCAGTTAATTGTTCCCCCTCCTCTGTTCCTTTTTCTTGTACACTTTTGTTATTTTGTTTTCCTGCCAGTCCATTCATCATAATTTTTATTTATTTATTCATGTGTCTACATATTTTATTTAGTCCGTTGCCTTCAAACAATATTTCAATTCGTTTATTTGAATTTTGTCTGCGGACTTGTGGTAGAAAATCCGTTTTAAAAAGTGCTTGTTAAATTACTTTAATATTTCATTATTTCTCCCTTCGGCATCCTTTTAGCCTTAATTGGCATCTCTATATATTTCTGTTTTTGCAACCGCTCACACTCACAGATGTTTGATTTATTACAGGTGCGTTCGGTTTGACGTATTTTCGGTTAGTATGGCAACATTTTTTCTCACCAATGACAGATTCGCCGTTTTTGAATTCTGTTCTGTCAGATTATGTATGGTGTAAATGTACTTCTGTTTTTATAGAACCTATGTTTTCGTTTCTGTTTTTCTTATCCTAATTTTTGAGAATATGCGATTTTATAGTATATAAAATGGTGGTTAAATCATGCGTCTCCTGAGAAATATCGCAAAGATCAATAAAAATAAAGTGATGTTCCAATCGGCACTTATGAAAAAAGTGACCAGCCTAAAAAAATTTCTCTTCCGTTTCCGTGACAAGAATGCAATTATTAATAATTTGAATCAAGGTGGTACATGAATTATATTGCTCTAATGTGGGCTTAAAATAAATTCCTACACGAATTTTCGAGTGTAATCCAATAAATAGATAAGTATTTTATATATATTTCCTTATTATTATTATTGTTGTTGTTATGAAAAAGGACTAATTCTTTAATCGAACAATACCTTTTTGTGAGACAAGTAGCTTCTTTATAATATGATTTAATAAGCAATTAGAGTCAGATAAGAACACTATTCTGCATATTTTAAAGGTGCCTGATACTTCATATCTCATTGGTTATCCTTTAAATTTTTGAAAGAAAAATAGAAATTAAGGTTATGTTTAGAGTAAATAATAAACAATTTTTGATAAATATTTCTGTTTTATTTTATTTTTATCCAAGTGATGATTTGTTTCATTATTCACGATAGACATTATATTTTGCATGAAAAAAAAATGAGCTGCACCAAGTTGTTTATTTGTGAGCATATTTCCTCTAAGGAATGAAAATCATTTTTTTCATAGCTCACATTTTAACTTAACCCTTAAATGCCGGGTGTTGCTTTTCGGCAACATACCCAATTTAGGCTCTAAAATACTATTAGAATAACATTGAAGCTATAATCCCTACTGTTGCCAATAAAATACATTCTGAAAATATTATTAACTCGATTTTCAACATGTAGATGGCCACACTTGTGCTGTTTAAGAATAAAGATAGATTTATTTTTTCAATTGTTGCTACTTGTTCTTTTTGTTTTGTTTGGAAGCTTGCGAAATACCCTATTTTGTTCTGCAGTGAGCAAGTAAAATTTATTTCTTATTATAGTTTATAAAATTCTTGTGTGTTTAATATTATAGAATTTTATCAAGGAAAATTATTTTTTCAATTAAAGACCAGTATTGCCGATTAGTAACAAACTCTCTTTTAGCCGTAAACCGTACTTAAAACAAAATATGATTTTTTAAAGTATTTTTCCCATGATCTATTTTTAAAAGGACAGCCAAAAAACATTATTAGAATGATTTTTAAAAAATCAGGCATTTAAGGGTTAAAAAATGTATGAATGGTAATTCCGGGGTTATCATATAGAATTTTAAAAAAAGAGAGCATTTTGAACGCAGTATCGCTTAATTGCTAGATGTGTTTAAGAATTTATTTCAATAAAATAAATCAACTATAGAATTATAAATATTTTACCACCGTTGATGGGGTTTGGTGACGTTTCATATGGTTCCACTCGGCCCTTTTAGTGAGAAAGATGTGGAGGATCCTGACTTGATTGCCGCTATTGTGCGCTGTCTTCGATGCTGAAGGTGATTGGAAGCGAGAGTCTCTGGGAGTGATTCTCTCACTCCCCTCCTTGGGAAGAGGACAGGGAGCTGAGATGTCGGGGACAGGTGCCTTCGTACCTACCGTCACGTACCTACAGTACCAAGACTACCGTCGCGGTGTGCTTCAGACGGGGTGACAGCACATGATTTTTCCTTGTGTTTAAAGAGAATTTGGGTCGCTTTACAAGTGTATTTTCTGAAGAATGTCTCTGTTTTGCGGGCGTTGGTTGGGGCTGTTATGATAATCAAGTGCATGCCTTGCCGTTGGCGAGTCTTGAAGCCAGTCGGACGCTAGACGTTGGCGGGTGGTGTCTGGTCTTCCTGTGCTGCTCCGTGGGGGATGTGCCTGTGCCTCCTCCAGTTGTTGCCTCCATCAGTTTTGATTTGTCATTCCCTCGGTCATTCTTCGCCTCGGATAGCACGCCGATATGGGATCCCTCGATCTTGGAACGATTTTCTCTTGATTCTTATCTTGCTGCAATGAAACACTTCTGCAGTTAGCATTGCCCACCAATCTCAGGCAGGTAAAGAAAATGCAAAAATCGCTTTTTTAACTTTTTGGACAACCTGTATTTTTAAATGGAGGTTATATGATTAAATACTGCAGAGTCTTTCCATTTAAGTCCTCTTGCAACAAGCGTCCGTGTACTTGTTTTATTCTATGGTCACCACTATTTCCGAAAATAAATTTTAAATTTATTTAATCACTTAAATTAGGAGAAGAAAATATAACTGTTAAAAATTAGTGGTACACAAATTCAAGGGACATGTGAAACCTATGCAACACGGATAAATTCAACTCGTCCCAAAGTGATTAATTCCATCAAATTGGATGATGTATTTATCTTCAATTATTATAATTAATTATTATTATGATTATTATTATTTTGTAAAACAAGTCAAATATTTATATCCATAATAATTGAAAGAGATTAATTGTTTTCGAAACGTTATACTTCTTATTGTGTGGTAGGATAGATTAACTCCACTTCGACTAATGGATTCTCGTTTAGAAAGTCATTTACGTTAAGGTATTATATTCTTTCGGTTTCTAAATAAACCTTCTGAATAAATGGTTACTTATATTCTGAAAGCGAGAGAATATTAATTCAAAAGACTGTGAGTAGATCTAAAGCAAATGTTAATGAGCATGCCGTTTAATGATAGACGTAAAGAAAATGTTGCTTTTGTGGACTTCCAATGCTTGTAACTAACTTCTGAAATAAAACAAATATAGTATAGAAGTATAGAAAAAAACTATTAAAACCAGAACAACTATTAAAACTATTAATAACTAGAAAAAAATAAAAAGTACTAAAATTTATTTAGAATAACTTCATTAAAAAAGTAAACTTTCAATAGAATACCAATAAACAAATAAGCATGCAAACAATTACTGAAACAAAAAGTACAGTAATCAAAGTTGTTTTACAAAACCTATTAAACTGTCACTTTTGTCACAAAAATCAGAAACATTATGTAATATAAATAGATACATACCGGGTGTCCCAAAAAGGACTGACTGATTTTAAAATTCAATAACTTGCAAACGGTGACAGATATTAAAAAAATTCTTGCAGGAGGGTTAAGCATAAGGTCAAAAGTTTTATTACAGTGATTTTCAATTTTAGTTCGATTTACAAACAATAGATGGCGCTGTAAGCAATAGTCGCTAAATTCAGGCTCGATTTTTGGTACTTCGTGGCCCGGATAATACATTTCCATCTCCTTTTTTTGCATGGAACAAGATAAAGGACCAAAAATCGAGCCTGTATTTAGCGACTATTGCTCACAGCGCCATCTATTGTTTGTAAATCGAACTAAAATTGAAAATCACTGTAATAAAACTTTTGACCTTATGTATAACCCTCCTGCAAGAATTTTTTTAATATCTGTCACCGTTTGCAAGTTATTGAATTTTAAAATCAGTCAGTCCTTTTTGGGACACCCGGTATATTCATAAAACATAAAATGATATAATAGTAACACCACTAAAATTTAATAATCATGAAAAAGAATTGAATATGAATAATTATTTCTGCAACATCGTATTTTTCGTATTACGCGGTGCGTGAAAAAGAAAAGGCCATTCAGTCAGACCCCCCCCCCCCCCCCGCGACTATGCTGATGACAAACGATGAACGGCATTCTTATTCATTAGTGGAAAAGCTGGAATAAGTGGCTCAACAATTTTTCTGATTATAGTATCGCTAACGCTACATAATTGTTTACACGATATACGGTACGTCTCACATTGTTAACCATAAGGCCTTTACGATGTAGGGCTCCTTTAAAAAATAAATTGCAGTAATAAACACAAAACAGTAAATTTAGCATTTCATGTTACTCAAAGGTGGAAAGACTTTCTTTTTTTTTCCTTTTTACAGTTGTAGACCTCAAATACCTTTATCTCAACTCTAACAAAAATCATATAAGCAATTAGGATTTTAAAGAAAAGCAGCACTTTAAATGGATTTTTAATTTCAATGTTAATCGATTCTTATTATATCGCAATTTTCATCCCAGGAAAAAGCTATTCCCAAAGATAAGATATAACGAAGTATAAATGGCTTTTTGAAGACAATACTTCGATATAATTGATTTTTACTTACCAAGTTCCGTAAAGATTTATAATTTACATTTCATTTGAACATGATGTCACTTTGAATTTCAATAATTTGCAATTATGTTACATCTGAAATTCTTGAGATGTTCTAGATAATTGATTATTAGGATTATTACGTTATGATTATTAGTGAGCAATTTATCAAAATTAAAAATAGAGCATTTCATCCGAAAATCTCTGCAACATTGGTATACTATAAACAACACAGCAGCTTTAACTTGCTTGCTAAACTATTTAGGAAATGTCTCGGGATTACCCGCAAAACATAAAAAAAATTCTTTACTCATAGTAATGTTCCTCAACCGTTAAATGCATGTAATAATTATTAAATATCGTCCTGAAACCCCGCGTCCATTCTATTGGACATTTTTATTTTTCATGTAAAATACTTAATTTCAGTTGGAACTTGTTAATATTTGCTGTCCATTATACTAGATAGTCTAGTGCTACTATCTGTACGACGAAATAACAACAAAAAATTGTAACTAAATATGTATTTTAATCATTTGAAAGAGGCAGGCAACAAGAGGAAAACTGTTGAAGGTAAGCAGACAGTTTTAATGCTATTTTTTTATATTTTTGAAAATTTTTTTGATATTAATGCTACATACATCTGATGTTAAGTGTTGTATCAATGAAATGACATAGCAGCTGAAGTAACCTAATGTATATTTTAGAGAATAAACAACTTTTTTCTTTAATGTCCATTCTATTGGACTTCCTAAAGTCCATTCTATTGGACTTCCTTGTCCATTCTAAAGGTCTTCATCAGTTGTTTTTATTCATATTAAAGTCTTTTTGTATACTGAAGAGAGACATTAGTTTTTACTTAAAAATCAACACTATAATGAAACAAATAATAGATACAGAAGTAGAAAAAACATATTCTTAAATAAATAATAAAATATTTAAATAATATCTTAATAATTTATAATTTTAAATATAATATTTATAATTGAATTAATACATTTAATCATATTTAATTAGCAAAAAAACTTTAAGAAAATATAATTAAAGGTAACGATATAAGAGTAAAATAAACTCATTTTGATTTCTTTTAAATTTCTTCTTGGCATTTACTTCCCAATTGTTGTAGCTGTGCCACTATTTATTATCATTATACTAAAAAACAAATTACTGGTGTTGAAAAGAGTTACAAAACAAAACAAAATGTTATTTTTATTTATATTATTATTAATAAGTTGATCAACACGTTTCTTATTTAAAATACACTTTTTCTATTTGATGATGCAAAAAATTTAATTTATGCGATATTTGGAAGTGACTTATAAACGATAAAAAACACACTTCTGAGGTCAACCAAGTTTGTAGTGAAAGAAATAGGAACTTGACGCTAAAAATCTGGTTTTTGAAGCCTATGTAGCGATCTCATCTTACTTGATAAGTATAAAATAAAATAAGTAAGCAGTTAAATAAGTCAGCAAGAAATGCAACTTGTATTTGTATATTTGTTTAAATATATAAAAAAAATGCAAGCTTTTTATATTATTCTACTGCTTGTAAGTTGTTTATATTTAAATAAGTTAATTTAATCGAATTTCAACAGAAATAAACATTTAAAGGAAATATAACTGAAGATAATAATTTAAGATTATATATAAACTGCATTTTATTCCTATATAATTTCCGTTTGGCATCCAAATCTCAATTGTGATAACCGTGCCACTAACTATTTAAAATATTATTTAGAAAAAAAGTTTTATTGATGCGATAGCTTTGTTTTTATTCCTTTAAAAAAATTATTTTAAATCACTAAATTGATTTATACTTTTCAAATACATTTCATCCAAAAATAATTTTTTCTCTTTGATAATGAAAAAGTCCTTCCGGCCAGTACCGGGAGGAAGAGGTAGCTTTCATAATCCTTATTTAAAAAAAAAAAAACTTATATCATGCAAACACACGAAGCTCAATTTAGTGGAAACCGAATATAGGAGATTCAATACTAATTTTTATCAATATAATGAATGAGAATTTCGCGAAATTAGTCAACTTTATCCAAACTGCTTTTCTTTAAAATAACTTATATTTGGCTGCCAAATTCGGCAATTTCTTAAAGTGCCTGTCATTTTAAGACAACATGGTGGGTGAGGCTAAGCAGTGAACTTGGTCGAGACCTTAGTAATTGCTGTGCACATGCTCACTCACATCGGAATCAATTAATATATAGGAGTGCTGTCGCATGCAAAAAATCAGATTTTTCAAAATGTCACCCACAATAGAAATTGAACCTGCTATATCTGAGCCATTTTTTAAGGTAAAGACAAACAAAAAATGCTCCTGAATCCTTATATCAAGATCAAATACTTAAGAAAGAAACCTTTTCAATTTCTAATTTTTTGCACCTCACTTAAAATATATATATATTTTTTTTAATTTAATGGCCGCCATTTTGAAACAAGATGGCTGATGAATCTAGACAGCGAACTTGGTCGAGGTGTTGATGTATACTATCCACATGCCTTCTTACATCGAAATAGGCGAATACGTGTGTTATCGCGTGACAAATACAAAATCGTTTCAAAATGTTAGCCATGCTAGAAATTCAAAGTGCTATAAATCAACCATTTTTTAAGATATCAACAAAAGAACAAATTTTCAGAAACAAAAACTGCTCCGGAATCTTTGTATCAAGGCCAAACACATAAAAAAAATCTTTTTCATTTTCCAATTTTTTAATACCTCATTTTGAATTTTAAATTAAATTTTTTTTAAATGGCAACCCTTTTGAAACAAGATGGCGAATGAAGCTGGCCAACGAACTCGGTCGAGACATTGGTATGTACTATGTACAGACCAAGTTACATCCAAATATGTTCATAAATACGCCTGTTTTCGCGTTACAAAAATCAGGTCGTTTTAAAATGTCAGCCACAAGAGAAATTCAAAATGCTATTACTCAGCCCTTTTTTTTAGATATAGACGAAAGAAAAACTGTTCCGGAATCTTTGTATTAAGGTCAAACACATACGAAAAAAAATCTTTTTCATTTTCCAATTTTTTGGTATCTCATTTTATTATTTTTATTTTTTTAAATGGCCGCCATTTTGAAACAAGATGGCGGATGAAGCTGGCCAACGAACTCGGTCGAGATATTTGTATGTACTATGTACACACCAAGGTACATCCAAGTCGGTTCATAAATACGCCTGTTATTACGTGAGAAAAATCAGGACGTTTCAAAATGTCATTCACGCTAGAAATTCAAAATGCTATAACTCAGCCATTTCTTAAGATATAGACGAAACAAAAACTGCTCACGAATCTTTTTATCAAGGTCAAACACATAAGAAGAAAATATTTTTTCAATTTTCAATTTTTGGTACCACATTTCAAATTTAAATTTTTCTTAAAAATTTAAATGGCCGCCATTTTTAAACAAGTGGCGAGTGAAGCTGGTCAACGAACCCGGTCGAGACATTGGTATGTACTATGTATAAACGAAATTACATCCTAATCGGTTCATAAATACGCCTTTTATCGCGTGACAAAATTCAGGACGTTTCAAAATGTCAGCCACGCTAGAAATTCAAAATGCTATAACTCAGCCATTTTTTAAGATATAGACGAAACAAAAACTGCTTCGAAATCTTTGTATAAAGATCAAATACATAAGAAAAAAATATTTTTCCATGTTCAATTTTTTGGTACCACATTTCAAATTTTAAATTTTTAAAAAAAATTTAAATGGCCGCCATTTTGAAACAAAATGGCGGATGAAGCTGGCCAACGAACTCGGTCGAGAGATTGGTATGTACTATGTACACACCGAATTACATCCAAATCGGTTCATAAATACGCCTTTTATCGCGTGACAAATTTCAGGACGTTTCAAAATATCAGCCACACTAGAAATTCAAAAAGTCCTTCCGGCCAGTGCCGGGAGGAAGAGGTAGCTTTCATATTCCTTATTTTAAAAAAGCCAACATATATTATTCAAACACACGAAGCTCAATTTAGTGGAAACCGAATATAGGAGATACAATACTAATTTTTATCAATACTAAATCATTATGAATGAGAATTTCGCGACATTAGTCAGCTTTATCCAAGCTGCTTTTATTTAAAGCAACATATATTTGGCTGCCAAATTCGGCGGTTTCTTAAAGTGCCTGCCATTTTAAGACAACATGGTGGATGAGGCTAACCAGTGAACTTGGTCGAGATCTTAGTAATTGCTGTGCACATGCTCACTCACATCGGAATCGGTTGATGTATACGAGTGCAGTTGCAGGCAAAAAATCAGATTTTTCAAAATGTCACCCACATTAGAAATTGAAACTGCTATATCTGAGCCATTTTTTAAGATAAAGACAAACAAAAAATGCTCCTGAATCCTTATATCAAGGTCAAGTATTTAAGAAAGAAACCTTTTTCAATTTCTAATTTTTTTGCACATCACTTTAAATATAATTTTATTTAATTGGCCGCCATTTTGAAGCAAGATGACTGATGAAGCTGGCCGGTGAACTTCGTCGAGATATTGATGCATACTATCCACTTGCCTTCTTCCATCGAAATAGGCGAATACGTGTGTTATCGCGTGACAAATACAAGATCGTTTCAAAGTGTTAGCCATGCTAGAAATTCAAAGCTCTATAATTCAACCATTTTTTAAGATATAAACAAAGAACAAATTTTCAGAAACAAAAACTGCTCCAGAATCTTTGTATCAAGGCCAAACACAAAAAAAAAAAATCTTTTTCATTTTCCAATTTTTTATTACCTCATTTTAAATTTTAAATTACATTTTTTTTAATGGCAACCCTTTTGAAACAAGATGGCGAATGAAGCTGGCCAACGAACTCGGTCGAGACATTGGTATGTACTATGTACAGACCAAGTTACATCCAAATCGGTTCATAAATACGCCTGTTATCGCGTGACAAAAAACAGGTCGTTTTAAAATGTCAGCCACAATAGAAATTCAAAATGCTATAACTCAGCCATTTTTTTAGATATAGACGAAACAAAACGTGTTCCGGAATCTTTGTATTAAGGTCAAACACATACGAAAAAAATGTTTTTCATTTTCCAATTTTTTTTGGTATCACATTTTAAATTTAAAATTTTTAAAATTTATTTAAATGGCTGCCGTTTTGAAACAAGATGTCGGATGAAGCGGGCCAACGAACTCGGTCGAGATATTTGTATGTACTACGCACACACCAAGGTACATCGAAATCGGTTCATAAATACGTCTGTTATCACGTGACAAAAATCAGGACGTTTCAAAATGTCAGACACGCTAGAAATTCAAAATGCTATAACTCAGCCATTTTTTAATATATAGACGAAACAAAAACTGCTCCCGAATCTTTTTATCAAGGTCAATCACATAAAAAAAATATTTTTTAAATTTTCAATTGTTTGGTACCACATTTCAAATTTAATTTTTTCTTATAAATTTAAATGGCCGCCATTTTTAAACAAGATGGCGGATGAAGCTGGCCAACGAACTCGGTCGAGGCATTTGTCTGTACCATGTATAAACGAAGTTACATCCAAATCGGTTCATAAATACGCCTTTTATCGCGTGACAAAATTCAGGACGTTTCAAAATGTCAGCCACGCTAGACATTCAAAATGCTATAACTCAGCCATTTTTTAAGATATAGACGAAACAAAAACTGCTCCGGAGTCTTTGTATAAAGGTCAAATACATAAGAAAAAAATATTTTTCCATTTTCAATTTTTTGGTACCACATTTCAAATTTTAAATTTTTAAAAAAAATTTAAATGGCCGCCATTTTGAAACAAAATGGCGGATGAAGCTGGCCAACGAACTCGGTCGAGACATTGATATGTACCATGTACACACCGAATTACATCCAAATCGGTTCATAAATACGAGAGTTACAGTGTGACATAGGTCAGATATATATATATATATATATATATGGATATATATATATATATATATATATATATATATATATATATATATCAATTTTGAACGGAGGATGGTTTCGGGCTCTGGGGGTCATGATCGATGAAAATATACCAAAATTTTTTGAAATCGCTTTCCTCCGAACGGCTGCAATAGGTAGCTTTTTGTAATGAAAGCTACCTAAAATGCTATAACTCAGCCATTTTTTAAGATATAGACGAAACAAAAAGTTCTCCGGAATCTTTGTATAAAAGGTCAAATACATAAGAAAAAAATGTTTTTCCATTTTCAATTTTTTGGTACCACATTTCAAGTTTTAAATTTTTTAAAAATTTTAAATGGCCGCCATTTTGAAACAAAACGGCGGATGAAGCTGGCCAACGAACACGGTCGAGACACTGGTATGTACTATGTACACACCGAATTACACCGAAATCAGTTCATAATTACGGGAGTTACAGTGTGACATAGGTCAGATATATATATATATATATCAATTTTGAACGGAGGGCGGTTTCGGGATCTGGGGGTCATGATCGATGAAAATATACCAAAATTTTTTGAAATCGCTTTCCTCCGAACGGCTGCAATAGGTAGCTTTTTTGTAAAGAAAGCTACCTAAAATGCTATAACTCAGCCATTTTTTAAGATGTAGACGAAACAAAAATTGCTCCGAAATCATTGTATAAAGGTCAAATACATAAGAAAAAAATATTTTTCCATTTTCAATTTTTTGGTACCACATTTCAAATTTTAAATTTTTAAAAAAATTTTAAATGGCCGCCATTTTGTTTCAAAATGGCGGATGAAGCTGGCCAACGAACTCGGTCGAGAGATTGGTATGTACTATGTACACACCGAAGTACATCCAAATAGGTTCATAAATACGCCTTTTATCGCGTGACAAAATTCAGGACGTTTCAAAATGTCAGCCACGCTAGAAATTCAAAATGCTCACTCAGCCATTTTTTAAGATATAGACGAAACAAAAACTGCTCCGGAATCTTTGTATAAAGGTCAAATACATAAGAAAAAAATATTTTTCCATTTTTAATTTTTTGGTACCACATTTCAAGTTTTAATTTTTTTTTTAAATTTTAAATGGCCGCCATTTTGAAACAAAACGAGGGATGAAGCTGGCCAACGAACTCGTGCGAGACATTGGTATGTACTATGTACACACCGAATTACATCGAAATCGGTTCATAATTACGGGAGTTACAGTGTGACATAGGTCAGATATATATATATATATATATATATATCAAAGACCCCACTCTAAAAAAGTCCTTCCGGCCAGTGCCGGGAGGAAGAGGTAGCTTTCATATTCCTTATTTTAAAAAGGCCAACTTATATTATTCAAACACACGAAGCTCAATTTAGTGGAAACCGAATATAGGAGATTCAATACTAATTTTTATCAATACTAAATCATTATGAATGAGAATTTGGTGAAAATAGTCAGCTTTATCCAAGCTGCTTTTATTTAAAGTAACTTATATTTGGCTGCCAAATTCGGCGATTTCTTAAAGTGCCTGCCATTTTTAAGACAACATGGTGGATGAGGCTAACCACAGAACTTGGTCGAGACCTTAGTAATTGCTGTGCACATGCTCACTCACATCGGAATAGGTTGATATATACGAGTGCTGTCGCAGGCAAAAATCAGATTTTTCAAAATGTCCACCACGTTAGAAATTGAAACTGCTATATCTGAGCTATTTTTTAAGATAAAGACAAACAAAAGATGCTCCTGAATCCTTATATCAAGGTCAAATACTTAAGAAAGAAACCTTTTCAATTTCCAATTTTTTTGCACCTCACTTTAAATATATATATTTTTTAATTTAATGGCCGCCATTTTGAAACAAGATGGCTGATGAAGCTGGCCAGCGAACTTGGTCGAGATATTGATGTATACAATCCACATGCCTTCTTCCATCGAAATAGGCGAATACGTGTGTTATCGCGTGACAAATACAAGATCGTTTCAAAGTGTTAGCCATGCTAGAAAGTCAAAGTGCTATAATTCAACCATTTTTTAATATATAAACAAAAGAACAAATTTTCCGAAACAAAAACTGCTCTAGAATCTTTGTATCAAGGCCAAACACATAAAAAAAATCTTTTCCATTTTCCAATTTTTCAATACGTCATTTTAAATTTTAAATTACATTTTCTTTAAATGGCAACCCTTTTGAAACAAGATGGCGAATGAAGCTGGCCAACGTACTCGGTCGAGACATTGGTATGTACTATGTACAGACCAAGTTACATCCAAATCGGTTCATAAATACACCTGTTATCGCGTGACAAAAGTCAGGTCGTTTTAAAATGTCAGCCACAATGGAAATTCAAAATGCTATAACTCAGCCATTTTTTTAGATATAGTCAAAACAAAACCTGTTCCGGAATCTTTGTATTAAGGTCAAACACATACGAAAAAAATCTTTATTATTTTCCAATTTTTTGGTATCTCATTTTAAATTTAAAAATTTTAAAATTTTTTTAAATGGCCTCTATTTTGAAACAAGATGGCGGATGAAGCTGGCCAGCGAACTCGGTCGAGATATTTGTATGTACTATGTACACACCAAGGTACATCCAAATCGTTTCATAAATACTTCTGTTATCACGTGGCTAAAATCAGGACGTTTCAAAATGTCAGCTACGCTAGAAATTCAAAATGCTATAACTCAACCATTTTTTAAGATATCGACGAAACAAAAACTGCTCCCGAATCTATTTATCAATGTCAAACACATAAGAAAAAAATATTTTTTTCAACTTTCAATTTTTTGGTACCACATTTCAAATTTAAATTTTTCTTAATAATTTAAAACGCCGCCATTTTTAAACAAGATGGCGGATGAAGCTGGCCAACGAACTCGGTCGAGACATTTGTATGTACTATGTATGAACGAAGTTACATCCATATCGGTTCATAAATACGCCTTTTATCGCTTGACATATTTCAGGAAGTTTCAAAATGTCAGCCACGCTAGAAATTCAAAATGCTATAACTCAGCCATTTTTTAAGATATAGACAAAACAAAAACTGCTCCGGAGTCTTTGTATAAAGGTCAAATACATAAGAAAGAAATATTTTTCCATTTTCAATTTTTTGGTACCACATTTCAAATTTTAAATTTTTTTAAAAAATTTAAATGGCCGCCATTTTGAAACAAAATGGCGGATGAAGCTGGCCAACGAACTCGGTCGAGACATTGGTATGTACTATGTACACACCAAATTACATCCAAATCGGTTCATAAATACGAGCGTTACAGTGTGACATAGGTCAGATATATATATATATATATATATATATATGGATATATATATATATATATATATATATGGATATATATATATATATATATATATATATATCAATTTTGAACGGAGGGTGGTTTCGGAGTCTGGGGGTCATGATCAATGAAAATATACCAAAATTTTTTGAAATCGCTTTCCTCCGAACGGCTGCAATAGGTAGCTTTTTGTAATGAAAGCTACCTAAAAATACATAAACAATGATCATGGACATATAATCACTGGAAATCTTGATATTGTTCATGATTTTAAATTGAAACAACTAATGGGTTATGGTACTAAATATAGACTTCCATCTAAATTTTAATGTTAAATCTATTATCAAACAGTTTACATATGATATTGATATTTTTATTTATAAAATTTCTATCTCTTATAATAAGCCTATTGAATATTTTAATCAATGGAAGATATTAGTAATTGAAAAATTAACTATGGCTTTAAAAAATAATATTGCTGATTTGGTTTCTATTAATACAAAGCATTATTTCCAACAAATTACTAAATTACAAAAAAACTACGTTATTACATATGTAGACAAATCTCCTAACAATTATGCTATTATATGTAAATCATATTATCACCAACTTCTTACAAATTCTATTTCTTCTAATATGTCATTTCAAAAAACTAATGAAACTGTAATTGTAAATAATCGTAAAATTCGAAGTTATTATAAACTATTAAATATTTTATCAACTAATTTTAATTATCCATATTTAGTTCTTATTCCCAAATTTCATAAAACTCCTATTAAATTTAGGACTGTTACTATTGGTTGTAATACATATAATAATAAAGCCAATACACTTCTCTTAAAAATTCTTAATCAATTATATGTACTTACTACAAATAATGATAATACACATTGTATAAAAAATAGCTATCAACTTGTTAATATTTAAAAAAATCTTCATTGTGTTTATAATATAACGACATATGACTTCAAAGATCTTTTTAATAATATAGACCTATTAGATTTACATAAAGTTATAATTGCATTATTTAAAAAATATTATAAAAAACTGGAATTACCATCTAATATAGATATTGCATATTTTAAATCTTTAAGTAACTTCATTATCTATAATAATTATATATTGCAAGATAATACTTTATATTTACAGCATGTCGGTATACCACAAGGCGGTTGTACTTCCAGTTTACTCTCTGACTTATACTTGTATCATTATGAACGTAATTTTACTAATAATAATCTACATTTATATCGTTATATTGATGACATCATTTTAATTGATACTGATCAATCTGCAATTACTCGATTTCCAGTTGATTATCCCACTAATTTGGAATTAACGGAAAACCTTTTATCTAACAATACAATTAACTTCTTAGATCTTAAAATTACAATCAAAGACAATATACAATCACAGATTTATATGACAAACGTAAAGAATTTAAATTCAAAGTTAATACATTTACAAATTTTAAATCTTGTCTACATCATTCTGTATTTCGGAATATAATACTTAATCATTTATATAGAATAAAATGTTTATGTTCTTCTCCTCTAATTAACAATAATATTAAAAAACTAATTTATGATGCATTAAATCATGGTTTTCCAAAAAAATTCATATATTCATTAATATACAATTAGTACTTTTCTTACATGATCTATTAAAACAAATTAACACATGCGTAAACAAAATTACAAAAAAAATTATAAAATAAAAAAATATCTATAAAAAATTAAAAATTGTAAAATAATATAAAAAAAATATTATTGGTTGGTTGGGTGGGTAGATGTTAGAGTACGGAGGAGGGTGGTGTTGTCTGGATAATACGCAATGGTTAATTATATATATATATATATATATATAAAATGGGGGCTCTTGTATTATTACTATATTTTTGTTACGTATTTTATATGGATGTTGATTTGATATTTTATATGTAATTGAAGAATTTCATTAATATTATAATTAGCCTAATTATTGATTAATCTAATTTACAATTATTTGTTATTAAATTTTAAATTTACTAAGGACAATATCATATTAATTACTAATAGTATGCCATTCTTATAGTGAATAATATACATATAAGTATGTATAATATAAATATAGTTATACTGTATGCATTAAAATTGGGTAATTATTTTTATTATTATTACTCTATTCTTTTTAATATTTATTATCGGTTTAATGTTTTTGAATGTCCCACATTCATACTTTATGTTTTTTTATGGATGTCTGAAGATAATCCACACTCTATATTTGTGCTTTTTAAGTAATGGGTATTTAAGTATCATTTAACCTTCTATTTACTTCCACATGTTTTTTATTTCCTGTTCATTTTATAAATATCTGATATATAATTCATAAAAAATAATTTTTATATTTAATAATTATTTATATTAATTATTACTGAATTTTATTTTGTATTATAGCATATAGCTATATGCTATATATTATCAATGTTCTAGAATTATTTAATTCTTAATTTAGTTTAAATAAGTTAGCTAATAGAATATATTGTATGCTTTTAAATTTTATTTACAATAGTTTTTAAATACATTGTGTGGTTTATATTCGGTTTATAATTCTCTCTATATAAGGATATGTTTGGTTTTGCTGTTTATACAGTTATTTACATTCAAATGCCTACAAATATTTATCTTGCGTTAGTTGTTTAATAGAAGTAATACTAGATGGCAGCACTAAATTTGTCTCTTTAAGATAGCTCTAATTGTTAATTTTTCTAGCTCCATTTCAGTTATAATTTAATACACCAGGGGGTATTTTTAGCTAAATTTTGACGATATTGTTAAACTGTTATTAATTAATTTAATAGTGCATTTTAAATAATGTAATTAATATCTATTTATTTTATATTAGATTAAATGTGTTTAACAAGGTATTTCAAATTTTATTTCAAAATGTATTAACTGCATCCTTTGGTATCATTTACTGTGATTTCTTAACTGTTTTATTCACCTTAATCTGTTTGATATAATGGTAGCCATGTGCGCGTGGATTTTTGTAAAATACTGAAATATTAATCGGTATGGTGTTTATTATTTATATTTTATATCCTATAAATATTTAAATACATTTTATTGATTCTTCCATTTCATATTATTTGTTTCTATTCTGCTTTCATTTTTAATCAATTCACTTGATTTTATGGTTGTTTGGGCACAGGGGAAAATAACGTTTAGCTTTAGCTTATTTTTCCCACAGAAAACACCATTTTGCTTATATCATTGAATTCTGTGCCCTTGATAACGTAATTCAATGTATAAGCTTTTCAATTTTTGTCGGTGTCCACTTTTTTCTTTTTCTTCCATAATAATTCTTATATTAATTTTTTTTTTTTTTTTAAATACTTACAGCTTTAATTCATAATATTTGACGGTGGAAGGTTATGTTTAATTAATGGTTATATATATATATATATATATATATATAAATTTTGAACGGAGGGTGGTTTCGGGGTCTGGGGGTCATGATCGATGAAAATATACCAAAATTTTTTGAAATCGCTTTCCTACGAACGGCTGCAATAGGTAGCTTTTTTGTAAAGAAAGCTACCTAAAAACTATAATTGTGCAATATTTAAAGGTGATGTATGAACGATAAAAACACATTTATAATGAAAGAAAATTTTGCAATTAAGAATTTTTCATTCAGAATCATGTAATTCAATAATATGGTTTTTACAGGACTAAGACCCAATGTCCATTCTATTGGACACACTAAAACACTATATATTTTTTAGTTTTAAAAATAAATGAATATATGTAAAGTTTTTTAGCCCCATAAAGAGTCTTAATCCTAAAAATTGTAAAATTTGTGCGAAAAATGCGAGCTTGCGTCTCAAGAGGATATATATATAAATAAATATATGATGTATATATATATTTATTTATATATATATAAATACATAATGTTAAATACATGCCTGTACTGTTATATCACTTTTTAACACTTTCCAACATAGTTGAAAAGTGTTTATGAATTCGGTTTGTCTGTCCGTCTGTTCCTCTGTCAGTTTATCCTTGACCTAACTCTAGTAAATATAGTCCGATTTCCATGAAATAGATATATAATGGATATATGGGCAAAGGTGAGCGATCACTTGCGATTTTAGACGTTTTGTTAAATATCTAGAAAAATACAGGAGGAATTAACCTCAAACTGCAGGTGTGTAAATAGTATAGCATATGTCATATATTTCCGCGAAGATTTTTTCCTGAAACCGGGGACGGTCAACAAATTGAAAAAGTACGAATATCTTTTGGATAACCCTGTAAAAACTAATATAGCAAAAGCGTTCAAACACGAGATAATGAATAAGTGACTTATTGTAATATACTGTGTTCAGTTTTATGAAGATAGCATGTTATACTCGTAGAGAAATTAAGGTTTTTATAAAAACAGCGCCAAATTTTGCCAAGTTTTTATCTTATAATTAGCAGAGTTCTTAATATAAAAAAAAAGTTATTTACAGAAAATATGACAAACAATATTGTTCAGAGCACTTTGCAATCAGAACTAAAAAATAATAAAAAATTGGATGAAACTTTAACAGGTTTACTAAAAAATGTTTCACTGCGCATGCGCGAATGCAATTAAAATCTAATGTGCACAGTGTATTAGGTAAGTATATAAAGCAACTTTTGTGAAAGTCTCAAAATCATAGCTTGAAAATTCTGAAAATAATGGTCGATAAAATAAGCTCAAAATCCGTTGTTCCCTAAAACTAGCAAAAAGATCAGGGGTTGTATCAAATATCTGTTGGTTAGTGCAAGATAGCGTACACAATATTGTACGTACTACTATGTTTGGATACAACCCCTCATCTTTCTGCTTTCTTTTGGGAACAACGGATTTCGAGCTTATACTATCGACGATTATTTTCAGAATTTCCAAGCTATGATTTTGAGAGTTTCACAAATGTTCCTCTGTATACTTAACTAATACATTATACACATTATATTTCGATTGCATTCGGTCATGCGCAGTGAAACATTATTTAGTAAACCTGCTCATTTTTCATCTAATTTTTATTATTTTTTAATTCTGATTGCAAAGTATTGTGTACAATATTGTTTGTCATATTTTTTGAAAAGAACTTTTTTTTATATATTAAGAACTCTGCAAATTATAAGCAAAAAACTTGGCAAAATGTGAGGCTGATTTTATAAAAACCTTAATTACTCTACGAGTATACGTGCTATCCTCATAAAAATTAACACAGTATATTACAATAAGCCACTTATTAATAATCTAGTGTTTAAATGCTTTTGCTACATTAGTTTTTTTTTCAGGGTTATCCAGGAAAAAAAATCTTCGCGCAAATATTTGACCTATACTATATTGTTTATACACCTGCAGTTTCAGGTTAATTCCTCATGTATTTTTCTAGATATTTAACAAAACGTCTAAAATCGCAAATGATCGGTCACCTTTGGCCATATAGTGTATGTTATTGGGGTTTACTATGGCATGTTCGGTATTGAAAATGATGTGTGTAACGGTTCATTTACAGTGCCACTCAAAAGAACTGCCTCACATTACGGTATGTGGGGAAAAATCGTTTTCCGTGTATTTTAAACATATTGAAATTGATATACATTACAGGCAGTGTACTACAAGGTTCTTACTACAGAATATGATGTGCATAAAACTTATCGTTTATTTACAGGAACACAAAAAAGAATTTGCCTGTTGAAGAAAGTGAAGAATAATTGAAATATTAAGGCTTGCGAGCAATAATTATTGGAAGTATTTTTCACTTGTGGTAGGGGAGCTAGGGGATGAATGGGACAAGGGATGGATGGGACATTCTCAATGTTTCAGGCAATAAACATTTATTTTAAATTGCTTCATATACCCATATAAGGCTCTACCACAGTGTGCTTCAGAACTAAAAGTAGGACTACATAGCTGTTTTCATCTTGCTTCAAAGTTGCATTTTCTGAAATCTCTCTTTAAAAGTAAGGTTTTTTTTTTACATTTGAAGATGTGAAATATCTTATACAATATAAAAAAATAAGCTATGTTGTAGTTATTTATTTTAAGGTTCAATATCGATAACTAAAATGAATGAATAGTAACCATTGTGACAAAATAATTTTTGAGGCAAAATGGCTGAGAAGGGAATATATGCATCATGGGGATGATTGGGACATTTCAAATGGGGATGAATGGGACATTCTCATTCATCCCTAGAGATGCTGAAAATTTTATTTATTAACTAAATAGTATTATATAGGTTGATAAATTAATAATTTACGTTAATTAATAGTATTAAATAGTATTATATGTGTTGTTATTGTTTAAAATTTCTTAGTGTTATTTATTGTATTGTAATAATTATTAATGGATTATAAAAAAAAATTGGTCCTAAAACTTAATCAAAATAGATAAAATTGTTAAAAATAGTCTATGTTTATTGATCAAATGGGGAAAATTATATTGAATTTTGAAATGTTGCACAAATAAATCCCCACCACTAACATATTGGGTGGATCGGAGAGACGACTCGGAGACGACGACGGAGGATCGACACGAATCTCCGATCGACCCAATAATTTCCGTTCTGCATGTTTCTAAGACACATTTAATTAATATTAATTAATAAGTTATGATTGAAAATTATTAGCTATGCCATATTTAAAAGACATTTTGCACTTTCATTTCAAATCTAAAATGCCTCATATGTGGTAAAAAAGAACAGATTGATAGCCTTGTTTGCATTAAAGGTTAAAACTGCAGTAAAAGAAGTTATTGAAAAAAAAAAAAACAAATTTCAATTCGTGCTGTAAAATGATATATTACAAATATAATTGCATATAAGGTTATAATTATACATTTTAATTTGATAAAATTGAATAAAGGGAGGAAAATCTCTGTGTCCCATCCATCCTTATTAGTGTCCCATTCATCCCTGCGGTGGGGATGATTGGGACAGGGAGGAACGTTTTTTTAAATTTCATAATATTTTTATGAATAAATCATAATCTTGAATAAATATTGTTTATATATGTTGTCAAATACTTAATGTATAAAATGTGATATATAATATTAATAATAACATAAATAAAAAAATATAAAAAAAATATTTTGGTGAAAATGTCCCATTCATCCCCCATCTCCCCTATGCGGTTTTAAATTTAACTATTTTTTTAAGTATTACTTGGCGTGTATAAGTTCTATGGATTATATACAGGAAAGCAAAAAAGTTGTCAACAACATCCGTTTATTGGTGGAAACTGCTGCGTGGAAATTTGGAACTATGCTATGCGTTTAACTGAACTAACATTTAGCTTACATTGTAGCATACATACGTATCAGTAGATCATATACAAGGCTGCAAAAAAAAGTGTATATGTCATCGTCTATTCATGATAATATCAGAAATCGGGCTTTCAAATGCATTATGCGTTTTCCAAATTGTTTATTTATATGTCATCTTTCACCTTATTAAACTGTGAAGTTTTGTTATAGTATTCTGAATGTGTTGGAAAGTTTTTCATAATATATTCTGCACGCATGATTATTCGTTCTTGTTTAAAATTGTATTTAGTTTACCTTTTATCCAACGTTTTTAACACTTTCACAAATTCGATTTGAAAAACATTTACTTAGGTGTTAGAATACATCATGTTAAGAATGTAAAAAAAATAACTTAAATGCTTAGTACAAAAAAATAAAAACTTGTAAACTAAAAGGTACTTTTTTCACTTCTATAATAAACAGAAAGTTACATACTTCTCATAAATATTGTCAATTTTCTAATGCAAAATTACTATTGTAAAAAATATATTACTGGACATATCCAGGTCTGTTAATTTGACAAACTATACGAAAATCATTTTAGCAATAACGATGCGAAACTGCACAGTTGTTAAACAACACGTTGGGCATGAAAAGTTGGCTCAATATTACCGTCTTTCGACAATCCTATAAACAATTTCTTTTAAATGTTGTGTTGGATAATAAAAGAAATAAATAAAATTATATTTTAAAGCTCACTTGTATAAGTAGCATTGATTTTTTGGTATGTAGCACATATACATCGCGGTGATATAAAGGGTTAAATAGGAGATATGAATGTATTATTCGAGTAAAGGGGTAAAAAAATAACAAGAAGCATATGGAAGGGCGCCATGACACCCGCGGGTGTTGAATCGGACATCTCTGGTATAGAATTCTTTTACTTATATTACTAATGCATTATCGTTCAGAAAGTTGTTTACATTTAGGTTTTATAATCTTTCGCTTTCATAAAATTCTTCTAAGTAAAAGACTTTCTGAAAGCGTCAGAAGTTTTATTTAAAAGATTGAGATTAAAGTTCAAGTTAATGTTAACCATTCTTTCATTTAATGGTTAGAACAACAATTCTGAAACTATGGATCACGACCCAAAAAGGATGGCGCTCTTATATGCAATGACCAATCACATTTTTTTTTTTTTTTTTTTAATATTATTAATTTTATCTTCTCTCAAAAAAAAAAAAAAAAAAAAAAAAAAAAGCTACGTTTTTTTGGGGTAATACCACTCTGACCAACTAAAACTTTTGATTATTTTGGTCGTTAAAAGTGATTTTTATACATACGAAAATCTAATTTTGTTAGTTAGTAATCAATATCAGTAGTAAACAAGCAGGAAATTGCTCGTCAAACGTGGCAAATGAGGTGCGTTCGTACTATAACTAGTTTTATAAATATTTTTTGCACCCCATATTGTACTGAATGTATATTTGTTTGCATTTCATAAGTGCATAGTCTGTAAGATCATTAAAATGCACTTGTAATAATTTTTTTCCCATTGCCCGTAATGTAATGGGAAATTCTTGACTGTCCCTGTAATTAAACTATACATCCAATTTTCATAAAATCTGAAATGGTCGACAAAATTTTGCAGCAATTATATATTTAAAATTTCAGACCATTCGAAAGACTGTAACATCATTAAAATGCGCTTGCAATAATTTTTTCCCATAGGCCGTAATGTAAAGAAAAACTTTTGAATGCCCCTGTAATTAAACTATACATCCGATTTTCATAAAATTTGAAATGGCTCGACAAAATTTTGCAACAATCATATATTTAAAATTTTAGACCATTCGGTTGGGTAGTTTTTGCTCTGTTATATGCGGACGGACGGACGGACGGACAGACGGACGGACTGAACGACGACTATAGGTGCTACGTATTTATATAATTACGAACGCACCTAAAAAGCAAGTTTGAGATATATGTAGCACTATTGTGCACCACAGCGTTTAAACAGAAACCAAAACTTTAAGCACGTTTTCTATTCCTTTCAGAACAGTATTTTAAAAACTGGTTAGTGAAATACTCAGTACTATTTAGGGATACTGAATCTCGCAATTGTGTGCAACTTTAAATAAAGTTTTGTTTGAAAATTTACATTTAATTTTCAGTGACATTTCACAAAAAATGGCGATCTTTTAGAAGAGTTACGTATTTCATTAGCTTTCGCACCAAAAGAACCCATTAATTTTTACCTCACACTTTTAGGATAAGCCTATAATGAGTTACCAAGTCCAACGATTTGCCCTCTTTTTTTCTGAAGCGCTGCTACCTATAAGTTTAGAAGCCACAATTTCTTAATATACTAATTAAAAATATGTAGTTTTCTAATGTAATATATTATTTATATTATTTATATATAATGATTTAATGTAAATGGATTTTGTTAAAATTTAATTCTTTGTGACAACTTGCTTTTACTTTTAACACAATCACATAAATGATTTTTTGATATACAGTGAAACCTCGTTATCTCGACACTCTAAAGACCAGAAAAAAGTGTCGTCATATGCGGGGTGTCGCGGTAACCGGAGTTTGAGAAAAATATGTTTATAAACAGCTGTATTTTTATTTAATTTAAGACAATTTTAAATTCATAACTGTTTTTGCAGTTTTAAACAATAAAACATTATTGTTGTTAAATAAAATAAACACAAAAACAAAACTGAAAGGAATATAAATCAGATTTATGATGGCTTGTGTTTTTTATTGTTACATGAAATATTGGTGAATTAAGGTTTGCCTATCGCTAGATGTGTTTCCTACAATTATTTTCTCAATGCTACACAATGAATTGTAATCAATACTCGTTGTTTCAGAAATGGATGTTAGATAAAGTTTCAATGGAATGCAATGCTTCGATTTTAGTCGGATGGAAAACATCGTGTAACCACAAGAAAGCGCTGCTTGACCAGATAAAAAGACCGCGAGTAGACTGATATGTTGATCTGGAGCTTAAATGGGTCATTCATAGTGTGTGGGTTTATTTATTCAGACAAAGGATTGAAGTAAAATTTTTTAATTTATCCCAATGGGTATTTTAGACACTTTTGTGAAAGATTTGGCTAAAACATTTCTTACCCCTTAATTTCCCTGCTTAGATGGATTACGAAAAATGGACAATTTTTCTAAACCGTCGGGATATCCGGGGTTAAAAATTATTCGACGACGTAAAGTCCGGAGTTTATTTACATACCTATCATATACAGAAATTCGGGACTTTGAAAAACTGACGTGATAAGTGGAGTGACGTGAAAACCAGGTGTCGGGATAACGAGATCCGACTGTAGTTCCTATCAGAAGAAAATATAGCTTTGTTTTTTTTTTCCTTTTAATCATTGTACAAAAGTATCAAAAATATCCATATATGTATGTTATGTTTTTTAGGGTAATGTGAATTCATTTTATGAAATCTAATCTTATTCTAAGAGATTCTAATTCTATTTGATAGAGTATTACGCACTGAAGCGTCACTGATACAAAACTGTTCATAAAAAAACAATGCAAATAGTTGTTAATATATCTACATTAATAGCCTAAGTCATGTGACTGTCATCAACATTTCCGGGTTGACCGCTTTGCTTATATGCCAAGCGGCCAATTTGGTAATTTAATGTTAGATGGGCGCAGGTGATAAATCGCTAAATATTGTTTCATTGCCACCATGCCATCAGTATTATAATAGTCCATAGCGACTGTAATAAGCGATTTTTTGCGTGGTAAATCAAAACAAAGCTTTGATGTCGAGATTAAATAACATAGTTTATGCTATTATTTATTACTTTTCTTTTTTTTTTCTTTTCTTTTTTTTTTTTTTAAAGAAATAGTTGAGTCATAAATTTTAAATATCTCAGTCTTAAATTGAAGTTATGTATTTTAAATAAAATGAGTGAAAGTATTATATTTTAAATGAAATACGAAAAAAATACGTCGGTAACAATATTTGGCGATTTATCAAACACTCCCAGCAAACATGAAAATACCGATTTCATCATTTCTGTATTAGAATCTTCGATTTGACGAATGATTGAGCAAGTAAAATTATGAATAAAATTAACATGATACAATGCTTATCATACATTTAAGGGAGACCAAACTGGTCGCCAATGGCGGCTAGTAGTTACTAATCATTTACTTTAACAATCATAATGTTTGCAAAACACATAGAAACTAATTATTCCCTATGTCGATATTATATGTTAAAGAATGCTTTGTCATCGAAGAGCGATTTTCATTCTTTACTAAAGTGCGCTCTCAGACAATCCGTAATGCTACCACAAACAGCCTTGGATCCCATTGCGAGAACAATGAAATAAATGTACCTAACATATGTCTAAATTAATGCATTCGCATTGGAATTTGAATATAAGATTAATTAAGATACATATATTTTTTAATTTAAATTAGATCTGAAGGCTAATACGCCATTTTTTATTTACATAAGCCAAAAATTTTAACAATGTTTTAACGCACAAATACATACAAACAGGACACAAAAATTCACATTCAGCTGTTTCGAGGATTCCTTTATCCCCTTCGCCAGTGCAGAAAAAAAAAGTCTTAATTAGGCTGAGAGAACACCAGAATTATATTAGAAGGCAGGAGTGTGACAAATCTATAGTAGCTAAACATTGTTGGAATTCCAACCACCAGTTTAATTGTTCTGGGGGTAAAATTATTCAAAAATGTAATTCAGTTTTGGATCTAGACTTTTACGAAGCATATTACATTCATAAACACACTTCTTCCTTAGTGAATGATATGACCAGTATTCCTTTTCTCTGGCTTGTGTGGAGGGATCCTGCACAGCGACTCCTTATTTTCAATGTTTTCCGGTCAATTACGTCATTTCTTTTTTATATAAAAACTCTTGCTTTTGCCTGTTTCAATCAATTCGTTAGCCAGTACTCATGGCTATAACATAGGGGCTCTTGGAACCAATTTTAATTTTTTTTTGTTGTTGTTGTTATTGTTCGCACTGAGGAAGTGGATCAAGGAATCATCGAAAAAGCTGCATGTGAATTTTTGTGTCATGTTTGTATGTATTTTTATGTTAAAATGTTGTTAAAAGTTTCCGCTTGTGTATTGGAATTCGCACAAAGTGTTTGATTTATGATTATATTTTTGTTTTATTTTATTTACTTTTTTAAATGAAATAGTCGAAAAAACATAAGTTCTCAATTTTTAAAACTCATGAGAGAATATAATATTAAAAGTATTATTCTGAAGTATTATTTGGGTAACACATTTTTTTTTCCTTCTCCTTGTTGAAATGTGTGACAAAATACAATTTGTTTAAGAAATTCTTCTTTTAATCTTTAAAATCTATTGGTTACTAAAATTTCTGCAGATATTGGAACGCTTTTCGAAATCTTGGGTAATTCGGAAGAGATATACATTTTCGGAGATAATATAATTTCGTAAAGTTGTGCTAGACACAGAAACATGACTTTTATTGTATAACGTAGTTCCAAAATTACATATTATTATTTATAATTTATTTTCTGGGTTGTTGACTTTTTGTTTTTTAGTTTTCAAATTAAACTCTGATTAGCAAGATGTCACGATGCCTAAAAGGATATTTTCAGCATTCTCATACGTTCTAGCTTTATTGAATTTATCTCTTCTTTAGGAGTTAATTCAGTTTTGAAAACTAGCCCGGAAAATTTAATTAACATTTTTGTTATTTTATGTTAAAGTTTTAAGTATAAATTCCTTTAACGTTTTTAAAGTTATGTTTTATTTTAAATATACTATTCAAAATAATTTCATCTACTATAAGTATTGAAATTACTCCGTCCAAATTTGGAAACGTAATATGCAAACAATTTGTTTTCTTCAGACTGTGACTGAATGCAAGTAATTATTTTTAAATTTTCTCTCAGTCAAAACTTTATGTAAAACTTTGTTATTGTTGTGTACAAAGGGAGGAAAATTCTATTTTCTATATATATGTTCATAAGTTAAACAAATTCTTTGTTCTACAATACAGATAAAGCATAGTTTTAAAAGTTATGCACCGGTAAATATTTTGAAAGTCATATAATTAATATTTCTGAAACTGTTTATATTTATTTTTCTATTTCAATATCCATAATAACATAAAGCTATTTAAAAAGATATTTTTCAAATTCTTTAGAAATAGCAAAATATATTACGATTCTCAAAAAGTTATCTTTTCAATAAAAGCACATACTTTTATAAACAATGTAAAAAAATGTCGAAGAAAATATTACAAACAAGACATTGAAGCTTTTAGAAAACTTTTATAAAGCAATTCCCACTTCAAAGTAATTTCATTTATAAAAAATATTTCAGCATTCTCGTACATTCTAGCTTTATTGAATTTGACGCTTTATTTTTAAAAGTTAATTCAGTTTTGAAAACTAGCCCAAAAAATTATATTTACATTTTTCATTCTTTTGTACTAAAGTTTTGAGTATAAATTCATTTAACGTTTCTAAAGTTTTGATTTACTTTAAATATATTATACAGAATAATTTCATCCACTATATGTATTGAAATTACTACGTGCAAGTTTTTAAAGTGTAGTGGTGCAAACAATTTGTTTTCTTCAGACTATGTCTGAATGCAAGTAATTACTTTTATATTTTCCTTTCAGTCAAAACTTTATTTAAAACATTGCTATTGTTGAGAATAAAGGGAAAAAAATTCTTTTTTCTATAATTTTTACTTATTCTATATATTTATATAAATAGAAACTAACCGTTCTTACTTGTTTTGGGATGTCCCAGTCACTGTTTCACTTTTTGGTGGAAATGTCCGTCTGTGTGTCGAAATCATAGATAATTTGAAGCGATCATGTTGGGTTTTGCTATATTGAGAAACATAGCTCTTCTTGTATAGCGTAGTTCCAAAATGATATTGTTTATAATTTTTCCGGGTTATGTATTTTTTTCTTTTTATTTTCAGATTAATCGCTTATTAGCTTGATAACACATCGCCTGAAAGGATATTTTTATGTCTTCTGTGAATAATAGCTTACATTCTTAAATATTTGAATGAATACATAATAAAATATATAAGCACCAGATTGTAATCGTCTTTAAAACTAGATAAAAATGTCATATTATTTTCTATAACCTCCTCTTAAACTGTAGTGTTAACTTTTTAAACTTTTCTGTTCCTTCTAAATAATTTATATTTAATGAATAACGAAATACTGCAGTAGCAAGTAATTAGAAAATTATTTGCTGTGTAAACTGAAAATTTATGTACCTGTCTCTCTTTAATAAGTTAAATAAATTATTTGTTTAACGACGCTGATAAAGTATATTTTTGAAAGTCATGTGCGGCTAAAAATTTTGAGAATCCCATAATTAAAATTTCTGAAATTATTTACGTTTTTTTTTTCTATTTTAATATCCCTGAAAATGTAAAGATATTTAAAAGGATATTTTTCAGATTCTTTAGAGGTACTAAAATATTATACAATTCTCAGTAAGTTATCTTTTCAATAAAAGCACATACTTTAATAAACAATGTGAAAAAAATGTCGAAGAAAATATTTCAAACAAGATATTGAAGCTTTTAGAAAACTTTTATAAAACAATTTCCACTTCACAATAATTTCAATTATGAAATATGTTTCCACATTCTCTTACATTCTAGCTTTATTGAATTTAGCTCTTTATTTTAAGTGTTAATTCAGTTTTGAAAGTTAGCTCAAAAAATTATATTAACATTTTTCATCCTTTTGTACTAAAGTTTTGAGTATAAATTCATTTAGCATTTCTAAAGTTATGTTTTATTTTAAATAAATTATACAGAATAATTTCATCCACTATATGTGGTGAAATTACTCTGCCCAAATTTTGAAAATGTAATACTGAAACAATTTGTTTTCTTCAGACAGTGCCTGAAGGCAAGTAATTACTTTTATATTTCAGTCAGTCAGAACTTTATTTAAAACATTACTATTGTTGAGGGTAAAGGGAAAAAAATACTATTTTCTATAATTTTTACTTATTCTATATAAGAAGAAACTATTAGAATCGTGAAATTTTTTGAGTGGACGGAACTACTTGCGTTGGGATGTTCACGTCAGTGTTTCACTTTTTAAGGTAGTTGTCCGCCTGTGTGTCGAAATCATGGATAATTCGGAAGAGATCATGTTATGTTTTGCTATATAATAAAACATCGCACTTATTGTATAACGTAGTTCCAGAATGATATATCATTTTGTTTTTTTTTATTTTTCCGCGTTATGTATTTTTTCTTTTTAATTTTCAGATTAATTGCTGATTAGCTAGATGTCATATCGCCTGAAAGGATTTTTTTACGTCTTCTGCGAATAATAGCTTCTCTTAAATATTTAAACGAATACATAGTGAAATGTATAAGCAGCAGATTGCGATCGTCATTAAAGTTGGATAAAAATGTCGTATTATTTTCTATTCCAGACAGAACCTCCTCTTGAAATGCTGTGTTATCTTTTTTAATTTGTGTGTTCCATTATCATATTAAATAATTTATATTTAACTCATTGGGGACGAGCGACCGGTATACATGCCACGTAAGATGCTCGGAATCCATGATTAATCTCACCAGTAAATTTCTATTTTAAATTTTCTCTTATTTAAACCGAGCATTTTCCCGATTCAATTACGCAAAAATTTCTGTGTTGAAAAACCGGTGATAAAAGATTAAAAAAATTGAAAAAGACGCTCGCCCCGAAGGAATAACGAAATATTGCAGTAAGAATTAATTAGAAACTTCTTTATTGTATAAACTGCAAATTTATAAAACTGACTGTTGTTAATAAGTTAAATTGATTCTAAGATTTACAGTGCTGATAATGTATATTTTTAAAAGTCATGTACAGCTAAAATTTTGAGAATGACCTAGGGGAAAGCAGTGTAATGACGCTCAGTGGGCAAATTCGCTCCCTCAAATATCTCAAAACAGAATATAATTCAAAACGCGTGATCCGCACCTCCTCCTAGCGAACATCATTCTAAGTTCCATGTAAGGATATAGGGTCCGTCAGAACGAAAGTGTTCGCGTTATTAGTTTGCAGTTGTTTTATTATAAGATTTCACAACATCTAACTTGAAGATAAGTATACACTCTTATTTTCAAATTTTAACTTACTCATTATGTCTGTAAAATACATACATTTAGTTATACGTTCATGCTTTTATTTTATTTTTATAGCGAGTTGTTCAGCCAGCTATAACGCATTAAAATCCATCATGGCGATGAAGGATAAAGGAACTCACGTGAGTGGAATTCCAAAAGTGCTACAGGGTGAAAACGACGTACAAATTAGGCCGAATGAACAAACGTAAGTAAGTAAGCAAGCACCCACCCTGGGAACCCGCTTTTGGCTTATGGTTAGGTTTAAACCCCGAGCCCAGGGTAGGGAAAAGTACTATTACCTGTAAAACCCTCTAGTATTTAAGACACTTAATAGAATACAATACAATTGAAAAAAATGAAAAAATTAAATTAAATTAGTTTTTTTTTTGCAGTCAGCTGCTGGCCCCTCTAGAAATATGAGATAAAAATTACTAAAAATATTTAAAGATAAAATAATCTAAATTTAAAGATAAAATTACAATAATATATAACTTAAAGGCCAAAACAATAGCTGTAGTAATGAATTTATATGTCCAGCACTCCTGCTCACTGCCCATAACTCGGAGGAGTACCGCTGAACTGATATATTGATCTATGAGATCCCCGTTCATATTAAACCTTCTGAACGATATAAATATAGTTTTAAGCTAGATTTGAGATTAATTACTGTGAGCTATATATAAGTACAATAACATATAGGGAAGGTTTATCGGTTACCCACAACGTACTAGAGCAAGATTAAAGTTTTTAAGAGCTGAATTTAAAGTTTTAAAGAGTTTATCTGAAGTTGCTATATATCACGAAAAGTTCAACTGGTTATCACAGCGACATACAAGTTTACAAAAGCAGGACACCATTTTTGAAGATATTAGCCTTTGATACTCATATTAAAATCTTTCGCTGATGAGTTAATGGAAGTATTTTGTAAGAGATATTACTGTAGATATTTTTAAGATGAATGAATATATTTTTTTTTTTTATGTAGATACTTTATCTGAACCTCCTGTCCACCAATTGAGACTGAAATATAGGACACAAACTAGAGTCTGCTGTATGCTTCCTATAGTTTTCTTGATAATAGCAATTAGTACAGCGATGCTGTGATGGATCGGTGATATAAGGACAGTTGAGAGTTTGATGACCCATGGCACATTTGGCACATATGGAGTTCCTTCTACAGTTAGTCTTTGTATGCCCGTAAAGTTGACAGTTCTCACATCTAAGTATGGGTCGATATATTCTTATACTGCAATTATCGAGGCCAATTGAGATACTTTTCTGAGCCAGAAGTTTTTTAGCTGCATTTACTTCTAAATTCAGTACCATATGATAACTTGTGGATTTTTCTCTTTGTATTATTTTTAATATTGTTAAATTCTTGTCTGTTGAACGATCTTTTAAGTAGTTAATTATGTCATCAGTAGGTATCATCGATGGTATTCCTGTAATTATTATCCTTGAGTGTTTTTGCAGGTTGTAAGTTAGTTCTACTATTTCTGAAATGTTTGAGATTTTTTCAATTCTTTTCAATAACTTCTCTGTGTTGTTATCTGTATCTGATTGAATTGTCAGTGCATTGATTTGTTTTGTTTGTTTACAGAATATTGGTAGATCATTTTCTTTAATCAATTCGGTATTTAACAGTTCTTTCAATTTATTTGTTGATATTTTCTTTGAGATATTTTTTATAATTATTGCCGAGTTTGAATACTTTCCTTGAGAATTAAATTGTTTTTGTTCTTCGTTATCTTGAGATCTTTCATATTTCTTTGTATTTTTGTCTATAAGATTTTCTATTATTAGTTTTTCAATTTTGTGAATCCTTCTTGATAATTGTGGTATGTCTGTATCTATATTATTTTCTATATCTCTAAGCTTGTTCATGCACTCTTCTATTATTTTGTCTTGTGCTTTTAATTGTTCTTCTCTTGTAGCTATTTCCTGCTCCAATTTGGCTATTATTTCTTTGGTTGATTCTGTTGTTTGTTGTTGTTGCTTATCCATTTTTGTACCAGTCAAGATTGTCTGAGTAAACTTTTGTTGTGTTTTTATTTGTATTTGTGTTGCCTTTTCTTTTGTTTCCGATTCTGAATGCTGTTGTTTGATTAAGTTCTTTAATTTTTTTATTTCTTCTCTCATTTCCTCTTCTTTGTGTTTGAAAATGGTATTTTCTTTTTCTTTTTCTATCAGTTTTCCTTCTAGTCTTTGTTCCATCTTGGAGCTTTCTTCCAACTGAGCTGCAATTTTATCAATTTCCTCTTCCAATTCGCTTATTTTTCTTCTGTCTCTTTGTATCGTTGTTGTATTTTTATGATATCTTATTATTCTAGATTCATCATTTTTTGCTCTTGTAAATATTGCATTAAGATATTTCTGTTCTTCAAGATGTTTCTGTGCTTCCTCTGTAGTTCCTTTCACCCTTTTCCTTTCTATCCTTTCATATTCCGAAATCAATTGGCTTATCGGTAGGCTTTGCAGTGGGTCCTGTTTTTCAATAGGTCTTTCTGGAAGTCTTTGATATTGTTCCGTATATGACTTTTTGTATGTTTATGCTTTCCGGAGAGTCCACTGTTGAGTTCAACAAGGAATTCATTGTTGAGTTCGGTGTTGTATTGTAGATTAATTGTTTTGGTGTCTGGTCTAATCTGACCAAACTAACTTTTGGGTTGTTTGTTAGAATTTCTTTCTGTAATCTTTGGTTAGGATTTATATTATTTTTCTGTGAATGTTTATTGGAATTCATTATTTGCAGTGTTTGTTTCAGAGGCAATGGTGTAAATTGAGTTGCTTCGGTCACTATCCCTTTCTTCCTTGTCTCTATTGTTCTTTTCTCCTCCTCCTTAGCTGTGTTTAGCTCTTTTTCCAAGATATTTTTCATCATATCATTTGAATCGTCGAGACCAATCAGTTGTTCGCATGCTATCATGGTAATTGCTTTGGATGGTGATAAATATTGAAATGAGTGTATGCATGATGTGTCCGAAATTGCTGAAGATCTCGTACTCGTTTCCAATGAATCTGATTTATTTCCTGATTCATTTATTGGACTTCCGGATGATTCCATGTTCCAATCTAGGTCGTGCTTAGTCGGATTTACCCTTGGGTTTTGTTGATTATAGATTATTCTACTTTTATATGGTGTCGCCATTTAGAAGATGATTTAATAATTCAACTACTAGTGGTAAGGCCATTATAGATATTACTTTTCAATTAATCAGAGAGATACTTTTATATGGATTACTCAGAGCTACTGGTAACTATAATCAGAGAGATACTTTTAAATGATAAGGTATACGTTCCAATGCCGGAAGCTAAAAATATTAAGATATATTAAAATATAATGAGATAATAATTAGAGATAAAGAACAGGGGTCCACTAGGCCCCGACCATACATCATTGAAGGAAAGGGAATATAGAAAGTAGAAAGCAAAAACCGGTAGTCGTAACTACCGAAAATGACTAAGAAAAAATTAATAGCCAAAGATGGGGAGAATTTTTGAGAAATAAAATCAAAATAAAACAGAACAATGATAGTGATAAGAATTAACCAAAAGGGAGAAGAAGGGGGGGGGAGGTACATGAGTATGCTTCCCGTGTCCATAAGCTCATACACTAAAATTAATAAAAACCTGGTGCCATCGTAACAAAGATCAATTGCCCTTAACGACTTGCTCAATAAAACCCCCTTTACAAATACTCTGTCTCACACCACTGCATTGACATATTCAGATATGCAAACAGAGCATGAGAAAAGCAAAATAAGAGATAGTGAATGTGCTTATTAAATGACATATACGAGATATAAAACAAATGTGTTAACAATAGATATATAGAACTGAGTATTGAAGCAATAAAACAGATTTGTTTACAATAGATATATAGAACTGAGTGATGAAACAATAAGTAGATAAACACTCAATATATACTGTGAATAATATGTAGCAATATATGTGAGATAAGCTAGTAAATATTTACAGCACAACGCGATACCAAATACTTGAAGCTGTGTTATACCTTGTAACATTGAATCCGATGTACTTGTAAAATATGTTAAATAATTTCTATAACTCTGCACAAAAATGTGTTCTATCAGAAACTCCCATAGAGAGGGAAAAATAACTTTTACTAAAGATTTACTGGGATGACAACGATTGGGTGGACGTAGGATGACTAGTAAAAGAGAAAAAAGTTTAAGTAACAGCAAAACACTTACCTTACTCAAAGGTCCCGCTGCACTTGCCTGTAAAGCATGTTAGTTAGAGCATCTAGATTATTACGGAGTGTTGCCAATCATTATTATGATGCTAAGTAAATACTGTAGAATACCCGAGATCAGTGCAGGGACCGCCGGAAATAAATTAGAGTGGTTTGGATAATTAATTTAACGGAAACCAATAGGTAGTATTAAAAGACTGTAAAGATAACATTTTAAGCAAAAAGATGCCATTGATAGGGAAAAAATATAAAATATTAAAAATTTTAAGTGGGATAAGATCTCCACTCGAAAACCCCTGTGACGTCACAAATTGGAAGGCCGTAACCCCAAAAGCAAAAAAGTTCCTATTGTTAAGCAAGTTGAGATGTAACTGGAAGTGAAATTTTTAGTGGGACAAATCATTGTAGTGAAGGCAGTTAGCTGTGAGAAAAAACTAGAGAGATAGCTAAATAAATAAAAAAGTAACAAAAGTTAAGGATTAGGCCTAACCAATACCAAACACATAGATAATGAGTGGAACAACTTTAGAAAGTGAAATTAATATAATCAGAAGTGAAATCAAGTCTCTAGCTCAAAAACAAAAGTTGGTAATGTTAAAGATAAGTAAAAAAGGGGAAAACAGTAGTGTCAAAGTTGTTAAAGTTGAGAAACAATGTAAGGTAATAGAAAAGTGGGCAAAAAATGAATTAATACTATAGCTATAAGCTAAAAACAATGAGAGCCCCATTCAGCCCCCTCTGACGGGGCCCCTAAATGAGCTAGAGATAAACGAAATGTCGGAAAAGAAAGGGGGGGGGAGTTTCCTTAGGCGGTTTGTAGCTGATTCCGGCGCGACAGAATTTCGCTAAAGTTGATAGTTTACGAGATAATTGGACTTTTGTCAAAAAATCTCAACGAAAAAACCTATGAAAAAAGAGAAAATGGCGAATTCTGTGACCCATGGTGGCTCAACGGGTAAGTAACACCCCTAAAAGTTATAGACAGTCCCCGAAAACATATTTACTTCGAAAAAACAATAATAGTAAAATTTATAGTTAACATTATTTAGTAAAATGAGATATTGAAAACAAAACTGAAAGAAACAAAATGGAGGACTATACCTTAACAAAAGTGACTTTTACAAGATATTACACCATCACACCCCTGAAGACCACCCAAGTCCTAGGTGACCATTAATTTTTTTAATTTTAAAAGAATCCGGTAGGCTAAATGTTACTTTAAACCTAATACATTGCTTTTCGCATATGGAAAACTACTGTGGGCAAAAATGGCGTCAGCGGCCTTAAAGGGCCAAGTCAGTAAACTTAAAAATACTGCATGACCCCGTAAGACCTATGTTTAGTTATTACAAATATTAAAAATTTAAGTGACGTCAAATGAAGCTCTCAATTTTAAAGATAATCTAACTAAGAGTTATAATTCCGATAACAAAATGCCCTTACAGAAGACAGTAATTAAATGAGCAACCAATATCGACCCAACCGCAGAAGTACAGATTTTACCAATTTTCAAACGATAATTAAAAATACTTAGAGTTAACACTTTTTAATAAAAATAGTACCGCTAGATAGAACAGAATTTAAGCTTTAAGAGGATATAAATAGTTAGTGGGAGAGTAATGGTTAAGTGGGTGAAATATTGTACACAAAAAAAGTAAACAACTAATGTAACTCTATAGGAATTCTGAACAAAATTTTACACTTTTTCAAAAAATCATTTCATACATAAAGTATCATCCTAGAAAAGAATGGGTGGAGGCGGAAGGAAGCTAAAGGAACAAAGTAAATGAAACTTAAGATAGTTTTTCAAAATAATCAAGAAAAGTAAGAAATTAAGCTATGTTAAAATTGGTATAAAAAGCCTCCAATATACCATGCTTTTCTATGGAGATGAGGGTTAAACAGAAAAGAACAAAAAGAACACTTTTTCTTTTGCATATTTTACACATAAATCCTGCAAGTTTCTCAACAAACTTGGTATTAAATTAAAGCTTATGAGCTAAACTAAGAAAATGACACCATAACTTTTAGCTCAAAGCACTTTTTCATTAATTAATTTACGTAAGAATTTGGTTGTTTACCCCATAGGAATAACATGGGGAAAACAGAAGTACTTTCACAAAAACGATACTTTTTAAATTGCTCATATTTCATATAATTCTTGTTGAAAACATAAAAAACTGTATACTAAAATGATCTACATATTCTAAATGAGGCCAGTGTTTGTATAGGATATTAGGCCTACATTCTTCCTGGCACTTCAGATCACGTTTGCCAGTTTGGCCGACATTTTATTCAGAAAATCCAAACTCGTACCAGAAATGGAAAATAGAATTTTTTGGTTCATTTAATGACACACATTTCGTTACTACTGGAAGTAAAAACTCTTCTTTCAAAATTTCCGTGGGAGTTTGAAAATAAAAAATAGAAATGGAGGCCAAACTGGCAATCCTACTTTAAATCAAACACAGAGTCTAGTGTCTGGAATAGAGATTTCACTTATTCCTGGTCCTTCAAACATCACCAAATGACAACAACAACAAAATTCGGAAATTTTAACAACTTCTCCATTAAAAAAATGGAGATTACAAAAGCGAAAACGTGAGATATCCCATAAAAAAAATACAAAGAAAAATGCTTCAAAGAAGCAGTGTTGCCAGTGGGCTACTTTTAAAAAATTCACATTTCTTGATTGGCACCACTTTTTTGAAATGGTAAATTTCCCGTTGTTTTCGCCTTAATTAGTACGTCTTTAAAACATACAAATTTTACCATTTCAAAAAAGCCATGCCAATCAAGAAATATAAATTTTAAAAAAGTAGTCCACTATCAACACTGCGAAGAATCCAAACGTCAAACTTAAAAAGAAAAGTAAGATTTCAAAAATTAAGAGTAGAAAAGTAAGATTTCAAAGTTATATGATATCAGCTCAGAGGAAGATATTGACGAGCCTGCACAATTTGTGGAAAGTGGTAGCATAAACCCTGCAGTGGTGTAAACAGCCCAGACGGCTATTTATGAGACTTTTGACATTCTTAAACGCTGTATCCGAATTTTGAAAATTACCCAACTCTGTCGGGTATTGCCACTCGAATCCATGGTATAATTTATAAAACGATAAAAAAGTCCGTAAAACTTTTATGCAAATTAATTGATTGCAAACTGTTCCTTGTGTTTTGCAGTTCTATTTCATTAATAAAATATTGATTTTCAGGGTAAATGTGAATTCCTGTTTTCCCTTAAGTGAGCGTCATTACCCTACATTTCCCTAATTACAATTTCTGAAATTATTTACTTTTAGTTTTCTATTTTAATATCCCTGAAAACTAGCTATTTAAAAATATATTTTTCAGACTCTTCAACGATAGTAAAATATTTTATATTTCTCTATAAGTTATCTTTTCAATAAAAGAACGAACTTTTATAAACAATGTGAAAAAATGTCGAAGAAAATATTGCAAACAAGATACTGAAGCTTTTAGAAAACTTTTATAAAATAATTCCCACTTCAAAATAATTTCATTTATGAAGACATTTTCAGCATTCTCGTACATTCTAGCTTTATTGAATATGGCTCTTTATTTTAAAAGTTAATTCAGTTTTTAAAACTAGCTCGAAAAATTGTAATAATATTTTTCATTCTTTAGTATTAAAGTTTTGAGTATAAATTCATTTAAGATTTCTAAAGTGTGTTTTGTTTTAAATATCTTTTGCAAATAATTTCAGACACTATAAATATTGAAATTACTCCGAGCAAAGTTTGAAAATGTAATAATGTAAACAATTTGTTTTCTTCTCACTGTGACTTAATGGATGTAATTACTTTTATATTTTCTTTCGATAAAAACTTTGTTTTTAATTTACAAATTAATCGCTTACTAACTAGATGTCACGTCGTCTGAAAGAACTTTTTATGAGTTCTGTGAATAGTAGATTTCATTACTTAAATATTCAAATGAATACATAATAAAATGTATAAGCACCAGTTTGTGACATCTTAAAAATAGGATAAAAATGCCGTTTTTCAGACCAGAACCTCCTCTTAAACTGTGTATTTCATTATCCTTCTAAATAATTTATATTTGATGAATAATAAAATATTGCAGTAATATTTAATTAGAAACTTCTTTATTGTATAAACTGCAAATTTATAAAACTGACTGTTGCTAATAAGTTAAATAAATTCTTTGTTTTACAGTGCAGATAAAGTATGTTTTTTAAAGTCATGTACAGCTACAATTTTGAGAATGACCAAGGGGAAAGTAGTGTAATGACGCTCAGTTGTTAATTCCGCTATCTCAAATATCTCTAAACAGAATAGAATTGAAAACGCGTCATCGGCACCTCCACCTGGCGAACATCATTCTAAGTTCCATGTAAGTATATAGCGATGCTGATAAAGTATGAATTTATAAGTCATGTACCACTAAACATTTTGAGAATCACATAATTAAAATTTCGCAAATTATTTACTTTTATTTTTCTATTTTAATATCTCTGAAAACTAACTATTTAAAAATACATTTTTCAAATTTTTCAACAATAGTAAAATATTTTATGATTCTCACTAAGTTATATTTTCAGTAAAAGCGCATACTTTTATAAACAATGTGAAAAAATGTCGAAGAAAATATTGCAAACAAGATATTCAAGCTTTTAGAAAACTTTTATAATACAATTCCCACTTCAAAATAAATTCATTTATGAAAAAGTTTTCAACATTCTCGTACATTCTAGGTTTATTGAATTTGGCTCTTTATTTTAAAAGTTAATTCAGTTTCGAAAACTAGCCGGAAAAATTGTATTAACATTTTTCATTCTTTTGTACTAAAACTTTGAATATAAATTCATTTAACTTTTCTAAAGTGTGTTTTGTTTTAAATATATTTTGCAAAATAATTTCATACACTATAAATATTGAAATTACTACGAGCAAAGTTTGAAAATGTAATAATGAAAACAATTTGTTTTCTTCTCACTGTGGCTGAATAGATGTAATTACTTTTATATTTTCTTTCAATAAAAACTTTATTTTTAATTTACAAATTACTCGCTTATTAATTAGATGTCACGCCGTCTGAAAGGGTTTTTTATGAGTTCTGTGAATAAAAGATTCCATTCCTTAAATATTCAAATGAATACATAATAAAATGTATAAGCATCAGTTTGTGATCGTCTTAAAAGTTGGATAAAAATGCCGTTTTTCCAGACCAGAACCTTCTCTTAAACTGTGGTGTTATCTTTTTAAACTTGTGTGTTCCATTATCTTTCTAAATAATTTATATTTGATGAATAACAAAATATTGCAGTAATATTTAATTAGAAACTTTTTTGTAGTATAAACTCTAAATTTATAAAACTGACTCTTGTTAATAAATTAAATAAATTCTTTGTTTTACAATGCTGATAAAGTCTATATTTATAAGTCATGTACCGCTAAAAATTTTTAGAATCACATAATTAAACTTTCTGAAATTATTTACTTTTATTTTTCTATTTTAATATCTCTGAAAACTAGCTATTTAAAAATAGATTTTTCAGATTTTTTAACAATAGTAAAATATTTTATGATTCTCACTAAGTTATAGTTTAAGTAAAAGCTCATACTTTTATAAACAATGTGAAAAAAAAAGTCGAAGAAAATATTGCAAACAAGATATTGAAGCTTTTAGAAAACTTTTATAATACAATTCCCACTTCAAAATAATTTCATTTATGAAAAAATTTTCAATATTCTCGTTCATTCTAGCTTTATTGAATTTGACTCTTTATTTTAAAAGTTAATTCAGTTTTGAAAACTAGCCCAAAAATTGTATTAACATTTTTCATTCTTGTGTACTAAAATTTTGAGTATAAATCCATTTACCGTTTCTAAAGTTGTGTTTTATTTTAAATATATTATGCAGAATAATTTCATTCACTACACATTTTGAAATTACTCCGTCAACTTTTGAAAATGTAATCGTGCAAAGAATTTTTTTTTTTCAGTTTATGACTGAATGTAAGAAATTATTTTTATTAGCCAACGATATTCTATTCTTTCGGCCAGCTCTACTGTATCGCACATTTTCAATTTTTATACTGTTGCATCGTATTGGGGAACAAAGTACCTTTAAATGCAATTTATTTTAAAACTGCGTCTCAATTTATTTATGAGATATTAATTTATATTATAGTTTTTAGCGGCATTTGTTAAATGTTGGCAACTGAGGTATTCCATTTCTGTAGAAAGAAAAAATAGCTGAAAAATAGTAATTATATCTTATTGTTGCCATTTTCTCATAACAACTAAAACAAATGTAATTAAAATATGTGCTATTTGTAAAAAATTTAAATGAATGATTTCTGATAAAACATGGAGCTATTATAAACTATAATTAATTTTAAGTATCCACATTAATGTTACAAAAAAATGAAGGCATATGAATCATGAGATAGCCGGATTTTTGTCGAATTTCTTGAATGACGGCATCACTTTTTATTGGATTAGAGTATTATCCCGCGATAGTGATGTCCTATGCATACTTTACAGTAAATTTTGTTTAAGATTGGATCGTAAATGTGCAATTCTTTTGCGGATGCAAATGACGTCATTTTATATAAAATAAAATCGTGTGTTTTAAGTCTTAAAACCTAAATATGTTTTGTACTATCTATATTTATATACATATATATTTTTTTTTTCATCGAGAGCGACACTAAAGTCTTAAAAAGCAGAATTCCTGTTTTCTAGTAATTAGTATTTTAATTTCTTTCAGTCAAAACTTTATTTAAAACATTGCTATTGTTGAATATAAAGGGAAGAAAATTCCATTTTCTGTAATTTTTACTTATTCTATTATATATATATATATAAGAAGAAAGTATTAGAATCTGAAAAATTTTCGAATCCACTTTTGTGATGGTGTTACTGGTTTTGGGATTTCCTGGACAGTATTTCATTTTTATAATATATATGACACACTCTTTACCGCTGCATCTCAAGAATGAATGTACGCAATTTAATTACACTCCTGATTTAATTAAACCTTGACAAAAATTGTTTTTTTATTATGTTTGGGTCACCCAACAGGCGGTGGTACTTGCGCATTTTTCACGATTTCGTTGATAGCTATATCTCAGGGAATAACCCTTAACAGTCGAAGTACTTCCAGACACATGCATCTCTTACACGAATTTATTCATTTGCCACCACTTATTTTAAGAAACATCTTTAGTTGTACTTTGACAACATGTGCAAAAGAAATTTACAAAAGAATGTACTTTAAAAATATAGGGTTGTGAATAAAATATAAAACTAGAATCATGTATATAAAGCTTGGGCGACTATTCGATAACAGCCGGCCGCAAAGCGTTAATGCATGAAATTTCATCAAACTTTATAATATCCTATACCTTGACATAATTAGTAGCTGATTAAGTTTGGATTTATATCGTCCAACAGGTAACAAGGCTAAGCTATGTTTTTCATAGTAATTTTTGAAACAGTTAACTACGGAATTTTATTAAATTTCATACTTTCATACATCATTGCATAAATAAATGCTGATTAGTTTTGAATGTATACAACCCAACAGCTGGACTTGTTTCCATGTGTTTTTCACATTTTCGAATTGGATTGAAGAATTTAAGAATAGATTCAGAATAAAATTGAATTAATAGTTTTGAACAAACTTTGACTAGATATTTACACAAAAAATGGGAATTTAAAAGTTGAGTTGAATACTTAATTGACAATACGATTTAAATTACAAGTACAATATTAGTACATTTATAGATGACTACTTACCGCCCTCTCCCATTAACCAACACGCATACACAACTAAATAATAAAGCTTGATTATTATAACACCACATTTTTTATTAATCACATATCACAACAAAGACCATAATCAATTTAACAACTAGACATCTATGAGTTAAGAGAGTAATTACTCCTTTTTAGCTTAAATATGTAATTAAGTATCTTAAGCCGTAACTGAGCATTTGTCATAAATTCTCACCAGTTTTCTATATGTGATAGACTTATATGCTTTATCGAACGAAATGCACCTTAACCGAATTATTGAAGAAATCGGTATATTATTTAACCGAAAACACAGACTAATGCATAAATCTTGAATTCGTTTTACAGACTTCAAAACAATGGCAACGATTCATCATTTGTAAAATACTACAGATATCGGGTGAAATTCTATGAAACCGAAAAGAATAAAGTTAAATTTAGCTGGGTGAATTATTTCCTAAAAAATAGTTCAATTGTTTAAAAATAAAAATTATTGATAGCATATTAATAATAAATCTAGAATTTGGCAAGTTTTTACCCTACGAGTCATTTATTTTTATTAATGACATTATTAACCAAAACTTGTTATTGCATGTTTGGAGGCCTTAATTTGAGGGTAATAAGGCTCCTGAAATGGGTGGAGTCTTTAAAGTGATGACCAAGGACAAGCGTAAGTGTATCGTCTCTTTGCCAGTCCTTTTAGTCTGTTTGTATTGAGATTTTCGGTTGGAGGGGTCGCTAGATTAATAACAAAAGAAGAGCGAATGTGTATTTGTATGTTTATTTGTTTATAATAATAACAGTATTAAAATTATTATAATGACTTTGTTATTAATATCATCATCATCATTTTATTAAAACATTAAAATGATAGACATAACATTTATCAAAAACTTGCCAAGTTCTAGATTTATTCTAAATTCGATATCAATAATTTTTATTTTTAAACAATTTAAACGATGCTATAATACTTCAGTAAGTAAGTTTGAGTGAATTTTATTTGAATTTCGCACCCACTTACATATCACTTCTATTCTTAGCATGTTTTTTTTTTTTTTAACCATTTGGAAAAATGGTTATTGTTCTCGTCAGGGTAGGAAATAAAAAGTATATCTGAAGGTTTTTATTGGTTTAATCATCCTTTTATTCGTCTTCTGATTGGTCTATACAGTAATATGTATTTCCCATTACTTTCAACAGAGATGGACAACAAGAGTGTTGCCACTATCACAAAAAAGTAATAAAAACTACAAAAAAATTAATAACTCAGAAACAAATTAAGATACAGCTTTCAAACAAATTGCATTTAAAAGTACATTTTTTTCTTTATACGATGATATAAAAAGTAATATTGTGGGGTGTTTAGAAGTTTAAGAAATAAATTTCATTTGAAATTGACCGTCAGATTTCCAAGAAATCTGACGATAGAAAAACCTTTTCCCGAATAGCCAATGAAAGGCTTGGATAATGCGTAAGTTTCAGGTGGATAATACCAAAATACGTACGAGTCGCAAGAGATTTCTGTCGGTTGCAATTTTTACGTGTAATAACACTATTAATGTTTAATTCATGGCGTACGTAATGTATGATCAACTCCGTGCTATTTTTTATGTCTTAAATTGTAGTCTTTGAAAAAATCATTTTCCAAATGGTCGTTGTAATTTGTTAAATTGCATTTTCTATTTTTTTTTTTTTTTTTTTTTTTTTTACAAAACTTGGCTCCAGTTCTTTCACAGCTGTGTTTTTGTTAGATGTCGTTACTTTTTTGAACAATTACAATACACATAGACACTTTATTTTAGTGTGGTTACATGCGAATGTTTTATTCACCAAGAAACATTCAGTTTAATTTAAATTTCCTACAACAAAATATTTGGCATACATTTTCGTATATTAAACTTTAAATTCTGATCCATAGATTTTTTTAAAAACCTTAAATGTTCAGAGTTTAATTTAGATAAGAGTAATCAGAGTTAAATTGCGGTGAGTTCGACTATGGAAGAGAAATGGTTTTAAATAGGGATTTAACCAAATTAGCAAACTATTGCCAAGTTGGCTTCATATATAACAACTTATTTTACCGCCAAATTTGGCTGTACTTCGCCAAGTTGGTCAAAATTTGGCGCTATTGTGATATTCCTTCCATTAGTAGCTTCCAACAATTACTCATTACAATAAGGCGGCAAATAGATACTGCTGTATTAAATGTATGGTTTGAAACAAAATGTATTGATTCGAAATTTTTATTGTTTCTGTCAACAATAATCATATTGACAATATTTACACAAGTCAAATTTTGAAAACAGTTATTTCTTTATTTTTTAAACTTTTGGACTGTCACTAAAACAGTACAGGCGTGTACAACCTCGTAGGTCAAATAGATATTCATTAGAAAATTGGTGAAAACAGCTCAAAATGATTCGTGAAATGTAACTCGGTCAAATAGATTTTCAGTAGTAGAGTGTCGAAATTTGGCGAAAACAGCTCAAAATATTTCGTGTACTATAGCACACTAGTATGTCAGGCGAACTTCGTTGTCACTGCAATATAATACTCTGTAAGGAGTAAAAGTTTAAAGTTTACATTTTTTAAATGAAATATACACTTTTAAGCTTTTCGTTAACATTGCTTAATTTTACCCATGGATGCCACACGTGCCCCTAAAATGGTTTGTCACTAATTTCATGAAAACCTTCAAAACAATATAACCATAAAAAATAAACCACTTCCCGAAACGTATTTTTTATTCATTTTTAGGTAAACATAAGCTTACATTCAAATTACTGGGCATCTATTTCAACATAAAATTAAATACTTTTTCTTTCCGCGTGATCTTTACATGCATATCTATATACGATTTATACAAGAACAAGAGTTCCAAGCACAAACAGTTCTATTTAAATTTGTTTAATTGCACTACATACTAACCAAATAAACTCTTACAAAATAATGGTTGGATGAATTTTGTTAAGCAACTGCCAGTTTTTTTTCTTTTTTTTTTGTGTGTGTGTGTGTGTGTATATTGCTGACAAATCTTGAAATCTAGAAAATACTTTACAAACTATCTTCGAATTTTTTAAATTTTAGAATGAACATTAAAGCCATGAGCTTGGATTTGGATTACTTTTATTAATTTGTAGTAAGAGCAAAAATATTTTATCTCTTTTGATTTATTTTTAATAATAAATATAATGAAACCCTACCGACAAGAAATTCAAAATTCGATTCAAAAAATTCTTGCATGTTCTCTTTACTTAATTATAACACAAAAGATATTTTTAGAACCAAATAAAGTGTGATTTAAAAATATACTTTTTATTTTTCATATAAATCTACTCAACCATTCATGTCTAATATAGGTTGGTTTTTGCTTTATTGATATCATTGGCTTTTGTCCAACTATATTATTTCAACCCATTTGCTAAAACCTCTAGGAAAAGTTCTTTTATGTTCTTGTGCGCGTGTAGCTTTTACAAATATGAATTAAAAGAAATTTTCAAATGTAAACTTCGTGATCTGAAACTTAATTATTAGTATGAAGTGTTATGAAAAATGTAGAGAATAAATATTCATTATATGCGAAATTAAAATTCAATGAAAATTTTTCTTTTGAAAATAGATTCTATAACAGGATAAATGAAACAAAATGAAAACATGCAGAAAGAACTTTATGGTGTATTTCGCTGTGTAAACCATTAGTTAAAATGAATGAGCATATTGAAAGATACCACTTTTAATTTTCTACATTTGTAAATACTGCAATATTTAATGAAATTAAGGCTTTAACCAACTTTCCTAAAAATTCAATTTAATTATTTTCTATTAAATTTTGTTATAAAATAGGAAAATTCTTCCTAAATTTAATATACTACAACTGCACTGTAAATAATAATATAGTTGATTTCCAATGCAATTTCTGTATTTTTAGGAATATTATTTTTCTGATGAAAGGGATTTAATGAATTTGTCAGAAAAAGAATACAGATTTAAGAATATTCTTGACAGATTACAGTGCTAAAGGTGTAGTTAATTTGTTGTTTTCATTATTGGTTTGTCATTTTTTATATTTTTACACACTAAGAATAATTTCCGTATTTCAGCAGTACGCTTTCCCTATTTTTACGGATTTCTACCTAAGCAGGATAACAGTAATACAAGGGGTATCAAAAAGTTTCCGTTCGAAGATTGTACAGTCCATATTTGGTATTCCAAGAATGCAAAATCGCCTTCAGTATTTAGGCAAGCATCCCACTGCTTCAACAGCTTGAATATACCCCTTTGGTAAAATTCCTCTTTCTGCAGTTTGAAGAAGTCCGAAACTGCCTGTTCTACTTCTCCATCCCACAGCAACCATCGACCTTTCAAGGACTTTTGAATAGTCAAGCTTTGAGTTTTCCCTTTGAAAGGACTTTGAACTTTTGCCTTTGGACCTTTTGAAAGGTCACGGATCAATATGGGACGTTCCGCCTAATCGCATCTTCAACTTCCCGCTTATTGTATGCTGTATTGAATGTCGATGACCTCCCTAATCGACTTTCATCATGAGTCGAACCGCTACCAGCTCTGAACTTTGAGCACCATTCCAATGCGATGGTCTTCGACAGACATGCTTCTCCATGCACATTCTTCATTCTCCGATGAATGTCTACCGGTTTTTGTAATTCGACGACAAAAAAAGAATAAGGACATGTTGGTCCTGTTGGGGTGATATTTGGTACTAATGCTGTCATTATACAGGCTTCAGCATTATCCACACGCTTCGGAAATACACGAATGTGAAAATAAGGCATTGCCTCCCTGTCGGTGCTTATATACCCGCTTTGGCGTAGATCTAATTTCCATATACGCTGGAAATGGAAAGTTTTTGATAGCCCCAAATAACCCGGAAAATTTAGAGAAAAGAAATATTAATCCATGTTTACAATACATTTTATCTCATGCACGATAATTCTTTCATCGAAAAAAACTACAGTATACCATACGCAAATTTATGTATGTTGTTTATATCTATAAGTGATTTTTTCCTGGTTGAGGATGTACAATGGGGAGAGGGGTTGAAAATTGTGTCGCTATAAGTACGCTGCGGTTTCAAGTAGAAGTATGAATTGCAACATAGCATTTCTTTTTTTTAAAGTGTAAAATCTATATTTCAACGACTGTTGAAATTCAAACTCTGAAGGGTTTGGAGGGTGGGGTATAACATAGCTATCGTCTATGTTCGTTGTCATTGTCAAGTTCATTCATCTGGCCAATAATTGTCAATTATGTTAATTATGCTATGTTAATCATGTGAATCATGTACATTCTTCATGTCAATCATTGTTATGTTCATTGGTCAGACAATCAAAAGTCATAAATACAACTAATGTCAAGTAAATACAACTAAGTCATAAATTACAACTATGTTTTTCGAAAGTGTTACAAACAACTCTTTTGATTTGTATGTTAGTTTTTTAGGCGCTCACGCTATGTACAAATGCACAAATAATTGACAAGAAAGAGTAATTCAAAATGCTCCAAATGAAAATCATAGGAAATTAATGTTAAACAAATGTTGATATTGTAATATGATGAAAACAAGCACATTATACGCATGTTACTATTCTATAATATTAGGTATTCAATAATTGCAAATTACCCATACATAGGCGGTGGAACTTACCACTACTTACCACATAATTTTAATTTTTAACTGAAGGAACTGTACCCCAATTTTTGAAAATATATGTTGCTTTTAAAATTCATGTGAAAAAAATCTTTTCTATTTTTTTATTTTAAATTTATTCGTAGATTCTGGTGGCAATGAATTATTTACACATTTCAGCAACGGAGCATTCCTTTATCCATGTAACTGTTAAAACAAATATATATATTCGAGATTTTAAGATTACTTTTTATAAAATCCTGTGCAGTTATCCTTCAATTCTTCAATTATTTTATTAATTCTTGCATTGTGCTAGTTATGAGTTTTGACTGTAAAAATACTACAAACATTCTAACCTGTTTTCATTAACTTCTATTACAATTATTTTTAAATATATCGTATTTGATATGTTAGGTATCATTTTAAGTGAAGTACAGATTAAATCTCCCCGATCTCTATACAGACTGTCAAAACCCTTTGCATTATCTGTAAAAATGCGTGAATCATGTAAATCGGTTTCAAAATTTTTTGTTGTGGATCATAAAAGTTTCTGACAGTTTGAATAAAATTTATTCAAAATATAAACAGATAAATGTATGATTTCTTTCAAGTGACATATGGATGAATTTAAAAGACAGTTGCAAACATTTTACATTAGAAATATTTCCATTACATTTTTAATATTATAAAGAAACATATTTTACAATAATGTATACATATTGCCAATATATTGTAAAATTAATTTCACAGTATTGACACTTGTTTGTGCTAAACATGCTTTCGTCAAACCCAATAAAACTTGTAAGTTCATCTCCAAATTCTCCTTCTATGCATATGCTCAGTTAAAATGTTTTAGACCTGCCTTCATATAGTTATAGTATAGTCATATAGTATTATATACATATATATATATATATATATATATATATATATATATAATAAGATAAAATAAAAAATAAAAAAAATCCCAAGAGTAGTGAAATAAAGGAATAGACAAAATTACGAAAATTCACGTACTTGCAATAGCGACTCGTGGATTATTTAAATGAGGATTCACAATCACAATATAAAAATTACGAAAATGAAATATGTAGGTAAGATATAACATAAAGGTTGAAATATAACTGTGTTGTCACATGTTTAAAAGATGCAACTATAAAAAATAAACACTTTTTTATGTGCACTGTGAAAAAAACCGACAATTTTACAGCACAAAGTACTGTTCATCTCGATCTGAAACTCGATCACAGTCGAATATGCTATAGCTTTCTTCGGGTTCTTGACTATATAAACATGAAAAATAACAGTAGTTGCGTAAAATTAACAGCACAATGTGCTAGCAATTCGGACGCCAGCAGTTTGTGCTGGCAAACCTATAGTGTTTTTTTTGTTGTTTTTTTTTTTTTTACAGTGCGTAATGCTGTAAAAAAAGAGACGACGAATATCCTCATCTACATTATAAACCAAATTATTCCAGATAAAATAAAAATAGTAATCGATTGGGAAAAATGTTTCCTTTCAATTAGTTTTAGAAAAAATATGCTAAGAGTGTTGCCTTAAAGAATTTTCTAGTCTATAAGAATAAATTTTGGGCGTTTTTCGAGCTCGATAAAAAAAAAGGAAAAAAAATACCGTTAATTTTTTTGGAACAGATATTTGATACTTTGAAAAAACTATAAAAATAAAGTTAAAAAAATTGTTATAAGCTGGTAAAAAAAAAAAAAAAAACAGTGCGCTGGTCGTCACGATTTCAATCCTTACGAGAATCCGAAAAAAAAAAATTAAAAAAAAATAGATTCTTAATTAGTCAGAAAGCCGTTATAGCCCCTACCTAAGAGAAAACAGAAAAAAAAAACAATATCAAAATGGCGGATGTCTGAAAAAGGCATTTTTCGACTCTTTTTATTTTCTTAATTTTTTTAAATTGTAAAAATATAATTTTGAAACAAAAATGGTAGGGGCGATAGAAAGTTATACATTGAAGGTTGGTATAAAATTTGAAGTAAATCGGTTAAATAGAACTTCAGATATCATGTTAACCATGTCGAAAAAAAGGAGTTTTGAGAAAAGCTCAGTAATATAGTGTCGTGAGAAAATAAATGTTTCGTGTGCAGATGCTAAGCATAGTGTTGATTTAAGTGATTTACATATGGTTCCATTAGTGTCGAGTCAAGTCATTACAAGACGAAAAACGGTCGGGTAGTCGCGGATTGTCCATATTCTCTGATTTGCTCCGGTGCGGCGTGACGGGTGTAGTTTCTGCATCACTAAATTAACTCTGTAAATTATTGGGATTTTAACATTTTCTCTCGAGAATATATCCTTAAAAGTCTAAACTTTAAGAATACGCAAAAAATTTATTTTTTTCAAAATTTTAGGCCAGAATACCCCTTAATATTGCAATTGTTATAAACTTCAACGTAATTTCAATAGGAATTTCAATGCAAAATTCTAATTTTTAGATACTTGATATATTCGGAAAATTTTATCTTGGAATACCAAATGCAAGTCTTTCGATGGCCAAGTTTATTAATTATAACATGTGTAAAATGTTCAACTTCTAATATTTATTATTTTTTTTTGTTTTTACTAGCTGCAAAACAAAATGAAATAGGTGATGTTTTTTCAACGTATCTAAAATTCTACTTGGCGAAATAAACTGAAAATTTCGATTAATACATTTCAAGATTCAAAAAAGGATTTTCTGTTAAAAATTTTATATTTTACAAAACTTAAAGGTTTAAACTTTAAGAATACACAAAAAATTTATTTAAAAAAATATTCTAGCTTAGAATAACCCTTAATATTGCTATTGTTATAAACTTCAATGCAATTTCAATACAAATTTCAATGCAAAATCCTAATTTTTACATACTTGGAACATTCGAAAATTTTATCTTGGTATACCAAATACAAGTCTTCCGGTGGAAAGTTTAATAATTATAACAGGTGTAAAATGTTGAACTTCTAATGTTTATTTTATTTTTTTATTTTTATTTTTTTTTTACTAGCTGCAAAACAAGCTGAAATAGGTGATCTTTTTTCTAAGTATCTCAAATTCTACTTGGCGAAATAAACTGAAAATTTCGATTAATACATTTGAAGATTCAAAAAAGAACTTCTGCTAAAAATTTTATATTTTACAAAACATACTTCTTTTTAGAATATTCATTTCATAATAATATATTATCAAGTTCTGCTGAAAAGAACTACTTTAAAATGCCATAAGGCTTCTAAAAATGCGCTGTTTTATTGAATCCTTGCGTTCATCATGTACTCAGAAGGCGAGCTCAAATGCAACGCACACTGTAAAAAAATTCATGGACTTTCAGTTTTGGGAAAGGCAACTAGTTGCCTGTTCCGAAACGGAATAGATTCCTTTTGAGAATGAAAAGTTTTAATTTACAACACGATTAGTTTCACATCTGCAATGAAAGTGACATCTTTCATTACCAAAAAGATTACTTTCATTGCAGATGTGAAACTAATCGTGTTGTGAATTAAAACTTTTCATTCTCAAAAGAATCTATTCGTTTCAGAAAAGGCAACTAGTTGCCTTTTCCAAAATGGAAAGTCCATGGATTTTTTTTACAGTGTGCAAGCGAGTGCGTTCAATATTTTTTGTAGTTGCATAACGCCTTTTGGTAATCCCATTTTGTTTTTTAACATTCGGACGAAGACCATCTGTTAGCGAATATTGACCTTTCTTAGCAAATTAAATTATAACTTGGAATAGAAATGTGATTATTAAGCATTCATGTTTATTTTATTTCATTTTATTATTACTTTTTTTAGTTAGATCTCACTAGGCAATTACGCCGTAAATTGACCCTACTTGGATCAACATTGTGTTTTAAAAACATGAGACAGAGAAAACAGCCTGTTAATTTATTCGCATCACAAATCCAGGAACATTTCTGCTATAAATTTGGTTTGAATTCCTTTTTGAATCTCTAGTTTTGTAATTCGTCCATTTAAAAAAATGGTTGGGGAAGGTCCAACAGAGGTCGATTATGGGGATAGATAAGTCAGATCGCAAATTCCTCTCGCTAAAAGTAAAACTATGGGGGTGGGAGGCATTCTTTTTTTTTTTAATATCTCTTCAAGAATTTATTTATTATTTTAGAAACAATTTGTGAACTAAAATGAGAGACAGAGAGAGAGATATATACTTTAAAAAGTTACTGAAACAAATTGTAAATGTGTCAAAAATATTAATTTCATCGGGAAATATTGATAAATAAGATTGCATTCCATTCCCGAAATTCTTCTTCCTTAACATTAGGAAGGAGAATTTGAGATTTGAGAACCCAACAACTTTGAGTCATTTAGCGACAATATTGTAAAATGCAATTACTTTAGTTCCGAAACACTGATTTTATTATGTGCATCTTAAACGTTTACAACTAGTTCTTGCACAGAATAATAAAAATAAAAGCAGAATCAATAATCTGAGTAAGATTTGAAGAAAGTTTCTCCCTGATGAAGGTTGCGGATACAAACCGAATTTCCTCGAAATTTAATTAAATTTGTTTATATTAAACTTTTAATATCTGCATTTTTATGATTTCCTTGTAAACTATGAGCTTTTGAAGTTCATATTATATTTTTAAGATTAATATTTAGTTTTAAAAAAGTAATCGAACATTGGAAACCAAGGCAGAAATCGAATGAAGAAGAAAGACATTGAGAAAAATGCTAACTCCAACACATTAAAGGTTTTGCGAATGGAAAGCTAGTAGGAATACATCCAAGTCAGCTACGTCTGTTCCATTTGCGTATACTTGTTTTCAAAAGAGTTTCTTCGCTCGCACGTGCTGTCTATGAAAGATCAACACTTTACGTTGAAAACTTTTTCATTATTATAATAACGTGCTGCCTTTGTTATGTCGAAGAGGAAAGGGGGAGAGAATGAAAGGAGTTCATCCTGAAAATAGGAAAAAAAATTAGAAATATGTTTTTTTAATAACTTTATTGAACTTGTTAATATATATTTCACTTTTCTGGGGGGCTACACGTGCTCTTGGGTGCCGACAGAGGAGCCGCTACTGAAGGTTTGACAAAAAGGTACATGAAAATATGTTTGAATAAATAAAAATAGCGAAAAATGTATATGCTACAAAATTAGCATTTTGCAGCAATGAAACTATGTATTTTGAACTTAATTAACTAAAACTATATTGCCAAAATAAGGAAGTAAATTTAAGATAAAAAAGTATATCAATTTCATGATGTTTTTATTTACGAACAAAAAGAATATTTTCCGTCAATAAATGCTTAACACGGAATTATCATACTTGATATGCTAATTATTATTATGTAGTTGAATTTTTGTAAGTACAGTATCGCACGGTAATTCTTTTTTTTTACATAAATATGACACATATGCGTATCAGAATTCCTTTCGGCGATTCGAAAGGTTTTTTTAAAAACTGTTAAGCTTGTATGAGCTTAAAGTTTCATACCACTAAACAAGAAATCACTTGAAGTTTTTAATTTTTTGGAATGGGCATACTTCGCAAGATGATACTAATATTCTTTCATGGTCCGTACATTCACCTGACGTAACCTATGTTATTATTTCTTATGGGTTTATATCAAAGATCATGTGTTTGTGCTCCCTATGTCAGCTGATTTAATAGAAATGCGAGGTAGATTTCCAAGTGCAGTCTCTAGCATTGAACGGGAGATGTTAGCACATGTATGTCAAGAACTTGATTTCAGAATTGAAGTATGTCTTGTCTTCAAGGATGCCCTGAAAACGTGTAAAACCTACCATATCTTGCAGTTATACTTTATATGTTTGAATATGTTTCTTTGTGGTTGTATGAATGTTTGTACTGTATTCGTAATAGTGTTTTAAAAATAGCCTTTCTAAACTCGGATGGAATTATGATACATACTGTATAATTTACATCATTATTAACTGAAAATAACAAATAATATATTTGTAATATATTTGTAGTATACTTGTAAGGAATGTATAAAAAACAATATATATTGAGGGATATTCGTATTTTAATAAAAAGAAATGTTTTAGGTAAACAATTGTTATTTTACATTCCTTAATAAACATTCTCTATGGTTTATAACAAAATATTAAGATTTCTAACATTATTTTGTCTCGTAACATTGCAGAATTTCTTTATCTTAAACTTCAATAGTTCGAAAAATATAAGCTAGATATAAAATCGTTTTCATCTCATCTGACTTATATTGAGATGTGTTAAGAAATGCACAATATTATTATAAATATTATTATAGAATTTTTATGTTTCGATGCTTTCGGAATTTTTAAATTTTTTATTGTGACGCAGGGTTTTTCTCTGAGGAAGTATACTTTGTCGGTTAAATAGATCAGAAGCACGTGCAGTAGCATGTAAAAAATTGCATAATAAATGAATCAGAACGCAAATATTGCTAAGTCTTATACACATACATATTATAGAGACTATACATAGATATTAGTTGTGGACAACAGGCCTATTATATACCTCATACAGTATGCGGTTCAGAGTCAAAGAAGCGGATGAATTGCAGCCATTCTTTCTCAATTGGACTAATTTGCAAACATTTAAACCATTCTCAAACTAATGTAATTACTATCAGAAGATTACAAATTGGATGGATTTTTTTTAATTTGATTGGGGCATGATAACGGATATAGATAATCACTAGTTCTTAATCCCTCAAGAAAAGGAATTTTTTATAGTGGGCGTAGTAATTACGGCAAGTGTTTCCAAACTTTATAACGAAAGGTGTAATAGTAGAATCATTCGCTATGTCTCCCTTTGACATATGCAGAAAAACTTAAACACCGATTAGTGACACATATCTTTTTTCCCGCATTCTTTATACATTAAATGAAATAATCTTTTAGTTTTATTTTCCAAAAATAAGGTTATGAAGTTTAAAAAAAATATTTTTCACTACGGAGGTTTTCATTTTAAAATGTTACTTACACTTCAAACAAATTAATATATTTATTTTGCTCACATAGCAATTAAAATTTGCATAATGCATATTTGAAATGATTCCGTGTGACAAAAAAATCATAGTTACTCTCAGAACTTTTCAATGAAATGCATTGCGTAACCTCATACTCATCATGATTTGTACTTCTTCAAAGGTGCACAAATACTTTAAAATGTGTATTTCTTAGTATAAGTAATAAACTCTGTAATAATATTTATTGTCTTTATCGTGCAATAAATACAAAAAGAAAATATTTTAAATGAGAATTTTAACGGACCATGAATTTAAACACTTTTGAAAAAGAGTAAAATAAACGTTATAAAAACATTTTTTAAATTATTTCTCAGTAGTTACTATTTAAATATTTACATTAAACGTACAACAACTCAAATGTGAAACACATTACGACAAAAAAAAAGAAAAAATTCGCATGTTCGGGACATTTTGTCTGTAACTTGAATAGCTTCCTAAATGTTTCCTTTAAATACAATTCACCGCAAGTTTTTATTTCATACACAAAATTTATAGTTTAAAAATACTTTTATGTTCTATAAAAGGTGTACAATAAATAAATTAAAGTTATTTTCCACCTGCTAAATTTATTTACAGTATCATTAAAAAAAGCTAACAAAATTATCATATCGCATCATATTACATCACGTGTACATAAAAACATCATCCATGCTTTTCTATACTATAATATTATAAAGAGGTAAAAATTGTTTATTTGTAGGAGGTAAGTTCTGGAACTACCGAACCGATTCCAAAAGTAATGGTATCAAAATGATGGTGTTTGTCCAAATTAGAACATAGGCTATATCTTATGTCCGTGCCACTGGCCAAAAGGAGTGCAGGAGCAAAAAACGTTCTAAAAATGCGATTTTTGTATTACTGAAGGGCCTAGAAACATGAAATTTGGAATGCTAGTTACTTATAAGACACTAATGATCCCTAAGGACATTTCTAAAAAAATCGAAATAAAAAAAAGAGTGAAAATGCGCGAAAAGCGCTCTAAAAAACGTTCTAAATGGTGTTTATTACGCAATTTCAGGAAGCAGCTAACTGATTTAAAAAATAATGGTGTCAAAATGACAGTGACAAACAATACTCAACATAGGCTACATTTTATGTCGGTGCCACTGACCCTAAAGGGGATGCAGGAGCAAAAAAACTTTCGAAATCGTGATTTTTGGTATTACTGAAGGGCCCAGATACATGGAATTTGACAGGGTAGTTACTTATTAGATACAAATGATCTCTAAGAACATTTCTTAAAAAAAATCGAAATTTAAAAGGGCTGAAAATGCGCAAAAAGCGATCTATAAAGCGTTCTAAATGGCGATTTTTACGCAATCTCAAGAAGTGCCAAACCGATTTAAAAAATAATGGTGTCAAAATGATGGTGACAACCCTTGTTCAAACACAGGCTACATTTTATGTCGGTGCCGCTACCCCTAAAGGGGGGGGGGGGGGCAGGAGCATAAAAAATGTTCGAAATTGCGATTTTTGTGTTACTGAAGGGCCCAGATACATGGAATTTGGCATGGTAGTTACTTATTAGATATAAATGATCTCCAAGAACATTTCTTAAAAAATTCGAAATTTAAAAGGGGTGAAAATGCGCAAAAAGCGTTCTAAAAAACGTTCTAAATGGCGATTTTTATAGGATCTCAAGAAGTACGAAACCGATTTCAAAAATAATGGTGGCAAAATGATGGTGGCACCCTTGCTCCAACATAGGCTACATTTTGTATCGGTGTCATTACCCCCAAAGGGAGTGCAGGAGCAAAAATACGTTAGAAAATGTGATTTTTGTGTTACTGAAGGGCCTAGAAACATGAAATTTGGAATGGTAGTTATAAATATAAGATATAAATGATCTCTAAGATCATTTCTTAAAAAAATTCGAAATTTCAAAGGAGTAAAAATAAACGAAAAGCGTTCTAAAAACGTTCTAAATTGCAATTTCTACGCAATCTCAGGAAATATAAACCGATTTCAGAAGTAATGGTTTCAAATTGATGGTGATAGTCCCCGCTCCAACATAGCCTATATTTTCCGTTGTTGTCACTAATACCTGGGGGTTACAGGAGCAAAAAATGTTCTAAATTGCGTTTTTTGTGTTAAAGAGGGGGTCTAACATTTTAAATTTGGAATGGTAATTATTTCAAAGATGCAAATGCTTTCTAAGAATTGTCGGAAGAAAATTGCACATTTAAAAGGATGAAGTGAGCGAAAAGCGTTCTATAAGCGTTCTAAATTACGATTTTTATGCAATCGTATGTAATGCGAAACCGATTTCAAACATAATGGCTGCAAATTGATGGTGATAGAACCTGCTAAATCATAAGCTATATTTTATGTCTGTGCCAAAACCCTTAGAGGGTTGCAGGAGCAAAAAACTTTCTAAATTGCGATATCTGCAGTACTGAAGAGGCTAGAAACTTTAAATATAGCAAGGTAGTTACTTATAAAATATAAATGTTCTCCAAGATCATTCGAAAATAAATTCAAAATAAAAAAGGGGTGAAGCGAAGGGAATGATCGAAAAGCATTCTAAAAGAGTCCTAAATTACGATTTCTATGGAATCTCAAGAAATAATAAACCGATTACAGATGTTATTGGTTGCGAATCAAGAGTGATAGTCCCTGATCCTATACGGGATCTATTTTATGCCGGTATCCCTATCACCTGGTTGGCAGTAACAACAAGAAAGCCTTTAAAAAAATCTAGATTCCGTTTTCTATAGAATATTAGGAAATACCAACTGCTTTCAAGGTTAATGTTGTTGGCAAATTAATGGTGACAGTCTCTGTTTCAACAATTTTCGAGACATTCTTTTTCAACTCTGTTTCGGCATTTTATGTTGGCGCCAGTAACACCAGAGAGGTGGTAGACTGTTAGACAAGAAGCTTGGAATTCGACATGATGGTTAATTTTAAGATGTAAATGTGTTAAGATGTTTTTAAAAAAATTCAAAACCTCAAATGAATACCGAAATGAGCGTATGAAATAAGCATAAAAGTCTCAAAATATTTTCTAAATGATCATTTATTTGGAATTAGCTTTAGTTCTTCTTATTAATTAAAATCTCATTTCTGTCTATTGCACTTTTATAAGGAAGTTTAGTCAAACTGTGGTTTAATTTGTAATTTTTGAATTATTCCAAAAAGTGTTCTTCTAATAAAAAAATAGTCATGCAAATATCACTTGGCATATTTCAACTATTACGCGAGCAAAGTCGCGGGGTTTGCTAGTAATATATAAGGTCATACATAAAAATTCATTACTGTCTCTTAGTGCTGGCTTTATTGTAGCATCCTGCCAGGCTTTTATTATATAAAGCGAGTAAGTAGAGTAAAAAGGTGGCTTTTATTATTTAAAAGCGAAAGGCAGTAAATGGTTTATCCTACCATAGACTTAAAGTAGCAATAACATTAACCTGGTGACTTTTATTATAGCATAGTAGATATGAAAGCAAGTTGTGGAGGCTTGAGAAAAGACATGAAAAAAATAGTTGGATCTTACTCCATGATGAATGAACGAGGCAAATTACATCGCCATGTTTGTATTAGATAAACATCATTAAAGCAGTTCACCACATTTTGATAAGGTATTCAGGTCTAGGAAATAAATACTTCACTGCATGATCTTAATTTAAAATTAGAATAAACTATTAGAATGAATAATGTCTTAGAACGACCAGTCAAGGAGCTGTTGACAATTGAAATCTCAAACAAATCTCTCGAAAACTCTGAGTGAAGTACCGTGCATCTGCTTTTTGTAACAACGCGTAGAAGCACAAAATAACGACGCCGCGTGTGCTCTGCCCAATGGGAGAATATAGGGTGCGCTTAAAGTCACGTTAAAACTGTCACGTCCAATGTGAGTGATGTAGAAAATATTCCTGACAATTTGGAGCGGATGTATTTAGAAGTGAAAATACCCCACAGAGAGAAAATAATCTCGGAATAAAATAAGTACAAAAAAAGAAATGGCTCTTTTAAAAACATTCGAATTCACATTAAATAATAGAAATGATCAGAAATCTTGGTACAATTTAGGAATAAACTAAAAGCTTAATATTTAAGTAAATCGAGCATGACAATTATAAATTTAAGGAGAACTTAATAAAACTAATGATATATATTATTAAAGAATAAGAAATTAGTGAATATACCTTTAATTTAGCATGTAAAAGGAAATATAGCGAAGGAAGAATTAATAATGTAATATGTATATAAATACTACTAATGTGTTAATGTACCACAGTCAAACATCATTACAATTTTTCTTTAAACTGAACATTTTTAATTGCAAAAAGCAACAAAATAGCATTAAACTAATGAAAAAATCAAGAACTGTACATTGAAATTTACAAAAAAAAAAAAAAAAAAAAAAAAAAACTAAGCTACTTTATTTTTTTATTAACTTTATAAAATACTGTCTGCATTTTAGCATTTGTGTAACTCAAAAATATACTATATCTAGTCTCATTTAAATCACTTACCCTTAAACAAATATGAACGCTTTGACTATATTTTTCTCTTTTGTAATAAAATATACTTCATCTCCATATATAATCTTCATGTCCAGGATATGGTTTCCATGATAAAAATTAAGGCATACATATTTTGAAAATATGGATTAGAAATTTTTACTGCTTCAGCATAAGTTAAACACAGAACCCATTCATAATTCATTTTAATCATGATTTAGGACAGCTTGAAAAATGCTGCCTCATTTTTCAGGCGATACTGAAAGACTTTAAAAACTTATATCATTCATTCTTCACTCTTTTAGACAGCAGTAGAATTATGGCTTTAGAAGGAAACTCTATTCATTTATTTGACATGAAATATGTATTATTCTCAATAACTGACATTTGAGATTAGCATAATTTTTCAATTGCTGATAAGGGAAAGACGATAATATTATTGTAAATTAAGTATTAGGTGTGCATATTTATGTTTTGTAAATAATATTTAATATTCCAAACTGAGACTTAAGTTTGTAAGGGAATAATCCACTCACATTTTCAAAAACAAGTTCATCAAAACATGTAAAATCCACAGGCAGGAAGTTTCCAGAACACTAGTGTGAATGAAAAATATTTTTTTTCTTTTGATGTTTGCTGAAATTTCCGTATTTTGATAGGAAAATATCAGTAAATTTTCAAGTTTAGGATTTCGAATGTTTACATAAAAAATGACATATGTACAAATTCTGTTTCTAATACGAAAAAGTTCTTAGCAACACAGTTGTCGGAACACCCCTGTAATTTGACGCAAATAAAACTTTATAATGTAAGATTTGGAGTATTTTTTACATTACATTGAAGACATCCTCTGTATTTTTCGGGTAATTGAATAAAATAAAGCGGAAAGTTTCATGTTTTAACTATGTATAACCAACAGAAAAATTCCGGAAATAATTTGTTGAATTTAAGGCTTTTCTTTCGAGTGACTTGAGTTTAACTTTAACTTAAATTTGCCCAACTACACAACCAATCGTAAAAAAGATGTACAAAGTGTTATTCTCAAATCGTTACCAATCAGACAACAACAAATGTGTCACTGAAATTTTCATAGAATTGTTTTTCTGAAGAAGTTACTAGAAGAGGCTATTTACATATCTATTTTGATATAAACTTTAACTTTTTACGACCTCGGTACTGTACTGTAAAACGATTTGGGTCATTGAACTTGTTTAAAAATAATTTTAGAAACATAAAGATCGTTAACGAAAAAAAAATACTTTGGGTTGTATTTTCCCACTAAATGTTTACCGGTTTCTCATAATCGCAAGAACATGCGGACGAAACGATTTTTTTGTTTGGGTGGGGAAAGATCTTTCTGTCTTAAGAATGCGTTAGAGTGAGATAGTGCACGGAGGGTTAAAAAAATTATTACTCACCTAAGGTAAACAACGTGCAGCACGCTGTCAGGTAAATTCATCTTTATACACTATAATCTACTATCGTCATTTTTAACCAAATAATTTCCGTACTTCTTGAAAACAATTCTTCCGGAAAATTAAAAAAAAGAAAAATACCATTTATTGTCTGTATTAATACAAAAGATTGAAATTAATTTTTAAATGAAAAACCGAAAATTCAATTATTTAAACTTTCTAACTTATTTAAAAACAAACAAGCTAAAATATTGCTTTCGAATTTAATAAAATAGCAATTTTTTCATTGATATAAACTTATTCGCAACTTATTTTTTAGAGTATTAAAAAAATGATCGCATGTAAAATATATTCTAAATGGACATATTTAAAAATATAAAGTAGTTCAATCAAGATAAAAAAAAAAAAATAAAAGATTTCAAGCAAAGCAAACATTTCTTCTTGAATTAATTAAAAATAGAATCTTCACATGTTACTTTTAACAATCAAATTATGCCTTTTTAAAATATGTCTAATATGTAAAAATTTTTATCCTCTATTAGTCTATAAGTGTTAAAATACCAACAATTGTGTCATAACGACAAAATGTCCCTTCAATTAAGTTTAAATTTCCGAGCTTTCTGAACAAGAAATTTAACAATCCTTACCAATATCATATTAGAAGAAAAACCATATCTCCATTTTAACTCGCCCTCAACCAATCGCTCACTGGCCTAATGGTTAAGATGTTCGATTCGAAACGTGCGTTCCCAGGTTCAAAGCCAAGATGTTTCCACGGAAGAACGAGAGAAGGATTTTTTTTTAATTCTTTTTTTTCAGATTAAGGAAATTTTCTGTCCTAGAACGGAAAAAAGATGTTTTCAATTCTCGGATATATACTGGAAGTGGTTCGGTCAGGAATATTTTCCTGAAATGAAGAAAATATTTCTGAGAGTGCAGCTCAACGGGGATCTGCGGGGATTTAACTGTTGATTTTTTTCTAAACAGGCATCTCAGAGCAAACATGCAAGACAGTAACGAAACTCTAAAATCCTTGTTTTGGAAATTTGCTCCGAAACATATTCATTGCTGCAGTTATTACTTAAATTGCTACTTTTATTGCTGCTTCTATATTCTCTGTTTTACGGCAAATAGAGAGCGCAGGATATTTAAGGAGATGTTCGAAACATTTGGATGCGCCGGCAACCTCAACTGTTATAGTAAGAATATGTTTATCAAGTCACTTATCAAGCCATAAGCATTTTGTGTCATTTTTCTAACGGAGAGTACGGCTGTTAAGCGTTAGTCTACTGGGGTAGGAGAAAGAGCTCCAGAAAAATAAATAGCAACAGTTTTGGATTTACAGCGCCAAAAGTTGCACTCGTGCATGAACATGTCAAGGCGTGTTTACAATTTTCTCTATAAAAATTAGAGTGCTGTAGTGAAGCGTAGATCGTGGATAAATATTTTTGAACGACGTTTCTAACATAAAAATGTACATATTGCGGAAAACTTATTATATGCTATTTTATGGAAGAGTAAATATATCAAATATTTTTCTTTTAACTCTGCACTTTTTCTACGAACTCATCGTTTCCCTATCTTTAAAATGTTATAAGGAAGACTGGGAAGGGTTGACCCATTTCTTACAAAATATTTTTTTTTATTTTTTAAATATTGAACTTATAATAAAGTTTTATATATCATTTCATTTGTTTTACAATCAGTTATCAAAATAAAATTGTGACATAAGTGTAGTATATAGGAAACTTAAAAAATGATTGACTTTGAACGTGAGAAAATAATGGGCCAAGTCTCCCCACAAGGCTTGGCCCAGTATATGGGAGACTTGACTAACTTTATTTTATATTGAAATATTTGTCAAGGGAAATAAAATACATTTTAAAAAAGACAGAATAACTTTATGCTACAAGGTTTATTTATTATTAAAAAATATTTGGGAAAATGGTGATCTGTAAACAAACCTGTTTAAACGGAATGTAAGGCACATAAAACAAATATTGTTTTAAACACCTACTTTTTTTTTACACTCGCCTACACTAGTTGCGACATAGTTTGATTTCCTCTCATTGTGCTCATAATAGTGAAACTTGTCTACATACAATTCTGAAGTTTTTTTTCTATATCAATGTTACATTCCTTTGCAGAGGAATGAATACAAAAACATTTCTTAAGGCTGCTGCTTTCATCCTTTTTATTCTTTTCTATTCTTTCTATTTACCAGCTATGGGTACAACTTAAATGAAATATTAGTCCCTATTAACCTTCCAATTTATATTTCTTTAAATTTTTCCTTGCTTCTTATAGCATTTTTCTCATCTTCATTTAATTAATTTTAAACATCTTCATTCCTATTACCCCATTTTACTGTAGCTTTACGGAATAAATTTACATTATAGTAAAAATATAATCAAAAATCCTTCATTATGTACAGTGTGTAATAAAAATAATTCAAAAAAAAAAACATTTAATTAAAGAGCTTTGAGCATCAGGTCAACCCTCCCCATATTGATTGGGTCAAGCCTCCACATATACCCAATTTTTAAAACATAGCACATGGTTATGTTTAGTGTAATTTACTGTACAATATTTATGCCTGGAATCAATATTTCTAAATTGCTTAAAACTTATATACTTAAATGTCTATGATATATTTTATCTCATAAAATCTTAAAATTTTTTTTCTTAAAAATACATTTTTTTAGCTGGAAACTCTTCACAGCTAATTTTTCCATACCTGTTTCATTTATATTCATGAAACAAAGACTATTGTTTGAGCATTTTACAAAATGTTTCTTAAAAATACACTTTTTAAGCTGAAAACTCTTCACAACTGAATTTTCCATACCTGTTTCAATTATCTTCATGAAACAAAGACTATTGTTTGAGCTTTTTAGTAGCTTTGGTTGCTACCTATTTGAAAATCTCTTAAATTCTTTTAAATATGAAAACTGAAGTTTTAGGGTTTAAGCCTACCCTATTGTCAACCCTCCCCCCCCCCCCCTACGGTATGCATTACACACAAGAAATAACTTCTTTCGTTCTCCATGAGGGAAACGGACGCAGATACATGAGATAATATGATAAATAGAATGTATTTGGAAAGCTCTGATTTTCAAAAAAAAAAATACATAAATGCTTTTACGCTGATATTTTACAATAGTAATATACAACGAATTCTAAAAAGACTAAGTGTATTTAAAATTCCGTAGCAAATAAATACTATAATCCATCGAACTCTTTCTTGATGGAGGTTCATGTGCGAAGTATATTTCTTCACCGCGATCCCTTTTATAGTTCTAAATGTTTTAGTTACAAATAAATGCTCTGAAAAATAAATGTTTCCTAAGGTATTACTATAATATGACATTTCTTGGGTACCTACAAATCTAAAAAATATTTCTTTATATTCTCAAATACCAGAAATTAATAGATTTACAAGATTTAAAGAAACATTTCTCATAGGAAAATTTCCTATGCTGCCCGGAATTTTTGGAAGTATTACTAAGAAGTTTTTAAAAAGTATCAATCTGTTTTCGCAACACGAACTATCGGTTTATCAGATACTGTAAAATCTCAAATAGACATCTTCCTCTGCGTTTGAGAAATTTTACAGGCAAGAATAAAGGCAGTAATAAAAATTAATCTTAAGGCTGTTCTCATATCCAAAGGTCAACTTTCTGACATAAATTTTAATTCACTAGCTGACCTGCCCGGCGTTGCCCGGGCCTTAATAATATTCGTAAATGAATCTGAAATTTTTATTGCAGGTGCATACAGAAGGGAGTGGGAGTGGAGACTGCAAATTACAAGCGGCCGACTCTTGTTCAGTTCCAAAGTTGTGTAAATTCACCGGTTAAGTTTTTTTTCATTTTTATATGTCTCATGCTCTTTTTATTCCAAATTAATTGATAAATTCAATTAAAATGTAATTATATTTTCAATAATTTAATATTTTATTTAAAATCTTTAGATTAAAAAGCAATTACAAATACAACATAAACTGTAATAATTGAAAAAGAAATAATAAAATTGTAAGCAAATATTACTATATAGAATGTTTTAAAAAGTACCATCCAGCAAATTTATTTTCTAATAGAGTAAAGCCTGTTTCTAATGGAATCCTGCAATAAACAAAAAAACAACAACAACAAAAAAAAAAAAAAACCAAAAAAAAAAAAAAAAGTTACAGCTCCCTTCTCTCCCCAAAAATGTGATTATGCTTTGTTCAATTTAAATAACCTGCATAAAACGGAATTTATCACTGATCATTTCCGTCTAAGCAGGTTTTATTGTATCCTACTTCTGGTAGGCCCATAATAATATTCTTAAATGAACCTGAAATTCGAATCGCAAATCCGTACAGAGGGAAGTAAACAAAATTACTTGACGTCATGACAACATTTTTAAATTTCTTGATGCTGATTAATTCGCATTTCCAATATAGTGCTTTGCAGAAATTGCACGTTTTACTCAAAGTTCCTTAGTTTGTGCCCCCCGGAACGTTTAAATCAATAATTTGGATTTCAGAAACAACGCGTGCACTCTGCGGTTATTAAGCATATTTTAGCGATCGCTTATGCTCTGTGTTTAACTTTATTCCCGATTCAATCTATTTCAATTTTATGTTCTTAATTCGGCTTCTCCTTCACTTTCAAGTATTCACCGAGATCGTTTACGGGCATTTCAAATGATATTTTGAAGCTCTATAATTGCAGCAAAAGAGGGAAACATCATGGAGCATTTTCCTCTACGGCGAAATGTAAATAAACCCGATCGCCCTAAATCCTGCCAAAGGACTTTTCACAATAACCAATGACATGCGTTTCTCGGGCGTTGCCATTAGACAATAACAAATAATCGCGATTTCTGTGCCACGTACGTTAGCGTAATATATATATAGATTTTTGTTCGGAAACGCATGAAACTAGGAGGTGTTGTTATTCAGAAACTATGTCATCGACCTGTTTTTCCGTTTTCTTGTAAACGCAATAGATCTTTCAGAAAATACTGTCAAAGTTGACATTTTGAACCGAACTTCCGAACGAAAGAAGAAAATCCAGTCAGTAAGGGGTGAAAAAAAGCCGTGTCACGTGATCAAAATTGCTTCTAACTCAATAGGTAATTCATGGATCAAAAAATGGAAAACACGGTTCGATTCCAAATCACTTCCAGGGTCAGGCTTTCCAATTTTATACTTTTCCGTTAAAAAATGAATTTGTAAATGTGTCAAAACTTTTACGCTTGTTGAGCAGAGCAGTTGCGAACAGCCTTAATGTTAAGTTAATATTACGAATTTGGAATGTTTGCCTGTCGAAAATAAAACAATTTTATGAGAATCAATAGCATTCAAAAAACATGGTATTTCATATTGAGAAAACAAATTAATACACTACAAAAAAGTTTCGGAAACGTTTCCGAAGCAACAAGGTGCGGGGTCAGAAAAAAACTTTTTTTCTTTAAATCTACAAAACCTATTAGATTCCTACGATTCAGAAAATAAATGAACGCTTTTTGGAATATTGTGAAACTAGTAAAATACTCCCTGAATTTTACTCAGAAAGTATGTTACATTTTCGTAATCCATATTAAATGTCGTATTATTTTCTGAAACATTTGTCTTTTTTTACAATATGGCACTGTCAGGACATCAAATAATCGCTTAAAAATCCACCAAAGTTAATTGAGATTCTAACTTTCATTTTCCTTAGTTGTTGACATTGAAGAACAAGATTATTCATTTCGCTTTCAAATAGCAAATCTGCGGCTAATTGTTGCATTAGTATAGTTTAAGACAATGTAGTTTCATTTATCATTGGGATTTGGAAATTAAACAAGGTTCAATATTGATCGCCCTCCCCCCACAACTTTTTTTATCGCGCCTCCCCTTCATCTGGCGAAATTTGGTGCATCCTACTTTTTAAAATCTTTATTACATGTTATAAACTGACTAAATTCGACTGACTGTTTCAAATCGATCGGCTCGTCTGTTTTCTTAATTTAAAAAAAAAACTCGCGTTTCATCAAAGTACAGGGTGATTATAATTAAAGTTTAACTTTCAAAATGCTGTAAAAAAAGAACCACTGGCATTGGCTAGAAGGACTTCAAATTTTAATACTGAAAGCAGGGCAAAATGGCATGGCATATAAGAAAAAAAAGTTTCAAAGTGTCTCAATAGATGGCGCTGTAAGCGGCAAAACGAAGTGGATTCGGCGTCAAGTGACAGTTTTAATCGAAATACGACGGTTTTGTCATGAGTTGCACGATAAACCAACCGTACTGTTCAATGTGCATGAGTGTTTCGGTTGTTTTAAGAAAAAAATGACTTCCAAATCAGTCAACAGTTCTGGTACTGTTAGTGGAAAGTCTATTCACCAGGGCAAGATCGTACCACATTAGATGGGAAAAATCGGTTTTTAATTGTTCTTGGGCCAAAAACCGCATTAAAAGCGAATATGGATTCTGTTTTTAATTATTGTACATGCGGCAGACAGGTTACATACGCTGCCCACCATTATCCGATACAAGTTGAAACCGATAATCGTTAACGATTTTCTCATCGCATGTATAGCAATAACTAAAAACAGAATCATTATTCGCCTTTTATGCGGTTTTGGGCCCAAGGACAGTTAAAAACCGAATCATTAAGTGATTTTTATGCGTTTGTTGGCACAAGGATAATTAAAAACTGAATCAATATGTGCTTTTTATGCTGTTTTTAGCCAAAGTACAATTAAAAAAGGAATCATTATGTGCTTTTTATGCGGTTTTTGGCCCAAAGACAATTAAAAACCGATTTTTCTCATCCAATGTGGTATGACCTTGAGTGGTGGGTGGACGTTCTACTAACAGCAGCACAACTGTTGACTGATTTGGAAGTCATTTTTTCCATAAAACAACCGAAACACTCATGCAGATTGAGCAGTACGGTTGGTTTATCGTGCTTCTCGTGACAAAACCGTCGTATTTCGATGAAAAATGTCACTTGGTGCCGAATTCACTTTCATTATGCCGATTACAGCGCTATTTATTGAGACACTTTGCAACTATTTTTTTTCTTATGCCATACCGTTTCCCCCTTCTTCCAGTATATTCATTTCAAATTTGAAGTCATTCTGACCAGTGGTTCTGTTTTTACAGCATTTTGAAAGTTAAACTTTAATTATAATCCCCCTGTATTTCTTTTCCTTTATAAAAATCGAATTTTTTATAAAGCAAATACTTGGGTATCGATTTTCTTTTAATTTAGATATTATTAAACAGCGTTTAAAGATAGGGCTAGATGCATTGCTTTAAAATCTATAAATGGTGCATTAAAAAAAAAAAAAAAAAAAAAAAAAAAAAAAAAATGACGTCGTTCCGAAGAATCCTAGTATAAAAATGATTTGCGGTTTCGAAAAACTGGCTTTTAAATTGAGAGTTTGAAAGGAATCATCGAATTAATGAAATAATAAACATAACCTAAGACTGTAATTGAGCGACCGTGAAGAAATTTATGTATCTGAAATCAACGAAAAAATCTACATCTGGATGCATAAAAATTAAATCTATAAGTTTAATATTTTAAACAACTAGGGTGCTCGGCTCCCTACGAGCTACGCTCACCAACTCCCGTTCAGACACCACAGTCTCTAAAAGCACGCTAATTTGATTGGCTTTAAAAATATTTTGAAAGATCGAATTATAATTTAAAAGACAGTGGCGATCTCCCTATAAATGGGTTTTTATTCATTTTTCTTCGATTGGAGAATTTTAAGGAAAAATCAGCTGCTGCTAAAAGATACAATGGATGTTTTCGTCTTTGATTAAATAAAATCAGTTAAACATTTCAAAATAAGCTAATATAATAAGCAAATCTGCATCAAAATGCAAACAGATTTTACAAATACCAATGCCTTCTTTTGACGGAAATGACACAGAAGGTTAACGAATCTTAACTAAACCATTTAGGCAATTACTTTATTTTCTGCTTCACAGATTTTTCTCTTTCAAATCATATTTTTTGTTGGTGACACTTCATTTTCAGCTTGTAATCTTTTTTATTTTTATTACATTACTAAATAATTGCTCGAAAGCAGTCTAAACGCGTTCAATAAAATTAATATTCATCTCATTAATATAATCTCAAAATATCAAATTAATGTCTCGCGCAATTTTTAAATTTAAACTCTTTTGCAATATTACTTTTTGTTCATTTTACGTAATAAGTGTAATGTGACGTAAATGTGACGTAATATCTCCTATTTAAGACTTCTAACGCATTTTAATGAATTTATTATTTTATAATATCCTTATAAAATTCACGTGCAAATATAGTTTTTATGAAGTAATTTTCAATAAGTTCCTGCTTTTCACACGTAATTATTTTATTCTAATTTGAAAGTTTTTTCTCTGTTAATAATAGTCACGTGTAAATAATTTTTTTATTTGAAGCAAACATTATTATTTGCGCTGTTTACACAGTTGGCAACAGTTTAAATTTATACCATTTCCTAAAATAAGTAAAAAATATCTCTCGAAATGCTGAAAATTTGAATTTAAAATAGAAATAAAACCTCAAAAAATGAGTCAAATTAAAAAAGTGAATGCAGTCTACACACCGGGGAATTCTAACGTATAAAATGATCTAAAAATGAATTAATTCCCATGTGCAGTTTTTGCTACTATAAAATTTTTTTAATGGAACGATTTTATCCAACTTTGGCATTAAATATGTCTTAAAATAATTCTTCGATTTGAAAAATATCTCCATCAGAGTGTTCATCAAACATTTCTCTATAATACCGCCGATTTTCATATTTTTGTATGCATTATTTTTCTTAATATTAACGGAGAAAGACCTCCGGTCACAGAAAATTCAAAACCGGCGGCGGCGGTGACAGTGTAAGTTACTTTTTTTTAGAATAGAGAGATTTATATTAGCTCGAAAATGCCTACTAATGAAAGGCGTTGGTAGTCTGCAATGAATACCTGGCATCAATGGGAGAGATTTCGAACCTTTCTTTCAAAGTAAATAAAAATATTTATTATAATTTTATTTTTCGTGGATTATTTGAGTTCCTGACACCGTACTGGAATATTTTTTTTTTTTAGAATTTCTGAAAGGGGAATTGTTTTTGCGTCTGGTTGTACAATTTTCGCTTTTTCAGGCCAGTAGAATTTAAAACACAGCCCTTCTTCAAAGGACTCAATACATTTTTCGCCCTAGCAACGCTGTATTTCTATTAATCCATTCTCCTCTCTTCCAATTTTCGATGAAATTGTCTGCGTTTTGATAAAATTTTATGCTTTTGTTGAATTATGAGAACATTTCCATTCTTTTAATTTGGAAGGTTTAATTAATTTCTCAACTAATTATAATAAATTTAAAATTCTGAAACTAGGTGCGCCAGGAGCGGCTACGTTGAGTCGCGTAAGTGCCGCAGAACTTGATAGCTGTTGCACACAAACACTCCCACACTGACAGACACGGCGAAACTTTCTTTTATTAGTGTATATGTAAAATGGTTTCAAGAAAAAATGCATGTTCAAAGTTACATGAACAAACTAGGTGGTTCAAGTCATCCCATCGGTTGTAGTTACTTGTGCCACATGTAAAGTATCAATGTTTGACCCAGGTTATAATTCTGTGTTGTGACAAAAGCCACATTAGTGGTTCGTATAAAGGTAAGGATCAATCCATTTCAAGTGGTCCAGAAAATCAGATATTCGTTGCTTGACCATTTTTAAAAAATCAGAAATTTTTTACAACAACTCTATCATAATGGAAGTTCAAAAGGACTATTATTTTAATTTTATTAATTTTTGTTCGTGCATGGCGGCCATCTTTATTTCATCGTCTGCAGCAATTTTCTCACAAGAAGGGCTTACGAAATTGTAAATAATTCATCGTTTATTTCTCCAATTCAAGTGCGAATTAAAGTAATTTGTACAGAATACAGGGGCTAAAAATATGGTAATAGAGTATTTTCCGAAAATAAATCCTTATTGGTGAAATTTAAGAATAAAGTTTCAGTTTTTTTCTGAAATTTGTCCGTTTACAAAAGGAAATTTTTATAGAAAGGAAAACTGAGAACATGACATAATTTGTTTTACAAATAAGCCGAAAGTACTTGTACTCACATGCCAAGTTCTAGATCTGGGACTTGCTTTCTCTTCGCTAAACAAAATCCCAATTTTTTCAAAAATGTCAAAAATCGCACTTTTGAGGCTTTGATATCTCTGGTGCGGCACGAGATAAAAATCTGAAGTTCAGGTTTCTGTGAGTATTGTATGGTAGAGTAATGTACAAGAAATTTCAGGATGGAGATTTGACTACAAGCTGAAATATGGCAAGGGGAACATGTCAAAACAATGCTGCCAAACTATTGTTTTGTCGTAGTCACTCTCAGCTTGTAGTCGAATCTCCATCCTGAAATTTCTTGTATATAACACAACCATATAATACTCTTATAAAAAAAAAATCAGATTTTTTATCTCATGCTCCACCAGAGATATCAAAGCCTGAAAAGTGCAATTTTTGTCATTTTTGAAAAATTTTGGATGTTTTTTAGCAAAGAGAAAGCAAGTCTCAGATCTGGAACTCGGCGTGTGAGTACAAGTACTTTCGGCCTATGTGTAAAAAAAATTATGTCATGTTGACAGTTTTCCTTGCTAGAAAAATTTCCTCTTGTAAACGGACAAATTTTGGAAAAAAACCTGAAAATGTATGCTTAAATTTTACCAATAAGCAGTTAGTTTCGGAAACTACTCCATTACCAAATTTTTAACCCAATGTATTCTGTACAAATTGCTTTAATCCGCACTTGAATTGGATACATAAATGATGAATTATTTACAATTCCGTAAACCCTTCTTGTGAGAAAATTGCTGCAGACGATAAAATAAAGATGGACACCAAAAACGAAAAAAAAAAAAAATAATAAAATTAAAATAATAGTCATTTTCAACTTCCATCATGTTAGGGTTATTGTACAAAAAATTTCAGAATTTTTAAAAATGGTCGAGCAACCAGGGCTGGACCACTTGAAATGGATTAACCCGTAAACATTTCCTCAAGAAACGCAGCATGAGTTTAGAACGGGTGTTTATATGTTTAGAGTACATAATCATTTTTGATATTTTTTTTTGTTTGTTTTTACGAAACATTTTATCTCCACTTTTCTTCGTTTGTTATCACTTCAGTGTCATTATTACAAAACTATTTAAACTTTTCTTGTTATTGTTTTGATTTCAGACAAGTTCAACATTGATGCAGACAAACGGTTTAAAGAATATCTGAGAAATGCATATATCTATACTAATATTATAAAGAGGTAAAAATTGTTTATTTGTAGAAATTAAGCTCTGGAACTACCAAACCGATTAAAAAAAAAATTGTATCAAAATGATGGTATTAGTCCAACTTAGAACATAGGCTATATCTTATGTCCGTGCCAATTGCCAAAAGGGGTTGCAGGAACAAAAAACGTTCTAAAAATGCAATTTTTGTGTTACTGAAGGTTCTAGAAACATGAAATTTGGAATTATAGTTACTTATAAGATACTAATGATCTTTAAGGACATTTCTTTAAAAAATCGAAATTAAAAAGGGGTGAAAATGTGCGAAAAGCGTTCTAAAAAACATTCTAAATAGCGTCTTTTACGCAATCTCAAGAAGTACCAAACCCATTTCAAATATAATCGTGTCAAAATGATGGTGACAACCATTGCTCGAACATAGGCTACATTTTATGTCGGTGCCACTACCTCTAAAAGGGGTGCAGGAGCAAAAATAGTTCGAAATTGTGATTTTTGTGTTACTGAAAGTTCTAGAAACATGAAATTTGGCATGGTAGTTACTTATTAGATATAAATTATCTTTAAGAACATTTCTTTAAAAATTCGAAATTTAAAAGGCGTGAAAATGCGCTAAAGGGCGTTCTAAAAAACGTTCTAAATGGCGATTTTTACGCAATTTCAAGAAGTACTAAACCGATTTCAAAAATAATGGTGTCAAAAGGAGGTGACAACCCTTGCTCGAACATAGGTTACAATTTATGTCGGTGCCATTACCCCCAAAGGTGGTACATTTTAAAACACTTTCTAAATTGTGATTTTCGTGATATTGAAGGGGCTAGAAAATTGAAATTTGGCATGGTAATTACTTATGAGATGAAATGCTCACTGAGAAGAGTTCCTTAAAAATTTGAAATTTAAATGGGGTGAAAATAAACGAAAAGCGTTCTAAAAACTTTCTAAATAGCGATTTCTATGCAATCTCAGTAAATATAAACCGATTTCAGAAGTAATGGTTTCAAATTGATGGTGACAGTCCCCGCTCCAACATAGGCTATATTTTATGTTGTTGTCACCACCACCTGGGGGTTACAGGAGCAAAAAATATTCTAAATGGCGTATTTTGTTTTAAAGAGGGGGTCTAACATTTTAAATTTGGAATGGTAATTACTTCAAAGAGGAAAATGCGCAAACTTGCAAAACTTGATCAAACATAAGTTATATTTCATGTTGGTGCCACAACCCCTAGAGGATTTCAGGAGCAAAAACTTTCTAAATTGCAATTTGTGCGGTACTGAAGAGGCTAGAAACTTTAAATATAGCACGGTAGTTACTTATAAAATATAAACCTCCTCTAAGAACAGTCGAAAGTAAATTCGAAATTATAAAGGGTTGAAGCGAAGGGAAGGAGCGAAAAGCATTCTAAAAGAGTCCTAAATTACGATTTCTATGGAATCTCAGGAAATAATAAAACGATTACAGAAGTTATTGTTTGCGAATCAAGAGTGACAGTCCCTGGTCCTAAACGGGCTATATTGTATGACTGGGTCACTACCACCTGGTTGGCAGGATCAACAAGAGAGCCTTTAAAAACTTCTAAATTCCGTTTTCTATAGAATACGAGGGCTGTAAGATAAGTACCTGGCCTTGACAAGAAAAACACATTTTTATGTCAAAAATGTACTTTATTTTTCAACATAATCTCCTTTTAGTTAGATTCACTTAGCCCAAAGTTCTTCTATTTTTTCTATTCCCTCTAAAAAATACGATTTCTCCAACGCTTCAAATAGGCGGTTTTTTTTTCAGCAATATCCTCATCGATAGAGTCAAATGTTTTTCCACCGAGCCGTTTTTTCATATTTGGATATAGAAAATATTCGCAGGGGCTAAACCTAGCGAATATGGTGGGTGCAGAAGCAGTTCGTATCATAATTCATGGAATTTTTGCCATGGCGATGACACAGGTGTGCACGCATGCATTGTCTTGATGAAAGAGAATTTTTTTCTTCGCCAAATACGGAATTTTTTCTTTCACAACATGGTTGAAACTATCCAATAATTTGGAATAATATTCTCCATTAATCGTTTTACCCTTTTCAAGGTAATCGACGAGAATTATGCCTCTTGAATCCCAAATTAATGTAGCCATGACTTTGTTTGCAGATAAAGTCGCTTTAGCCTTTTTTGGCGCAATTTGGCCACGAAAAACCCACTGTTTCGACTGTTCTTTAGTTTCTGGTGTACAGTGATAAATCCATGTTTCGTTAACAGTTATGAATCGATGCCAAAAATCATTTGGATTTCACTTTAACTTCGCCAAACATTATTTTGAAATTGGCATACGAGTGTGTTTAATGTCAACAGTGAGCAATTGCGGCACCCATTTTGCGTAAAGCTTTTTCATATCCAAATTTGTTGTTAAAAATTTTTGCACCCGTTAAATTGAGATGCCCATATTCTCAGCAATCTCGTGCACTTTCACTCTCTGATCGTTTATCACAATATCATGGATATTTTCCATCGTTTCTGATGTCGTAACCTCAGTTGGGTGACCTGGACATTCTTCATCAAAAAAGCTTGTACTGCGCGTTTGAATTCAGCTGACCGATATTTTATGGTTGATAACGAAGGTGCAGAGTCCCCATAAACTTTTCTGAGTTCCGCTTTAATCTCATCAATTGTTTTCTTTTTCAAAAACAAGTTTTTTATAACTGCTCAATATTCATTTTTTTTTTCATTTTTCAAATATTACCAAAGTTGTTTTATTCAAATGGTTTCCACTCACAAACTAAACAACTTAGTGACTTTGGAAATGGCCAGATTTGATGTGAAAGATCACTTTTGCGAAATAAATCCTTTTCTAAATTCTAGTAGCACCATCTCTGGCCGAGGCCAGGTACTTATCATACTGCCCTCGTATTAGGAAATACCAATCGATTTCAAGTTTAATGTTGGCAAATTAATGGTGACAGTCTCTGTTTCAACATTTTTAGAGACATTCTATTTCAACTCTGTTTCGGCATTTTATGTTGGTGCCACTAAAACCAGAGAGGTGGTCGACTGTTAGACAAGAAATTTGGAATTTGACATGATGATTAATTTTAAGATGTAAATGTGTTAAGATGGTTTCTAAAATATTCAAAACTTCAAATGAATACTGAAATGAGCGTATGAAACGAGCATAAAAGTCTCAAATACTTTCTAAATTGTCGTTTATTTAGAATTAGTTTTAGTTCTTCTTATTAATTAAAATCTCATTTCTGTCTATTGCACTTTTATAATGAAGTTTAGTCAAACTGTGGCTTAATTTGTAATTTTTGAATTATTCCAAAAAGTGTTCTTCTAATAAAAAATAGTCATGCAAACATCACTTGGCATATTTCAACTATTACGCGAGCAAAGCCGCGGGGTTTGCTAGTATTTATCAAAGACAATATATTTGTCTGAGAACTGAAAAGGTTTACAAATTTGCATTTTAAACGATATTTCTTTTATTGTCATTTTTTGTGCTTAAGATGAATATTTAGAAAAATCTCACAGATTAATGATGGAATGACTTCCTAATACTATTAAGTTAGTAATCAATGTGTTATTGTCTGTTATTTCGAATGATGAATGACCGACCGTGTTTCAAAGGTTCTGCGCATGTTAATACAGTTTATATTTAAGAAACATCACAAAGGCCGAAAAGGGAATAGATTTTAATATTTTGCTCCATAAATTTTATTTTTACCGGAAGAAGAATTTTTCGAATTCGGCATTTCTGTTAAACTTTTGAAATTAAACTGTTTAAAAAAACACTGTTTTTTAAATGAACAAATAACCGAACAAATAACTTTTGTGTGGCCCTGCAATTGAATAATAAATATTCTTTGCACTGTATTATGCTACAGAATGTATATTTAAATGCACTTCATAAAAGCATTTCAATTTCATTATGTACGAAAGACTGTAACATTATTAAAAACTATCTCAAACCATTTATCCCCATAGACCCCAATGTAATCGAATTCCTTTGAGCATCCCTGTACATCCCCACTTCCACCCACTGCTACCAAACTGCCTTAATAACAGCAGGAGACAAATGGCTATATAACCACTACAACCTCGTGTGGGTGGCAGTTGGTGATCATGTAGAAAAGTGTGTCTTTACCCACACACACTTGCCTTATATATATATGTATGTGTTTTTGTGTGTGTGTAGAGAGAGAGAGAGAGATTGTTAAAAAATGTTTTATGCAAACTTCATCTGTATTTTTAAAATGAAACATCTCCTAGACTAATGCTAACGTTATAATGTCCACGTTAACTAATTGTGCTACCATTTTCGCTTTTACAACACAGAATATGACCTAGGACGTCATATGAAAAAAGCAGAAAATGTACTTTCCACTAAAATTTGCTTAAAAGCAGTAACATAATTTACTGTTCTTTTTATTTCAAATAATTTCGTAGACTGATTTTTTTTCACTAGGACTTCCCTCAGAGGGATTAGTCTGAGCGATATTGCTGAGAACATAGATTTAATAATAACATGTGGAAGCAAAGAAAATGAGATGTTATCTTTAATTGTCCATATACTGCGTTAAATTGAAATGATGAAAATAAACGAATCGTAGAATTACAAAATCTTATATATAAATTCGTATACACTGTTTAAAAAAATGGGAAATCAAACCATTCAAGATAGCCATGCATGGATATAAAATTGAAAGTACGCAATATATTAAAAGTAAAATAGAAAATTAAACACTAAATTATTTATACCGGAATTTTAACTGTATAAAATGATGCCAAGAGCTTAATCAGACACTCCTCACCAATTTGAGTAACTTTAAATGACAAATGTTTAAAAAGAATGGATTTTTTTATATGGTATGTGTTCCACCGGAATAGTTAATATTGTACAATATCTGTTTTCCACGGATGCAATGAGTTTGTCGATAACATTTAAGGAATTCTCTACTCTAAATCTGATATAGTATCAAAGTACCGAATACATCAACAGTAGCATGCAATGCTTCGTTAGAGTGTGTTTTAGATATGCTCGATCGGATTTAAATGATGAGTTTTTCCTGGCCACTACATACGCTGTATTGTTTTGTTTTCAAACATATTCTGCGCAAGTTGAGCTGTATTTAGCATGTATTAAATAAAAGAAATCGGCAATGATTACAACATAAAGTATGACACAAGATCTGAATATATCGTCTGCATAACTTTTGACCTGTCAAAGTGTCATTTGAAGTAATTTACAAATCCATACATATTTATTCAGCAAATCATGCAATCTAACATACGCCAATATGATCCCGATTATGAAATCTCACCAGAATAAGTTAATATATAAAAAATCTACTAATGGCAATTGACAATATGGCCTTATGATAAAATGTCAAGAAAAATGAATCGGATAAAAAATACATATCACATTTAAAATGGCACTTCCCTCTGTTAGTGGCCTTGGCGAGAGAGAGAAAAGCCTAGAGAAGGAGCACTTTAACAAGTACTTTTGGGTAACCTACTCACTGTTTCATACAGGTCTTTATTCAATACTTACACAATTTATTTAATGCTAGGTGTGTATCTATCAGTTTTGTTGCATTTAAATTGCATGTTTTGCGGAGGAAATGCAGCATTAGGAAATATTTAAAGATGCTGTACCTAATAATTCTAAATTAATGGTAATTGAGATTGCTTTCCGTTCATTTCATCTTTTTAAATTTTACATTTTTTAGAAACCATTCATGGAGACAGTTATTTTAAAACTAACCCGAAGCAAAATTTCAAGATTTCGGGCTCAGCAGTAACACAGAAATAGAAAATTTTCGAAAGTTTTTTTGTTTCTGCACTGTTTTATGTTGCGACATTTTTAGAAATTGTTCTATAGCGAGAATTTACGTCATGATAAATACAGCCATGTCAATTTTCATGTTTATATTCCGAACAATTCCATGTACTTCGTTACTTAGATCATCTTTAAAACTTTTTCCGCTTTGTTTAGTCTTTCGAGTTTTTAGAATTCGTTCTACAACGAGCATTTGCATCTTATTAATGACTATCATGCCAAAGTTCTAGTTTCTAACCCCAACAGTATCCCAAAAATTTCAGTATTCCAAATAAATCATAGTTTAGAACTTTTCTAGAAAATTTTACGTTTATCCGTCAAATTGAACCTTTTAGAGAGCGTTCATTACGAGTATTTGCATCTTAAAAGTAACCACCACACCGAATTTAAAGTTTCTAACCCAATCAATATCGCAGAAATGTAATTTTATAACTGTTTTGCTCCTGCAGCAATGTTGGTTCTTGCACTGACATAAAATAGTCTTTTTTTCGGAGCAGAGATGTCCACCAACATTTTTTTAAGTTGGCTATGTAGTTTCAGAGATAACACCTCACAAACGTACAAGCATTAATAATATTATACACTTTATAACATTATAACGCTTTATAATATTAGCATTAGATGTACACATACAAAAGCCATTTATCTGTTACGAACTGAAGTGCCGGCGTTGCCCAGAATTTGAAGGATGTTTGTTCTGAAAAATCAATTTCAAAATTTAACATACAACACAAAACAAACATTAAAAAAAGCAGTCGAAATGTTGTATTAATGAATCATATGAAAACGCTATATAAAACTGTATAAATGTATATAACAGACGCAAAAGAATACAGCTATAAATAAACTTATTTCAATTTATAATTGGAGCAATAATGTTAAAATACGCCAACATTTCCTTAATCGGGTTTTTATCATGCTTCAATACATTTTTCACACTCATATGACGTTATACTATATCCACCACGTCGTTTATATTTCCAATGTGACTTAATATTTTCCTCATTCACGCGGAAACCTTGCAATAGAAAAGTTATGAAGTTATATTCACTTTCATTTAAATTCGTCAAACTATTTATTTCATTTTCATTTTTCACGTGAATATCTTGCAATAGAAAAGTTATGACGTAATATTCACCTTTATTAAATTCGGCAAACTATTTATTTCATTTTCAATTTTCACATGGAAATCTTGCAGTAGAAAATTAATTGTTGTAGTAATAATTTTATTGTGTTTTTTAATATTAGGCAACTGCTATAACGAAAAATGTTTAAATTTGATAAGAAATTGTTGTTAAATTGGTGGTTTTTTTATTAATTAAAAATTAACTATAAATTATTTCGATTCCGGATTACTTTAGTTGACTCGGCCATGCTTTAATACACATTTACGCATCTTTTCACAATTTTGGCTTCCAAATTGTGGATTTTTATAGAATTACAAACAGACAGATAGACAAGTTTTCATTTATATATATCTCTCTATTCTAAAAAAATGCGGTGACTCGCTGTCACCGCCGCCGCCACCGGTTTTGAATTTTTTGTAACCGGAGGTCTTTTTTTGTTAATATTAAGAAAACTATTGCATACAAAAATATGAAAATCGGTGGTATTATAGCGAAATGTTCGATCAACACGCTGATGCATACAGTTTTCAAATCGAAGAATTATTTTAAGAGATATTTAATACTAAAGTTGGACAAAATCGTTCCATTAAAAAAAAGTTTTACAGGAGCAAAAACTATACATGGGAATTTAATCATTTTTAGATCATTTTATTCAATAGAAGATCCCGGTGTGCAGATTCTATTATTTTTTTTTTATTTGACTCATATTTTGAGGTTTTATTTGTATTTTAAATTCAAATATTCAGCATTTCGACAGCTATTTTTTACATATTTTAGAAAATGGTATTAATTTAAACTGTTGTCATCTGTATAAACAGCGCAAACAATAATGTTTTCTTCAAATAAAAAAAATTATTTACACGTTACTATTATAAACAGAAAAACCCTTCAAATTAGAATTAAATAATTAGGCATAAAAAGCAGGCACTTATTGAAAATTACGCCATAAAAAATATATTTACATGTGAATTTTAAAAGAGAAAGGATATTGTAAAATAAATTCATTAACATGCGTTAGATGTCTGAAATAGAAGAAATTACTTCACATTATTATGCAAAATGAACAAAAAATAGTATTGCAAAACAGTTTAAATTTAAAAATTGCGCGATACAAAATATTAGAGGTTAAATATTAGATTTTTTCAAAATTTTATTATTTGTCGTTTGATGTGAGGTGTTCAGCTTTAAACATGCAAAATTTCATGTCTCCAACTTAAATAGGGGCTGAGTTAGAAACATTGCTTAAAATACACAAGCTAAAGCCCAGAGGGTTAAATATTAGACTTTTTCAAAATTTTATTATTTGTCGTTTGATGTGAGGTGTTCAGCTTTAAATATGCAAAATTTCATGTCTCCAACTTAATTAGGGGCTGAGTTAGAAAAATATCTTAAAATACACAAGTTAGAGCCCAGAGGGTTAAATAATAGACATTTTCAAAATTTTATTACTTGTCGTGTGATGTGAGGTGTTCAGCTATATGTATGCAAAATTTCATGTCTCCAACTTAATTAGGGGTTGAGTTAGAAAAATTGTTTTAAATACATAAGTTAGAGCCCAGAAGGTTAAATATTAGACTTTTTCAAAATTTTATTATTTGTCGTTTGATGTGAGGATTTCAGCTATAAGTATGCAAAATGTCATGTCTCCAACTTAATTAAGGGCTGAATTAGAAAAATTGCTTAAAATACAGAAGTTAGAGACTGGGGGGTTAAATGTGTCTTTTTTTAAATTTTATGATTTATCGTGTTATCGCAAGTGTTCAGCTATTAGTATGCAAACTTTCAAGTCTCCAACTTACTTAGGGGATGAGTTAGAAACATTGCTTAAAATACATAAGTTAGAGATCAGAGGGTTAAATATGACTTTTTCAAAATTTTATGATTTATCGTGTTATCGCAAGTGTTCAGCTATAAGTATGCAAGCTTTCATGTCTCCAACTTAATTAGGGGCTGAGTTAGAAATATTGCTTAAAATACACAAGTTAGAGGTCAGAGGGTTAAATAATAGACCTTTTTCAAAATTGTATTATTTGTCGTTTGATGTGAGGTTTTCAGCTATAAGTATGCAACATTTCATGTCTCCAACTTAATTAGGGGCTGAGTTAGAAAAATTGCTTAAAATACACAAGTTAGACCCCAGAGGGTTAAATATTAGACTTTTTCAAAATTTTATTATTTGTCGTTTGATGTGATGTGTTCAGCTATAAGTATGCAAAATTTCATGTCTCTAACTTAATTAAGGGCTGAGTTAGAAAAATTGCTTTAAATACAGAAGTTAGAGACTGGAGGGTTAAATGTGACTTTTTCAAAATTTTAATGATTTATCGTGTTATCGCAAGTGTTCAGCTATAAGTATGCAAACTTTCAAGTCTCCAACTTACTTAGGGGCTGAGTTAGAAAAAATGCTTAAAATACACAAGTTAGAGCCCAGAGGGTTAAATATTAGACCTTTTTCAAAATTTTATTATTTGTCGTTTGATGCGAGGTGTTCAGCTATAAGTATGCAAAATTTCATGTCTCTAACTTAATTAAGGGCTGAGTTAGAAAAAATGCTTAAAATACACAAGTTAGAGCCCAGAGGGTTAAATATTAGACCTTTTTCAAAATTTTATTATTTGTCGTTTGATGTGAGGTGTTCAGCTATAAGTATGCAAAATTTCATGTCTCTAACTTAATTAAGGGCTGAGTTAGAAAAATTGCTTAAAATACAGAAGTTAGAGCCCAGAGGTTTAAATATGACTTTTTCAAAATTTTATGATTTATCGTGTTATCGCAAGTGTTCAGCTATAAGTATGCAAACTTTCATATCTCCAACTTAGTTAGGGGCTGAGTTAGAAAAATTGCTTAAAATACACAAGTTAGAGCCCAGGGGGTTAAATATTAGACCTTTTTCAAAATTTTATTATTTGTCGTTTGATGTGAGGTATTCAGCTATAAGTATGCAAAATTTCATGTCTCTAACTTAATTAGGGGCTGAGTTAGAAAAATTGCTTAAAATACATAAGTTAGAGCCCAGAGGGTTAAATATGACTTTTTCAAAATTTTATGATTTATCGTGTTATCGCAAGTGTTCAGCTATAAGTATGCAAACTTTCATGTCTCCAACTTAATTAGGGGCTAAGTTAGAAAAATTGCTTAAAATACACACGTTAGAGCCAAGAGGGTTAAATATTAGACTTTTTCAAAATTTTATTATTTGCCGTTTGGTGTGTGGTGTTCAGCTATAAATATGCAAATTTTCAAGTCTCCGACATATATAGTTTCTGAGAACGGACTCTGTGACAGATGGACAGACAGACAAAGGAGTGAGACAGGTAGAGTTTCGTTAGATGAACAAAACTCTGAAAACATGCTGCGGATGACTGTTACAACATCCTAAAATTACATTACCATCAGAGATCTACCAATCCCGAATTTAGTTTATATTCGTTTCATATATTCTTATTCTTTTGTGTGGCCCTGTAAAATAACTATCAATAATATATACAGTAAAACCTCTGAATAGCGGACACCTCGAGAATGCAGAATTTTATCCTCTATTTGGAGGTGTCCGCTACTGAGAGTAAAACATGTGCAGTTATTTAAGTGTTGGTAATCGAAAAAATGTCTGCTAAATAGAGGTAACCGCTAATCGGGTGTGTCCGTTATGTAGGTTTTATCAGTAAAAGCTCTGAATAGCAAACACCTCGGGAGGGCAGAATTTTGTCCTCTATTTGGAGGTGTCCGCTACTGAGAGTAAAAAATGTACCGTTATTTAAGGGTTGGTAATCAAAAAAACGCCCGCTATATAGAGGTGTACACTAATCGGGTGTGTCCGTTATGGAGGTTTTACTGCATAATAATATCATCCGTTACAAGAAAATTGCATGCTGTATGATAGAGAGACAGACATCCTGAGAAAGATAACCTCACGGAGCAATAAACACTCATGTCTTTTATCATCCATAATTGTATGTTATACAACAGGCCAGATTTTATACAACATGCTAAAACCGGTCACCGTGGTACGGAGTACTGTATTATTATTTGTTTGCTCACGAAAACGGGTTGCCACGGGTTGTTGCAAGGCTTTTGATCCCGTGGTTGAAACTGATCTATTCAATATTACTGCGTGCGTATTTTTTTTTTTATTATTTGCTCCATGTGTTCAAACCAGTTGTCTACGAAAACATCAACCGATGAAAGTGACGCACACCAAATTTCTGTGACGTATGCAGATAAATTGTGCTTTTTTATCAGTTTTTTTAATATAATTTTTAAACGGTTTGGAACTTATTTTTCATAGTAGGTGGTCCTCATAGGTACCTTCTGGTGCAATCAGAAACGAAATCCGACAAATATTTTTTGAGTTATGCTTGACGAAAGGTTTTTATTAGGCTTTTTTTTAGTAGGACATGGCGTTAATATCCATCGTAGCTGTAATGCGTCCGGACAGTAATATTTCGCTGAGTATTAGCCTTCGCTTCGCTCAGACAAATATATTTCGACAATGAACACTTAAAAATGTAAAATAATATTTCCAGTAATCTAAATGAATATTCCCAACTAAGTAAGAAGTTTCAAAGTTTCGATTATTTTTAATTGTTTTTTTACAGCGAAGCAAGAGGTCTTTTCTTCAACTTCTTCACCTAATGTAAAGTTAGGAGAGTTTGCGCACATTTCAAAATAATAATAATAAAAGAATTAAATATTAATTTTTTGCTAAACTATGCATGAATAATTTTGACTTCATTTGTTTTTTATGCATTACCATTGTTGTTTTGTTATTATGCTGTAATTTAATACAACAGCAGTAATAAAACCAAGAAAACTGTATTGTGAAATCTCTCTTTACAGGTTTGGTAAGACTGCGCACATGGGTAGGGTAAATCGCGCACATGGGTAGAAGAGGTTGTTATTAATAATAACTACAGTTAAATTGTTAAGAAAAAAATTACACCTAAATGACATTCTTGTAAGACTTTTGTGGGTAAATATTATTGTATTAGGAGTGTATATTACAACTTGATGTTTAAATAATAAAAAAGAAAGAATTATAACAACAGTTAAAGAATTTTAGTTTAAGAAGAAGATTGAAATATCAGTAAAAGCAAGTACTACTAAGATTAGAAAATAACATTAATCTACTTGATAACATGTCTAACTTGTAAATTACATCATTTTCATTTCCACAGTTTCAATGTATTTTGTTTGCTATCCGAAGTTGTGATCCACAATCGATGCGCTTATTGTAGTAAATCATGAAGCTTTCGTGCAACCACCTGCCCCAAGAAATGCATGGTAGCCAGTCAATGGTCGAAATTATTTCTTGGTGCAATTCCAGACATTCAATTCACTCATCCTTATTGACCTTCAGTTTTTTTTCCCACTTTTCTGAAAGCACCTTATCTTCAGCTGCTTTTTTTTAGCAGCATCCTTAAGTCTTTTTTCATGTATGTTTTGTGAACATTAGTTGTACTCTGTTTCCTTTTGATTTCGATGGCATTCAGCTACTTGGGATGGGTGAAAGCTTTTCCAAACGTTGGAGGTATTAGAAAATTTATTTTAATTAACAAAATTAATTTATTAGCAAATTAATTGTTCATAAAAATACATAAATATTTAAACAATTTATTAACAAATATATTATTAATTTATTAACAAAAATAATTACATAAAATTAATTTAATAACAACTGTGTTATTAATAAAATTTTTATCTGCAAAAGTATTTTTTTGCCAATTAATTTGTTGCCAAATTTAGTTTCGATAATTATGTGTTTTTCCGAAATTATTTCAACATTGATTTATTCATATGTTTTACACGTAATTTGAAATTCATGCAAATTTATCAATAAGCTGCTTAATCTCTTCTAGCACTGAAAGTTGTGTGAAAATGCACTATCTCTCCTTAGTAGCAGATGCGCAAACTCACCTATTTTGCTGGGATAGATTGCGCGGCCTTTTCTTTAAACATGGACGCTTATAAAATGAATTGTTGATGTTTGCATACTTAGTCTAGGTTAGTAGTTTAAAAGAAAGCCGTTTAAGTTCTAAATATTTTGTGCTACTGACATTCTATAAAAATTCTGACGAATAGTTATGAAAATTCAAGCACTTATTTTGGAAAAACAAAACAAAATAGCAATATTTTATCCAAGACGCTTGCAACAATCAATGTACACATTCATGTAGACACTGCACTAATGCTGCTGTACAACTAGCTGGAGTCGCTGCTTCAGCATTCCTTCCCGTCGAATCTCTCCTGGCTTTACTTTATCCAAACGAAATGTGCTTTCTTTCGTAAAATGCGAAAATGTATGTGCTAATTCCTTTGAAAGTTTGCATGTATGTGGTAGGTAAATTATGAACGAGGTTAGAATACAGGCTTTTTATTTTATGTAAACGTTCATTTTGGTAAAAACTTTCTAAACTGAAAAATTTGAATGCATATTTGACGTTTTTTATATAAAAAATACTTTTATGTATAGTTGTTGGGCACTCTGAAAAAAACATATTACATATAAAATTTTACTAGAGTTGTCAGTTAAAATGTTTTTGGTGTGGTACCTTCTACAGCTTGTGGTGTATTACCCCTAGTTATATTAAGCATAAATTTTAAAAACATTTATTTTATTCTACAACACTAAATATTCCTTCTTTTTCAAAAAAAATATTTTATAGTAATACAAAGAAGAAAAAACTGCTATCGGTTCAATGATGGATCATCTGAAATTCAACATGTAAGAGACGATTCATCCTGTTTATAGGATTTCTCAGAAAAGTCTTGGGATTTATTTAAAATATGTCCGAATATATTTCTTGTATCATAGCACCGTATAAGAGCATAGAACGCATTTCATATTCAGTGCTTTTCTGAGTTATAAATATTTTTTTCAGAACTGATATAAATGATGTTATGAATTATTAATTTCTAGCAGGTATTGCGTATGGAAGGAAAAACGCATAGAGTACATTATAAGAAATATTCTAAATAACATAAAAGTCTTTTTTTGCTGGAGTAAAAATATATTTTCTTAATTCGAAAGATGCATTCAAATGATTTATGAATGAGAAAGGGCCAAAAGGTACTTTGTTTATGCCAATTTATTTATTCTTCCGATTTTAGGAGAAGTACGAAGCTCGATTTGGTGACAGAATTACAACATATATTTTTATACTAAGCTAAGCTAAACTCTGCCCTGCTACAATACATTGAAAATATTGGTCTATAATGTCCCAACTGAGTTTTCTTGACAATGAGTCTAAGGTGCTTTCTTAAGTCTTGCGATTTATTTAGAGACTCCTAAACACGAACGGATGGAGTTTCATTGCTTTACTCTGCATGCCGTAGGATCGATTTCTTCCATTAAATCCAATGAGGACGATAAATCGGAATGTTTTATCTGTTATCTGTTGCTCATTAAATCTTTTCCAGAAAATAAAATGGCATAAATTTCCAATAAATATTAACAGTTTTGAAGGCAGCAAGAATTAATTACCTCACATAATAATACTCACCAAGTGCACATTCTTTAGCAGACGCTTTGAATTTTTTTTTAATTTAATTGACTAAAAGCTTTTATTTACATTCAAATCAATTGTTTCTTAAACGCTGGTGACATTTAACCATATTAACATCTTAGAAACATAAGTAATTTGCCTTAAAAAGCGTAAAAAAACCCATAGACAATATTACAAAGGTTAATCCAAATTTGAAACTTTTGCTGCAAACAAAGATAACGAGTATAGTTAACAATATAAATAATGTAATAAAAGACCAAAGATTATTTGCACTATCATTCAACTGTAAACCTTTTTAATCTCAAAGTTCAGTTTATCGAAAAATATATAAGTGGGTGGTTCAATAATTATTGTTCCTAATGTATTTAAAATATTTGTACTGCGATGGTTGATGTGGAATATCGAAGCTTAATCTCTTAAATGCCTATATGCTCAATTCAGAATCATAGCTGCTATATTAACATAGTTTTGGAGGGAGGAGTGAAGTTTTAAAGATCTATTTTTGGGGGAGTTTTAAGAAGGGGGGTAGGGGTGAAATGCTGGTTCGTAGCTCATGAGGCTACATTTGGACAGTGGATGAGATGTGGCTACATCACTATGATCCCGATTCCAAACGACAGCAGTTACGTCTCATCCACTGTCACAAACCTAGCCCCATAAGTTAAAAAATCAGCCTTTCAACCCCCGCCCCTTTCACTCCTCCTCCAAAACTATGTGAATATAGAATCTACGGTTCTGAAATCAAGCATATAGGCATCTAAGACATTAAGCTTAGATATTCCACAACGACCATCGCAGTACAAATATTTTATATACACTAGGGACAATAATTATTGAACCACCCTCGTATGAAGCGCATTTATAAAAAATATAAAATTTTACGTGCATGATGATTTTTACTAATTTTTTAAAACAAAATTATAATATTATGTTTTACAAAATAAAATAGCTGTATATTATTCGAATCTGAAATGTCAAGAACATATATAGCTGCTATTTTACAAATTAGAGAGAAACGGTAGTAAAATATTACAGTATTATTTTCTATTATTGTTAAAAATATTTTGTATCAAAATGAATGCAAATAATATTTAATTAGAATGACATGCATAAATAACGATAACTTATGATTAATAAATTTTACATTTTTGCCTTTTCATTTTTAAAGATAATATGTCTGCTTATAAACACCTTTTTCTTTATATTCCAGTATCACATACTCTGAAAATTGATTTAAGAGGTGTCTGCTGGGCTAATACCGGCAATGTTAAATCCGGAAACTTTAGCGTTCAAAGAATTGTGTACCTACATTTTTTAAAGTTTTAAAATATTTTTACACAAATCGGAAAACAGACAAAACCTACATGACAGTAATGACATTATACTGCGTAGACAGAAATTAGTTGGCCAATTTCATAAATGTATACTTTTCTGAAAAAAAAAAAAAAAAAAAAAACCCTATGATACTGTTTCAACTATTGATTAATAAGTAAGTTATCTTGATTTTTTAAATATATTTCTCACGACAATGCTGAACCTCCAGTTTGGATAGGTCATGAATGTGGCATGCCATAGCCACAGTAATCATCAGATCATACACCCTTAAGCTTAAGAGTTAACTAAAACTGATTTAAATGGGATATAACTTTTCTTAAAAATCTGGATTACAGGCTGTCGCATCCAAAATTCATTCTTGAATCAGCATGACAAATCAACACTGTATTTGGTTTGATCACGGTGAACATGCTCACAAACATATGAGAAGAACTGCTTAATCTATGGGATATTTTCGAAATAACTACAGATACTCACATCAGACATTTATGTAAAAAGTAAATTTTAAGAGTGTTATTGCCTTATAATTATGTGGAGTTTGATATTCGGCTGTATATCTACCCATGAAAAACTTTTTTTTAACTAATTTATTTATGTGCAGTCGTGGGGGAAAAAAAGTAAACACTCCTTATTTACTCTGCATCTAATTACAGTAGAAGAAAGTTACTGGTACGAATCAATTTGAAATAAAGTCCACTTTTAAATGATGTATGTAAAATTTGCTTAGGGGGCCATCTACAAGTCGAAATTGCGTTTTTTTAATGACAACACCCTATTTTGACAGCATATTTTAAATCTTCGGTTCAAACTACGCCTAGAAACGAAACTTCTAGTCATTTGAATGATACGTTTTTGAATTATAAACATTCAAAATTTGGAGCTTCTAATGTTAAATTTCATTTACATATTTTTAATAATAACTCCTGAAATTATAATCCTAATGCGATAATTTGTTGTGCGGCTATAATACTAAAAAACTCAAGCATGAATACATTGAATTAGTAATTTTAAGAATTTTATAATAAGAATTATGAAATTAATATTCGAAAAAAATGTGAATTGCAACCTTCTATTTTTTTAATAGATTTATATTTATTACGTCCTGCTTTATGCCAATTCGCAATTTAAAATTTTTCTTTCAAGTATTTTTCGAATTTTCATTAAAAACGTCAAAATTGTGGTTTAAGATGTACAGAAAAGCATAATTCGAAAAAATATATTTTACTGATTTTATTGACATATTTAGGCTGGCAATAGTCGAAATATATTAAGCTAGTGAAATGGACATATTGGAAAGAAATAATCATTAATTAGATGTGACATAATCCTTCTGAAGCATTTTAACAATCGAGTACCGAATTTCAGTATGGATAGAGCCCCTAAATTAGGTTCATTTTAAAATAATTAATTTCTCGTAGAGTAATAATACGACTTTCATGAAATTTTGGATTTAGGTTAATTGAATGGTTTAGAGTTTATTTATGGTGTCAAACTTGGGTTTTGCTATTGAAAAAACAAAGTTTGATTTTTATTTTCATATGTAGATGCCTCCGTAAGAAAATTTTATATACATCATTTAAAAGTATACTTTATATTCAATCGTTTGCTCCCTGTAACTTTATTCTGCGATAATTTGTTGCAAAGTTAGCTTGGGAGGGAGGGGGGGGGGGGGAGTTAAATATTTTTTTTCCACGATTATATATCCAATATAACCTCTATGCTTGAATAGATTTTTTTTTACTGAAATAAAACTAGATAAATTACATATAATGCTAAAATTTTGATCTGAAGTACCTTTATAATATATTTTTATTGAAAAATTTCATCCGTAAGCTAAAAAAAAAGGTATCTAAGCGTAGTAGTTTGTACAACAAGTACAAGTTTGTACACCCAAGTTTGTACAACCGTACAAAGCCTTTCCGTAACCGATTAGGCATGTTCTGACACTCACAAAACTTCGTTTTATATAAAGTTACAGATTTATTTTATATTGATTTATTGATTTATATTTATGATTTATTTTTATATTATTATAATGGCGTAAGAAAAGCATTGTAATTAATCTCTCTGTGAGTGAGAGAGTGTAAGTAAGTAAGTAAGCACCCACCCTGGGAACCCGCTTTTGGCTTATGGTTAGGTGTAACCCCCAAGCCCAGGGCAGGGAAAAGTTTTACTACCTGCGAAACTCCTTGAATTTTTTTTTTTTTACAGTTTAGGAGAAATAACAATGTTAGATATATGACAATTATTGGCAGTGTTTGCAATAAATATTTACAGATGACCCCTATAATTACATTTGAGAGAAATATTCATTATTATAACATATAAATATGCATAGTTTTTAGAATTTGATATTAAACTTTTTTTTTTTTTTTTTTTTAACACAATTACCTACATATTTGCAACACTTTTATATTATTTTCAGGATTCACACATAATTTAAATCATAACATCAATTTAAACCATGTACAGATGTGATATTTGCAACACTTAAAGCTATTTTCAAGATATATGATGCAAAATTATTTTTAACTCTATACTAAAAATAAGTATTAAGGTACAAGATGCGAACAATAATTAATATTATGCACTATTATGAAAGTATAAGTAATTGTATATAATAATTACCTACAAATTTACAGTACAATGATACTGTGTTTGAGATATTATGTAAGATACATGATGCAAAAATTATTTTTAAATCTACACTGAAAATTTAGTATTAAGGTACAATATGCGAACAATAATTAATATTATGCACTATTACAAATTCTTTTGAGTTATTTAATATTTGACAATATGGCCATATGGTCCTACTGAACACATCTTCTATTTGCCAAGTGTGATTGATAAACCGGACACGCAGTGGAATCCGCTGAATGTTTCCTATAATTAGGTAAGTGGAAACAATTTGTGCATCTATATTGCGAGGGAACTCCCGCAAAAGGGCACTCCGAAGTGCAGTGACCTCTCGAACATTTGGCGCAAATTGGCTGTCTCCTGCAGTAAGATGTCTGATGTCCATACAGCTGGCAATTGCCGCATCTAATTATTGGGCGAAAAGAACGAATATAACACTTGTTGAGACCCACCTGTATAAATTTTTTTTCTAATAGTTCTTGTGATGCTTTTGTTTCTAATTGCAATATGATGTGATGTAGTGTAGAATTATCCCTCTTTAGAATTTTCAATAAGGTGATGTTTTTATCAGATAAATTTTCTTCAAGATATGATATTATTTCATTTGTAGGTACTGAGGATGGAATACCGGTGATTATTACTCTTTTGTAATTAGTCAACTTATATGTGATTTCTGTTAACTTTGTAATGTCAGGAGTGTTTTCTATCATTTTTAACAAATGTTCTGTATTGTCATCTGTATTAGATTGTATAATTATTGTATCTGGATTTCTGGCATTTCTGCAGTATATTATTGGAACTTCCTTCACTTTATTAAAGTGTTCGTTAAGTAATGCTTTGAGTTTTGGAATCCTTATGTGTTTAGCGGTTGTTCTAATTAATATTGCAGAATTAGAAATCGGCAAAGCAGGGGGAACGCCCGTTTTTGTGCCATCACCGCATTTCACTCCTTGACAGCCCCCACTAGAGTACTCCAGGTTTCGCGTCACCAACTCCTCAATTTTCTGTAGTCTGTTGGATAATTCAATGAACCCTCCTTCACCATTTTCTTCTATTCTCTCATTTTCGTTATTTGCCATTATTGTTTGAGTTGCTATTGTTTTTAACTTAACTTCTGTTTGTATGATTTTTTCTCTAGTTTGTGATTTTAATTGCTTCTGTTGTCGTTTTAATTTATTAATTTCTTCTTGAAGGGTTACAATATTTGCATTAATCTGTTCTTTATTTTGTTCTTCCTTGACCAAAGAGTCTTTTAATTGTTTATTTTCTTGTTTCAATTCTTCCAATTTATTTTCAATCTTTACTTCTGCATTTGATCTTTTTTCCATTATTGTTTGAGTTGTTGTTGTTTTTAATTTATTTACTGTTTGTGAAAATTTGTCTATAGTTTTTTTCTTAAGTTGCCTCTGTTGACTTTTTATTTTATCTATTTCTTCTTTAAAACTTTCTTTTATTTGTTCTTTACTATGTTCTACCTCAGTTAAGGAGATTTTTAATTGTTTATTCTCTTGCTTCAGTTCTTCCAAATATTTCTCAAGTTTAATTTCCACTTTTGTACTTTCTTTGAGCTTTAATGACAGTTCATCATTCTGTGTTTGCAGGATATCCAATTTATGTCGTAATTTTTTCATCTTTTCAGGAGAATCCTTATTTATTTCGTTGGAGTGTTGTATAAGAAGTTTCTCATCTCTTCTTGCTTTAGAAAAGATTGTTTCGAGATATTTTTTAGCTTCTTCTGAGCTACTATTAGATCTGTTATTTAATAGTATATTGTACTCCTGAATGAGCTGTTGGATGGATAGTGACTCTAGCTGGTTTATGGATGGTGGTATTTTTAATGGAAGTGGTGATCCACCTAATGCATTTTGTATAATTTTTTCTTTGTTTTTTAATCGAGCCTCATTAATTTCTTCTGCTAGTGATATTGCAGTTTCCAAATTAGACTGCTTTCTTTGTTGGGTATTCTTGGTACTGATAGTTTTTGATTTTAGTTTTTCTGGTTGTGGTATGGGATCATTCTCTTCCTTTAGTAGGATCAGAAGCTGCAGATGATTGAAGAACGGACAACTAGTCACATATGGTCTTCTGTTTTCTTTATGATTTAGTTCTATAATTCTGTTTCTTATGCTAATTATTTCTTCACTTTTCATTTCCCGATGCAGGTTTATTAGTTCAGTATTATTTGCTTGATAATATGGTATTTTGTTGTATTCTTTATAATGTATTGCTCTGATGTGTTGTAACTCAAATTCCAAAAATAGTGCATTTTTTCTTAATTGGGCAGCTCTATCACCCTTTGCTGTCTTCATACGATATTTTTCTGGTTGATATATATTATTTACAACATTATAACTTTGTATGTTATATATGCCATAGTATGGGCTCTTTGAAAATTCTCCCTTCTCCACAGCCTTGATATGTTCTAATTGATTTGTTAATAGGACCTTAAATTCTTCATAACGTTGTGGATAAACCGCCTCGACCTTATTTATCAACTGTTGAACAACATGACTCGTAATTAGCGCTGGTTCTGTCGCCGGAATAACTCCAGATGATTGGACGTCAGCCAATTCATTATTAGATGCCTCTCTATTTATTGTACTTGTTTTCACTACTGTGTCCATATCCAATCTTGTCAAGTTGACTGTTGGATTGATTCCTTTTTGATTCATTATGTATCTTGACATTACTTTAAGTCCACTTTAACAAGACTGCTTATCAATACTTGGGATTATTTTAGTTAACTAATTTCAATTAGTAATTATGCAATACTTTAAGAGAGATATTATTAAGAATGATCGAAGATACTATTAAAATGATTTTAGATACTACGTTCTATCATCATATGCCAGCCAAGCAATTTAAAGATATAATACGTTTGAGTTATATTAAAAGTTGAAGATAAACACATAAATGGGGGGGGGGGGGGTCCACTAGACCCGCACCACATATCTTTGAAAGAAAGGGATATAGATAGAAAAAAGCAAAAACCGGTGGTCGTGACCACCGAAAATGACTAAGATAAAAATTAAGAGCCTAATAAGGGTAAAATTTTGAATAATAAATGAAATAAAAATAAAATAAAATAATGATAGTAAAAGTTTACTATATCAAAACAAAGAAAAGGGAAAAGTATGTGCATTTGCCCCCGTACCACAAAAACTATACACTCAAAAAGAGATATAAATCAATTGTACAATTCTCCCAATAACACCATACCCTGTCCAACTTTGTAATTCCGACAATCACAATCATAATTTTTTACAAGTAACAACAAATTTCAGTATGTGAAGATTATTACTGTGTTTGTGATCAAAAATGGTCTACTAGTTTAATTCATCTGATATGATACAGGAATAATAGTGTGTTATGAATAATAAAATAATAAAATGAAATAGAGAACAAATTTACATATTTACACTCTCAATGTAGAACTGATGTAGACAATTACAACAACATTGCTGCAGCATGTATATTGCCTATCCCGATTTCCCACACTTGGACAAAATAAGGAACAGACATTGTAAGGGCTGACTGGGTGGACCAGAAAAATAAAAAGAATGTTAAATATTACACTAAAGTATGAAAGTTAACAGTACTCACCCGACGCTACTAGGGTCCTGCCGCACTTGCCTGAAAAGAAATATGGTACACAAAAGTATAGATGAATAATTATGATGTAAATGCGCCAAAAATCAGTGCAGGGACCAACCAATAAGTGCGAGAAGAAACCAAAAATTTAACCCAAGAAAGAAAAAAATGCTATTGTTAAGGATAATGTGTGCTGAATGTAAAAATTTTAAGTGGGATCAAGAATAAGAGTAATACGAGATATCCCATTGAAAAAAAGCAGGTGAATAACTCAAATAATAAAAAAGTTGTCAATGTTAGGCAAGGAATTACGAGCATGGTCAAAAATTTAAGTGGGATCAAAACTGTCGGCAACCTCTAGCATATTCAAGAAATATCTTGATAATTGAAAAAGTTGATAATGTATGCTAAATGTAAAAATGTTAAGTGGGATCAAGAAAGTAATTAATACGAGATATCCCAGTGAGAAAAAAAAAAAAAAAAAAAAAAAAAAAAACAGGAGAATAACTCAAAAAATAAAAAAGTTGTCGATGTTAGGCGCGTTACGAGCCTAATAATATACGATAATACGAAATAATAATAATATACGAGCAAGGTCAAAGAAAATTAAGTGGGATCAAAACTGACGGCAACCTCCAGCATATTCAAGAAAAAACCAGAAAATTATCTTAATAATTGAAAAAGTTTCCATTGTTAAGGAAAATCCTTAACAACTGGGAAATAGTGTGAAATATGGAATGGGATTGGTTAGAAAGTCAAAAATGACTAAAAAATAGAAAAATCCAAGTCTCTAGCTCAAATAGCAAAAAAGTAGCCAATGTTATAGTTAAGGGAGGGGGACAAAAAGTGGAGCAGAAGATGGTGACAAAAGTTAGGATAAAAGAAGAAATGAAAATGTGACAGTAAATGTGACAAAGACTAAGATAAAAGCAATAGAAAAGTAGCGCCCCAAAAAACCCGTCCCCTACAGGCCCCTAATTGAGCTAGAGCTAAACGAAATAGTGGAAAAGACGGGGGGGGGGGGAAGTTCACTTAGGTGGTTTGCAGTTGAATTTGGCGCAGCGAAAAACCTCTACGACCAGTATTTTTGAGATATTTAGCATTTTGTGCTAAAATTCTAATGGAGAAAACACCCATTAGAAACAAAATGGCAGTTTTAAGTGTTAAGATGGCAAACCTAGTATTTAATTTTATATCTAAAAGTTGAAGATGACTACCCTAAACATGTTGCCATCGAAAAAATTTGTAGAATATAACATTTAGTAATTTCTTTTTTTTTTTTTTTTTTTTATGAATTTTTTTGTAATAGCTTTATAGCAATGTGATCTTTAGTAAGAAACAAAATGGAGAATAATCTTTAACATCCCACATTTGTGAGATCTTCATAAGTTTTACCATGAGTGTACCTCTTAAGACTCTAAAGACTATAACCAACACTCAAAAACAAGTCTTAGATAAAACCGGTGTACTCTTCATTAGTTTAAGTTTTACCATTACCTTTCCCATAAGGAAAATACGTGGCCAAAAATGGCAATTAAAAGGTCCGTAAAGGGCTAAGTGGATATATCTAGAAACGCGGCACGACCCCAGAAGCCCAGCTAAACCCTAACAAATCCATTAAAAACCCTCATAGAGAAAACCGGTATCGTTTTAACAAGTATAACTTTGATGAAAATTTCAAAAACATTGGCTGTCGGATAACTTGACTCTTATTTACAATAATCCGGCATATCACCGTGTATTAAGCTGGTATGACATCAAAATTGGTAACTCAATTTTAAAGGCAGCCCATTCATATGATCAGTTATTTTAAGACATTATTATTATTTTGCCCTTAATGAACACAGATTGTGTGTGAGCAACCAGTGTCCACTCAATCGCTTCATTTTAGAAAATACCAATTTTAAAATTGAAATTAAAAATACTTAGAAAAATAAATTTTTAAAACAAATGGTACCGCTGAATAGCTCGAAGATTCAGCTATCAGAATATGTAAATAGTTAAAAGATCGAAGCATAAATAATAGTTTAAAAATTTAAGTTCAAAAAGTAAACAACCTAATACAATCCTATGGGAAATCGGGAAAAAACTCCAATAATTTGACACTTTTTTTTAAAAATCAATTAAAAATTATTATATCACCCCAGAGAAACATGGGTGATGACGGAGAAAAGCTAAAAGTTCGAATTATCGAGATCCGGCGTTAGTTTTTCAAAAAAGTTTGGAAAACGTGAAAATATAGCTATGTTAAAATATAAGAATATGTCTCCAAAATCCCATGTTTCTCTATAGGAATGAGGGTTACTGCAAATTCTCAAAAAACCCAAAAAAGAACACTTTTTAAAAAGATCATTTAACATAGTAAATCTTAATATTTTGCAACATAACAGGTATCATTTTAAAGCTTATACTCTTATCTAAGAGCAAAATACAATATATTTTCATTTTAAACATTTTTAGGTAGTTTTTAAGACAATAGAATTTCATTGTTTATCCCATGTTAAGTCTATGGGAAAAATGTTCAAAAATTGCAGTTTTTGATGTAATGTATAAAGGGTTAAATCTAAACGATAACTTTGAACCAATGGTACTAAAATGATCTACGTGCTTTAATTAAGGTGAATGAAACATTAGTTATTAGTTTTCTGATAGATTTAGTTAATTTTGAAGGATCTGAAAAATGTCATTTTCTGAAAATGGCTCCAAAATTTAAAAAGTAATTTAAAGAAGTTATGTTAAAATTAATAGATAAAAATGACTTAGAGATACAAGATAGGACTTAAAAGAAAGCTTAGGAGTTAGTGAAGGTCAAATGAGCCATTAAAAACATTATAGGTAACTTAACATGGTCAAAATTGCAATGGAATCCAATTGTTTTCCCTATGTTATCTCTATGGGAGAAAAACATGAAAACATCACTTTTTAAAATGGATATTCAAGGGTTAAAACTTGGTGAAAACTTAATGAAAATGGTACCAAATTAATTTACAGAGTTTAATTAACACAAAATGAGCCATTGTTTTGAGTTATCAATTAGTTATATGTATCTTATAAGCATATTTAAAACACCTTAAATTAAAAATGGCTCAAAGTAAACAAAAAGTGCATGGTCTTTAATGGGTTAATTTTGCATGAAAAACTACATACCAGAAGACATAATAGATATCAAAATGATCACAAAAGTATATAGAATCTAAATTTATCAAGTTTCATAAATTTTGAGATAGTTAAGGGGGCACGAGAAGCAATTGAATAGGTGGCAAAACCCGGTTCAAGGAGAAATCGAAAGTAAAGAAGAAGAAAGTTTAACTACACATTTCTCCTAAACCCCTATACATAACTGCACATACTATATATAATTTTAATCAGCATTAAAAGAGGAAGAGAAAGACATATGGCACGAGGCTCTAGCTTACCCCATTCCTGAGAAATTTATGTTTTCATCCGGAGCAAAAACGACAGCCTGCTACTATGATTGTTACGTGACGCGCGCTTGAGAGAGTGTGTGTGTGAGGGAGAGATTGAACGGGATAGTTACCAAAATGCTCTTTGATTCATGAATATTTTATACACCCTTGTGGCAAAAACCGCCGTAAAAATCGGCCGACAACTTAAGTATTTAATTCATTTTTAAACTATTACCCGAGCTATTTTATAAGAAAAATTCTCAAGAAATGCGAGTCAGTGTAGGGAATCATCCCCAGCTTCAAAACTGGAGGTCCAGCTGTAGAATCCAGGAGATACCAATGTGTCAGAAATTTCTCTCTTTTCTAAAAAAAAAAAAAAAAAGTAACTCTCACCGCCGCCGCCAGTTTGGAATTTCTTGTGACCGAAGGTCTTTCTTCGTTAATATTAAGAAAAATAATGCGTACAAAAATATGAAAATCGGTGGTATAATAGAGAAATGTTTGATAAACACGCTGATGCAGACAGTTTTCAAATCGAAGAATTATTTTAAGAAATATTTAATGCTAAAGTTGGACAAAATCATTCCACTAAAAAAGTTTTATAGCAGCAAAAACTATACATGGCAGTGTAATCATTTTTAGATCATTTTATGCGTTAGGATTTGCCGGAGTGCAGATTGCATTAATTTTTTTTTTTACTCATTTTTGAAGGTTTTATTTCTATTTTAAATTCAAATTTTCAGCATTTCTAGAGATATTTTTTACATTATTTTAGAAAACTAGGGGGCTCGGCCCCCTATGAGCTACGCTCGTCAATCCCCGTCCAGACACCGCAGACTCTAAATGCACGATAATTTGATCGGCTTTAAAAAGATTTCGAAAGATTGAATTATAATTTAAAAAACAGTGGCGATCTCCCTATAAACGAATTTCTATTCATTTCTCTTTGATTGGGGAATTTTAACGCCAAATCCGCTGCGGTACTACTTGATTATCCTGTCGACCAATTTCGCCAAATTATATAAATTGCCAAACCACTCGCCAAATTATACAAATTGATATAATTTTTATTTTAAATAACGAAAGAACAAATAAATTCGTACAACATTAATAAAAACACAAATAAAACGTCGAAAAAAAATAACGTGATGACGTATACACGTGTAACAACATTTCAAAATAAGCTAATATAAAAGGAATTAAGTAAAGAGAGTCTTTGTCTCCTGGTATTTTTTAACAAAGCGAAAAGAAAGTTCTTTTAAATGAGATATTTTAAATTAATTCTCAAACTATCAAATAAATGTCTAGCGCAATTTCTAAATTTAAACTTTTTTGCAATATTTTTTTGTGTTCAGTTTATGTAATAACTATAATGTGACGTAAATATGACGTCATTTCTCCTAAGACTTCTAACGCATGTTAATGAATTTATTATTTTAGAATATCCTTTCTCTTTTAAAATTCACGTGTATACTTTTTATGACGTAATTTTTAATAAGTTCCTGCTTTTTATACGTAATTATTTAATTCTAATTTGAAAGTTTTTTTCCTGTTTATAATAGTCACGTGTAAATAAATTTTTAATTTGAAGCAAACATTATTGCTTGCACTTTTTATACAGTTGGCAACAGTTTAAATTAGTACAATTTTCTGAAATCTGTAAAAAATATCTCTAGAAATGCTGAAAATTTGAATTTAAAATAGAAATAAAACCTGAAAAAATGAGTCAAAATAAAAAAATTAATGCAATCTGCACTCCGGCAAATTCTAACGCATAAAATGATCTAAAAATGATTACAGTGCCATGTATAGTTTTTGCTGCTATAAAACTTTTTTAGTGGAAAGATTTTGTCCAAATTTAGCATTAAATAACTCTTAAAATAATTCTTCGATTTGAAAACTGTCTGCATCAGCCTGTTTATCAAACATTTCTGTATAAAACCACCGATTTTCATATTTTTGTATGCATTATTTTTGTTAATATTAACGAAGAAAGGCCTCCGGTCACAAAAAAATCAAAACCGGCGGCGGCGGAGGCGGTGACAGCGGTAGTTACTTTTTTTTAGAATAGAGAGATGGTATTAATTTATATTGTTGCCAAATGTATAAACAGCGCAAACAATAATATTTGCTTCAAATTAAAAATTTATTTACACGTGACTATTATAAACAGAAAAAATCATTTGGAATTAGAATCAAATAATTATGTACAAAAAGCAGGAACTTATTAAAAATTACGTTATAAAAAAGTATACACGTGAATTTTAAAAGAGAAAGGATATTGTAAAATAATAAATTCATTAACATGCCTTAGAAGTCTTAAATAGGAGAAATTACGTCATATTTACGTCACATTATAGTTATTACATAAAATGAACCCAAAATAATATTGCAAAACAGTTTAAATTTAGAAATTGCGCTAGACATTTATTTGATATTTTGAGAGGTTCTTTTCAACTATTTTTGTTAGGAAAGCGCAAATAATATTTCATTTCTAACAAAAGTATTTTCAGGTGAATATTTAAAAGCGAAAGAATAGCTTGGTAAAAATTACGTCAGATTAAAAACGACTAATTTAAAATAGCTCATTTAAAAGAACTGTCTTTTCGCTTTGTTAAAAAATACCAGGAGACAAAGACTCTGTTTACTTAATTTCTTTTATATTAGCTTATTTTGAAATGTTGTTACACGTGTCTACGTCATCAAGTTATTTTTATTTCCACGTTTTATTTGTATTTTTATTAATGTTGCACTAATTTATTTGTTCTTTCGTTATTTAAAATAAAAATTATGTCAATTTGTATAATTTGGCAAGTGGTCTGGCAATTTATATAATTTGGCGAAATTGGTCGACGGGATAATCAAGTAGTACCGCAGCGGATTTGGCGTTAAAATTCCCCAATCAAAGAGAAATGAATAGAAATTCGTTTATAGGGAGATCGCCACTGTTTTTTAAATTATAATTCAATCTTTCGAAATCGTTTTAAAGCCGATCAAATTAGCGTGCATTTAGAGTCTGCGGTGTCTGGACGTGGGTTGGCGAGCGTAGCTCGTAGGGGGTCGAGCCTCCTAGTATTTAAAAAGAAAAGAAAAGATATTGAACACTTAAACACCTTGTCAATGACGCTAAGTTGTTTGGTTTTAAAACTCGTGTATACTCGTGAAAGTTTAACAAAGTGTACAAATACTATCTAGAAATCATACTATGGGCCTGATTCTGAACACTGTCGTTATATATTTTGATATCGAAGAAGTTGTTGTCGTTCAATGGCAACAATACATTTCTGTATTGTTGTCACCGTCAACGATATCCTAACCATACCAACAGCGGCCAGAATCCAAACGTTATGTCTAAAAACAGCTTACATGTAAGAATAACATTTAAGTAATCTTCATATTTCATTAAAAATATTTTAACATTTATGTTAATTGCAATTATCACCGAGATCTGCTCTTCTGTAATCTTTTAATTAGATAATTACCGAGAAAGTGTTATTTTTTCCAGTCGTTTGCTCCGTTTTCCGACATTATTCCTTTTTCACACTCAACAAAACAAATTACAGAGTGCATTTCAAGTAATTACATTGTAAGATGATGTTCTAATGTATTCGGCATTTACTTAATGATGCTATCCGTTTTCTTTCGTTCGGATGTAACTGTCAAATGTGAAATTCACTTAGTAATTACAGCATAATATTTTTCCATCTTGTGTTTTTGGGAATGTCCAACTTTAATTATTTTCCATCCTTTTTTAATAATTTAAAAATTATGTTGCATGTATTTTTTAAGAAAAATAAAAAGGCTCACTGTTAAAACATTTAGAAGAAATCAAATATTAAACTTTTTAATTCAATACTTATATAAATCACTTTTTCTTTTAAGACAAAATTTTTATTAAACTTTACATTAAAGAGACTATTTTAAGGTACAGTAAAATGTTGAATAAAATATTTTAATTAACAATAAAAAAATAATAACTTAATACATGCAAATAATTTAAAGGAGATTTCCAGTATACAAATTTGAGCCTTTCTAGAAAGTCGTAAAATTTTAAAGCCAAAGTATAAGAAAAAATTGGGATTGTAGTATTAAAATAAATGAAAAATATTTCAAAACCTGTTCATTACCCAGGATTCAAATTCAGAACATTCAGTATAGTTATTACTATTTCAGTATATTTCTACAAAGCATCTAGAAAATCTGCAGAAAAAAATATTTGTTTTTACCGCATATTTCGGTTTGTGACTCTTAAAATGACTTCAACATTTCATACACGAAATTTTCACGAAATTTAAAGATGCACGTTATAAGACATGTAAAAAATATACTTAAATTATTAAGTAAATGTTTATACTAATGAACATACTATTACTGATCTTTGTAATGTTCGCTATCGAACAGCATGTTAAAGGCAAAATATTCATCCTCAGTCATTTTTACTGTAATCATTGATCACATATTCTGTTCCAACCTAACTGTTAGTATTAGTATAAGCCATTTTTAACCCTTACCACTCCGTTGGCTCCGCTGCGGAGACATTATCAGTCTTTGCAAAATTTGTTTTTGGTACCAGTAATAGAAAAAAAAAAAATTACCTTATTTAATCAGAGCATTTTTGGAATTCTGTACTTGAAGGAAACTTCTTTTTAAAAAGTGGTGCCGATTAAATAAAATTTGTGTAACAGACGCCGGAGCTTTAAGGGTTAACACGTTCACGCCGGCGCATTGGGACCCACTCGACCATCTCAGAGCTGCCAAGTCTCCGGCTTTTTGGATATCAGTATTTTAATGCAGAAAATGTTGTTTTATTTAATTAGAACTGTTGGGCGGTTAAAGGGATAAAATTTTCTCTAAAATAACAGTGGTGTTCAAAAATTCGGAGACGTGACAACTCTGAGACAATCGAGTGTGACCCACTTCGCCGGCGTGAACGTGTTAAGTAATCGTCTTTAGTTACGCCTCGATTGTTATATTTATTACATTTTCATGCGACATACACAATAAAGCGAGACGTTATCTAACATTTCAGATTTTAGACGTTTTATCGAATATTTAGAGAAATAATTGCCGAATGCTTCTAGATCTCCAGGAATGTAAGGAAGATGTTTTAATTCATATATTCCAAAAAATATTTCGTCAGAAAAGTAATTAACAAATTCCCACTACAAGAAAATGCCATGGAAAAAATTATTTTTTGTTTTATTTTTGCAGTTGTGGGTCAAACAAGATAAAGATATATAAAAATGAGATTGTAATATATTTTAAAGGATTTCTGTATGGTATCATATATGCAACAATGGGTAGATTATTATTAAATATGAATGAGTTTTCAATATTTCAAAAGTATTTTATTTTGTGAAAATAATTGTTTATTTACATGTGGTATGACCTAAAACAATTTCTTTCTTTGTTTATGTATATATATATATATATATATATATATATATATAAGTTCATAACTTTATTTTTTCTGCCATTTATTCAGTTTTACACGATAATAATAATAAAAAAAATCTAATTTTACTTTTTGATTTTGTGTACAATTGTACATATAAAAACACTAACGTAGTGTGAAGGGAAAAAAAGGTCATTTTTTGCCGATGGTAATTTAATACATATAGAAATAAAATTTTGTAACTCTGCCTATCTTTCTAAAAATATAGTAAACGACATTATGTCCTGTTTGTTAGACATGTTGTTTCAAACTATTTTTTTTTCTTATTTAGTTCTCCATCTGCATTAAAAATCATAATTAATACTAACTAAAGGTGCAATTATCGGCGTAATTACTTAAAATATACATTATTTATGAAATTCGGTGCTAAAAATTAAAGGTGAACATATGGTAGCAGAAATGTTGCCATGGGCATTAGAGGGTTAAGGGGACAATAACAAATTGAAGAAAGATAGTGGTTTTGCAATCACCCAGTAAAATAAACACTTAGAAAGGTCCTTCGCTAATGAAAACAATTTATGGGTTTTGCACAACAAATTGCTCATGGAAATTTCTGCATGTTTTTTGTTTACAATATGGGGTGTGCCGTTGCCACCGAAACACTCAAGGCTTGAGGACAGGAGTTGTGACATCGACCGACTTCTCACAAGTGATGGAATTCACACCGGAAAATTTTGAATAGCAATTTTATTTTATTTTATTTGTGGAATATCTATCATCTGATTAAACAATAATAACTATTTAATCTTGCTGGTGAGAATTCGGAATCCCTAAATAAAAATTGTGGAATGTCTCAATGTTGCCTCATCTGGTGGATTTTTTATTGGGGCATTCAAATTTCTCACCAGCAAGTTTAAATAGTTATTACTGTTTTATCAGATGATAGTTATTCCACAAATAAAATAAAAGAAAATTGCTATTCAAAATTTTCCTGTGTGAATCCCATCACTAGTGAGAAGTCGGTTGATTAGAGATGACGTCACAACTAGTGTCCTCAGGCCTTGAGTGTTTCGGTGGCAACGGGTGTGCTCAATCAATTTTACTCTACTTACTAGAAACCTCATAAAATGCGACAGACACAGTGTAACTAGAATACATGTGTTATTATATATTTGATGAAATATAAGCATTTGAATGCAATAGTAATTAACTGTGCAAGTGCTCCAAAATATACTTACCCGCACTCTGCTACTAAACAAACTAAAATGCATCCATAAGCACCTTTTTGAAATTTCATTACTAACTACATAGCTTAGGAATGCAACAGATTCAGTTGTCCCTTGCCTCGAGGAAGATTGGTACCTCAGCAGCTGCTACTCACACCACCAACCACAGCATCTCTCGCAAATTCTTCCGCCCCTTGTCGCGTAGGGGATCCGTTTCCCTGTGGAAAGAATCTTGTTATGATAATTTCTCTCACCTGCCCTCTGTCGCGTTAGGTTCTTTTGAAACTGGGGGGTCCGCCACTTTCACGGAAATTTATGGAAATACCGTCCACTGTCGCGATTCTGGCGGATTCAGCTCTGGCTTAAAAGTGTATTTTATCTTTTATTTAAGACCTTAATAAAGGCGACAGGGAGGGGCACTATACTGTACAGACTTGGTTTCTTTATCTGAGAAGTACCTCTAAAGCAATCAAATTCGCATGCAATAACAACAATTTTTTCTGAATTTAGTAATCAATTATATTATTTTGGTCAACTCACAGTCAAATATCATGAAAAATCACAACAATATCGGTAATGTACTGCATTGGATTTCAGTTGCTTCTAAAAATAAGTGGATGAAAATGGATTTTCCAAAACTTATAATTTTATACCAAGCGACATACAACGAAAAGTTTTGTACTTAATATTGTATATAGCTTTCCATTGTATGATTGTATTTCAATAATTTTCTTTCTCTTCCTTTTTTTTCATGGTAGGAGGATGACTGGTAATTACAGGTGATAAGAGATTTTCCTTAACATGTCATTTTTCATTAAGCGACATCCAACAAATGTGTTTTTATTTACCATATTTCTACGCACAGCTTTCCAGCGGATGCTTCTATGTCAATAATAATTATTATTATTATTTATTTACTTTTAATGTTTGAAATTAGCACGTATTGTCGACTCTTTTAAGGTGAATTAAAATATCAATAAAAGAGACGAGAAAATAATAAAAAATGAAAAATGACTCTTTAAGGAAAATCCCTTTTCATCCTGCCTCTTTTACAAAGCAACTAAAATCCAAGTCACTACATACATCTTTCTGGATTATCATGATATTCTAATTGTGTTTTTATATGAGTTGCTTTATACAGGGTTTCGGATATCACCAAACACGTTTTGCAGAATAAGAATACTCGCCCGGAATATATAAAAAATGTCTTTAAAGATTCCTGACTCTAAAAGGTACAGTTTTGGAAAAAAAGTATAAAGTAACATCCCAAGTAATGAAAATCAGATCTTTTTAACCTCGTGAACTTGCAAAACGAATGAGAGATAAGATTTAAAATATAAAGAACATATTTTAGAAGATAAAAATTCTACTCAATATCCTTGTGAAAGTGGAACAGTTTAAAAAGGGATGAACGGCAGGCGTGGTCTAACATGTATTGGGTCGCTCGGAAAGTCGTGTCTGTTTGGGAAAATCAATTCGTAACGGAAAATTTTGTCATTTAATTATTAGACATCGATTCCGATATCTAATGTCTAATAATTATCGGGCAGAATTTTCCGGTAACAATTGATTTTCCCAAACGGACACGACTTTTCAAACGACCGGACTCAATAAAAATGAAAATCGGTACTACTTTTATCCCCGTCAGCTTGAAACTATTAGCAATATTTGCATAGGGATAATCTATTCTGTTATTCAGTATTGAGATATGTATTTTACATTTGGTCTGGGTAAAGGTAATACATTACAAACTACTAAATAATTTCTTACGTCAAACTTTGTTTTGCATTTTTTCTAAAATGATCCGATGTCAAAATATTATTCATTGGATAACTTTAATGTATTCATAGCGACGGTTTTCGTTCTACACAACTTTGTATGGTTCAATCCAAACACGCTTTCGCTACAGTTTCGTATTAAATTTCGAAAATAAAAAGCTAATGTTAAGCGCAGTTAGAAATATCACAAAATCAAAAAGAAGGATCTTTAATGCAGTTTTTTCCTGCGAATTAAAAACTGAAACTATGATTTTCATTCGGTATTTTTTTCTTTTTTTTTTCCACTGAAACTATTTTTTACTTTGAAATTCACCACAAAAAAATTATTTTTCATCAGTTTGTTTATGGATTATTTCGCCTTTTTGTTTTTATTCCTGTGTAAAAATTATTTGTCGAACTAAGTTAAAGTATTTTTTTTTTATTATTACTGTATGTTTCTCATGTTAAAAACGCCTTTATATTCATTGATCTTCTTTTTTTTGTTTAAATAAAGTATTTAGACTATTTCATAAAGATCTGAGATATCAGTTTATTTTTATGTACTTCAGCTGACAAGTCCGATTGGTAAATACCAGACCATTAAGACCATACCATTATATTATAATATTGTGTATAATCTAACAATATATAAAAATATTTCGATTAAAGTAAAATTTCGAAATGATACTAATTTCTAAATTTGTATTACGATGTTAATCTTACTTTTGCATCATTTTATAGAAATATTTTATAATAATCGGCATTACGTTCAAAATCATTTACTAAAATAAACCTAGACTTTTTAAAAATATTTTCTCGTGATTTCAGCAGCCATAAATGTATCGTATTGATTCCGTATTATGAAGGCGCCGGAAGGCTTATATGTACTTTCAACGTCGCGATAACATGTCCAGCCAAATTATCGTCACTATTAGACTATTCGAAGTTAGAAAATACTGCTCAAGCTAATAATTTCATATTGCAAAATGAATGAATAATACTTTTGACAATGTATGAGAGTATTATAAATAAGATAATGTAAATTTATAAAGAAATAAGATTTGCAAAGTTAGATGTGTATTACACTTAGATAAAGTCTAGAGTTTACATCACAATATCTTTCATCATGTCATATCTTGTTATTTGTTCGATATTTTAATTTATCAAGCCAAAGGCATAAATATGTAACCATACCCGAAGATTCAACATAGAGTTTATGGTGATTATCATTTCTTAAAATGCTTTCAATCAAACCGTATATGCGATTAATAAAAGTAAAAAAAAAAAAAAATAAATAAATAAATAAAAATAAAAGCTGTGCATGAATAGCTGTAAAATAAAGCATTTGTTTTACAAGGGGCTGTTTACATATTAAATCCTAAAATTTCATTTTTCACAAGGCACACATTTTCTTTAACATACGTATAGAAAATCTTGCCCCAATGTCCAAGAAAAACATTAAAAAATTACCACTGTTTAATGACCAAAATTTATGCTTTAAATTTTATGTGCTTTCCGTATTTTCTTACATTAAAAATATGCAGTCCTAGTTTTTAGAACATTTAATTTGTTTAGGTTTTTGTATTTGGAAGTATGTTTTTATTATTATAGATTTATACTGGCATTATATTCGTAATATTCTCTATTTTCAACTGCCATATATAATTATTTTGATGTATACAAAGAAGTTAAAATGAAAAATAAATTGTTTTGACGCCTGTGTTTAGAACTATTGCAGTTAATAGAACTAGATTTGGTGAACGTATGTTTTAGCATACCAGAATTTGATATAACATAGTCGTGCAAACTAATATCTAAAATTATTACTACAAATACGGTTAAAATAATCTAATAAGGAAAAATGTGAGATGCAGTTGACCAAAGGTTACCGTCAGCGGCCCTTTTACCGTAGAAACAATATTAGCACTGCTTGCCTAATATCAAGTCATAATAAAAACTAAATCAAATCATTTTGTATGCGACATAAAAGCTATATAGTACTAAACCTCTCTGAAGAATAAATGTCAAACTAGCAGAAAAGGTTGCAAAACACCTGTTAGTATGTCGTAATCCGATTTCCATGCCGATGCAAAGCCGAAATACCATTACTCTACCGTCATTAAATTAGCGGACGATGCATGATTGCATGTAGTATGGTAAATCTTCTCAACAGCGGACTAGACGAATCGTGGAATTGTGGATTTTTTCTGTTTTCCAGAGAAAAAAAAATATACAAATATGTAAGCGATGTGGATTAAAAATGTGTTCGCAACAGAGGCATATAATATTGGAGAGTGTCTGTTAAGGAAGGCTTACAGTATTAGATAATTTAGCGTATCTTGCATCTTCCAGAAAGTTAAAGTTGTTGCAAGTTACTAAGCATACAGCAGAATGAGATTTGTGCCTTTCACATTATTTGTAAAAAAAAAAAAAAAAAAAAAAAAAAAAAAAAAAGACAAATGTTTTTTACTACGAAAATATATTCAATTAATGTATAATATAGCAATTTACGGAAACATACAAAAACATCTTCTGAGTTACCCACGATTTTGAAAAGCGTTCTTTGTTTTAGAAATCTGGGAAATAAATATATTTTTGAGATTTAAATAAGCATTTATAATAATAAAGTTTTTTTATTGTCATTTATTTTCGGAAACGTTTCCAATTTGTTTTTATAGTGTCGTAATAAGTTTTCTTAAAACGAAACATCGGAAAATACACAATATGAACTTTAAAAAGCTCCCGTTTTATTTAAAAGGCGAGAAAATAAATAATAATATAGATGATACAAGTTATAAATATACATTTTCTTTAATTTCTTTGTACTTTCGTCCTGAAATCCACGAGCTATTTTTATTACAAATTGCTGTTCCATTCGTTCAAATACGTCACTTCGTTTAAAACGGAACAGCAAATAATAATAAAAATATTCTCTGGAGATGGCCATGAGATTTCAGGCCGAAAATACTAATAAATTCAAATAAAATGTATATTTTTAACTTGTAGCATATATGTTTTTATTTTATGTCGCCTTTTAAGTAAAAAGGTGAGCTTTTTAAAGTTCATACTGGGTATTTTGTGATTGAATCAAGGTGTAATATTACATTTCGCCTTATGATTTTATTTCCGTAATATCGGTTTTTAGGATGCTATCGATTATAGTTTAAATATTTACCAGTGCGTAATATATATACATGCAAGAGTAATCAGAATAAAATTAATTTTAATTTTAATGCCGATTCTGTTAATTTATCAGGATTTTCCACCAAATATGTTTGTTGTTAATAAAAATGTTTTCATAAAAATTCATAGAAACAAAAAAAAAAACCCTGTATTCTACGAGGATAAAATTATTAATGTACTATAAAAAACGACTCAGAAACATTTTTGAACATCGGTGGCAGCAAACCAAATTTATTTTTATTAAATGCTTCTTTAAAAAATACATTACTTTTTGAAATTTTTAAAAATAAAGTACTATTTTCGGGATCGTAGACAATTTAAAAAAATAATGCATATTTCCGTTTATTGTTATATTATATATATATATATATTTTTACATTTAGAAACATTTTTTTTTCTACATTGCATTTTGGTTATTGTGTTACGCAATTTATTGCTATCGCAATTTTCGGAAGAGTAACATAGTCAAAATTTTGCTAAAAACTCGCCTTTTTGCAGTGTAAATCACATGATTTAATTTCAAATTTTTTTTTAACTTCGAACACATTTACCAGGCATTACATTAATCTACAGTGCAGCGCAAAAGTTTAAGCACACCTCAAATATTTTAATAAAAATAAAACTGTACAGAGGAATGATTTCAAATATCCACTGTAGGTGAATACCCTGATCATAAATATATATCTCATGTTTGGAAAAAAATCATCGTTACGGGAACCAGAAATTACAAGAAAACCTCTTTTGTGATGTCGCGAAAGTTTATGCACAAATGAGATTTTATGCAAATATCTCCTTAAACATGATAGGTGAAGGATCGGCGAATACTTTTTTCCTAGAGTATAGAGTGTAGCGATCACTGCACGAGTTATATCAAAATGCCGAAATCTCTGCAGTTTTCGCCGGAAGAAGTTGTAGAAGTTTGGAAGCTGAAAGCTGAGGATAAATCCATTTTGCAAATTTCGCTTATTTCAAATCGGTCTAAACGCGGTATGTATAGTGTTTTGCAACCTGGTAAACAATTAAAAAATGCGTATCGCTCAAAAAGGTCCAGTAAAACCACATTTCGTGAGGATAGAAGTATTAAATGATTGGCTGCAACTTTGAATTTGTCTCTTAATCAGATAAGAAATCGACATGGATAAAACATATCACATGACACCATACGCAGACGAATAACCTAATCAGGATTCAGCAAAAAACAAAAGTACCTCGTAAGACTTTTCTAAAACAGTGTCACAAACAAGTAAGACTTCAATGGGCAAAACAGCACATTTATTATCGTGAAAAATAGATTTATGTTATTTTTTCTGATGAAGACAAAATGGAATTTGGATGGTCCAGATGGCTTCTAAGTCTATTGGTGTGCCTTGACGAAAGAGCCGAAGAGGATATTCAGCAGGACACAACGTTGTGGTTCGCTCATGGTATGGGTCGCTTTTGGCTACAATGGACAAACGTTTCATGACTCCTAAATAGCAGACATAATTAACAAATGTATGAAGAAACTATAAGGGAGCATTTGTGACCCTTTGGTGAACTCCTAGATGGTCCCAACTGGACCTTTCAGCAAAATAACGCATCGATGCTCACTTCCCGTTGTACAAAAAAAATGGCTTAGATCTCAGAATATCAGCGTGATTAACTGGCCAGCGCTCAGCCTAGATCTCAGTCCGATACAGAACATCTGGGGAGTCCTCTCACGTGACGTCTACAAGAACGGGAAGCAGTATTACTCTCTGAGAAAGCTCAAATCAGCAATTGATGCAGCCTAATAGAATACCGCTCCAAAAACCTTCCATACTCTCGTGTTATCAATGGAAAATCATGTATTCAATCTCATTAGGTGCAATGAAAACACCGTAGACTATTAAAGGACTTTTGCACTTTGTGAAATGTAAATATTTCGTTTTTGTGCATAAACTTTTGCTACACCATAATTTTGATTTTTTTTATAATTTATTATTTTCCTTATAGTGAATTGTTTCTGAATTCGAAACATTAATTTGTAATCCAATTGTTTAGATACAGTAACAATTTCAAAGCGTTCCGGTGTAATATTTTTCCTTTTATAAAAACATTTAGCTTGCCCATAAGGTTTTGTGTACTGTATGTTTAGGTGCACAAATAGGCCCTTTTAAAAATTAGCTGCATGTGGAAACGCCCACACGTACATGTGATTCAATGAATGGGAATTGCAGTAGAACCATTTCAAGAACATAGTTTCACATAATATCAAGCATTGACGGAGACAGCTCGGTGGACTGAGTTGATGCATTGTTATAATAACTTCCCTTGCTGTTAAGATCTCTTTAGCACATAATCCCAGATGAGAGGATGAATGCTTCCATTATGTATTTGGCAACATAGTAAAACCTTAAAAGCCTTCACATGAAATAGCCTGAGTGTAGTCCCTAGTATTTCTGAAAGCAAAAAAATCGGGCTTGACATTTTTTTGAACTATACAGATTACGATATCGATATCTGGTGCGTACTTATGAAGCCTGTAAAGGTTATCTCTAAGTAACCTTTTGGTGAATTCACAGATTTTGCATCTAATTTTGAGCATATTTCAGTACTATTCATGTGGTACAGTCGTGGAAAAAAAAAGTAAACACCCCTACTAACTCTTCGACAAATTATCGTACACGGACGTTATTGGTACCGAATTATTGGAAATAAAGTCTACTTTTAAATGATGTATATAAAATTTGCTTAGGGGGCCATCTACATATTAAAACGAAGTCAAACCTCATTTTTTTCAATGGCAATACCCAATTTTAACGAGATATTTCAAATCTTCGGTTCAAACTATGCCCAGACACCAAATTTCAAGTCATTTGAATGATAAGTTTTTGAATTATAAACATTCAAAATTTAGTGCTTCTAATGTTAAATTACATTTTCATATACTTATTTATATCTCCTGAAATTATGATCCTAATGTGCTAATTTTTTGTGTAGCAATAATACTAATGTGCCCAAACATAAATACACTGAATTTGCAATTTTTATAATTTTATGATATGAATTATGAATTATGAAATTAATATTCGAAAAAATTATGAATTGCAACCCACAATTTTTTTGATTGATTTAGATTTATTAAGTCCTGTTTTATGAAAATCCGAAATTTCGCATTTTTCTTCCAAATAGTTTTCAAATTATGCTTAAAAAACGGCAAAATGATGGTTTAAGGGGCCGTCTATGACAGAAGTGAGTAGATATTTCGAAATTTTTTCTGCTGTCCCGTTGTCTAACAGACTTCATTGACTGCTTAAGGTGCCTTGATCAAGAAGGAGGCTCTCTGGGTTAACAATCGACTACGGAACTTCAATTTGGATACAGCCCTTAAAATACGCACGTTTTATAATAATTGATTTCTCGGAAACTTTTGTTACGATTTGCATAAAAATTGGTTTTTAGGCTAATTGAAAGGTGTAGAGTTCATTTATGCTGTCAGAATTGGGTATTGCCATTGAAAAAAATGAATTTATGGTTTGTTTTAATATGTATATGGCCCCCTAAGCAAAATTTATATACACCATTTAAAAGTAGACTTTATTTTCAATCGTTCGGTACCGGTAACTTTCTTCTACGATAATTTGTTGAGGAGTTAGTAGGGGGTGTTTACTTTTTTTCCCACGACTGTACATTACTTGAGGCCGATAGGCTAAACCCTTTCTTTGTAATATATGAAGAACATAGAAATAATTAAGTATATTTTCGTTATTTAGGTACAGAAAACTAATTAAAATTAAAATCATTAGTATCAATTTCAACGGAATAAAGTTTAAACATTCGTAAATAATTTATCTTCCACTGAGAAATTTCGTGTATTGATTGCAATAACTATCATGCATTGTTTTAATTCAAATGTTTATTGAGAATGCTGCTAAATACATAAATTAATTTATTAATGTAAGTAAATGTAGCATGCAATAACTTTGTTTTATTTATTTTGGACTTTTTATGGAATAAGCTTTAAGTACAGTTGTTATAAAAAAGTAATTACCTTCTACTAACTCTGTAACAAATTTATATAGAACAAAGTTGTTGGTACCGAACGATTGGAAATAAAGCCTACTTTCAAATGCTGCATATTAAATTTGCTTAGGGGGCCATCTACATATCAAAACAAAGCAAAAATTTGTTTTTTTTTTTTATCCAATAGAAGTATCCGATTCGGACACCATAAATAAATTCTTCACCCTTCAATTAGCCTAAATACAAATCTTCATAAAATTCTTACGATTAGTTTCAGAAAAATGAATTATTTTAATATAAGCATATTTTAGAGGCTGTAACCTAATTGAAGTTCGGTACTAGATTAATGAAATGCTACAGAATGACTAAGTCACGTCTGTTAACTTATTATTTCTTGCCAATATGACAATTTCGCTCACTTAATATGATTCGGACAACGCAAAGGTTTCAATAAAATAAGTAAAATATTTTTTCGTATTGTGCTTTTCTGCTCATCATAGACTATCCCTTAAACCAGCATCTTGACATTTTTAAGCATAATCCTATAAATACTTTTAAAAAAATTTAAATTTATGATTCGCATAAAGCAAGACATGATTAATATTAATTCTTCAAAAAAAATTTTTTTTTTTGCAATTCATAATTTCTGTGAATGTTAATTTCATAATTCATAATATGAAATTATAAAAATTAGAAATTAAATGTATTACCTGTGTCATAACCATTAAAAAGTTAACTATTATTAACTATTAACACATTACGATTATAATTTCAGGAGATATAAATAAAAATATGAAAATGTAAATTAGCATTAGAAGCTGTAAATTTTGAATATTTATAATTTAAAAACTTATCATTCAGATAACTTGAAATTTCGTACCTAGGCATAGTTTGAGACTACGATTTAAAAGATATTGTCAGAATTGGGTGTTGTCATTGAGGTAAACAAATTTTGGGCTCATTTTGATTTGTAGATGTCTCCCTAAGCAAATTTTACATACATCATTTATGAGTCAATTTTATTTCCAATCGTTTCAATTAGTAACTTTCTTCTACTAAAATTTGTTGAAGAGTTAGTAGGGAGTGTTTACTGAACTATAAATATTGAAATAAGAAATCAATTTCCATTATTTTGTTTTAAAAGGAGTAACTATTGTGTAAAGCTTATATTTAGAATATTACTTTTCTGTGAATCTTGAAAATATATTTTGCGTTATTCCGTCATTAATACACTGGTGTCCAAAATTAAGGACCAGTCACAAAATGCTAATTTTTAAGTAAGCGAATACTCAAAATAAATAATATAATTCAAATAATTATTATCCCTATAGCACAGCTAGCCCATATAGCATCTCATTCATGTCACACATGTTCACAAGTGTCACAATCACGAAATTATTGACGAATCACCATGTGAATTTACAATGTAGTTACATTGTGTCTCTCATGTGACTATCATTTTTAGACTCAATTTCAAAGTCACCGTGAACGTTAAATTATGATAAGTCTCCAAATAATATCACATTATAGCCACATGGCGACTTTTCACAAAAGAGCACAATGGTGCCTTCACAGTAGTTTCTCTGTCTCCTGAAAGTCATCGTGTGACTTTAATGTGACATTATTTGGTAATTAACACAATAAAGCGTTACTTTGAAATTGAGTCTATAGGTAACAGTCACATGAGACTCACAATGTAACTACATTGTAAAGTCGCATGGTGACTCGTCACAAAGCAGCAGTCACAGTGACGTCTCAGTGGAGTCACATATAGTGACCATTTGAGACTCATAATGAGATGTACGGAATTACCTTTTTGTTTTTTTTTTGCTTCACCGTAGCGACTGTAACACTTGTGACCATGTGTGACATGAATCAGATGTTATATGGACTAGCAGTGCTGTAGAGATAATAATTATTCGAATTATATTATTTCCTTTTAAGTATTCGCGTACATGAAAATTAGCATTTTGTGACTGGTCCTTAATTTTGGACACTAGTGTATTTCACTGCCTTAGGAGAAACAAATATGCTTGTTTTTGTAAACTGTTTCTTTTAAAACATTCTTTTTCTACGCAAGCAGTATTGCCGACTGTTAAAAATTCAAATCGACTTTTTCAGCATGAAAAATTGCTTTTCATGCTGGAAAAATTGCTTTATAAATTGAACTTTGTAAAAGAATTTGTAAATTACATTCGATTTCCATTGACATTTATTCATGAGAAAAAATAATTTCATATCTTAGAAACATGTTCGTTTCTTCTTGTAACTATAAATTGAAAAGAAATTTTTATTTTTTATATAATTTTCATTTCAGATTTAAATAAATGAGCAAACACAAAATCCATAAATATAAAAAGCGCCATTTGCTGTGAAGTCAGACCAAAGTATCACTGACAGGAAATAACTGAGCAAAGTCATTTTGGTGTAACTCCGTATCTTACCTTTACAGGCATGTTCTGTGGTACTTACCAGTTATTATGTAAACGAAATCTCTGTACATTAGTAAAAACTACTGGCCGATCAATAAAATTAGCAAGTGTCGTATTTTGAAAAATATTTTCACAGTGTTATATTTTAATAACAAAAGCCTTATAGGGTTACGTATGTGGATACTATTGTGTCTATAATGCTTTCTTTGCTGTAATTTCACAAAAAAGGTTTGCAAAATATTTTCTCTTCATCGATATGTTATGAGAAAACAAAAACAGGACCATTCCTAAAGACATTTAAGAGCAAAACGTTCTTTCATTGTCTCAGTATAATGTATTCTATTCCTTTTAAATCCACTACCGAGTTTATACTGTAGCCTGTAAAATCATGATTATTGCTGTTATGCATGGGAAAGTGAATTCGAAAAGGCATTCCTAATAAAAAGCTTCACCGAGAGATTTTTAACTTTTGCAATTTTTTTTATATAAAACTCTGCTCCCTGCAGGCTACGCTCGACAACTCCCGTTCAGACACCGCAGAATCTAAAAACACGCTAACCTGGTGGGTTTTAAAAATATTAGACAAGATTAAATTATACTGAAAAACGTTGTGCGGATCTCTCCGTAAACGTTTTTCCATTCAATTCCCTTTGATTGAAAAAATTTAAGGCCAAATCAGTTGCTGTTAAGACATCCAATGGTTGTTTTCGTTTTTGATAAAAGAGGATTAGTTAAACATTTGAAAAGAAGCTAAAATAAAATAAATTAAGTATACAGAGTCTTTCTCTCCCGGTATTTTAAAACAATCTCTATAACAATAGCCTAAATCATGTGACTATCCTCAGCAGTTCCAGGCGGACCACTTCGCTTTTTATGCTCTAGGTGCCATTTTGGCACTTTAATGTTAGCCAGGCACAGGTGATAACTCACCAAATATTATTCCATCGCCATCATTTCATCTATATTATAATAGTTTTTATAATATACATAATAATAATATATATAATATATATAATAATATTATAATATATATAATAATAATATATATAATATATAATAAGATTATAATATATATAATATTTTTTTTACAAAAATTTGGCGAATACCTCATTTCCGAATACCAGTTACATGTGTATTTTTGGTACTACTTAGTTATCTCGTCGACTAAAAATCTATCGCCAAACTATAAGATTAAATGCCAATAATGGTTGATCGTAAATATCACATTCACTTGACTTTAAGCAAGTTACACGTGTTTACGTCATCAAGTGATTTTTATTTCGACGTTTTATTTGTATATTTATTAATGTTATACTAATTTATTTGGTCTTTCGTTATTTAAAATAAAAATTATGTCAATTTATATAATTTGGCGATTTATATAATTTGGCGAAATTGGTCGACGAAATAACTAAGTAATACTGTAAATTTTAATTATTTTCTATTATTTTCAAAAGGAAATAACAAAAAAAAAATGATAATAATCGATAACTATAGAACAAAATAATTTATATTATTTTGAAAAGAAATAAAAGTAAATAAACATTTATTCTTAAATAAGCAACAAAAGCCGGGTTACCATGTCAATCAGAATAATGCCATTTTGGCGCCAAATAGGTACCTCGGTGCGTTTTGTATTTTAAATAAAATTAATTAAAGGATTATATTTTAAATGAAATTAATGAAATATAAAAAAAAAAAAATACGACGGGAAAAATTTGGCGATTTATCACCTGCGTCTTGCTAACATAAAAATACCGAGTTCTTGTTTTCTCTATCTGAATCTTTCAATTTGGCGAGAGATTGTTGAAGTAAATTGAATTATGAATAAAAGTAACATGATACATTTCTTAGCATACATTTAAGGGAGGCCAAACTAATTAGTTTAAAATAATACCCTTTTCTGAAATATGAAAAAAATTATCTGTTCTGATTAGAATTTGAGTTGCCATCATTAGAAAAATGTATTTAAAATTAGAAAAAATATTAATATTTCGAAAACTAATTCGAATTTAAAAATTCAAATACCAGTTTTGAGATCTGCGTATCAATATAGATTTTTGGTGTTAATTTCATCGCAAAATATTCCATATTTTAGGAGAAATCGCCGTGAAACATAATGAGTTGCTTAATCAGTCGTTTCAAAGAATCGTTTCATAAATTCGTTACATTTCAGCCGTTTCATAATATCCGTTTCATAAATTCGTTTCATTAGGATTTTATAAATATAGGGTTGATATTACAATTTTTAATATTTTAATAGAAAAAAATTTGTATAAATGATTAGTACCATCTACAATAAGATACAAATATGAAATACTAATATATAATAATACTTTTATAATAAATTATTATTCAACGAAGTAAGCCGAAGACCGTAACTCAGTAAAGAATTACAAAGTAGTTCCCTATTCAATATGTAAAACTTCCCAAACTCCCTTCCCTCTAATAAACACTGCGCTTTGACAACTTTTTTACTGGTCGAGAACAGTTTCATAAGCACTTGTAAAACAGCGGAGTTCTCGGGAACAAGTAAGATGATTTGTAATAGATTTGTAAAAGTTTTAGGTAATAGTTTTGGCTACGAATTGATAGTTCCAGAAAAAATAAATGTACAAATTACAAAAGCTTATTCAAAAAATAAAAGTTACAATAGCTTACCCGAATTCAAAAACAGCAATAAAGAGAAAAAAAAAATCATGTGTAAATCATCTGACATCGATGTAACTTTTTTCTTCACAACTACTGAAGCTATTTCAATCCTTTTTTATTACATTAGGCAGTAGCTAAACTATAAATTGTTTGTTCGTAAAAATTCATAAATAAAAAATGCAATGTTTACGCATTTTGCAAGCAAAATCTCCTGTTTACTCTTTTTAAATTAATATTCATATTGCATATTTTATTTTTCTTTTTTTACTGAACGACCAATTTACAGTTTCCCTATTGCTGAAACTATTACGAAATATATTAGAAATTTTTGCAGAGTTTTCCAGTGAAAAGATACGTGAATAACATGAGATAATTTACAAGTGTTTTCGCAACTGTTGTCATCCGCTTAATCAGTGCAACTAATTTACATATAAAGTTAAAAATATATATATATGACTCGGCGAAATAGATACAGTACCAGTACTTGATAAAAGCTGAAATGTATTTCTTACTTTTACTTTCATTTTAATTATTACTCAAGATATTTTACTTCCCATTTCTTCTTATTTTATTACATAGGAAATAATAAAAACGACAACAAAAAATGTTTGATGCATTATCATACGCTTAATTAAAATTGTGATTACCTTCACATCACATAATTTTCAGCAGTATGATAATAAAATAGTACCAAACCCAAAACATTCTTCTACCTCAAACTTCTTAATATTTCAAAAAGTAGTTAATAATGTTAATACTTCAATATTATTAGTTAAATGCTATACAAACTTTTATTTTCATCTTAAATTTCTACTTCAGCCAATTAATGGGAGTAAATTATCACGATCATGAAATTTACTAAAATAAATATTTTTCGTTGTTCTGGTGTACGTCAGCTGTTTGCGAATAGCCTGCTTAATAGGTTGCGAAGTTTCCGTCACTGTACGAGCCGCCGATGTACAACAGAACTACGAAAAGTTGAAAAATTATAAAAGGATTACTATTGCAGCGCATACTTCTGACGAAATATTTCTAAATTGAAGGAGGACTTGCTTGCCATAGCCAAAAACATATATATGAAATTTGAATCAATTCTTTGCATAACGTCATATACTTTTCAATGGCACAATGGCGACACACGGGAACGCAGACATACGGTCAAACGGACAGACATACATTTTCTAAAAACATGTTTTTTGGTGCGTATGGCCCCTAAAACATGTAAATCGTCGAAAAAAAAATCGATTATAATACTTTCGTCTATTATAGATAGAAGAAAGTTAATTAACTTTAATTAATGGAACTGAAAGTAAAAAATGTATTTACTGAAATTAAATTTCACAGTTTTGTTTTGATATTTAGGAACTCGGCTGCAGTAAAGGAAATTTTCAGGAATTATGAGCAATGCTAGAGTAACGCATGGGAACAATTTCCATCACTAAAAACAATTAATTCAATATTTTCTAATTATAGAACATCCTGAAATTGAATCTCCAAGCGACCGAGATGTGCACAGCCCAAAACAATTAGGGAATATTATGATTTTTTCCATATAAGCTGCGTATGAGGAAATGTTTTATTGGCTGGTGTTGGTGTGGTTTATGACGGCCAATTATATATGGGTCCGAAGGGGGTTGCCATCCGTTGGTGTCTTTCTAAGGGAACCTAAACCGTATTTACGCAAGGAAATCCAAGGTTCGAAGAAAACCACGGAAAACTCCGAACGATTACGCCGACGGGCGCGATTGGGCTGCAGTCCAGAACTTCCCGTCTACTAGCTTTTGAGAGCAGTACCTTTCGGCCATTGGTGCGGCGTTTTGTTTACTGTTGTAACCTCTACATATGCTGTAAGGATTGTAAAAAGAAAAATAATACACGAACATTGGATAATTAAATGTTTATTTACCGGTAAATAAAAAAAAATGTGTAATTGACGCATATTATAAGAAAAATTAAAAATATGATTTATCGTATACTAATGAGTTTCAACAAGGCGTATGATGTTCGTTAGCCTAAAGTAATGTCACACAATACAACTACAAGGCATGGAATCAACGAGGTTATCAAAGAAGTCTTGTGGTATTCTATCCCACTCCTGTAAAAGAGAGTTTTCCAACTGCTGAGTTGTTTTAGGGGTGATTAGCGACTAGTAACCCTTCTCTCTAAAAGGTCCCAAGCATGTTATATTGGGTTCATATGCCTGTGTAATGTTTAGGCCAATCCATTCGAAGGATTTCCAAATCGAAAAGGAAACTGGCCACGAGTCTAACAGGATGTGGCCTGGCATTATCATCCATGGAAACGAATTCATTTCCAATTGCTGCAGTGTAAATGACTCCAATAGGCCTGAGGATCCCATATCTGTATCGCTGAACAGCCAGTGATCCATTCCTGGTAATGTACAGGTCGGTGCGGCCATTAATAGGCATACCGTCCCGGACCATCACTCCGCCTCCTTCAAATCGGCCACTTCCGTGCACAAATGCAGGGTTTGTCACAGAGATCCGTTCTCTCCAGATCATAATCAGCCTATTGTCAGGTTGTGCACCACTAAAGCGGGACTCGTTCGTGAAGAGTACGTTGCACCACTCCTCCCGTCCCCATCTGACATGCTGTTGTTCCCATTTCTACTTGCAGCAATGTGTCCCACTGTTAAAGAAACACAAACCAAAAGTCTGCGAGCATACAAACCAACAGGATGGAGTCAGTTTCGAACAGTTCGAGTCGAAACTTTGGTATCAGTAACCTTCTGAAAGTGCTATTGCAATACAATTGTGTTCATACTGATGTTTATTCTGGAAGTTAATGTTGAATGCCGATCCTCATTTTGTGTTCTTGCGCGTGTACGATCTTGTCTTGTTCTTTGGTTAACATTTCCAGTTTCCAAAAATCGATTCCATAGTCTAGAATTGCACTTTGGTAAGCTCTGAATGATTCGCTACAACGGATTGCATTATTCTCGCCTTTAAACAACGACCGATGACCTGCAGGCTACCAATTCAGCTAAGTCATGTTGTTGAGACATAGTATTCACTGTTAGAAAACATTCAACACGTATCAATTGTTTTTAATCTTCTCCTTAAAAAGAATGCTGCGAGGTTGCTTGTGACTCTTTTTCTAGAATTTCCGCTATAGCTCTCTCTCAAGAACTAATGCACGAATTTTCATTTAACTTCAAATTCAGATATATTTTTATATGAATTGGGGCTAAATCGATGTTATTTCTTGTACTATTTAAATGATTTAATTGCTATGATTTATGTAGAAGAAAGTTTTGTGATGGCCACAACATACTAGTTTGTTAAAGGAGTTGCCGATTATGCAATTGTTTCAAAATCCGATATTCCCTAATGGTTTTGAGCAGTGTACCTCGAAGTTTTCTATTAAAGTCTACCTAAATGTTTCCGCCAACGTTTTACAAATGAAACATCAGATTTGTGATAGTGTGACAGTTTAAATAATTTTGATTACTATATTTGAAATTTAAAATGCATCTTTTTGAAAACATGTTCTAAAATATTGTAAATAATCTGAGCCTAGTATGAATGTACATTTGTGCTCGTATTCTGATGTACTGTAAACAATGCGAAAATTGTTCTTTATATCAATGCCATCTCATGTTGATTTCAGTGTTATATTTAATCATTAATTACTAAAATCCAATACTTCCTTAAACGCTTTATATTTTTTAAACAGAGCAAATTACCGTGTTTTTATAGCCTGTGGAGTCTGTACGGAATTTGGCGAACGTACCACGTAACGTGCAGAACATCGTAATATCTTAAATATTCGAAATAAAAGAATCTTGCAAAATATATTGCAAAATATAAACTTTTTCTATATTTCTTTTTGGGCGATTTTTTATACTTATAAAATAATATCAAAACAGCAGCAAAACATTTTCTTTTATTTAATCTCATACGCTTGATAAAAAGAAATTTGCTTTCTACCATTTAAATTAAAGCAATATATTTTCCGATAAGCAACTTTGCTATTAACTATTAGTTAATGAAAGAGAAAATAAAAATTGCATTTACTTCCAGTCTATTCCTTCTACTTCAATTTGATTTTAGAGACGCAGCTGCAATAAATGAAATTTTCATGATCTGCCGATTCAACTACATCAAAAATTCAATACGAAAAAAATAGGAAAAAATAGATTTATCCTGAGGTAATGTAATTTAACAGAAAGTTTTACTAAGTTTGTCCAAATTTCTTTCAGTCTTAAATATTTTATATGTTGTATTTGGCATTGAAAAGTATGCGTATAAATATATTTTATTTTTATCAGCCTTGAGTTACAATTGATTAATATTAACACATATTTAATAAATTTTTAATGAATAATAAAAAAATAAAAAAATAAAAAATTAATATATAAAAATAAAAATCTATAATGTTTTTACTCTGTAAAATATTAAAATGAAGAGTCGTGGGTCCCAATGGACTTTACACACGAATAGCAATTGCCACGCCTCTGCGGAAAAAATGGGTTAACCCACTTACGCCTAGCGTCCCATTTTTTACACAAAAGTACTGTTTTTACGAATAAAATGTGAAATAATGATTCTTCCTATAAATCAATAATAAATGTATTTTCAATTATTAAATTAAAATGTTTATAAGTAACTATATTATGATTGTTTAACGAGTATAGCACAGACATGCATGATATCCCATTTTTGATTCAATAATGCCTGATAAATATTGGTAGAAATGAAAACGTATAACATTAATTAGGATGAACAAAGCGAATCATCTACTAAGCTACATAAATTACATTTTGTCGCACATTTTACAAAAAACTATTCAGTATTTTGACTTCAAATTAATCATAATAATAAATTATGATCTATAGATTTGCACAATATTATTATTATTATTATTATTAGTATTAGTATTATATATATATATATATATATATATATATATATATATATATATATATATATATATATATATATATATATTTTTTTTTTTTTTTTTTTTTTTTTTTACAGAATAACTTTATAAAATTTATTATTAGGATCGGCTAAACGAGTCCTCTGCTAGGCTACACAAATTACATTTTGTCGTACGCTATAAAAAAAACTATTCAGTATTTTGACTTGAAATTAAACAAAAATAAATTATGTTCTATAGATTTGCACAATATTATTTTTTTTACAGATTAATTAAAAAATATATATATTATTTTAATTAATATATTTTACATATTTTTCCATTACGGACGCATTTTTGCAAATAAAAAATGAAACACGTATATTTTCAGAAGAAAAAAATAAATCATGGCCTTACGATTTCTTGTATGGAATTTTTAAAATACCCTTTTTATGAAAAACTTTAATGAATTAAAATTTGTGAAAATTGAATTATTTACATTCAATTATAAAAGTATTTTTTAGTGTTAAGAATTCAAATACACAATTTATTCTTATTATGTGAAATCATTTACGCAGACGATACTTACGCGTTTTAAAAGAATCATATTATGATTTTTTTTTTGTAAAGTGGCTACAAAAAAAATTGTAAACAAAGAAAATTAATTGTTAAATTCGTTATATAAATATTTTGTAAAATTTTGCTTCGAAAACATTTTTATTTATACCAGTCTTATATCATAAATAAAAAATTCAGAGGAAATTCTTAGTTAAATGGCTGAATTTACATTGCTAAAATTAAAATGCGCCAAAACATAAAATAACTTTTTTGCTTAATAAAGATGCAAGAATAATAAAAAAAATATATTTTTTTACATTCAAATATTAATCTCTATAAATAATGCTTCACGAATCTAAACAAAGCATGGCTTTTGCTAATACAGGGTGTCCGGTCTCAACGGTGTCCAATGGCTAATTCCTAAACCGTCAGTCATAGACATATAGTTCCAATTACAAAAATGTTTTAAATCAGGTAAAGAATCATTTTAAAAGCAATTTGGGTCAATAAAAACATTTCATAAAAAAATTACGAAATTTAAATTTTTATACGGTCCCCCGGTCCTATAAGTTATATTTAGTAATTCTTTCTTATTACACTGACAAGTAAGACAAAAAAAGTCCCATTTATATAACTTTAAAATTGAGCGAGTTATGAAACTTTACAAATGCATGACTTACGCCACTTTTCTACTCTGAAAACAAAGGAGTTCGGCTTGGATTTGAGGGATCATATACCAAGTGTTTAAAGTATTCGAAGATCTTACTTCATGTGTAATTGCGCTTTGAAAAAAAATCCTACAAGTATTATGATTAAGTCTCAAATTGGCTAAAATAACATGTTTTATTTTGTCAGGATTTGAGACTGTTTCTCTTATGATTTCTTTTAACAAAAATTATGTTTTTTTTATAAGTTTTTATGTTACTTCAATAATCGTATGTATGTTTTTCCAGTTCAAAATTTGTGCTCGAACTTTAACCCATTTTTAAATATCCGATCGAGATTGCATTTTACATACTGGCGCAAATCCGATAACAATCTAACATTAAGATTTTCGGTGGTTACCATTTATACTTATTTTACAGGATAACACAAAAAATTTCGGATAGATTTCTGCCAAGGAGTTTAAGAAAAAGTTTTAGATTAGATAATACAAGACTGCGATTGTTCGGCTTTTTAAACTTTATGTACTTTTTAGCACTGAATCCGAAAATTAGCTTAATTTTTAACCATCATGTCAGGATATTTCGCAAATCATAAATTTTCAAATTTAAAGAATAACAAAAATCGAATACTATAAAGTGGAGGAGATGGTTGTGTTTTTTAACTTTTGATAATTGATTTTTATGCACTTTTAGCACTGAATCTGAAAATGACCTTCATTTTTAATCATCACGTTAGAAGTTTTTTTGCAAATCGTAAATATGTAAGTTAAAATATAGCGAAAATCTCATACTATAAAACATATGTAAAACATTTTTTATTTTACTTTATTTTATTTTCTTAAAAAATTTATTCGATATTTTTGCTTATCCTGGGATTCTTACAGCTAAACAGCTGAGTGGTCCGATGGGATGGGGAGGAAATTCAATTTTAACATTAAACTTCTTAACTTTGAAATTTGCAATTTGCGAAAAATCCTGGTATGATAGTTAAAAATGAAGATCAATTTCGGATTCAGCGGTACAGAATATATAAGAAACAATTATCAAAAGCTAAAGAACATGACATAACCCAACTTTTGCAGGCTTGTGCAATCTAATAATATTTTAAAATACGTATCATTTTGTAAAGAATTTAGGCTGTTAATTTAGAATAATTTTATTTAACAAAAATTCTGTTTTTCTTTCTTCTTAAAGGTTTATTACAAATTCTATATTTTTCACTAATATGCCAGAATGATTAAAGATTTCAAATTTATATTGCAATGTTAATTTTACTCCCAAACACTTTTTATATCTGACGAAATTATATTTCGACTAAATTTGTGAATGACCCCCAATTTGCAGCAAAAAATATGCTCCAACTTTAAACAGCTATTACTCGGTCAATTTTAATCGTAGAATAACGGGACTTTTTTTGTATTACTTGTCAGTGTAAAAGGAAAATTTTACTAAATATAACTTATAGGACCGGGGGACCGTATAAAAATTTAAATTTCGTAATTTTTTAAGAAATGTTTTTATTGACCCAAATTGCTTTTAAAATATTTCTTTACCTGATTTAAAACATTTTTGTAATTGGAACTATATGTCTATGACTAACGGTTTAGGAATTAGCCAGTGGACACAGTTGAGACCGGACACCCTGTATATTTGCAATATTTTTTTTTCGTGACAACAAAGCATCCAAACTACAATATTTTATCACTGTACATGCGATCTACTGATCACGGTGGTAATGAAATTTTACAGTTCAAGTGCAACGAGTAAACTTATTGATCCTAACTAAAATTGCAGAAAGTGATGGCCTATCGTTGTCAGTTTGTGGAAACCATTAGGAAATGGCAGGCTATAGACGTCCCTCAAATTTGGCGTGTGTATCTGAGTAGTTACTAGTTAGGCCACGGTTTGGTCTTTGTTGTCAAATGGTACGGCAAGGCGAACATTTTTTACTGTGGGCCACCGTCTGACAACAGTTAACTAACAGTTACCCTACATTGGTCGAACCATTTTGTGCAATATGTAATTGATCTAAAAATCAATATGGGAAAGCTCCCTTTCTCCTGAATCTCAAATAATCCAAAGTTTCACCAATAATGGTATACATAGATTTTGTTTTAAACTTTTATTACATTAACCTTCAAAATTTTGGGTGTGTCATGCTTTTCAGCCTTTGATAATTTATTCTTATGCAATAATGGTCGAATATTGGCCGAACCATTTTGTGCAATATGTAATTGATCTAAATATCAATATGAAAAAGCTCTGTTTCTTCTGAATCTCAAATAATCCAAAGTTTCACCAATTATGGTATACATACAATTTGTTTTAAACTTGTATAACACTAGCCTGCAAAATTTTGAGTGTGTTATGTTTTTTAGCCTTTGGTAATTTATTCTTATGCATTTTTAAGTGCTGAATCTGAAAATGACCTTCATTTTTAACCATAACGTCAGGTATTTTAGCAAATTGTAAATTTCAAAGTAAAAAAGTAAAAAAAATAGCAAAATTCTGATACTATTAAACAGATCTGATGGTAGTGCTTTTTATCTTTGAATGATTGATTCATAGGTACTATTTTGTAGTGCTGAATTCGAAAATGATCTTCATTTTCTACCATTGCGTCAGGATTTTTCGCAAATCACAAAGTTTAAAATTTTTAAACGTTCGAAATAGGGCAAAAATCTGATGCTATAGAATTAATGTAAAACTTGTTTCATAATAATTTATTAATCTTTTGGCTCTACCCAGGCTACTATGCATTTTTACATATAAACGTGTAAAATATTGTATATTTGAAATCCTTACAATTTTATTCCGTTCTTTGAATAGCTCATCCACTGCCTCATGCTTTTTCTTTTGTATTCTCTATGGGGTTCCTGTCGGTGTCGTCTTTTATTTTGGTGGTTGATAAGGCTGAAAATTTGTCACAGGTGTATTCAAAACATTTGCATTCTTTTGGTACTTTTTTACTTTTTAACTTTGGAATTTACAATTTCCAAAATATCATGACGTGATGGTTAACAATGAAGTTCATTTCCGGATTCATTGCTGAAAAATACATAAAAATCAATTATCAAAAGTTAAAAAACATAACCATCACTTCTATTTTATACTAACAGAATTTTGCTATTTTTTTACTTTTTAGCTTTGAAACGTACGATTTTCAAAAAAATTCTAACGTGATGGTTAAAAATGAAGGTCATTTTCGGATTCAGCGCTATAAAATACATACAAATCAATATCAAAACTTAAAAAACACAAACATCGCCGGATTGTGTTATTAAAATGTTCTTTTTAAATGTCAGTGTTTCATGCAGTATCGTGTTTTTACATTTTACTCTATTGTACTGTACTACCGTTTGTTTGAAACAGGTAAATATAGACAGCAACTTAGGAAGTCGTGTCCAATTATATAATCGTATTTTCATTATTTCTAAAAATAAAATATGATTAGGCTCTCGAACGACTCGAGTTCGATAGCTGACGCACCACTGTAGCACAGTAGCACTGTAAAATATCAACCCGAAACTGCAAACAAATCAAGTTACCTAAAAAAGTCATGCCAAAATATTGCGGTCAATCACGCCGAATATACTGACAGCCATATTCACAAATACAAGGCTTTGATTTGACTGTTATTTATAGTACCTTGTAAACCATTTCCAACACTTATTATGACACCATACTATGTCTCAGAAAAACCATAATCTGAATGAAAATATTGTTAAAATGAGCAAAGATATTAACTCAATGTATGGAAATGTTGTAGATAAAGAAAGACTTTCTTTTTCGTTTTAAATTTGCGCTGAACTATAAGCATTTTTCTTGATCATCATAGAAAAATGAATGCATTATATTACGCCTGCAATGTATACGAAAAATCTAAATGCGTAGTACAATAATATATGTTGAAGGTATAAGAATTGTTTTTTTTTTTTTTCTTATTAAAAAAAATGTACTGAAAATATACACCGAATAACATACAATGGAATAATTAAAAAATAAAAACAAGCACATTTTTATAATCGCCATCAACAAAAACGTGGTCGAATCTAACTTTACCTTCGAGCAGGTTGTAGAGGGAAAAAAAACATAATGTTTATTTTCTGACATAGGTAATGTCCCGAATTAAATTGATTCCAGAATATAAATTTATCGTGTAGTAAGAAATTAGAAATACAGTTTGGTTAGCTGCCAAAACACTCGGTGTGTCACTGAACTTTGTATGCGACTTATGATAAGCAATCGTAAGAAAAATTACGGCATTTATTAAACTGAAAAATTCCTGTTTTTAAAACCTTATATTTTTCCGTACAAGATTATGGGAAGCGATTTGTCAACGTATTGTCATCTTCCATAGATTTCATACCTTCACAAAGTTCGTTTCAAACATGAGATCAGATTTAGCATCCCTTGCTCCCACAGAAAAAGCAGTGATGCAACACTAATTCAAGGAGTTTTCATCAGATACAGCTGTAGCAGGGAAATGAGGTCTTCTGACTTATGGGGTTGGAAACTTAAGCTCGATCATGCTTTAGTATCTATCACAACCACTGATCCTGTTGCCCGTGAGGCAGCACTAAATTTCATCTTCTGTCGGTGTCGTATAACCTGTTGTGGGCAGAAATGTGGATGTAGAAAAACAGGAATCACATGCACTGCCGCCTTCAATATGCTGACATGGAGACTGCTCAAACGGCCCACCACCTGTTGAGCTGGATGTCCTAATGCAAATGGAACATAAATCAACATATTGTGATATTTCCCATTGAAGCCGGGTTATTCAAAATGATCGCAGATTTGAGTATACAGAGTTTATCTGAAAAAAGGGGTAAAAGTACGGCATGATATAGCGCAGCTATACGAGCAAATTTCGTCCAAGAATGTATGGTCGGAACGCAAGCGGTGAGATGTAAAAAGGTAGTTTTCACCGTCGATGTTAAAGAATTAACACAGGATTAAAGAATGAGGGGGGATACTTCAGAAAACATTGTATTAACAGGAAAATGATTACTGTACATGCTCAAATAAATTGCTGGAAAAACCTTCCGCCAGCTGTAATGTACGCTTCACAACTGCGCGATAGGGACTGGCGCACATTAGCGCACACCAGGCATTTCCCGAATATCGCCGTCAACAACGGCAATCCTGGCGATTAGATCCATATCGTTTCTATGTGGCACTCGTAGATTAGGCTTTTCATATGGCCTCTCAGGAAAAAGTCCAAAAAACTTGAGATCTGACGATCTTAATTACCAAGCTATGGGAACACCGCGACCAATCCATCGCTTTGGGACAGTGGAAAACTACCTTTTACTTTTCTACCGCTTGCGTTCCAACTATGCATTCTATAACAAAATTTGCTCGTATAGCTGCGTTCTATAACCCCTAAAGTTTTGCCCACTTTTTCATATACACGCTGTATTGTCCATTCATATATTATTGTATTTTACGCATTTTTCATTTTTGTATGGTTTTGGTTCATAAAAAATGACAATTGTTGAAGTTATTGTTTCGGCTTCCATTCAACTGACCACAACATTTATTAATACTCGTTTAATTTTAAATTAAGTAGGTACAATATCAGCAGTGGCGTGGCGTCCGGTCATCGCTGGATGCGGCTATGACCAAGCAATATTTTAAAACTCTTAATAAGCTTTTAAAACTCTACGATCCAGTTTTAGCAGAACATTTGGAGTTCATGTATAAGTGAAGGTAAGATTTAAAGTTTCTTTTTTGAACATTCAACCATTGAATTTTAGAGTTAATAATTTTTCCCCACAAACTTAAATAATTGCGATGACCACCGAAAATGTTCACGCCACGCCACTGAATATCAGTGACATTGACTCGCTCGCTGTCGCTGATGTGACTTTTGCCAAATTTCTTCATTTAAGAATGCGATTATCTGGTGAACTATGGACTCTAGAGAACAATACATGGAACCTTTTTGGTACAGAATTTATTCGTCTGTATTTTGGTAATAGACATTTGGAGATAAACGTTGACATGGCAATGTTCATCAAATCGTCTCTCGCACAGGAAGCCTCCAACTCTGAGCTTTTAGCCATTTAACCATCATATTTTTCCTGAAGACGGCTGTAGAAACAGCTCGAAACATAGAATTTAACTTTTAGCTTATTAAAGTTCATGTTTTGTGTACCATTAAGAAAGGTTGTGTCTTTCTTCATTATATTTCATGGTGCAATTGTCCAGTATGTGTTGATATTACAAAGTTTCAAAACTTTCGGAATCATGTCCCAAAATGTCCCAAAATTTGCATAATTTGATTATACTAATCTTCAATAACCCAGATCTAGATGCTGCAATACGTAGGCAATATAAGCGGAACATCCAATAAATCATACGGCGATTTTGCTTCACAATAACATTGTATAATCATATATTTTTCAGAAATTTGTTCATTAAAATACTAAAACCAATTAAAATTAATTCACACCAATTTAATGTAGTTGTTTGTATTATAATACGCACGAAGATATTAAATTTTTAGCAGTAAATGCAATATCGGTACCCGTAAAACTTCCGCAAAAAGATTCCATTTTATTACGTATTGGCGAACTCGATGAATCAATATAAATTGACGAAATTTTAAGGCTGTTCTCAAATTTAAACTTGTAACTTGCTGTCACATTTTACAATCATTTTTGTTCTCAAACGGATAACGATAGTATATGCATTTATTCTGAAGATTTATAATCGAACAGTTTTTGCTATAGGGTAACTCCGGGAGAATCGCCGCATACGGGATAGATGCCGCACCCCTTGTATCTCTTGTAATTATCGATAGATGGTAGTCAAACGCACAGTATAGGTGCGCAATGGGATTATTTTAACCAGTGTATAGCGTGAATCCCATTTCGATGTTTACTTGTAGAAGTACAATCCTTAATTTTACGTAAGTCCATGATTTTACTGTCCAAACTTCTGAGCACGTTATGTTTAAATACTTTTCATACACTAATTACTAAATGCATGCATGATTTCGAAGTCAAAACTAAGTGTAGCGTTTGTATAGAGTACTGTGTGTATGGTTACGCCATTCCCTTTAGCGATGGCAGGTAACTGTGATGGCCGACGTCTGCACCATGCAAAATGGGATACATGCCGCACTTCTATTCCGGTATACATGCCGCAGTTTCTTTTGTAAGGGATGATTAAGTGTTATTAACTTTTCCTTTTCTTTTTGTACAGACTAACCATGTTAGGCATGTTATCAAGTTTACTAAAACCAAAGGAGAAAAAGGGGAAAATAAAAAATAAGAAGGTCAAGAAAGATGCAAGTGAAGATGATAATAATGAAAAATTGCATTACGCGTAACGCAGACGTTCTTTGCAAGGAATGTTTAGAAAACTACTCCAAAAAAGAGGAAGTGTAATTGGCTTCGTTGCATCATGTGTTTAAATGTAGTTACGTATACTTTTTCGACACTTTTTCTGTAGATTGACAGGTCGCTTAACCCATTCGGGACCATAGGTGCACCTTCATAAAGAGCTTACAAAATTTGCTTCTGGCACCAGAAAAAAGAAAGTAATATTTGCTTTGTTTAATTAGAGCATTTTTATAATTATTTAAGTAAAGGTAGCTCCTGAACAGTTAATGTATTTTTTAAAGATGCTTTCAAAATGCTTAATCACTATAGGCTTCTAGAATCCACAATAGATTTATCAAGTTTCATATCACAGTTTAAGCAAATCAAAAGAAATATGCGATTGAATAACGTATTTGAATGTCCTTTAATTATGGGTACTACTAATTGTCAGCACAGATTAAAAGAAACACTTACTAAATTCTCATGTTTTCCTATCACTAATATCTACACATGCTATAACATATTTTTAAATCGCGTACATTATTCGATAATTTATTAGCTTACACTTGAAGAAATGCTCAATAATTCTAATAAAAAACATTGGTTTGGTATTTCTACAGAAATTTTTTTGTAACGTTTAGATAAGAAGAATGGTTAATAGTACAGATTTGAATAAATTCCCTTTAAACTCTACTTATAATCCACTTTTTGAATTTCTACGCACGTTGTAAAAGATTTTTAAATGTGAGTCATGTGAATTTTTGAACATCGGGAAGCTAAATCGATTATATTACTTTTTTAAAAAGAGCAATGATCTTTTAAGCAATTATTTATCTTGTATTTGAGACGAATTTCCAAGCACTGTTTTAAATTCCTTTTTCTTTCTCATTCTTTTTGCTATTTATTGCACTTTATACAAATCCGTTGAGATTTACTACAAAACATTCAACTTAGTGAAACAAAGTACAGATAAAGGGAAAAAAAGCTAAGTCACTAATTCGTTCAGCAGCATTATTTTATCTATTATTTTACTGAAGTTTCTGCTTCAGAGGGATATAAGTTGTGTTCCGATTTCTATTTATCGATTTTTTTTTTGTATATTACAGCAAAAAGGAAAAAAAAAGTTGCATATTTTTAAACTGTTAGGAAATGAATAAAGTTCTTATTTCAAACTATTCCATATTTCTCACCATTAAAATCGGGATGAAACTGTACAGTTAGCAATTATTTTATCTGCTATTCTAGCAATGATGTTGCTTTATACAGAACATATCTAAAATTATTACCAGTTTTTTAACGATTTATATACAATAATAGAGTGGTTAAATGAGAAAATTCTCTGTGCTTTTATTATGCATTTCAGTGTTATTATAAAAGGTTATTCTTTGCTTGAAGATAAATGTAAATGTATTTTTTAGTTCATGAAAAAAAATCATAAATATGATATCAAATATAGAGAGGTGCTGATAATTAAACATTATTTAAAAGTATTGATTTTTTCTGTTATGTTTATCGTATCTCAGTTCCTTTCGTAGAACATTATTTTAATACAATAATAAAATAAATATTAGCTCTGCATTACAAATGTGTTTGACAAATGAATGGCCTTTAATCATTTTTCTCTTACTTGAAGTTAAAAGAGATAAGTTGTAAGTTGTATCGCTTGTGCAGAAAGCAATATAACAATAGCAATAAGAATAAGAAGAACTCAAACTTTAGAATTATGGACGCAATTCTCAATCAAATAATATCTCGTGGGTCTTTCTACGTCAATTTGGTGACAAGATTGTACATATATTAAAATTAAACCTAATTCAATTCCTACTATTAGCTCACACTCTCCCTATATTTATTTATTTATTTCTATATATTTATCTTGTTCAAATTTTCAATCGTTAATAAAATAATCATTATTCATCCTATCAAGTTAAAATATATATATATTTTTTTTAATCTAAATATCAACGCTATAACATTATTGCGTTATTAATCTAAGCTTGGAGATCAACTTGAAAATAGATATTGTCACCTTTAAGATGTATTATCCAATTTCAAAAAGCTAAATTTTTGCTACTCTCAGTAATTATTTATTAAATTTTAATACGTATGCTGAAAGTTATTTTATTTACTTATAATCGATATATATATATATATATATATATATATATATATATTTGTGTAAAAAAGATATATTGCGAAAATAAGGAATAATTAGTTTTTGATCTACCTAAACCACAAACTTGTATGTGAATTATCTGTATTATAAAGGACAAACAAGTCCGTGCATAATGCTGACTTCATTTTGACGTTGGAAAAAACGATTAAATTTAACTTTTGTTAATTTCATTGCAATTTTTTTAACTTTTAAATAGCGTACATTTCAATTTTTACTCAGTCGAATTAAAAATAAGTACAATCAAACACAATATGTTTGAAAACTATCTCACAATTTATTTGAAAACAATATCGCAGTTTACTTAATTTTTACTAATTTTAGGTAGCTTTCTTTACAAAAAGCTACCTATTGCAGCCGTTCGGAGGAAAGCGATTTCAAAAAATTTTGGTATATTTTCATCGATCATGACCCCCAGACCCCGAAACCACCCTCCGTTCAAAATTGATATATATATATATATATATATATATATATATATATATATATATATATATATATATATATATCAATATATATATGTGTATATATATATATATATATCTGACCTATGTCATACTGTAACTCTCGTATTTATGAACCGATTTGGATGTAATTCGGTGTGTACATAGTACATACCAATGTCTCGACCGAGTTCGTTGGCCAGCTTCATCCGCCATTTTTTTTCAAAATGGCGGCCATTTAAATTTTTTTAAAAAATTTAAAATTTGAAATGTGGTACCAAAAAATTGAAAATGGAAAAATATTTTTTTCTTATGTATTTGACCTTTATACGAAGACTCCGTAGCAGTTTTTGTTTCGTCTATATCTTAAAAAATGGCTGAGTTATAGCATTTTGAATTTCTAGTGAAGCTGACATTTTGAAACGTCCTGAATTTTGTCACGCGATAAAAGGCGTATTTATGAACCGATTTGGATGTAACTTCGTTTATACATAGTAAAGACCAATGTCTCGACCGAATTCGTTGGCCAGCTTCATCCGCCATTTTGTTTAAAAATGGCGGCCATTTAAAATTTTAAGAAAAATTTAAATTGGAAATGTGGTACCAAAAAATTGAAAATTGAAAAAATATTTTTTCTTATGTGTTTGACCTTGATAAAAAGATTCGGGAGCAGTTTTTGTTTCGTTTATATCTTAAAAAATGGCTGAGTTATAGCATTTTGAATTTCTAGCGTGGCTGACATTTTGAAACGCCCTGATTTTTGCCACGTGATAACAGACCTATTTATGAACCGATTTGGATGTGCCTTGGTGTGTACATAGTACATACAAATAACTCAACCGAGTTCGTTGGCCAGCTTCATCCGCCATCTTGTTTCAAAATGGCGGCCATTTAAAAAAATTAAAAAAATTTAAATTTAAAATGAGATGCCAAAAAATTGGAAAATGAAAAAGATTTTTTCGTATGTGATTGACCTTAATACAAAGATTCCGGAACAGGTTTTGTTTCGTCTATATCTAAAAAAATGGCTGAGTTATAACATTTTGAATTTCTATTGTGGCTGACATTTTAAAACGACCTGATTTTTGTCTTTCGATAACAGGCGTATTTATGAACCGATTTGGATATTACTTGGTCTGTAGATAGTGCATACCAATGTCTCGACCGAGTTCGTTGGGCAGCTTCATTCGCCATCTTGTTTCAAAAGGGTTGCGATTTTTTTTTTTTTTATGTATTTTAAAATTTAAAATGAGGTATTAAAAAATTGGAAAATGAAAAAGATTTTTTATGTGTTTGGCCTTGAATCAAAGATTCGGAGCAGTTTTTGTTTCTGAAAATTTGTTCTTTTGTTTATATCTTAAAAAGTGGTTGAATTGTAGCACTTTGAATTTCTATCATGGCTAACACATTGAAACGATCTTGTATTTGTCACTCGATACCACACGTATTCGCCTATTTCGATGGAAGAAGGCATGTGGATAGTATACATCAATATCTCGACCACGTTCGCTGACCAGCTTTATCAGCCATCTTGTTTCAAAATGGCGGCCATTAAATTAAAAAAATATATACTTAAAGTGAGGTGCAAAAAAATTAGAAATTGAAAAAGGTTTCTTTCTTAAGTATTTGACCGTGATATAAGGATTCAGGAGCAGTTTTTGTTTGCCTTTATCTTAAAAAATGGCTCAGATATAGTAGTTTCAATTCCTAACGTGGGTGGCATTTTGAAAAATCTGATTTTTTGCCTGCGAAAGCACTCGTATATATCAACCGATTCCGATGTGAGTGAGCATGTGCACAGCAATTACTAAGGTCTCGACCAAGCTCACTGGTTAGCCTCATCCACCATGTTGTCTTAAAATGGCAGGCACTTTAAGAAATCGCCGAATTTGGCAGCCAAATATAAGTTACTTTAATTAAAAGCAGCTTGGATAAAGCTGACTAATTTCGCGAAATTCTCATTCATAATGATTTAGTATTGATAAAAATTAGTATTGAATCTCCTACATTCGGTTTCCACTTAATTGAGCTTCGTCTGTTTGAATAATATAAGTTGGCTTTTTTAAAATAAGGAATATGAAAGCTACCTCTTCCTCCCGGCACTGGTCGGAAGGACTTTTAATTTTCAAGCATGAAATGTTTTTCAATTCATCTCTATCACTTGCAGACAATTACGAAAGGCAAATCCGTTTGAACTTAAATTAATATAAATATCTGTCTCATCATTTTTTTCTAGCTTATTATCCATAACGAACTGAAAATATTTATCAGTCAATAAATAAAATATTAAAATATAAATAAAACACAAATTTAAGACTTGTAAACGAATTTCGAGCTTAATCGACTGAAATGAACAGAACGAAAAAGGCTGATTATAAATAGTAATCTTTAGAGGCTACTCCGGCTGTTAACTCTCGACATGAGGGCAATACGAAAATATCCCTTTTAATATGTTTCAATGCACTACATGAACGCATTATTACTATTTCTCATAATATGATTTTTAACATTGTTAGTAGGATTTCTAAAAATTATATTAAATATAAATATCTATTAAAATTATCAATTATAAAAAAGAAAGTAAAAAGAAAAAAACTTTGGGAAGTTTTTTCTCCGCAGTATTTAAGATTATTTGCTGATATGTTTTTTTAGTAATTTTTGGTTAATTGTAATTTTTTTATTAAACAACATGTTTTAGTGATAGATAAGTTAGTGATATATGAGTTTAATTTGTCAAAAGCCGCTTGCAGAACGTTTCGAAAAATATCTTTCTCATCCCTGAGCCTTTAGTATGTGCAGAGAAAAGAAGAAAGAAAAATCATGCTTTAAGCATGGATTATGAAACACTTTCCAACACTTCCTGAATGCTTTAACTAAACTTTGTTATTTAGGAAAATAAGGTTAAATAAGATAACTAAGTAAACATTTTAGAAAACGCATAAAATATTTGAATAACTGATTGCAGCAGTTATCGTCCATAGCCAAATATGTATTCCAGTTCTTTTGAATAGCCACGTATTTGATCTTTAGTTTGATATATAAATACTATATAATGAGGAAACTTATTTAGCAAGAAAACACATAATAGGTTGAAATTTCTCTTTCTCTATAGTTGAATACTTTTGTGCAGCTCTTTAGTCTATCTAATACCTTTATTACAAGCCACTATTTAGCTAAAATTTAATTCAAACTAAAACACTCTTAAAACTACTGAAATCACATTTCCGGACTGCAGCCCTGTGTATGAACTTTAACATTTATACACACCATATGCATAAGTATAGTGAAACTTAAAAGTGCATATGCTAATATACAGTAATTCGGATACAAAATATACGGTGGCTACTAAATACTGTTACACTCCAAAAAATACGAATTAATTTTAATCGTTTGGGAAAACAATTTATTTCTATGTTTTACGGTTTGGCAAGCTTCTATTAGTGCAGACGAATTTGGTTATAAAGCAAATATTTAAAATTATTTTAAAGAGGGAAGCTAAAAGAATTATGATTAAACAGATCTTTGATCGCAGGTTTTCTTCAGGTAAAACCTTTAAGCTATTAAAGTGCCCTGGTTTTTATGGAACATATATATATATAAAACTATAAATCGATTATTGAATACTAATAGCTATGTAAATATCGATCTAGCTCTGGTCGTCCACGCTCAGTTCTCACAATAGAGCGCATCAAATGAATTCGCGAAAAGGTGTGAAGAAATCCACAACGTTCTGCAAATAAAATGGCTGCAGAAGAGAGCGTGAATTGCAGAACTATGCAAGTTATTATAATGAAGATCTGGGTTATTGCCCTTATTGCAAAAGAAAAAATCGACGATTGGCTGCTGCACAAAGTATAAAAAATTACAAAGAAGGAAGAAATTGATGAAGCTGCATGGTAGGAAAATTGTTGACAGAATAATATTTTCTGATGGGAAGCTATTTTGCACTTAACAGTGTTATAATGCTAAAAATGATATTGTATATTTAGCAACCGTCGTGGATATATCTGAAACCTTTCGAATTGTTAAACGCTTTCAGAACAAGAATTCTGTTATGGTTTGGGCTGCAGTGTCAAACAATGGAAAATTGCCTTTGAAGTTCATCGATAATGGGATAAAAATGAATGCGAATATTACAAACAAAACATATTGGCTACACATTTATTACCACATGCTGACAGGCTGTATTCGAAAAAGAATTGGATATTTCTGCACGATTTTACATCTTCGCACCGAGGTAAATCAACACAGACTTGGCTCCGTGTCACCTGTCCGAACTTTATCATGCAAGATGATTCGCCACCTTCTTAACCGGATCTAAATCATTTAGATTATTGCGTCTGTGGATTTTAGAGGCTAAAGTAAATAGCAACAAACACAGAAGTTTGGACTCTCTCAAAGCTTCCATATTGTGTGAATGGTGCCGACTACCTCTTAAAATGATTCGTGTCGCAGACGGACAATGGCATAAGAGATCTTTGGTAATCGATAAAGATGGCAGTTAATTTGATTAAATTATTTCCGGTTAAACTTTCATCTCTGATGTTCATTATGTTAGTGTAGTTATCATTTTATATTTTATATTTGTAAAATAAAATGACTGAATATTTGTAACAGTATTTAGTAGCCACCCTGTAGTATCTGAAATCTTTTGTGTGACCCTGTAAATGCTATGCACTTCGTATTATACATGAAATAACTTATAGTAAAACTCAGCGACGTATATTAATTTCAGTATATATGAAATACTTTAACATAATTGAAATTCGCCACAAACAATTACCCTCTTATATCGTTATGTAACAGAATTATTTTGTGTGGCCCTGTAAATGAATAACAACTAATTTTTGCACCACATAATCTACAGAATGCATATTTTTGTGCACTTCATAAATGAATATCAATTATAATATGTTTGAAAGGGTGTAACACCATTAAAAATCATTGGAAAGGATTTTTTCCCATTGGCCGTAATGTAACGGAATATTTATGACTGTGCCTGTAAATGAACTTAACATGCTACAAACTTCATTTGAAATAAGGATCGTGCTATGGTAGAGGTCAATAACAGTAAAAAATTTCAGAACAATCTGGGTATATTTACGAGAGTTAATAGACGGACATACAGACTGTATACAGGCGGACTGACGGCCAGGCAAACCGAAATCATAAACACTTTACAACTTTGTTGGAAATGTTAAAAAGATGTTAACATCAGATATAATATATATGATGTAAAATAGCAAATAAAGCCTTTGTGTCAAAATATTAAAAAGCAGAAAACCAATGATTAAAAATGCACAACAATACACAAAAAGAACCCCAGCAAACAGCTGTTTCGAATCTACAAGCGAGCTTCTACTTCAATGCAAGTAAGAGCAAGCCACAACGTACTAGAAGAAAGAAGGGCTGTGCAAAACGACGAAGAGGCACTTTTTTTGCTGCTTTTCTCTCATTGGTTGTTTCTGGCGCGTTCGCTACCCGTATCTGGTATATAGGCCGGCGTTTCTCTGTCGTTTTTCCCAGCTTTGCTGTTTCTAGTACGCTGTGCCGAGCTCTACCTTGCACTGAAGAAGAATCTCACTTGTAGATTCGAAACAGCTCTTCTCTGCTTTTTTGTGTATTATTTGAGCATTTTTAAACGTTGATATTGCATTTTAATATAATGATGGTTTTCACCTATATTCTGTAACTCGAGAACCCCGAGTTAATCCCCTTGTATTTTTGAATGTCTTGCTCTGAAATATTATTTTATTTCAGAAATACACTTGCAATATGGAAAATACTATGTCTTCAGAAAGGTAAGTTATTAAAAATGAAAATTGGTATTTCCTTCTTTTCAATAGTAATTTATTTTTGCATAATTTGCATCCAGTTAAACAAATAAAATATCACCTGAAAAACTTTACTTGGGTTTAACAGCCCATAAATGCACATTAAATTCTGTAATGAAATAATCTACCATCACAATTAGTGCCAAAAATTTAATAAAAGGTTTTTTTCTCCACATTATCAGATCCGATCATCATTTATCTTTCCGGTTGAGTAGAGAAAAATGCTAAATGATTATTTGTCATGTTTTTTCAACAGCATAGAAAAGTTCTTAAATGAATGTTCATATCCAAACTTAAATCAGGAAACTACACACGCATTTGTTCATAGAAAAAGTGGATAAATAATTTTTATGGGTTAAATTTACAAAGAAAAAAAAAACTGAAAAAGAAAATCTAAACTAAAAACTTATTCACATATTATATTTCATGCGATATTTTAACAAACTCAAAATATAAAATGAATTAAACTTTGTATTTTACAATGTAATTACTTAAGGATACATATAAACAAATATCACTGCTGGCTCGGCCTACAGGCACAGCTAGAATTCGAAGTTAAGTACTAATTTCACCAACAAAAACTAAATCAAGATTAGAGATAAACCCAGTTTAACAATTTTATCTGGCCGCTTTGGACAAGTTTTTAATTTGATTTTTCACTAAGAACTGGTATTATTAGAATCATGTTAATACGAATTTTTTCTTCACCCACCTTCCCCTTTTTTTTGTAAGAGTTGTTCTTATCAAAAACTTGTCAATATAAAGGTTGTAGATAATAATGAATAAGATTTATAGTAAATTTAAGCTAATTTCGATATCTTGTGAATTGAAGAATTTATGAATTTTGTTCTTCTTCACACACCCCCTATTTTTTAAACTTTTTTTCTTTTATTTATTTATTTATTTATTTTTGTAGAAGATGGTCCTATCAAACACTTGTCAATATAAAAGCTGTAGATAAGATTAAGAAGATTTATAATAAACTAGCTAACCTGACCACCGTTGCCCGGATCCTTCAAAAAACAGCACAAATTGCGAAAACGTTATGAAAATCATAATAAAAAATGGCAAAAATTAAAAAATCGCTTTAAATTTCGAATAACCTTTAGAAAAAAAGAATAAAAAAGAGAGAAAAAAATTATTATACCGAGTTTGAAGATTGAAAGTGGATTCCTTTTACCAATGTGTAAAAATCTTAGCAAATCGCAGAAACACACTAAAAATCACATAAAAAATTCACGAAAATTTCTCTATGAAGTTCAAATAAACTTTATTGAAAAGAGGGTAGATTTTACTATGTTAGGTCACAAACGGAATATCAAAATTTCACAGTGGATCGCAAAATAACTGCATTCAAAATCACAAAATCTTAAAAAACCACGAAAGTCAAAATTTTCTATATTTCTTTAAATGTTTGAAATATAAAATCTTTTAACGAATGTCAAGCCGCAAAAAGCAGAAAACTTTAAAAACATGATAAAAAGTGGTTAAATAGCAAAAATCGCACAGCAGAAAATTTATTATATTACGTTATAAGTTTCAAACTGAATTCCTTTTCCGCATCTCAATAAATCACCGTGAACTCTAAATTAAAGAAAATAAACACTAAAAAATCGCATTGAAAATTTCATTAAAAATCGCTACACTTCATAAATAACGTAGCAGGACATTTACCGTAATAGGATGAATGTTTGAAACCAAATTGCTATGAAGGTAACAGTTTCAAACAGAATTCTTTATGAAAATGTCAAAAATCATTGTGAAAGCCGAAAAATCGCATTACAAATCTAAAAATATTAAAACATGACTAGGGTAAAAATTTACTATTAAGGGATAAAACATCTCATTCGAATAATTTATTAAATTAGGCAAAATGTTTGAAATCTAAATCAATTTCCCAGTGTCAAAATCCTGTCACGGAATTCAAAGAATGGCTAAGAATCACATTGAAAATTGCATTAAAAATCACTGAAATGTTTGAAAGTTGCTACTGTAAAAATTTAAAGTTAAGGGGAAAAACATCGCAAACGGAAATCCTCCATGAGGATAATTCGATGAGAAGATGCATTGTGCAGACGCCTCCCGGTTCATATCATATTTTTTTTTTCAAATAAGAATACGAAAATACTTCAAATAATTTAATTTTTATCAAATATATTAAAATACTTTATTTTATTTTATTTTATATAATTACGCTTTAATATAAATGTAGTGAAACCTCTCTAAGAAGACAACCAATTAGACCATAAAAAATCGGTTTTTCAGAGAGGTGGTCTCTGAATAGAGGTGATGGGTAAAGCAAAGTTCATGAAACACATACTACAAAAAAAATATTATTGTATTAGTTTATTATATTTCATGTCTATACACTTTTAGAGAAGGAATTAATTGTAGTTTGCTTTGATTTTAACAATTTCTCATTAACAATTTTTTACACTTGGTCTTCCAAAGTTAACACAATTCTCTTGGAAGCCATCTAAAACCTTATATTAAGCACATAGGAAGGAAATCAGGTTTTGCACTTCGATGCGAATATGCACTGTGTTGTAACTTCCACTGTTAAACCAAACTGAGGTGAGAACAACAATCGGTAATCTTTCCAAGAAATGGAATAGAATTGAGATAAACTGGAATATGGACCACCCATCACTCTACCTTTTGAAAAGACTCATGCACTTTAGAAATGTCTGTTACTCGGCCAATTCCGAGAAAGGGGACGATAGTCCTTTTCCCGCCAACACCAACTATCAATCCACAACCATAGTGACATTAAACGCGGTAATGCGCTAGAACCAGCTTTTTCCTCCAAAACGGGAGGGTGGGCTTGTATTCACTTAATCTAAGGAAGTAGACTTACCTGCGCGTGTTTTCGGAGAGAAGAGGACTTTCGAGATTTCCCCTGCAAATGAAAGTAATCCTACTCTTCGTCTGAAAAATTGAAACGTTTTCTTTCAGGGAGGGAGACGGGAAAGAGTGCTTCTATAATGGAGAAAAATTAACATTGAGCCTATAGCCAAAAACTTATAGACCATAAATGAGCGGTCTTTATTAGGGGTGGTCCTCTTATATAGGTGATCTTTCAAGGAGGTTTCACTGTACATTATAATTATTCTGATTTTCTTATAACAAAACATAATCAATTGAAAATTTATTCGACCTAACAATTAAAACAATCTTAATCCTTAAATAACTTTAAAAAAATAAGTATTGAAATGTTGAACCACAATCTATTCCTATATCATAAAGTAAAGTACTGCATTTTAAAGATTTTTCTCTTTTTTTTTGCTACGAAAAGTATTTTTTTATTATAATTATAACAAAAGTAATCAAAAGGATGATAATAAAGATAACTTTTTACAGAGCATGAAATAATTAAGGTTTAATTAACATAAGGAGATATAGAAAAAATTCCTTTTATAACAAGTTAAGACAACCGTTCAGGATATGTTTGCTGTAGATTTTTACAAATACATAATTAATACTTAATCCGTGTACGAAAGAATTTTTTTTCAAGAAAACAAATCAGTTCTAACATTTTTTTTTTTATTTCCGTTGATTCAAAGTAAATAGTTTAGAAAGCTGCTCTTAAAAAAAAAAAAATATCTTTGCAAAAAATGACAAAGAAAGAAAGAAAACGTTTTTCTTTGAAAAAACAAAATTCATGAAAAAAATTTAAACTTACTTCAAGTAAAAGGTTACACAATATTTTACACGAATACTGATTAATGTATTAGAAGACAGCTTATTAAAAAAAGCTTGATTATAAATTTAAATTTATCAGAAATAAACAGTTCGAAAGCTCAGAAAGTGCAAGAAACATGGGATTTGCTTCAAGAACTAATGTGTAGCTTGCATTTCAAGTGTAAATGATTTGGGTTTACTGAAAAAGTTGAAACAGGTAAGTATGGTAACTGCAAATAAGTGTAAATATGCATGTGTAGTAGTAAGTGGGCAGCATTTAAATTTTTACAGACAGGAAAATATTTCGCTTCATTATATAATTTATATATTTAACTATAAATAACTCGCTCACAATTACATACACACTCTCACTTTTCTTGAATTCACGGAAATTATACCGGCAGCACTGCTGTCAGGATTTTCCGTTAATAGACGAATATCCGTTTAATTCTTTTCTCCGTTACAGGCGGTAAAATATTCGCAAATTAAAGAAAGTCTGGAAAAATAATTTTGCCTACGTCAGAATCGAACCAGCCATCCCAGGATTACGAGAGGTGTACGCTAACGACTGCACCACAGATGGACAGAAGTGAAAAGCTTGATTCAAATGGGCATTGTTTGATTAATTTCTTTAAAAAACTTTGAATTTTGAAGTTAATTTCGGGAAGATTTCGTCTTTAATGAGATTGTGGCGATAAAAATATGGATTATAAATACTTTTAAGTAGATTGCTAAAAATAAAATATGAATATTATATTTTTATTCGATAAGATTTTTTTTTTTTTTGAGTAAAATCGATTTTTTTCCCATTTAATATTTAAATTAAATGCGGTCATTTAAAATATATTTTAAGTGCTGATATTTTTTACAAGCAACTTTATAAATTAATTTTTAAAACTTTTTTCACCTTATTCGACTTAAAAAAAAATAAAAGCAATTTATCAAATTACAACGACCATTTGGAAAACGATTTTTTTGAATTCTAAAATTTAAGACATAAAAAATAGCACGGAGTTGATCATACATTACGTACGCCATGAATTAAACATTAATAGTGTTATTACACGTAAAAATTGCAAGCCAAAAATATCGCCTGCGACCCGTCAGATTTCATGAAACTTAAGTATTATCCACCTGAAATTTGCGTAAATATCCAAGCATTTCATTGGCTGTTCAGGAAATTTTCCATCGTCAGATTTCCAGGAAATCTGGCGGCCAATTTTAAATGAAATTTCATTCTTAAACTTCTAAACATCCGACAATATTACTTTTTACACCGTCGGATAGAAAAAAAAATCTACTTTTAAATGCGATTTGTTTGAAAGCTGTATCTCAATTTGTCTCTGAGTTATTAATTTTTATTTTTGCAGTTTTTATTACTTTTTTGTCATAGTGGCAACAGAAAGTATCCATCGTTGTTGAAATTAAAGGGAAATACAGATTACTGTATAGACTTATCAGAAAACGAATAAATTGCAGATTAAACCAATGAAAACCTTCAGATATGCTTTTGATTTCCCATCCTGACGAGAACAATAACCATTTTTCCAAATGGTTAAAAAAAAAAAAAAAAAAAAAAAAAAAAATGTGAGTACTTTTGAAAGAACGAAAAAAGTAATTTTTATTTATTTTTAAATTCGAAAGCATTCTCTCTGTTTTAATTAAATTAAAAATCTTAATTTAATTCATTTTTGTTTTTTCCTTTTTAAATGAATTCGAATTTTAGTATTAATAGAGCGCATGCGTGCTAGGAATGAACGGAATTTCTCACTCAGTTCAGACATTTTGGAGTCATTCACGGATAAAACAAGTTTTCTAGGAGTACGTAAACTATTTGTTAAAAAATGAGGAATAATTTAGTATATATTGACGGTTTTTTCTGAACAGTGCGGGGATAAAATTGTTTCTTCCCGATAAGTCGGAGAATACACTTTCTCAAGAAGTCACAATAGCTTTTTTTCACAATAGCTTTTTTTCAAATGTCCCTACCGTAGTAATATTTTTGTTAAGTTACATTTAAATAATCATTTTATTTTTTTAAATAAAAAAATTGCCTACCTTTTGAGCAACGCCAGTAATATACACTCAAGGCTGTTCTCAAATCCAATAGAGCTACCTTCTGAAATATTTTTTAATTGATTTTTGTTCGGAAACGCATGAAACTGGTAGGTTACTTTTTAATTCAAAACCTTGTAATCGAAAGTCGTTTGCCTTTTTTTTCATAAAAGCAAAAGATTTTTCAGAAAATGCTGTGAACTTTGGCGTTTTGAACTATATTTCCTGAAGCGATACCGCAAGAGAAGAGAAAAACTTGTCGTCACGTGACCAAAATTACTTATAACTCGACAAGTAATGCGTTTATCAAATGAACCGTCAAGTGCGAGTATTACTCGCGCACAGAGAGTTCCGCACAATAAATATATAAATTAGTAATTGTATTATTTAAAAAAAAGTTTCTAAAAGAATACTAAGACTTTCAAAAAACTATACAAAGTAGAGTTCGGTATAACAGTATATACGAGAAAAATGTAAATGGATATACCATGAAAGTTCAAAGAGCTATGGAGCCTATATAATATCAAATATAGCTATTCTGTATAACTCATTTTTACTTTATTCTATTTTTACAAGAAGAAAGTATTGGATTCGTGAAAATTTTCGAATTACGGTTTTCGACGGATTTATATGTTTTACGGGACAGAGATCATGAAAAACATGTTTTTACAAAATGTCTGTCTGTGAGTCTGTCTGTCTGTGTGTGACACAAATTTTGTGGGAGCTCCATCTTAAGAACTATTGAACGGAATTTAATAAAACTTTAGATTCAGTTAGTCCCTGATATAAATTGGTGCTGATTACTTTTTAGTGTAAATCGCTCAGCAGCTATCGCTGCTATGCTGCATTATTCATGATTTCCACAATAGCTATATTTCAAGAACTAAAGCACGTATTTTAATCAAACTTCGGATTCAGTTAGTCCTTGATATAGTTTGGTGATGATAACCTTTTGGTGTAAATCGCCCAATAGGTGGCGCTGTTATACAGCATTATCCATGATTACCGCAATAGCTCTATCTCAGCAACTAATGCACGAATTTTCATCAACCTTCAGATTCAGTTAGCCCCTGATATAAATTAGTGCTGTTTAGTTTTTGGTGTAAATGGCCCAACAGGTGGTGCTACTACGCTGCAATTTTCCCGATTTCCTCAAAAGCTTTATCTGAAGAACTAGTGCATGAATTTTGACCAAACTTTAAATTCAGTTAGTCACTCATATTAATTGATTCTGATAAGCTTTTGATGTAAATTGTCCAATAGGTGACACTGCTATGCAGATCTTTTCACTATTTCTGAAATAGCTCTATCTCAAAACCTAATGCACGGATTTTTATCAAACTTGAAATTTAAATAGCAGTTCACATAAGTTGTCCCTGATTAGATTTTGGTATAAATCACCTAACCGGTGGCACTGCTGTGCTGCATTTATCAGGAAGTATTAACATGTATGAGATAGAAGAAAATTTTGGGACCAACACATCCGAGTAGTTTAATATTATCTTAATCTGTTTATAATGAACTTAATTATGTACTGACAATAAAAGCAGTTAATATTTAAACTTCATTTCGCATTTCATAAAAGTAAATTCAGCATAGTAATAATATTTCTTTCTGCAGTGTATCTACAGTGTATTTGAAACAAAACATTCCTTCAAAGTTTACATTTGGCATTGTGCTAAGCGCGCTTTGAAAGCAGATCAGAAATTTGCAACGCCGCCTTGGTCCGTGCAGCGTTTTTCCAGAGAGGTTTTTAATTCAATTTAAAGTCACTCAAGGCGATTGAAAGATCCATTCAATGCAAAATAGTCGCAAATCCCATAGTATTTATGTAATTCGTTGTAATTAAGGGGTCTCGGGACTCTTAAAACTGGAAAAAATGAAAAAAAGAGACCAGTTTCAATATTTAATATCTTAAAATGTACGAGATTTTAAAACACAATTTTTATTGAGATGAAATATATGTTATAAGTACGTTCTTTCATTTTATGTATTTAAAAAAATTGCAAGATGCAGAATTAGCTTTTACAGGGGGCTCCAAACAGTCAGACATTTCACAAACAAAAAATTTGTATAACACCTTACGCGCACGATTAGAAAATAAATATAGCAACTAGAAAAAAAAATTGGTGCCTACTTATACTTCAGATAGTAATAATTACCCTGAATCTAAATAAATTTGTATTTAAAGCATTTTTATATTTTTAATACAATGTTGTATTTAGCTAATACAAAATTTTGAAAATTTCAACAACATAATCAGTTAAAAATATTTTTTTTTGTGCAATAAAAAGAAATTTTAGGTTCAGTTTATACAGATTAACATAAACAGTATGTTTTGAAAATTTCATGACAAAAAATTTCAAAAGTTTTTAAGATATCGTACGCGTTATGCCCAAAAAAGTCACTTGGAGAAAAATGCCGCTTCAGCTATTGAGCGGGTATAATTCTAAAAGCCATAACTTCTGTTCTAATGAGAATTTGAAGGAAACAATTATATTTAAATGTTCATAAAAGATAGAAGATTAACATCTAAAAAATTAAAAAAAAAATTTTTTTTGAAGATTTAAGAGTCCTGAGACCCTTTGAATTAGTCTGTTTTTAACAATTTGACGTTAATTGCTTTTATACTGTTACTGGCCCTTGCATTACACATATATATAATTAAAAGTTGTTAACTGCGCTTTAAAAGCCGATGGTACATAGAGTACGCCGTCCCTGTTATTGTGTATGTCCAAACCGTCCATATCTTTAAGAGTTAATATCTCTACTAATTACTAACGATTTCTTTCGAAAATCATGATCAACAATTATTTTATACTTCTGCTACGATAGGTACACCCAGCGCTGCTCAACACCTTTGTGGAATGTCCGTAAATCGAAATTTAAGTGTAACGGAAAAATGCGATTTTCTCAAAAACTATGTGACCTGGGGTAATCGCTATAATTTTCCTGCAAGGTTTAAATTAATGTCTACTACCTCTAATCTTTTCATAATTTTAGTTTCAGTGGATTTGGAATTAGATGGGGGGGGGGGACATATTTTTCCGCTACAATTTCGAAGATATTTTTGAAAATGCAATACCGAAAATTAAAATAAATGTATTTTTGAATTCAGCGTTATGAAAGCTTTCACAGGATAAGTCACTGTTTTGAACATAAGTTTTGAACATCACACGATATACAAAAAAAAAAAAAAAAAAAAAAAAAAAAAAAGATTTTTTTTCAAGTCAATTAATTTTTCCCTCTACATTTTTACTAAATATATTTATAAATGTTTAATAATGTGAAAATATGTGGGTCAATAGTCTTTATTACTTCTCTGAATTCGAACTTTCCACGTTCTATAGTATACGAGTAAAATGGCTGTGACAGACAGTCAGACAGACAAAGGAGTGATCTTATAATGGTTCCGTTTTTACTTTTTTAGTACGGAACACTAAAAATGGAAAATCTCATTTCTATTCCAAATCCTGTCAATAGTCAGGCGTGCAAATTTTATGCCATTACGTTAAAAAATGAGTCATAAAATTTGTCAGAAAGTTTCAGGTTATTAAGCAGTGGATTTGAAAACCGCCTTAACTCTTTATGTACTGAATTATGAATTCATGAAAATTTTATCATGAATTGTTTAATGTAGATTAGAAGATATACATAATCATTTAATAAATTTTAGACGGAATTTAGAAGGATTGAAGGATTTAGAAGGATTATTTAAATTTGAATTTATTGAGACTTTGTGCAATATTTGTAACACCACACAAATATTCTTCTTAAATATTTTTGGGGGGTATTTTGTAGAATTAGGAAATATGCAAATATAATGTTCTTACAATTGACATAAAAAATATTTCCGAACTGAAAATCCCCTCCCTCCCCCCCACTTCCCAATCCTTCAACATCAAGAAAGCTGAAAAGATGCAAAAGCAAAAGAAATCATCCTTTTAAAAATATTTTTGTTTTGTGCAATCAATAATGCTTTTGGAACAAGGTAAACTAATGCATCTATAGCTCATTCTAAACTGTATTACAACTAATCGATGGATTAAATAAATTTTATAACAAGTTATTTTAATGGTACTCATATGTAACGTCAGCAGATAAAGGGTTAAAGTGCTTTATTGCTAATTAGTTAAATGTAGCCTGTGTAGGACTCAATTCTCAAACTCTTTGCATGCCGATGTTAAAATAATGTAGAACAACTAAAATTAATGAAGCAATCTAACATTTGATCTTTTTATATTGTCACGTGAAAACCTTAAAATAAATTTTGGTGAACTCACAAAGGCTACTGTTGTTGCAAAAGTTTTTTTTAATAAGACATGCGTTTTTTTAACCGCACATTCAAATAGCATTTACAAAACCCATAACTGCCGTGCAGTAAGAATGATTACTAAAATTATAATTGAATTTACTAGGTAAAAAAAACAGAGAAAAACCGTAATTTTACAGGCATGAAAATGTTTAAATAAAACCTTTCACTAAATTGTAAAACGATTAAAATATAAAGAGCCCATTACTATAGTTCAATTTAAGCTAACTGCGAAGCATTTTCTTTTTGCAATATGATTCTATTCCAGTATGACACTTTAATTTTAAATTGCGGCCTTCAGAGAGCATATTAAAAACTGTACTTCCTGACAGATACAGATGTACAACATATTTATTTTCAATTGTAAAGTTTCAATCATACATTTTTCTTAATATATTTTTTTTTATATTAATACTTTTCACAATCTCTTTAACATAATAAATCTAGATTAAAGGATTTTTTTAATATTTAAGAAATTCGAAAATGTGCTTTGTAATTAATATATATTAATCTAACCTTTATCATTATCTATTTATATAAAATCCAAATATGTGTGTCCCTCACAATTCCGGTTGGACCGCCTCATTAATCGCGGCCTTGTTAAACTTCCTATTGAGATATCGGTATCAGCTTCAACAATGAGTAATTGTTTAAATTGCTTATGACGGTGTTACAACAATAGCGCCAAATTTTCACCAACTTAACAAAATATTGCCAAATTTGGCTATAAAAATAAGTTGCCATGTATGAAGCCAGCTTGCCGATAGCTGACTAATTTGGCGAAATTTTCCATTGAAACCCATTAAATGTTCATAATCGAGCTCACCGCAATTTAATTTAAACATCACGCATTTAAGGGTTTTTTTCAAAATCTATGGGGTCAGAAGTGTAAAATACGAAAATGAATGTCTTTACATCTTCATCCCGATGTTATTAATAAAATAACCGCCACTAGACGGCGCTGTAATATCTGAGCTCCTAACTGCTTATTTTAAAGTGCTTTATATAGCCGAATACAGAAATTAAATTCTCGTTACATTTCCAGTACAGGGGCCTAACAGTTACTTTTGAGCATATAAAAATAATCTTAGGTTAGCTAAACGCAAGGGTTGGCTTCATTTTTTGCGAAAGGACTAATAATGTCTACGGCAATCTTTATAAATACATATCAGGTAAATCACTTAAGCAAACAGATCTTATTTTTACATCACTTGAGGATTCTTTGGTATTTGCTGGATATGATGATGTCGCCGCCAGCTTAATGGCTGAGCATTTCGGTACTGATAATCCTCCAGATGAACAATTTCAGTTTGTGAGTTCTTTTGATTATGCATCTGATGGAAAATTTCAGTCCAGTATCACGGAAAGAGTTGTTTTATGTTTTAAAACACCAACGAAATAATAAGGCTCCAGGGTCAGACGAATTAGATGCTTTTATTGTTACAAACATTTTCAAAAATTTTATAATTTTAATGTTGCTTTTGTATACTACGTGTTTACGTTTGGGTCATGTTCAAGTGTGTTGGAAGAAAGGAACAGTTATCTTTTTCAGAAAAAGAAATTGTCCATCAAATAGTGCAAGTTCTTACAGACCTATAACGCTTCTCTCGATTATGGGAAAAATTCTTGAGAGAATTATCAAATCAAGAATTATAACTATGTTGAAATCGAGTTTGTTTATTGACTCAGCTCAACGTGGTTTTCGAGAATCTAGAAGCACAGTTACTGCACTGAATGAATTAAAAGGCTTAGTTAGAAATACTTTAGAAAAATACAAATATTGCGCGATGATTTCAACAGATATCGGCGGTGCTTTGATAGGTTAAATTGGTTTGTAATTGCCCAGGTGGTGGACGAATTACCAGTTTTTGATTATCTTAAATCAACTATTAAGAATTATATCAGCCATCGTCTGGGCTTTCGTTTTATTAGAGGCTGACGCTGGTTTAGTCTGCTCCGGGGGTGTCCCCAGGGATCTTGCTTGGGTCCGCTCATTTGGACAATTGTTTCGGACAGAATTATTAAAAGCTATAAACGTATTAGTCGCAACATAATTTCGTATGCTGACGACAATGTTATTATCGAAGGTGTTGATACGAGAGCATCACTTGAGCAAATCATAAATAATCATATTTCTGTTTTTGCAGACATTTGTGAAAGTGTCCATTTACAGATAAATCCTTCAAAGTCAATGGCTATGCTTTTTATATCTTATACATGTCCTAAAAGACGTCCTATTTTCAAATTACATGGATGCAGTATTTCAGTGAAAGATAATGTTAAATTTCTGGGTTTTCTTTTGGATAGTAGGTTTAAATGGCTAGATCATTTAGAGATGATTCGTTCAGGTTTAAAAGATTTCTGCTGTCACATGAAGAGAGTTAGAATCAGAGATAAGGGCCTTCCGTTAGATTTCCAGAAAATATGGTATGACACTGTTCTCAAGAAACAGATTGCTTATGGTTTTGAGGTGTGGATGAACGATCTGCAGTTTCATGGACTACAAAGATTATGAGCGTGTCAAAGAATTTGCCTTTTATCAATTGTTAGAGTATATCTTGTGTTTCGACTGACGCGTTTTGTGTCCTAGCGGGTGTACCACCTATTGAGATAGAACTGCTTAATTTGGCAAATCTGCATTCCGTTGTGAAAGAAGATGCTTTGGTTTGGATTGGTGACTAATTTGTTTCAAGTAAACATATTATGCGGAAATTTTGTACATTTGATTATCCATTTTACTTAGCCAAACACAGTGTTAATTTTATTAAATCCGTTACAGATTCAGTACCGACAGTAGATTTCCCGATTATTATTACTGATGAATCAAAGATGCCGAGAGGAGTTGGCGCGGCATTCACAGTGTTTATGAACAATAACTTTATTCTGGACAATCGTTTCAAGCTGAACGAACATAATACAGTGTTTCATGCAGAACTTTCTGCTTTAGACGAGGCAATACAGTGGTGGTCAATGGCACAGTTTTCTCAGTTTAACATCTACATTGACAGCTTAACATCAATTTATGTGTTAAAGAATATTTTTCCAATAGATGAAATTCATATCCAATTTTCGTTAATTTACGCTCGTTGGTTAATAAACAAATTAACATTGGTTGGATTAAATCTCACATTGGTATCATAGGCAATGAACGTGCTGATATGCTGGCAAAATCTGTTATTTAAGAGGACGTTTATGATAAATTATTCGATGTTCCAATTCCGATGACGTATGAAAAAGTCGCATTTTAAAAAAGAAATTATTGGAGAATGGCAAAAGAAATGCCGGATGAGTGATAAAGGCCGAGACACGTCTGCAATTATTAAAGATTTGAACAGAGATTTTCTGTGTCCTACACAAGTTGCTGCTTACTTTTTATCAGGCCATGGTGCCTTTCCTTCTTTTCTATTTAAAATTAATAAACGTGACAATGATAGATGCCCTTGTGGGGCACTTGGTGACCCAAAGCATTACTTGTTTGGTGGATGCCGCTTTATGCCAGCCTCATTTAATTTAATTCGATCTAGGACCCTATCGTGGAATATGTTAAAACGTCTTGTTATCAAAATCAAAATCAAATATCATACAGTTAGTTGCCATTTATAATACACTGAACCAGATGTTTCCGTTTATTAAATACCGTTTTTAGTTTTGTACTTTTCAACAGTCCTTTTAATAGTTCGTGTTTCCAGCGTTTACTTTCATCTGTTACTGCATTGATGTTGTCTTCAGACTACATGTGGTTAAATTAGTGCCACCTTTTTAGGATTAAACCAGTGATGAACTTTGTTATAATCTAAATGATTTGTGGGCCTGAATATAGTCATATCGTGCTATGAGCATCTTTATGTTAGCTTTTGACATGAACTTTTATAAGACTCTGCATTTTGAATTTATAGCCATGGTTTTTAAGACATTTATTTTTTCAGTAGTAGCAGGAACCTTGATAATATACATAATTTTTTTTTCTACTCTAGACTCTGATAATGGGCTTTGCAGTAATGGATTTTAATCCTTGGACATTATGGTGAAAAAGTGAACTTTAACAAAATAGAGAAATTAGTATTCGACTTGTTATTTTTAGTTACAGATTAACTATTGAATTTAGTATTGCCATTATTTCTATTAATTTTAATTTAGTTTAAAATTAAGAAAACCTTTTTATTATTACTTAATGTCATGTATGTATATGTCTATAAAATTTTTATACTCTTTTACTCAAATATTTGCTGAAGTACAAATCTACTTTTTGTTACTTTTTATATTTTTAATAGACACATGTGCAAATGTCTGTAATTCTGTACAGTTCTTTTTTCATTTCCTGTTGCTGGAGTAACATTGTTTTATGTATTTATATTCAACTACATGCAGTTATCTAACCGGATCGGTTGCCCTGGATAGGGCTTTGTTGGAGGTGGAAGGAATGTTCACCTGGTTATTCGGCCTTTGCCATTTTTGGTTGGCTACCAGGTGTAGTGATCCTGTATCCTGTACAGGGGCTTTGGCGAAATCGAGAAAACTGCCTTGTCGAAGAAAGAAATTACGCAGCATATTTTTGCTGTTTCATTTCATATACACATGCATTTTTACAAAATTTATACAATTTATTTAACATAAAGAAGACATTTATCTAGTTTTATTCAGAAAAAGGTAATTTGTACATAAAAAAAACAATAATATACATTTAAATGTAATAAATATACAAACATGCAAAAAAATCATGTTTGTTTTCAACGCTGTTTATATCATTTGGCAACAAATATCACTTTCCCGAATTCCGCCAAGCTTTAAAAAAAAACGCCCAGGCCCTTATAGTGGAAATATATCAAATTCTCTCTTATTTTTAAAATAAGTTTTAGCTTATTATTATTTTTAAAATAGTTTTAACTTACTTATATGTTTAAGTGTGTAATTTATTTATTTTTAAGAATCAGCAATGTAAATTGTCAAAAATATAAATTTTAAAACATGTGAACAAAGATTGAATACACATTATCTGTAATCCGTAAAAAACCTCAAATCCACATAGCACTTGGAACCAAGCTGTGTGGATTAGTGGTCTCCTACTGTACATAGATTTTCATATGTTTCGTTGTTTAACTATGTTATTTTCATCTATCACTGCGGATTGCGGATCTAGCGAGAAAAACTCATATTCTTGCACATGTGTTGCATATATCTTTACATCTCATTTCCCGTCAATTTTGACGGGCTATCTTTCTAGTAATGTAATAATAAGATTTTTTTCTTCAAAAGATTTTAACAATTTTATCTAAAACTGCTTTAGAACAATTAACTTATATATATATGTGTGTGTCAAACACACATTTATATTTATTATACTATACATTTACATTATTTCAAAAATCATAAAATAAATTTCCTGTACTTTCATTCAGAATAAATCGATGCAGCTTACTTGCATTCAGAATAGCACATGAATATGTTACATAAATCTTGCTAGTTATCAAAGACATGTTCTCTAAATACGCCAAATGCATTTCATATGTCATGTGTATCGAGCAGTACAGAATGCAATTAGGTCGATGCATAATTTGTCGATAATTCACGTGCTTAATTATTTTGGTAAGATACCACTCACGCTGAAATGAAGCAATTTAAATAAAGTTTCTACTTTGCATTTTAACACTATTTCTAACAGTGTCACGTGACACCTTTTAAAATTTAGATTTATGTTTGTTTTATTTATAATTTTTAAAGCTGGTAATTGTAAACGTCAGCCTTCATTTTATTAAAATGTATTCGTGATTGTTTTAGTTTCAACATACAAATAAAATAACAATAAAATTGAAATCGTTTAAAAGGTCTAATTTGACACAGAAACAAAAAAAGAAAAAAACCGTTCTTTATTATTAGGAATATGGTACACTTATATATTTTTGAAGTGTAAAAAAGTATTTATAAAAACAAAGTTTCTTTTGCTGCTACTTATTTTTGGAAATATTTCCGAGTCTTTAGACCGTAGTTTCATAGCATAAAATGAGTTTTTTCAAACAGCATTTAGGTTTTGGAATGTTATCATTTCTCAAGTTAACATTATATCTTCAAGAAACGTGTTTCACGGACCAACATGATAAATTAGCAACATTTATATTAACATTAACATTAATATTATTTTGTTACTCTTCCTTATATAAATTCAGCTGAAAATATTTAATCGAGAATTCTTAGCATTCTAAAAACCAATATCCGGTTTTGAGAAAACTAATTTGTGCACTATTAACACTATTCGGAAACGTTTCAGAAAATCAGTGGCAATAAAATAAACTTTCTGTTTAGGCCACGGTATGCTATTTCTTTCTCCCAGCTATTAAAGTGTCGTCTCCAAAAAATAACTTTCCGTTGTGTAAGCCAGCTGTAAATGAAAGTAGATGTATCATTGTACTGTTAAATACTCTATTGCAATTTTATAAACTTCTAAGACTCGTGCATTTTCAATTTTTATGCCGTCGTGTTGGGAAAAAAGTACTTTTTAAAGCAGTTTGTTTGAAAAATGCATCTCAATTTATTTTTGAGATATTAAGTTTTTTTGTAGTTTTTAGTGACATTTGTTTAATTTTGGCAACTCAGGTACTCCATTTCTGTACAAACTAAAGAAAAAATAATTGGCAAAAAGCAATTATACCTTTTCGTTGCCATTTTCCCATACAACTGAAAAAAAAAAACATATAAAATACGTACTATTTCGAAAAAATATAAATGAATAATTTCTGATAAAACATGGAGCTATTATAAACTATATTTAATTTAAATAATCTATATTACAAACAAATGAAGGCATATGAATTATTAGCCGATTTTTCTTTCCCGAGTTTCTTGAGTGAAATCTGTTCTATTGGATTTGTGTATTATTCAGCGAAAGTGACGTCCTATGAATACTTTACTGTCGATGTTGTTTAAGACTGAATCGTAAATGAGGAATTCTTCAGAGGATGCGAAACACGTTATTTTTAGTAAAATAAAAGCGTGTGTTTTAAGTTTTAAAACTGAAATATGTTTTGTATTATGTATATTTACATATATATATATATATATATATATATATATATATATTTATTTATCGGAGGAGACACTAAATTCTGAAAAGGCAGAATTCCTGTTTTCTAGTTATTATAATTTGTTTTTGTTACATTTCTCTTTCGAAGATCCCTTTTAATTTCAAATTTAAATGGACATTACTTGTGCCTTGCGGAAGCAGGGTTTTATAATAAATTCTTCTTTAGATGTCGAAAATATATTAGTTTCTGAAGTTTCTCAAAGTAAAGTATGCTCTTTGGAATCGTGGTTAATTCGAAAGGGGTTATTGTATACTTTCATTCATCGTTATGTTATATTTTCGTAGGTAAAGAAACATTTGTCTTTTTAGGTGCGTTCGTAATTATATAAATACGTAGCACCTACAGTCGTCTTTCGGTCCGTCTATATGTCTGTCCGTCTGTCTGTCCGTCCGGATATAACAGAGCAAAAACTAACCAAGCGAATGATCAGAAATTATAAATATATAATTGTAGCAAAATTTTGTCGAGTCATATCAAATTTTATAAAAATCGAATGTATACTTTAATTACAGGGACAGTCAAATATTTTACATTACATTGCGGCCAATGGGAAAAAATATTTCAAGTTCATTTTAATGATGTTACAGCCTTTTGAACAGAATGAAATTGATATGCACTTTTGAAGTGCTGCGGTGCAAAAAAATTTATAAAACTAGTTGTAGTACGAACGCACCGCATTTTCAACGTTTGGCGTGCAATTTCCAATTTGTTTACAATGCACTTTCCAAGATATCCTTTTCAGATAACAATTTTGTTTCTGTTACATTACGGCCATTGGGAAAAAATATTTCAAGCGCATTTTAATGATGTTACAGCTTTTCAAACAGAATGAAATTGATAGGCACTTATGAAGTGCACTAAAATATACATTCAGTACAATATACCTTGCAAAAATATTTATAAAAGTAGTTATAGTACGAACGCACCTCATTTACCACGTTTGGCGTTCAATTTCCAAGTTGTTTACAATGCACTTTCCAAGATATTCTTTTTAGATAAACAACTGCCTTACTCTCTTATGTATAGGGTCAGTCAAAAGAGATTAGAAATGTTTCTAATGGTGTTAGATCGTACAAGAGGAAATTTGTTGTATAGGAAAACCAGAGTCGGAATCCACTTATTGGATAAAAAATACAGAGGGCCTTACTCCTCCGCAAATTTGTTCATAACTTTAAAAATAAACAAGATATTTAAACAGAATTCGCATAAGACTTGGCTTTCTTTCAGTGAAATATAATGAAATCTATGGAAATGACTACAATTGCATCAAAATACACTGCTCAAAACAATTAAAGGATATTTGAAGTTTTATATAAAATAAAGATAAAAACGAAATTTTTTTTGCCGAAAATAGAAGAAGAGAATCACAAATGCAAATTTTTCTGGTTTTCAAACTGTGGAGTATGCAAATTTTGAGTTCGACGTCAAAAACGTCGCTTCAGCAGCAGCGAATGAAATTTGATTTTCAACTGGATAAAAGAGAATGAAGACAAGGATGATCGGCATTCAGTGATTGCTTTGTTTCGATGAGTACGATGTCTCAGCGAAGTCATTTGACAGATTCAGAAGCTTTGAGAATTGTTGGTAGGTTAGAAGGGGGCCAGACTCAAGCCGAAGTAGCGCAAGCCATTGGAGTGTCACAAAGTGTCATTTCCAGGATCTGGAACCGTTTTTTGGAGAGTGGATGTGCAGGCCGAAGACCAGGGCAAGGTCGTAGACGGCCAACAACGCCCAATGAAGATCGGTATTTAGCGTTAACAGCTCGGAGACACCGAACCATGAACGCTACTGTTCTCCAACAACACCTTCGCTCGGCTACAGGCACCACGATTTCAACTCAGACTGTCCGAAACCGGCTCCATGCTGTTTGTCTGTATGCTCGCCGACCGATGGTATGTGTTAGATTAACATCAAGGCATCGTCGCGACCGCAGGGAGTGGGCAACCGAGCATGTCAACTGGAGGAGAAATGAATGGAGCAATATTCTGTTTTCTGACGAGTCCCGTTTTTCTGTGCATCAGGATAATAGGCGTATTTTCATCTGGAAGGACCGTGGCAGTAGGAATAATCCTGCCTTAATGAAAAAAAAATCCCACTTATTAAATTTATTTTAGTAGACAGTTTTTATTATTTATTCTACTTTGAAATTTAGAAACAATATCAATTATCTATTTGGTATATATTCAAAAACAAGACATTATACATTATTACACACACATATATATATATATATATACATATATATATATATATATATATATACACATATATATATATATATATATATATATATATATATATATATATATATATATATATATATATATATGTATATATATATATATATATATATATATATATATATATATATATATATATATATATAAATTTGCAGTTTAAACACATAAATTGAATTATTTTGCTTTCAATTATTTCAAAATAAATAAATAACAATAAGTGTGCCAATCAAAACCCACATTTAAAAATTAAATTAAAGTGGAAGAAAAGTGAATGTTAAATGAAAACAAATTCAAGTTGTGTTCTATTTTTATTTTTAATTGGGCTTGAAATTATACAGTAAATATCCTATTAAATATTAAGTGATTTGAAATCTCCATATAATAAATAGTAAAATTGTATGCATGAAATTAAGTATTCTTATAAATAAATTTTCGTACTGTAAACTTTACTTATCAGAAATGGGTAATTTTCACATAAAATCCATTAAATTAAAAAACATAAAACTGTCATAATACTAAAACAACACAAGTTCATGAAACAGAAAATTATTCTTTAGTTTCGTATTAGTTTGATATATTATGCAAGGTACAAGCAATAGATTTAAAAAAAAATGTATTTACATATGAAGAGAAAAATAAAAGAAAAAAAGAAAAGACTTTCATCAATTGGAATTAAAATATTCCTAATTTATGTTCATTTTCCTCGAATGTTTAGGTAAAAGCTGATAAAAAAAAAAAAAAAAAAAAAAAAACATCGAAAAACACAAAAACCTTCCACGAAAATATTTCATTTCCAAAATAATGTTGTGTGGGTTCTTAAATGTTTGTTCATATCTTTTAAGCTTAAAATAATCAATTTTTATGAGATGAAACGTATTTCCTGACTAGATCTAAAAGTAAATTTATAATTATAGAATAATAATTTTATTTATTGTTATTTTTTATTAAACATTAAAATGTATATGAAAACACATAGGCTTTTTGCGAAGAAGGTGTGTGTGTGTGTGGGGGGGGGGGGGAACTACTGTTTTGCATAGGGGTACTAACAACCCTTCCTCTAGTCTTGTAAATAAATTGTTTACAGTTGTGGCAAAAATAGAGAGATTCAAAAACATTATCCCCATAGCTCTATTTACATAGTACATAAGCATTTATAATTTAACAAAAAATTATAAAAAGAATTTTTATTAAGATAGCAAACGTTTAAGATTAAAAAACAACAATAAATTGATACAAGTATATCGATCGGGGTTTGCTTTAAAAGAAGTAAACAAGATAAAAATGCTATGTATTCACAGCGACTTTTATGAAAATTTCTAGAATATTTAAATTTTTAAGTATGAATATATATATATATATATATATAAATACATAAATTTGTTGTCAAATTAAAGTCTAACTAATTCTGCATACAAAATATCCCGAGTTACTATTCACACGACAAGTGTCTTTTAATAAATGGGCGTTAATTAAAGGTCACTCTAATGAATTAGAGAAAACAGAACAAATTATAAAGAGAGGATGGTGTGACAAGATACAAATTAAATGATATAAGTCTTGACACGATTTAGGGATGTTTGCCATTTTTAATTATTGCTCTATGTGGAAAGAAACAGAACTACAATAATATCGTTTCGTTTTGAGATACAGTATTATTGATAGAATCGTACTAGGATTTGCTAGTTATTTTATTTCAAAGAAATTAAAAATAAAAGATTTTGAACACAAGAAATAAAATTTGTGCTGATAGCATATAAATATAATTTGAAAATAAAACTTACCTTGGAAAAAATATGTTATTAGGCTAAGTAAAACGCACGTGCACGTAAAATAGGAAGATACAAAATTCAAATGTTCGGGGCTGGCGCGTTGGCAGTTAGCCAGAACCGGGCTGTGACGTCACATGTGGGGGGATGCAGGGCGTGTCTGGCTTGTAGTCTTGAGGCGGCTTTGTTAAAGCCCTTGCTTCCATGATACCTGATAATTCGTGATGTATGATTATCAAGTTCGTTTTCGAAATTGTATTGTGAATTTAACATTATTGATCTTCAGAATGGCGCCGATTGTGTCTGTTTATGAAAAGGGTTTTTTTTAAGAATTTATGTTTACTCTAGTCGCTTTTAGAATATATATTTTTTTATTATAATAAAAAAAAAAACTAATGTTTCCGTCGATTCTACTTTTAGTTAAATTTGATTATGTTGGAATTCGAAACAGTTCATTTTAACATATCTGTAGCAGCAAGTATTGAAATAAAATCTTCTATTGTTATTTGAAATGGAATAATTTTTCAACATCTTTGTACTAGTGATTTTTATTTAAGTGTTGAAGAATTTGTTGTATGTGTTTCATTAATTCAGTAAATTCTTTAAATTATTGTTTTTTAATTTAATGTATTTATATACAGAAGTGAATATAAGTGCTTTTGAAAATTGTGGAAGATTTTACTTCATCATCAAAATTTAATCGTAAAATAGCGTGTAAATATGTGTAAGAATATTGGTGTTGCTATTGCACACAGGCCAAAATATGAGAAATGTTTGTGTTCGGTATCCGCGTAAATTGATAATTATAAAAGCTGAAATCCAAATAACCTTAAATGAGAATAATAATGATAAATTCTATAAAATCATACAGTAAGTTTGTATACTCATCGTAATTTTCATAAGTTGTTTTTTCATAGAAACCCATGTGTTGTGTTTATGGATGCATGGTGCAGATTCTTGTGGGATAAATATATATAACGCATCAAATGACGTAATTTGGGCCTCTGAGTATTTTAAATTGCACGTATATTAGAAAGAAAATTTTGGTGAAAAAAAACATTCACATAATTTTCGCTTCACGATAATATGAGACAATAAAACCGCTTGTATCCTCATAGTTTTAATTTTCTCGGTATTTCACTTCTATTATTGAAAATAAATTTATTTATTTTACTCCTTGATCCTAGTTTTTCTACAGTATAACAACTGCGTGAAAATCGTATTTGTTCTTACTGATAAGGCAATATTATCAATACTATGATAAATAAGTGCTGATTTATTTACACTGAAATTTTTTTATGCAAAGTAGAGTCTTTCGCTGAATAAAACAGTAAAATGACAGATGAAGGAGAATCCTGAGTGAATGAAACAATTTATATTAACGTAAACCAGTGATTCTGAACGTGGGGCGTACGCCTCCTCCCCACAGGTGGCGGGGAGTCTAATTTTTAAATCGAGCATTTCTGGATTAGTAATCTCTTTCGTGGTAGTTTTTTTTTTTTTTTTATCTTCGTTCGAAAGTAATGTTGCAGATTTTTTTAAATAAAAATAAAGCACGGAAATTTCTAAAACACTATTGAATTTAAAATTGATCCATTAAAAAATACAAAATATAACAGTCACCGTAAAAATTCTAAGAAATTTTTATAATAAAAAATGTATATTAAAGTATAACACCTCCTTTTTATCATATCTAAAGGTTTTCATAATTTTTCTGGCCATTTCTATATCTAGGATTTTAGAAAAATTTTCGGATTATTCAGCAAGCCTTGAAATTCTATTGAATATGCAATATGTCACGCGAAGAGACTTTTTCTCATGTAATTATAAATGAGTTAACTAATAGTGACCGTTTTTAGAACACTTAGACAGAATAAATATTCTTTATATATACACTCTTGCTACTATGAATCTCACCCAATTAATAAATAGGATATTGGAGTAGAAAATTTCCTAAGGCTGTGATTTAAGTTTCATACATATTCACTATATGGCTGGTCACATGCGATTTTAGACGTTTTGTTAAATACCTAGAAAAATAAATGAGGAATTAACCTGAAACTGCAGGTGTGTAAACAGTATAGTAATGCATGGAAATTATTCCAAAGAGAAACATTCGCCTTGCATACAATATTTCAAATGAAAATAAATTTCAAAGTAATTGCTTAAGGAACGCAAAGGGCCAACATAGTGAAAAAGATTCCATGCCGGGAGTCGAACCTGGGCCATCAGTATAGCGCGACTGACGTTCTACCAACTAAATCACATGGAACGATACCCAGCCTGGAAAATTTCTCACTATTATATGTTGGCAAGGCTACAAACGCAGCACAAGATGGACCTTTTGTAGCCTTGCCAACATATAATAGTGTGAAATTTTCCATGCTGGGTATCGTTCCATGTGGTTTAGACGGTAGAACGACAGTGCGCTATACTGATGGCCCAGGTTCGACTCCCGGCATGGAATCTTTTTCACTATGTTGGCCTTTGCGCCTCTTAAGCAATTACTTTGAAATTTGATTTTCATTTGAAATATTGTATGCAAGGCGAATGTTTCTCTCTGGAATAATTTCCGTGTATTAATATAGTTTCTATTGATGCTGGATTTAATTAAGTTTCGTGTTCGCCCAAGGTCGGTGACTCACGATAAGCATTCCATCTTGTGCTGCGTTTGTAGCCTTGCCAACACATAACAGTGAGAAATTTTTGAGGCTGGGTATCGTTCCATGTGGTTTAGTCGGTAGAACGTCAGTGCGCTATACTGATGGCCCGGATTCAAGGCCCGGCATAGAATCTTTTTCACTATGCTGGACTTTGCGCCCCTTAAGCAATTACTTTGAAATTTGATTTTCATTTGAAATATAGTATAGTATAGGTCATAAATTTACGCGAAGATTTTTTCTCGAAACGCCATAGGGGTCCGTCAACTAATTGAAAAGGAACGGATATCTTTTGGATAACCCTGTAAAAACTAATGTAGCAAAAGCGTTGAAACTCGAGATTGTTAATAAGTCTCTTATTACAAACTACTGTGTTCATTTTTATGAGGATAGCATTTATACTCGTAGGGAAATTAAGGTTTTTATAAAAACAATCCCAAATTTCGCCAAGTTTTTTGCTTATAATTTGTAAAGTTCTTAATATAAAAAAAAATCTTTTCAGAAAATATGACAAACAATATTGTACACAATACTCTGTAATTAGAATTAAAAAATAATAAAAATTGGAGGAAAAATGAGCAGGTTTACTAAAAAATGTTTCACTGCACATGCACGAATGCAATCAAAATATAATGGGCATAATGTATTTGCTACATATATAGAGCAACTTTTGTGAAAGTCTCAAAATCATAGCTTGAAAATTCTGAAAATTAACGTCGATAGAATCAGTTCAAAATCCGTTGTTCCCAAAAGGAAGTAAAAAGATGAGAGGTTGTATGCAAATATACGTGCGATATTGTATACGCTATCTTGGCACTAATCAACAGATATTTGATACAACCCCTCATCTTTTTGCTTCTTTTTGGGAACAACGGATTTCGAGCTTATTCTATCGACGATAATTTTTAGAATTTTCAAGCTATGATTTTGAGACTTGCACAAAAGTTGCTCTATATACGTAGCTAATACATTATATACATTATTGAAATTAATATTAAAATACATTAAATATTAAAATACATTACAAATTTTGATTGCATTCGCGCATGCGCAGAGAAACCTTTTTTAGTAAACCTGCTTATTTTTCATCCTATTTTTATTATTTTTTCATTCCGATTGCAGAGTATTGTGAAGAATGTTGTTTGTCATATTTTCTGAAAAGAACTTTTGTTTAATATTAAGAACTCTACAAATTATAAGCAAAAAACTTGGCGAAATTTGGGGCTGTTTTTATAAAATCCTGAATTTCTCTATGAGTATACATGTTATCCTCATTAAAGTGAACATAGTATATTACAATAAGTCGCTTATTAATAATCTCGAGTTTGAACGATTTTGCTATATTAGTTTTTACAGGGTTATCCAAAAGATAATCGTTCTTTTTCAATTTGTTGGCGGTCCCTTAATGGGATTTGGGAAAACAATCTTTGCGGAAATGTATGACCTATACTATACTGATTTCAAACCTGCAGTTCCAGGTTAATTCCTCATGCATATTTCTAGATATTTAATAAAACATCTAAAACCGCAAGTGACCAATCACCTTTGGCCATACAGTGTACAGTACATGTATGCTTGACAGTTCACTCTCAATAATGGGAAAATAAAAAAAGAACTGCTAACTGAGAAGTTTTTCGTGATGAGATACTATAAATGTCTACTTTATACTGCTAAAGGTGATAATATAGATAAGCTATTTGTGTTTTGTCTTTTTTATAGAGATATCAGGCTATCAATTAATATTCTACCTGTTCTTAATAATATACTAGAATCAAGTATATAATGTAAAGTTTTCAAATTTTATGCTAAGTATTAGTCTGTACAGAAATTTGGTAAAAATAAAACTGCAGATCATATCACACTTTAATTTCATACAGAGGTGAGTTAGCAAAGAACAATAAAACTCATCTAGACATGAAGTTGAAAATATATTGCTTAATTGAATTTATAGAGATATGTTTAAAACATGTTTATGACAAAATTTTTAATGTTTATCAGTATAAAAAAGTTCAACCAACTAGTACCACTTTAAAATTAGCGCAAGTACAGTGCTCAGAATCCTTTAAATTTCAACATCACAATTTTTGCATAGTAATTTCCATCTTATCTACTCGTAGCTTTTCTGTTATTGCATAAAAGTAAAAATATTATTTATAAAAAGAGCTGCTTAAAAATTAAACGATGCATCCGTGGCGTTCACTGCCGAGGGAATAATGCGCGTTTCAGAATTTCCTCGTCTGAAAAAGTAGTTGATTTTTTAAATAAGAATCACGTTTCAGGGGAGATCATGATTTTAGAGATAAAGTAACAGTAGGAAGAGCCGAAATGTATTTTAACACGTTGAGTACCACGGTGTCTGATACTGAAGCTGAAAAATTTACCATGTTTTATTAATTTTTAAGAAAGTATAATTCTGTAATAAATAAAATTTACGTAAATTTTAAATACATTTTCAGTAATTACTTAAAACAATATAGATATTTTTAGTTTTATATCATATTTTAGACCGTCAGTCATCGGTAAATGACGCGTTTTAAACAGAAAGTTCATTGTCAGCCACCGGTGACTGACGTGGCGCTTAACTTGTTAATATCTACTAAAAAAAAATAAAATAAAAGTGAAATGTCTGACTCGAATCTGGGGGGAAATACGACTCACAGAAGAAGCTAAGCTGTTTTCTTGCTTCAAAGCATTAGAAAGTTTTTATATAGTTTATAGTAGAATGCTACAGAAATTAAATATATATATATACAAGACGTTGCGGAATTCGACCAACAAATTCAGAGTGGTAATTGTAGACATCAAGATGATGATATATTAGGATAGAACATGATGTCGGAAACCACGTATTTAATAATAAGAATAATAATAAAGGGTGCTCAACTCTAATTCAATTTGTGTTGACGGTAATAACTTTCAGAAAACTAAAGTATATTATAACAAAACTTTTAATAGACATTCTCACCCTTGTTGTAAATGTGATAATGTAAAAATGTGGTAGACGTTTCAATATAATCGCTACCAGTATACACTTTACGCTCCACATTTTAGACCTAGATTAACTGGTCATACTGTATCATCGACTGCTTGAGCACCCTGTTTTTACAGAACTTTTCGTGATGTTAGAGCACTTCACAGAAAACCAGGCACATATCGTTGCATTTTCATTGCAATGTTTTTAACTCTCTCAAAGATATTACCGTCATCCCAAGTTCAGTTTGGATGAAACATCTTGTATTTTGACTAAATAAATGGTTTGCGACCCCATATTCGAATGAAGTTTTTCATCCTCTTGATGCCTACTATCACCTCTCTGAATTTGTTGGCCAAATTCGGCAATACCCTGTATATAAATGCTACGGGATAAGTTTTAGGTAATCATTTGTGAAAAGATTTAATGTTCTCTGGTTGTCACAACAGCTTCCTTTCTCTGGCTTTATTAACGAAGACTCCACTCCCATTCCATTAAATAGAAGTTCTTATTGGTTAAAACTCGTTAATAGCATATTATTGTAAAGATTTGTAGCAGCCACTATTCATTCGGCCCAGAATCGAAAAAATGTGGTGTTTCGCTGTAAAATGACTACGAGAACTTTATCCGTCATGGTAACATATTTATTAAATAACTCGAACATCGTGCATAATGAGAACGTCTGCCGCAACTAAGGATCCATCTCATTGAATAAGTATAATTACGGCATTCTACCGCACCAGCTTTTAGTTAACTCTCTACCATATTTTACATTATGAAACGATATTAATTAAACTATTTCTTATTATTAATACGATCTCACTTCCTCATGCCGTGTTTAGATTTTTACGCACCCTCCCCCCCCCCCCTTCAAAAAAAAATCTTGACTCCAAATCTCATGTCTGTCAATAAATACTAGCCGTCGAAGGGATTTATACACAGTGTAGCAGGGTCAATTCATTTCAAGTAGTCCAGAAAATCAGATATTCGTTGCTTGACCATTTTTAAAAAATCTGAATTTTTTTGTACAACAGCCATAACATAATGGAAGTTTAAAATGACTATTATTTTAATTTTATTAATTTTTGTTTGTGCATGACGGCCATCTTTGTTCCAGCGTCTGCAGAAATTTTCTCACAAGAAGGGTTTACGGAATTGTAAATAATTCATTGTTTATTCCTCCAATTCAAGTGCGAATTAAAGCAATTTGTACAGAATACATTGGGATAAAAATATGGTAATAGAGTAGTTTCCGAAAATAAATCCTTATTGGTGAAATTTAAGCATAAAGTTTCAGTTTTTTTCCCAAATTTGTCCGTTTACAAAAGGAAATTTCTCTAGCAAGGTAAACTGTGAACATGACATAATTTTTTTTACAAATAGGCCGAAAGTACTTGTACTCACAGGGCAAGTTCCAGATCTGGAACTTGCTTTCTCTTCGCAAAAAAAAAAAAAAAAAAAAAAAAAAAATCCCAAATTTTTCAAAAATGTCAAAAATCGTACTTTTGAGGCTTTGATATCTCTGATGGGGCACGAGATATAAAATTGCACGAGATTGTGCACGAAATTGCCATATCTCAGCTTGTAGTCAAATCTCCATCCTGAAATTTCTTGTGCATAACACTACAATACAATACTCCCAGAAACCACGCTGTAAAAAAAATAATGACAGTTTTCCTGTAGGAATCGGGAAAATAGTTGCGCTTATCGTTCAGAATAATTTCCAACACAATTATTCCGGTACGATAAGGTCAACTATTTTTCTGATTCCTACTGGAAAACTGGCAGTTTTTTTTTTTTTTTTTATACATTGCAGAACTTCAGATTTTTATCTCGTGCCCCACTAGAAATATCAAAGCTCAAAAGTGCGATTTTTGAAATTTTTGAAAAAATTGGGATTTTGTTTAGCGAAGAGAAAGCAAGTCCCAGATCTGGATCTGGGCGTGTAAGCTCAAGTACTTTCGGCCTATTTGTAACAAAAAAAAAAAAAAAAAAAAAAAATGTCATGTTGACAGTCTTCCTTGCTAGAAACATTTCCTCCTGTTAACGGATAAATTTTGGGAAAAACTGAAACGTTATGCTTAAATTTTACCAATAAGCAGTTAGTTTCGGAAACTACTCTATTACCAAATTTTTAGGCCATAGTATTCCATACAAATTTATTTAATCCGCACATAAATAAACGATGAATTATTTACAATTCCGTAAACCCTTCTTGTGAGAAAATTGTTGCAGATGATGAAACAAAGATGGCCGCCATGCACAAACAAAAATTAATAAAATTAAATTGATAGTCATTTTGAACTTACATCATGTTAGGGTTGTACAAAAAATTTCAGATTTTTTAAAAATGGTCGAGCAATCAGTGCTGGACCACTTGAAATGGATTGACCCAGCAAGACTAACGTACCAGTGGGATCACGTAAAAGCTCGGACCCTTGTTTCCTAAGCGCCGACGAAAAATAAAGATTTCAATTTTCATTATTTTCCTTTTTCAAATTTCATTATTCTAGGAACAACGGTTAAGGGTCGGCGTTCATAGATGAGTCAATCGAAACGTATTATTTTATAAATATTGATTGCATAGATGTATAATTATATTTTTAAAGATATTTCATATTTTGTTATATGAAGCCTCACTGTATTCCATATAATTAAATACACCACTTTTAAAGTTAAAATGAGATAAGAATTCATTAATATATATATATGTTATAAAAAATTTTTTACTTTTACTATTCATTTAAATTATTCTAAATTGCCGGCATATTCATTATTTCCTTTTTTTTAAAAGAAAAGCTCTATTATTTATTTCTAGTTAAATTCCTATAAGTTTAAAACGCGTATCTTAATGATATTTTTATTCAAAAACCTAATCTAAACTTTTAATCCCTTCATTAATTTTTATCGTCTACCAAACTGTAAAGTTCTGAACGCAGTTAATTTATTTTTCGAATGTTTATAAAAGTCATTTTTATATTTTTATTTTATTTCATCTTATTTTCCCGCCAGCTGGGGGACAGCTTATTTACATCGAAATCCTCCCATTAGCAGCGCCGGGATTCTTTTCTGTGACGTTTCTCGATCCCTCTCATTGGCTGAGTGACGGATCCCAGTTTCACTTCGAGTCTCGTTCATGAATTTGTTTGGTTAGCCAGAAGTTTCCATTTCAATCGGATTTTCTCTGCTCATTCTAATAAATAGCTCGAGCATAAGTTCAGAAGTAGATTTTTTCTGCTGTTTGTTTGTTTCCTTAATCTGTTACCTGGTGTTCTAAGACACGTAGAATATTAATTCGTTATTTAACATCTCTTTCGCATGAATAACTAGTTCGTGCTCAAGCAGGATGGCTCTGAGATCTCATCCTGTGGGAATTGTTTAATGTTGGTATGTTCTGATGGAACAAACAGTTTTCTATGACTACGTTTCCATGTTTTAATTGGGAAAACCCTAGATTTCTTCATAAACCTTTTTCACCACTCATGCAGCCTAATCTGCCTTGTCTTCATCATGAATAAATGAATGTTTGATTGGACTCTATCAATCTTATCATCGGTCCACAGCTGCTAAATTTCCACAGAGTTGAATCCTCCAATAGCGATGCTTGCGCTAAGTGGTACGACTGCTAAACAACCTCACCAATGGCTGATTAAAATGTGGTACTAATCCAGTAATATGTCGTAAAAAGCAGGACGTGATTGTTCGACATAACCCATTATTTTGTTTCGTTATATATATATATATATATATATATATATGTAGGACTTGGTTTGATAATTTCTTGAAGATTGCTTGATTTATAAGAGTAAATGAATACATTTCTTATTTTTCTAATTTTACACAACATTTTTTACTTTCTCGAACAAATGATACGATGAGTTGATTACAACAATTCAAGTAAACCAATTACATAACATATTCATACATGTGCATAATCGAATTCACTTATAATTCTGGCACAAACTCTTTATTTGGCACATAACTAATTTCCAATCTTTTTGATAAGATAAAAACTATAGACGTCAACATATCTGCTTACTTTTATTTAAATCTTTCTTTCACAAAAACGATCTCTTGATAATCATCCTTCAAATTTTCCAAGCTTTTCGCGTTGTTCTTTTAATTTACATATGATATCGTGTTTCTATTATATAAACCTTTATTTGGCACAAACCTTTACTTGGCACATAATTAATTTCCAACCCTCTTGATAACATAAAAACTATCGACAAGTCAATCTCTCTCCTTACTTTTATTTAAATCTTTCTTTCACAAAAAAGATCGCTCGATAATCATTCTTCATTTTTTCCAAGCTCCTCGCGTTGTTCTTTTCTTTCCATATGATATAGTGTTTCTATTATATAAACCTTTATTTGGCACAAATTCTTTAATTGGCACATAACTAATTTCCAATCTGTTTGATAACATAAAAACTATCGGCAAGTCAATCTCTCTCCTTACTTTTATTTAAATCTTTCTTTCACAAAAAAGATCGCTCGATAATCATTCTTCATTTTTTCCAAGCTCCTCGCGTTGTTCTTTTTCTTTCCATATGATATAGTGTTTCTATTAAATAAACCTTTATTTGACATAAACTCATTATTTGACACATAACAAATTACCAACATTCTTGATGAGATAAATTCTATCGACAAGTCAATCTCTCTCCTTACTTTTAATTAAAACTTTCTTTCACAAAAAAGATCGCTCGATAATCATCCTTCGATTTTTCCAAGTTCCTCGCATTGTTTTTTTCTTTACATATGATATCGCATTTCTGTTAAACAAACCTTTATTTGGCATATAACTAATTTCCAACCGTCTTGATAAGATAAAAACTATCGACAAGTCAATCACTCTTTTTGCTTTTATTTAAATCTTTCTTTCACAAAAAATATCACTCGATAATCATCCTTCGATTTTTCCAAGCTCCTCGCATTATTCTTTTTCTTTCCATATGATATCGCATTTCTGTTAAACAAACCTTTATTTGCCATATAACTAATTTCCAACCGTCTTGATAAGATAAAAACTATCGACAAGTCAATCACTCTCCTTGCTTTTATTTAAACCTTTCTTTCACAAAAAAGATCACTCGATAATCATCCTTCGATTTTTCCAAGCTCCTCGCATTGTTCTTTTTCTTTCCATATGATATCGTATTTCTGTTAAACAAACCTTTATTTGGCATATAACTAATTTCCAACCTTCTTGATAAGATAAAAACTATCGACAAGTCAATCACGCTCCTTGCTTTTATTTAAATAAAAAAGATCGTTTGATAATCAACCTCCGACTTTTCCAAGCTCCTCGCGTTGTTCTTTTTCTTTCCATATGATATCGTGTTTCTATAAATAAATCTTTATTTGGCACATAACTAATTTCCAACTTCCTTGATGCGATAAGAACTATCGACAAGTCAATCTCTCTCCTTACTTTTATTTAAATCTTTCTAACATAATAAAAAATAATTACAATAATTAATCAATATTTTATTGGTTAACCTAACTTTAAAACAAATATTATTTTAAACTAAAGTTTAATTTCAACTTTCTAAATTATTGAAAAAATTAACTTCATTCCCATAAGTATCAGTAACATGCAATTAAGATAATGAAATTAGGAAGTTATTAATTCAGGCTTTGATCTTTGGTATTAAATAATGAAAAATCAATGAAAAGGGCGCCAGTATGGCAAAATTATATATATATATATATATATATTTATTTAACGAAATCTAAAAATAGCATCTTTTTCCGCATCGAAAAATTTACATGCATATTTTAATTTTCATATTCACTATTTTAAAAATGGATTAACGTGCAGATTTTAATGAATACATTCGGAAACTTGATGTCACGTTTTCCAGTTACAATTTTGCATATAAAATTTCGTGCTCTGTACTTGAGGTTCTAGTAATATGAGTGCTGGTGAAATCCAGAAAATTATGCCTCTTTAGATGCATTCGTATTAAAATATTTAGTTTGATCAAAGTAATTACTCATTTCGTTTTTATTATGACGTCACTTTGACTCAGAGAGGTCCTCTGAGATGAGCGTTCCAGTAATAGTGTCAACAGAAAGAAATCAAGAAAGAAAAATCATGCGTCGAGCATAGATTATGAAACACTTTCCAACACATTGAAAATAATGTAACAAAATTGCACCGTTTAAAAAATTATAATATTAAGTCTAATTCAACCATATGGAAACGAATAACATATTTCAAAATCCAATTTCAGCTGTACCCTTCTACAAACGGAAAATTATCTGAATTGTTTCAACAGCTCTGTATATGATTTATAGTCATGTATCTATTAACTACATGCATGCCAAAATTTTGTTCACTTAAGAAATACTTATACTTCAATTGAAAATTCCCCTTCAGCAAGTTCCTCTAATGACGAGAATGGTACGTGAATACTTTTCTGCAGCCCTGTATATGAGTCATAGAATTTATATATAACGAGTAATGTGTAAAATGTCATCTAAATTTAAAAGCGCATACCGAATTTGAAACCGTGCGCCCCAGCAATTATTACTCAAAAACAGCACAGTAACCGATTTCTTTTGTGTGTCCATGTAAATGAATAAAATATGCTATGAATGCCATGCACTAACGTGATTGTGGTGAAATTCAGTGATTTATATGAGTTTCAATACGTTTGAAATTGCGTAATGTCATTAAAATACTCTGCAAACGATTTTTCCCCATATACCGTAATGTAATGGAATACTTTTGAGTGTGCTCTTAAATGAACTAATTATCCTACATACTTCATGTACAATTCCAAACACGATTTGGTGACCCTAAATAACCTTTATCAATTGTATGAAAATCCGAGTATATTTACGGGAGTTAGACAGTGGACAGACAAACCGAATGCATAAACACTTTTTAACTTTGTTGGAAAGTGCTAAACAAGAAAGAAAACTCATGCTTCAAGCATACATTATGAAACACTTTCCAACATATTCAGAATAATGTAACACAATTGTACCATTTAAAAGAATAAAGTATGGCATCTAATTCAACAAAATGGAAACACATAATACATTTCAAAATCCAATATACGCTGTTCCCATCTACAATCGGAAATTTAACAGATTTTTGTTGCATCCCTGTATAGGATATATAGATTTGTATCTATTAACTACATGCATGCCAAAATTTAGTTCACTTAAGAGATACATACACTTCAGTTGAAAATTTCCCTTGAGCAATTTCCTCTAATAAGAAGAATGGTACGTGAATACTTTTGTGCAACCCTGTATATGAGGTATAGAATTTATATATTGCTAGTAAGATACAAAAAATTAATTAAATTTAAAAGCTCATACCGAATTTTAAACCGTGCGCTCCAGCAATTATCACTCAAAGACAGTACTGCAACCGATTTCTTTTGTGTTCCCTGTAAATGAATAAAAAATGTCACGAATTCCCTGTTCTAACATGATCGTAGAGAAATTCAGTGATTTATATCAGTTTCAATACATTTGAAATAGCGTATGTCATTAAAATACTCTGCAAATGATTTTTGCCGTATACCATTATGTAAAGGAATACTTTTGATTGCCCCTGTAACTAAACTATTAATCTTACATACTTCATATACAATACCAAACATGCTTTGGTGACCCTAAATAACCTTTATCAATTTCATGAAAATCCTAGTATATTTACGGAACTTAGAGTGTGGACAGATGGCCAGTCGGACTGACGGATAGACAGACAGAATGACAGACAAACCGAATGCATAAATAGTTTTCAACTTTATTGGAAAGTGTTAAAAAATATTGAAATGAACAGCTTTATTAATAAAAATGTGTTTTATTTCATCGTGACGTCATTTTTTGTTAATAATTTTTAAAAAAGTTTTTTTTTAATTAAGGCGAAAATGGTATCCGTAATGATATGGTAATTCTTATTGTTTCCCATCTCTCCAACAATGTAAGTAACTCGATTTGCACTAATGAGAAGAAATGTAATAAAGGACTTTTAAAATTCAAATTAAAACATAAAAATGGGTATTATTTTTTTAAAATAGCGAGTCCTGGCACATCTACAAATAAACTACTTTCATTAAAAAAAAAAAAAAATACATCAAAATCGATTCAGTAGAACGCTCAGGCCAGATGACTAAAAACACAGCCCTGTCTTTTAAATATATAGATAAGATAACAAAACAAATGAAAAATTCAGACAATTTTCTCGTTTTTCTAAGCCACCCCTTTCATTTGAGAGATTAAATAAGCAGTAACTCTAATGTAGAACAAAAGTATATCTTTTTAAAGAAAAGAAAAGGACATAATATATTTTCACGAGATCTCAGGAGCTAACATTAGCTGAAGAAAATAATTACTGGGTACATAACGGGTAGAAACAGTAATTATCTCAGAATGGAGTATGTAAAAATAAAAGCTGAACACCATTATCTACGCTGTTTTAAATGCTTATTCAATGCAGGTTAAGAAAACAGCTAATAAAAAAAAATTATCTTTCATTATTGCGATAGCGTCAAAAAATACTGCTTAATGTTTTGCTGTTATTGTTGTATTTTTTAAGCGGTAATTTATCAGCTCATGCGTTATCTTGAGAAAATATTGCTGAATGCTTTTCTGTTGTTGTTTAAGTGGTAATTTATCAGCTGATAATGGAAAACTACCGTGTTTATATTTTAAAGAAATATAAATGTCCCCGAAGTACACACGGACATTTTATATTTGGGTAATATAAAATTTAATGCCATTGCAGGATATAGGTGGACATTTTTGGATTTATGTATGGTGAGATGCAAATTCTAAAAATTATATTCACTCTCTAAAAACAATCTTAAGATTTTAGTTACTGAAAATTATATCATAGAATACTATATATGTATTTTCAACTATTATTATTGCAAGTTTATTTTTTTATGTTCCTTCACTTCTTGACAACGATAAAATATAAAGAAAAATATCATAGAATGTATTAAATGAAGAGAAACACAAAATATGAAGGTTACAATTATTACATAAACAATTAACTTATGTAAATCTTTACCAAAGACAAATAAATTTTAAATACTAGGTTATAAGGAACACTGGAAACGTTATCTAAATGTTTTAAAATTCAACTTAAACTGCGAACGCGTGTTAAAAATAATAAAGAGGTGCGTTCCCCGACGCGTACTAGAAAATTTTCGGAAATCATTGGCCTAAACTTCGAAATAAAACCTACATTCGTCTTACATACAACTGTGCAATATTGTAGACCGATATTCTTATTATATCAATAGATCACTCTTATTCGGTAGGACAAATGCAAAATGCTTTATTGCAAATTATATTTTGGTGGTTCCAACTTGATATAAAATTAACGACTTTTACCGGGACGGTAAATACATTTCTTTCTAGCGTAGTAAAGTGTTTAAGAAAAGATATGTCGGTCAGTTTTTATTGTAAGCATATAAGGATTTCAAGAAAGGCTAATACATAAGGGATAATTTCTAATTAGCGCTGTGTTTAAATGCTTGATATATGAGAAGTACTCAAATGAAAACAGAACACCCGCCATAAAACATATTATTCACCAAAGTTAGCAACATTGTTGTTACATATCGATACTTCAGTCTAGAAAGTTGGTAGAGATGCATAATGACAGCTCACAGGTACTCAGTGTTGTTTCTTTTTATTTATTTTTAGGGGAGCGTAGTGAAAATTCTGTTCGCCAGCGTTAGAATTGGAGGCAAGGAAAGGAGGGCAGAGGGGTGTGGTTCGGTGTTTGTTGGCTGAGGGTGATGGGACACGCGAAATTCATCGTCGCATGTCTGCTGTCTTTGGCAAACGCTACATGTCACTGACATGTCCCCCCTGATTGTACCCCTTGAAGAAAGACATTCGTGGACGTCGGTTTCATTCGAACGAGGATGTGCAAGAGTGGGTGAGGTTGTGGATTCGTCGGTAAGCTAGATGTCTTTAAAGTATTGACAATTATTTTTGAATAAAAATTTTCCATGCTCAATTTTTAGTGTGGCTTCGGTTTTCATTTTACTGTCCCTTATAACGCCGTAATTCTGGAGAAATACTGAATTCCAGAAACAAATTGTAATACTGCATCTACTTTTAGACCGATTCCTTTAAAAATCAACGTATTGCAATCTTTTCGTTTATAGTTGTATATACAGGATGTCCAAAAAAGGTGGTTACACGTTTTATGTTATTATGCATAAGAAAGAGATAGATAAATGATGTGAATTAAAAAACTTTTACTGTAAAGTATAGAATATATACTTTCATCTGCATGTGCTTTCTTTACTACGAAATTCAAAATTAATTTTTTATACGGGCTCCGTACTTTAACAAGTACCCAAATACAAGTCTATTCCTTGTCCCCACTTATGAAAGGCACAAAAAAATAAGCGAATATCTGTAATAATTGCGGAAACATGAAGGATTGCAAAATGAACGCTTGTTTAGGAGACCTTATAACAAATGTATTTGTAATTTGTAATGAAACATATTCATAAATAAATTCGACACGACAAAAAATTCACTTTAAGTGCAAAAGATTTTTTAAATATTTGAAGACGTCTTTCTTAATACAGTAAAAATTCGATTTAGTACGATCCGGTATACCGCATATTCAGATAGAACGAGAAGAAATGCAGTTTTCCCAATTTAAGAAAATGTCAATTTAAGTAAAATTTTTACTTCAAAAAATATATTATTTTTAGGTACGTTCGTAATTATATAAATACGTAGCACCTATAGTCGTCGTTCAGTCCGTCTGTCTGCCCGTCTGACTGTCTGTCTGTCCGTTTGTCTGTCAGTCCGCATATAACAGAGGAAAAACTACCCAACCGAATGTGCTGAAATTTTAAATATATAATTATTGCAAAATTTTGTCGAGTCATTTCAAATTTTAGGAAAATCGGATGTATAGTTTAATTACAGGGACAGTCAAAATTTTCCGTTACATTATGGCCAATGGGAAAATATTGTTGAAAGTGCAGTTTAATGATGTTACAGCCTTTCGAATGGTCGGCAATTTTAATTGTATAACTGTTGCAAAATTTTGTCGAGTCATTTCAGATTTTATGAAAATCGGATGCAAAGTTTAATCACGTGGACAGTCAAAATTTTCCGTTACATTACGGCCAATGGGAAAAAAATATTTCAAGTGCATTTTAATGATATTGCAGCCTTTCGAGCAGAATGAAATTGATATGCACTTATGAACTGCACTAAAATATAAATTTAGTACAATATGCGGTGCTAAGAATATTTATAAAACTAGTTATAGTACGAACGCACCTCATTTGCCACGTTTGACGAGCAATTTCAAACTTGTTTAAATTTTACTGATCTGCCGTTTACGCGCGTCGATCGAGAGCCCGCATTCCCAACAGCAATTTTTCCTCCCTTTTAAAACAAAACAAAAAAGTAAGAAACCTGAAATTCTTAATTTGTGCTAGACTAACTGATGTATTCCAGAGGTTTTCTCATCATGAACTAGAAATTTTTCCATGCATCATTTTGCGAATATCACAGGTGTTTAATGGTGCTTACGGCAAACACATTGAAACTGTGGCTTAAATAACCTTGAATATTTTTGTTTAACAAAATTAAATTCGTTAACAAACTGGTGCACCCGAGTACGGTGAGTAGGTCTGTTTCATCTACAATTTTATTGTGAAATTAGAACAATTCATCACACAAAGTTTCTCACGTTTTGTACTTTTAAATTTTTGCAACTTCTTTTTTAATTTTATTTATCTGTACAACTGCGTTATATCGTGTTCTACTCTAGTAAACATTTTTTGAATAAATTCTAAACTCCAGCATCAAAGCCCATTCAATAGATGACTCTATTATAAATCGAAATATGCTTCTAATAATATTTATTATCATTCTCCTATATTTCGATATTTACAAATTCTTTTTTAAATTCCTGTATCAATGGTTGAAAACTGTATTAAAATATGTAAAACTATTTCATTTCTATTTTTTAAAAGATAAACAGAAAAATACTGAGCTACATGCTGCAATCATAGATTTATAGACGATCACTTATTTCGTCAAGATTTTGCAGTTTCAGTTTTGTGGATAAATGAACTGAGTAACCATATTTGACTTTCTATAACTACACGACTCTTCCAGGTATCCAAACCAAACATTTTGCATATGAATATGGTTGTAGCAGAGAAAATGTTTGAAAAACAAAACTGGGTATTTATTTTATATAGGCGACGTATGAAAATTTCATTTTTAATTTCGTTCGAAAGAACCACGCGCCTATTCAACCTCCTATGGAGATTCAAATAGCATACTTATGCTATTTGAATTCTCTACCTTCCCATGAACAATTTTCTAATTTACCTTATTTATCTACTATCTCTTATACTTATCGAAATAAACCCTGTAACCACCTTTTTTGGACACATTGTATAACCTATCTGCAAATATTTTAAATATTTTCATGACCATAACGTTGCAAAGTACATGCACAAAAAATCTTTAATTAATAATTTGTGACATTAAAATTATTATTATGCAATCGTTTTTCAAAAAAGAAGAAACCATGAACTTTAAATGTTATAAATGCTTATTAATAATGTATTTTAAATGCTTTTATCAAAATAACTAAACAAAAATAATTAAGATATTGTTCGTTCAAAGGTACAATGCATTACGACTGAAATATTACGGATATTTATTTTTTAGAATTTAATCTTTTTGAACGGCAACACGAAAATTTAGTATTTCTTATTTAATTTGAACCATAGAATTGAAGTGGTAAGATAAATTTTAATAGTAAAAAATATTTTATTTGCAGCTGCAAAGCAATTGAAAATTTAAAGTAAAAAATGATTCATGCTTAATATAGTGTACGATGAAATATATCACATCGCTTACCATATATCTAATTCGGTAAATATCATATATTTCCAGAATTGAATTACTTCATATTTTTTTGTCTGATAAAATATTTTAAGTCTTTTTCATTTTGTGATTGTGATAATTTAAATTCATAAACAATATATAAAAAAAGAGCGTTATATATTCCGAATTTAAATTTAAATATTTTATATAAATTAAATTTCATCTAGGATAGAATTTAATGCAAAAATAATTTGTACATGTATTTCATTCCAAAAATATTGTCTAATTGGTAGTGAGGCTTTAAAAATATTTATGTTAAATGCAGATATCTGTTGCGTTAGTACAATTTTATATATCTATTTTGAACGGCTTGTGTTAAATAAAAACCTTTTCCTACGCATATTTATATGTATTTTTATATTTATAATCTAAATTTATGTTTCACATTTTTTGAAGAGTATATAATGGAAAATTGCTATAATTTTTATATTATCTTATATTTTTTAAAGTCAAAAAAATAATATCTAGAAATATTCAAAATAATATAAAATGAAACTTATAAATAAATTACATATCATATTATATATTTATTCGACCATCAGAAAATTTTTTAAAAAAAATGGCAAGTTCATTTAACGGAAAAATAGTATTCTATATTTACAGGAAATCTAATACCTTATGGTGAAAGAGATTAAAATGTATGTATTATACTTATATGGTAATTTATGAACATACTTTTTTAAAACATGTATTCATTTTTCAATGAGATCATTTCCACATTAACATCCAGTACGACACCAAAAAGATAGGCAGCTATCCTAATAGTTATACAAATAGCAGTCACAGTCTACATGAAACACTGTGATGACATAATCGTCACGAGTGATCATCGTGACCAAATGACGATGATTTGTTTTTCTTTTATATTATTACTCTCGTGTGTCCGTCTCTCCCTGACTCCACAATGGAGTCAACGTGAACAATTTTTGGTAAATTTGCAAGTTGTTACGAAGCCGGACATATCGCGTTTACAGTAACATGGATTTGACCGAGAAAAACGATATACAAGGTCAGTTCATAACTTTAATGACGTCAAACGGACCGAATCATCCAAATTAAAATTCTCCGTAGAAAAGCGGCCCCACCAGTGGCCGAAAAGTTCTGCTCTTGAAGCTCGTAGAAGAGAGGTGCTGGGTTCGATCACAAATCGCGCCCGTCGGCTTAATCTTTCAGAGTTTTCGTGGTTTTCTTCGAACATTGGTTTTCCAAGCATAAATACGGGTTAGGTTCCCTTAGAAAGACCCCCCACGGAGGGCACTTGCCACCTCCCCCTTAGAGCCTATATCCCTGGTACTGATAATTGGTCCTCATGAACACAACCAACCAACCAACCGTGTAAAGCATCACGAAAGTGCATAACGTCTTTAAAAGATGACTTTTAAAAGTATATTACAGGTTTCTAATGGGTATGTATTGTTTTTATTTATAATCTGTAGAGTTTTGTGATCATTTAGACATATTATTTTAAGGATTTGGGGATTTTTTTTATTAGTTAAATATATTACTATTGTTCGATCTATCGTCGCTGTATTAGAGCTTGACATGGGTGTTTAAGCCTATGTATAAAAGTATACATGGTTTCATGTTTTCAAAACCACATTTGTTTAATTGTTTGTCTTATGCTATAATCTATTTATTTTATAGGCTGAATACGCGATTTACAGTTTATTTTTTCTTTCGTCATATAATTAAAAGCTTTAAATTGTGCATTGTATTAAATGGTATATTTTGTACATTTGTTTAGCATGTAGCTTTTGTTTACTTTTAATTTCCTCCCTAAAACATTTCTACACAGCATTCTAACGAAATGCAATTTATTTCTAAACATATTTCATTTCTCATTTTGATTACATTTAGATAGTTTTTGTATAATGCAGAATGTTACTGTACCTTGGCTTTCTATCTGTTCTTTAAATAGCATTTTAAAAATTAAGGTAACCTTCAGATGAATATTTTAATAGTACAGAAATATACATATTCTGTATTTTAAAAAAGTATGTCTGAAATAAATGCATATTTTACTTATTTATATCAATGCTATTCCATTTAAGTTACTGTAAAATAGATGTTAACATTCCTTCACAAAAAAAATACACGTTAAAAACGATTTTGGATTTTTCTTTTAGTTCTGATAAACATGCGATGCTGCATTTTACTAAAATTATGGGATCGTACCCGGATTTCCCGGGTTACAGAATATAGGTGAAAACCATATTTTTAAATTGAAAAGTAATATTTTTATATTACATGCTATATATTTTTTAGATTCGCCACTAAAATTATAAAAGCATTTTTCATATGAAATTTATGAATTATAAAATCAAATAAACTTTTGAAATTTATCAAATCGATTTTTTCGAATTAGCCGCATGCTAAGAGTTATTAGCCCAAGATTTTGCTGCTTACGGCATCCTTTTATTTTCTTATATTTTCAGAGCTTTAAGATGGTAGTACAATTACATGTCTCTTAAATCTGTGCTTTATTTGTATTATTTTATTTATTTATTCATAGAGGATTTTTTTATTGAATATTAGTCGTAAGAAAATGATGAACCTTTTATGTTATTTAATGGGCAAACGGATTAATCTTTCTTAATCGAGCTCCACGCGATAGAGATAAATTTAAAAATCTTTCATGCTTGAAAAATATTTTTAAAACATAGGCAATCAGTAAACTGAGATGCACTTTGCAAACAAATTCCATTTGAAGGTTTTTTTTTTTTTTCGACTGTCGAAAAATTTAAATTTTTCAAGTACAAATATGTTAAATTTGCGTTTTTTAAATATTATACTTTCATTTATTTATAATTAAAGTATTAATTTCGTTATGGAAAATTAGTCAGAAATAAATGCTGTACAATTTTTGTTGCTTTATGTGCAAAATGTTTATTATTATTATATATTGTAGCCGGCAAGTGATAAGATAAATTACAAAAAATCATGCTTGAAAATTATTTTTAAAAACATAATAAATTAGTCAATTATGATACAGTTTTTAAACAGATTGCATTAAAAAGTATATTTTTTCCCTATAGAACTTTCTAAAAATTGAAAATGTACGATAGTCAAAAGATTATAAAATTGCAGTAGCGAAAATTTCAAAACAGAAATTTGATCGTGAAGTGTTGTCATTCGCAAAATAAATTTAGAGTTACGCACAGATACATTTGTCCTTTATAATATGTAGGTACGTAATCAGTAAAATGTAATAAAGGTCAATTATTATGATGAAGTTATCAATTGAGGCTCTTATACTTGGTATTCCGGAATGAAAAAAAGCAAAATTTATTCCACTTTGACACGGTCATAGGATTTTTATCCTATGAAATCTGAACCCGACATCATTTTCACCTTGCCAGAGTTTACATACAAAGTCGCATATTGTATTTACCCTTTTTTGAAAATTGGTATTTTAATTTGATCATTTAAAAATCATTTTAACTCAAAACTTGAAATCATGATAGTCAGCAAAATCTTTGTATGTGAACAGTCGCACTCTTAACTCGAGATTCTAATACCAGTACCAGAGAGTAAAAATTGCCATAATTTACGTTTTTTTAGACACATTTGTGTTTTATCTAAGAAAATCATCGGTTTCTTTTAAGTATGACGTCATTTTCACTTACTTAAGCATTTCGCCTAGTATCTGAAGCTTAGTACACATACAGAAGGGAAAAAATATGGAGACTTTATGAGGAAAATGCGTATTTTTAAAAGCAGTACGTAATTTCCCTTTCAAAATATTATGTCCCTTATGAGATTTTGTGCCACTAAACCCTATACAACAATTTTTATCAACATTTTTGAATTTTTTTCAGATAATCGCATGAATAAAGAGAAATAAGCCTCATTATTTCTCTCTTCTCTGAAATAATGAAAGTTATCTAATTACCATCAATTTGAAAAAAATTCATATAATACTTTTAAAATATAATGATGGGATATTTAAAAAAACAGCTAGTGCGGGCACATCTACAAATGAACATCTTTCAGTTAATATATATATATATATATATATTAGTAAATTTGGTTCAGCAGAAAGCCCAGGCCAGATGACTAAAAAACAGCCTTGTGTTTTAAATATATAGATTATATAAAATTACAAAAAACTTTACTTTGTTTGCTTGTCTAACTCGGCGAAGCTAATTCATCCGAGACACAAATATAAATTGCTATTTTTCGGGTAAAGGGCATGCATACTGCATGTTATTGCTCCTCCATAAATACACTCTAAATGTATGCAAAATGCATATGAAATCATTATCGTAGAATAATACATAAACCCAACAGAAATTGCAGTAGAAATCCAGCAGAATTTTTAGTATTGTAAATTAAATCATACATCTTCTTATTCTAATTTTCAATAAAAAATAAAATAATAAAATTTGCTGTACTAATATTTCCGTTCATACTTGTAGTGAATATTCTAGTCTAGTATTCTGTGCTTTAAGTTTATCTCACTTTGATAGCTCGACTCACTCAGTTCATGATGCTTATTAGTACTGAAACTAGCGCCGATACTTATGTACATTTAATTAACGAAAGTAATTAGAAGCCTGGAGCTAGATAAAATACCTTTGTATACTCATAATAGCAGTTATAAAGAAGCTAATTATTATTTATATTTCGATAATTTAATACAGACCTTTTATTTATGTCAATAATGGAAAAGTAACAGGTCAACAGTTTGTGACGTTCTCATCCCCTAGTATATAATGAAATACGTATTTCTCTTTGAGTTTAAAATTATAAAAGAATCACAATTATGTTAATTTATTTATTTCGTGTATATAAACATGTATGATGTTAAGTTTTCGTATTAAAAAAAGTATTTATTGTTACAGAAAAAATTGCAGCATTTAAAGTTTCTGTCACTATTAATAATTTCTACAAATGGACGTTACAAAAGAATTCCACAAAAAAATATTCTAATTCGATTGCAGTATACAAGTGAGAAATTATTCCGCAAAATTGGAGATTACCATTATATGTAGTACTTGCTAATGGGGCTTCCCAAAATTTTGCTAATTTAAATTGTCCCCCAATTTCTGCAGCCATACAATGAATGATGAAAATTTTCTGTTCACTTGCTCAGATTGCTTAAAGGAACTTCTTTTAAAGATGGAAGAAAAGCACGGATCTCCAAGATTCGATCGTATATTCTAAGGTTTTAGCAGTTGCTAAAACACGTTTTTCATTCTACAACATAAACGATAAAATTGAGAATAGATATGTAATAGTCGGCTATTATTTCATAAAAGTATTAAAATTTGGATTAAGGTTTTTTTTTTTTTTTTTTTTTCATTTCGTGTTTAAGCCTGTAAGTTTCGGTTTGGGTGTTATTTTGACGAAATTTTCTATCTCGATTTCAGGTGGTATGTCGTCTTCACTGTAAATAGAATTTTCTGGTCGGTTATAACCCGACCCGCTAATTAGTATGAATTTTAAACGAATAAAAAATTTCGCCTTATTTCTGCAGCCGTACAATGATAGATGGAATTTTTCTTTTCATTTCTTCAGAGTGTTTAAAGAAACTTCTTTTAAAAATTGAAGAAAAGCACGGTGTTCGCCAAGATCCTTTCGTATACTCTAATGTTTTAACAGCTGCTAAAACAAATTGTTCATTCTACAACATAAACGATAAAATTGAGAGTAAAGATATAATAGTAAGCTATTGTTTTATAAATGTATTAAAATTTGAGTTACTGTTTTTTCATTTCGGATTTAAGTGTGTAAGTTTCGAATTGGGTCTCGTTTCGACGAAATTTTCTTTCTCGGTTTAGGATCAAATTTCGTGTTGACTATAAATACAATTTTCGCGCTGGTTATAAACCGACTCACAAATTGGTATGAATTTTAAAATGATAAAAGTGTTATATTTCTCTGAAATTTATAAGATAGTTGTATATATCAAAGTAGTCTATTTATCTTGTTCTATATGTAATTTATTATGCAAGATAAGATTTATTATTTCGGTTTAAGCAATTTATATAACAAATTCCAATAAGTTTAAAAAAAGTCTTTTATGAGTTCATAAGAGACTATGTTTCACAAACGAGGGAATAAAATAAAGGTAAATTTCAACACTAATAAGATAGTCTTTTTTTTATTTAACCGTCAATCAAAACGAAAATTCTGGAATAGTTTTATAAGGTTTTTCGAGTTATCTTTTAATAAAATTCATGATGAATATAAACTAAAACTTTAAAATTTTCATAAAAATTAAATTCATTTTGCGATACGTCATAAATATTAGATAGTTTTTATAAAATGTCGAACAATAAATTTTTATCTAGTACGAAGATTTGGCACAAATTTGGAAAAAAAAAAATATTTCTCTTTTTTAATTACATATAACTGTTACAAATTCTGCCATGTTTCATGTATTTTTAATGCAGGCTTGCTATGTCTCTTGGGCTTTGAATACCTCTTTTTCGAAAAGAAATATCCACCTTATTTGATGAAGAAAGCCTGATTTTATTTATGGCAATCATTACTTTTAAAAACTCTTAATAAAACCCTCCTTGAGGCGTTGGAAAATTCTAATCTGAAGACGAAAAATACTAAGAAGGGATTTTTAATCTGAAATAGTGTCGCTATACTATTTGAAATCTCTAATTAATTTTGTTTAGGATGTTATCTTTATTAATCTTTCAACTATTATTACCACATTTTTTCTGGTAGTACCTCACTGGAGAATATAGGATAGACCGGGGCTAGTAGGCGCAGTTTTTAGTTATTGATTTTTATTAATTTTTTGTTTAAGTTTTTTAAGAAATTTTAACTGTACTTTTAAAGAACAAGCATTGGGCTATAAACAACGGGAGTTTTTAGTTTTTAGTTTTTGTAATTTATGTTTAGCGGATTCCTAAAGTAAAAGGAAAATTGTGCGCCAATCTACCCCGTCACGGGGCAAGTTGCCTACGCCTATGGGGTAAGTTGGCACACGCTTTATAAAAATTCAAATAAGGCACGCAGTTAAGCGAAATCAATTTCGATTATTGCCAGTAAGTTTAAACAAGGGCGTTATAGCCGTAGAATGTAAATTCTGAATTATACAGACATGAAAATAATGAATAAAACATTAATATTGAGTAACTTCTATCCTACTCTATATCATCATCAGAGTTACGGTTGTCACAAATAAAAAATCGAGTGTCTTCATTTGGGCAAGCCTCGTGTGCCCAAAATCTTCCATTGCAACCACTTTTCTCGTTGTTTGCTGTTTTTCAAGCTACCAGCACACAATAAACACCGAGCCAACTTGCCTCGTGTTCAATGCGCCTACCAGCCTCATAATAAATTTCTTCACAAAAGGGACACGTAATCATCTAAGCATAAATAATCCAAGTAAATCACATATGAGGTAGGTACAGTTAATCATACATTAAGAAAAACTGCACAAGTTAAATCGCAATTATTAAGATAAGTATTAGAAATTAGAAAAAGACATGACATGACATCGCAGTATGAAGCAACAAAAAATTACTTATGAGTGCAAAAAACAGAAAAATCGTAATAAATGTCCACTGCACGTAGGTAACGCTGCAAAACTACAAAGAGAATTGTAAAAAGCAAGAAGAAAGGTACTCTGTGACTGGTTGCGTAATCTATCCACAAACAGGCGATTTATGAGGGCTGCGCCTACTCAAAGACACTTTATGACTTCTCAGTTCAACATTTTATATCCTTGTACTTCAATAATTTGCCAGATCATGCCTATATCTAGATACGTTTTTCGTTCAAACGGAGAATGTAATACCTTTCTTTTTAATTGCTGAGCACCTTTCTCTTTAAAATTTTACCACACATTACATGAAAATAAACAGATCTGCGAAATGTATAAATTCTTGTTTTTTCTGTATGAACACTTTTTCCAGAAGAAAGATATTTGTTTATTTACAATTATTTTTAAGATAGCGAAAAATGTATGAATCGAAATAAAAGGGAAAGAATGTAAGCATGTAAATACAGAGCGTAATTTAAATTTTTGACTGCATTGTATTTGATATTTTATTGTATAATTTTAGTTATTTATAAAAAATCCGAAAAAGGAAAAAACGTTGAATTTATTTTAAATATTTTAAATAGCAATTCTAATGATAAATAATTTTTATGATGTACTAAAATCGGGGATTTTGGGAATTAGAATTTATTCAATTCACGAAATATGGTAGAAAACATAAGATTTTTCATTTTAAATATTCAAGCATAAAGACCAAGTCGCTTTTTATTGTTGATATATAAATATCGAGAACGCAAATGTTTTATTATTGATTTATGCGAAGTATAATGAGAAGGAAATAATTTCTAGGAGCTTGCAGATTAGCATCGATTCGCCATACAATGGTAATCTACAAATGAACTAGTGATTAAGAAGTAAATTTATGATTGCTGATTAAATTTAAAAATAATTAGGACTGCAAATTCTACAATGAGTACTTACTACGGTCAGATCCAATTTCGTGTATCAGTTTCCTTATTTTAATGCTTTATTTACTAATTTGTATCATTACAAAAATTTTAAATCCATTCGTGTCTGATTTGTTTAATTTCAGTATAATCACTTTTATGTTTAAAAAATTAAAAATAGTTCCCTAACTCCCAAAAATAGGATTTACTGAAATTTATTGTATCTGATATTTAGTGATGTCTAACGGCTATAATTATTAGCACCCGGTACGGTATGCTATTTCTTTCTCCCAGCTTATTTTGTGTCGTCTCCAAAAAATAACGTTACCTTACAGAAGCCAGCAATAAACAAAGCAGATGTATCAATGTACAATTAAGTTATCTATAGCAAATTATTTAATTTCTAACCATCGCACATTTTCAATTTTTATACCGTCGTGTTGGAAAAAAAGTACTTTTAAATACAATTTGTTTGAAAACTGTACCTCCATTTATTTTTGACATATTAATTTTTTTGTAGTTTTTAACACCATTTGTTTAATTTTGGCAACTCAAGTACTCCATTTATGTAGAAAGTGCAGTAAAAATAGTTGAAAATAGCAATTATATCTTTTTTTTTGTCATTTTCTCATAACAACCGAAAGAAAATGTAATTAAAATATTAGCTATTTTGAAAAAATATAAATGAATAATTTATGTTAAAACAAGCAGCTATTATAAACTATATTTAACAAATGAAGGTATATCAATCATTAGATAGCCATTTTTTGTCGAGTTTCTGACGGCATCATTTTGCTGCATTTGTGTATTATTTTGCGATAGTGAAATCCTATGCGCTCTTTACTGTAGATGTTTAAGAGTGGATCGTAAATGTGGAATTCTTAAGCGGATGCGAATGACGTCATTTTACATAAAATAAATGTGTTTGCTTTAAGTCTTAAAATTGAAATATGGTTTGTACTTTTTATATATACATTATTTTTCATTGGAGGCAACACTAAATTCTGAAAAAGCAGAATTCTAGTTTTCAGTATTATTATTGCTGCTAAGGAAGACATTTTGGAGACATTTGGAAAATGTCGTATTACAACACGGTTAAAAATACAAGACAATCATTCCACTATTTTTTTATGCGTTATCATAAATTATTCATTTTGAAGAGTAGCCCCTATTTCAAATTGACGCAGTGAAACGTATGTTTAAAATGAAAGATTTTAAAGATGTAAAGATATTTAAGCAAAGCTTTATTATTATTATTGTTTTTACTAAATGCAGAAACATTAAAGAAATCATTGTAATAAATGAATAGATAACTATACTGTTTAGTTAGAATATCTATATATATATATACTATTTTTACTATTTGTAGATAATAACAAAAGAAATTGTTAAGAAAAAATAACTGTTAATGAAAAGAATAAGATGTCACACACAAGTGAGTAAATAAAATACAATTCACTACTGTCATTATATTATATAAAATACCATCCACTACTGTCATTATATTATACTAATATTATAAAGAAGTAAAGTTCGTTTATTTGTAAGAGGTAAGCTCTGAAACTACCGAACCGATTCCAAATGTAATGATATCAAAATGATGGTGCTAGTCCCACTTAGAACATAGGCTATATCTTATATCCGTGCCACTGGCCAAAAGGGGGTGCAGGAGCAAAAAACGTTCTAAAAATGCGATTTTTGTGTTACTGAAGGGCATAGAAACATGAAATTGGGAATGGTAGTTACTTATATGATATAAAAGATCTCTAAGATCATTTTCTTTTAATTCGAAATTTAAAAGGGGTGAAAATGCGCGAAAAGCGTTCTAAAAAACGTTCAAAATTGCGATTTTTACGCAATCTCAGAAAATACCCATTCGATTTTTCAAAAAATGGTGTGAAAACGATGGAGACAGCCCTCGCTCCGACATAGGCCATATTTTATGTCAGCGTCACTAGCCCAAAATGGGGAGCAGGAACAAAAAACGTTCTAAATTGCGTTTTTGTGATATTGCAGGGGCTAGGAACTTGAAATTAGGAATGGTAGTTACTTATAAGATATAAATGATCTCTAAGAACATTTCTTTATAAATTCGAAATTTAAAAGGGGTAAAAATGCGCGAATAGCGTTCTTAAAAACGTTCTAAATTGCGATTTCTACGCAGTCTCAGAAAGTACGCAACCGATTTCAAAAGTAATGGCTGGGAATTGATGATGACAACCCCTATTTCATGTCGGTGTCACTACCGCCTAGGGGTTGCAGAAGCAAAAAACGTTCTAAATATCTATTTTTGTGTTTCTGAAGGACCTAGAATCCTGAAATTAGGCAGGACAGTTATTTATAAGATACAAATGACCTCCAAGAAAATTTCTTAAAAAATCCAAATTTAAAAGGGGTGAAAATGAGCAAAAAGCGTTCTAAAAAACTTTCTAAATTTCGATTTCTACGCAATCTCAGGAAGTACCGAACCAAATAAAAAAATAATGTTGTGAAAACGATGGTGACAGCCCTCGCTCCAGCGTGGGCCTCTGAGCAATAGACACAACCCCAAAAGGGGTTGCAGGAGCAAAAAACGATTTAAATTGCGTTTGTTGTAATACTGCAGGGGCTAGCAACTTGAAAATATTCATAGTAGTTACTTATAAGATATAAATGATCTCTAAGAACATTTCGAAATAATTGGAAATTTAAAAGGGATGAAAATGGACGAAAAACGTTCTAAATGGCGATTTCTACGCAATCTCAGAAAGTACCCAACGATTTCAAAAGTAATGGTTGAAAATTGATGATGACAGCCTTTGCTCTAATATAGGATCTATTTCAAGTCGGCGTCACTAACACCTTGCGGTTGCATTTTACAAGATGTTCTAAATTGTGATTTTTGTGATACAGAAGGGGCTAGCAACTTGAAATTAGGCATGGTAATTACTTATGAGATGTAAATACACTGTGGGAAGAGTTCCTTAAAAATTTGAAATTTAAAAGGGGTGAAAATAAACGAAAAGCGTTCTACAAACGTTCGAAATTGCGATTACTACGCAATCTCAGAAAATATAAACCGATTTCAGAAGTAATAACTTCAAATTGATGGCGACAGTCCCCGCTCCAACATAGCCTATATTTTACGTTGTAGTCAATACCACCTTGGGGTTACAGGAGCAAAATTTTTCTAAATTGCGTTTTTTGTGTTACTGAGGAGGTCTAAAATTTTAAATTTGGAATGGTAATTACTTCAAAGATTCAAATGCTTTCTAAGAATTGTCGAAAGAAAATTCCAAATTTAAAAGGATGAAGTGGGCGAAAAGCTTTCTATAACCGTTCTAAATTACGATATTTATGCAATCGTATGAAATTCGAAACCGATTTCAAACGTAATTGTTGCAAATTTATGATGATAGAACCTCCTTAAACATAAGCTATATCTTATGTTGGTGCCACAACCGCTAAAGGGTTGCAGGAGCAAAACAATTTTCTAAATTGCGATTTCTGCGGTTTTGAAGAGGCTACACTGCAAATAGAAGCGTCTTAAATTTAGACACATATGTGACTGAAAAAAATTTTAGACGCTTAAGTGTCTTAATCTGAAAATTCAGACATTATAGATGTCTTAATTTAAGATACATAAATGTCTTACTATGACCATGGTGTAAACGAACTGAGAATAATGTCTAAAATATCCGCAAACGTCTTATTTTAAGACACTTCATTGCTTTAAACGTGTCTTAATTTAAGACGTTTTGATTCTTCCGACGCAATCACCACCAGGGGGCACTAGCACTCCCAGTTGCCCATGCGTTTTAGATGTCTTCGTTCGAAATGGTATACGTTGTAATTCCAACAAAGTTTGTTTTTATGTACGCGTGTATTTTAATTCGTTTTTTGCGAAATGTGAAGTACTGTGATTTTAATTCGCATTAACTTGGATTATTTATGTATTGAATACATACATCTGACGTGTGTGCTCGACATCAAATGTCTCTTAGAAGCTATCGTCGATATAAGGGCGGGATAGACACAGAACAGAAGTAGACGACGGTTGAAGATTACACCCGGAAATTCTACAAAGCATGTGCAATGGGCTTAGTGTTAACTCGTATTAATTTATATCAATAATATTGTGTTATTCATCTTCGTCCTGTTGAAGCTGGCAAAAAAAAAGAAACTTTTGTCTGGCGGGTCCTGTTTTGAGGATGAAACATCTCATTCTTTAAATATGGCTAGGCGGATGTATTATGGGATTACCTTTTAAACTGATGAAAGTCTTTCTCCCTCACTGTGGTTGTGGTAGTTTTTAAAATTTCAAATCCAGGAATTTTTCTTACCTCTTGCAAACAGCGATTGAAGTAAGTGTTATAATTTCTTTATAGTACTAATATTAGTGTCTTTTATGATTTTATTTATTGTAGGTACTAAACAAAATCTTACATGAAATTTAATTAGTTTTGAATCTTTTTGCAAAAAAATAAACACTAATTCTAGAAGTATATATTTTTAAATTTATGACGTTGTCTTTCATTACAAATTATGTATTATTTATTCTCATCTTTTTTCTCAAATTTAAAGTAATAACATCACTAAAAAACAGACATATTTAAAAGTTAAGTTCATTCTCTTGTTTTGTTTTGTTTTTAATATGGCAGTTCTTAAGTTTCAATGGTTAATGCTTATCTCATACTAAACGACCACAAGGAAAAAGAAAAAAAAAAACTTTGAAAGATCTCCTGTGGATTCGAAGGTCATTTTCCAATTAGACTTTACTGATAAGCATCGCAAGTGTGTATCATAGTGATATCATGTGGTAACTTTTTTTTTTTTTTTTTTTTTTTTTTGCGTCTTTATTTTGCTTTAAAGATGTCTTGCTTAGTAGCTCATAGGAATGATAACAATAAGTGCATGTGGCAATATAAATTTTTAAAAAATCTAATTTTTAAATGATAAGGATTTTCATTTTTTTCGGGGAGGCGGGGGGGGGGGGGATTTTGTATGAAATTTTCGTAAAGCTGATACCTTAAATCTTGCACTGATTATAATGAAAGTTTTGAAATTTTAGAGCAGGACAAGATTAAAAAACAAAAAAATATAAATAAACAAAATACCGAAGTATTTTTTTTTTCAATATTAACCCTTTACACTCGAGGGCTCTTCAGCGGAGCCATTTAAAATTTGTCTTCAAACTCGAGGTCTCCGCTACGGAGACAATGCAAATAATTTTGTGATACCATGTAATCTTGGCTTTTCTAGACAGGTATCACAAAATTATTTGCATTGTCTCCGTCGCGGAGCCCTCGAGTTTGAAGACAAATTTTAAATGGCTCCGCTCCGGAGCCCTCGAGTGCAAAGGGATAAAGTAGAATATTTATTTATTTATTCATAGTTAAATAGCTGTTGTGATTATCATCTGATATATATGTAAAATTGCCTATGTGGCAATATAAATTTTAAAAAAATTTATTTTTAAATTATATGAAGTAGAGTAGGACAAGATTACAAGAAATATATATATATATATCCATGTACTTTAAAAGCCCTCAATAGCCCTTGCCGTTGAATTTGTCCGATAATCGGAGATGTCCGCTTTTGTGAGGTAAAATTATACAAATATGTATGCCATGCGGATTAAAAAAGTATTCGCTAAATAGATGTTTCAGAATAGCTATTCGGGAATGTCCATTAACCTGCACAACGGATACTCCCGAATACCGAACATCTCAATTTAGATAACAATAATGCAGGGTTGCATTTTTTGCAAAGGAACTTCTTGATTAAAGAATGGGCATACTGGGCCATGCCCCGCCCCCCTACGATTTTAGTGCCCACAAATTTGATGTGCAATATTTGTAAAGCTTATATTTTAAATCTGTTTCGAAATTGTATTGATTATAATCAATATTTTGAACTTTTAAAGTAAAATAAGATTAAAAATAAAACAAATTTTAAAAATCTAATATTTAGATAAATATTTTTTGTTTTAATCTTGTTCTACTCCTGAAGTTCAAAATATTGATTATAATCAATAAAATGTCGTAAAAGATTTAAATTATCAGCTTAACAAAAATTGCGTACCAAAATTGGGAGCACCAAAAAAATCAAATTGTAGGGGGGGGGGGGGGGGGCAGGACCCCAGCGAAATATTTTTCCAGGATTCAACGTGGTCAAACATGGCTACGTATGATGCTTACAAAAAAAAATGGATGCTATTAAGACGTTTGAAGTGTCTGAAATTCAGATACAAAAAGTGTCTGAAAAAATTCAGACATTTTAAAATGTCTGAAAACTGAACACTCCGTTTCAGACACTTAAGTGTTTGAATTTCAGACATTTTAATTTACAGTGTAGAAACTTTAAATATAGCACGGTAGTTACTTATAAAATATAAATGACTTCTAAGAACATCCTAAATTAAATTCGAAATTAAAAGGGGTTGAAGCGAAGGGAAGGAGCGAAAAGCATTATAAAAAAGTCCTAAATTACGATTTCTATGGAATCTCGGGGTATAATAAACCGATTACAGAATTTATTGGTTGCGAATCAAGGGTGATAGTCGTTGATCATACGGGCTATATTTTATGTCTGTGTCACTACCATCTGGTTGGCAGGAACAACAAGAAAATTTTAAAAACATCTAAATTCAGTTTTCTACAGAATATTAAGAAATACCAGCCGATTTCAAGCTTAATGTTGATAAATTAATGGTGACAGTCTCTGTTTCAACATTTTTCGAGACATTCTATTTCAACTCTATTTCGCTATTTTATGTTGGTGCCACTAACACCAGAGAGGTGGTAGGCTGTTAGACAAGAAGCGGAATTTCACATGATGGTTAATTTTAAAATGTAAATGTGTTAAGATGGTTTCTAAAAATTTTAAAACTTCAAATGAATACTGAAATGAGCATAAAAGTTTCGAAATACTTCTTAAATTATTGTTTATTTAGAATTAGTTTTCGTTCTTCTTATTAATTAAAATCTCATTTGTGTATATTTTAGTTTTGTAATGAAGTTTAGTCAAACTGTGGCTTAATTTGTAATTTTTGGACTATTCCAAAAAGGGTTCTTCTAATAAAAAATAGCTATGCAAATAACACTCGGCATATTACAACTATTACGCGAGCAAAACCGCGGGGTTTGCTAGTATATACTAATATGATAAAGAAGTAAAGTTTGTTTATCTGTAGGAGGTAATCTCTGGAACTATCTAACCGATTTCAAATGTAATGGTATCAAAATGATGGTGTTAGTCCATCTTAGAACATAGGCAATATCTTAAGACGATGCTATTACCCCAAAGGTGAGGTGTAGGAGCAAAAAACGTTCTAAAAATGCGATTTTTGTGTTACTGAAGATCAAAGAAATAAGAAATTTGGAATGTTAGTTAGTTATTACATATAAAGGAATTCTAAGAACAGTTCTTAGGAAATTGGAAATTTAAAAGAGGTGATAATGTGCTAAGAGGGGTCTAAATAACATTCTAAACGGCGATTTCTACTCAGTTTTGGGAAGTATCAAATCAATTTCAAAAGAAATGTTTATAAATTGATGGTGACAGATCTTGCTCTAACATATGCTATATTTTATGTTTGTATCACTACCAATTGGGGGTTGCAGGAGAAACAAACGTTCTAAATTGCTGTTTTTGTTTATGGAAGGGCCTAGAATCATGAAATTTGGAATGGTAGTTACTTATAAGAAATCAATTATATCTAAGAACATTTCCAAAAAAAAAAAAATTGAAATTTAAAAGCGGAGAAAATGCGCGAAAAGCGTTGTGAAAGTCGTTCTAAATTGCGATTTCTATGCAATCTAGAGAAGTACTAAGCCGATTTCAAATAAAATTGTGTAAAATGATGGGGGACAGCTCTTGCTCCAAGATAGGCTATATTTCTTGTCTGCTTCCACTATCCCAGAGGAGGTGCAAGAGCAAAAATTGTTCTAAAAATGCAATTTTTGTGTTATGGAAGGACCTATATTCATGAAATTTTGCATGGTATATATTTATTAGATATATATGATCTCTAAGAACCTTTCTTAAAATGTACAAGGGGCGAAAATGCGCAAGAAGCGTTCTAAAAACTTTCTAAATGATGATTTGTGAGCAATCTCAGGAAGAATCAAACTGCTTTAAAAAGTAATGGTAGGAAATTGATGCTGACAGTCTCTGCTCTAACATAGACGCTATTTCATGTCGGTGTCACTATCACCTGGAGGTTGCAGATGGGTCATTCCATGTGAAATCAACCAATTTAAAGAAAAGTTGTTGCACCATAATCACAGATTTTTTTTAAATTTTTATTACAGACAGATGTAGTAGTGAAACCATCAAATCTAAAATTTTAAGATAATTTGTGCAATATTGACTGAGATATAGCCTTTTGAAAATTGATCATTTTTACCAAATGGCGGCCATCTTGGATGCTATCCCTATGTCTATAAATGTCCTTAACTTGACAACTAATGACTCAAATTTTATATTTCTGGTACCAGTTTAAAGCTATTTGTATAAAGAATGCATATATGATATTAAAACAATAGTAATTTTTTATTTTAATACTGTTTATTACATTCAAACTGAAAATATCACCCTCTAAAAATGACTTACTGTAATGGGCCATAAAAAAAATGACCCATCATAATTTTTTTTCAAACTTGCTAAAAACATTGCTCCATATGTGTACTTTAAATAGAAAAAAAATTGGAGAGGTAAAATTTTTCGTTTTAAAAAAATAGCTTTTTACACATAGGATGTCACTTACTAAGCAGTGACTATCTTAAAAAATGTAAATATCCCTGATTTAAGAAATAATGGCCAAAACTAAATATTTTTTAATCCTTGAATTAATGTAAAACTATAATGAAATATAATCTCATAAGTTCTTTGTAGGACCACCCTCCAATTGCTCCCCCCCCCCCCCAAAAAAAAGAAGTCATTGCTAAAAATGTATAATTGAAAAAAATTAACACTGAAGAAAATAAGAAAATAAATAAAGAATATAATGTATAATTGTGAAAAACCTTTAAATGCAATATATATAAATGAGATTTTACTGCATGTGTATATGTGGAATCTATTCAAAACGTTTTCCATGCAAGAAATTCAATTTTTATACCTAAATTTCTATTTCTTACTTTAAAAATTGCTCACTTAAAAAGTTTTACATTTGTATGTGACTTTATAGAAAAATTCTGCTGTATGCATGTATTTACATCATTCAAGTTGCATTAAATATTCAGATATAAATATGTCTGTTTATGTATTTTCTATTTCAATAAATTTACATACTAAGAATGACAGAATTCATGAAATGAATGCTAATCTTGCATAATCTATTTTCCTTATTATTTGAATTCAACACATGATGTAATAATACATCAATCTCTATCCTGATGTAATATTGCATCATGTTATATGTTTATGCAATTTTATCATAATGTATCCAACAAATCTTTTGTTGAAAATTTTTGAAACCTTTTGTGGCCAAGCTTATTATAAACTGCATTATATATAAAATTTTAAATAAAAAAAAATATTTGACATAATTTATGAATTATTGCATCATATTGTATGCTGATGCAATTTTGGGAAAAGATTGCTGCTGTATCGTCATCTGTTTTCTAATTGGTTGTAATTAAAGTATGATGAAATATTACATCATAATGTACAAAAAAATTTTACTATCCCTTTTAAACATCATTTCTGTTGATGTTTTCAATGTAGTATGCACTGGCATAGAATAGTTATTTTGTGCTTAAGATTCTACAGTGGACATGGAGTGTTTTGTATGCAAGAAACTTGGTGTTTCATTGAGTACTGATCTGATTCCTGTTCTTCAATTGTCTTCACGTGATTTGCAGTTATTAAAAAAAAGATTGCATTATGTAATCCCAAATGAAAAATGCTTTGTCCATGGAAATAGTATATGCAAGGTTCACAAGGATAACTATCTAAAATGGTATATTTTAAGACAGAGACAGTGTTGTGATCCATTTAATAAACATCCAAATAGCATCAGAGCAAAATCACTAAAAACAATATCATTAGATATGTCTTAAACAAATCCAGATATCCTCATTCCAGGAAAAAAATTGTGTGTTTCCTGTTATTCATCAGTAAATATGAAAAAAATATCTATTGTTGACAGGATAACCACCTCAGGAACAGAAAGCCCCTCTGATTCAGATTTTAATGAACCCACAGTAGTAATAGAATAATTAAACAAAAGTTGTGAATTGTTAGAGTTATCGCCAATAAAGGTAAGTAGGCGTACCTCAAAGAGAAAACTTAATTACATGCAAAAGAAAGTTTCAAAAATAACTAAGTGTGTTGCAACTAAAGCAGCTACAGTATTAGGTGTTGAAACCATAAATAAGCCTCAAAATAGTAAAGACACAACTTGTCCTGACTGCACATCTATGATGGATAAATTATTGGAGAAGTTTACAAACGCATGTTTTAAAGAAAAAGTTCAAATTCTAACACTAGTTCCAGATTCATGGACAATACAGCAAACAATGACTTATTTTAATACTACACAGTATCTTGTAAAAAAGGCAAGGAAGTTTAAAACAACAGAAGGGATGTTATCGATGCCTAGTGGAAGAAAAAGTGTTAAACTGAGTCCAGACGTTATAGAAAAAGTCATTAATTTTTATTATGATGATAATAACAGCCGCATGTGTCCTGGAAAGAAAGATTTCATATCTGTTCCAACTGAAAACGGCAGAATATTAAAACAAAAGAGATTGATTTTGCACAATTTAAAGGACTTATATATTGCATTTAAAGAACAACATGACTTAAAAATTGGATTGTCTAAGTTTTGCTCACTACGTCCAAGAGAATGTGTTACTGCTGGAAGCAAAGGTATTCATTCTGTCTGTGTGTGTGTATACCATCAAAATATTAAACTTATGCTTCATGCTATTCATATCAATGACTACATATCACTGCTAAAAAAACTTGTTTGTTGCATTGAATCTGAAGAATGCATGTTGTGTGATAAATGTCCATCTCCTGAAATTTTAAAGAAAGATTTAATGGGTTTAGATAAATTGGAAATGAGTAATGATATTATTTATAAACAGTGGGTAAAGACTGATGGAGCAGAATTAAAAAAAGTGATTATGCCTGTTGATGAATTTGTTGATGATTTAATTACAAAACTCCTTGCTTTATGTTCACACCACTTTTTTGCAAAATCACAAAGTTTATATTTCAAGAAAACAAAGGATGAATTGAATACAGAAACTGCTATTATTTCAGCTGATTTTTCTGAAAACTATACTTGCATTGTGCAAGATGCTATTCAAAATATCCATTGGCAAAAAGAACAGGTTACAGTTCACCCCTTTCTTGCTTATATAAGGGACAGTATCACTGATACTGTGAAATCTATTCCTATGTGTGCAATAAGCGAGCATTTAGTTCATGACACTACTACATTTTGGGCTTTTCAAAAAGTAATTGTCAATTATTTAATATCACAAATTCCACAGATTAAATACATAAAATATTTTAGTGATGGATCATCAGCCCAATACAAAAATTATAAAAATTTTATTAATCTCTGCCATCATGAAGAAGACCATGGTGTGAAAGCTGAATGGCTTTTTTGCCTCTTGTCACGGAAAACGAGCTTGTGATGGAATAGGCGACGCCATAAAACGCATGGCCACCAAAGCAAGTCTTCAGCGTCCATTCAAAGATGGTATCTTAAATGCATTTGATCGGTATACATTTGCAAAAGAATATGTTAAAGGAATTGAAAGTTTTTTTTATAACAAAATCGGAAATTGAAATTGCCACTAATCAGTTAGCAGATAGGTATGCAAAGGCAGATACAATCGTAGGAACAAGTGTTAATCACAGCTTTGTGCCAATAAATAAAAGGCCAAATACTGGTTTCCAGGGTATCAGGCTCCTCAACAAATTTTATTGGTACTGTGAGATTTAGTGAACAAACCACAAACATTTAAAAGTGAACAATATGTTGCATGTGTATATGGTGTTAATTGGTGGATTGGTAAGATTTTAGATTACTGCGAGGAATTCAATGACTATAAAATTATGTTCATGCATCCTCATGGTCCTAGTTCATCATATTCATGGACAAAATCTTCAGATGTTTGTTGGATTCCAAATGAGCATATAATGAAAGTAGTGTCTACCCCAATGACTGCTTACAGGAAGAACATATACTGTTGCTCCAGAGGAGCATACAGCAATTCAACTCTTATTCCTAAACTTTAAGACAGATTAAATCCTTGGTAATTTTCAACAACATATTATCAAGTTCCTTTCAACAATATATTATAAAGTTATATCCATGTAAGTATCCTGTTCTTATTTTATGTAAATATGTTTCATATAAGTTTTATCTAAGTCTTACTTTTATACATATTTGATGTTTTTGTTGTACATTTGTATCACACAAGATTTGTGTACTCATTTTGTCAAGATTTGTTCATTTAAATTGAAATTGGCAGTGAACTGAATAACTAATGTCTACTCAGTCAACTCATTAATATTAATTTTTAATCTTTTATTTGAATTAAACTGATTTACAGCTAGTATTTCTGCCATATTTCAAAAAAATATGTTTTATGGCTCTTTTTCCTTCTAAATATTTTCCATTATGTATATTTTTTTGAGAATTATACATATTATCATTTTATATGAAATAAAAAGTATTGAAATGAAAATTTACTGTTATTTTAATATGTATGTGTTTTTAGTATAATTAACTGCTGATTGGTATTTCTAAATTGAATTATTTATATATTGATGCTCATACATTAATTCATATGCGAGAAAAAAATATTTTTAACCATTATTTGTTAAACCAAAGATACTTACGTGTTTTAAGATAGTCACTGTTAGGTAAATGACATCCTATGTGTAAAAAGCTATTTTTCTTTAATGAAACATTTTACCTCTGCAATTTTTTTTCTGTTTAAATTATACATATGGAGCAATGTTTTTAGCAAGTTTGAAAAAAAATTATGATGGGCCATTTTTTTTATGGCCCATTACAGTAAGCCAATTTTTGAGGGTGATATTTTCTGTTTAAATGTAATAAACAGTATTAAAATAAAAATTTACCATTGTTTTAATATCATATATGCATTCTTTATATAAATAGCTTTAAATTGGTACCAGAAATATAAAATTTGAATCATTAGTTGTCAAGTTATGGACATTTATAGACATTGGGATAGCATCCAAGATGGCCGCCATTTGGTAAAAATGACCATTTTTTAAAAGGGTATATCTCAGTGAATATTGCGCAAATTAGTTTTAAATTTCAGATTTGAGGGTTTCACTACTATGTCTGTCTACAAAAAAAATTAAAAAAAAATCCGTGACTATGCTGCAACACCCATTGGTTGAATTCGTGTGGAATGACCCAGATGCAAAAAAGTTTTAAATTTTGATTTTTGTGATCGCTAGGGTCTAGAAATTTGAAATTAGGCAAGATACATATTTATTAGATATAAATGATCTTTAAGAACAGTTTCGAAAAAATTGGAAAGTTAAAAGGGGTTAAAATGCGCGAAAAGCGTTCTAAAAACGTTCTAAATTGCGATTTCTACTCAATCTCTGGAAATATCAAACGGATTTCATAAGGTTGCAAATTGATGGTGCCAGTCCCTGCTCCAACATAGGCTATATTTTATGTTGCTGTTACTACCATCTGGGGGGTTGAAAAATCAAAACGTTCTAATTTCCGTTTTTTGCATAACTGAGGTGTCTAAACTTTTGAAATATGGCATGATATTTACTTACATGATGCAACTACTTTCTAACAACAGTAAAAAAAAAATTCCAAATTTAAAAGGAAGAAGTGAGCGAAAAGCGTTCTAAAAACATTCTAAATTACAATTTTTATGCAATCTTATCAAATACGAAACCGATTTAAAAAATAACGGTGAAAAATTGTTGGTGATAGAACTTGCTCCAACATAAGCTATATTTTATGTCTGTGGTACTACCATGAGAGAGTTGCAGAAGCAAAAAACTCTCGAAATATCAATTTCTGTGATACTAAAGAGGCTAGAAACTCCAAATAATGCATGGTAGTTACTTATAAAACATAAATGCCCTCGAAGGGCTTTCGAAAATAAATTCGAATTAAAAAGGGTTGAAGCAAAGGGGAGGTGTGAAAAGCGTTCTAAAAAAGTCCTAAATTACGATTTCTATGCAATCTCAGGAAATATAAACCGATTATAAGAGTAATAGTTGCGAAACAATGGTGACAGCCTCTACACAGGCTATATTTTATGCTGATGATTCTACCATCTGGGTTTGACAGGACCAACAAACGTTCTAAAAACGGTCTTTAAAAGCTTTTTAAATTACGTTTCTGTGGAATATTAGGATATAGAAAACCGATTTCAAAATCAATGTTGGTAAATTAATGGTGACAGTTCCCATTTCAACATAGTCCTTTATGTTGAAAGAATTGGTAGGACTTGAAATTTGACATGATGGTCAATTTTAAGATGTAAGAAGATGGTTTTTAAAAAAATTAAAACTTCAAATGAGTACTGAAAGGAGCGTATTAATTGAGCATAAAAGTTTCAAAATATTTTATATATTAGCATTTATTTAGTTTTATTTATTTTTATTAATTTAAATCTTATTTCTACCTAATGCAATGTAATAATGAAGTGTAATCAAAATGTATTTTAAATATTAATTTTTGAATTATTCCTAAAAGTATAATTTCTTTTAATAAAAATGAGACATATAAATATCACTTGGCATATTTCAATTGTTACGCGAGCAAAGCCGCGGTGTTTGCTAGTGTGTTTAGATTCGTACACATTCATTTTGCTCTTACTATATTTATATTTGCATGGACACTTAAATATGTGACATCTTTCAAGATTTTATAGCGTATTAACTATTTAATAAGAACAAATAAATAAATTGGTGTGGTTTAATTTTTTCCTGGTTTAAATTAAAAATAAAAGTAACGCTGTTATAGTAAATAAAATATGAAAAGAATCATTTGCTACCTATTTAATAAAAACTACTTTTTATAATTGAAGAATGTCAAATAATTTTATTAATATACGTTTAGAGACCTTGTGCTTTTTTACATAAAATAATTTGGTTATTAACCCTCTCGCTGCGCATCCCGCGATTTCCACAAGCAACGTAAAAGTACCAATCCCAAAATTTTCTTCTATTCCATACATGTTAATACTTCAAAATTCGCTATCACACTGCCAGAATTACGTGGCAATCTATGCCCATCATCAGGATTCTGAAGATATTATATTCCGTGCATTAGTTCGTGAGATATGACTACCGTAGAAATCGAGTAAATCCAGCAAAATGCAGCATAGCAGCGCCACTTATTGGGTGCTTTACACCAAATCCACCAAGCAACAACTTACATCAACGAATAACTGAATCTGAAGTTTGGGGAAAATCCGTGTAAAATTTTTTTAGATAGAGCTATTGCAAAAATCGTGAAAATTCCAGCATAGCAGCGCCACCTATTGTGTGATTAACACGAAAATCTACTCAGCTAAAACTCGTGTAAACGTCTCACTAAATCTGAAATTAGATGGAAATTCGTGCATTAGTTCTTGAGATAGAGCTATTGTGGGAATCGTGAAAAATGTAGCACAGCAATGCCAGCTGTAGGTCGATTTACAAGTATTCAGCACCAAGTCATTTCAAGTACTAACTGAATCTGAAGTTTGATGAAAATCCGTGCATTAGTTCTTGAGATAGAGCTATTGAGGAAATCGTGTAAAACCTGCAAAATACAGCATAGAAGCGCCACCTGTTGAGCAATTTACACCAAAATGAATAAAACGTCAATTCCTGTGAAGGACTAAGTGAATCTCCAATGCTGCATAGCAGCGTCACGTGTTGAGCGATTTACACCAAAAACTAATGAGCACCAACTTATATCAGGGACTAACTGAATATACAGTTTTATTACATTTCGTTCATTAGTTCTTGAGATTGAGCCTGTGTGTCACACACAGACACACAGACAGACATTTTTTAAAAACATGTTTTTATTGTTCCCTGACCCCTAAAACGGGTAAATCCATCCGTCGAAAACCGGAATTTGTAAATTTTCATGAATCCAATACTTTTTTTTTTGTAAAGATAGAATAAAGTAAAAATACCGCTATATACTCCGAATTTAAATTTAAATATTTTATTTAAATTAAATTTCATTTGGGATAGAATTTAATGTAAAACTAATTTGTAGATATATTTCATTCCAAAAATATTGTCTAATTGGCAGTGAGGATTTAAAAATTATTTATATTAGGTTGAGCAAAATGTTCTGGGAAACTTTTAATCCAATAGTTACTAGAATTTGTATCGTATATAGAAGTACTAATGGTATATCTATAGGAATTCAGGAATTCCGGCTCCAAAAAGCCTGTTGAACAGTATGATTTCTGTGTGTTGATACGCATGAATGGAGAAAATGGCTAACGATTCTGAAAGCCATCAGTGAGTTTGAACAGTTGGACGGCGTCGAAATTCTCCCACACCCCGCCTACAGTCCAGACATGGCTCCATCCTATTATGGCCTCGTTCAATCAATGCAGCACCTTTTCCAAGGGCCGTCGATTTGAATCCTTTAATGAAGTTGAAGAAGCATGTCAAGAGTTTTTCAATTCCAAGGAGCCGCCATGGCACTTCCAGCAAATTCGGTTTCTGGCAGAACGATGGCAGAAAGTCATGGACTAGTATGGTCTCTACTTTGAAGAATAATCCTTGTTGCTTTTGTTGTTAATTTGCGCATAACAACGCAACTTTCACAAATTTCCCAGAACTTTTTGCTCAGCCTAATATTAAATGTAAATATCCGTTGACGTTAGTAAACCCCACCAGTGGCTGAGACGTTCTGCTCTTGAAACTGGTAGACGGGAGGTGCTGGGTTCAAACCCAATCGCGCCCGTCTGCCTAACCGTTTCGGAATTTTCGTGGTTTTCTTCGAAGCCTTGGATTTCCATGCGAAATACGGGTTAGGTTCCTTTACAAAGACTCCCACAGAGGGCACTCCCCCTAGGGCCTATATCCCTCGTGTTGATAATCGGCCATCAAAAATCAACACAACCCAACCCGTTGGCGTTAGTAAAATTTTATATATCTGTTTTGAATGGCTTATGCTAAATAAAAATATTTTCCTACGCATTTTTTAATGTATTTTTATATTTATAATCTAAATTATCTAATCTATCTCAGCATTCGTTAGTTGAACAATTTCTTTCTTTTATCCTCTTCTAATAACGCTATCGAACAACGCATCAGAAACGAAAAATCTGGAGAAAAATTTAAGAGCGCAATAGTAATTTAATCCTAGGAATATAAAGTACAAAACTTGCTAAATATGGCAAGAATCAATTTTGAATCCCGTTTATGATACTATTATAAAATCTAGCGAATTTCATCGATAAAAACTAACATCAATTAAAAGTAACAACTGAAATAATTACTATAAGTGAATTTGCTTAAAGTAATAGGGTGTAGGCCAAACTAACCAACAACTACCGCTGCCAGCTAAATACAAGAACAGAGACCAAGGAAGAAGAAGTGAATAAACTCAGTTTATATTTCTATTCATACTTGATTATGCGTCAGAATAAAGGTCAAAATATTTTATTGTTGTAAATTATTTTATTTACATTACTGTTAAATCTTTAATATCTGAGAAATGGGTTTAACATATAATTTATATAGCAAAAGAGGTTGGCTTTTGCTATAGTCCTTTGTTTAAACGCTGCTTATAATTAGAATACATTTTAGTAACAGTTTAAAGTATATTAATTAAACGTTTAGATACCCTAATATAAAACTAACGCGGATTCCAGGATGATCTTTATGAATAATCAATATTTAATGAAGATAGTATATTTCAGATTTCATAAAAGTTATTGCTTCAAATTGTATTAGCAGACGCTTAAACAAGTTTGCTACGTGTCAGAAAATTTTTCAGAGAAAATTACAGTATATTCATACAGAACAATTCACCAAATTTAACTGAGCTATTAAATAAGGCGAATTTTATTATACGAAAATACTGCTATTTACCCTTAAAAATTCCCTGACCAGCTGCTTATAACGCAACATTATTTAAACAAAAATAAATTAAAAATATTTTTCTCTACAAATTACTGTGCAATAATAGACATTCAAACTTCCCGCTTGTATAGAATAACGTAAACAAATTGCTCTTACATCTGGTTTACTAATTGCTTAACAATTTCGAAAACAATTACAAAATAATTTATAGCTCTGTAGAGGGAAAAAAATGTTAAAATTCTCTTTCAGGAGTTTAATTCGATGAAATTCGTTTTGTGTGTCAGGAGTATACATAGAAGTTTAAAATAAACATGATAATTAGCTTATGTTATATTTTGCCTTGTATTTGGGGTAATAGTATTGTAATTACACAAATTATGTAGAGGCACATGACAACTGTTTTCAAAACTCTTGTAAACATAGACTGCAAATTTAAATTATTTTTGACGGATCCTTTCCAAGAATTAAATTATTTTTCAAAGAATCAAACCCTTCACCTTTGCTATAGATTGCAATTAATAATATTTTTTATCTTATTCCTACTGTTTTTAAACATTATATACAATTCACTTACAAAAGTAAGATTTTTTTAAAAATTAAAAGGTTTACTCTGCCTTATTCTATGTTATAGTTTTCCATAACAACTTGAAAGGGAAATTTTAACTATTTATGCCCTTGACAGAAATTAATTTGTTTATTTTACCAAATAAATACAGGGTAGCTTGATGAAGTTGCCGTAGTTTTTCAGATATTTTTTTTTACCGCATATTGTTTTTATTTGTTATTCATTAATTTCTTGTTAAATTCTATACATTTATGTAAGTTTTTAAAACTTATTTCATTTTATATACATTATAGAAAGCATCCAAAATTTTGTTTTTGTAAACGCTTGCATTTCGGCACCTTATCCCAATCTTGGGGTAAGATGGCCAGCTATCTATGGCTAAATGTGTTTTGGAGTTTCGATACAGACAATAAATTTTTGAAGCATTGTAGTGCATAATAGGACAAGTGAAAGTAACTTTAATATTTGAGGCATGCTAAAGCTGTGAACTTATTTAATATTAGGAGATTACAAATATAATGTAACAAACGTTGGCAATTTAATGAAAATCAAACTTATATTTGAAAAATAAAACATTATATTCTACTTAATATTTAAAATAATTGTGGCTCTTAATTCTTTTGTGGCTCTTAATTTGTTATCGGTCACAAATTGTGGTCTATTTCTAAAACTTTACAACAAGTTTAAATACGAAAAATCCACTGTGATAAAGTGCTTTAGAGTCGTGTTTTTGTTGATGTTTTTATATGGCGCTGTGTCCTTTTCAACAATATCTCAGATCTGCCACAAACTGCACATGTTTCAGAACTTTGAGCAGGTTTCCTGCAACCAACAGTTTTACTGAATGCACTTGATCCAATCACTCTTTTTCGAGGTTTTATTACACTCTGCTAGACACTCTGAACACGTCTATATAAAATATTTTGCTTAGTTATTTTTTAAGTTATTTGATACAAGCTGATTTTAAATTCTTGGGTTTAAACTTTTTCAATTAATAACGAAAACTGCCGTTAGCTGTCTCGACAGCAATTGATTCGGCCTTAAAATTCCTCGGTCTAAGAGAAATGAATGGAAAACCGATTACGGAAGTTTGCCACTTGCCGTTTAATTACGATTTCATCTTCCGTAATAAGTTTAAAGCAGATTCACATTGCGTGCTTTTAGAGTCTGCGGAGTCTGGAAGGGAGTTTGCAAGTGCAGCTCGTAAGGAGCAGAGGCCTCTAGTTATCTGAAACTGCATTATATATTACCGATATTTACATTAAAAAAATTTTTAATAACTACATTTGACATTAAATGTTGAACAATGATTAAAATAAATAATTTTTAGATTTGGGTTGTGTCATATTGTTTAGCTTTTGATAATTGATTCTTACGTATTTTGTAGCACTGAATCCGAAAATAGCCATCTTTTTTTACCATCACCTCAGGATTTTTTGCACTTTTTTTACTGTTTAACTTTGAAATTTAGTGTTTGCGAAAATTTCTGACGTGATGGTTAAACATGAAGTTTATTTTCAGATTTAGTGCTAAAAAGTGCATAAAAATCAATTATAAATTTTTCTAAAAGCACAACCACCATATCTATTTTTTAGTATCAGAATTTGGCTATTTTTTTACTTTGAAATTTACGATTTGAAAAAAAATCCTGACACGATGGTTAAAAATGAAGGTCATTTTCAAATTCAGCGCTAAAGATGTATAAAAATCTGTTATCAAAAGTTAAGAAACACAACAATCTCCTCTACCTTTCAGTATCAGATTTCGCTATTTTTTAACTTTCTATCATTGTAACTTACTAGTTGCAAAAAATTCTCACGTGATGATTAAAAATGAAGGACATTTTCAGATTCAGCGCTAAAAACTACATATCAATCAATTATCAAAAGTTAAACAACATAACCATCGCTGACTTGAGTTATTTAAAAGGCAAATAATGTTTATTTTAATGAAAAAAAACATATAGAAACCTTCCAAGTTATGATCACCATAGATTTTAATATTTCTTTATGCCATATTAACCTTTTAGAAAATGTATGCTTTTAATCAATGATATTTTTTAACTGTTAATTAAAATGCCGATTTAGTCACTGATTTAAATAATCTGATTAAAATCGTTGACACCTTAGTTAACATCCAAGAGTAATTAAAAATAACGAAGAAACAACTAGGCATTTAACCACAACAGAAAATAACCAGCATCTTACAACAAAAACTTTTCGTCGACTCAACCCAAAGTATTGGATAAGACGCCCTCCTACCACGGGCGAGAAGAAGCGGGAACCGGCCACAATTTTGGATTTTCAGAAATCCCAGGTACCTGTATTCTTTATAAAAACATCAACTTTATTTCTTTGGTGTTCAAACTATGACTTATATAGGTAAATAAAGAAATCACGTAAGATATTTTGGCATTTACCAGGAGCGTTAAGACGAAATAACAATAAAAAGCACTACTTAAAAAAAAAGAATGCAAACTGGATTACAGTATCAGTAGGTAAACTTCTTCCACACCTGCTTCCTCTACAGCGCCTACACATAAGGAAACCACGTAACACGGCATCTCACCTCCAGTTACCCTATTTCACAGACTATCGCTTAGGGAATATTAACAATTCGTTTTTAAAAATCAGTTTATAGAACATTAAGCGGAATTTAAATGCTAAAAATAAATCTACAGTTACGTATAGAACTAAAGTTTTCGAAATATTTTTATGAATTTTACAATTAATATGCAAACAGTAATGGTCTCAATTTTAGAATTCATATATTTCATTTTCATTCCTAAAGATTTTAGCAACATATTATAAACAGCAAGGAAACTGAATAATAAATTGGTTATCTGATGATGTTTGAATATGAAATTTTATGACATTGGCATACAACTAAAATTGCTAACACCATCTCAAGTATTTATAACATTACATTCGTGAAACATATCGCTAGATGAAAAGGCAAAAATTATAAGCAAAAATCTCCGTGGATCTCACTTTCACATCGCATAAACAGAATAAAACATGACTATAGTTTCTGAAGCATATAGTTAGTCTTCTCACGAGAGCTAAGTATAAACCTAACTATGAAACTATCTGTCTATACTAATCTATACTTCTATACTAATATTATAAAGAGGTAAAAATTGTTTATTTGTAGGAGGCACACTGTGAAAAAAAATGGTAACGTTCCATGTAAAATCCAGGAACGTTTCGCCTTTTCTCAGGTTTTCAGAATAATTTAGCTCTTTCCTGTGAAATTCTGGTTTTCTTATCTGAAACGTTCCTGAACAAAAGTTGGAAACAGCAAAACGCTGCGGCCGCCATTTATTATTTTTTTGCTATAATCCGTTGCTTGCGCGCGAGTGTCGAAAACGAATTCCTTAAATGAATGTAAAAAAATCAATCTGGAATGCAAATAAATGAATAGACGACATAATCCTTTACGTCTCTATTGTCAAGACAATTCAGATGAAAATACAATACCTCTGTGACATCGCTAAGAGATTATCTCTCGTACTTGTCTGTGGAACGTTTAACGAGCCGACCGTGTAAAAAAAAAATACACCTATTATTTGGATCTCCATTAACCAGGGGACCATCAAACATGATTCTCACCGATTTTGATTAATTTAAAGTATGTTTTAGAGTTCTTATCTCTAATTATTCTTGTGAAAGGATTTCTTCAAATGGGCCTTAGATTTTGAGAAATTAGATGCCGAGGTTTAGCATACGTTTCAAATACCCATTACTTTGCAGCTCTCAGCGTGTCTTTCGTGGTGTGGACGCAGAAAGCTCGCACGCCACACGAACGGCCTGAGTTCGATGCTACCTCTTAACTTTTTTTTAATTAATTTTAAATTTTAACACTTTATTACAGTTTGATTTAAATTTGATATATATTTGACACTTTGAATTGCTGCAAATTTGATTTTTTTTTTTTTCGGAAAAAAATATACAATTACGTTTAGGGTTTTTTTTTTCATGAAAATTTATATGTATTTTATCTAACTTGTAAACTAACATAATTACTGACAAAAATTCAAAATATTTTATGTCTAGATTTTTTTTCTAATTATTATTTACATTTATATATTTTAAGCAAAGTTCAGAAACAATATATCATATATATATTTACTTTATTGAATCTTAACTGAAAATTTATTTTTTTGTGTAAATTATAAATAATAATTTTGATGTTAATTTCAAAATATTTTTTCATTCTAACAAATAATGATAATAAAGCGAAAATTGTCAACTGGAAACGCAAAAATCGTCTGCTTATCCCGCATGCTGTGAAATGTCAGTAATGTTTTGCTGTCAACAGAAATATTCCTGGTATTTCGCAGGAAAATTACTGGCATTTCTGTAGAATGTTTTTAACATATACAGTAAAGTTCCAGTCATTTTCAAGAAATGTTTCTTGGAAATAATGGGCAACTCAGCTGCCCATTTTTTCCCAGGAACGTTGCGGAATTTTTTTTTTACAGTGTAAGCTCTGGAACTACCGCAGCGATTCCAAAAGTAATGGTATCAAAATGATGGTGTTAGTCCAACTTAGAACATAGGCTATATATTATGATCGTGCCGCTGGCCAAAAGGGGGTTCAAGAGCAAAAAACGTTCTAAAAATGCGATTTTTGTGTTACTGAAGGGCCTAGAAACATGAAATTTGGAATGGTAGTTACTTACAAGATACTAATAATCTGTCAAAACATTTCTTAAAAAATTCGAAATTTAAAAGGTGTGAAAATGCGCAAAAAGCGTTCTAAAAAACGTTCTAAATGGCGATTTTTACGCAGTCTCAAGAAGTACCAAACCGATTTCTAAAATAATGGTTTCGAAATGATGGTGACAACCCTTGATGCAATATAAGCTACATTTTATGTCGGTGCCACTACCCAGAAAAGGGGTGCAGGAGCAAAACAACGTTCGAAATTGCGATTTTTGTGTTACTGAAGGGCCCAGATACATGGAATTTGGAATGGTAGTTACGTATAAGATATGAATGATCTCTAAGAACATTTCTTTAAAAATTCGAAATTTAAAAGGGGTGAAAATGCGCGAAAAGAGTACTAAAAATGTTCTAAATGGCGATTTCTACGCAATCTCAGAAAGTACCCAACCTATTTCAAAATTAATGGTTGGAAATTGATGATGACAGCCCTTGCTCCAATATAGGATCTATTTCATGTCGGCGTCACTACCACCTTGCGGTTGTACTTTAAAAAACGTTCTGAATTGTGACTTTTGTGATAGTGAAGGGGCCAGCAACATGAAATTTGGCATGGTAATTACTTATGAGATGTAAATACACCCTGGGAAGAGTTCCTTAAAAATTTGAAATTTAAAAGGGGTGAAAATAAACGAAAAGCGTTCTAAAAACTTTCTAAATAGCGATTTATACGCAATCTTAGGAAATATAAACCGATTTCAGAAGTAATGGTTTCAAATTGATGGTGACAGTCGCGGCTCCAACATAGCCTATATTTTACGTTGTTGTCATTACCACCTGGGGGTTACAGGAGCAATAAATTTTCTAAATTGCGTTTTTGTGTTATTGAGGTGATCTAACATTTTAAATTTGTAATGGTAATTACTTCAAAGAAGCAAATGCTTTCTAAGAATTGTCGAAAGTAAATTCCAAATTTAAAAGGATGAAGTGAGTGAAAATCGTTCTATAAGCGCTCTAAATTCCGATTTTTATGCAATCGTATGAAATACGAAACCGATTTCAAACATAATGGTTGCAAATCATGGTGATAGAACCTGCTCAAACATAAACTATATTTTATGTCGAGGGTTGCAGGAGCAAAAAACTTTCTAATTTGCGATTTCTGCGGTACTGAAGAGGCTAAAAACTTTAAATATAGCACGGTAGTTACTTATAAAATAAAAATGTCCTCTAAGAAAAGTCGAAAATAAATTCGAAATTAAAAACGGGTGAAGCGAACGGAAGGAGCGAAAAGCATTCTAAAAGAGTCCTATATTACGATTTCTATGCAATATCAGAAAATAATAAAACCGATTACAAAAGTTATTGGTTGCTAATCAAGAGTGTTAGTCCCTGATCATATACGGGCTATATTTTATGCCGGTGTCACTAACACTGGGTTGTCAGGAACAACAAGAATGCCTTTAAATACATCTAAATTCCGTTTTCTATAGAATATTAGGAAATACCAACCGATTTCAAGGTTAATGTTGGCAAAATAATGGTGAAAGTCTCTGTTTCAATATTTTTGAGACATTCTATTTCAACTCTGTTTCGGCATTTTATGGTGGTGCCACTAACACCAGAGAGGTGGTAGACTGTTAGACAAAAAGCTTGGAATTTGACATGATGGTTAATTTTAAGATGTAAATGTATTACGATGGTTTCTAAAAAATTCAAAACTTCAAATGAATACTGAAATGACCGTATGAAATGAGCATAAAGTCTCAAAATACTTTCTAAATTATCATTTAATTGGAATTAGTTTTAGTTCTTCTTATTAATTAAAATCTCATTTCTGTCTATTACACTTTTATAATGAAGTTTAGTCAAACTGTGGTTTAATTTGTAATTTTTGAATTATTTCAAAAAGTGTTCTTTTAATAAAAAATAGTCATGCAAATATCACTTAGCATATTTCAACTATTGCGCGAGCAAAGCCGCGGGGTTTGCTGGTATATTATATACGAACACCGAAATAAAGACACATAGAAAGCGGTCAATGCTTAGGAGTTTAAAACAATGATGCCACCACTTCTAACTAAATGTGGAAGACAGTTACCTGGGTATAAAATTAGAATTCGTAAAGTTCTGTTCCTTAAAGTTTGGTAGATATAGTGTTGTACTCAACAATATTACTGTGACCGATAATAAATTTCCATAATCGGGACACCTTTGATTTTTCGATGTCGTCTCCCTCGATGCCAAATCCGCAGCTATTGTGAATGCTGACAGTTATTTTCGTGATAAATTGAGTAAAACGTATTACATATTTCAAGATCTGTTTGTATAAAATAGTTAATTATAAATATTGTCGCTCTCGGACTAAGAGTGCAAATTAATCAATTAATAGAGAAGATTCCCTCTTCCTAAATGGTTAAAAATGTACATGTAACCAGTTTCGGGACTTGACGTGCTATTTTAGTCAAGAAAATGCATTATGAACACCATCACATAATTATCTTAAAATGGAATTGCTTTTTTCTTTTTCATCTCCAAAATGATATTTGGAGACACTGGCGATGAAGCTACCCGACGACCCCTTGCTTTTTCTAGCTTATTATTAGTCTCGGCGGCGGTTGGGGGTGGGGGGGGGGGGGGTCAACCGCCGCGGCGAGCGGCCCATCTTCGTCCGCAACCCTTCATCCTTCTACTCTACTCCGACTCTTTTGCGGAAGCAAGATTCCCAGGTGCCCAGCCACGTCCCGAATGAAAAACTCTCTAGCGAAAGCCAGATTGAAAAAAAAAAAAAAAAAAATCAAAAATTGAAACCGGACAAATTTAAAAGAGAAATTACACAAATTAAAGACACCGAAAAGCGGGAAGGGAGGGCTCGGGGCGATGAAGCTACCCGACGACCCCTTGCTTTTTCTAGCTTATTATTAGTCTCGGCGGCGGTTGGGGGTGGGGTGGGGGGGGGGTCAACCGCCGCGGCGAGCGGCCCATCTTCGTCCGCAACCCTTCATCCTTCTACTCTACTCCGACTCTTTTGCGGAAGCAAGATTCCCAGGTGCCCAGCCACGTCCCGAATGAAAAACTCTCTAGCGAAAGCCAGATTGAAAAAAAAAAAAAAAAAATCAAAAATTGAAACCGGACAAATTTAAAAGAGAAATTACACAAATTAAAGACACCGAAAAGCGGGAAGGGAGGGCTCGGGGCGATGAAGCTACCCGACGACCCCTTGCTTTTTCTAGCTTATTATTAGTCTCGGCGGCGGTTGGGGGTGGGGGGGGGGTCAACCGCCGCGGCGAGCGGCCCATCTTCGTCCGCAACCCTTCATCCTTCTACTCTACTCCGACTCTTTTGCGGAAGCAAGATTCCCAGGTGCCCAGCCACGTCCCGAATGAAAAACTCTCTAGCGAAAGCCAGATTGAAAAAAAAAAAAAAAAAAAAAAATCAAAAATTGAAACCGGACAAATTTAAAAGAGAAATTACACAAATTAAAGACACCGAAAAGCGGGAAGGGAGGGCTCGGGGCGATGAAGCTACCCGACGACCCCTTGCTTTTTCTAGCTTATTATTAGTCGCTGCCATTATGTTTGGAAATACGGCCTCTTATCTATGTTTATCGAATTACAAGAAAGTCATAATATCATTTAACTCACATCTAGGCAAATAATTGTTTCAAAACTAAATTATATACAATTTCAAATATTTCTTCAGAAGACATTGACTCTTAGACAATATAAATAATAATTTTTATTACAAAGTTAATTGTGCGAAAACGTTGTTGTTAAAAATTATTATTTTAACTAAAAAATATTAATCAATTGAAAGTGAATGTACATAAAATAAACTTAATTACTCTTTTTAATAGAAATTATATGGATATATATATTTGCTCCCCGAAAGCAATTTTTGATCATTATTTTTAATAAACACTTAAAAAGATCTTTTTTCAAATCTTTCAGTGAATTAAATAAAACGTAATTACAGTCACTTTTATGGAGCCAACATATTTAAACTAATTTGCATCGTAGTCTGTATTACAAACTTCATTAAATGATAAAAGAAAATATAACAATTTTTAATGAGAGTATTATGTAAATTTGTCACTTTCTGTATTTTAACAAATTAAACTGGAATAGGCTATGGAGAATTATTTATTCCTTGAAAACAAGCATTTCCAATTTTAACTTTTACAGCTCATTAATTTACTATTTAAAACACATTCCTTAAAATTAATGAAATTTCTTTCTTTTAAATATATTACCGCCAGCAAAATTACAACTTCTGAAAAAAGAAATAATATTTTTAAATTGACTATAGCTAAATACTCCACTTATAAATAAATATTCGAATATTCCATGCTTTATTATAAAACAGTATCCCTTACTTATGTCATGATAAGGATGTTTCAAGCTATATTCTACAATTCCGTAGCCAAATTTATCATTTTTTAACTTCTAATCAATTATGCAAATTTTTAAACTGCAAAAAGGTCCTGAATGACGAAGATATGGTGAAAGTGTTTAAATCGATTTAAAATTTTATTAAATAAAACAGAACTTTTTTCAGTAAGCATTAAGATAAATCCAAAAATTTTGGGATTCCATAGGAATTACTATTAACAACCACTCTTCAGATTCTAATTGCACTTTAATAAAAAAAAATTGGTAGTTACTCATCAGTCATTCAGTGAACATGCTCTTGGCATTTAAGCTTATTTAAGTTCGATCGTCTGTAAAACAACTTGTTTGACTTCCATGATTTTACTTTTTTTTAATTTTTAACTTATCCCGATTTCTGGTTTTGCTGATCTTCGCCAGGAATAAATTACAAGAGAGATGTGTTTCTTTCTGTAAGAGAGATCTAAGGTTTATATCTCCGAACCATAATGCATAATGCTTTGCACAATTGCACTATAAAATAGTCCTTTAATTTCTGGAAGAATATTACTACTTCACAGAACGGAATTCAACGTTATAATTTCTTTTCTACCTTCTCTGCATCTCGTTGCCACGATCCATCCTGATTAAAGATAAATCCAAAGTTCTTGAATTCTTCAACTGTTTTTATATTTATATAATTTGAAAATGTATTTGCATTCAAACTTGCTGTTAATTGCTCAATTTTACTCATACTTATATTTGATCACCATTCATCATAAGAGTCCTTTAATTTGCATAACGTGCACATGACATCTTCTTCATCGTCTGATATGACGGCTTAATCGTCCAGGAATAATAAGAGATGGATGTCTGTACCATTTACTTTCAAACCCATTTTATGGCATTTCTTCGTCTATTCTTTCAAACAGATATCAATATTTATTTTAAAAGAAGCTGGTGAGAGACGGCAACTTTAGAATTTACTTGTGATGAAAAGCTCAATAAACTTATTTACAACTCTATCTCTACAACTGTTTTCTGTATCAAATTGCTTGAATGGCACTGATACTTTTTCCATTTACATTTCCTATTTCTACTACTTTCCAAAGCAAACGTCTCGGTACAATATCATAATCTTTTTTAAGATCCAAAAATAAAAGCTTTATTGTTCCTCCCTTGTCTATCTATTATAACAAATCTTGTCTTAGAACAAAAATCTTGTTGATGCAAGTTTTAGTTAGAAAAGTTATCTTGTTATTCCGTTCTTTCACGATATTTATGTCTATTCCGAATATTTTAATTACTAGACGTGTAACATATATTTCTCTATAGTTGCTGTGTGTTTGTCCCCTTTTATAAATATTGATTTTAAATATCTTTCCTTTAATTCTTGTGGTATTGTATCTCCTGCCATGATTCTATTCTATGATTTAGTTATTACAATACCACTACCTCCATGTTGCGCAGCACTAAATTTATATCATCAGGTCCATGTGATGTATCATTGTTTTTCTCACTGAGTGCTTTCTAAAATTGTGATCCCAAATTCCACATTTTGATGTTCTAACACATTTGAATTTTTAAATTCATCTATGTTTTCATCGGGGAGTTCCTCAAATTCAAATCTAATCTTAATCATTTCAAATTTCGTTGTTTGATGAATATCAGTTTTCATTCTCTTTAAAATCTTCTAAACTGCTAAGGGTTTCTTAAATCCTACTTAGATATTTTTAACTATATGTTCTTTCACATTATTCATTTGTGCATTGTGTGACCAACCTATCTTATATCTCTCACTTAACATCATCATTTTCATCGAACCAGTTTAGAACTACTTCTTTCTTTTCTTCAATTCCTTTAAGAGTGTCTTCGTTTAACCTTTTATTACTGTTTCCATCATTTCTACGCATTTTATACAATATGATAAGAGCAGTACAGATAACATTTTAAGATAGTTATATAGATATTTTGTCGTATCTTCAAAAGCGACAACCAGCCTATCTCTCGCCCTTTTCTCATATATACCTTTAAGTCTCTCATTACGTAGTAATTCTACTTTAAATGCTGGTTAACAGTATTCCGCTTATGTTTGTTAAATAGATTTTTCACATTACTCTTTAACCAATTACACCTAATTTTTCCTTTAATTAAATAATAGTCTGATCCACATTCTGTACTTCGATGTACTCTTACATCCTTAATTGTGACTGAGGCAATTTGTCTAGTTATAATCAGATCAAAAATCGAATATGTCCGGACGCATAAAACTACGGAACTTGTATAATGGTATATGTTGAAAAAAGTATTCTTCCACTTAAGATCCCATTGCTCACAGATTTCAATGTAACGTATTAAAACCTTTCACTTTGAAATCGAGAATTTTATCCTAAAATCTTCCAACAGCTTATCTTCTATCTGCTTATCTTTTTTCCTGCTCTTGCATTACGGTGTCTTAAGAAGACGATCCTTTGTCTCTTTGGTAGATATTTTATTATATTATGTAATGCACTACAATATATATATTTGTTTCTTCGCTTGCATCGTTTGTTGGCAAAAAACGTCTTACAATATAGATTTATCTTCCAAAAATTGTCATGCATACTGACAGAATACATTTCTTGAGAAAATTATGATTTGTTATTTTACTACGTAGTTGCTTTCTAATCCTGGCTGAACCTTTTGCTTAAGATATTTGTTTTTTTTGTTTTTTTGTTTTTTTTTCAAGTTTGTTATGATCAAATATAATCGCATTCTGGTCTTCCGTTCTTGAAACCATGTATAACGATATATGTTGATTCCCTTATGTTGTAAAAACATATTCTGTCTCGTAAGGCCCAATTGCTCGCAGATTTCAATCAAACGTTTCCCGTTGCCATTGAGAATTTCTTACTCAAATCTCCTACCAACATTATCTCATTGCCTTTTTCCTATTTCGCTATTAAGATCTCCTAAAAAGGAGGTATCTTTTCTGTTTTAAGTATTTTCAATGATATCATGTATTGCATCCCAATATACACAAATTTTCCCTCACTGCCATCGTTTGTTGGCGCATAACTTCCTAGAATATAGATTTGTCTTCCAAAATTTTTCATGCACGCTGAGAGAATATTTTCACTGTGAATTTTTTTTTTAAACTTGTGCTTTAGCATGTTTGTTATTTCATACTTCACTTTAAAAATGGAGATATTTACCCGCTTCTTCATCTTCTGCTACTCTTTCTGCCAGAAAGCAGAACTACAAAAATGTTGGCTTTCATCAGAAATTTTGGTAATAAGTCGATTTTATTAGTTACCTACTAGATATCCTAGCTTCCAAAAATTGCATTCCTTGTTCGTTTGCTAAGTTGCTTCTTTAGCATCAATCTAAAAATATTCTTTAGGGTATTTTATCATTGAAATCGATTTTACGTTAAAAGAGGAACTATCCCTTTCCTACAATATCCAACCTGTTGAGCCAGTGACTCTCATCCTATGGACACTGACGCTCATCCAGAGTCTGTCCGGCACTGAGCGGTCCTGCTAGCATAAGATGCTTCCGCCTGCATAGTCTCAATGATCACTGTGTCATGCATGCCTGCATTAACGTAACAAGTAGGAAATACTGTCAGGGATATGTAATATGTACAGATATATATATATATATATATATATATATATATATATATATATACAGGGTCGTCATAAAACAACTTTGCCGATGTATGGACCTATAGCAGCCGGCCCGTTCAATCGGTCGAGATGAGATTCGGTTATAGTTATTCAGAAGTGTGAGCTTGGGATTCTGTGGACGGTAACAAATTTGCATTCTAGGTAACAGTTATAAGTACAGAAACTCGAAATTTTAGATTAGCGAATGGAATTTTCGAAATTTCGTACAGTTATGAAAGTGCATCCCATCGTCACTTCAGGACACATGCAAACTGCAAGAAGTGCAGTTCGTGTATTGAATGAACCGAAAATAACGGTCCTAAAGCTAGTGGGCTCTGTAATCCGTATGTTTCTACACCGGTACCATTGCGTTCAGATGGTGGATGCAGGGAACCATCAAGAACATATAAACTTTGCAAATGAATTTCTTATCCGATATGATGGCAATAACGACTGGCCTCTTCCCATATTATGAAGGGACGAGGCATATTTCACCTTAACTTACAATGTCGACATATAACATTGTTTGCACTGAGAAGACACGAATCCGCACGCTATGGCACCAGTAACTTTATACGATGACAAAGTTACTGTGTGGTGCAGAATTTCCGACATAATTGTTCTCAGGACGTACTTCTTTGAGGAAGTGTCACCAATGGGGATTGCAACGTGTTCAGTCACAGACTCTCGCTATACAACCATTCTCGAAAATTACGTCACACCAGAAATGCTGCAGCGAAATGCACTGGAATAGTTTGGATGGAATGGAACAGTTTGGATGCAAGATGTTGCATATCCACGTATAGCGAAGTCTGTTGCAGTGCAACAGCATTTTTGACGATTGCGTTATCCATTCACACCATTTTCTATTTCCGCCATTACATCTCACGCCATTTCCATTTCCGTGACCTCCGCGATCCTCCGACTTCACTACTATGGATTTCTGGTTATGGGGATATCTCAAATCTACAGCGTACATGTGTAATTCGTAAACTTTGTTGGATTTGAAAGTCTCTATCAAACATCCCTCAGGCTATGTTATGTTCGGCTGTATCGTCCACAGTCACCCGCATGCAATGCATAATTGCATGTGATGGTCCTCATGTGCAAAATGTGTAAACTAAATAAAAGTTTTCTTTTCTCTGATCTGTGTTGTAATCAGTGAATTGTGTCTTGCCTCTGTCATATACAAATGTCCTCCGCGCGCCTCGATCCGGTTTTTATGTTTTTTTGGCATTCACAGAGCAGTGTCTGTGCGTGTATAACCCGTTCATTTTTTGTGATACACATACCGTTCTAACGCTCTTTCAGGGTTTTTGCATGCGCTGAGCATTTTGCGACGGAAAAAATCGGCCACAATGGGCATTCGACAATGTCGAGTTTCTGTGCCTATAACCATAACTGCAAGCTCCACTTGTTGCCGTTCACAGAAATACGAGCTCATACCTCTGAATAACTACATCTGTCGATCGGTTGAACGGACGGGCTGCTAGAGGTCCATATATCGGAAGAAAAAAAAATTATGGCCATCCTATATACATATATATATATATATATATATATTACTCTGAATCCAAAAGAGAATGTACAAAGCATAATTATGATCAGCTATCTATATTTTGCGGTTACAATTTTAATCTCCAAAAATATGCGTAAGTTAATTTCTTTTATTATGCAATACACACAACATTTGAATTTCTTTAGTGTGTTAGGAGCTCTTCAAAAGTATAATTAATTCATTAGCAATAGATAAAAAACTAAGGAATTTAGTTGATTAATTATTAATTAGCTTATTAATAGATTATTAATTAGATTATTATTAGGTTATCAATTAGCTTATATCAAAAGAATGCTAGAACTATAAAAGTAATATTTCGTTATTTACTCACTTTTAATCGTCAAAGTTCTCCAAACTTGATAATTAATTATTTTTCAGATTGAAGCGAATATAATTCATTGAAATATTTTATTAATGAAACAAAATTAATTTTTCGGGATTTTCAGTGCATTACGTTATAGAAATTTGTTCTCTAAAAGCTATAAGGTTATACAATTTATCTTGATGAATAGTCAGTAAATGAATGGCCTCTTTTTTATATTTCTATCAATTGTATTATTTTGCTAACAGCTCATGTAATCTCAACTAAATTCTTTGAGTTAAAGATTTTACAAATAGGTTCATTATTATATATTTATGCTATAAAATTACTTGCCATATAAAATATTTAAGAATTAGTACAGTTCACATATACTGCTTACTTAAAATGTACTTACAAGGAGAGGGTCCGAGGTTGGTCTCACAGAATCCCGCGACCCTTTGTGCATTGATAGAGTATAGTCAATAGATAAACATATCAACAGGATAAAATGCAATATTCAGGGGGGGAGGCATAAAAAACGAGCCCCAAAGTTGACTCATTATTGACTCTTTAGTATATAATCGGATAAATTACACTCAATTGCGAGAGACTGGATAGTACAGTTGACAGCGTGCCAAACATCTAATTTTCTCTTTTGCGGAACTCTATGGGTTCGATACTCTGACGCGTTTTTTTTCCCAGACAAAATAAGGATCAGTTATTTTCGAACCACGATTAAAAATATATAATTATTTATTATTATATCTAATAATTATATCTAATTATTTAAATGTAAGACAAATATAAATATAGGCGCATTCATACATATTTATTTATTTACAGAGAGAGAGAAAGTGTTGTTATTGCAACGTTATGTGCAGTAGATACATATTTTTTTTTTACATTAAACATTTTTGCAATTTTGTATTTTTTATATTTTGTTTTATTTAGAATTACTATATTTATTTTAGAATTATTTACATACATTTCACAATTACGTACACTTATTTTACACTTATTTACATTTATTTTACATTTATGTCTATACTATGTACTTAAAAATTAAATGTGTGCTATTAAAATTGAGGTTCTGATTACGGGCAGGAACCGGGGTGATAATTACCATAAAAACATATGAAACGGAAACTTTGCGACATTCATAAATATTGTTCTTTTTTAGAAAGTTTTGACGCATGCCTGGCGTATTTAATCATGTTACAATATATAGGTGAAGAGGGTTGATGGCTCACAACTGATTGTACTTTTATACAATCCTCGCGAGTATTAATTTCTCTTTTCTGTTCAATTAAACAATTAAAATTTTGTAACCGCTTAATCATATTTTTCACCTGCCTTTAAAAATAAACGTCGCATGGTTGAACAAAAGCTGTGCATTTTGGAGGAATAACTTTAATTGCACAAGTAGTTTGCTTATCTTTATCCTGGAAGGTTTCATTATATATCTCTGGTCGTGATTGTCCTGCCCAGGAATCGATAATCGACAAAATATTTTGTTAAGAAAGTCACTGTGAGGTAAGTTTACCAGATTTCGATGACAGGGCAAATACATTCGTATATTTCTGTGCATATTGATTTATCAGTATTTGTACCTTAGGACCAAATGTACCTTTTATTTCCTGTAAACACAAAAAGACGCGAGGCAGCACTTTTCCAGACAAAGTTATACCACACTGCGCTGTATATGAATGAGAAAGCTTATTCATATCTTGTTGTTTAACAAATACACTTTTAATTCCTTTTTTTGGAGAGAGTTCTATTGTATGCTGATTGGTATTGGCACCCTGAAATTAAAATAAATTTATTTTACAAAATATTATAATATATTTTTCATTTATTTTTTTTAACACACAAAGAGTACTTGGATTTTTTATTAATAAAATATTTTACATACCTGTTTGGTCAATATTAATGATATAATTTTCGTCGAAATTGGGTATTAAGCGTAAAGTCTGGGCACAAAAATTTTCTGCAGATGCTAGCGTTTCTTCAATTGACACTACTTCTTTCTGGGACACAAATTTTGTGATTTTTCGAAGCCGTACTGTATGTCTTCTTTTAAATCTTTTCATCCATGAGTCAGAAGCTTTAAATTCGAAATCTTCATATTGACTTGCAGCAGCCAAAGCCCATTCTTGCAAATTTTTTGTTGCTACTTGTTCAAAGTTCTGTCGAGCTTCCACAAAAAGGTCATATGTCCAAGAATCAATGACAGAAAATTTATCGTATTTATTGCACCATTTTTAACATCTTCTTCCCATTGCAATAAATGATGTTTTCTTTTTAAGAGAAACCTCTTTTTGAAAATTTCCTGAAGAGAAACCTCCTGCAACCACTTTTTTGCAATGATTGCAGACTCCAAGTAGGATGTTTTATAGCCATATTTAGTGATTTTATTTTATAATCCAAAGCAATAAAATTGCATCTTTGCATTTAAAGGTTTTTTTTAAAAAAATTAAGAATAATTTTGAAATTTTTTGGAAAAAATTTCGAAAATTTTCAATATTTTTTAACCTTTAAATTCAATTATATAAAATTCGATGCTCTATTTTATTTATATATACAAACCAAACTTATATAATAAATATTGGGGATTTTCATTGATATGGAACGCGCAGACGGCATTTCGAAGATTTCTATGAGAACGCGTAAAATTCCATTTTTTTCATACAAATAAAAAAAAAATGCATTTTTTTGTGATAAATGCATGTCATAATGCATATAATGTACCCTTGAATATTATTTAAGATAAAATTTACAAAAAAAAAAAAATTGAAAATTTTTTTAAAATTTCGAAAAAATTTCAAAATATTTAGTTTAATTTTTTTTTACCTTAAAATCAAATATATAAAATTCGATGCTCTATTTTATTTATATATATAAATCAAACTTTTATAAAAAATATTGGGGATTTTCATTGATATGGAACTCGCAGCGGGCACTTCGAAGATTTCTAAGACGACGCGTAAAATTCTATTTTTTTCTCAAAAAAAAATTTATTTTATATTTTTTTGTGATAAATGCATGCCATAATGCATATAATGTACCCTTAAATAATATTTAAGATGAAATTTACAAAAAATAAAAAAACAAATTCAAAAATTTGGAAATTTGGAAATTTTTTCGAAAAAATTTCCAAATTTAAAATTTTTTTTTAAACCTTTAAATTTAAATATATAAAATTCGATGCTCAATTTTATTTATATATATGAACCAAACTTTTATAAAAAATATTGGGGATTTTCATTGATATGGAGAACGCATGGGACATTTCGAAGATTTCTAAAAGGACACGTAAAATTCCATTTTTTTCTCAACAATAATTTCTTTTAATTTTTTTTTGTGATAAATGCATGTCATAATGCATATAATGTACCCGTGAATAATATTTAAGGTGAAATTTACAAAAAAAAATATTTTAAGGTACCTTGTCTCCTTAAGACTTAGCTATTTAAAACAACTTCTACCCTTATATCAAATGGCACCTTTTAAAGCTTTGATTAATGTTTATTTTGAATCTTGAAAGTTAATAAGAATAAAATAAGTCTTAATTGTATTGTAAATTATTTGTGACTATTTTAATTTAAAAATTATACATAAAATAAATATAAATCAAAATATTTTAAAGGTGTCATTTGCCAATGACAAAAATAATGTTAGTGTGAATTTTACACTGTAATGTCAAAGTATATCAGCTTTACATTTTAAAAGTTGCATTGAATGAGAGTTCTAATTCTGGAATTTAGAATAATTGGGCTTAAGTTGTATCTACGGAATTTTGTAACAATTGAAAGGGTCAGTGGAAAACGCCCTTTATTCTATGAAAAATGTTATCAGTCCATGAACACAAGTAAAAGATATGGCTGGTAGTAATTCTATGGCGGCAACATTTTACTTTTGGTCATTTTTTATTAACTACTGAAGTTCTTTTGTACAGGAAATGATAGATAACAGAAAATATCCCCCTCGTGTGAAAAAAACGAAAGAAAAAATATATTATAAAGTGGACAAAAGACTTTTTTAGCTAGACCTGTCAATGTGTAAATATTTTTCACATTAACTAGCATAGGACGAGCCGGTCATTGTAAGTATTTCTGATTCAAATCATTACAGTCGCCTACAATAATTGATAATTTCTCATTTCAGCAAATTTTAATTCAGTTAACTTAAGTTTTACTTTCTAATACTTATTAGAACTCTCAAGTACCGCTTAACAGTCACATTGTTCAGTTCTGATTTTTTTTTTTTTTTTTTTTTTTTTTTTTTTTTTTTGGGACTACTTAAGAACCTAAGAGTTGCTAAGATTTTGAGGTCAGTTATTTCAACCGCTTATCTCCCTTTGCACTGAGGGTATTTGACTACTTTTTATGATTTTTTAACAAAAAATACTCGGGAGATATGTATTCTGATATTTTTTTTTTGTTATAAACTACAAACTGTTCTTGATCATAATCAAGGACTGTTTAATTGTACAAAAAATTAATATTTAATGGGGAAATTTTGAAAAAAGCATCTTTTATATATTTTTTTAGAGTTCCGCATAAAGAAAATAAATTTTTTACATAAAATTTTACATAGACATGAATAAAAAGTTACCCAAATGTTGTAAAAGTATCTGAATATAGGTTTTATTTGTATATAAACATTATTTAGCAAAATTTGCTTTTGTGTGGTACATTTCAAAGCACAAAGGGAAACACCACAAGGTTCACAATAAGTTCGAATTAAACTCTGATTCTAGATATTTTCATATACGTACTTCTTTTTAGTGCTGCCACGTATTTTGTTTCCCGAATAAAAGGTTCGTAGATGATATATCAATAGACAGAGAACGTATATAGTAGGTATTTTTATAGCTCAGAGAGTTAAATGTTCACCCCGAGAGACTCTCGGGCTTAATTCGCTTCACCGAAAACGGCACCCCATGTGACACTCGGGCTTAGACCGTAAATTGTTAAATAGAACATCTGCAAATTTCAATGTTTTAGTGTGACGTATGTAGAAGTATTTTTCTATAGAACAATTACGTTTTTACATCGGTATGGTACACGTTCTCTGTTCGAGTAAATTGTAGGAAGCAAAAATGGCATTCAAGAAATACTGAAGGTTTCGGTGAAGGTATTGTGTCTTCCTGTAACACCCCTAAATAAATTTTGTCTCAATTAAAATTAACTAAATGATATGGATCTTGCTATACGGACACCGCATACCACAGACTAATCAAGTATACGCTGCAATCCATGGCTAAATAGCTATGCATAATTTTTTATCCTATAAAACGTACTTAAAAGAACTATCCAGATCTACTTCATCAGTAAATTGTGTTTAAAATATTCGATTTAAAAGCTCTCTGCTTTAATCTGTTTATCAGACATTTTGCTGTAAAACTAAGAGTTTTTTTGCGATTTTATATGCAATAGATGTATAAGCCGAGAAATTGTAAAAAGGTCACAATAAATTCAGCAACAGCAGCAGCAACGTCAGTTGCATTTTTTAAACAGTTGAGAGATACTTATTTAATAAATTATAAACAATATTATAATTAGATATATCCAAAACCTTATTGTATTTTACTCAAACTTTGGTAAGCGAGATTCAAACGGATTTTATCATAAAACCTGTGTAACTTAGCATTAAAAATTATATTTTTTGATAATATTTTTAAATTTCAGAGAGTATTTCTTTTTCAAGGATTACTAAAATGCATTATCAGAAATCAACAGCAAAACAGAGTCCAATTAAAATTTAAGTTACACAATGTTAATTTAACTCTATCGACTAAATAACATCAAGGTATGTACTAAATAAAGATGCGAGTAATGTTTTCTAGAGAACAGTTCAATGAAGTAATATAAATAACTATGGTTAAATAGTTAAAAGAAAAACAAATACATTTTCCCTTCCGGTATACCAAAGTGTTATTTTTTCCCTTTCAGCTCCAAATTTTCGAAAGATGAACTCCTCTTTGAAGAAATGAGTTAAATGCAGTCTCGATTCATACATAATATATAGTTGGATTTACTTCACCAGAATATATTTCAGATTCATGAATTTTTGATTTTAGCAGTTTTTTTTTTTTTTTTTTTTTTTTTTTTTTTTTTTTTTTTTTTTTTTTGTCGGGGGTAATATTTTTCAGGTGTTCTAAATAAAGTATTTTATTTAGCCTAAAAATTTAAAGAAAAGGAAAGAATGAAGCTAGTTGACAATTAAAAGAATCTTAAAGACAAAGTAGTGAGTTTTGATGTTATTCATTATGAAAATCTAAAACTAACGATGCTTACCATTTTTAATAACAACGACAAAGAAATAAGGAACATATGTTTTCTGTACATATTAAATCGCCTGTCCAAGTCCAAGGCTATTCATTTGCTCTGAACCATTATAACGCAATCTATTGTACCCTTCTGTTAAGCTCCGACTTTATTTTTTACAATGATATGAACACTAAATCTTTCTTCAGCTGCCGGCAACCGTTTATTTAAAAGGTTCTCATGTCATAGACGATTTTTTATGCTATCCAAGAACACCATGCATGTCACACACCGGACGATATCTGTCGACCAATTCTGTATATATTTTTATGAAAACTTATTAAATATATATTGTTAAGTTAGTTTATAAGATATCCATGTTTAAATGATACTCTTCGCAGTAGTGTAGCGCCCTGCTGACATATTTGTGAAAACTATAGGTGCACTTAAATAAACAGAAAAATTTAATAACATGTGGATGATAATTCCGCAGGTATATATTTATGATCACTTAAATACAAGATGTGCTCTTAATTTCATGTATATGCAACATTTATTAGTACTGAAAGTTCTTTTATTAGTTAACAATTGTGTTTGAATGGTCACGTATGTGCGCACAACATACACGCTGCACGTTATTCCCGCTTTACATTCTGTTGTTGAAACAGGCAAACAAATATGCGCTGCTAAAGCCTTTTCTAAAGAGAAAATAATGGAACAGGGAACAAACATTTAATTCCATTTCAAATGCGAAAAAATGGTAACGAAACACATGAAATTTTGCAGCAAGTGTACGGTGAGGAGGCATTTTCCCTTTCTCGTATTTTTAATGGTTTGGATGTTTTCGTGATGGTCAGTAAATTGTCGAAGATGATCCACAGACCGCTAACCGTATAAACGCCTGAAACGATTGGGAAAGTATCAGACCTTGTGGCTGACTATTCAACTGCTCCCGACAAACTGGATATTGATAAAGAGATCACTCGCAAATTTTGATGCAAGCACTAGAGAAACGCAAAGTTTGCGCAATATTCGTTCCTCACTGTTCATCAGAGGCCATGCATGACACCGTCTAGTTAAACCTAAGAACGTTGAGGATAAGAAGATGAAGCTTTGAAAACCGTAACTAAATAATACAGTTTAAACAGCTCTGCTGGAAAACACACTCAAAGGTGGCATCCAATTATAGACATGCTTCATTTCATCCGCCAATTCGACAAAAATTTTTGTAGTAAACCTCTAATAATTTTATTTTTATAACATAATGGGTTCGTGAATATCATGAATAGAAATGTGTATTACTCCATCAGTATGATTTCAAATCTTTGCTCTTTATTTAAATGGTTTTTTAGCATATCTGAAACATGAAATGTAAAATGTTAAAAACCATATGTAATGAAGTTTATGCCCCACATTGTATAATAAAATGATCTGCTTTCTAAATTATTAAAATACATAAATTGAAGGTTTGTGGAGTTCGTTTTATAACATTTTAAAACTTCAAATACCACCATCATAAATGAAAAACATTTAAATCTCAGCTGTTTCAAATCACATACCGTATAATAAAAAAAAACCAGAAAAACGCTTCAACATTATTACTATTATTATTCACATAAGCTAGTGGAATACCTTTATAGCTTCGAATACAATTTACCTTGGAATTTTAAGCATGTGAATGATCTCTGAATGTCTCATGCCTTCATCAGGTATCGCGAGAATCTTATTTAGCCCACATAAACAATCGATTTGAGTGATATAAAGGTTTAATTCTTATGTTAGAATAATAAAATTTTAGAAATGAGTATTAGTAGTATGTTTTTATTTAAATTTAAAAATTTTCAGAGATAAATTACGTGACCCCGTAGTTGTTGCATCCTATAACTTAACAAAACTAATATATGCGTGCCAAAAATAGTGTGATACATTATAGGGTCAAGCATTATGTAGCTTTGAATCTAATCTTAATATTTTCGACCTATAAGGACTATAGTAAGTCGTAAAAGACAGCGTTGTTATGTGATAATCGCATTTAGCCAGAAGATAATTATAATTGAACATAAACAACCGGTTTGAATGAGATCCGAGATTTATTTCTTATGTAAACATAATAAAATTTTAGGTTTCAGTAGCGTTTTAAATCTGTTAGCAATTTTAAATCTGTTATGGAAAAATTTTAGGACCCCATAGTTACTGCAGTATATGGGTCAGTATCTGAAAATTGAACAATTTGCGTCCACTGCCAATAATATTTCCTTAATTATACTAAAACCAAAAACTGAAAACCGTAATATATTGTAACATTTGTTATATCAATTACCAATGATAAATGAACATCTAAGGATGTATAAATAATTAGTTTTAAGCTTTAAACAAGCGAAATCATTATTTCAGTCCTTGTCCCCAGGTACAAATATTCAATATTGAATGTATGCTGTAAACATTTCTATCAATATTATTAACTTTTGCTACTATATATTTATACCTATATATATAAAGTATGGTGTAATATAATTATCCTTTCTTAGTATAGATTGTATAGTAAAATATTGTAGTAAATATATTTGTCCTTGAGGTTGACCATCATTTCAGTCCCTCTAAACCCATATTTAGGTTAACAGATACTAGGTGGCGCAGGCAGAATCATTTCTATTGCAACAGCAACTAAAGTTCAACGAGCCACCATGGATGAAGGTAAGTTGTTTTTCTCTTTGTTTCATATTTAGAAGTATTTAGTTTTTGTTCTGAATAGGGATGGGTATTTTTTATAGCATAATTGATGTTCCCCTATTTAACTTTTTATTTATAAACAAAAAGTTTATTGCAATTTTATTTACGTAACATACAAATGTCACATGGCATATTTAATAATTTACATGTGGGGAAAATGACTCAACAAAATGGCTGTGCAGCTTTTAAGACAAAAACATCACCTCAGTCCCCATCATCTCAACCCCAATTATTAGACACTGATTATGGTATTAACAGACACTTTCTTTCATAAAAGCTTATCCTAAGCATAAAATATACATCCTTGATCTCAAAAGACTACAGCATTCAACTGACAAGACATGTATCATAGTATATAATTGTATTTGGAAGTTGGTACTTTAATTCAAAGAAATAAAAATTGTGGAGTGAAATGTTCAGTTTTCAGATATTGACCCATATGCCTTTCTTATAGTGAGAAGAACTTATTTAATTTTGATTGAAATCTGATTTTTTTTGCCACATGAAGACCGTAGTAAGCCAGAAAAAGTTACAGCAAAATAAAGCTAATTTTTTCAAGAATCAGTATAAATATTTTCCATCATAACTCTTTAACAAATAAATTTACATTCGAAGTAATACTAAATTGTGAAAATATCTTATTCTATTGACTATAACTTGAATATTATCAATTATGTAAATGTCAAAAAATTCTTCTTAACTACATGTTATACAGAAGTTTTCTGAATCATGCGTTATTGAAAATTTTAACACTTTGAGATCTAAGCTGTAGTAAACCAGAAAAAGATAAAGCAAAATAAAGCTAATTATCTCAAGAATCAGTATAAATATTTTCCATCATAACTCTTTAAAAAATAAAGTTACATTCGAAGTAATACCAAATTGTGAAAATATCTTATTCTATTGACAATAACTTGAATATTATCAATTATATAAATGTCAAAAAACTCTTTTTAACTACATGTTATACAGAAGATTCTGAATCATGCGTTATTGAAAATCTTAACACTTTGAGGTCTAAGCTCGAGTGTCACTGGGGTGCCGTTTTTTGTGAAGCGAACTAAGGGGTCAATTTTGAACTCTCTGAGCTATAAAAGTACTTACTATGTACGTTCGAGGTCTTTTCAGATGTTAACTACCAACATTTTATTTAAAATATATATAGGTGGCAGCAATAAGCAGAAGTAAGTGTATGAAAATGTCTAGAATCACAGCTTAATTCCAACTTATTGCGAACATTGTAGTGTGGTTCTTAGTACTATGAAATGTACCACCGAAAAGAACAGTTTACTAAATAATGTATATATACAAAATGAAACCTATTTTCAAATATTTACACAACATTCGGATAAGTGTTTATTTAAGTCTATGTAAAATTATAAGCATAGAACAAACTTTGTGCGAATTGTAATAAAAAGCTAAAATCTTAAACAACGATTTTTACGCACAAATAACGTACAAAACGATAAAAATACTCATACGATCGTTTCAAGGATACTTCAATCCCCTTCCTCGGTGAGAAAAAAAATTAAAAATTAAATGGGTTCAAAGAACCCCCCGGCTATAGCCCCGGGAACTGGCTTATGGATTGATTGAAAAACGCAGATGTAAGAGCTTATATATTCCAAAGAAATGACGTAAATGAACAGAACCAACTGAAAAAGAGTCACTGCGCAGGATCTCTCCACACTGGTGAAAGAAAAGGTGTGTTGGTCATATCATTTACTAAGATGGAAGTATGTTTATGAATGTAGTAAGCTTCGTAAAAGTCTAGATCAAAAACTGAGTTACATTTTTGAATAATTTTTGCCTCTGGATAATTGAACTGGTGGTTGGCATTCCATCAATGTTTCGCTATTGTAGATTTCTCAATTTCCTGCTTTCTAACTTAATTCTGGTGTTCTTTCAGCCTAATTCTAAGTGTACGCTTCGTCTGCCCAATATAAGAGAGGCCGCACTCACAAAAAATTCTGTAAATGCCTCAGGTATTATGATCGTCAATAGGATCTATAAGATTGGAGAAAGAAATTTTATTGGTTGGAGAGAAAACAACTTTAAAACTAAACCTGTTGAGAATACGAGAAATTTGTGTACTGATTTTAGGAAAATAAGGTAAGACAACAACATTTTTAAATTCTTTATTTACTGGAACAGATTCGGTGATTATCTGAGGTTTATATAAAATGCGGTTGAAGATATTCAAACTAAATCCACGATCGATGGCAACTGCTTTTATATAGTTAATTTCACTATTAAATAAATCAGAATTTGAACAAATTTTACATGCACGGAAAATAAGAGTAATGAAAGCTGCAATTTTTTGATGTGGGGGATGATTGGACTGATAATGAGGGGGTAAGGTCACAGCAAAAGGTTTACGGTAAACTGTCGTCAAAAACTCACAATCATTACGATTTTTTTTTTCTCACTGAGGAAGGGGATCGAAGTATCCTTGAAACGATTGTATGAGTATTTTTATCGTTTTGTACGTTATTTGTGCGTAAAAATCGTTGTTTAAGAGTTTAGCTTTTTATTCTATGTAAAATTGTTCGTTAAAAAGGATGTTTTCTTATGCGGAGTTTTTTTTAACTATGTAAAACATGCGTTATTCAATAATTTGTTATCAAGTATTAATTTTTAGTACAATTAAATAGGTCCTTGATTATGAATAAGAGCAGTTTGAAATTTATAATAAAAAAACATATTAAAATACAATTTTCCAAGTATTTTTTAAAAAGTCATGAAAAATACTAAATACCCTCAGTCCAGTGGCAAATATGCGGTTGAACTAGGTCAGACCTCAAAGTGTTAATATGTTTAAATACACGAGAAACGAAATGTTATTTAGAAATATTATACAAAAATAGACAAAACATATTAAAACGTCTCTTTTAAATCATCGCGTTGCCTAACATTTAATTCTAAAGAAACTAACTGATTCTAGAAAATGAAGGTGCTGCAAGGGAAGTATAATCGCATTGCATCTACCTGATCAATGCTAACATATACACATCATTACTGAATTGTAAGCCTAAAAAATATTTGTATTCGCTTCCTTTAAATAAGATGAACAACATCTAAAACCAAGAAACAAAGCATAAATAACTCAAAAATGCATAAAAATATAACATATTTTTTTAAAGGTACTGATACACAAAGTTCAAAATAAGTCTTCGTCGAAGTTAAAAAAAAAAAAAAAAAGTTCATACAATTTCTTATTATTCCCTATGCGCAATTTAAGTAATTCTACTGTTAATGTCTGCAGTCTTTCAACAATTTTAACACTGTACATAATCTTATGATGAACGCATGATATAAGTTCATTCTGCCTAAATGTAACGACCCCAAAATGCAACAATATTCTTGCACTTAAAAGCTTAACGCAAGAATCGTATATAAATGCTATATAATGAGACATCCGAACTCCGGGAACAAATCTCGAAAATTTTCTCTGCATTTAAAACGTTTTCTTTAAAAAACATTCGCATTACATAGCACATCGTTCATTATCAAGCGCCTACATAACACCTAAATGCGGCGAAAAATCCCAAAAATGGTTCATAATTTTTCTTTTTTAACTTTGAAGATCAAATAAAATTACGGACGTCAATGGCTACGACTTGTATTTCATTTACCTGAAACGTAAGCTCGGGAAAAAGCGATAAATTTTCGAATTAGAATTCTAAAATACACTACGCATTTAGGTAGCTTGTTTTCTTCAGAGACATATTAGCGACAAACTGAATGCCCTATATGCAGATATACTTTTAGGGAATTAACTAAAATAAGTTAACATGGCATATTTATATATTGTGTACAAAGGATGTTTAAAGTCGATATTGTGTTTAATTGTGCTGTAATGAGTTAATAAATCAGAAATTCTAGCATGATCCTCTAAAAGTACCTTTCTTTAACAGGTTACTTACATATGTGTTTAAAATAATGAAAATAGAAAAATACGTGTCTTTAAAATTTTCAATTTTAAAAAATGGCGTAAGATTAGCGGTGTATTTCAAGACAGAAAATATAGATACATGATTACGGTATTCGCAATACTGATGAAAATTTTGAAAAATCTTATATAGATGAAAACATTTAAATTATGAATATTTTAATGCGATTAAGTAAGTTAATTTTACGAACATTGTAACGTGCGACAGCTTAAATGATGAATCAGATTAAAGCATGATGCAGCTGGGGCACAAAGTTTTTGTTTGCACCTTTCTTAAATGTGATACTTTAATTTTAATTTCACATTTTCTTTATTGCAATCAAAGTTTTCTACTTTTAGACTAAAATAAGATCAAAAACGAAAACTACGTTTATCTAAATGAGTATTTATGTTTCCGTATCTGCTTTCTAAGGCATAGAAAATCTTTAATTTTCCGTGACATTGTAAGAAAAAGGACGGGGAAGGGGGTGGTGATCAACAGAATATCAGACCCTGGGTCTCTTTTTGGTTTAATAAGGCCCACTTAAATAGAATTATTAGAGACATTGCACAATTTCATTTACTTTTAAGTGTAAAATTTTTATCATGTGACATTTTATAATAACTTGAGTAACCTGTAATAAATGTTCTTGTTAACAATGTTATAAATATCTTTTAAATGCTCTTTTGACCCGTGATCTCCACACTAATGCGAATTCGCAACGACTAAAATTTGAAATGTCGGCGTTTTTTAAAGCATTCTTAAATTAATTTGTATTTTTCATTAACAAAATAAGATTTTTGAGAAAAATCATTATCCCTGTTAGATTTCTTATTTAATTTCGTGTAGAAATCATGCGGTCATATTGCATTATCACTATATAGCCAACAACCATTGTCACTATATTGCCAACAACCATTGTCACTATATTGCCATTATATTGCTCTTAACTGCTGTCAGCAGTCTCACTGACCGCCACTTTTTTTAAATTATCACGTTTAACCTGTAATTTCCAGTTTAACTATAGTTACTAAAGCAATTTTGTTTCGTTTGTAGTCAAGTACTATCGTTATAAATATTTGAATAGATGGACTTTAATTATAATTAATCCCGTACAAAAAGTTTAATGCAGAAACAGTATTGTACAAGTCAATCGCGCTTTTTAATCACCTCTTGATCGAGAGTTTCGTAGATCATTCACAGTTGCCATGTGACAATTTCTGTCATAGCAGTTACTTCTTAAATAAATATTTTTAGATGAATTGGCATGTACAAAACACATTGTCACATTTAGGACTTTAGACGTCTGATTTAGGTTTTAACTGCCGTAAATGCGAAAAAATGACCTAAATACGACAGTAGTATATTGTGTGTATAAACTACAGATAATGATTCCATTTCTACAAAAGAATTTAGTTTTTAACTCAAAGCACGGTATTGAATAATTTTCTGCTTAATAAAATATATATTTATTTAATAAAATGCCAATTTTACCCTAAAATCGATAAAACTATGGGGAATCTCCTCTCATTTAGGGACAGTGACCTTATATCTTTTCACATTCAAATAACGAACATAAATAAAATAGAATCACGGCGAAGTAATTACGTAAAATATGAAGCATTTTTTCTATACAATCAGTTGCCGTCTTTTATACTAAATTCTTGATGGCCAGCTAATTTGTCCCACACAAAAAACACAAAAATTTTCCTTGTGTTTCACTAAGCTAAAATGAGGATGTTTATGATATATTTGCACAATTTTGATATGCTTTAATATATACAATAACTCTATATTGATATGTGATAATACAATGGCGAGAAGTCTATGATTTGGTTAATTGAATTACCGATTCAATTTTCGTAACTGAAATAATTTCTACAAAAAATTTAAATTTATCTTTCATTTTAAAATCTATTCGTTTTATTTCTTTTGACAACTGTCAACTTTAAAAGATGTGATTATTAAGATATACTTGTGATTTCCTTAATAACATTTTTCACTGGTTTCAATACCAGATACATGAGCAAAATCGACTTTATCTTCTATTACTGAAGAAGCACATTCAGCAGTTTTATCTTTAAAAAATGAAAATGATTATTTTCTTTGTAAAAATGTTTCTAAACATTGTTACATAATATTTGATAAGAGGAAACAAATTCGTTTTAGATGTAGACTGAATATTTCATGAAGCTATTAGATTAGATGATTTTGCGCTTCTGAAGTAATGAGGTGAAAGCAATATCAATTGACTTTTGTAATCTAAAATTTGAACCTATACATTTTTGGAGAATCATGAATTTTTCATGCTTAGTTTTTTCTCTGCATTAGGATTAAGTAATATGATTATCATTTATATGTATTTGTAAAACAAAACAAAAAAACTATTTTGAAATAGAAAAGAATATCGTATCGAAAAATTATTTATACATTATATATATATATATATATATATATACTATATTATATTAAATTATTATTATTAAATAGTGCTACATTATACAGGTTGCGGCAGGCATTTGAAAACACAATAACTCCTGCTTTCATTCAGGAGCTGATACTAAAGATAGAGCATGTTTTGCACTTTAACGTTCTGTAAGGTGACCACAAACAATATGAATGAACGTTTGAACGTGTGTTGGGTGATGGTGTTAACGTTTGCCATTCCGTAGACAAAGGCTGCCATGAGAGTCGCAACAGTGTTGTGCTGATGAAAATTGGAGTTCCCTTAAGCACGCCCCATACGTAATAGTCCATCGGGTTAAGATCTTGGAGTTTGGCGGGGGAGAGGGGCAACAAGTTGAGGTAGATGGGCTCAAGAAAGATTTTGGCCATCCATTTTGGGTTGTATTGGGCTGTTAGACTCTGCAGAGTTTTGTTGTGAAGCGTATGGCCTCCTATGTACTACAGAATTAATCCAGAGTTTTATAAACGTCGATATAAGCAGTGGCGTTGACTCTAGCACCTTGAAGAAAGAAATTTAGAGAGCTCAGGTCGTCTTCGCTGCTCACCCCCGAATCCTCAGTGAGACTTGAAAATTTCTGTGCATGACGGTCGGAATCTCTTCATGGATTTTACACAACCATCGATCTTTTTACTGTTCACTTTTTGGACTTAAGCAAAGTTTTCTCATCGGAAGGAAACAACAGCAGTCCTGGCTCCTCTTGATGTTTCAGCTTGTTAAGGAGGCTCTTGGCTCTTGGCTTCTAACGTATGTCCTCATGAATCACACATCGAATAGTGACCTCATCAACCTGCAGCTCCCTAGCGAGGGTCATCATCGAAAATTTTACTCAATTTTTATGAAAATATTTCACACATGAATTTTTATTTGAATTTGAAACTATTTAGCTTTCAGATTTAAGGGGAAAACTTTTAAAGATTAAACTTTTTTAACATAACATATTTTTTCTTTCCAAAAAAAAAAAAAAAAAAAAAAAAAAAAAAAAAAAAAAAAAAAAATACGGCCATTTTTTTTCCCATCCTGATCAGAAAATCAGAGTTCTAACTTTTTACGACTGCTCTTTCATCTTCACCTAACACTTCATTTAGACTGTTTTATAATAATGGAAGCCATCAGTCTATCAGAAGAAAATGATTCATTCCAAAAGTACAAGTTCAATTAACTCGGATAATCGGAACTCTACTGTATCTATATTTATATACATATATATTTTTTTGTCATCGGGGGCGACACTAAATTCTAAAAAAGCAGAATTCCTATATTTCTAGTTAATCTAAATTGTTTTTCACACTCGGGTGTCGCATGATCCGCTGGCTGCCAGATATTATTTTTTCTCAAAACCCAGTTTTATATTGATGACTCTTTCGAAAATTTCGTAACTAGCCAGTGTTCTACCGACTATCGCATACATTTTCAGTTTAAAACAGCATGTTTCAGTTCCGCTTACCATTCCAGCTATGATTCTGTGAAATCGGTCGGCTCATTAGTTCATCTGACCGCCAGTGGTCGTTCGGCAACTAACAGAGCATTTAAAAATTTGTCATGGAACGATTAACTCAAATCTTCCTTTACACGGATAAAGCATTCCACAGCTACTCCAACTACTACTTTGATTTCAACATTTCCCAGGTATGGATCGAATGTGGATTTCATGAATCCACGTATCTAAAATTACTTCATGAAAGATTGTTCTCACTGTCTATGTCTCGGGCCATTTTTCGTGGACGTTTTTGCTGGGTACTATGCTGTCAATATATCGGGATGTTCATTGTAGAATTTTATAAAGTACGAGTAAATTGACGTACGTTTGTTCCTTTTGGTTCCTTAATTTTCAGTTACTCATGGCAAAAAGCACTTACTTTGAGCACAGTTTAAAGTTATTTTACTAATCTTAACATCATATAAGAAATATTAGAACTTCAAGCTCTAACTGCTGTATCGCCGTTAGATAACGAACTGAAATTTAAATACATAGCAGAATAAATTTCAGTTATTTTATTCAGTATTATTTCAGTTATTTTCAGTTTTCAGTTAGCATTTGCGAATAGTGATGCGTACAGAAAATGTTTTCTCCACACAGTATTTTGATAAACTCTCAAAATTCGAAACAGATCCAACATGGAGGGATTCCAAAGAGAAGATTAATTTTAGTCTATCTATATTATAAAGGACAAACATATCTGTGCGTAACGCATACGTCATTTTGCGAATGGCAACACTTTGAAATTTGAAATAAAATTTTGGTTTTGTAATTTTCTCTACTGCAAATTTTTAAACTTCTAAACATCGCACATTTTAATTTTTTACACCGTCGTATAAGCAAAAAAATTCTCTTTTAAGTGCAATTTGTTTGAAAGCTGTATCTCAATTTATTTTTGAGACATTAATTTCTTTGTAGTTTTTAATACCATTTTTCTTATCGTGGCAACAAAAGTACCTCATTTCTATTGAAAGTCATTGAAAGTAGGTTCTGCCTTTTTTCCTCGTGGAGGAAGGTTGAATTTGTGGTTGTCCCAAGGAAATAACGTCATTTTTGTGATCATTTGAGGTCATGCCGGCAAAAGCCGTAGCGAATACCTCATAGCTTAAATAAATATATAAATAAACATTGAAAGTAAACGGAAATTAGTCGAAAATATGAGATACTGTATCTATTCGTTGCCATTTTCTCATAAAACCTGAAAAAAAATAGTTGAAATTAAAATATGGGCTATGTCAAGAATTTTGTCTGTTATTCTGCGATAATGACGTCATATGCACACTTTTTCTGTAGACGAAGTAAGACTGGATTGCTTTAGCGGATGCAAATGACGTCATTTTATAAAAAAGCGTGTATTTTTATTCTTCAATCTGAATTATGTTTTGTAGAAGCGCATCATGTTCACAGCCCAGCTGCTTTGAAATTCTTCGCAGGTGAAAATGCTTCACTTTTGAAAATAATGTAATCGAAATCACACACTGATAAAACGTAACGTTCTACAAAAATTTAGAGTGTCTTTATAACAAAGAGGTGACATGCAAATAACAGCTATGTATATTACAGAAATTAATGATTCTCGCCTCGATGGATTTGCTTCGCCGAGGTAGACAAGCAAACAAATAATTCGCGGTTTAAAATAATATTGTGTTCCTGAAGTTTTTGTCGAAAATTCTCTGGAATAATAAAATTTTAATGTTATTCTTCAGGACATTCTACTATAATTTTATCAAAATAACATAATTTGCTTAATTTAATTTTTCCTAATTTTATATAATCTATATATTTAAAACACAAGTGTGTTTTTTAGTCATCTGCCCTGATCTTTCTGCTGAACCAATTTTACTATTTTTTTTTTTTCACTGAAAGCTCTTTCTATGTAGATGTGATCGCACTATCTGTCTTTTTTTTTTAAATATCCCCACTTTTATATTTTAATTTTAAAAGCATTTTATGAAATTTCTTCAAAATGATGAAAATTATATTTATTATATTATTATATTATATTATTTATTATATTAAATTATTATTGTTTTCATTATTGCAGACAAGAGAGAAATAATGAGGTATTTTAAAATTTATTCATGCTATTTTCTGATAAAAATTCAAAATTGTTGATAAAAATTGTTGTATAGGGTTTAGTGGCGCAAAATCCCATTACGAGCAGAATATTATATTAGGGGCATAATAACGGAAAATGACATTCTGCTTTTGAAATCACGCATTTTTCCTCATAAATTTTCTATATTGTTTTTCCTTCTGCATGCGTACTGATACTAAGTTTCAGACACTGGACGAAATGCTAATTTAAGTGAAAATGAAGTCATATTTAAAAGAAAACGATCATTTTCTTAGATGAAACTAAACATTTTAACACAAATGCGTCTAAAAGACATAAAATACGGAGATTTTTATTCTCCGGAATTGAGATTAGAATCTCAAGTAAAGAGTGCGTCTGTTCACATAAAAGATGTTGCTGACAATCGTGACTTCAAGGTTTGAGTTAAAATGATTTTTAAATGATAAAAAAAATTACAATTTTTTTAAAAATGATGAATATGGATATGAGAAGTACGTATGCAAATTTTGAGAAGGTGAAAATATCTTTTTTCATTCGGGAAATCTAAACATAAGAGCCTCAATCCTAATAACTGATCTTTATTATATATTACTGATTACCTATCTATCTATATTATAAAAAACAAACGTATCTGTACGTAACGCTGAAGTAACGCCGTGCGAATGGCAACACTTCACGATCAAATTTCTGTTTTGAAATTTTCGCTACTGCAATTTTTTAATCTTCTGACCATTGTACATTTTCAATTTTCGCCCCATAGGTAAAAAAATTTACTTTCAAATGCAATTTGTTTTAAAATTGTGTTCATTGACTGATGTATTATATTTAAAAAATAATTTTTAAGCATGATATTTTTTAAGTTTATCTTATCACGTGCCAGTTTCAATACATAATAATAATAAATATTTTGCACATAAAGCAACAAACATTCTTCGCATTTGTTCCTGACTATTTTTGCATGATAAAATTAATACTTCCTTTCGAAGAAATAAAAGAATAATATTAAAAAAACTACCAATCTAACATATTTGTGAAAGACAAAATAACTAAATTAATACTTCTTTTATAAACAAATAAAAGAATAATATTGCAAAAACACAAATCTAACATATTTGTAATCGTACAATTTAAATTTTGAATTCAACAGATAGGAATTTTTTTCAAATGGAATTTGTTTGCAAAGTTCATCTCAGTTTACTGATTGCCTATGGTTTTAAAAACAATTTAAGCATGAAATATTTTTTAATTTATTTATATCGCGAGGAGCTCGATTAGAAAGATTAATCTGTTTGACCTCAAAACAAATTAAAGAGTTCATCATTTTCTTACGGCTAATATCCATTTAAAAAAATTCCCTGTGAATAAACAAATAAAATAATATAAATAAAACACAAATTTACTAGACATGTATAAGCTCTGAAATTATCAGAATATAAAAGGATTCGATAAGTAGCAAAACTTTGGCAAATAACTCATACATGCGGCTAATAAGAAAACAAAATAAATTTGATAAATTTGTTTTGATTTGTAAATAATTTTGATAAATTTCAAAAATTTATTTGATTGTATAATTCGTATTTTCCATATGAAAAATGCTTTTTTAATGTAAGTGGTCAATCTAAAAAATTTATTGCATATAAAAAAATTATTAGTTTTCAATTAAAAAATGTTTCCACCTATATTCTTTAACCCGGGAAGCCCGGGTACGATCCCCTAGTACTAATAAAAGAACAAATCGCTCTATGTGTGTGTGTGTGTGCGTGTGTGTGTGTGTATCTGTTGGCGATGGCTAGAGAAATCTACCGCACGTAGAAGTCTGAAAATTCAGAAGTGATTAGTCGAAGATAGGTCTTGATGCACCTGAGGCTCAGATTTTGAATTTTTTTAAGCGCCGGGGCCCCTGAGCCCCTTTAAGTTTATATATACACTAAATTGATAATAACATGCGTCTTTTCTATCCGATCTTCTTCGTTTTGGGGGTACATTCTCCTTTCAGTTTCTGTCTCATTTCTACATTTCAGTTAAGAACCTGGCACCCTGTCAAGGGGCCCAGTACGGGGCCCCTTGAAGTTTTAGTGCACTAAATTGTTAATAACATACCTCTTTTCTATCCGATCTTCTTCGTTTTTGGGTTGAATTCTCCTTTCATTTTCTACCCCATTTCTACATTGAGCCCGGTACAGGGCCCCTTGAAGTTTTAGCGCACTAAATTGTTAATAACATGCCTCTTTTCTATCCGATCTTCGTCGTTTTTGGGGTGAATTCTCCTTTCAGTTTCTGTCCCATTTCTACATTTTCAGTTAAGACCACAGAACCCTGTCAAGGGGCCCAGTACAGGGCCCCTTGAAATTTTAGTGCACAAAATTGTTAATAACATGCCTCTTTTCTATCCGATTTTCTTCGTTTTCGGGGTGAATTCTCCTTTCAGTCCCTACCCAATTTCTACATTTTCAGTTAAGACCATGGATTCTTGGCAAGGGGCCCAGTACAGGGACCCTTGAAGTTTTAATGCACTAAATTGTTAATAACATGCCTCTTTTCTATGCGATCTTCTTCGTTTTTGGGGTGAATTCTCCTTTCAGTTTCTACCCTATTTCTGCATTTCAGTTCAGACCCTGGCAAACTTGCAAGTAGCCCGGTACAGGATCCCTTGACGTTTTAGTGCACTAAATTGTTAATAACATTCCTCTTTTTAATCCGATCTTCGAGTTTTTGGTGTGAATTCACCTTTCAGTTTCTGCCCCATTTCTACATTTCAGTTAAGACCCTGGCACCCTTGCAAGGGGCCCGGTACGGAGCCCCTTGAAGTTTTAGTGCACTAAATTGTCAATCACTTGCCTCTTTTCAATCTGATCTTCTTCGTTTTTGGGGAAAATTCTCTTTCAGTTTCTGCCCCATTTTTACATTTCAGTTAAGACCTTGGCACCCTTGCAAGGGGCCCGGTACAGGGCCCCTTGAAGTTTTAGCGCACTAAATTTTTAATACATTGCTTCCCTTTTATCCCATATTCATTTTTGGATACATTCTCCATTCAGTTATTCTCCCGTTTCTACATTCCAGTTAAGACCATGGACCCGTCTAGGTCCCGTAGGACCCGGTCCAGGGCCCATTAAATATTTTGTGCGACATGCGTTTTTCACACCCTATTTTTCTCACCTTCGCAGTGCGTAATTTTAAAGTTGAGTCTGAACTCTTCTCCTTAGACCAACACTCACATATTTTTATTGGGGTGCTAGGGCCTTTTTTAAGCATTTCCCCCAATTTTTTGCACATTTCTTTTAAATTATATTCTAATGATCGCTTAAAAATAGTCCGATTCACTAGCTTTATTTTTCTAACAACATCTTAGGTTCTCCAGCTATTACATGAACAACACAAAAATATTTCAGACTTCAACTACCACCAATTTTGAATATAAATAGTCTTCTTGCGGCCCTTGGTGCATCTTCTATTAAAATGATCCGAATTCCTTTACCATATTTTCTTTTCAGTTTCCTTTACCATAGTTCTATCGTCCTCAGATTACATTAAAAACTACTAAAATGTGTATTTATACCAAACTACATGTCACTTAAGTCCATTCCCCCTTGGGGCCCGATACAAGGCCACTTGAAGCTTTTGCATCATAAATTGTTAATAAATTGCCCCTCTTAATCCGATCTTCATTTTTGGAACCATTTTTCCATTTCATTTTCCTCCCGTTTCTATATTCCAGTTAAAATTCTGAGGCACCTGTTTGGCCCGATGCGGGGCCCCTTGAACTTTTTGTGTGCTATGCATTTTTTACATCCTAATTTTCTCACCTACTCATTGCATAGTTTTAAAATTGAGTCTTGGACTCTTCCCTCTAGACCCAATACCCTCATATTTTTATTGGGGGTCTAGGGCCCTTTTTTAAGCATTTACCCCATTTTTGCGCATTTCTTTAAAATATCCTTCTATTGATTATTTCATACCCTTTGAGTAATTTTGACTAATTGAAGATCTAAAACGCTAACTACTAAAACATTTAAACATGTTTTCATGTTAGGGCCCTGCTCTCAACTTTCAGTTAGGCCGTTTTGGGACCCCTGTAATAGCTCCCTTAAAAATGATCCGATTCAGGAGCTTTTTTTTCTTCTAACAATTTCTTAATTTCTCCAGCTATTACATGAACGACAAAAAAAAAAAAAAAAAAAAAAAAAAAAAAAAAAAATTGCAGACTTCAGCTACCACCAATCTTGAATCGTCTTCTTGAGGCCTTTGTTGCGGCTTCTTTAAAAACTATCCTATTCTATTGCAATTTTCTTTAACATAGTTTTTGCTTCTTCCAGCTACTTTAAAACCTTAAAAAAATTTTCTTACACCCAATTATATTCCAGTTAAGACCCTGGCACCCAGGCACCGGTCATTCTTTATACGTCAGCTACCACCTTTTTCGAACATTAATCTCCTTTTTCAGCATCAACTTACGTCTACTCATTACAGCCGTAAATTAAAAAATTCGCGTTACTTTAAAGGTAACTTTAGATAAGAGATTTCATCCGTTTATTAAATATCGTGTTAATGTAATTCATGAAATTTACAAGGTGAGGAGGCATCTTTCACCTCTTGGTGGTGCGTTATTTCCACGGGTTTAAGGGCCCAATTTCAACGGGATTTGCTGCCTTCAACTTAGATTACAATTCATCTACTTTCTGTATTATGAAATTTTATCTTAGACTTTAGTTGCCAACATTTTCTAACATTAATAGTGCATTTTTTTTTTATTCTGTGCGCTTGATTCCTACGAGGTTTGGCTCACTCAACTTGGTTTTCGATTATCTCCGGTAAATGCTGCCATAAGTTGTGAGGATCTAGATTACAGGTTCGATCGGGAAGAAGATTGATGGGAACACATTACGCGCTGCGGAAGTCAATGGGGCATCCGAAATTAGGTTCTTTAAACGAATTTCCAAAGATATAAATTCATATAAATTTAAGTTTTATTTAAGGTTATTATTTATAAACCCCGGGCAACGCCGGGCAGGCCTGGGTTCCACCCTTTACCCACAGCACATGTTCCACCCTTTATTCTTAAAAGGAGACGAATTTATTTGCACATACTTGTCTCCTAATGAGGTTTCCGTTTTTCAGATGGAACTATTTGTCAATAAAACGAATAGTACTATGGCAGGTGTAAAATAACAACAACGCACTTGTAATTTCTGCAGATAGCCTTTCATGACTAGTAATTATGCAAAACTATTTCTGAATTTAAGGCATAAATCTAACAATTCTTTTTTGATGGATAAAAAGGCGCCCAGAGGTCAAATGAAACACCTGATAATCTGAAGAGAAAAGGCGCAGAACAAGAATATTCTTTGATACATCTTTTCATTTCCGGCTTCACACTCAAAATATGTATAATAGATGGTACTATGGGTACAAAAGCCTTCAACCAATTGGGCTATTCCACATATAATCATCATTTTTTGAGAAATAATCAAATTTATAATATGTTTAATTTAACGGTATGATTGGAAAACTTGATATTTTTATATTCTATAGAAAAATCCTAATAAAAAGGCATTGTAATTTACTGTTTACAAACTAAGTTAAGTACCATTATTGTCTTTGTAAAGTCATAATGTTACATCAGTTACACCATAAAAGTTACGTCAGTTACACGTGTAAATGCCATTTTTTTATTATTATTCAGAAATTAATTCATCAAGTTACTGTTATAATTTGGTATTATTTAGTGTTGTTGAGAACATTAAATCACTTTTTTTAACTGAATAGTTTTGATAATTTTTACACTTCAATGAAGGCAGAAAAAATGTTTGTATATTTTATGTTACGTCAGTTACAGAATTTTTAACTGCAATTTTTGGGACTGAAAGAGAGATTGAAATAATCTGTAGGTATTTGAGTATTAAGACCTTAGTAAGAAATATTTTAAATTGTAAAAATTTGTTCTAGCTTTATTAGTAAATTTTCTACATAGATTTGAAAACAAAATTCGATAATAAAATGTTACAATGGAATTGCTCCATTGTCAAGTACTTGCATTGCTTTTACATTAGATAATCGCTATTGCTTTGTTTTCTTTAACAATCATGGCTAACAACCATTCCAGAAATAATTCTGCGTCACAGGAAGACACCATTATCTTCTTTCCGTTTGTGGTTTTCCATTCACTTCAAAGGGCTATGTTCTGGAATTACCTCCGACTAGAATACTATCACATTAAAAATCATACAAGTTTTACAATACCTAAATGGATAAAATATATCTGAGAATGTCATGTGCTTTTGTAGATCGGGAAATTTTAAAATTATATATGAAAAAAAAAAGTATTTATAAAATACATTCAATTAAAATGCTTTAAAATAGTATTTTTAAGTCATTTTATAAGACTTCTTATTTATGCAAAATCACATTTAACTTTTTGGTTTTGATTATGCAAAACCATTTCATTTTTTTAAATATTTTCAAATAATTTGATAGGATAGTCTCAGTCATTAAAAATAATTTTTCCTATAAAAATATTTTTGAAATCAAAAACGAAAAGAATAGATTTGAAACTATATTCTTTGGAAAAATACTTTATTGAATTCTGTTTTTTTTTTTGGGGGTTGGGGGGGGGGGGGGAGCAGTCGAAAAAAATTGTTCTGAATTGAGGTGAAATAAAAAACAAATGTGTAAAAAGTTTTGTTTATATTTTTTATGCAAAAGAATGCAGAAGGTATTAAATTTATATATTGAAAGAGATGAAATTTTGATTTTGTGAATTTTTGATTCATTTTATTTGAAAACTGACACTTTTCACTTTCTGATTCAGCATAGAAAATCAGGCTTCGGTAGATATTGTCTGATAGAATTTATAAAGATTAACATACTTAATTTTGGATATTTATAGTTCAATTAAGTATGAGTCACTTTAAAATCAGTAATTGATTTAAATTTGCACAATATATAAAAAGATACTTCTATAAATAAATAAGATTTCAAACACAAACAATTGGACACATATACTTTTAACTTAAGTTGAAAACGAAGAATCAAAAAATTAAAGAATTTAAATTATATTTGTTACATGAAGTTCTGTTTACTTATTTTTTAATAAAAGATGCCAGTAGACCACATTAAAGAGAAAATTCGTAATGTTTGACGATAGTGGAAGTTTAATTCTCAATCTCTATTTTGTTTAAATTAAAATGTTTGGTAATTAGAAGCTCATATTAGTTAAATCCTACTGCTTCTAGTAGAATTCTTAGTTACTACAGTTTGTTAGTTATTTCTGAAAGAATGAATAACTTGAAATATGCCCTTCGTCCACAAAAAAGGAAAAATTCTATTTTCAGATTGTGACCTCTTACACTAGTTGTCAATAAAGTTAATGGAGTTATTTTTTCTTAAAGTATAATTGTATAAAACGAATGTCAACATAGATAAAAACTATAGATTTTTCAGACTGTGCAATTTTAGATTTTATTTAATTTGTACGGCGCATTAAGTAATAATATTTTTAGAAATATTTTGCTTATAATAAAATATAGGGGAGACTAAGGACGGTTGACCATACGGGAGGCTTGATCCACAAATCAATTTTCATATATAAAAGTATTTCAGAGGTTTATCAATAGGTGTCTACCAAAGCTACTGGAATACTCAAACAACAGTCTTCATTTTATAGAGATAATCGAAATAGGTGTGTAAAAATCAATCGTGAGGCGTTTTCAACGTAAATTTTGTGTTTTTTAGAAATATTTTGTACGTATTTTTCAAATAAATTATGTCATAGAAATTTAAGTAAGTTGGTTTAATGTAAGGCAGAAATATCGAGGTTTCATTCTAGATATAAAGACTGTACAGTAAGTTAGGCTTAACATAACAATGTGGTACTTTTTAGAAAAGGTCTATGTAGGGAGGCTTGACCCAGTCAATGCGAGGGAGGGTTGACGAGATGCTCAAAGCTTCCTTAATTAAGTGGTTTTGGAAATATTTTTAATATACACTGTGCATAGTGAAAAGTTAATGGTATATACATAAAATAATGTACATTTATTTTGTAAAGCTTCAGTAAAATGGTGAGATGGAAAAAAAAGTTTAAAACTGACTATATAAAAATGTGAGAAATAGCTAGAAAATGGGAAAGTTGATAGGAACATTTTTTCATTTAAATATTGCTAACAATATGTAAATAGAAACAGTGTAAAAGGTTATAAAGGACTAGAAGGGATGAAAGCGGCAGTCTTAACCCTTAGGATGGCAGTGGTATGTTTATAAAATCACTTAATTTTAATTCCGAAACATCATAATGGCACTAGAATTTTGCTAAAATCTTTTCCATTTAATATGTATGTGAAATATAGCCTTTTTCTTATTTCCAAATAAATTTGTTCGTAAATTCCAGTGTCAGTCATTTATTTCAACATTTTAGTACTGAAAGTACTTTGCCCCTTAAAGGTTTAAGTCACGTTAATACTAATTTAAGTGCTCATGTGGTTGCAAAAGAACATAGCATCTTTCGAAAAACTTTAAGAGGGTATGTAGAAAAATATCACCAGGTTGAATATAGTGAGATGAAGCCAAACTATGAGACAACTAGAGTTGTCAGATCGAGTATCACAAAAATGGAAGAAGGACATAAAAAAGCGGGACAGTGGCTCCTAAATCCGGACATAATAACATGAAACACTGTGAAAATGGAACCTGTCTGTAACAGAATACTGCCTTAAATGTTAAAATTTCATTTTCCTTGCTGAACAATTATAACTGCTCAGACAAAATCCTGTTTAAAACAAAAAAATATTCTCCTCTGACTTGAACTTGTGTCTAAACAGGTTTGTTTAAGCCTCATATTATTAGAAAAAATATTTTTCTAATAATTGAAGCATGTAGAATTAAGTTATTTTGCTTTTATTAAACTGATTTTATTTTTCTTCGCAAATATTTCAATATAAAACAAAGTGAGTCAAGCCTCCCATATAGTGGGTCAACCCTTCCATATGTGGGGAGCCTTGACCCATTATTTTTACATGACCAAAATCAATCATTTTTCAAATTTCTTATATGTTATACTTATGTAGCAATTTTATTTTGATAACTGATTGTATAAAGAATAAAATGATATGAAACTTCATTCTGCGTTCAATATTTAAAAAATAAAAAATCATTTTGTAAAAAGTGGGTCAACCCTTCCTAGTCTTCCCTAATTTATCTTTTAACTAAGGAAATAAAGGTAATTTTCTGTTTTTAAAAGTCAGTTACAAAAACTTAGTTTACAAAAATAACAAAATGTTTAAAATTAACAATTTTAATTTGTTGTATTATTTTAGAATAATTTTTTAGTTGTATTTATTAGCTAATGTAAAAATAACTTGATTGATGTTTTATATTTTAATGATTTTTTTTTCTTTTTTCGTCATCTTTCTTACTAAGTTCATCTAAATATTTACTTTGAATTTGTTAATTGAAATGGAAATACTGTTTTAAAAATCGCTCAGAAAGCTAATTACTAAAGCAAATAAAGATATAACTGTTTTCAACCAATTAAGCAACTAAAATACAAAAAAACTCTAAGATTTTTATTTTATTTACAAACTTTAAATTAGACATGCCATTCAATTAATTGTCTAGCAGAAGATAGACACTCCGCAGTTTGTTTAATTCTAAAGCAATTTTTATATTTATAAAGCAGTTTGTAATTTATAAAGTCAGTTTTCCCAGCTGTGTGTTTTTAAAGAAATGTCTTTTAGATTTTATAGATTAAGTTCACATTAATTGAAATTTTAAATTTTACAGACGTTATTAATTTTTATAAAAGGTATTCTTATTTAAAATGTAACAGAATTGATAGGAGTTTTTCTGCGTTATTCCATATGAAATTAAATATTTAAAGGATATAAAATTAAGTACATGAGAATTCGAATGCTTGTAATTTTGTTCTCCAATACATAAAATAGTATAATTAGTTATTTTGAGCATTTCGAATATATAATATAAGTTAACTTAAGTTCCCTATTATTCTAAATATATCACAAATTGGAAATTGCACTGCAATGCATAACATGGACATTTATTAAGTGGTCATCATGGCGTCCTGGCTTTGTTGCGACGCGCGGTAGCCGTCACCAATGCGATAGAAGTAATCGTGCAAACTTAATACTGGAATCGTGCATAAATTAACACAGTTGCGCCATATTGTGGACGGGGTGATAATCCACATACGCGGACTTTTAGTGTGGGTGTGACGTCATACATGACAGGATATCAACCACATGCACATATTTTCTAAATCTTTAGTCACTCATGGAACTGATTTTGGTTTATCACATTTATTGCAAAATAATGGCGTAGCGAGAGGGGTGTCCAGATGCACTTGGCACCACGAAGTTTTCTTTGCCTTGTCAGAGACATTTCAGCTATTAATCAAAGTGACAAAAACTTTAAAATTTTAGTGGTGTGAAGTAAGAAAACAGTTAGACATCATCCTGTAGTTTAACCCCGACCGCTACGTGGCGTGCGACCTTGATTGATGTGACCTCACCTTTAATCTTGCGGTTACCTCTCCCATTTAAGATAGGACGCTTACTTATATTGATTTGGCCATCACTCCATACTTCAACGGAACTGTTACACATAAGCGTCGTTCGAAGGTATCAAAATTACGGATGAGCGGGACTGCTAAGACCACGAAGTAAAACACTAACTATTGATCCCCGACATTTATCCTGGATAGTAGTAAAGGATACTACACGTTATCAGATTTCTAGCCTCTGCGGGGCTCCCGGACGTTTGCCTCCACCGTTTGGCAGGAATGGAGCAGGATGAAGGAAAGTGAATCCAAAGTCTAAAATATTTTTATTTTTAGTTCCAAATTCTGGCAAGAGGGCTCTTTTAGCTTATTCCTCCCTTTTTTACAACCATAGAATATCTACTGGAGTAATACACTCTTCCATATTAATTCTCTGGGTAAAAGTTTCCATAAGATGCCCTGCCTCCATCATAAACTTTCAATATTTAAGTAACGCTAACCTCTTGACATTTTTACTATTTACTGAGTTTAACATGGACACTCTTTGCGAATTATTGTCTAAAACGAGATCTGTTAAGAATTAATAATATCAATTCTTTATCGCTTCTGCTCACTTTTATTGCTCAAACTGCCAAAATTTGTGTCACAATAGATTGTGTTTATTGCAAAAAGGGAGAAAGATTATGTCACAGCTCTCCTCACACTTGAAACAAAATTCGCTTATAACACAGGCCTGCCAACAGATAATAGTACAATACTCCCCGGTATCTAATATATAAAAATGAATACTTGTCTGCCTGTCTGTAATTCTATACAAATCCACAATTTGGAATCCAGAATTGTGAAATGCTACATACATATGTATTAAAACACAGCTGAGGCAACTAAAGTAATCCGGAATCAGAATAGCTTATAGTTAATTCTAAATTAATAAAAAACCACAAATTTAAAAGCAATTTCCACTCAAATTTAAACATTTTTCGTTATAGCTATTGCCAACAATTAAAAATCCGCGATAAAATTCTTACCACAACTATTGCTTTTCGATTGTGAGATTTCCATGTGAAAAAATGAAATAAATGGTTTGATGAATTTTAAAAAAAAAAGGATTAAAAGGGAATTACATCATAACATTTCTACTGCAAGATTTCCACGTGAAAAAGGAAAATAAAATAAATAGTTTGACGAATTAAAAACAAAAGTGAATGTTACGTCATAATTTTTCTGTTTTATGATTTCTATGTGAAAAATTATAATTATTTAATTAATTTGACGAATTGAAAAAATGGAATATTACGCCATATTGGAAATATGAAGGACTGGGTGAATATATAACATCATATAAGTGTGAAAAAATGTATTGAAGCATCATAAAAACTCGATTATGGAAATAATGGGGTATTTTAACATTATTTTTCCAATGAGGAATGGAAATAAGTTCATTTATAACAGTATTATTTGCGTCTGTTATATAAATTTATATATTTTTATATTGGTGTTCATTTGATTCATGTGTACCACACTTCTTCTGGTTATATTATTTTTTTATATTGTATGTTAAATTTTGAAGTTGGTTTTTCAAAATAAACATTCTTAAAATTCAGTGCAACGCCGGGTACTTTAGCTAGTATCAAATAAACAGCACACAGTTCCATAAAACCTAATCACCAAATTTGGTTTGTGCGTGTGCAATATTATCGTCTAGCCAAAAACTTCCCTGACCTGGGGCATTGACCTGTCTCCCACGACTGTCGTCTGTCTTTAAGAAAGACTCGCAAAAAGTTCTAAAAAGCCGCAAACTCCAATTATTTTTCAATGTAACAAAAATAAAGGAAAATTATAGTTTTAATGAGAGATTTAGATACAGTTATTAAATTATATGTAATTGTACTATTTTTTATTATTATTACCCAGAACGAACTTAAATTCTTAATTTTAGTTAATTTAAAACTATAAATATATAAAACTTGGAACTATTTAAAAAGAAATTATTTTTTATGAATATTATTATTACTGTTATTTTTATTATTTTTATTATTTATATATTTATTTTATTTATTTACTGATGTCACTAAAACAACTATAACAGTTTTCAGATTGTTAAATTGTTGATATCTTGTGACTTTTTAATCACCCTGTAGGTAATAAATAATGTATGAATACATATAAATAAAACAGAATATTTATTGTTAAGAAGTAAATCTGTGAATAAAAACTGAAAGACAAATTACAAACAGTTTTTTTTACACGATTTTCCAAAATAAATAAATAAATAAATAACAGAAATGGGAATAACTAGTTCCTTAGCTGTCGAAATCTGTGAACTGTTTTAAAATTCAATAAATATTTCCACCCTATATATATAAAATCCCAATGAAACGAATTCATGAAACGAATATATGAAACGACTGAAATGTAACGATTCTTTGAATCAACTGATTAAACAACTGATTATGTTTCATGGCGATTTCTCCTAAAATATGGAATACTTTGCGATGAAATTAACACCAAAAATCTATATTGATCAGCAGATTTCAAAACTGGTATTAGAATTTAAAAATTCTAATACCATATTCGAATTAGTTTTCGAAATATTAATTTTTTTTCTAATTTTATATACATTTTTCTAATGATGGCAACTCAAATTTTAATCAAGCCGATATTTTTTTTCAGATTTTAGAAAAGATTACTATTTTAAACTAATTTGGCGAGAAGTTTGGCCTCCCTTAAATATATGCTAAGACATGTATCATGTTACTTTTATTCATAATTCAATTTGTATTTCATTATCATTTTATTTAATACAAACAGAAACATTTAAAATAAATGGCTTTCACCTCTTCTTTTTTTTTTTTTTTTTAACGAAATGAAAAGAAAAATATTAGGCGCAGATGTCATATACGCACCGGGGTACCTAATTGGCGCCAAAATGGCATTATTTTGTTTGACATGGTAACCCGGCTATCGTTGTTTATTTAATAATAAGAGTTTATTTACTTTGGAACAGATGTTATATATTCCCGCGGCCATCATCTTGGATTTTTCCTTGGCATGAAAACCTCTTTTCCGTCAATTAAATGTCGCCAAGCAGATTTATGGGCATATTAGGCTTAACGGGGTTGCCAGACACGTCACTCGTCGAAGTTGTCTTACCGACAAACATCAATAAAACATCGCCGAGAAATCCAAGATGGCGGCCGCGGGAATATATAACATCTAAGCCTTTACTTTATTTACTTTTTTTTTAATTACATAAATTGTTTTGTGTTATAGTTTATTATTTTTTTGTTATTTTCCTTTAAAAATAAAAAATAATAGAAAATAATTAAAAAATACGGTACTACTTAGTTATTCCATCGACCCATTTTGCCAAATTATATAAATAGCCAAATTATACAAATTGACATAATTTTTATTTTAAATAATGAAAGACCAAATAAATTAGTATAACATTATTAAATATACAAATAAAACGTCGAAATAAAAATCACTAGATGACGTAAAGACGTGTAACTTGCTTAAAGTCAAGTGAATGTGACATTTATCAACCATTATTGGCATTTAATCTTATAGTTTGGTGATAGATTTTTGTTCGACGGGATAACTAAGAAGTAGCAAAAATGCATATGTAACTGGTATTCGAAAACGAGGATTTCGCCAAATTTTCGTAAAAAAATCACGCCAAACCGGGTGCGTATATTGCATCTGGCCGAATATTAAATGATGTAACAAACGATGACATTTAATTTCAACTTCAAAGCAATGAATTTACCACTCGAAAAATTTTAAAAAAATGCTAACTGGCGAGTTGAAAATAGTTATTGGCGAGATTTGCAACCGGCTAGCGTAACAGTACCAAGAATTCTTTGCGACAATGCTTTTATGTAGTATTATTCGAAAAAAAAAATTGATTTTTTTTTATCGAAATGGAAAACTTTCGGCACAGATGCCACATACGGCCCCATATTTGCGCTATTTTTTTCTGACGCCAATGTCATATACGTAACGGGTACTTAACTGGCGCCATAGTATCGTTATTTTGCTTGATTTGATAAGCCGGATGTTGTTGTTTATGCTGTTGATCTTTTCCCCAAATTAGCGTCCGAAAAAAATCGCGCCAATATGGGGCCATATATGATATCTGGGCCAAACTTTCATATGAAAAGCGAAGGGATCAGAGCATATTTATTTATGGCAGTTACATGACTTGGACTATTATGATATATATGAAATGATGGCGATAGAATAATATTTGGAGAATTATCACCTGCACTTGGCTAATATTAAAGTACCAAAATGGCACCAGGAATATAAAAAGCGAAGTGGTTCGCCCGGAACTCTTGATGATAGTCACATGACTTAGGCTATTGTTATAGAAATTGTTTTAAAATACCGGGAGACAAAGACTCTGTACACTTAATTCCTTTTATTTTTAGCTTCTTTTCAAACGTTTAACCGATCCTCTTTAATCAAACACGAGAACAACCGCTGGATGTCTTAACAGCAACTGATTCGGTCTAAAAATTTTGAAATCAAAGGAAATTGAATGGAAACCCGTTTACAGTGAGATCTGCACAGTTTTTTCAGTATAATTCAATCTTCTATAATATTTTTTAAACCGATCCGATTAGCGTGTTTTTAGATTCTGCGCTGTCTGAACGGGGGTTCGCGAGCGTAGCTTGCAGGGGCAGAGCCCCCTAGTGGTAATATGAAATTGAAATTCAGCCTGAAAATTTAATGGACGTAACTTCGAAACGGTTTAGCTTTTTCAGTAAATGGCGTCGTCGTTTGCTGGATATCTCGCTGGACATAATAATATTGCTGGATATAATAAATGCAATTTATTTTTAAGAGTTTTATATGTAACATGGTAGCATCGACTACTGAGGAAATGTAATTTAATGTCAAGTTACAAACTAGAATTACAAGCTAGTCGAGTTACAAACTACTTTTTTGTGACTAACTCGTAAATAACTTAATAGAAAAAATAGAAAAAATGGGTAAAATTGTGATCATGCAGTTTTTGGCTTAGTTTAATTCCATTAATTGATTACATACACGTTAATAATTACATTATTTTCCAACAAAAATATGTTTTTGTAGAAAAAAAGAGGTGTTTTTGTGAAAAAAGAGAATTATTTATTATAATTGTGTAATTATATGATATAACAGAAAATACATACTTTACTATAATACTTTTTTTGTATAGTTTTATATGCTATAAATAAAGATATTTTGTTTGCTATGTACATGATCTGTTTATAAAAATTTATTCATACCAAGTAAAAAGCAAAACATTAGTTAAATTTGTAAAAGCATACCACAACTAAAAACACACTTCCAGACTTTTGTTCACACACATTAGTGTAACCGAATTCTTCTGTTTGCCCCTGTAAATGAATAATGAATGCTATGCTCACCAAATTCTATAGTAAACATCTGTATTATTGAAATGCATCAACTCCAATATGTTTAAAATAATGTTACATAATACACCGCAAACGATTATCCCTCGTACATCGGAATGTAAACGGTATTCTTTTGAATGTCCCTATAAATGAACTATTTATGCTACACGCTTCCTTTTCAATACGGAACATGTCATATTGAACTTCAATATTGTACAACGATTGCTTAGCAATCCGAATATATTAGTACGAGACAGAGTACGAAAAAACAGAGGTATCAAGACAAACAAACCCAATTCATAAACAATTTTCAACTATGTTGGATCTTTTTTGAATGATTCGTTAAACTCACGGTGTAGTATTTATTTCTGAATGTTATTCATTTTCTGATGTATTCCGGCATAGCTCGGAAGCACTTGATATTTATTTAAGTGCTTACCAGAAAAATGAATGACTTAAAAGAAAAAGAAACGTTTACTGTAAAAATTATTAATTATGTCATTTAAAAAATTTATTTGTATCTTACTAGGGGGCTCTGCCCCCTACGAGTTATACTCGTCAACCCCCGTTCAGACTCTAACAGCACGCAAATTTGATCGGCTTAAAAAAGATTTCCGAAGACTGAATTATAATTTAAATCTGATAATTATAATCTGACGTAATTTTCACCAAACTTTTCTTTCTTTTTCTAATATTCACGTAAAAATATTTTTGTTAGAAATGAAATATTTTGATCAACTTAAAATATCAAATAAATGTCTCGCGCAATTTTTATATTTAAACTATTTCGCAATATTATTTTTTGTTCCTTTTACGTAATAAGTGTAATGTGACGTAAATTCTCCTATTTAAGATTCTAACGCAGATTAATGAATTTATTATTTTAAAATATTCTTTCTGTTTTAAAATTCACGTGTAAATATAGTTTGTATGACGTAATTTTCAATGAGTTCCTGCTTTTTATATTTTCTTTTTATAATAGTCACGTTTAAAATAAATTTTTTATTTGAATCAAATATTATTGTTTGCGGTCTTTATACAGTTGGAAACAGTTTAAATTAATACAATTTTCTAAAATATGTAAAAAAATATGTCTCGAAATGCTGAAAATTTGAATTTAAAATAGAAATAAAACCTCAAAAACTGAGTCAAATTAAAAAACTAAATGCAGTCTGCACACCGGGAAATTCTGACGCATAAAATGATCTAAAAATGATTAAATTCCTATGTACAGTTTTTGCTCCTATAAAACATTTTTAATGGAACGATTTTGTCCAACTTTGGCATTAAATATCTCTTAAAATAATTCTTCGATTTGAAAACTGTCTGCATCAGCGTGTTTATGAAACATTTCTCTATAATACTACCGATTTTCATATTTTCGTATGCAACAGTTTTTTTAATATTAGCGAAGAAAGACCATGCTTAAGCATTCAAATTGGATGCCGATCTGCCGGGAATATCTACGCAGATTTTCATTGGTCCATTTCCAAATCAAAACTTTTTTTATATATAGAAGGATGAGCGGAATATATAATATTCCGCATATACTATGAAAACAAAATTATTAAATTTGAAATAAGTTCATAACATTATATACACTTCATGGTAAATGTTTTCACTGATTAATGATACAGAAGGAATGTATTAATTTAAAAAGTTATTGTGATAAAAATCTTAAAATTGCTTTATAGCGAAACCTTTTTCAAACTTTTGAAATTTTAAAATTTATGTCATTTGTGATATAAATACTTTTCATGCCCATGAAATTATTATCTTCATAAAATGCAATAAATCTTTTCATTCAAAAAGTGCGGTAATTACTGTACCCAAATTGGAAGATTGGGGGACATTTGAATAACTTATATTTAGTGCACCTCTTCGTGAGAATGAAAATTAAAATTATAAATCAATATTATAAATTAATATTATAAGAAAATTAGTATTAAAAATTATAAAAAAATATATTATAATATTAAAGTGCTTCAAAAGCTTATTTGTAACTTTTTAAGTAATTAGTATTTAAGTACACATTGCACTCGAGTGGATTTAATCAACTTCTGCATCTATTTTTCTTGGGATCATTTTTTATTAAATATAAATCTGTATTTTTACACATTTTTATTTATCTCAACATGATTTTTGTGTGACAAAAGGAATTTTGTAATCGACATTATATTCACTTCGTGATACGCTAGTATCATAAAAAAATGTACGCAGATGTCTTTCTGATGACAGTGCAACATTTTAATATTTTTAGAACGTAATTACAAATTAATGCATTAATTTTAAGGCATTTTGCCTCGAGTGCCAGCAAGGTGATAAATTGCCAAATTATCTTTTTGTTTGCGGCTGTTTACGAATTACAACAACAACAGCGGTGTTAATTATGCTACAAACCACGCTATACAAAGTATGACATACCTTTAAAATAAAACAAAAAAAAAAATTATAAATATTTAACTCAGTTCGACATTTTGCAATTTCAATTAAGCGTAAATCAAAGTGGCGAGATTTTAATGAACGGGTCCACAAAAAATTAATGTATTGTTACGGAACTTTTTTGGAAATACATGGAATGTAGACGTGAAATTAGAGGTGATTTTCAAGTTAGTAAAACTATTTTCGTTTTTTATTTATGCTGCATGCAATTTAAAACCACTATTTAGAAAGATTATACTTATATGTACTTAGACCAATTACATATATTACTCTACTAATAAAATTCTACATACTTGTTTTTAACACTTTCGAACATAGTTTAAATGTGTTTATGATTTGGGTTTGTCTGTCGGATTTGTCTGTCCGTCTATCTGTCCAGCCGTCTGGCAGTGCTCTAACTCAGGTAAATATACTCGGATCGGCATGAAATTTATGTACGTTATTGAGGATCACCATGGCATGTTCGGTATTGAAAATGAAGTGTACTATTCATAGTTCATTTACAGGGACATTCAAAAGTAATCCATTACATTATAGTCTATGAGAAAAAATCATTTGCTTAATAGTGTTAAAATATTTTAAACATGATCAAATTTATATACAGTATTGAAATTCACTAGCACAAAGTTACTACAGAATATGTTATGTGTAGCACTGCAGTACGTGTACAGGGGAACTTAAAAGAATTCTTTTATATTATGATCTATGGGGAAAAATCGTTTGCAGTGAATTTTAAGTACTCTGATACAAACATTATGATATAGATATGAACTTCGAAGATGCACCTATATATATTTTCTGTCGAATGTGAGGTGCATTTATCAATTATTTACAGGATTACAAAACAGTGTTAGGTTATAAAATTGTTTTGTCTACAAAACAAAAACTGTTCGCAGAGTATTTCAATTACGTTGCACTATTTCAAAATGTTTTAAATTGTTTTACGTTTAATGAGACTTACTACAAAATGCTTGCAATAAAATATGATGAGCACTGCATTTGCCGTTCATTTACAAGGGCGCGTAAAAGCTGTCGGATACAATAATACATCCGAAAGTGCATTAAAAATGATAGCTGAAAGTGAGTTTTCGGTTATGGAATGGATTTTTAAGTTTAAATAAATTTTAGCATACTACTTGGTGTGCATAAATTTTATAAACCATATACACACAGGGATACAAAAAAGATTTCGTAACCACTACTGAGAATGAGCGTGAATTGATCAAAGGTGTTTTTAGGTGCGTTCGTAATTATATAAATACGTAGCACCTAAAGTCGTCGTTCAGTCCGTCTGTCTGTCTGCCCGTCCGTTCGCATATAACAGCGCAAAAACTACCCAACCGAATCATTTAAAATTTAAAAAATATAATTTTTGCATAATTTTGTCGAGGCATTTCAAATTTTATGAAAAGCGGATGTATAGTTTAATTACAGAGACAGTCTAAAGTTTTCCGTTACATTAAGCCCAATGGGAGAAAATTATTTTAAGTGCATTTTAATGATGTTACAGCCTTTCGAACAGAATGAAATTGATATGCATTTATAAGGTGCACTAAAATATACATTCTTTACAATGAAAGAATCAGTGCAGAAAATATTTATAAAACTAGTTATAGTACGAAAGCACCTCATTTGCCACGTTTGATGTGCAATTTCCAACTTGTTTAATTTGAGTTCTGGATTTTCAAGCTCAACTACATTTATAATGTAAGAGATGTTTTTAGCATATAAATAAAATCATATACAAGGCTATACAAAAAACTGTATAGATGGCACTAATGGAAAGTAACTTCTGAAAATATGATTTCAGTAGTTTTAAGAGTGTTCTTGCCTAAATTTAATTCAACTTAATATATGTGGGAAAATATGTGTGTAATATACAGGATTGCACAAATGACTTCAAGTACGTGACGTTTCCGTCTATTGGTAGAAATTGTTAAATGTGGATTTTTAACAGTGTTATGCACTTTCTTACTAAAATAAATTTTAGAATAGTTTGTAGAATCTGTATAAATATATTGATCATATACAGAGTTTCACAAAACAATTTATGCACCTTCCCGGCTATGGGTGTAGTTGTTGAAATCTGGTTTTCAATTGTGTTATACGTTTTCTAAAATTTTTACTTGGGTATCTTCTTTATTCAATTCCTACTATTAGTTCATACTCTCCCTATATTTATATATCTTGCTCAAATTTTCAATCGTTAATAAAATACTTATTATTCATCGTATCAAGTTCAAATAAATTTTTTAAAACTTGTACTGCATGACAATTGATGTTAATACAGTTTTTTTTTCAAATATTAATTCATTAATTAAATTTTAATTAATTATATGGGAGATAATTAAATATATGGGTTTTATATGGGAGACAAAATGGCAGCCATCGGTTATTGAACAGCATTTAATGCATCTTCATATCTATAAGGGGTTTACCATAAGGGGGATCCTGTTCTGTCGCCAAAAATCGTCAAGTTTATCGTCAACTTGGCGATATATCGCCAAATTTGGCGACCAAAATGAGTCACCAAAAATGACGGCAACTTGGCGATATCTCTAATGTTTTGCCAAATTCCCATAGACTTCCATTGTAAACCTTTAGGGTTTACTTGCTTATAGAAAATCAACAAATTGAGATATTTTAATCCAATAAAAACTAATATTAGCATAAGGGATTATATTAAATTGTTCATTGATGACCTAAGTAGGATTTGACTTTAAAAATAGAATATTTATATTGCTTGTTTTATTAAACGGTAAAGTTTAGTTAAAGTAGTCTGGAAGTGTTATAAAAAAATATATTCTGTGCCAGAGGCATGATTTCTCTTTCTTGTTTATATTTAAATGTGCTTAAAAAGGAGTTGCTGAAAGAGCACTGTCCTCTAAGAAACGTCTTTTGTATTCAAGCATTCTTTCACAGAAACCAATAGCACCCTTGTATGAAAATGTATTCAACAAATTTGTCTTAGATTCCCCCACCCCCAAAAATAGCATGCAATAAAAATTAATACAAACTAATTTAAGTTAATGAACTGTATGTTTCTAAATATTAAATAAAAAACAATGCAAAATAAAACAATGTTACTTGAACAGCTAATCTGTGGATTAACCCTGAATGAGAATTAAATCCGACTGACACTAATATTAGGATTAATTGGTAAATAATAAAACTATAATTTTGTCTAATGCACTTGGGCGTCTCAGACTCCAAATTAGATACATAAAATAATTAATTTTAGATCAAGAAAAAATAATTATTATTACACAGCTTTATTTATTCTTGCGGATAAACATCCTTTAACTTTGCGTGGAAATCAAAGGAATCGAAAGATTCATTTTATAAAGACTAATTAACTCTCAACTAGACTAATTAATTTTTCATCTAGACTAATTAATTAATTACCTAATTAATATTAAATAGTTGAATATGTAAACTTCGTACCAAATTTCCAAAACTAAAAACAATTCTATAATAGCACTTGTTTTTCTTGTAGATAAATGAATATAAATACCACATATTTATAAATCTATAATAATCCTTGTGGAAATTATGTGGTTTGTATTTCTAATTTGCTGATTGATGTACCGGAAAGTAAATTAAAATTAATTAAAGAAATTAAATATTTATGCAATTTCAAAAATTCGTGTTCGTATATCCCCTATTTGCATATAATCACTTTTGAATGTGATTTTATCGTTCAGTAAAAATTTAAAATTAAATTATGCATACAATTTATTGCATTAATTTGAATAAATAATGTAATTTAATTTCATACAGCAGTTTTAATTTTCAGCTTGGCAAAACATAAAGTCGTTTTGAATTTTTTTTCTTATTATGTATTCATTTTTAATCACAGATAATATATGGTTGAAAATTTTCAATGATAAAAAAACTTTCAAACCTACTTTAAACAATATTTATAAGCATGTAAATATTTCCCTACATACAAATCACATATCATCAGTCAAACTTTTTTTCTTAAATCTGGATCCACTCCTTGATATTAAAAAAGAACATAGTTATGGAATATATATTTTTACCATTTATATCATTTGCAAAATAAATTTTAATTTGCAGTTTTAAATATACATTCAATTAACCCTCCTAGTGTAAATTTAAATTTTTCATAAGCGTCACTTTGAATGATTTGAACCAGAAATTCAAGGTATGATAAAATGGAAGACTGGGAGCAGGAAAACACAATGGTAAACTTACCAGTCAACCACTAAAATCGGGTTTGCAGATGTTTTCCACCAAGGTACGACTTGGCAGATAAGTTGTATTTTCATTTGCTAATCGAGTTCTATGTAAACCTGGAATTTCAGCCGTCAACGCGATGAGGTGATGGACTCTACAGCTGCCTCCAAGTCTATTATGTATTATACAAATAATTGAAATTTTTTCTACGTCATTTTACATTTCTAAAATTTGTCTATTTGGGTAACTTCTGTTGTTTCGAATTTTCACTCAAAATTCTTGGGAAACACGGTAAATTCAAAATTTTATGTTTCATTTTGTTTAAGATAACAGAGATATACACGAAGCCAGAAATGTTTTTCTTTACTGTGTACTTTATATTGTTGTAAAGATGACAGCTATGTTTCGTTTCTTACATTTTATTTTACATCAAGATTTCTTGCATGCGATATTTTGCAATGCCTCTCAGTCATGGCTCATCTAAAAATCTTTTTAGTATCATGAAAATGAAGCTAAAATTATTTCAATATAACAAAAGCTATATGTTTGAAATAAATTCAATGTAAAAAATATTGATTCGACTTTACACCAAAAATGGTGGCAACAAAAGTAGTATAAGGAAACACCACCAGTAAATTTTTGTAATTAAACACCAACAATAAACTTATGGCAACTTATGGCAGTTGCACACCACTTTTGGTGGCAATTTAGTAGCCACAATTTTTGGTGTAAAGTCACACCACTACTGATTTCATGTATTTTAACATAAAATCATTAAAATAAAAAATCATTTGAAACATTACTTTATAAATCTAATACAGCCTTAATTTAGAATAAATAGTTTTATGCGGAGAGATTGGTAAACTTTTATATAATTTAGATAATTTACTATAACATATATTTTAAACATTTTAGTTGATAAACAAGAAAATTTTCTATATTTACATGCTTAAAAATATCATTTTCATGGGTGCTATGTTAAAGAGGAAGGGGATGCAAATGGATCTAGAATACCTCTACATTTTGGTGTAGTAAAATTTTTTATACATTTTTAAAGCTAAAATTAAGCTTTTTTTTATGTATAGGAAAAATAATTACTTACTTAGCATGTCCCCACCCCCACCCCCCTGGAAGTACTGAGCGTTCCCACTAAATATAATCAAATAGGCTCCCATGATCATTTTAATTAGGATTTACCAATTTAATAAACATAATAGGAATACGACAATCTAATTATTTAACCCTTTCACTACAAACATTTAAAAAATTAAATAAAAATTTTGAAGTTTACACACATGTTAATAATGCTCCCAATGAGTTAAAAATTATCTAATAAACGTAATGTTTTCTTAACAAAATAAAAAATATAAGCTACATCTGATATTACATTACATCAAAATTATACAATTTTTATAACTCTTGTCTGTACGAGAGCATCCTTTTTTATTCAAAAAATTTCCCAATAAAATTTTTCTTTAAAAATATTCTCCCGTATATTGATTTGATTTATCAATATTTTTGCTCTTGATAGGAAAATATTTAAAAATACAGATAAAATTCGTAAAATTAATTTCAATTAAATTAAACGTCTTAAAAAATTTCTAAAAAATATGTCCTTGATCAAGGGCACCAGCAGCGAAAGTGTTAACAAAATGAAAATGAACTAAAGATAAAATACATCCGAGTAAATCAGTATAGTTTTAATTCAGCAAAATTCTTAAGCCAGTATAAGTTGTTGTTGATTTCAAGAAAAGCTTTGACATTTGGATCAATAAAATCAATTTAATACATAACATAAAATGCTTAAATTGTAGCAATTAACATATAAACAAAGTTGCGAAAAAAGGGACTGCAACTGTGCAGAAAATTCATTACCCGCACTAAATTGAACTATGTGGCCATTATTTTTAGATTGTCAGCAAGATGTTTGAAAGCATGACTTTTTCTGAAAAAGCATATAATAAGCACTATTTATTAAAATAGCAATTAAAGCCTTTCTGCAGGATTATTAAAAAGCAGTAAACCAACGTTTAAAATGCACAAATAATGCGTGAAAAGCAACAAACAGCTGTTTCGAATCTACAGCGAGATTCTTCTTCAGTGCAAGATAGGGAAAAAGAACAGCGTGCTAGAAAAAGCAAGGCTGAGCAAAATGATACACAGAGACGCGCTGCCTTATATACCCTATGCGGGTAGCGTAAGCACCAGAAACAACCAATGAGAGAGAGCAGTTGAAACGACTGGGTGGACAAGTAGCGACATCTACCGGAGAAGGAGAGAAAAAGAAACCAAAAAAGAGGAATTTAAATTAAGGCTTTCCAAATACACTGGTTTCCAAAAATTAAGGAAAAATAACAAAAGTTGCAATTACTCAAAATCTTACAAGTAGATTTTAATAAAACTCAGACACAATTTACAACACATAATAAGGTATACAATAACAGTAAAAGAAATTACCAGGCGATTGTGGTGTTTCAGAAATTAATGCAATTATAAAATAAACAAAATAAATGTCTCAGTTTGGTATAGGAAAAGTATCTTTAATATGGATTATGATCACACCTATAAGCAATACAGAACATACAGTGAAGTATGATGCTGTCAATTATGCGATTGACAAGTTTGCGGGGAAGTGCGAGCTGTTTCTCTTGTAAAGCAGTTGTAAGCGTGGCAAGGGTCTGAGGAGGGAGATTGAGAGCAGCGACACATCTTCCGAAAGCATCCCAAACATGCTCAGTGGGATTCAAGTTCGCTGACCGCGCTGGCCATTCCATGCGCTGAATTGTTTGGTGCTGAAGATAATCTTCTACGATGGGAACCCTGTGCGGTCTAGCGTTATCGTCCTGTAACACGAAATCTTTACCTATTGCACCGACATAAGAGTACCCATAAGCATCAGGAATGTCATCTCTATAGACGTGAGCATTCAAAGTTCCACATAAAAGACATGGGGGTCTGTGCGTCCGCCCAAAGATATACCATCCCGAGCACAGACACTGCCTCCTCCATACGAATATATTTTACGAATGTTTCATGGATGATAGCGTGTTCCCTGTTCTCTCCAAATCAAAAAATGCCTACTATTGCTTTGGATGCTAAACTGGAACTCATTTGTGACGAGAATACGCCTCCACTGATCTGCCGTCCGATGGACATCTTGACATGCCCAAGTTAAACGTTCCCTCCGGAGACAAGGGGCGAGCGGCACACAAATATCCGGTTGCATCGCATACATACCACCTTCATGAAGCATTCTACGCACAGTAGACGTTGATACCAACCTTCCAGTGACTGTAGCAAGGACGGATTTCTGATGAGAGGGGTTTGCTGTTCTATTCCTTCGTACACATAACTGCAAATATCGGTCATCGGTGCTTGTCGTAGCTCTTGCTCGTCCTTCCCTGAACCTTCTGGAGGCCGAACCAGTGGTTTGAAAGTGTTGCCAAAGCCTATGAGCAACACAAGGACACACATTTAGCCATCTGGCCACCTCTGTCTGACTTTGGCCTATATCTAATCTTCCTATAGCTCTATATCGCAGTTATGCGGACAAATGATACCTCAAGGTCATACTAATGAATTGGCTATCTCAGATTTCTTATCTCATAATCACAGCGACACCAGCAACCGTACTCTCTAGCATGCATTTTTATGCTCCGCACATATGACGCAATCCGATTGCAGCGCCACTAATTTCCATTTTGTAATTTTAATCAGCATCTTTTAGTTAACAACATATCCAAATTTCATACGGATAGGTCAATTTTTGAACGAGTTATGCCTCTTTTTGTGATTTTTCCTTAATTTTTGGAAACCAGTGTACTTGGAAAATCTGGAGTACTACATAAGTCATTGACTAATGAGTGAGAATTTTTAATGATGTGGTAAACTTCCCAAAAATCAAGATCAAGGTTAGAAGAACATTTTTGGATAATGGTGGCTGAGGAAAACTCGAACCTATGTTGAGAAGACCAAGAATGTTGAGCAATAGAAGAACGTTTGAGCTCCTGGTTTTTAACATAACCTTCATTCTATTTTAAACGAAATCTAAGAGCACGTTTAGTCTGGCCAATATAAGAAAGGCCACACTGGTAAGATATTTGCTAAATACCCCAGTTATCTAGGTGATCAACGGGGTGTTTGAGATTTGAAAAAGTGATTTTATTAACAGGAGAAAAAATAACATTAAAATCAAACCTTCTTAAGATTTTAGCAACTTGCTGACTGATTTTAGGAAAAAATGGTAACACAACTGATGTATTAGAGTTGGAATTAGAATGCTTTTCAGAATGGACGGGTTTCGTCCATTTCTTATAAATAGAATCAATAATATTAGAGGAATAACCACGATCAACAGCAATAGCTTTGAGGTAATTAAGTTCAGCACTAAGTAACTGAGGAGTGGAACAAATATTGGTAGCCCGAAAAACAAAAGTATTGAAAACAGCGAGTTTGTGGTTAGGGGGATGAGAAGAATGTCTGTGAGGTGGGAGACTCTCAGACTCACCTTTGCTGTCAGTTAGATTCGAAACAGCTGTTTGCTGCTTTTCACGCATTATTTGTGCAATTTAAACGTTGGTTTACTGCTTTTTAAAACACTATTTAGTCATCTCCTGAACTATAAAGAATAATCCCTTTGCTTACCTTATGTTTATGTCTTTACCATGTGTTTGTTCATTTTCAGAAATTTAAAAGTAAAAAAGGACTGATGAAAAAGTTAGAATTTAAAATGGCATCATCTACTGACGTAACCATTTCGTTATCATAATACAAGGAGGATTTTGAGAACATCAATATTGGTATTTGTCTTCCATAATTTGTATTAAAAGTAAAATTAAACCATTTTTAATCTATGATAACACTTAAAAAAGTGCTGACATCAGAAGTCGTGCATATTTAAAATTCACTTTGCATTTCGCAAACCCAAATTAAGTGTAATAAGACTCTCTTTTTTTACAGTGTAGATATTGATAAACAAATGTTCATATAGAGATATCGATAAACCCTCGCTTCATGCGGTGTCAGCGAAAGCGGTTATCTGTTATGGAGTTAAGCATCTTTTATATACTCACTCGAATAATGTGGAGAAAATTTCAATTAGTACGCAAAGCAAAAAAAAAAAAAAAAAAAAAAAAAAATGGGAGGGGGGGGGGGGTATTATTGTCAATAAAACACCGTCGTATACTTGAAGACTGAATTTCCGGATAATGTGAATTGGACATTTCAACAACAAAATAAGAATATGAAGATCTTTTTGAAAAACAGCATTCTTATATCAGCATTTGGTAGACATACATACTGACATCAGTAGAACGGTAGAAACACGCTGTATAAAAAGCTGGATAATTCTTAATCTGTGAAAATATACTATAAACACGAACGGAAGCCCAAAGCTTTCCCTTCATTCCGAAATGCGTTCTTTATATTTAGAAACCTCAGAAATTGATATGTTTTGTTATTTAAAGGTCCATTAATAAAAACAGAGTTTTCTTCTCTGCCACTAATTTTCAAAAACTTTACGGAGTAGTTTTATTGTGCATACGCGAGGGGTGGTATTTATGCTTTTAGAAAGTCATACAAGAAACAATTTCTTACCAAGAATATGTGTTTTATTGCTTCTCAAATACTCTCCTGCAGCATTGATACACTTTTGCATTCGAATAAACAATCATCAAAACATTTATGCCACTCTGAAAGTGGTATAGCAGAAACAAGGCATTTGTAAGCTCCAACGGCTTCTCCCGAGTTGTTAAAACATTGACCACGCAGTTTAATTTTTATGATCAGAAATAAAAAGTAATCATTAGGTGCTATGTCTAGTGAATACAGAAAATGTGTCATTAATTCGATTTATTTATTTATTTTTGCGCTTCAAATGATCCATATTTAGCGAAGCAGTGTGTGAGCTTCCGTTGTCCTGTGCCAGAATGATGCAGCGTTTTGAATTTTTTCTTAGTTCTGCATTTATTTTCGACAATCGAATTGTGGTATATAAAGGAGAATTGACTGTTTTACGATCGACCAAAAGAACGGTTGTAATATAGCCAAATTTACCGAAAAAAAAGCATTCATTTTTTTTGAAGCACTCCTTGCACGAACAACTTTTGTTGGTCAAGAGTCAACTGGAAACACCATAACAGTCGATTGTTCTTTTGTTGCGTGTTTATAGGTATAAATCCAGGTTTCGTCGCACGTTACAATAACTTATATATGTTTTGAGGCACCGGAGTTAATTTTGTTTTAGATTTTCTTGGCACCATTTCACACGAGTGTCTTTTTCAGCTTCATACAAATTGTGGGGGATCCATCGGGAACACAACTTTTTACTTTTTTATTATTAAATGACGATGTAAAATTGAATGCATGCGAGTCCTTGAAATGTTCAAATATGCTTCTATTTCATCCTATGTGACATGAATATCTGAAGAGATTAGTTTTCTCACAACTTCAATGTTTTCGGGAGTCACATCACTTTTTGATCCATCCTCCCGAACATCGCCACTCAAATTCTTACGACCGCGGGAGAATGCTTTAAACCAGCTGTAAATCATTGCCTTAAATTTTGCTTCGTTACCAAACGTTGATGATTTAATTATATCGCTACACTGTTTCTATGTCAAACCTTGTGGAAAGTCATAAAAAATCATGGCTCTGAAGTATTTTCGATATAACCCATGGATGAGATTTCCGCTTTTTTGCACACCAGTATATTTTTAGAGAAAATGTTGTTATTTTAAATCGCAAAAATGTTCCGATTAAATAATATAACATTTTTTCTAATTAAATACTGGTGTGAAAAAAAAGCGGAAATATCATCCCTAAATAACCCCATAATTATTTATCACTTCTAATTTTCAAAAAGTCACAGTAAATAGAATTTCGCAGCTTTTGATGTGATGTAAACGCAGACATTCACGTAACTGTTCGAATTTCGATAAAAATCGCCTGCGTTGAATGCAGCTGTTTTTTCGTTACCAGACTCTAAAAACTTAAATACTGGCCCTCGTATAGTAGCTCTCTCGAATCGGAATATTGTTTTACAGGATTGTATGAATTGCCAATTAAACATTTTCAGTTGCGTAATTGAATTTATACATGTAATAGCAACAAAATAATATTAATTTTAATAATAATGTTAATGCTGTTAATTTATCATGTTTGTCTGTAAAATATGTTTGTTGAACATGAAAATGCTTACTTGAGAATTGATTGAAGTCGCAAGTGCTGTGTATTCCGGGTTGAGAAAACTGATTTATACACTATAAAACTATTTGGAAACTTTTCTAAAAATTAGTTGCATCAAAAGAAATTGTGTTTATAAATGCTTCTAGAAAATATCTCGAAAATATCTTTATAAATCTGGAAATTGATTGTTTGTAAGGTTTCTAAAGATAATGAACGCCTTTCGGAACTGTGGGTAACTCGGAAGTGATTATTATATTTTTTCATTCATCGTTACGTTGCATTGTGTTATATTAAGATACCTGTGTCTTTGTTGAAAGTGTATGCAAATGCAGCGAGGTGCTAAAAATAGAATTCCGTTTCTGTAGATTAAACTGTAGATTAGATTATTGCTATTTTTTTCTTAAGTAATTTAAAAGTCGTACAAGCTTGAAGTACTCAAATTATATTACAGTAAGTTTTAAACAAAATTATTTTTTTATAATTAACTTATTAGTAGGTAAGCTAATATAACTAACAAACTGGGAAGTGGTTGTGATATATTTTCATTCATGGCTATATTACATTGCCTTATATGAAGATACCTGTGTCTTTGTTGACAGTGTATACAATTGTAGCAAAGTGCAAAAAGTAGAATTTCGTTTCATATTACTGAAAAACTTTTAAAAGAATAAAAACTGTATATTAGACTATTGATTCCTTTTTCTTAAGTAATTTAAAAGTCATACAAGCTTGAAGTACTCAAATTGCATTACAGTAACTTTTAAACAAAATTATTTTTTTATAATTAACTTATTAGTAGGTAAACTAATATAACTAACAAACTGGGAAGTGGTTATGATATATTTTCATCCATAGCTATATTACATTGTCTTAGATTAAGATACATGTGTCTTTGTTGACAATGTATGCAATTGTAGCAATTGTAGCAAAATATAGAATTTCGTTTTACTAAAAAACATTTAAAAGAAGAAAATCTGTGGATAAGACTAATGTTAATTTTTTTCTTAAATAATTCAAAAGTCACGCAAGCTTGGAGTACTCAAATTGTATTGCAGTAAATTTTAAAGATTTTTTTTTTTATAATTGACTTAAGAGTAGGTAAGCAATTATAACTAACAAAAAAGTAGTAGTGAACTATTAAATAAAAAATGAACTATGTAATGTTTCTTGATTATTACTTATTATATTATTTGACATGTTTATATTAATGTAACTTCTTTAAAATTAGATATGTTTTAAGAAATGCAAATCTTAGTATCATTTTTTTTAACAATAATGAAACACCAACTGTAATATCGTGGACTAAAGTTAAATTATTCACTTATGAATATCGAGTTTTTAATAATTTTGGCTTTGTATCTATTGTTCATTTTTCCTCTGAATATATGTTTTGATTATAGTGGTTTTGATTAGTATAATAATATCGTCGTATTAAACATCGGAACTCTTCAATTGAGGCATGTCGTTCATTAAAATAAAAGTAAATTTTGTTAATGCATTCACCATTTTCAATAAGTGAATGAGGAAAACTTAAGTAAGGGTAAATTTAATTTAAGATTGAAGTACTTCATTTTGTAATATACATTAATAAATGAAGTCATACTTTGAAGTACTTTTGTAATATACATTAATAAAGTAAGAGACATACAAGCATTAAAGTACTGCATTAAAGCATGTACAATGATTAGCTATCGAAATAAATTAACTTCGGTATGCGTAGCAATTTTTAGACTATGTTGTATAGCCAAATGTTACAAGGCAATTTTTTATATAGAGAGTTTATTTACAGAAATACAAGACTGATATATTTTCGATTTAGCATAATAATTTGAAATGCAATGATTAAAAAACATCCTATGTGTCCTACTCTTCTAAAAAGTTAAAAACAAAATACATTACAACAAATTTTAATGTTAAAAATATATATATTAAATTAAATTTAATTAAATATTAAATGAAATTAAATAATTTACTACATTAAAATGTTAGAATTAAATATATGTATGTACATATAATATACTGTGTTTTATTGAAGAAAATTAGAAAAACCGAATTTTTGTATGTGATCTATATATTTCTATATGATTCAAAACGATTAAATTTCAATGCGAACAATTTAAAAATTAACTATATATTTAACATTTGGATATGATAAATTCAGTAGGCGAAATCATAGATTTGAAATGTACAATCAGTTTTACGGAAAACACGAAACAATAAAATAATTCAGGAAACATTGCAAAAACACAAAGGCCAAAGTATAAAAAAAGCGTCATTGTTAGAGCAGCTTTTTTATGTGTCTTATAATTATAAAACTAATAACTCAATATATAAATAACAGACTTCAATTGAAATAAATCTATATCAATCTGTAGATTAATATAAATCTGTATATAACGTACAGAAAAAGAAACTACGGAAGAATTGTGTTTTACTGTATATTCTATAAAAACGCTAAACACTATCTTTTCAAAATACGGAAAAACCGAATACTCCAAATTACAGATAGTACTTTTAGGTTTAAAACGCCGCAATCTGTTCGAAAAAATATTACTGTTATTGTTTTGTTTGTTTTTTTCCCGAGAACCGTTTTGATGTTTTTCGCGATTTCTGCAGTTATTAAAAATATGCTTACGTACTTATGATCAAAATATGAGAAAACTAAAAATACAAAATCATATCTACGTTCTGCTTACTTTCGAATTCTACAATCTGTTTTTAAAAGCATTAAAATTAACCCTATGAAAAAAATTCGCTTTTGCGAAACTCACTTTTACGAATTGCTTTTTACTTTCTAAAATGTTTAAAATTCCGAGTCGACTTCAGAAGGATTCTAAACCATACTAAAGCCTGTTTACGTTAAAAACAACTCAAACAGTTTTTTTTAAATATGATTATTAACTCTTTCAAAAACGTTAACTTCCATAAGACACTTTCGTGAATTCCGTTCTATAAAAATATGAAAATATGCATTTAAAAATATAAAATCATTTAACACTTAATTTAGGTATTATTTAAAACTATTTTAACGGATCCGAGCCATACCGGAGGGTTAGCTGGTATTATATTAAGAAATCATCAATATACAAAAAATTATTATTTTGAAATCAGAGAAGCATGTACATAAATTATAATTTAAATTCATTTACAATTTTAAGTAAGCATTTTATACATTAAATAATAAATTTTAATGAATTATTTCGTTCTTTAAATGAAAGTCCTGGAGTTTAATTAAAAGTGAAGTCATCCGAAAAATTATTTGACTTTGGACTTTGTGCTTCATTGTCACTAAATTGAAATTTATGTAAAATATTATTAAGTTTTCTCTTCTTGGAAAATAAACAGAAAACAGATTAAAATTCTAACAGCAAGTATCACCGTGTTTAATTAATTACTTTAAAAAATCAATGAATCTAATATTAGAAAAAGGTTTTAATTCACTGCAATGTTTGTTTAAGTACAAGTCTTAGTAGAATTTAGAAATATAGATTCTACGCTTAATATTATATATATATATATATATATATATATATATATATATATATATATATATATATTATTTAGTAAAATAAGGAATCTCTATTTCTTCCCTCATAGCATGCATGGTCACAGTGACGTCATTGTGACGTCACTGTAAGTCACTGTGGTCACGTCACATCTGTGACCAAAATGCCACCACTCAGTGATGTCACATTGTGACTGAGATGTGAACTTCTTAGAAAACTTTAAAAAAAATTGCAAAAATTATTAAAAACATGTTATTTACTGTAAAAAATATTTTTCTGCCGGATTTAAAATTTGTTTAAACCGTGGTCCAAGTTGCCTCTGTGCCTCTAACCAAAACTTTTCATTTTCATATAACATAAAATGAAATTAATTCATCAGCGACACAAAAAGATTTCCTAATTATGCGAATTTCATATTATTAAAATAATGGTTTTGGTAAACAGACCTCGACTTATCTTTTATAAAGATTTTTGTAAACGATCATCTGTTATACTAGAAGTTTCTCAAAGAGTAGTCGAAACATTTCTGTGGTTTCAAACTAAAAACTTTCTACTACAGTTAAGTCTGCAGCTTTTGATGAGCACGCAGAAAGCGTCTTCAAAGTTTAGTCATATATGCATTTCTTGCTTTATAATTTGCATTCAAGTCATTTTTTCCCTCTTAGTGTTTCACTATTTTAAGTAACTTTTTTTTTTTTTTTTTTTTTTTAATTCTACTTCTTTCAGACGTTTAAAATAAAATTGACATTTTCCGAATATAAAATTAATGTACAAAATTTAGGCAAAGCCCATGACATAATTAATTATTCATATTTTATTTTTTGTTTTCAAAATATATCTTTAAAAATTATTTTACAAGATGTTTTATTCTACAGAAAATTAATATTAAGATAATGACAGATTGACAAAGAAAAACTCATCTCTTCTCGATAATCTTGTTGCATTTTTTAAGAAGATATTTTGTATATATTACCTGTGATACAAATTTTACTTTTAAAAAAAGGAGGGGGTCATCATTATTACCATTAAATTAATTTATACACATTTTGAAAAATTAAGCAATATTTTATCTAGTAAACTCTAATTATGGATAATATTATTATTATAATTTACGTAAATGAAACTTTACAATTCAATAAAACTGATAAAAATAAAAGGTGAAATACAATAAAACATTTTCAAACAGGAAATTGAATTAGAGGCAATTTGATTTAATTTCCTTCCGAAACTGTTGTATAGAAAAACAAATAAAATCGAAAAAACATCTGCTTCGAACTTCGAAACTTAAAAATCGTCTGCATCTGCACTATTTCAGTTGTTCCGACTCACCGCAGAATAACGGATAAAAGTAACAGTGAAGCTTTTTAGAATAAACGCGGGAAGTTCTGTGGACACTGGACAGCATAGACATGTTGACACGGATTTAAAAAGTGAAACAAGAACGTTCTCAGGATCCAAGTTAGTTCAGCTAACAAAATATAAACCCGAGAAAATTACGGTAGCTTTGACTTGTTGAAGATGATTCAAGTCATTGCTATGGTACTTATTATCGGATTTAATTGGTTCCCCAAAATCAAAGTATCACGTACAACGTCAATGAAATTAGGTATGTAAAAATATTATTTTCCCTGTTTGCTTTTTTTTAACCGCAACAATTTTAGTTAGCTTCTCATAAACATGCTGTAGAACATAAATATTTCACTACATTTATTTTTAATTTTGTTGAAATATCTAAAATATTATTTTCCCTGTTTGCTTTTTTTAAAATTACAATGATTTTAGTTATCTTCTAATAAACATGTTATAGAACACAAATATTTCATTACATTTATTTTTTATTTTGTTAAAATATCTAACTTCCTTTTCAACAGCTTTGATCAGATTATTAAAATTAGTGATTTAAATTGCATTTTAATCTGGTTTATTTTCTTATTTAAATATTTGGTTAAAACCACATGGTGTCATAAATATGAAAGTATATGGATAAGTATTATAATCAGTCATTAATATAATTAATAAACATTTAAAGATAATTAAATTATTTTTAAAAAAGTCTTTTTATGGAATAAAATTATTGGCAAACATAATTTTTTTATTTTGTATTAAGTGATGGTCTTAAACAATTTGCATTGCATGTTTTTATTTTAAAAAATTGCATCTGCTCAGAAGAAGAATTTCTAAAAAATAAGACACAACAGAAACGTATACTATTAAAAGAGATCGTAGATATGTAATGTTAAGAAAAAAAATGATTATTTAATTTATTATTCAACCTGAGAAATGTTTCAAAATGTATAAAGAAATAGTCATAGCGGGTGAAAGCTTTTCAGTTGTTAAACATTCTTACTGAAATGTTTTCAAAGTGAACTAGAAGTCTGTTGGCAAATGAAAATATAGAAGTTACGCAATCAGTAAGTGTTTAAATATGATTTTACTTTAAAAATAACGCAAATACTTGAACGGTATGAATCTAAAATGTAATAATCATCTTTTATTATTTTTTTTTTTTCTGGATAATTTTATCATTTTATCTCCTGAATGATTTTATCGAGATATATTTCAAAGTATCGATATTATACACTCTTTATAAACAGCGTGATTAAAATGGATTTCTTTTTTATAATTACCATAATCTTGTAAATAAAATATTAATAATAATAATGAACCTATGTGTGGCTCTATTTTGTGTTTATGGGCTCAATTTTTATACTTTATTTACATTAAAAAGTAGTTAACCATTTGATACTGTGTTCATCATTTTATTTTATTGTGTCATATAAAAATAAATATGGTTATTTGTATTTCTAATACAATATATACAGTAGAGCGCCGATTGTCCGAACAAGTCGGAACCGACCCTAGTTCGGATAAACAAAAGTTCGGATAAATGGGCAGGCAGTTTAAGGGATGTTCCTGACTATTCTAAAACCTTCACACTTTATCTAGGTTTAGGACTGACAGCACCAGTTAGTACTGGAGTGCTTAAAAATTGTTTTGTTTTTTTTAATTGATTTTTGTTTACTTTTTTATTATTTAATTTTTTTTTCTTTTTATCATTTTCTAAACTTCAGAGATTATAATTTAAACAAAAAATAAATTGGAAGTTAGGTGTTTTTTTTTCTTTTTTAGAGAGAGAAATATTTGGATAATTGGAAATTAGGTTAAAAAGAATTCTTTGAGAGAAATATGCTGTTCGGATAATTGGAAGTTCGGTTAATTGGAGTTCCGATAATCGGCGTTCTACTGTATTTATAAAACTTTCACCAGACTTTATTCTAAAAATTTCGTTGTAGATTCTAATCTGTTTGTACTATTTATGATAATATCAGAGTTATAGATGTCATGGCAACATATATCCAGCCAGATAGATCTTTGGCAAAACATAAAAACTTTCACATTAGACGCAAATTAGAGTAGCTGCGGTGCTGTGTTTTATAAACAATAAGGTATTATTGTTTTAAAAAATCATAGATAGTAAGAGTTATTTTTATAATATATAATTTCATAAATAAAAATGTAATTTTGGCAATCAATTATTAAAGTTATTTTTTAATAATCAAAAAGTTGTTTTATATATGGATTTTACTCCAAGCAAACCCTGATGTAAAATAAATTAACCCTTTGTATCACCGTTCTATGCATACCTAAAACTTTTACTTACTTTTACAGTGAGCATAAAAATACGATTTTATTTATTGCTGCTATCTTCCAACATAACGATTATTGCCGAAATTGTTCTTAGAATTCTAAACATAATGATACTGGCGATACTCAATTAATTTTCTATACCAAAGCTGTATTTTTCATTTGAGTAGTTTCAAATGGTTATTGCTAAAATGTACTTCGGAAATTTTGTAATGCATGTATGTGGCATAAAAGACGTAAACAATACATATATAATGACTATATGGCACATGATGAGCGTTTCGAGTGTATATATATATATATATATATGTATATAACGCATGCATAAACTTCACAATGATCTTAGCAATGTCGTTACTGCAACTTTTGCATAATCAAATTTATAGGGGCCTCTATAACACAGAAGTTTCCCATTTTCTCAGCCCCAACTTGTTTGAATTACAATCATATATATATATTTTATGGTAATCAATATCATAAAACATATAAAATTTAATTACTTAATATCGGCATTTCTTTTTATCTTTCATTTTTTTTTTTATTATAAATGTTGTGTAATTGAAAAAAATTCAACTTCATCAGTGACTTCGAGTTTGTAATGCGTATTAAATGAAATAAATTAATTTCATTCAGTATTTTCTATAGTTTAAAGAATATAAAAAGTACGGTATATATTATAAAATATTATATTTTCAACACAAATTTTATTTTGATAAAGATTTGAAAATTTAAACAAATTGTTTCTTTGGTAATTTTAATGTGTTTAACAAATAGCTAATTTTGAAAAAAAAAATGTGATAGATCGATCATTCAGTTGTCTTCAATATTCTCATTTATTGCAATAGGAAAGAAAGGTGCAACAAAAATTGAAGTCTGCGGGGCATTACATTTTGATTCAATAAAATTCTTTTGGTATACCCTTGTTATAGCGGCCCCCAAGTTTTAATTGCGATGTATCGCCGAAGTATATTAACATTATAGATGCAAATGATTTTACAACATGCATAATTATGACTATGTGTGACATGCATACGTGTTTACAACTGTACAAGTATGTCATAGTGTGACTTCACAACATTGCCGCTAGTCATATATTCGTCACAACGTTAATGACAAAATTATCACAAATCACGCAATTTTCACAAAATTGTCACAATGTGACTTCAAAGCAGTGTCGCTGTCGTCACAGAATCATCACAGTGTTAAAGACAATTTCGTCACAAATGACACATATTTCACAAATTGATCTCAATGTGACTTTAAAGCATTGTCACATTCGTCACAAATTCGTCACAAACTTAATACCAAAATAGTCACAAATGACACACTCTTCACAAATTTGTCACACCGTGACTTCACAAAGTCGTCACAAAGTGACGTCACAAAAGAGCTCTAAAACGGCCATAACGACCTCACATTCTAGTCACAATGACTTCACATCGACGTCACGTGACGTCACATCGACGGTCACAATGTCACAGCGTGACTTCACAACGACGTCGACGTGACGTCACCATGCCTTACGGGTTACGATACGTAATTTATGCCAAGTACTTTAAAAACAAATTATGTTAGTAGTAAATCAAACATCCTAGGGTACATCATTAAAGAAAGAAAACAAAAGTCAGTTTATTATTGTTTTTTTTTATTATTATTATTATTACATATACATGGATTTAGACAAGAAATAAACATTAATTTATTATTTCTGAAACAAAATGCACTTAAATAGCAAATATAATAAAATTATTAATTATAAAAAAGGAAAACACTTAATATAAGAAAAGTATTAAAATCCTATTTCAAATCTAAAATTTAAATTAATTTCCACTCTAACTATGAATGTCTAATTCTAAAGTTACCCTTTTAAGTTGTTTTCCTTACCCCTCAAAAAATACTTTTACATATTAAATTATAACCAACTTTAAGATTAAAAATGCAATTTTCAAAATTCTTTGAAATTGTATTTAAAAAAAAAAAAAATTGACTAAGTGCAATTGGCAAGCATTTGTGGCTAGTGGTGCACACATAATTGGCTGGCACTTGCTCACGTGACAGACCCGGGTATTTTTCGAGGGCTAATTTACCAATCAAGTTAAACTTTCCTCATAATTTGACACTTTTCTGCTCTGCTGAATAATATTGAAAGCGCTAAACAAGAAGTGAAAACGCGCGCGAAACAGACAAAATTTGTAGTTTTGAAATTTGCCTGCATACCTTCTGATCATGTAAGTCTCCAAATTCATATTTACGGCTCCCGGGGCTTCGTTCAAATTTACACGACTACATTTGTATTATGGAAATGTTAAACAAATACGTTCGGTCGAGGAAAATGTCGCCGAGGTAATTATTCTCAACAGCCAAGCTATTTGGATACATTCTTAAGCCAATAAGTCATGAAAAGTATTAAAATTCCATTTTAAATCTAAAATTTAAATTCATTTTCAATCTAACGTTCACTGTCTGATTCTAAATCTGCCACTTTTAAGTTGTTTTTCCTAGCTCAAGAAAATTTAGTTTCATATTCTAAATTGTAACCAACCTTGAGATTAAAACTTCGAGCTAAGCGCAATTTGAAACCGTTTCTGGTTAGTGATGCAAACCGGCTTGGCCGGCCTTTGTTCACGTCAAAGACCCGGAAATTAATCAAAAGATATTTAACCAATTAAGTTAAAGTTGTCTCTCAATTTGACACTTTCGCCCCCTGATGGAAAATATTGCAAGCACTAAACAAAATGCGAAAACACACACGAAACAAACAGATTATGTAGTTTTGGATCCTGCCAACGAACTTTATGACCACGCAAGTCTCTAAATTGATTCTTACGGCTCTCAAGGTGTTCTGGAGTCAATTACTCTCAGCAGCCAAGATATTTGTATACTTTACTATGGCAACATGCGGCAAATAACCACACATATCTGTGGCAGAAATCATTCGTATTTCTCATATTTCTAGACATATAAATACCTATATGAACAGTAATTGAAAAAACTTAAAATTTCAGTTAAGAATTGTATACATTTAATTCCAATAAATGGTACAGCCATAAGGTTCTTTTAATTAAATTCTTAGCACATGGATGGCGAATCTTTTTCCACATTCATGGCAGAAATTCATAAACGATATTTATCAGCATAGCAACGCTCGAAAGCTTTACTGCACATACCACTTATATGAATAAATAATTAGTAGAATCAGCCATTTTCTTGAATTAAATAATCGAGAAATTAATCAAAATGAGATTTCTTCGTATAATTAAATCAAACAATAATTGACTGAAATACTGATTTGCAAACATAACGCATTCAACCATAATTCATTCAGTTGTCTACTGTAATAAAAACTACAACTTTAATTATTTTTTTATTTAGTACTTATAAACTTTTATCATAAATGGAACTCCTAACTTTAATAATCAAGTTTCATAAAAAAATATTAATAATTTATTAATGAGATATTTTCAATTGTATATTTGATGCACAATTCATTACATTTGCTTCACTATTTGTCATTTTTAGTCATATGCATAAGTAAAAATTATTTTCCAAATGTATGTTGTTTGGAGAAATAAAGCTTTTAAATCAATGTGGAAAGGAAAAACAATTACATTTCGAATGCTTCAACTCCTTGAAGGGCGGTAATACAGCTATGGCATCACCTAACTTGAATCCCTAATTGCCACATTGGCACCAGAGTTTTTTAAATGAAAATTTCACTTATATTAAGTATGCGAAAACATACTTCTACATGTTTACAAAAAAACTTTCTTGTAAATACTGATGTCATTGAATTATTTAAACATTTTACTAATACAAGTACCTTACCCCTGAAAGGGCTAAGAAGAAAAACACTCCACATAGCACCACAGTAAACAATAATTTCAAATAGTTAATTCATACAAAAATAACTGCATTATTTGTAATAGTTTGTACGTGATAAACTATTTTTATTTATTATATCAAAAAGAAAATGTATTCTAACAAAGGATTCTCGAATGTATACTTTTCACGTATCATTTCAGATGCGCGTACTATAAGTTAAACTCCACTGTCCTGTACTAGAGTTTAATTAAAAGTGAAGTCATTCGAGAAATTCTTTGACTTTCGAACTTTGTGCTTCAGCGTTACTATATGGAAATTTGTATGCAACATTAATTTTTTTTTTATCCATAAAATAATGAGATTTAATTTTTAATAACAACTGTAGTGAAATTTAAGCAGAATCTTTCAGAATTAAATAATCTCTGATTGTAATTAACATATGCTTTAAGGTAATGTGACTTTTAATCTGGGAGCTTTGGAATATTTTTCTTCAAATTAAATTAAATATAAACACAATTTAATGAAATGAAATACACATGAGTATATCATATGTTTGATGAAATACTTGTTATTACTATTTTATTTTTGAAACATCGACTTATTACTCTTGTATTTTCTGTCAATGTATGTGAGATTTTACATCTAAACGAACTATGATTTAACGCTGTTAAGAACGTATTTGTATACTTAAAGAAAGTCCAATATTCAATCAAAACGTGCGCCGTCGTGTAACAAAATTTGAAAATTACCTATTAAAATGAAAGTTCAATAATGATAAACGTACACTATATATATATATATATATATATATAGGTTAACAATTATCCTATTCTAAAAATACAGTAAAAATATGTTATCAGGGTATTTCATAATAGTATTATATAAATTTACCCAACCTACAGTTTTACAATTATTAGCCGTAAAATGTATCATGGAGTATTATGATGTTTTATAATAAAGTAAGTACCCTAATTTCGTCCTCATTCCTGATTTCGTCCACGTTAACTTCTCCACTTCTCCGAAAGTGGCGTCACTTATGGCGCAAGGCACAAGGAACGGAAAGTAAAATACGTCAGTAGTGAAAGTTTCATAGACGTATTTCGTAGACGTACAAAGTTTCGCAGGCCGTCAAGACGCATACGTATATTATAGATGCCGGATTTTCTATTTTTAGACCTGAGTTCTTATCACGTCATTTAAATGACGTGTAGAACGTTATTTACTCTACTGTAAGTTTTTATTTCCTGTTCATTGCATGTATTTACGCAGATAAGATGCTAACAATAGCATACAGTAAGTTTTAAGACGTTCAGTCCATCTTACAACAGAAGATCCGCCATATTGGGAACTAGCGTGGTTCCAATTTCGTCCCCTTTGTAATTCTTATATTCGTCCCGGGGCGAAATTAACAGAGCTTTTCGAGAGCTTTTCGCCATTTGTTGTTCATTGTAAAGCCATAAAAAGACGATTTCATTGTGTTGAAATTGGATGGCCATTCCTCACTTCTCCTAACTTGACTATCTTTCACCTTGTTTGGGAGAATGGTGTTATAATCGTGTGTTCATTCGTCCCCATTCAACAGCAAAACTGCAGCTCTTCGATGTCGCGAAAAACGTTTTATGCTGAAGCAAAGGAAAATTGACTCTCAAACCATCCTGGTCGAAAATTTGGTAACCTACAAATCGCACAACTTTTCATTGAAGACTAGGAGCGTGCTGCCGTAGTTAAAACTGCTGTCAATTGCTTAAAAAAGACGGGCATCATGCCATTTTACCCCAACATTTTTGTACCTGAAAATTGTTTGGCAAAACCTCATCTTTCTCCATATGGCTAACATTTCCTGGTAGATTATCAATCATCATCAAGCTACCAGGTTCAGCAAGCTTTAGCAGCCAACAGCCCGAAAGAGATCAGAGAAGTGCCAGTGCCATCAGCAAATTCTGCCCGAAGAGGTTCGGCAACATCTGGATTTCAACAATTGGATCTTCGCAAAAAAACAAAGTGAATGTTTCCCAGGCGAAGTGTTGGGTTTAAAGGCGAGCGAACATTTTTTATGCGCATTATATCTGCGCACTGCCAGTCTTTTCCCCCGGCGCACTCAGTCTGCGTGCGAACAATAGAAGAGTGTAGACGTAAAAATTATTCTGTGTGAACTTATTATGAAAAAGTAATCTGTGTGAGAAATTTATCTTTAAATTAATTGTTATGTGTTTGTGCAGTGTTTTCGTTTAATAAACTGTTTGTTCTGTCAATATCCACGGACTTCGTGAAAATTAATATTAGTGAAAGAACAACAAAATGGTAGCAGAGCGTGGTTGATATTCTAAATCGAAATTAGTTTTGTTAAAAGAAACCATGGACAAGTTAAACGTCCCCGAATTAAACGGAACTAATTATTTTATATGGAGCCTAAAAATTAAAGCTGCTTTAAGCCTTAAAAGGTTGGATACTTTCATATCCGAAGTAAAAGCAGAAGGACTGAGTGAAAAGGATTCCACCGAATGGGACCAAAAAAATAGCGATGCCGTCGCATATATAAAGCTGTCATTGTCTGATGAACAGGCGCTACAGTTTGCAGCAGAAGAAAATGCGAAATTAATATGGGAAAAAATAAGATCGACTTTTACCGGTCAAGCAGAAGATAGAAGAATAGATGCCGGCAATGAGTTAAAGAATCTAGAAATAAAATCAAATGAATCTGCAAATGACTACATAGCCAGAGCTCGAGGCATCTCAACAAAATGGTAGCAGAGCGTGGTTTCGATCCACGGACCTCTGCTACCATTTTGTTGAGATGCCTCGAGCTCTGGCTATGTAGTCATTTGCAGATTCATTTGATTTTATTTCTAGATTCTTTAACTCATTGCCGGCATCTATTCTTCTATCTTCTGCTTGACCGGTAAAAGTCGATCTTATTTTTTCCCATAATAATTTCGAAGGATACAGGTACGGTATCATGTAATACGGTAAGTAAAAATGATTCTATACATTTAACAATAAACAATGTTAGTTTTGTACCAGATTTGAGATATAATTTATTATCTGTTACTGCTTTAATGGATAAGGGTTGTAGAATTAGTTCTGAAAATAACTGTGTGCTAATTTTTGACAAATATAATAAATTTCTAACTAAAGCATTTAAAAATGATAATCGATTAGAGATTAAACTTCAACCTGCCTATAATTCTGAGTGTAATTTTACTGATAAGAGTGCTAGTAATTATGAACTGTGGCATAACAGATTGTGTCATTTAAATTCAAAATATATGTTAAAAATGAAAGAGTATATTGATCTTAAAGATGTAAATGTGTCTGATTTTAAGTGTGATACATGTGACATAAGTAAAATAACCAGGAAAAGTCATCCGAATATTGATATTGACCAAAGTTCTGATATTATGCAGTTGTTTCATTTGGATTTATGTGGCCCGATACAGCCTGAATCACTTGGTGGGGCAAAATATTTTATGATATTAGTGGATGATTTTTCTGGAATGTATTTTACTTATTTCCTTCAAAAGTAAAAATTAAGCACTTGATGTCTTTTATAAATTTAAAGCTAAATATGAAAATCTTATGGGTAAAAGAATTAAAAAAGTGAGAAGTGACAATGGGCTCGAATTCGTAAATACGGAATTTGACAATTATCTTGCTAATGCAGGTATTTTTCACGAAAAAACTGTCCCATATAACAGCGAAAGCAATGGAAAGGCTGAAAGGGCGAATTGAGTTCTATTAGAAAGCGCTAGGTCTTTGTTATATGAAAGCGAACTTCCCACCAAATTCTGGGCAGAAGCTATCAATTGCTGTACACAGGTATCTAATATAACACCCCGTAAAGGAAAAGAAAAACTCCCCTTAGACATTTGGACAGGTAAAAAGCCCAATTTAAATTATGTAAGAAAATTTGGTTGTTTAGCTTATTTTCATATTCCTAAAACAATGAGAAATAAATTCGATGTACCAGGAAGAAGTGGAATTATGTTAGGATATGCTAGAGATAGGAGGGGATATCGTATTTATGATGTAAAAAATAAGAAAGTGATTAAGGAACGTTCTGTTAAGTTCAATGAAACTATAAAGGGAAGTAGATATTTTGGATTAAGTAAATGTTCAGAGCGTTGGGATATTGAACCGCTAATAAATAAAAATTTTCCGGAAGAGAATGAAATTCGTGAAAATCAAAAGAATAAATCTCTCAATTTAGAAATTTCTGACACAAGCGAAATAAAAAACGGTTGCGCAACCCCATTAACAAAACTTAATTTGTCTCCAGCTAGACATGAAGGCGCGGAGAAAAGGAATCGAAACAACAAAATAAAAGACCGAAGTGAAAATATGACTGAAGTTCGAAGGTCAGAAAGATTGAAAAGTAAATATTCGTCAGCTAATTTAACTGATAATGTCCCGAGCAATTATTTAGAGGCAATAAATAGTGTGAATTCACATGATTGGGAAATAGCTATGAAAAATGAATTGGATTCTTTAATTAAGCATAATGTTTGGGAAATCGTTGATATGCCAGAAAAAACGAAATTGATTAAAAGTAAATGGGTCTATGCTTTAAAAGAGGGCGACAGTAAGGAAATAAAATATAAAGCCAGATTAGTGGCAGCTGGATTTAATCAAATTAAAAACAAAGATTATACTGAATCGTATTCACCTGTTGTAAATATTGAGTCATTTAGATTACTAATTGCGCTTGCAGCTAAATTAAATTTGATTGTTAAGTTTTTTGATGTAAAAACAGCATATTTATACAGTGATTTGGAAGAAACTTTATATATGTCACCACCACCTGGATATGAAAAACTGATAGGGGTTAATAAATTTTGTAAACTGAAAAAGAGTATTTATGGATTACCCCAATCGGGTAGAAATTGGTATTTAAAAATAAAAGAGGAACTTGGTAATATTGGATTAAATCAATTAGCTTCTGATAACTGTGTATTCATTAAAGTTGAAAATGATAACATTTTTATATTATGTATGTATGTAGACGATTTAGCTATATTTTGTAATAACCAAATAATGTATGAAATTATTGTTTCTAAAATTAAAAATGTAATCGAATTGTACGAAAATAAGAATTCTAAATTTTTAGGTATAGAAATTTAAAAACATGAAAAAGGTATAAGTTTGTCACAAGTTGAATATATTGAGTCATTGTTGGTAAAACATAATTTAGAAAATTGTAAATCTGTGAAAACACCTATTGTTAAAGGTGAAGATAAAAGTTTTCCTCCAACAAATGAATTGTTTGACATAACTATGTATCAGGAAATTATTGGTGAACTTTTATATTTAGCCAATAGAACACGTCCTGATATATTATTTGTTACAACTTATTTGTCTCAATTTAATCACAAATCAGAGAAAAGGCATTACATTTTGGCTAAAAGAGTATTAAGGTATTTAAAAGGTACAAAAGACAAAAAATTATTTTACAGCAACGAATTTGAGTATTTAAATAGTAGTTCAGATGCTAGTTGGGGAAATGGGGAAAATGGAAGGTCTTTTTCAGGAAGAGTTGTATTGTTAGGAAAGTCATTAGTATCTTGGAAATGTCGTAAACAAAAAAGTGTTAGTCTTTCTACATGTGAAGCAGAATTATTTTCTATTTCAGAAATGTGTAAGGATATAATATGGACTGTAAACTTATTGTCTGAGTTAAATTGTAACCAATTTATAAAAGATGCCATAATTTTAAGCACTGATAGTCAAGCAGCAATACAGTGGATTAAATGTACAAAATCCTCAAATAAATCTAGGCACATGAATTTAAGATTTCATTTTGTCAGGGATTTATTGTCAGAAGGTATTATTTCATTGGAATATGTTCAAAGTGAACATATTATTTCTGATTTCCTTACTAAAGGTGTAAATGAAGATAAGTTGTTATATTCTATGGAAAGTATTTCACTATTATGATATGTGTAATTATTGTATGTAATTTGTGTGTAATTTTTGTATGTATATGTATATGTGTTTTTCGGAATTGTTTAAAGAGAAAAAAAATGTATCTCTCGAAGGGGTGTGTTGGGTTTAAAGGCGAGCGAACATTTTTTATGCGCATTATATCTGCGCACTGCCAGTCTTTTCCCCCGGCGCACTCAGTCTGCGTGCGAACAATAGAAGAGTGTAGACGTAAAAATTATTCTGTGTGAACTTATTATGAAAAAGTAATCTGTGTGAGAAATTTATCTTTAAATTAATTGTTATGTGTTTGTGCAGTGTTTTCGTTTAATAAACTGTTTGTTCTGTCAATATCCACGGACTTCGTGAAAATTAATATTAGTGAAAGAACAACACGAAGAATATGAAAAAAAAAATCCGGCACTCACCCCTCTCAAGGGGAAAGGGAAGAATCCACCATGTAAAAAATCCACACGTGGCCTACCCAGAGACTCTGATGATGAAAGTGGCTCTTCTGTTGACGTTCCTTATGATGATAATACAAGCGATAATGATGGCGACAATCATGCAGAGTGTCTTATCTGCTTGTAGCATTTTTCTGATGATAAAAAGGGAGAACAAAGGATTCAGTACCTTCAATACTGCACTTGGTCTAACGAAACATGCTCAGGAGCCAAAAATAATACAAATTGTTTATGTTCTTAATTTTTGGATGGTTAATGTTTCTTTATGTTATTTTTCCACTGATTAATAGTATAGTTCTTTGTGCATTAATTTAAGGTACATTAAATTGCTTACTCATTTTGAAATAAATTTCGATTTAGTTAGATGTTAAGCCTCGACTTTTGGGATTTTTTAAGGGGGATGAAATTGGGAACATCTTTTTTCTTCTTTGCCATACATAGATACTTTTGAAAAACAATTTTTCGCATTGTTAAAGTTTTGTTGTACTATATTTGCCTATATTTCTATGTGCGCGGGTAGTTAGTCAATGTAAACTCAAATTTGGTAGGTTTTCACTCAAAATTACTACTTCCAAGGGCCTAAGAGAGACTGGGGACGAAAATAGGGTCCCTTACCTTATATTTAAACTGTTAAGTATACAAAAGTAAAATGTGTAAAAATAGACCACTAAATATTGATTTATTTCAATTTAAAATTCAAAGCAAAAATTTGTCTACTTTAGACTATTTTAACGGTTTGCACTACCGTTGTTTCCGCTGTGGTGACATCATCTTTCTTTGCCACATTTGTTTTTGGCACCACTAATAAAGGAAAATAAAATTTGCCTTATTTAATCAGAGCATTTTTGAAATTGCGTACTTAAATGAAACTTATTTTAAAAAGTGCCGAAAGAATAAAATTTATGTAAGAGACGCCGGAGTCCAAAGTGTTAAAAATGTAAATTCCAAGTTTATCGATTTTATAATTAGGCGGTTTAGTTAATATAATACTAATAATACTACTTTATACAATTCAATACAAGTTTATGTATAAAATTCTCTTTTATTGGTCAGTGATTAAATTTTTAAAGTACTGTAAATTCTTCTATCTACAAAGTGTTTAAAATGTCCAAATTCTTTATTACTTTACTATAAGGGGTTTTAATTTAATAAAAAAAATAAAATAAATCATTAGTTTAAACCAAGGGCAATCTCAGGACTGTTAACAGTGTGATATATAAAAATAAAAAATGCATTTAAATTTCGACGAAGAAGTGATATCAAATTCTTAAACATAATTAATGTTAATACAATATTTCAAACTTGTATATAAATTCAGACCAAATGCTTCATAAATTATTTCTTAAATGAAATATTTAAAAAAAAAATTATATATTTATATAAAATTATATTTTTTATATAAAATTTTATATAAAATTATATTTTATTTATATATTTATATAAAATTATATATTAAAAATACAATTATATAACAGAAATGTCGAATGGTTAAATTTAAAGTTTGTAAAAAATATGGCACAAATATGACAAAATAGGAAAGTTTCTTCGGATATTAGTATGAAGTATGTAGAATTTGATTAAAGCAATAGTTATTCGATGTTATTATTCCAGATTCCAGCTATTTTATATTATGTTGAGGCTTTCATCTTTATGTTGAGGCTTTCGTGTTTCGGAAAATAAATAAAATTGAGATTTCATTTCTAATAACATTTGTCTTCACGTTTATATATTTAATTTCAGAATCAATGAAACTCCGGTTTTTAAAAAAGTGTTAATAACATTGGAGATTTTTTATAAATTTGATCTTTCGAAAATATAAATTCTATAATGACTTTTTTTGTATAATAAGATGTTTAAAGGAGCCAAACCGTGTGCAAAAAAAGTTTAACTAGGAGCTGGAGCCAAACCGTATGCAAAAAAATTTAACTAGGAGCTTGAACTAATGTGTAATAATAAATTCATACTCTCTAACTATTTATGATTTTTGCACGATTCTCTAATAGCATAAAACTTAAGGAAAGTAGACAAATTTCAAAATCAACACGAATTACTATTAGAAATAAGTTTTAACATATATTTTAAAATAAAACATTCCATTAAAAATGATTAATCAAATCAGAATTGAGGACATTTTATTTAAATGCATCCCACCCGAGTTTCCTGACGTGTCTGCTATGGATTACTTGAATATGGATTTTTAAAACAAGCTCTTGATAAGCGGCATCCAAAATATAGGATGGTTTCTGGAATATTGCGATCGAAGAGCGAAACAAAATCAACCTTGATATTAAAGAAAAAAACTCTTTTATCTTTGAAATAAAGACGTAATATAATAATTCAACAAAAGGGCTATCAGACTGAACCTATTATAAAATAAAATTATTGTATTTATTTATACATTTCTCTTTATAAAATCGTTACAAAAGCGTATGAACATCCTTTGTAGCTTATCAAAACTATTTTTTCAATCATGCAAGTAGTTTTTGTCAAGAATATCCACTAGGATTTCAACTGCAACACATTCACTTATGTGGAGACTTTTAAAGCTATTAGGTAATCCTTCATAAATGAGTCGCAACCCTTTTATTGAATTTTTGAAGTGTGATTTGGCGCTCGCACTGAACTTTTTGAGATACGGCTAAATGGTACAAGTTAAATTTACCAACTCTTAGAAGTGGTCAATGTGGTTCACTGCAAGATCAATGCACTTTTGTAGGTAAATTTTCCAAAGATTAAATGCCTCAAGCCATTCATTTCTTGAAACAGACGATATATATATATATTTTATAGCCTTCGGAAATAGCACTACTCACATGATATTTTTACATTACAGAACAACCAAAAGTTACACATAGCAAGATCAGGAGAATAGAGTGAATGTTCTATCACTTTGATTTTTTATTTTTTTTGTTCAAAAATTCTACCGTAATCATTGCTGAGTGAGAAGATGCATTGTCGTGGTGGAGCATGTGTTCTCTAATATTCACATCTGGAAGAATTTCTAGGAGGCAATAAGTGGTGTACCAGTTAGCTGTAACAGTGTTATGTACCTCCAGCTTAATAGCTTTGACCAGACCTGTGCTTATAAAGAACACAGGAGACCATATTCCTCGTGTTGATAACTGTCCGTCATAAACAAAAACCAAACCAAACCAATCTAAAGAACACGGCATACATTACTCTTTTCATTGCTCGTTGTCCTTTCATAATTGTTTGTTTGGGATCATCTTCATAGACCCATACTTTATTTCCTCGGCGTGTTGGAACATCAAAAAAAGGAATTAAGGTCTCATCACCAGTTATGATTTTAGACATAATGCGGAGGCTACTATCATTAAGAAATTTGAAATCATAGTAAGTCATAGCTCGATAATGGTCACACGTAAACTCCATTTTCACTTATCTCACAATTTATTCTACAATAGATAAATTGCAATTGTTGCCACAAATTATCGTCTGCAGACACAAAAGAGCTACATATCTGACAAATATTTTTTTGGCGCATATCGTCTGCCTCTGTCACAAAAATTATATTATTTATGATTATTGGTGGATTCTCTCATAACATTAAACTTTAAAAAAAGGAAAGTAGAAATGTCAAATTTAACTCAAATTACTACCAGAAATATATTTTAACACATGTTTTCAAATAAAACATTCCATTAAAAATAAGTAATTATATCAGAATTGAGACCATATTATCAAAGTGCATACCACCCCAGTTCCCCAGCATGTCTGCTATGGATAACTGTGTATTTGGACTTTTAAAACAAGCTCTTTATAAGCGGCATCCCGAAAACTAGGATGGACTCTGGAAGATCGTAATTAAAGACGAGCAAAATTAATATTAATTCAACAAAAGGGCTACCAGACTGAACATATATTATAAAATAAAATTATTTTAATGGTTAATATACTGGGTGATTCAAACGTCCGGTGCGTAAGTAAAACGCGACAAAGCAAGAAGTATGTTTCGAAGAGACATGCGGTTTGCAGATAAAGATTCAGCGTGGTACGGGATTTTGTATGGCACCAACAAAAAATTAGTTCAAAATCTCGATAATAGAGGGCGCTATTACAGATAAATGCATGGAATAATTCCATATCCATTATACAACGCAAAATTTGGATAGAAAAACGTTAGGGAATACTGCATATACACGTTTTCATATCCAAACCTTGCGTTCTGCGACCAATATGGAATTATTCCATGCAATTATCTGTAATAGCGCCCTCTATTATCGAGATTTTGAACAAATTTTTTTGTTGGTGTCATACAAAATCCCGTACCACGCTGAATCTTTATCTGCGAACAGTATTTCTCTCCGACCTATAGATTTTTTTTTATCGCGTTTTATTTTCGCACCGAACTTTTGAATCACCCCGGTATTTCTCTTTCAAAAATCGTTGCAAAATTATCTGATCATGCTCTGTAGCTTTTCAAAACTATTTATTTCACTCACTTAGCTAGTTTTGCTCAAGAATATTCACGTGAATTTCACCTCCAACACATTCACGTATGTGGAGAATTTTAAAGCTATTAGGTAAATATTTATAATTGAGTCACTACCAGTTTGCTGTATTTTTTCAAATGCGATTTGGCGCTATAAAGGGTGTTTTTCTAACACCCTTCTAATAGTATACAAGTTTAATTTAAACCGTATCGTTTCAAAGATTAATCATATTTGCCATCATTTACTCAGGACCATAAAAATTATTTGATCTGTGTTTTCCTCTCTGTTTAATCTTTAAAATAAAAATTATTTCAAGGGTCTTTTTAACGCTTTGTGCTATAAATTGCTTTTATAACATTCTTCTAAATGGATCTACATTTAATTTAAATCTTATTGCTCCAAAAATTAACTATGCTTGCCGGTTTTGACTCAATGTCATGATTACTGAAAATTATGTAATCTGTCTTTTTTTCTGATTAATTATTCATAATCAAAATTATTTTAATGAGTTTTTTATATGCTATGAAATACAGTTGTTAGACAACTACTAAAGGAAAAACACAGGTACAGTGGCAAATTTGTAAATGTGATAAACTATTTTACATTTTAGAACCCTATACGTATAGGAATTGAATGGAATTGAATGTACATTCAATTCCATCAAATCTTATACAGTTAATTTTAAACATCTGCAAATACACTATATGGCCAAAGGTGACCGGTCACTTACGATTTTAGACGTTTTCTTAAATATCTAGAAAAATGCATGAGGAATTATCTTGAAACTCCAGGTTTGACTCCAGAAAACCAGGTTTGTAAACAAAAAGTACAGGTCATATATTTCCTTGAAGATTTTTTCCCGAAACCCCTTAGGGGGCAGTCAACAAATTGAAAAAAACAGAATATTTTTTTATAACCCTGTAAAAACTAACGGAGCAAAAGCGTTCAACACAATAGATTATGATTAAGTGTCTTATTGCAATAAACTGTGTTCATTTTTATGAGAATAGCATGTATATTCGTATAGAAATTAAAGTTTTTATAAAAAGAGTCCCAAATTTTGAAACTTTTTTGCTTATAATTTGTACAGTTCTTAATATAAAAAAAAGTTCTTTTCAGAAAGTTTGACAAACAACAGTGTACACAATGCCTTGTAATTAGAATTTAAAAATAATAAAAATTGAATGAAAAATGAGTAGATTTACTAAAACATGTTTCATTGCGCATGCGCGAAAGCAATCTAAATATAATGTACATAATGTGTTAGCTAAATGCATAGAGCAACTTTTGTAAAATTCTCAAAAACATAGCTTGAAAATTCTGAAAGTATTTGTTGATAGAATAAGCTCGAAATCCGTTTTTCCCAAAATGAAGTAAAAATATGAGGGGCTGTATCCAAATACAGTAGTCGTGCAATATTGTGTACGCTATATTGGCACTAATTAATGGACATATGGATACAACTCTTCATCTTTTTGCTTTGTTCTTTTTGCATTCTTTTTTCTTGTTTATAGTGTATATACTGATAAATTTTTAAATCGAGCAGACTAACTGAAAACCTTGCATAAGTAAAATTTAGCATCACAGGTTCTGCTTTTCAAGAAATGAAAAGAAATGGATAAAAATTTTAAAATCATCCAAAGTTTAAAAAAAGCAATATATTTTTAATAATGTTCTATATTTTAGGAACTAATTAAACAATTTTAACTCAAAACCATTCTGTTAAATCTGGCTATCTCGCTGACACCGACATAGCTACAAAATATAATTTTAATTGGATGCTTTTCACGACAGTTATCCGGGGATACACACACACGCTATTGACAAAGGCAAAAAAAAAAGTGAGTCTCTACAGCGATGACCACCTCGGGAACTCAGCTTTCGCTTTAGAGTGTTAGTGCAATCCCGAGGGGTAGACCACATTCACTCCTCCCGACTCTCAACCAGAGTCTGAGAGGGAGCGTCGGGTCCCTGATCAAGCTGCTGAGATTTATTTCGGTTACTATGAGATTTACAATTACAATCACAATTGGTTACCCAATTTTTCTGGGCGAACCGAAGATTTCACATCGAAATATATGACTGTATGTAGTGATTACATGAGGATCATTTCACCTAATGTGATTGCATAATTGTTTACAATTTTCTTGGATATATATACGTCACAGTACATTTAACACACAATATTTAACATGACAATTAGAAACACATTACAACACAATATCAAACACCTACTATTTACATGACTGTGTGTAGTGATTACATGTGGATCATTTGAATGTGATTGCATAATTATTTACATTTTTCATGGATTTACAGGGATTTCACAGTACATTAAACACAAAATATTGAACATCACAATTAGAAACACATTACAACACACCTACTATTTACAATTTGCGCATACAAGAGTTTGGAGAGAAAGATAAAAATTCAAAATTGATAGAAGTTTCTGGCACCCGCTAATAACCCGTTTCTCCCTCCATGCTACACCCTAGTGATGGAATCGGACTAGAATGACTCTGGATTTGAAAAGATGTACTCGTTTGTTTCTATAAACATCATGCATTGTATGATCTTGTTGAGTAGTTGTGGTTTCTCTTTTACATCCCGCCACCAACTTGCTAAATTCATACGTGTATGTTTTTTGAGATGATAATGCGATGTTAATGTACAGTATAATACATAGTGTAACGATGTTGACGGCAAGCCAGAAATGCATAGTGGGGAGTCTCTTTTGTTAATTTTGTATAAGTGTTCCTGAAAGGGGAGTCTCTACAGTAAGCCTTTACTATAACATTTTGGCAAGTGTTGATGTACAGCCGTTATTCTATAGTCAAGTCCAAGAAAGCATTTGCTTATAGTTTTAAGCAAACTATGTAGCTTTATCGTTCAACTTAAAATTCATAAAAAGATGTGTAGCTACCTTATTTCACGTGAATAGTATATAGGGGGTTACAAGCTTAGAGAAACTGGCTTGGGCTTTTGCTCGATGCTAACACTCTCGCCTGCTGTCCATGAGATCCTTGGTTCAACTCGCACCGCTTATTTAATCTCGAAACTGGTAACCGGAGCAAACACGTATTTCTAAACAAAAAACAAATCATCTCTTCTCAATACCGAAAAATCGCAGCACCACTAGCCAGTTACCGTAAACTAGTAACTAGATTTATACTGTTCAAGTGAGAAGAGATTACTACAAATGTATACATTATTTGTCCTTTTTTTAGCATACGTTTCAAAAGATTGGACGGAAGGTTTCCTTTGAAAGCCTTTTATTTGTGAAAGTTAAACGTGCATTCTATAATAGTCTGAATCTTTCTAAAATTATAATATCTTATCACCTTAACCTAAATATAAGATAACTGGTCGTATCCCGTGTTCTAATGCATTTTTTTGTCTTTAGATTAATTTGGCGGATCTATAGCATTACTGTAGTTTTCAATAAAAACGATCGAACGACTGCACAGTTTGCTAAAAAATATTAACAGTATATTGCATAAATTAGATATTTTATAAAATCTACAAAAAACTATTTCACTAAAAAGTAACGTATCTTTACACATTATTATTATAACGTTTTATTACAATAATTATAATCTTCTATAACCGTGGCGGTTTTAAATTTAACCAATTATAAAAATCCAAATATAAGATAACTGGTCGTATACCGTGTTCTAATGCATTCTTTTGTCTTTAGATTATTTTGGCGGATCTGTAGAATTATTGTAGTTTTAAATAAAAACGATCGAACGACTGCACAGTTTGCTGAAAAATATTAACAGTATATTGCATAAATTAGATATTTTATAACATCTACAAAAAACTATTCCACTAAAAAGTAACGTATCTTTACACATTATTATTATAACGTTTTATTACATTAATTATAATCTTCTATAACCGTGGCAGTTCTAAATTTAATCAATTATAAAAATCCAATTATAAGATAACTGGTCGTATCCCGTGTTCTAATGCATTTTTTGTCTTTAGATTATTTTGGCGGATCTGTAGCATTACTGTAGTTTTCAATAAAAACGATCGAACGACTGCACAATTTGCTGAAAAATATTAACAGTATATTGCATAAATTAGATATTTTATAAAATCTACAAAAAACTATTTCACTAAAAAGTAACGTATCTTTACACATTATTATTATAACGTTTTATTACAATAATTATAAACATTTATAACCGTGGCAGTTCTAAATTTGATCAATTATAAAAATCCAAATATGTATTTTTTGTGTTAGGAAACATTCCAAAATAAATATAAACGAAAGTATAAAGATAAAAATATCCATATATGAGGGAAAATATATGATTTCATGCGTTAACATATCTCAGCATTCAGAATAAGTACAAATAAGTAGTTTAAATTAAAGCATTTTGAAAATATTTGCTTTATAATTTGTCCTGAAACATTTCATGCTTATTTTATCGTAGTAAAAGCTATTCTTTCCATTTGAAATATAATTGAGACATAAATCTATACAATTCTACCGACGATGCATGCAAATTGTTGTATAGATATTAGCGAAATAATATATGTTAATTGATGCTTATTTTAGAAATCTCTAGGAAACTGCTGAACTAGTTAAAAAAATTTCCGCCTATGTGATTTCCCTGATAAATGTCCTTATTTATCTTTTAAACTATTTAAATTTCCGAATAAAATAAGATGTATAGATTGAAATAACAAAAAGTGGACAGAATATATTGCAGAAGATATGAAAATAATAAAAGCAATTTTATTGATAAATGACATTCTAATGAGGTATTGTTAATGGAAAATCCAACCGTAAAAAACTGCTTTATTGATATATTTAGGGACAGTACTAGAACGGTGATAATATACTTATAATTTTAAATTCACATTCATGTTGGGCAATCCACGATTAACATATTATTACATAAATGGTTTCCTGGTTGGCGAAGGAGAGATTTTATTAGACAGAGCCGCCCCTTAACGAATATTTGGAAGCAAAAAAAAAAAAAAAAAAAAAAAAAAAAAAAAATTTAAGATTTTTGGAATCTTTTTTTCTAATTCCTTCATCCTGAATCGTCTCTCTTTTCATAGATTATTTTGAGAGCCTTTTACCGAAGCTGAGCTCCGATGTTCGTCAGAGTGCAGGATTCTTATCACCGACGAAGTATTTCTATAGACACTGTAGCCTATCAACCTCACAGAAAAGTTCTATCAAAACCTGTGCGGTTCTAAATTTATTGTGCTTGTCAGTCACGATGTTCATCAATGCATGGATTCTCTCAACGACAGAGTAGGTCTATATATATATCCGGTAATGCTTCTACCTCACGATAGAGTTTTATCAAATCCTGACCGGTTCTATATTTACCGTGCGCATCAGCGGTGATGCTCGTCAGAAGCCAAGATGCTATCAACGATGGAGCTGTTATATAGAGCCTGTAGCGCGTTTTTCTAGCAGTTCCCTGAATCAGAGCAAAGTGGCTCCATGCAGTCCTTCAAAGGAGATCGCGTAGCGATCCCCCGTCCCAAAAAGCGCCAAGTGATGTCCAATCATCACGATAACAAAGCCGTCAGACAAAACAGCTGAATAAGGGAGACACAGGCCCCACCACAACAAAAAAAACTTCGTAAAACCCTTGGTGAGGCTTGATAATTTACCACCACGAAATAATAATCCATGATTCAAGTTCAACGGTGAGGACAGATTGCCACTTTAGGGTCGTTACCTCTAGATTGCGTTTGTCGTAACAATGGAATTTTAAATACCTGACTGATTCCTATAGTACGAACACCAGACGTATAGAAGGCTGTAATGCTATTCTGAAACTTACACTTCACTTCTGAATATTCATAAGCATCTATTAGGTTACTCAGTGAATACTTTTAAAATATTACTTTGGATATTTTGAATAACAGAAACAAGTGGCTCATCCCGTGATAAGTCCTTTTATCCTGAAATCGTTGGATTAATTGAGAAAATGAAATGTTAAAGAAAATTAAAGAAATTTCAATAGCAACTGGGTAGATTCAATATTATCAAATCAATGGTAACATCGTTAGTGAAGTAAGTATTAAAAGAACTTCTTAAAACACCATCAAAAACTACTAAATGCACCTTTTAACTTTGCGCATTTAGTAGTTTTTAATGGTGTTTTAAGAAGTTCTTTTAATACTTATTGATTCACACCAGTTCCAACTTATTTGCTTTGTTAGTGAGGTAATTGTTATTAATGTAACGCTTAATTAGGTTATCAGTTTTTGTATGAATTGTGATATATATATATATGTATATATATGTAAATTAAATGTGGAATGACAAAAAAATTAAATAATCTAAAGATTTAACATGTAAATTTTAGTAAAATAAAATAGGGTAATATTAAAATTTGTTAAAATTCTAAGTAGTGTATTAAAGTGTAACACTAATTAACTTGAATATATGTGTTCTAATACTTAACGACAAAAAATATATAATTACTATTTAATATGACTGAATTCTAAGCACCAGGTGGAGTGCAATGCAGTCTTATATTAAATTAAAATTTTTAATCACATGGAGAACTTACTGGAATTCGTTTAATAGAGCTTAAGTTGCATCTAAATTATCTTAAGTAAAAAGTAGTGATTCTTTGATTTAATATAAGAATTTTAAAAGAAAGGAATCACTACCAACATATCTCAAATAAAAATGATAACTAAATAATTAATATTTAGTTATACAAGTGTTCTTTTTTATAATAGATATTATATAATATATAAAACATAATTAATAAATGGTTAAATTACTGAAAAAAGTAAAAGAAGAAATGAACATAAGAGTTAGGTACTTCTCTAATTGGTTCTCTACTAAAAATGAATTTAAAATGTTATTCTGTTAGAAGATAAGAGAGGGATTTTCCTAAATTTATTCCACATTATCATTTCTTCATACAAACTTAAGAATTTTTTTAAAAATGTGTTACATACAAAAAGTCTATTCAAATTATCATAATTATGTTCACCAATTAAAAAAAAATTTGCATGATACACGCACCATATACAATTTGTTCCAATCGTGAAGCAGAGTTGGGTAAATCTGTAATCTCAATTATCCGCATTGTAATTACAAATTAATTGTATGTAATTGATTATAGCTACACACATTTAAATACAGAAACTTTGTCAAATAATTGGATGGGGCCGGTTCCAGGTACAGTACTGCAAGAATTTTTTAAAGGCATGTAATTTTAAATATAATTAATTACAATTAAATTGTAATTACACTGCAGATAATTGCAATTACAAATTTGCAAAACTCTGTCGTGGAGCACATAATATCATTGAAAGCGTACTTAAATAAATAACTTCCTAGACAAGTTAATGCATTCAAAAATTTCTGTGATGTCCTGTATATGGACAACATGCATCATTAAAAAAAAAAAAAAAAAAAAAAAAATCCCTCAAATTTAATTGACATGGTGAACTTTTTTTTCATGAATTTCTGGAAAAATCTAGCTGACTTATGCTTTTTTAATTTTTTCTTTGCACACCTTCAAAATAACTGTAAACATTTTCTTCTCATAATAAACATGCAGCAGTGAAGCTGGGAAACAAATTTTACTTTCGTTCTGATTATATATCTTTGTGATAATTAAAATATAATTCAAACAATTACCGCTTATAACCCATCTTACATCCCATTTTTTTATTCTTTAAACAAGAACTCCAAATGATACTAATACCTTTTTCAACCAGTAAACTGTTGTAAACTTCGATAACATAAGCCTTTTTTGTTTTGTTTAAATTAGGTTAACATCATTAAAGTGCACATCAAACAATTACAACTCATAAACTGTATTTTTTGTGTCTCTATAAACAAACATCAAAGTCCTTTTGACAGGAAACATGCAGTAGCAACTCTTCATGTCGAACTTTAAATATTTGTAGCATTCCTAGTACAGTTATGAATATTAGAAGGCGAGATAAACAGGTAGAAAGAGAAACCAGAGTTACATATACTTTTCAGCAATATTTAAAAAAATATATTAAATATAGTGTTGATTCACTGTACATGAACCTGCTTGTAACATTTAAATGCGAGTAAAATTATTTAAATCCGCTGTCACTGTAAAAGAGGTTTAAGCTTCGTATCAAATAACAAATTCAGATTCGTTGTTAGACATTTTTATACATTGCAAAAGAAAAATTGTTGATTTTATGGTATAATACTGACACGCGAGCTACCAGTATTATATCGTAAAATTAACATTAATAATCCGTAAATAAGCTGTAGTATACCGTATTATAAATATACTAGCAGTAATATACCGTATACTGTTTAAGCGTATATTACGGCTCGTTTTACTGTTTATTGTTAATTTTAAAGTATAATACCGGCAGCTAGTATGCCAATATTATATCGTAAAATTAACAATTGTTTTTCACAGTGTATAAATCATTATAAATAGTTAAGAAATATATCAATTTTAATTAATAATTATAATTCCATTAATGTTCACGTCTTTTGAAACTCATTAAATACATCTGCATTTCGTAGTTTCACAAAAGAGACACTTGTCTATGCTGCATTATCAAATTTTATTGATTAATGAACACTTAATATCAAAACAAATAACAGTTTCGATTCACCTGTATTTATGCTTCGGTTTGGATAAGTTATATAAGTAATTCTAATCTTCATTATCCGTAACATGTCAGTTAAAAAAAAAAAAAAAAAAAAAAAAAAAAAAAAAAAAAAAAAAAAAAAAAAAAAAAAAAAAAAAAAAAAAATCGTGATAAAAAGAAAAAAAAAATGTGCATTCGTGGTTTATTTACAATATCCGAAATATTAAAGGAAATAGCTTACAAACATTGAAGTCTCGTGAAAGGAAGTATATTGTAAAAAATTCGTTAGTCAGATTGACATACACATTAAACACAAAAAAAGGTTGATTTTATAATACGTCATTAAAAATCTGTAAATTTTGTGTCCGTTTTTTGAGACAAACTTAATCTAAAAACTTCTTTTTCTATTCTGTGCTGTAAACCCTGAAATTATGCGATAATTAGCAACAAAATTTCTTATATGGAAAGAAAATACCTAGTGCAAAAATGAAGTGCAAAGTTCATTAAAAGTTGTTTCTTAGAAAACCTTAATAGAATTATAGAATATCTCTTCCGAGTGTTATCGGACGCGTCTTCGAATAGCTCAATGCGCAATGTCGTAGGGCAGGCCTTATCCATGACAGTTTGAGGTTGTACATGTATATAGGCAGACAGATGGCCAATCTCTTTGTTTAATTAAAGTAGAATTTGTTTTCAAAATCAAATGCCACACTGTTTATTTCGTAAAATAAGTTTTTGTTTTTCATTTTGTATAGCAAATATGAAAAAAAAAAGTTCCCACTTCTGAGTAGATTATTATTATACACATTTCAGCACCGACTAATAAAGTAGAAAATGTCTTATAATTGTCTATTTATAAAAGAACTTCCAAATTTCAAATTTAGGCTGATTTAGTATCACCCAACTGCAACTCGGTTAATGTAGGATACAGTAACAGTCTCTTTTTTGGATTAAGTGTATAATTTGCTTTTAATTCTACAAAGTTTAATTCCTTGAGATCATAAAAAGCTCCGTTATTATGTATATCTGTATTTTTTAAACGCATTTAAAACATATTTAAAAATTGCATGATGTCACCAATACCATGAAACTATTTACACACGCACACATACACATATATATACGGTAAAGTGCCCATATTTCGTCCCCTCTCCTAATTTCGCCCCCCTTAACTTCTTCGCTTTTGCGAAAGTAGCGCCACTTATGACGCAAGACACAGGAGACGGAAGGTAAAAGAGGTCTGTGTTGAAAGTTTTGTTAGCCAAGACGCCTACAAAAATTGAATACGGCAAATTTCCTAGTTTTAGAAGAACTGAGTTCTTATTACGTCGTTTGTAGAACGTTATTTACTGTACTGTAACTATTTATTTCTTATTCATTGCATGTATTTTACGTTGGTAAGATGCAGATAATAGGATACAGTGAGTTTGAGGACGCTCAGTTCAACTTACGGGAACTGAAGATCCGTAATAGTAGCGTGGTCCCAAGTAATCCCCAAGTATCTCGTAAGTAGCGTGGTCCCAATTTCGTCTCCCTTGCAGTTCTTATTTTCGTACCAGGGACGAAATTAGGAATGCTTTTTCGTGACTTTTTTTTTTTTCAATTTTTTCCTCATGTTTGGATGGGTAATGCATAGTTGCCAATCTCCCGATTTTTTGGGTACCAGTGCAATCTTACAAAAATATTTTCTTTGTTTAATTGCGTTAAAACTGCGATTGTATAAAGCAAGCATTTCTGCATAAAAATATTGGTATGAAAAAAATCAGAGAGTTGGCAGCTATCCATGTTTCGTTATGTTATTCTTCCACTGATAATTGGTAAATTTCTTTGTGCCTTACTTTAATGGAAATTTAATTACTTACTCATTTAGAAATAAATTTTGGTTTAGTTATAAGTTAAGCCTCGGCGTATTGGATTGTTTTGGGGAGCGAAATTGGGACAATTTTTTCTCTTTTGCATTTTTTAGATATTTTTGAAAAAAACCTGTTTTTGCATTGTTAATTTTTTTTTTTTTTTTGTAATATATTTGCCTATCTTTCTATGTGCGTGGGTATTTAGTCTATGTAAAATCTAAATTTGGTAGATTTTCACTGAAAATTACAACTTCCAAGGACATAAAAGTGACTGGGGGACGATAATAGGGCACCTTACCCTGTATATTCTCCCTAAAATAACTAAGAAAAACTGTCCAGTTTGTATATAAATTTATAATATTTAAATAAAATCAACTTCTACAAAGACTTATTTAACAAAACCCATCTTACCATAACAACTTTATTCAAGCAAATTTCATCGAATAAATTATTCATCTAATATGTTGAATAAACGAGAACGAAGAAGCATCTATTTTCCCAAGTGCCTAATTTATAAGAACTTATGAAGCCGAACATCTTTAATAATGCCTTATTTCAAAAGGCTTCCTTAATTAATCTATTAAAATAAATTGGTTTATCGAATATTTTTTTGAAGAAGCAGCATAAAATGCTTCAACATTGTAGAGGAAATTTTGAAATTGATTGAATTTTTCAAAGTGACCAATAGTTAAAAAAACAAAATAATAAATATCTGGTGGAAAAAATCAAGATTTCATAACTTTAAGAATTTTATCCCTATTAAACTTACTGAATTATTTAACTGGAATAGATAAATTTTATAATGCATAAAATGCTGGCTACTTACGCGTCTTGCAGATTAAATACTTTTTTTTTTTTGCTTATAAAATATACCTGTATTTATATGTAGTGAAATTAACAATTATTATTATTATTATTATTATTTTATAAACTTGTGTATTAAATGTATGATGACTATTAATTTGATTATGGTTATGCATAAATTTATATAATGGATTCAGGTTGTTTACGAGTGAAGGAAAAACAGTTGGCGTTTATCTCTACGACGTATCTTTGGGTCGACGCCATGGAGACGAGCAGCTAACAATGTCTTGACAAAAATGTCAAGAATAAATTTATTAGTAAATTTACGACTGCTCGTAAAAATGGACCACACATGTTCAGCTAGCCACGTGTTCATTTTTTCAGAGACCCTCAGAGGGCGGTGCTCTGTGGTACCGCATGGCCCCAAGTTACCAAATGAGACACTTTGAAGAGAGTTTGTTTCAAAGGGAGTCGGATATGCCGTTCGCTGATTGAACAGAGGGCGTGCAAGCCTTTGCTGACTGAACAGAGGGCGTCCAAGCCACATCCACTATTGTCTAGAAGAGAGTTTTTACCCAAGAGAATGAAGTAAGGTTATAGTAAGTTATCATTATTCAAAAAGATGCTCCTCGGATGAGATAGTTTTTTTTTTTAAGGGCTCTCCAAGTACTCCTACTGATGAGAAGTGGTGCTTCTCAAGATTTTTAGTCAGAGGTGTTAACTGTCTTCAGCCTCGACCCAAAATTCAGAAGTTTATTGATCATTATTTCACTAGTTGTATTAGTGTAAACGCGTCTGACAGCTCGATTGAAGAGCTGAGGTCGATAGCTTCTACTATAGTTAGTATGTATGCAACGTTATCAGTTGGGACTTTTTAAGATCGTGCACTCTTACCGGAACCCACAGGGAGTGTTCTTTACTACTCAAAGGATAAAAAAAGTAGTGTCATTTCATGTGTATTTTTGTTCCCTGTAAGCGCTTTTTCTAAGTGTATTTATGTAATTTTAATTAGAGCTTGTATTCTCCAATTGGGTACCCATGTGTCTTAGTAATATTATAATAAGTAATTTAGGGAATGTGAGAATAATAATGACTAGTTCGATTGATGCTTACAGGCAAGCGTGTCATGTGACACATCTCTCTTAATTGTAAATTTTAGTGTAAATAAATTTTTGTTAGTTGTTAAATATGATTATGTTATTTTTCAACCATGAGTCCGTGTTAATTATTTTAATATTAGATTTTTTTATTTCAGGTCAAATACGAATCTCTTAAGAATTATTAATGACTAAATTTTATAATTGTAATCCATTTCCTTTGCGTGGTCTAAAAGCTACTTCTATTTAAAAAAAATCACAACGCAATTGGGGTAGGTTTTGATGAACATGTCTTCTGCCCTCTTTCGGGATAATTGTAAATATATATTATCTCAGAGGTTAGCCGGGACCAAATTTCACGATCATAGTAGGTTATATTATTAATTATGTTTTTTAGGTTAACACTATGAAGTCTACAGGTTGAGTAATTAGGAATTAGCTAACCTATTTTACTCTGGGGTTATTGGGTAATTGGGTGTTGAGTCTCTCCCTCTTTTCTCATGTTTGTTTTCTCATATTTATCTTGTATGCACAGACTTTACCCGTTAATATTCCCCCATCAGTGTATGTTTGGGTAGTTTCTCGGTGGTAACGTTATAGGAGCTCAGATCTGACCAACATAAAACGTGAACAATAAATAAAAATCAAACAATTTCATAAAATGAGCATTCTTAGATTAATAATATTTTTAGTAGTCATTATTTTCACTCGTCTTTCTTTTAAAAAATCTATTTCTGGCATATTGGTTAAAAATATTTTTTAAATCTGAAAAAGTAGTATTTTTCTAAACCTTTCACAGGGCTGTTTCCAATGCCTTATAAGTTCTTACATTTTTTGCATTATTTCTTGATTGTTTTTAAGTTTTCATCCGCATTATTAAATTATATTATTTAAATATTTGTATTTCCTTGGCATCCATGTAAAAACATTATAATATTTCACTTATAGCCTGCATTAAAAACATAAATGATCCTAGATATTCTCCTAAAATGTCTCCCAATTTTATTATTTTTTTCGTACAAATTCTTTAAATAGAAAACATCTTTATAGTAGCTTTCAAATTTAATACATTGCATAAATGATGTATGTCATACTTGCAAATTAAAACTATTTTTTTAATTTCATATAGGAAATGCTATTATTGGCAGTAGGTTTTTGTGTTATACAATTAATGCTGAAAAGAATAACTCTGAAATACCTGGGTATTTTTCTATTATCTTTCAGTTCCTTAAGAATACGATTAATAAATTATTTCTTCACGCGTTTTAAAAATGATGCCTTAAAAACTATATTTTTCAACAACTACGCCAAAACTCATTCACCACCGAGGTCTAAATTACGTATTATATAAAATGGAGCGAACCACATCACAAAAAGTATAAAAAAAGGTAAATTATTATCATCACAGGTTGTACAAAATACATCCTTTAAAATTATCTTCTTTAATTTAGGAACGATACAGCTCTCTACTTAATTTCTGGGTGTTTCATTAGATTGAAATGTAAGTCCGCTATCATTTTTATTTACAAATATTTTTTTAGATCAGGGGTTCTCAAACTATGGCACGCGTACCAGTACTAGTACGTGAAGCTCTGTTTACTGGTACGCGAATGTCTGATACTGGTACGTGAAATGAAGTAAAAATTAAGCCCATGAAATCATAAAAGCAGCTCAATCCCACCTCCCTCCTTTTTCTTCATCTATCAGTTCACCGGCTCCTTGGTGTTTGCTCTCTGTTACTGCTTTGACAACGTTTTGCACGTAAATTCGATTAGAATTTTTAGATAAATGGAACTAATATTCTGTAGATGTTGAGTCGACCTTTCACACACCCTGAAAAAAAAAGTTTTTTTCTATTACTATACTGTATGTGTGTATATTACTTATTTCAACGAACTTCGATCTCGCATTAATAAGCAGCTTACTTTCAGAAGGTATGTAAATTTCTTATGTAGGTTATTCACTTATTAAATTTTCATCTGTGTATTTTACTACTGATATAAACATAATATTCATGTAACAAAAAATTGGCGTTCAAGGCGACTTCACTTTTTTCCATGTTTAACAAAGCTATGCAGTAGATTTATATTTAAATACCTCTTTATTGTCACCCAAAAATGATACACATTATATACACCAAAAATATTAAAGTCAATATAAGCAACAATTTAATAATATAATCATGTAAATCACTAAAATCTCCTGAGGTGGAAGCACAAAAGGCTGAAAAAATATTTCATTTTAGACATATTCCGTTTACACAGGTTTTTCTGTATTAGCTTTGAGTTGGTCACCTGGAGATACGGGGGAGTATGAACTTCTATTTAGTGGTACTTCGGTCTAAAACTTTGGTAACCTTATTCTGGATTAACATTCTGATTATGGCTACAAGGTGAAAACGTGCCTGTATACAAGTTGCCTCTTCTTATCTTTAACCAACAGATAATTCCTAAACTGGAAATTTTAGAGGTACACAGTTTCAAATGCGTTTCTTAATTATATAAAAATTAATGTATTTCCAGACAGTTATTTTTAAAAAGAGTTACGAAATTTAAATTTTGTACGATCCACAAGTCTTATAAGTCACATTAAAAAAAACTTCTTCATCCTCTAACATCTAAAACTGGAAAAAATTCACTTCTTCATCAAGTTAACGATCTACAATACATTGCATTTTATAAATTATTGTCGTTTTGTAGTATTAAAAATTGAGAAACGTATGTTTAGTAAATTTGATTATTGAATCAACATTAAAAACAAAAGTAAATAAAAAAGTTTTTATAGAAAAAAAAATTGTTGTACCAAAATTATAACGAAATAAAAGACGTTATTATGTAGCGGCTTAGATTCAAATGCCTTTAAAATAATATTTCATTGTTAATATGTTTTAAGATACTGACTACATATTTTCCTAAAACTGCATTAGAACTTGTACTTAGGAAATTTAATTGGATCGTCACACATTCATTCTCAGGATAAATAACTTATTAACTACAAATGAACTTTTATAATATGTGCAACAATTGTTGAGATTTATTGCATAATCTACTTACTAGAATACTATTAATGTTATTAGATTTGAATATACTTCTTTTACATAGAAAATACCAAAGCAAAATAGCACTAAAAAGAAAAGAAAATAAGAAATATGAGAACCTGAAAAGTGCAAACATTTATGCATACCTTAATTTCTCAATCTACTTTCTATTCAATTATCCAATTTAGATAAAAGGCTGTGTCCGAATAATTAAACGTTTTATTTTAATTATTTCCACTTGTTATAGAACACTGAACGTCGTTGATTATTTTAATTAAAGATTTCCTGATTAATTATGGAAATAGATACAATAATTAACTTTCGCAGAAACGTTTAAAATGTTGCATTAATTTTAATTTATTCACATAAGTAATTGTGACACAGTTTTGTTGTATAAACACAAAATAAAAAAGTTTTATATGAAAGTTTATTTTTTGCAAATTTAAAATAAAATTTTATTGTAGTTTAAAACACTTTCTTTTTTTACGAGAATCTAGTTTTAACTAATATATTTTCAAGTAGTAAGCATTCGATTAAATTACCCTTTGATATTTTATCGTTCACTCGCTGCCCGTTATAAATACAGCAAAGGAAGAAATAACATTTTAATTAACTCACTCATTTGCTAAACAAATTACTCAATAAAATATACGTATAAAACTAGAGTTACGGACATTCATGTTATACATATATATTTACTAAAACCTATTATTTTGACAATATATTAAAATACATATTTTAGCAATAAGTTTATTTCGTTCATGAGGGGTTCGTAAAATTAGAAGAAGAGCAGAGAAATTTGGCCAAGGTATATGTTTTGGCCATATTATCATTAATAACCAATCCATTTCCTAAAAAAAAATAATATTCAAAATTATATTCACGAGTTCCGTAAATTAATTAGCAATTATCTTAGAAAATACCGTGCTGTTAGAGGCAAATCTGATAGTTTCGAGTTGCACTTTAAAACCTCCGGTGATTCAAACAGTTGCTATTTTCCAGTTTCCATATATATTTTACCAAATATGTATTTTACTGAAGTCTATTTTTTGACGGTATATTAAAATGTATATTTTCGTAATAAGTTTATTCCATTCTTTATGGGTACGTAAACTTAGAAGGAGGGTAGAGAAATTTGGCAAAAGTATGTATTTTCGTCATATTATCGTTAATAACAAATGCATTAAAAAAAGAAAGGCTAGTCGGAATGCGGCAATCCTAAAACATTCTTCTATATCATGCATGTTAAAACTTCCTGAAAATTCCGCATAGCCGCGCCACCGGTTAGGTGATTTACGTCAAAAACTAATCAGCAACAACTTATGCCAACTTCTAATTGAATTTGAAGTTTGATGAACATCCGTGTATTAGTTTTTTATATAGAGCTATTGTGGAAGCCATGAAAAGTTCTGCGTAGCCGTGGCACCTGTTGGTCAATTTACGCCAAATGATTATCAGGATCAATTTATGTCAAGGACTAACTGAATCTGAAGTTTGATGAAAATTCATGCATTAGTTCTTGAGATAGAGCTATTGCGATAGTCATGGATAATGCATAGTAGCGCCACCTATTGGACGATTTACATCAAAAAATTATATCAGGGACTAACCGAATCTAATGTTTTATTAAATTCCGTTCATTAGTTCTTGAGGTAGAGCGCTCACAAAATTTGGGTCACATACATACACACAGACAGAATCACAGACAAAATAAAAGATAGACAGTTTGTAAAAACATCTTTCACGGGATCTCTGACCCCTAAAACCTGTAAATCAACTGAAAATTGAAATTCGAAAATTTTCACGAATCCAATACGTTCTTAGTGTAAAGATAGAAGAAAGTAAAAAATAATAATATTCGTGATTATATTCACGAGTTCCGTAAATTAAATAGCAATTTTCTTAATAGCGACAAATCTGATAGTTTCGAGATTGCACTTTAAAATCTCCGATGATTCAAACAGTTGCTATTTTTCAGTTTCCATATATATTTCACAGAATATGTATTTTACTCAAATCTATTATTTTGACGGTACATTAAAATGCATATTTTCGTAGTAAGTTTATTTCATTCTTTACGGGTACGTAGACATAGAAGAAGGGCAGAGAAATTTGGGCAAGGTATATCTTTTCGTCATATTATCATTAATAACCAATGTATTTTGGATAAATATATATATTTTCATAATTATATTCACGAGCTCCGTAAATTAAATAGCTATTATGTTAGAAAATATTGTGTTAACGACAAATTTATTAGTTTCGAGGTTGCACTTTAAAATTTTTGATGACAGAATCAGTTGCTACTTTCCAGTTTCCTATGATAGATAATATATAGATAAATATTTAGATAAATAATATATAGATAAATATTTAGATAGCTATTAGTTGTTTTCCCTGCTTTTCTCATTCTGACTAAGGAAACTGGATGCATTTTTTTGGATACATGTACGAACATAACGCAGCGGCACTTCATTTTAATAGGGCGAGAAATTAATTTCAATTTAGGAACATTTCTTCCAAAGAACTCAATTCTGCAACGAAATAGCTTTGCTATGTTTGTGATATCACATTATGCTGCTAATTCTATGCTTAATTGCAACTGGATTTTTTAAAAGCAAATTTAATTTTGACAATTTTTATTACATGGCAAATTAATTATTGCTATACATATATGTGAAGTGAAAAACAATATTTAATTAATTCATTAATCTCATTGGCACGCATTATAGTATTTTATTTTGTTAATTCAAATTTTCCAAAAAAATGTTTCTTCCATAAATTATTTTTAATAGTTATAATTTATATCGGTAAAATATGCAGTAAAACACAGATACACAACCGTTTTAACTAATAAGGCATTTTGAAATGTTCGTTGCGTTATTAATAGGATAGAAGTTTTATTACTTTCCATCTATAGCAGTTCCTGCTGTCAGTTTAACCCTTTCGGGTTCGAATTGTTTTTCGATTTTCGAAAAAGAGAAACTACCTCTAGGTTAATAATATTGAAATTATCTATCAAAATCACAAAAGTCTATAGTATTTACTCAAATTTTATGATCGATATCATTTAATGAAACGAGAAAATAAAGCCGCATTTTTGGCCCTTTTAAATTTCGAATTTTTTTATAAACTATTCTTAGAGAGCATTTACATCTTATAAGTAACTACTATGCCAAATTTCAAGTTTCTGGGTCTTCAGTGTCAAAGTAAATCGCAATTTCTGATCGTTTATTGCTCCTGCACCCCTCTGGGGTTCCGACATAACGACATAAAGTCATCCGACATAAAGTCACCGACATAAAATATAAGCCTATGCTAGAATAGGGACTGTCGTCACCGGTTTGCCGCCATTACTTTTGAAATTGGTTCGGTAGTTCCCCTTAATAACCTCTACAGACACACAAACAAACAAATGTTACTTTTTTATAATATTAGTATAGATTACGTGTTCCAACTAAAATTACTATTAGAAAGTAATCAGACGTTTCTCAAAGGTGTTGCCATTTACTTTTAATACCAAATTATGTAATGCATTTAATTTTTGTATAACAGATAGATTTGTTCAATGTCTCACAAGTACTCACTCACTTCTGTGGCTTTCTTCTGCACTTTTCATAAAAATGAGTAATTTTGAAGATAAAACTTATTCTGTGTTTCTGAAAAAATGTCATATATACTAATATTATAAAGAAGTAACTTTTTTATGCTTGTTTATTTGTAAGGGGTAATCTTTGCAACTACAGAGCCGATTTCAAAATAATGGTAACAGGGTGCCAGTCCCTGTTCCAACGTAGACTATATTTTATGTCGGTGGCACAAATCCTAAGGAGGTGCTGGGATCAAAAAACGTTCTAAAAATGCGATTTTTGTGTTACTGAAGGTCACAGAAACTTGGAATTTGGCATGGTAGTTACTTATAAGATATAAATGTTCTTTAAGAACACTTTCGAAAAAATTCGAAATTTAAAAGGGGTGAAAATGCACCAAAAGCGTTCTAAAAATGTTCTAAATTACAGTATCAGGACATGCCAAATCGATTTCAAAATTAATAGTAACAAACTGATGGTTACGGTCCCTGTTCCAACCTAGGTTATATTTTATGTCGGCGCCACAACTCTTAAGGAGGTGCTGTGGCAAAACAGTTCTAAAAATGCGATGTTTGTGTTACTGAAGGTAATAGAAACTTGAGATTTGCCATGGTAGATACTTATAAATTATAAATGCTCTTTAAGAACACTTTCGAAAAAATGCGAAATTTAAAACGGTTGAAAATGCGCAAAAAGCGTTCTAAAAACGTTCATAATTGCGATTTCTATGCAATCGCAGGAAGTAGAGAAACGATTTCAAAAAGAATGGTGTGAAAATGATGTTGACAGCCCTTGCTCCAAGATAGGTTCCATTTTATGTCAGTATCACTATCACTTGGGCGTTGCAGGAGCAAAAAACGTTCTAAAGTGCGATTTTTGGGTTACTGAAGGACATAGAAAATTAAATTTAGCAAAGTAGTTACTTATAAATGCTCTCCAAGGATACTTTTAAAACATTCGAAATTTAAAAGCGGTAAAAATGGAATAAAAGCGTTCTAAAAACGTAGTAAATTACAATTTCTATGCAATATCGTGAAATGCCGAATCGATTTCAAAAGTAATGGTTGCAAATTGATGGTGACAATCCCTGTTCCAACATAGAAAATATTTTATATCGGTGGCGTATCCCCCAAGGTGGTGCAGGAGAAAAAAGTTCTAAAAATGCGATTTTTGTGTTACTGAAGGGCCTAGATCTAGAAACTTTAAATTTGGCATGGTAGTTACTTATAAATGCTCTCCAAGAATACTGTCCAAAATATTCGAACTTTAAAAGGAGTGAAAATGCACTAAAAATGTTCTAAATTACAATTTCTATGCAATATCAGGAAATACAAATTGATTTCAAAATTAATGGTAGCAAAATGCAACATTGCAATGGTACCAGTTCTTGGTACAACATAGGCTATTTTTTATGGCGGTGCCACAGCCACTCAAAGGTTGCAGGAGCAAAAAAAGTTCTAAAAATTCGATTTTTGTGTTGCTGAAGTGAACTTGAAATTTGGCATGGTAATGACTTATAGGATATAAATGCTCTCTATGAATACTTACTAAAAAATTCGAAATTTAAAAGTCGTGAAAATGCACGAAAAGCTTCTTAAAAACGTTCTAAATTACGATTTCTATGATATCTCAGGAAATACATAACCGATTTCAAAAGTAATTGTTGAAAATTGGCGGCGACAGTCCCTGTTTCAAAATAGTCAAAATAGTCATAAAATTTTATGTCGGTGCCACTAGCGCAAAGGGGATTCGAGGAGCGAAAATCTTTCTAAAAACGAAAGTATTGTGATACAGAAAGGCCTAGAAGCTTGAAATTTGGTATAGTAGTTATATAGAAGATGTAAATGCTCTCTAAGAGCAGTTTTTAAGAAATTCAAAATTTAAATTACGAAATGAGTGACCAATGTTCTAAAATACGGTCTATTTAGAATTATTAGTTACAGTTTTTACACAATTCAAAATTTTAAAAGTTGAAACGTTCGATTTTTTGTGATGCTGCTGGGCTAGAAACTTAAAAATTTGACATTGTGATTATTTTTAAAATTTAAGTGCTCGCTAAGAATGTTTTTTCTTTTAATCAAAATTTAAAATGAGTGAAATGGGGGGGGGACATTCTAAAAACCTTTTAAACTGTGATTTATCTGAAATTGTTAGAGATACAAACTTAAATTTTGACATGATTGTCATTTTAAAGACTTAAACATATGCACAGCACATCGCCTTAAGGGGATTCTTCACGCACTTGAAAACACCCGCTCCATAATGTTAATCCTATGGGCAGGTTAATTTTGAATTTCTCGTTTCAATTTGAATATTTTTAAACAATTTTTTTTTGCATAGGATAACTGAGCTCAATCTTTAATATGACTCGTTTTTACTTTCTCGATTTTGGTTGCAGATTTTTTTTAAAAAAGGTACTTTCAGTTTCGAAACCGGTTTGGAAACTAAAAGTACCTTTTTTAAAAAAATCTGCAACCAAAATCGAAAAAGTGAAAAAGTGTCATATTAATGATCGACCTCATCTAGCCTATGCAAAAAAAAATCGTTTAAAAATATTCAAATTGAAACGAGAAATTCGAAAATAACCTGCCCATACGATTAACATTACGGAGCGGGTGTTTTCAAGTGCGCGAAGTCCCTCAAGGCTCCTTCCTGTCCCTGCAGACGCTCGCGAGGTAATGCTAAACCTATGGGGTGGGATTTATCTAATATCTTGTTTGCATTTGGACATTTTTAAGGTTTTCTTTTTTTTTTCTTTTTATTCTTTTTTGCATTGGATAGCCGAGGTTCGTCTCTACATCGCATCTTTTTACTTTTTCGATTTTGGTCGCACCCAATTTTGCAACGTCTACACCCAAAATAAAAAAAGTGTAAAAGGTGCGATGTAGCGACAGATCTCGGCTAACCAATGCAAAAAAAAAAAAAAAAAAAAATCATTTAAAAATGTCGAAATGCAAACGAGATATTAGAAAAATCCCCCCACACAGGATTAGCATTAGCTTGTGAGTACCTTCTCCGGCAGGGACAGGAGCCTTAAGAATAGTTCGCCATTTAAACGATGTTAAAATTTTCCCGCTTTTTTACGAGCGGCAAAAACAGGATCATGGCTAATACGAAGAAACTCTTTGTTATTTCCATCGGATTTCCAGCGAAAAGTAGAGTAGAATTAGAAAAAAATCGTTCCTTATCGAACACTTGTTCTCTTAGCAATAATATTTCTACATTACAACTGTTTTTCAAAATTGAATAATTTATAAATTTTACTATATAGAATTTGACCTTATGAGGAAATTTACCTCACACATTCTGCACTCATCCACCACATTTTTCACATTCACCTATAGCGTTCAGAAACATTGACAGAGTGGCGCTACAAAATGTTTGGAAAGAAATGGATTACAGATTGGACTTATGCCGTGTAACTAGAGTGTCACACATCAAACACTTGTAACTGAAAAAACTTGGCATATTTCTCTTTAACACTAAACGTAACGATATTTTTTATACCCATTCTTACCGGAAGGGATCAAATGAACCCTCTATAAAAAAATTATCTATTTTACAATGTTTTTCGAAAAATATACCAGTTGATACACTTTGGTGTATGAATAAAACATTTTTTTTTCAAATAATTATTACAAATTGTTTATTTATTAAACTAAATATATATATATATATAACCACGCAAAAAAATTAAGAAAGCAATTAATTATTTCCAGAAATTCGAAAATTTAATAAACAAATACTGTGCAAATTTGTTTTATGTTCAACAAACATTTTTAAGATTATTTCTTTCTCGATATAACCTGAAATGTTCATACTAAAATCTCACCCGGAGTAAAGTCAATTTCTAATTGCACCATCACATATTAACCCTTTTAGGGACGGTGTTTATGAAACCACTTAATTTTAATTCGCAAACGCCACAATGGCACCAGAATTTTGGTAAAATATTTTCCATTTAACATGTATGCGAAACATAGCCTTTTTCATAGTTACAAATCAATTTCTTGGTCAATTCCGGTGCCAATTATTTACTTCAAAACTTTAGCATTGAAAATGCTTTGTCCCTGAAAAGATTAACAAATATGGTGTAATAGCATGAATGATGTAATAGCATAAATGATGTAATAGCAAAAATACGCTAGTTACTAACGTTTATAAAAAAAATAAAACATTTATACTTTTATGATTTAACATAAATTTATTCAGGGGTCAAATGACCACTTGCGGTAGTTAAGCCTAAAATATTTTTTTCTAGTCAAAAAGTTCGGAGGTAAGGCACGTTAAGGAATAATATGATCATATATTTTAACAAAAGCCGAGAAATAGAAAGATATTTCGTAATGTTTTAGTTTGGGAAATTTCAAAACAAAATTCCAAAAGGGTCATTTGTCCCCTGGCGGTAGTTTTAGTGTTAAATTCGTGTATCACGTATTGTAATATGTGCAGTAGTTTCGAAAATATGATTTTTTTTAAATCGGGTCCTTCATTTGTATTCACCCTGTACATTCTTTCTCCCTTGTCATCCAAATGGAATTTCTAACATGTCGCATGTGCCAGCCTGAAAATTTTCTTCTGTATCATTCATGCTAAAACTTCAAAATTTTCTATCACAGTGCCAAAAATAAATGACAATCTTCGCCCATCATGAAGATTCTAAAAGTATAGGTTCGTCGAAATATGTGCACTTGAAAACTGTTGAAATGTGGGCACCATCGCATTTCAATTAATTCCCTTGCTTCTCGTATTAACGATTTCGACTGTTGTTCATGGGGTTATGTAGTGTTTGATTCACAGAGGGAATATTTTAAATATGTATCTCACACAAAATCCGGAAAACCAGGTTAAGTCATTAATATTCGTATGAGGAAAGAACTGTGAAGTTAACATATTTAAAGTATTATATTTTTAAAGTTAATGTTTTATAAACTTAAACATTTATTTTCTATTTATAAAAGCTACATGTCATCTATCTTCAAAAAAAAAAAAAAAAAAAAAAAAAAAAAAAAAAAAACAGTGGCACTCCGGGAGTGCCAATAGAAGTGAAAACTTCAACAATTACGTGTGTGTTTTTTTAATCGTCAGGAAATGTTTTATGCGTTGAATTGTGTAGCAGCACTAATGAAAGCATCTGAGGATACGGCAGTGCCCCTGCCAAGTCTTGAAAGCACAGCCGTAAGCATCTTTTTCTGGAAGCAACTCAGGGTACTTTTGACCCCCCAATATCTTTGTGTTGGTGATTCCCAGAAACTTGAAACTTCTTAAATCTAAAGTAATGTGGAAATGGAACTAAATGCTGAAATTTCACGTTTCTATCTTTTTTATTTCAGAAGATATATGAACTTAAACCTTCGCCTTTTCGACACCGATTCACCGATCATTAAAACTCAGAGGTACGTCCTGTATCCCTAGAATCTTGAAATTTGGTATGAAGGTAGTGTTTGGGATACAATGCAAGGGACAATTTAAAAAATCCGGAAAATTTGGATAAAAAGTCGAAAAATCAAAAAACCGAGAATTTGGCAGAGATGTGATATACGAACCAGGTTTGGCGCGATTTTTTAACGTCAATTTGGCGAAAGCCCGTTTTCCAATACCAGTTAGAATATATATTTTTAAATTATTTTCTATTGTTTTAAAAAGTAAACAACAATAAATAAACGGTAATTTCATTAATAACTATAGAACAAAACAATTGTACAATTAAAAAAAATAAAATAAAAGTAAAGGAACAATTTATTAATAAATAAGCAACAGTAGCCGGGTTACCTTGTAAAATAAAGTAACGCCATTTTGCTGTCAATTACGTACCCAAGTGCGTATCTGACATCTGTGCCCCGTATTTTATCTTCCGTAATCGAAATTCCCGCCAATACTGTTGGTCATTGACCAGACCATCAACACGATAAAAGACAGCGTTATCGGTTTTTAGTTACACGAAATAGGTCACGAATACGGTTTAATTCATTTTAACTGACGAAAAACAAAATAATAATTTGTTTTAGCAATACGCCGGGAGAAAAAGTGAGTTTTAGCTTCCTTCTTCTTTTGCAGATTGAGCTGAAGAGGGAAAAGTTCCTGTCATTCACCGCTTGGCGCGCTAGTGTCTATGTGTCAAAATGCTAGCATGTCGGTTACGTTACAGTGTCTCGAATTCAGTGGTTTTTCCCCATCTTAAAAAAAAAGCTCAACGCGCCTAAAGAAGTTTTCACTTCAATAAATTGAAATAACTGCACAATGACCTTTTATTTATTGTTATACTTTTCAGCTATTTCATTAGAACCTAAATTTGATACCAGAATTTTGAAATGTATTTTTCCAATTTTTTAACCCTTTGAGGGGCACCGGTATATATTATATACCACCTACGATTAATGAAGTTTTACACCAGAAAAATTTTATTAAATTTTACTTTTCTAACTTTGGTGGAAAAAAAGCCGTAAAATTGCTTTTACTTATTTTGAAATAGAATTTTTCAAAGATTCCGGTGGGAATTCAGCATTTCACAAACGTAAAAACGCAATTGCTTGCCCCTCAAGGGGTTAAAAAAAAAAAAAAAAATCATAGGTGCTTTAAACTAATGAGTAAGGAAAATAACGTATTCAAAAACAATATTACTAGCTTTCTAACTTAATAGATAAAAATTGAAAGATTTATCTGTAATTTTTTTTTAAATAAATTGATATATAAGAATGAAATATCTCATTTATTCGTGTTTGCCATTCCCTCACATAAAATGCGCATTCCCTATTTTAGCGTCACATTTGGGAGAGGAAATATTTAATAAAAAATGTAAACTAAATTTTCAAACATATATTTAAAGATTCCGTATTTAAAAAGTAAAAACGGAATCATTATAAGATCCATCCTGTCCTGTGTCTGTCTGTCACAGCCATTTTACTCGTAAACTATGGAACGCGGAAAGTTCAAATTGGTGGAAGGAATAAAGACTATTGACTTACATATTTTCAAATTATTAAACATTCACAAATATATTTAGGAAAAATGTACCGGGGTTAATTATGTTACTTGAAAAAAAAAATCTTTTCTTTGTATATCGTGTTAAAGCTTTCGTAACGCTGAACTCAAAACTTCTATTATTTTATTTTTAGGTATTATATTTTTAGAGATATCGTTGAAAATGTAGCGCAAAATATGTCCCCCCCCCCCCTCTATTTCCGAATCTACAGAAACTAAAATTATGAAAAAAATAGAGGTAGAAGACGTTAATTTAAACCTTCGAGGAAAACTATAATGATTACCCTAGGTCACATAATTTTCGAGAAAAGCGCATTTTTCCGTTACACACAAATTTCGATTTGCGGGCATTCAGCAAAGGTGTTGAGGAGCACTGGAAGTAGGTATCGTAGAAGAAATATAAAAGCATTGTTGATAATGATTCTCTAAAAAAAATCGTAGGTAATTATCCGAAATATTAACCCTTAAAGACACTGACGGTTTGGACATACATGATGACAAGGGCAGAGTAGTCTATATACCATCGACTTTTAAAGCCTAGATAACAATTTTTAATGGTATATATTTGTGTAATACAATGCTCAGTAGCCATATAAAAGCAAATTGTTAAAATCAGACAAATTTAATTATAATTAATCGCATTAATACTATGGGATTCGCGACTATTTTGCATTGAAGTGATCTCTCAATACGCCCCCCGTGTCTTTAAAAGTTAATTAAAAACGTATCTGGAAAAACGCGGCACGGACCAAGGCGGCGTTGCAACTTTGCAACCTCCTTTCCAAGCGCGCTTAGCACAATGCCAAGTTTAAACTTTGAACAAGGGGTCTGTTTTAGCTACACTGTAAAAAGAAAAGATTATTACTACGCTGAATTTAGTTTTATGAAATGACAAATGAAGTTTAAATATGCATTACTTTTATTGTCAGTACTAATTAAGTTCATACAAACAGATTAGAATAATATTAAAAAAGAGTTATACAGAATAGCAATATTGTATTTTATTTAGGCTTCCTATATCTTTGAACTTTTATGGTATATCCCTTCATACTTTTCTAGTATATACAGCTATACCCAACCCTAAGTTGTATATTTTTTTGCAAAGTCTTACTATTCTTTTAACAACGATTTTTAAATAATACAATATTCCTATATTTATATATTTATTCATATATTTATATTTATATTTAATAATTCATATATTTATTATGCGAAACCCTCAGAGTGCGAGTAATACTCGCACCTGAGCGTTTATTTTATTTAACAATAGTTAATGTTACAAAATATTATTGCATGATTTCCTATATTGAAACAGAAAATAATCTCCCAGCGATCACATATGCAGTGGTCAATGATAAAGAAACCGGATGGGAAACTCTACAGCGATAATATTCAAAGGTTTTACCTTAACACATTAGCTGCCGATCCCGCGCCAGCGCGTGATGACGTCATGGGATCGGAACCGAAAGTAATCAGAATTTTTTAATTGATACCGGAAATATCGAAAGAAGATATTTTATTTTGTGTTATCGCAAATTGTATTTTATTAAATAAAACGTAAAATACTATTCTTTATTTCATGTATGAACACTAAATTTCTGGATAAAAATGGGGGCCAAACTAGACAAATCTGTATGGTGGCCCTCAACGCGTTAATAATCACGGGCCCTGATTTTTTAATACATTTTTAGTAGAAAAAGAAAGAAGAAAAAAAACGCGCGGCATACACGAGTAATACGGTATATTTCTTTTTATTGGAGAATTACAATGCAATTGCACTTATAAACATTAAAAAATCCTTAAAAATATTGGAATTTTTTTTTTTTTTTTTTTTTTAATCCCCCGGGACGGTATGCTATTTCTTTCTCCCAGCTTATTTTGTCTCCAAAAAATAACGTTAGCTTACAGAAGGCACCAATATATAAAGCAGATATTTCATTGTGCGATTAAATGCTCTATAGCAATTTTTTTAATTTCTAAGCATCGCACATTTTAAATTTTTATACCGTCGCATTGGAAAAAAAAGGTACTTTTAAATGCAATTTGTTTGAAAACTGTGTCTCCATTTATTTTTGAAATAACAATTTTTTTGTAGTTTTTAGCACCATTTGTTTAATGTTGGCAACTCAAGTACTCCATTTATATAGAAAGTAAAGGGAAAATAGTTGAAAAATAGCAATTATATCTTTTTGTTGCCATTTTCTCATAACAACCTAAAGAAAATGTAATTAAAATACGTGCTATTTTGGAAACATATAAACGAATAATTTCGTTAAAACATGCAGCTATTATAAATTATATTTAATTTTAAGAATCTGTAGACGCTTTCAGTGTGACCTCAGTCATGACGTTTTGGTTGGAAACTGACTCCAAACAAACGGTTGCTATGCGTCATTTCTTTTTAAATATAAATTGTGGAAAATGTTACCATTACGTATCAAGTATTAAAACACTTAGATGTGAGATATAGATATGAAATATAGCTGCAACACACAAACAAAATAGAAAATACAACATAGCAACCGTTTGTTTGGCGTCAGCTTCCAACCACAACGTCATGACTGATGTCACGACTGAAATCGTCTATTCTATATTAATGTTACAAACAAATGAATGCCTATGAATCATTAGATAGCCGTTTTTTTATCGAGTTTCTTTAATGACGGCATCTTTTTGCTGCATTTATGTATTATTTTGCGTTTGTGACATCCTTATGCATGCTTTACTGTAGATGTTTAAGAGTGGATCGTAAAAGTGGAATTCTTAAGCTGATGCGAATGACGTCATTTTAGATAAAATAAAAGTGTGTTATTTAAGTCTTAAAATTGAAATAGGTTTTGTACTATTTATATATACATATATTTTTTTTCATCGGGGGCGACACTAAATTCTGAAAAAGCAGAATTCCTGTTTTCTAGTTTTTTTTTTTTGTTGTTGTTGTTGTTAATTGTCTTTTTAATATTACACCTCGAGTATTATAATTCTTTTTTCCCCTTCAATTTAGAAGAAATTTATCATAAAATGGTAAAAGGGTGTGAACAGGAATAGTCTCCGGAAGGAATAGCTAAAAAGGATTTTTCATTTTGCCCTTAATAAAGATATTTATTACCTCTCTCTTGAGTATCATATCTGTTCGTGAGAATTATTAGGAGAGATACGCGAAAATAAAACCTTTCACACGAGCTAAAACCCATTAGTTAGGAAATTATAGTTTTCTCGCTTTAATGGTCTTTTACCGCGTTAGACTATTCAATATACCGAATTTCTTAAAATAAATTAATGATAATGCATTTTGAAAAAAAGAAGGGATATAAGTATATGATTTAGGAAAAAAAATCATTTTATCACAAATAAAAAAAATACAATCAATAATGAACAACTCATGCTTGTAAGAATAAATTTGTGCTTACGTTCTTTTTTACTTGTGATGATAAGTCACAGTTTAAAATAGTACTAGCTGCGATTAACCCGTTCTATGCAAGGGAGAGTTCATGTTCAATAAGTATTCGATTTAAAAAAATACTTTTCTACTACTGTGCGTTTCTTTAATGAAATTTAATTTTTCATGTACATGTTGCTAATAGCAGCAGACGATAAAACGATATCTTTGGAATAAGGGAATAAATATAATAAATTGTTTTGTTGATGTTTCTGATAAAATGTTTTTCTTTATTTAAAAAAAATTAATAACTAAAATGTTTTTCTTTATTTAAAAAAAATTAATAACTAAGTGCAATTAAATAATCTCTAATTATTTGCTTGCGAGGTAAAAGAATTATCGTAGTATTGCAGCGTGGCGTACGTAATATGTATATCTCACATTGCAGTAAACATTTAGAACAGGTTAGAACTCCCCCAATTACTGGTTGAACATAAGAAAAGGCCTAAATTCGCAGCAAAAAATCTATTTAAAATTTTCTAATTTTTTGCCCTAATCGTTTACGGGACCCGTGTGCCAAATTTCGTAGCCCTGTGCCCTGGGGTTTCCAAGTTTTTGGGGTTACATAGATAAGCGCAGGGATTTTAGTAGGGTAGATTGAAACATTTTTTCGTTTTTTTTTTTTTTTTTTTTTTTTTTTTACATTTTCCTATTCTCTATAGTCTGTAGATTTTCCCTGTGAAACGATTTGGCCGAATTCGAAGTGCTTTCGTAGTTATTGAGTGCTTTAGTGCAACGTTCCCATATGCTTACACTGTTTTAGAGCACTATAAACGCATTTTGTACAAAATGATTTTTTTTTTAACTGGGCGGGATTAGAACGCAAAACTGTTAAACCGATCTTGCTTTCTTTTTAATACTTTGCAACAAAGTTGAAAAGTGTTTATGCATTCGGTTTGTCTGTCCGTCTGTCCACGCTCTAACTCCGGTAAATATACTCGGATTTTCATGCAATGGATAAAGGTTATTTAAGGTCACCAAAGCATGTTCGGTATTATATATGAAGTATGTAGGATTAATATTCCATTTACAGGTACACTCAAAAGTATTCCATTACATTATGGTATATGGCGAAAAATGCCACAGTTTGCAGAGTATTTTAGTGACATTACGCTATTTCAACGGCATTGAAACTGATATAAAGCATTTAATTTCACTATGATCACGTTATAGCAAGGTATTTATAGCATTTTTTATTCATTTACAGGAACACACAAAAGAAATCGGTTGCACTACTGTTTTTTAGTAATAATTGCTGGAGTGTACGGTTTAAAATTCGGTATCCGCTTTTAAATTTAATTAATTTTTTGCATATTACTCGTTATATATAAGTTCTATTTACGTGATATACAGGGTTGCTGCACAAAAATATTCACGTAGCATTCTCCAAATTTGCTGAAGGGGAATTTTCAATTGAAGTACATGTATTTCTTAAGTGAACTAAATTTTGGCGTGCATGTAGTCAATAGATACCTATATATCTATATATCATATATCAGATAGTCTATATATCATATGCAGGGCTTCTGAAAAAATTCAGATGATTTTCCTATTGTAGATAAAAATAGCTGAAATTGCGTTTTGAAATGCCTTATGAGTTTCCATTGGTTGAATTAGACGTAATATTTTTATTTTTTAAACGGTGCAGTTTTGTTACATATTTCTGAATGTGTTGGAAAGGGTTTCATAATCTTAGCTTGGCGCATGATTTTTTTCTTTCTTGTTTTAAAGTAAATGTAATATAATTTATTGGAGATTGGACAACTTTCTGCCGATTTTATAGAGAATAAATATTTTTAGAGGCACACAAAAGTACAAAAAAAGGGGGCAAAAGAAAGACATTTTATTCAAATTGCTGCCGCTTTGTTGATTTTCGACATTTAGAGCTCAGAGAGCTTGAAGCTTTAGATATATATTATCTATTTTCATAATCATTATCGAAAACTGATTTCAAACGACTCTGCTGATCTATCGAATCCCTACCAATGGGAAATGCATGGCGCGCACGCGAGGACATGTATCCACGTAACTCGAGCCACACCATCAATTTTTTAATAAATAAATTTTAAAATGTTCTTCAAATGATAAAAATAATACGCATAAAAACCGGAGCTAAAGTCTATATTTCTATTCCAGATAAAAAGTGCTAAAAACCACCTTTTTCGGCCTCCTAGAGGCAGATTCCTTGTTAAGGTTCTCATGTCTTTGTGAGGGACATTCAGAGAAATACTTGATTGCAAAACCCTTCACACAATTTTTTTTTAAACTTTAGTAAGTTAAAGTTTTATCGTTTCAACGAATTTTCACAATATCAGCCTGTATGTATTTAATGTATTATATTTCATATAATAAGCTATATGAAGTGAAAAATAATATAACGCATAGATATGATATACTGTAGAGCCTCGATTATCCGAAGTTATTGGGACCGACCATCTTTCGGAAAATCGACATTTTCGGATAATCGAGAATGCTTCAGTTTTAAGATTAAGGACAAATACCTATATACGCTATTTCTTATTATGGTAACAAGGGCTTAATAAAAATAAAGCAATAGCAAAATAGAAACTAGAATAAATTAACTGAATTTTAATTTTGAAATTAAGTACCTTTTACTTATTTCATAAAATTTTGAAACAAAGTTTTGTTTGTCACGGTTTTGATTGCCGTTACTTTGCAGCACTATCACGAAGTACTGATTCTTGGGTGAATAACTTCAACAATCGTTTTTCACATGTATCGCTGACCAATACCAGTGAGAAGCAGAAAAATTGTTGCGTACCCTCTCGAATTCTTTACTCACTGCTTAACTCCTCCACAAAACACATTTAATTAATCTTCCGGTGAACAGAAAAAACACCAGCTGGACCACATTCACACATTTCTGTTCTCCCTCCTCCTACTGTGTTCTAGTCCACTCCGCAGGTTACGGGAACTCAAGATAAATTCAAAGGATCTAGCTGACCCGCCCGGGGTTGCCGGGGCCCGTAATAATATTCTTAAATGGATCTGAAATTTTTATCGCAGGTCCGTACACAGGAAGGGGGGAGGGGCGAGTGGAGACTGTGAAAATTACCAGGGGCCGACTCTTGTTCAGTTCCAAAGTTGTGTAAAGTCGAAGGTTAAGTTTTTTAATTTTTATATGTCTCATACTGTAAACTTTTTTATTCCAAATTAACTGATGAATTTAATGAAAACGTAATTATATTTTCAATAATTTAATTTTTTATTTAAAATCTTTATATGAAAAAGCAATTACAAATACAACACAAAATGTAATACTGAAAAAGAAATAATAAAATTGTAAGCAAACATTACTATATAGTTTTTTTAAAAAGTACCATCCAGCAAATTTATTTTCTAATAGAGTAAAGCCTTTTTATAACGAAATCCTGCCATAAACGAAAAAAAGAAATTCCAGCTATCCCTCCTCCGCCTCCCCCCCCCCCCCAAAAAAAAAAATGTTATTATGCTTTGTTCAATTTAAATAACCTGCATAAAACGGAATTTATCACTGGTCGTTTTCGTCTCTATCTAAGAAGGTTTTATTGTTACTTACTTCTGGAGGGCCCGTAATAATATTCTTAAATGAATCTGAAATTCGTATAGCAGGTCCGTACAGTCAAAGCTACCTCCGTACAAAATTACTTTTTACGTCATGACAACATTTTGTAAACTTGTTGCTGCTGTTTAATTCGCATTTCCAATACAGTGCTTTGCAGAAATTGTACGTTGCACCCACAGTTATGCATGCCCCAGAACGATTAAATCAGTGATTTGGATTTCAGAAGCAACGCGAGCATGCTATAGTTATTAAGCCTATTTTGCCGATCGCTTAACGGCGTTCTCGATCTATTCGATTTCGATTTCGAATCTATTTCGATTCGACTCGAATTCGGCTTCTTCTTCACTTTCAAGCATTCGCCGAAATTTTTTACGGGCATTTCAAATGATATTTTGAAGCTACATAGTTGCAGCGAAGGATATTGCACCAAAAAAGCGAAACGTAAACAAACACGATCGCCCTAAATCCTGCCAAAGGACTCTTACACAATAACCAATGAGATGCGTTTCTCAGCGTTGCCATTAAACAATAACAAATAATCGCTATTTCTGTGCCACGTACGTTAGCGTAATATATATATATATAGATTCTAAGAAAGAGGATCCCAAATATTTATTTATACTCGTGGTTCAGAAAGGACCGCTTGCACACAAGAAATGTGATTCTAAAACGAATACATTTAAAAATGGATTTCGGTTAACCGAGAGTTCACCATTTTATTTTGCCACAAAAAATCTAAAAATGTTTTTCTTTTTTGAAGTATGAAACATCATGTGACAGGCATAGATTACTAAACAGAATATTATAAAGAAATTTCATTTTTTAACAATTTCCAATATAGTTGAAAAGTTTTTATGAATTTGGTTTGTTCATATGCCGTCTGTTTGCCTTCTATCTGTCTGTGCTCTAACTCGCGTAAATATAGAGGGAAATACCATGAAATTGATATACGTTATTGATATTCACTATGGCATGTTCGGTATAAAAATTGAAGATAGTAGCAGTTACAGTTCCTTTTCAGGGACATTCAAAAGAATTGCATTACGTTACGGCCTATGAGGAAAAATCGTTTGCGGTGATTTTTAATAATTTTTCACAATTTCAAACTCATTGAAATTTATATATATATTTCAGAAGTACACTACAAAAGGCCTACTGTACGATATGGCATGGATAGCATTCATCGTTCATTTACAGGGACACTCAAAAGAATTCCACTACATTACGGTCTACGGGGGAAAATCATTTCCAGTGTATTGTATTCATGTTATACTATTTAAAACATATTGGAATTGATACATATCTCTGAGGTGCACTGCAAGATATTTACTATAAAATGTTTATATATTTACTTTACGATGTGCAAGCATTTATCATTGATATACAGGAACACACAAAATAATTCGGGTTCAGTACTCTCTATGAACAATAATTGCTGGAAATCCGTTTTCTTTTTTAACTTAAACTTTTAAAAAATATTTCTTCGTGTGTATAAATTATACACATCACATACAGGGCAGTACAAAACATCTGATGTACATTACCGTTTATTGATGGAAATTGCTGTAGGAGAATTTTTAACTTTGCTATGCGTTTTCTAATTGAAATAAATTTTAGCAGACTATGCATTATATGATAAATCTACGGTTGATATACCGGGCTGTGCAAAAAATTTAGATTTTTTTTTTTTTTTTTTTTTTTTTTTTTTTTTTTACTTTTGATGGGAATTGATGAAATTGTGTTTTCAAATGTGTTATGCGTTTTACAAATTATTTAATTATGTAGAAGAATTTATAATTATGCTATGCGTTTTCTAATTGAACTATATTTTAGCAGACTATGTATTATATGATTAATCTACAGTTCATATACAGAGCTGCGAAAAAATTTCAGTGTTTTTTTTTTTTTTTTTTTTTGAAGGGAACTGATGAAATTGTGTTTTCAAATATGTTATGCCTTTTACAAATTATTTAATTAGAATTCTTTTTCACCTTATTAAACTGGGAAGTTTTATTATAGAATTCTGATAGTGTTGGAAAGAATTTCAAAATCTATGCTTAACGCATGATTTTACGTTCTTGATGATATAATGAAATGAGATATATACATAAGCAATTTAAATAAAATATAATGCAAACGATTTTTCACCATAGACCATAATATATAGATATTATTTTCTGTAAATCTGTAAATGAACAATAAATGCTACACACTTCACTTACAGTATGAAACGTTCTATAGCAATGATCATTAGCATATAAAAGTTCCATCTCAGTCCAAGTATATTTACGAGAGCACATACAGACAAACAGTCGGACAGACAGACGGATCAGCAAACTGAATTCTTAAACATTTCTGAAATATCGAGAAAGTTTTTAAAATGTTCGAAATCTTATTTCCAACTTTTGACAGGATGGCTAACATTTTAATACTTATTTTGTTGTTCCTGAGAGGTAAAAAAATATAGAATCGAATATATTATTTTTTTTTCATTCATTAGAATGCAATGTAAATGAGAAAATTTAAATATTTCTTAGAAGTATTAGATACTGTGCTAGTTTTGTCATTGTATTTTAAATATATGCTGCCCAAGTGAAATGCTGCATAACCTTTTTGCCAGAAAGTCATTTGCTCCCGCATTATTTGAAAGATAATGTTTGACTTATTTTTGAAAAGGTTTGTCATTTAATAAAGGAACTTATTCTGTATTAAAATAGTGGTATCTTTGTGGCCCGTGGGTTAGTGGTTGGGCACCCCAACTTTAGAGTATTATCATCCTATTTTTATATTTTTAAAATTAATTTAAGATAATTGAGTAATGCAAAAATTTAACAAGCAAAAAGTAACTTTCTCTGTTTGCGAGAACCATTAATAATTTTTAAATTTGTTTGGAATAAAGACATTTTTGTCTCTCTGGAGTTCGTGAGAATTATTATTAAATATACGTTTAGATAAATTTCTTCACATAAGCAAAAAACCTATTATCTAGCAGATTACTATTTGCTCGCTTTAATGATGTTTCACCGCGTTAGCATATATTATGCACTATCTTTCATTAAATTAATGATATGGAATTTTGAAAAAAAAGGAAGAGAAATAACATATATGTATCATAAAAAATAATTCAATTCATCACGCATAAACAAAAAGTAAATAAGTAATGAATAATGTAATACTTTAACAGTAAATCTGTATTTAATGTGCTTTTATTTTACTTTTGATGATGCATCTTAATTTAAAACATTATTGAATATTTTTTTATTTTTTTATCTTCTCTTGAGGATTATCATCTGTTCCCATGGGATACTCATATAAACACATTATGATAAAACGCTTCAAACAAACAAAAACTTTAACAAAATGTATCTTTTTTTTCATTTTTACAGTCGTTCACCACATGAGGTAGTTTGTACTTGATGTATTGAACTTCTTAAAAAAATTATGTAGCGACGAAATATAAAATGAAGAGAGATAATCTGTCCTTTTTTAATCATAATTACTCCCTTTGTCACGCTCTATCAATAATTCGCGCTTTTGAAAATAAATTGCTGTTTAATGTTCTTTTTTATTGATGATGATAAATCATAAATATAAGTAGCATTTAAACAGTTTTTGCAATTTTATTCCCTTTAGCATCATAAATATTCGTATAGATTATTAAAATAAATACATGAAGTTAAAAACCATAACACAATTTAAATCTATTCATTATAACTGAACATCAAAATTGCTTAGGTGTTATTTCGCTGTGTTTTCGCGAAATGTTAGTTTGGTCTTTAAATATATATTCTCCCGGATATCAGCATTCTGTTTTTATAGTTTTCAAATTTATTTAAATGAACTGGGTAATACAAAAATTTAAAAATGCAAAAAATAACCTTCTCTGTTTGTGATAAACATTAAACCTTTTATGTTTGCTCGGAATTAAGACTTTTTTGTCTCTCTCGAGTATCATATCTATTCGTGAGAGATTATTAATTATACGTGAAGATAAATCCCTTCACATATGCAAAAACCTATTATCTAGCAGACTACTATTTTCATGCTTTAATGATGCTTAACCACGTTAGCATATTATATAAGGCACTATCCTTCATTAAATTAATGATATGGAATTTCGAAAAAAAGGAAGAGAGATAACGTATATGTGTCATGAAAAATAATTCAATCCATCACGTGTAAACCAAAAGTAAACGTGGGCCTTTAACAGTAAATCTGTGTTTAATGTGCTTTTTGTTTACTTTTGATGACACATCTTAATTTAAAACATTATTGAAACATTTTTTTAATTTTTTGCTTCTCTTGGGGATTATTATCTGTTCCCACAGGATATCTAGATAAACACGAGATGATAAAATACTTCAAACAAACCAAAATTATACAAAAAGTAGTTTTTAAATATATATATATATATATAACCTTCCACTGCGGGAGGCAGTTTTGTATTTAATACAGTGTAATTCTTACAAAAATTATGTAGAGATGAAATATAAAATGGAAAGAGATAATCTTCTTTTTTGTTTAATCTTAATTATTCATTTTGTCACTCTCTATGAATAATTTGCGCTTCTGATAATAAATTGCTGCTTTAATGTTTATTTTTACCGATGATGATAAATCATAAATATAAGTAGCACTTAAGCATTTTGGCATTTTTCCTTTCTCTTGCATTTAGCATTATATCTACTAATGCGAAGGTAAAACCCCTAACAGAAGCATTTTCATTTCCTTATAACTAAATAATGAAATTGCTCATGTGTTATTTCGCTGCGTTATCCCTTTTTTTAGGTGCGTTCGTAATTATATAAATACGTAGCACCTATAGTTGTCGTTCAGTCCGTCTGTCTGTCCGTCCGTCTGTCCGTCTGTCCGCATATAACAGAGCAAAAACTACCCAACCGAATCGTTTAAAATTTAAACTATATAATTGTTGCATAATTTTGTTGAGTCATTTCAGTTTTTATGAAAATCGGATGTATAGTTTAATTACAGGGACAGTCAAAAGTTTTCCGTTACATTACGGCCAATGGGAAGAAATTATTGCAAGTGCATTTTAATGATGTTACAGCCTTCCGAATGGCCTGAAATTATAAATATATAATTGTTGCAAGATTTTGTCGAGTCATTTCATATTTTATGAAAATCGGATGTATAGTTTAATGACAGGGACAGTCAGAAGCTTTCCGTTACATTACGGCCAATGGGAAAAAATTATTTCAAGTGCAAATTAATGATGTTATAGCCTTTCAAACAGAATGAAATGGATAGGCACTGATGAAGTGCACTAAAATATACAATCAGTACAATATGCGCGAAAAAAATATTTATAAAACTAGTTATAGTACGAACGCACCTCATTTGCCACGTTTGACGAGCAATTTCCAACTTGTTTATTTAAATGATATATAAAATAAAACAGAATATAACATAATATTGCAATTTTTTTAGTCATGGGTCACTATGCAAAAAAATTAAGAACAATTTTGTGTATAATTCATTTCATTATATATAATTACGAAATTATTAATCCCTCTAATAATACATTTGTGTTTTAACCCTTTATATCCTGAATTTTGATTTAAAAAAATCCTTCACTTGAATATTCTTTTACGTTAATGTCTAAGATAGCCAGAACAACATATTTAATAATAATTTGATTTTTAGATAATTTTTTAATTAAAATTGATTTAATAAATCGGTAGTTACAGCTCTTTTTATAAAAACGGTGAAATAAATGTATTGTGATCCTATTTGTAACAGAGAAGTGATTTGTAGTTGCAAATTTTTCGTATAACATTCTTTTAATAGGTCTAGGGTGCTCGGCCCCCTACGAGCTACGCTCGCCAACCCCCGTTCAGACACCGCAGTTTCTAAAAGGACGCTAATTTGATCGGCTAAACATTTTGAAAGATTGAATTATAATTTAAAAAACAGTGGCGATCTCCCTATAAACGTGTTTCTATTCATTTCTCTTTGATTGGTGAATTTTACGAAAAAATCAGCTGCTGTTAAAAGATACTATGGCTGTTTTCCTCTGTGATTAAATAAAACTAGTTAAACATTTCAAAATAAGCTAATATAAAATGAATTAAGTAAACAGAGTCTTTGTCTCCCGGTATTTTTTAACAAAGCGAAAAGAAAGTTCTTTTAAATAAGACATTTTAAGCGGGCTCTCATGTCAAGCACACAAGTCGTATGTTTGTTGTTCAATATATAAATAAATAAATGAAAGACATTTTAAAAGTATCGTTTTTAATCTCATGCAATTTTCACCAAACTTTTATTTCTCTTTTTAATATTCACGTGAAAATACTTTTGTTATAAATGAAATATTATTTGCGCTGTCCCAACAAAAATAGTTGAAAAGTTCATCTCAAAATATCAAATAAATGTCTCGCGCAATTTCTAAATTTAAACCGTTTTGCAATATTATGTGGTGTTCATTTTATGTAATAACTGTAATGTAACGTAAATATGACATAATTTCTCCTATTTCCCCGTTCACACCCCGACACCGCAGACTCTAAAAGTACGCTAATTTGATCGGCTTTAAAAAGATTTCGGAAGATTGAATTATAATTTAAAAAACAATGGCGATCTCCCTATAAACGGATTTCTATTCATTTCTCTTTGACTGGGGAATTTTAAGGCCAAATCCGCTGCGGTACTACTTGATTAACCCGTCGACCAAGTTCGCCAAATTATATAAATCGCCAAAGCACTCGCCAAATTATGTAAATTGACATCATTTTTATTTTAAATAACGAAAGAACAAATAAATTAGTGCAACATTAATAAAAATACAAATAAAACGTCGAAATAAAAATAACTTGATGACGTAGACACGTGTAACTTGCTTAAAGTCAAGTTAATGTGACATTTACGATCAACCATTATTGACATTTAATCTTATAGTTTGGCGAATGATAGATTTTTGGTCGACGGGATAACTAAGTAGTACCAAAAATACATATGTCAATCGCTGTTTTCGTCTTTGATTAAGTAAAATAAGATAAACATTTCAAAATAAGCAATTATAAAAGGAATTAAGTAAACAGAATCTTTGTCTCCCGGTATTTTTTAACAAAGCGAAAAGAAAGTTCTTTTAAATAAGACATTTTAAATTAATCGTTTTTAATCTGACGTAATTTTGACCAAACTATTCTTTCTCTTTTTAATATTCACGTGAAAATACTTGTGTTAGAAATGAAATATTATTTGCGCTTTCCTAACAAAAATAGTTGAAAAGTGTCCTCTCAAAATATCAAATAAATGTCTAGCGCAATTTCTAAATTTAAACCGTTTTGCAATATTATGTGGTGTTCATTTTATGTAATAACTGTAATGTAACGTAAATATGACATAATTTCTCCTATTTAAGACTTCTAACGCATGTTAATAAATTTATTATTTTACAAATTCCTTTCTTTCTTAAAATTCACGTGTAATTATAGTTCCTGCTTTTTGTACATATTCCTATGCACAGTTTTTGCTCCGATAAAACTTTTTTAATGGAACGATTTTGTTCAACTTTAGTATTAAATATCTCTTAAAATAATTCTTCGATTTGAAAACTGTGTACATCAGCGTGTTTAGCAAACATTTCTGTATAATACTGCCGATTTTCATATTTTTGTATGCATTATTTTTCTTAATATTAACGAAAAAAGACCTCCGGTCACAAAAAATTCAAAACCGGCGGCGGTGACAGCGCTAGTTACTTTTTTTTAGAATAGAGAGATAGAGAGATAATATCTACACCAAACAAGTAAAAATTAATTTAAAAAATCAAAAAAAACTGACTGCTTTAAAAAGCGAACTAATTAATTATTTCTCATTAATGTGAAATTATTTTTTATATTACTTACCTTATTTTTTTTATTATTATTTACTTATATAGATGACTTTTAAGATGTGTTTAATTGTTAGTTTCTATCTATAAACACTGTTTTGATGAGGCTTATAGATGTCTATGACGTTTACAAAGCTAGAGATCCTACCTACACAACTTCCAGTTTGTGTAATATTTAAACGGAGATTCTGACTGTAAAATAGTCAAAGAAACATAGTCTTCATTTTGAAATACCTACCCAATGATATGACACTAAATAGAGTGCGTAAATCTTTTTTCGTGTCTACCGCCATTTTAAATTTATAAAAACAAAACCTAGCCTATAACAATTGGACGGTTAAAACGAATCGATAGAGACCTGATTCATTAAAATCCATGCAGCCGTTGGGATGTTTCGAGGTTATAAATAAATCCACTTACCCAGATACGCGTGAAACACATAACCCTTCTTCTTAGTCGGGTAAAAAATGTTTAGACTTCTCTGTTTCACTGTGCTTTCTAAGTATGATTGAGCAAATTATTTTGTATGAAAAGTGCAATTTACTTTTATTAATAGACGAAATAAATAAATTTTATATTGAATTTTCTTTAATGATACTTAAAAGTACCGACAGGATATAAAAGGAATTGATGTCCTTTTTAACTTATGACGAAATAATCAAAATTATAACAGTATTGAAAATTTATTTTATTTGTTTCTTTCCCGCATACATGATGTTTTTTTTCGTCAGGTTAGCTTATTTCAAAGTACAAAGTATATAAAGTAATAACAATAATATAAATAGTACGGATGCTCTATTTTGCAACAAAGGAAGAATTATTATATAATGTAGTATATGGTTCATAATTCTCTTTATCACACAAATACAAATACAAAAGTATGCCTGTAAAAATAAATTTGTCTTTCAATGTACTTTTACACATGTAGGATGATAAATCATAAGGACATCAGCATTAAAACTTTTCGATTTTTTTTTCAATTATCAGTATTATCTTAAAAATGTATGTGGTGATAAAGTGAGTAAAAATAAAGAAAGATAATGTATATTCACGTAGTATTAATGTACTTATTTTGTTTACTTTTTTAAAAGATTCATTTTATCACACATAACAAATACAAAATAAATTTTGAATAATCCATGCCTCTAAGAAAAAAGTGATGTTTTAATTCGTCTTTTCATTAATGATGATAAATGGAAATTTTATAACGCATGGAAACATATTTGAAATTTAGTTATTTTCTTAAGCATCATATATGTTTGAGTGAGTAACTAGAAAAATACCGTTTGTATAATCTTTAATATGGGCCAATTCTTATCACTTTAACAAAATTCAATTTCTCGTTTACATTAGCTTTCACCGCGTCAGATTAATTCATAATATAAATGATACATGGCATTAAAAATAAATATTAAAAATAACATAAGTTTTCAGTGAATGGGAATTGTAAAAAAAAGAAAAAAAATGCAATTTTATGTGCACGTTTTATAATCCATTTTATCACACATAAACAAATAAAAAATTAACAACTTTATTTATTAACAACTTTATTTATTAACAACTTTATTAATTTAACAAAATTAATATATTTTTAAAAAGTCGTTGAAAGTGTAAGCAGTAACCAGGTCCTGCTTTTCAAATAAGACATTTCTAATGTCTTTGCTTGGGATATTTAAACATATATATTTCAGCCATTTCAATCTCAGAACATAACACATTTGATGCAGATTTGACTTACAATTTGTATACAATGGTATGAAGTGCGTAGTATGGTGCTCTGCTACGCTCGCCAACCCCCGTTCACACACCTCGTACTCTCAAAACACGCTAATTGGATTTGTTTTAAAAAGATTAGGGAAAATTGAATTATAATTAAACGACCAGTGGTGATCTCCTGTAATTGTATTTTCATTTATTTTGGCTTTGACTGAGGAATTTTAATACTGAATCAAATTCTGTTGACATAGCTAGCGACTGTTTTTGCGATTAATTAAGTAAGATGAAGGAAAAATTTGAAAATCATCTTGTATAAAATTTCTAATTAAAAAATAGTGCTGCCCCCCCCCCCTGAATTTTTTAACAACGATATCAGAAAATTGTTATAAATAAGTCATTTTAAATGCATCGTTTTAATTGTGACGTAATTTTCAGAATTTATTTCTCTTTTTATTATTCACGTGAAAATATTTTTATAATAATAGTTAAAAGACCATCTCGAAATATGAAATAAATGTATCATGTAAATGTATTTTTAAATTGAAAATGTATGCACACATTATTATTTGAACATTTAAATATGACGTAATTTTCTCCATTAACAGCATTTAACACGTGATCATTTATCATTATTTTAAAGTTTTCCTTCAGTTTTTAATAGTCACATGTAAATATAATTTTTTATTGAAAGGAAATATTATTCACGCTATTTTACAAGTTGTTATCGATAGAAAAAAAAATGACTTTTTTTAAATAAAAAAAATCTCTACTGAAATTAAAAACCTTAAAAAATAGTCAAATGAAAAATATAATTACACACTGCACAATGCAAGTTTATCAAACATGTCCCTGGAAAAGATGGTTAAACTACTATGCATAGTTTTTGTTCCCATAAAACTTTTTTAACGGAACTATTTTGACCGACTTAAACAGTAAATAGCTCTTAAAACAATTCATCCATTTAAAAACTGCCTTGCTCAGCGTGTTTATCTACCATTTCTCTATAGAACTATCAATTTTCGTATTTTTATAAAAAGTAGTTTTCCTAATATTAGGCTAGAAAGACCACCGGTCACAAAACAATCAGTTATGACAGTGGCAGCGTTAGATTCCTTTTTTAGAATCAAGAACTAATTACAGGTTTTTTCTTTACTGTTAAAAGCCACGAACTGGTTTAACAAACAGTTACATACAATATATAAATAATGACGGGAGCATCTATATCACTTGATTAAATCTTAAATAATGGCATTTTTCTATTTTCACAGAGAAATTGCCAGTGTCATAAACTGTTAGATTTATAACATTGTTTTACTTAAATAAGGAATATGTTACACAAGGTGTTTTTCAAAAAGATGGAAAAACGCTTTAAATTTTTCAGTAATTTCAATACCTATGGAGATGCAGTGGAAATCCGTAGGCGATGTAAAATGTAAAATTGGTCAAATGAAGGATAAAATTAACTCTTTGAGGTCTGAGCTATTTCAACCGCATATCTCTCTCTGGACTGAGGGGTATTTGGTACATTTAAATTAAAAAAAAATACTTGGAAGATATGCATTTTAATATTTTTTTATAAACTTCAAATTGCTCTTATTTATAATCAAGGAACTATTTAAGTGTACTAAAAATTAATATTTAATAAAAAATTATTGAAAAAAGCCTGTTTTATATTTACAGAAAAGTTCCGCATAAGAAAACGTTATTTTTTAGCATAAAAATTTACACAGACTTGAATAAAATATTACACAAATGTTCTGAAAATAAGTTTTATTTGTACATAAACGTTATTTAGTAAAATTGGCTTTTGTATGGTACATTTCAAAGCACAAAGAGCAACTCCACAAGGTTCACTTTGAGTTCAAATTAAGCTCTTATTATAGATATTTTCATATACTTTCTTCTGTTTAGCGCTGCCACGTATTTTGTTTTCAAAATAAAAGGTTCGTGGATAATATATGAAAAGACAGCGACCGTATATTAGGTATTTTTATAGGTCAGACAGTTAAAATTTGACCCCGAGACGCTCTCGGGCTTATTTCACTTCACCTAATAATGCAACCCGAGTGACACTGTGGCTATCCAAGTGTTAAGAATATGTTGATGAAACATTTTTTAACCCTTTTTGTATCGAATTATAAATTTATGAAAATTTTATCTACTAAAACATTTTTGAAACTACATTAGAATATTTACATAATCATTTAATAAATTTTAGAAGAATTTTAGAAGATTTTAAGGCTTTAGAAGGATTAATTATATTTGAATGTATAGATATTTTGTGCAATTTATAACCACACCCTAAATCTTTTATTTCAAATATTTTTCTTAGTATTTTGTAGAATTAGGAAATGTACAAATATAATGTTATTACAATAGAAATATAGAAATATTTCCTAATTGAAATATCCCCCCCCCCTAATTCCAAGAAAGCTGAAAAGATGCAAAGGCAAAATAAACCACCCTTTTAAAAATATTTTTGTTTTGTGTAACCAATAATGCTTTTGAAACAAGATAAAGTAACGCATCTATAACTCATTCTAAGCTGTATCGATAGCAAATCGATGTATTAAATGATTTTTATAACAAGTTATTTTAATGGTACTTATAAGTACCGTCAGTAGATAAAGGGTTAATGTACTTTTCAACATTATCCAACATGGTTGGAAAAGTGTTTATGATTTTGGTTTGTCTGCCTGACGTATGTCTAGTCGTCTGGTCGTGTTAAATCACGTAAATATACTTAGGTTGCAATGAGCATGGTATATGTTATTGAAATTTAGTATAGGGCATTGCTTATTCAAAATGGTGAAGCATTTGTAGTTCGTTTATGTCTACACTGAAAAGAATTCCGTTAAATACCGGTCTATGCGGAAAAATCGTTTGCTGTGAGTTTTAATGATGTTATATTGTTTCAAACATAATGACATTAATATGCATCATTCAGGTATACTACAAAATATGTACTTTTTATACAGTATAGAGAGAGTAGCATTAAAAAGTCGATTACAGAGACGCACAAAATACTTTTATTATACCATGATCGATGAGAAATTAGCGTTTATGATGCATTTTAACCCAATTTTATCATTAGCGCATCTATGCGAACATTGTTTCTGGTCTGCATCACCGAAAGTACATATAAGTGCAGATTTCTTTGATATAACTCTAAACAGAAATCCTGTTTAAGCAATTATTAAATAGTAGATAGATGGTAGAAGTGGTTTGGCTGTTTGAAAATCTTACCGAGGTATAATTATCTTAGTATAGCTTATCTCGTAAGTAGTTAGCAGCTGTAAAAAAATTGTAGCTGTCATTGAAAGTTCAACATTTTTATTATACTTCAAAAGATAAATAAATATTCTCTGAACGAGCGTGGAAGACTGATTGAATAAAGAGAAATGAATAACATACTGGTCAAGCTGAAAAGTATTTTAAATTGAATGTTTCTACGATTTTCTATTATTGAAAGGCAAACAAGATCTGAGCAACCGAAATGCGTTTCAAAACGTGTCTGCAGAAACATACTAAAGTCAGTTAAAAATAAAAGAAGCCTCTGTATAAGTAGTGTTCACTATGGTAAAGATGTTTATTTATGTTCAAATACTTGAGTCACTGTCCCCCTGTCGAACGTCAGAAGTTATTTACATAAATTAAGATTAAAGAATAGAAATGCCAGTAACAATCGATATGTTAGTGAAATAAATAGTAATAAAGGGTTCAGTTTGGAAAATAATTCATTGATAAAGTTTCAGAAATCAAAAAGAAATAATGTTCACTGACGAGAGAGTGTTTGCTTGATCGTCTCCGATAAACGAATTCTAATTTGGAGGAAAAGTTTACCGCCTTGCAGTTATCAAATAATATACCAAGTATAAACATCGTAGAAGTATTTTGATTTGGGAATTTGTAGATTGGATATGTATTGGCAAACATACTAGGTTGTATACTGGAATATTGTGAAACCATAGTCAAATATTGTTGGTCTAGCAACCATAGTTTTAATTCTTCTGATTGGTCAATAAGCCACAAATTTTGTATATATACACGACATATACATAATATACACGAAATTCATTTTTGGGAAGCGACTTCCATTATTTTTAATCAAATATAGAAAAATCCTAACAGTTTGGTAAACGGTTTGTCTAATACAACCTGTTTTTCTAATGTCTGTCTACCTTTTCTCTAATTCTTTCTTTTCCTCCCGCTCTTTTCCCTTCATTCTCCTCCTCACCTAACCTCCTCACATCGAAGAAATTAGGCTGACTCAGCCTATTTTCACACCACCATTTCGCTCTTGACGACTGTCTGCATTTCTCGATTTCTATAATTTTATGCATTTGTATTTGTACTTTTAATTATTGTACTGATGATGGAGCTTTTTAAGCTGTTTGCCACTTTTGTGATCTTATCGCCTTTTCATTTCATAATATTTTGAAAACATATGATTGAAAATAAATCCAATTAGGGACTAAAAAATAACTACTGTTTCTAACAAAACATCAACCCCATATATACATTATTTTTCAACCCAATCTCTATCGCTTTTACTGCCGAATTCAGCTCCGTCTGAATGTTATGGTCATGTTTTCCTCTTATAAACTTAATAAAGGTGATCAGGACGGCTATCTATGCTCTATAGACTGTATTCCCTCGTCCGAGCAGTCCTTTTTAGGCAGTCAAAATTCCAGATGTACAGAATGAATAACAAAAGGATATTTATTGAACACCTATCAATAGGCTCTTCAAAGATTCAAAATCATTCCAGTAACCAGAACTTAATCTGATTGAGAATTTATTATCATTGTTGGAACAAAATATGAAATAAACACTTTGAGATAAATTCTAATTAGAAAAGAATGTTGTGACAAAATGAGAAATGATACATTTAAATGTAACAAAATACTTGCAGCATCAATTCTATAAAGATTAAAATCCGTCATAGATAACAATGGATTGTTTTAAAAATATTAAGTATTATAAATTTCCCTTTAAGAAAAAACAATTATAGATCTTTATTTAAATGCTGAAAATTTTAAATTGGCAAATATTTTATTTTATATTATGACCACCGAATATGCACTAAATTGTGTTTCGATTATTTGGTTTATGAGTGAGGTAATTTCTTTTTAATAAGAATTCACACTCATAGTTGAAAATTACAAGCAAATCTGCATCGTTTAAATATTTTCCCCCTCAAGAAATCTTGTATTATGCAAGAAAATATTAAAAAATGTTTTTATTTATGCATTTTTTTTTTTATAATCTTAGTTTTAATAAAGATAAAAACAAGTTTGAATAAATGATCATTCTATAATGTTTCATTATTATGTTGTCGGATTTCTGTATTTACTTCAAAAATTTACTTTCTTTTTCACTCTGTGACTCATTTTAGATGAATTAAGGAAAAGCATTCTTCTTTGTTTACACACCAATATCATTAATATTTTCAGAAACAAGAATACATTAAGATCGTCGGATGAAGTACAAAACAAAATAGCCAAATTAGAATACATTAATTGCGACGTTTCAATCTTAAAACAAGCTATGCATGTATAAATTTGAACTTGTGATCTTTACTTAGATTAGCTTTCAGTTTTAAACTATCAATTTATATGCATGTTTGTAAATTTAACTATTCAAACTTAACTGTTCCATAATGTAACCTTTTTATAATACGTATAGTTATTTTTCTGCCGTCTCTCTTTTTTTTTTTTTTTTTTTTTTTTTTTTTTTTTTTTTTTGGATCATTCTATTTTTGGATTTTTTTTCTTTCTTTTTTATGTATAAAAGATATGAAATCAGATGGTAGAAGTAAGAAAATCTACCTTTAACTGCACACAGAGAGATCTGAAATGGATATAATACATACAATTATTTTCCAAATAGTACTTTGTTAAGATCATTATCAATTTAAAAACATATATTAATTTCTTTGTATATAAAATATATAAAATTAATTAGACAACATCATAAAACGCAATTTCAAGAAATTTTTAAAAATTATTGCAAGGTATATACTAACCATCCTTCTAATATTCGACAAACATATTCTTTAAGTGAGTAAAATATCTTCCATATTTAATTCAAATATTTACTACACAATTAATAATTACACTATCACTCACTACATTCAAAAAACTTTATTCGTGAATCACTGGGATGTATAGCATAGAAATTGATTAAAATGTTGGGATAACGTCATCATATTAATGTAGGTTTATATCAATATTCATTATTGGAAGTTTCATTATTGATATTTATTCAAATATAAATTAATGCCTGGTAGGTATAAAGGGAAACCAAATCTTGGTTACGTAAAACTCTCTTAAATAATAAAGGTTTCCATTCCACAATTATTTTAAATATTCTGCTCGTATGCTTAGTTGATGTGTAAATATGCTGTACTTGACTAAATATTTTTTGAATGTATCGCATACGTTCTGAATTACATACATATTTGTAAAACCGCCAGAAAATTATAGTTCATTATGTTTTGTCATAAGATAAAATTGAGATGCAATCTTCAGATGCAATTTCGATTGTAGAAATCATAAAACAAATTGACTACAAAACAGTTTAAACTTTGAATTTGGAAATGTTTTATTATCATAAATTTAACCAAATAAATACGAAATCGGGGAAAAGTATTTGATCCATTATAATTTTTTTTTCGTTTCCACATTAAGCTCCGTAATAGATGATGTTAGAAATCTACGACGTGCATAATACTTTGCAAAAACATGAATTACACATCACAGTTCATATCACCGCTATAAACAAAGACTGTTCATGTAATAGACTGATTTAATGCATACTTGAAACATTAACTGCCTTATACACTTCCTAATGTTCCTTCCATTGTTTCAATATGCATTTAAATCTTAGAAACCGTTTCTGATACTTCTTAAAATGTTTAAATGCGTATACGACGCCTGTAAAATCACGGATTTTTGATTGCATTTATTTATTTATTTGATTATGTATTTTTAGAAAATTATACAACGGAATGAAAATGAAGTTGAAAGTTTTTATTACATTCATCTTTAACATAATTAATATACATACGATTTCTTTAGAGACAATTTTATGCAACATGTACGCAGCGCTTTAACTCCTTGAGGGGCAGAGGGATATATTCTATCCCACTTTATTTTAATCAAGATTTGCACTAGAAACTTTTAATTACATTTTACTTTTATAACTTTGGAGGTTAAAAGTTTTTCCTTATTTTAATTGAAAATTTGTTTAAAATTCCGGTGTGAATTCAACATTACAGAAACACAACTTCTTGCCCTAAAAGGTTTAAAACACGTAATTGAAGATAGGTTGTAGCATAAGTTTACAAGTTTCATTGGATCACTTCCAACTTTTAACCACACATTCGCAACCCTTTTCTATATAGAAGTACTCGCTACGATTAATCAAATAATGTTATTTTAAAACACTGTACGAAGTAAAATGTTTTTATTAAAAAAATTATCCATTTATTACATATTTGTCATTTTTACAAATATCAATTACAAATATCATTTTTTTAATGAACCTGAGAATTTCTATTTCACATTTGATGTAAATTAATAGGGAAAAATACGCTTTTATTCCATATTCATTTGGGGAGTTCTTGTGCTACAAATTGTGGATGACTAAATTTTTTGGCACTGCCATGTTGATACAGTTCCAGCACCACCATTTTACTTTTCATAAAATTAAATATTTTAATGATGATAAAGATTAGTATAAGAGAAACTTTCGAACCAACTTTTATTCTGATTTAAATTTTTCTCAAAAAGAAATCATCAAAAATCTGTAAATGTTCAGGCTTCGTTCCAAAGCCTGCTATTGCTTAGCAAAACAACACCCTTCCTTAAATAAATTATAAATATTTATTTCATAAAAATACCTTCATTTAAATATTTTAGCAATAAAAATTCCCATTATCCTAATTTAAAAAAAATCGTTTTTAATAATAAAAAAAAATCATTTTGTAAATAAGCACTTACGTTGCAGCAGATATATTTTATTTTACACACTTTAACAGAAAAAGTAACGAAATTTTAAAAAGGTTTCTATTTTAACGACTATTTTGATACCTTTAAAACAAAAAACAATGTATTTTAACAAAGGAAGAAAAAGTCCAATTTCTTTTAAATTTTTTTCCGAAACAGGAAGAAAAACAATTCCCATTGAAAGATTCCTTTAAAATTGTGAAAATTGAGACATCCTCGTTAGTATCCCACGTCGAGGACTAAATAGATAATAGATCCAAAATAAAAAATAAAAGAAATTGATTCGTTACAAAACGAGTTTTTTCAAAGTAATCTGTAAACAATTATGTAACAAAATTCTTCAAAAGAAAACTGAAAAGAAACTGAAAGAAAACATTTGAAATTAAATATTTTGTTAAGAAAGGTCGATTCATTTATTTATACATATTTTTTTTTATTTATAAATTATATTAACAGGTACTTTAGTTTTGCTCAGGTAAAAGAAATACATCCTAAAATTAACTACTATATCAATATTAACATAGGTACATAAGATTATAATAAATACTACAATTACTAAATCATATTGCAATTTAATAAATTGTCTATTTTATTACTAATTGGTACAGTATATAATTATTACTTCGTATCCTTGCTAAATGTTACTTTTAATTCGTAATAAGTACTTGCATTTCATGGATATAATGTTGAGATTTTTTTAATTGCATTGTATCAAAGTTTTCGTACAAAATATATACCTTTTGGATTAAATGGAAGAACTTATTATAGTTACAGAGAAATATTCCAATTAAACTGTTTTTACTTACATGAATATAACATTCCTATATAAAAAAGGGAGCCAAGTTCCGTAAAAAACAAATTTCAAGAAAAGAAGGGATGTCTAAGTGGGTGCCAAGTTCAAATAGAATACACTAAAACTTACCTACTGAAGTATTATAGCATTGTTTAAATTGTTTAAAAATAAAAATTATTGATAGCATATTAAAAATAAATCTAAAACGTGGCAAATTTTTGATAAATGTTATACATATCACTTTCATGTCTTAATAAAATGATGCTGTTCATTTTGAATTTGTTCTTTAATAAATACATTTTTTCGAAAATGTGTCCATCATTTAAAATAACCCTGTATTAAAATTACTAAGTCATATTACAATTTAATAAATTGTCTATTGTATTACTAATTTACTGCCATTACATTCGATATTTATTACTCCGTATACTTGCTAAATGTGTTGGCTAAATGACAGTGGGATTCCTAGAACTTTTTATGTAACGGCAACAACAAAAATTCATGTAACAGATACACTTTTGCACCATAAATCAAAAAATCTGTAAGGTTACTAACAAGTTTTTTGGAAACTGGGAATCCTAGAACTTTTTATGTAACTGCAACAACAAAAATTCATGTAACAGAAATACTTTTGTACCATAAATCAAAACATCTGTAAGGTTACTAAGAATTTTTTAGGGAATTGGGATTCCTAGAACTTTTTATGTAACGGCAACAACAAAAATTCATGTAACAGATACACTTTTGCACCATAAATCAAAAACTCTGTTTGGAAACTGGAATCCTAGAACTTTTAATGTAACTGCAACAACAAAAATTCATGTAACAGATACACTTTTGCACCATAAATCAAAAAATCTGTAAGGTTACTAAGAAGTTTTTTGGAAACTGGGAATCCTAGAGCATTTTATGTAACTGCAACAACAAAAATTCATGTAACAGATACACTTTTGCACTATAAACCAAAAAATCTGTAAGGTTACTAAGAAGTTTTTTGGAAACTGGGAATCCTAGAACTTTTTTATGTAACTGCAACAACAAAAATTCATGTAGCAGATACACTTTTGCACCATAAATCAAAACATCTGTAAGGTTACTAAGAATTTTTTAGGAAATTGGGATTCCTAGAACTTTTTATGTAACGGCAACAACAAAAATTCATGTAACAGATACACTTTTGCACCATAAAACAAAAAATCTGTAAGGCTTATAAGAATTTTTTAGGAAACTGGGATTTCTAGAACTTTTTATGTAACGGCAACAACAAAAATTCATGTTGCTAATATTATGAACTTAGATTGTTTTCCTATCTTGTAATTCCTACTCATATTCCATGTATTTAATGTTTTTTTATGTAACTTTTTTTCTGTTGACTTCTGTGGCAAATGTGTGTGTCTTTGTTTTATATCGCAGCTTATTCTATGGCGAAAGCCACTTAGCTTTTCTTTCTATATTAAAGTTATTTTCGCAATGTTTATTTAATATTTATTTTCTTAATTAAGTTGCCTTGGTCTTGTTCATCATTTATCTGCTGAATTATTCTAGTGGTTATGGTTCCAACATCCTTCCATTGCGCGATAGTTACGGTAACGAGAATTTGGCGTAACCAACGGAAAAACTTTTCATATTTGAATTGGGTATTAGTTAGTTAATTAAGATAAAAATATGGAACATTTTACGACTGATAAACTTCTTGGCTCTGAGAATTGAGTCGGGGTTGTAAATGGATGGTGTAAGGCTTGCTAAGCTAAAAAGATAATGCGTTCGAGGTATGCTCTGGCGATATCCTACAGCCAGAACCGGTTCCAGAAGGCGTAATGCTGCAGATCGAAAAAAATATAACAGTGACTTAGCCAGCTTCAATAAAGGCAACAGAGCGACTCGAGGTATTTTTTAAAGAACTCTAAATAGAGGAATATGTCGCCTCGTATCGATGTGCAAAACTGCAAGACAAATATGGGCGAAACTACACGAACTGCTTGAGCAGAAAAATACCCAAGCTCAATGTGCCTGCCAGATGAAGTTCTCATCTTTTGTGCGCGATCCAACGAATTCAATGGTTATGCACATAGCAAAACTCTATCGCCTAGTGTCACGGATGTCTGATTTGGAAATCAAACCAAATGACTTTGTAGTAATGAGTAAGCTTCAGGAAACATTATCTAGTGACTTTGAGCCACTGAAAATGGCTTGGTGTGCAAGATCTGAAGAGCAACAGACACTAGTGGAGCTGAAGAATTTACTTGTTGCAGAAGAGCAAAAAAAATGTCAGAATCTTCTTGAAAATCTGAATTAAGTGGCTTACTTGCCAAGTCTAGTTTGGGAAAGACTCACAGTGCTGCAAAACAAAATGACAAAGTTTGTATGACAAGCATGCAAACAAGCAGGAGAAGAACTATAAATGCTTTAGATACGGTAAAAGGGGTCACTTGAAACGAGACTGTATTGTTAAGAAAATTAGTAATGTGTATGAAAGAAAAACAAGAGATGAAATTTTTATTAGTGAATGCCTTGTAGCCAATAGGGATGACACATGGGTCATTGACTCAGCATCCACACAACATATAACCGACAGACATGACGTCTTTCAAGTTTCACACACTATAAGTGCCCAATAGAAATTAGGGTTGGTAACAGTTCCACAATGAAAGCGTATTGCGTGGTAAAATATGTGTGAAAATGTTAGTTAACATGTTGAGTGCCACGATGACTGACACTGAAGCGCTGAAAATTTACAATGTTTAAAGTAATTTTTAAGAAAGTATAAACCTGTTATAAATAAAAGGTAGGTAAATTTTAAATATTTGTTCAGTAATTATTTAAAACAATGTATATTTTTTCAGTTTTGTATCATATTTTAGACGTCAGATATCGGTGAATGACGCGTTTTAAAAGGAAAGTTTGCTGTCAGCCACCGGTGGCTGACGTGGCGCTTAACGTGTTAATGGCAGCTGGAAAGACAGGGTTATATGCACCAGATGCTTTCAGAAATTTATTTTCTGTAAGTCAAGCTCTAGACCATGGGTCAAAATTTAACATGTGTAACGATAAATGTGAATGTGTAAAACCCAAAGGAGTTGTTGCTGCGGGAATACGCCAAGATAACTTATTCAGATTGCTATGCAAAGTAATAGTACCTGAGGTAAACAATGCAACTAACATTGTTACAGTGCCCTCTTCTGAAGCTCAACTTACTGAATCAAACTCGCTTCAACTTTGGCATGAGAGGCTTGGACATTTGAATAAGCAACATGTAAAAAAGTTTCGTCACACTCAAGGCATAGAAGTGCAAAATTATGGTGAGTTTCGCGAAGCATGTGTGCTAGGAAAACAACATAGATTACCATTTCGAAATCATCAACAATGAGCTAAGGATATTGGGGAGGTTGTCCATATCGATGTCTGTGGGCCAATGGATAAAGAATCCTTAAGTGGTGCCAATTACTATGTATGTTTTACTGATGATTATTTTAAATTCAGAAAATGTATTTTCTCAAGCATAAGTCTGAGGTCCTGTCAAAATTTGAAGGATTTTGTATTTTCTTCAAAAATCAAATACAGAAATCAATCAAGGGCAGATCTTAGTGACGGTGATTTGGAATATCACAACAAAGTGTTGAAAAGTTTGCATCAGAAAATGGGAGCAATTTCGATACAGCATACCATATACACCTCAAGAAAATGGATCTACTGAACGAAATAATCGAACTCTTGTCGAGTTAGCTAGATCAGTTATGATCGCAAAAAAATTACCAAAATCCCTGTGGGCTGAAATAGTCAATGCTGTAGTACATATACTGAATCGTGCTGGAACATCATCAGTTTAACAAAAGTCCCCTTATGAAGTTCTTTGTGGTAAAACTCCAAGACTCAATCATCTTTGAATTATTCGCACAAAGTGTTTCGTTCATACCCCCAAGCAGAAGCGCAAGAAGTGAGATCCGAAAGGCCGAAAAGGCATTTTAATTGGCTACTTAGATGATGTTGATAGTTATCGTGTATCGTTCAAAGGTACAAGAAAAATCGTGCGTACAAGAGAAGTAGTGTTTTATCCTGAATCCATATCAACATCAACCATTGTTGCAATTGAGCTGAAACAGCTTAGCATGGACGAAAATTCTACTCCTGACTGTAATGGAACTGAGTTTAATGCAGATGAATCCTCTAAAAATGTGCAGCATGATCGAAATCTGAGGAACAGGACGCAGTTAAAGGCAGCTGAAAGTCTTATTAAATGCTGTATTGCAGAACAGATTCTGAACAGAGCAGAACACTACTACCAAGCGGTAAAGTCAGAAAAGGCAAATGAATGGCAAGTTGCAATGGATGATTAAATTAAACCGTTATCAGAAAACAATACTTGGTATTTGACAGACCTACCAGAAGGAGGACGAGCGATTACAAACAGATGGGTATATAAACTGAAGTGTCATGCTAATGGTAAAATTGATCGGTTCAAAGCTAGGCTTGTAGCTAAAGGATTTTCTAAAAGAAAAGGTATAGATTATTCAGAAACTTTCAGCCCTGTTGCACGTTTTGAAACCATTCGAGCCTTGATAAGGGTTGAAGCAAATGAAAATTAACCCTAATACAGTTTGATGTTAAACTTGCATTCTTATATGGAACATTAGAAGAAGAAATCTACATGAAACAGCCCGAAGGATATGATGACAACTCAGGCCGTGTGTGTCGACTAGTTAAAAGCCTCTACGGATTGAAACAGTCACCATGGAGCTGGAGCAAGCGATTTAAAGAGTTCCTGGAAAAGTATGGTCTAACAGAGAGCAAAACTGATCCATGTTTGTTTTGCAGTAACGAGAAACAACAGAAGTTGTTATTAGCATTACATGTTGATGATGGACTTGTTGCAAGAACTCCTTAGATTAAGAATCATTTCCTTGAAGAATTGGAACGTGAGTTCAAGGTAATAAACAAAGATGCTGAATATTATCTTGGTGTAGAGATAAAAAGACTGATAACTGAGGATATCGCTATTAGTCAGCAAAATTATGCTAATAAAATTTTGGAAAGATTCAACATGAAAGATGCTAACCCGGTTTCTACTCCCATAGAAAAGGATAATCTCTCTGGGGAAGATAATGTAGAGTTTGATTCTGACAAATTCCCTTACAAACAAGCAGTAGGCAGTTTGATGTACATGGCAGATGCTGCCCGTCGAGATATTGCCTTTGCTGTGTCGTATTGTTCTCAGTTCTTGGATAAAGCTGAACAGAAACATTGGTCAGTGGTAAAGCGAATACTAAAGTACATCAAAGGAACGCCTAATTTTGCATTAGTGTTTAAGTCTGGTTTTCATCATGGTGCCTTAGAAGCATACAGTGATGCAGATTATGCCAATGAACAATCTCGAGCATGATATTTATTAAAATCAATAGCTTTTCATTATTGAGTTGTACACCAACTGTTTGCGAATAGACCATTAAGCAAAACGAGAGTTCCTGTCGCTGCATGCGTCGCCGATGGACAATAGAACTACGAAAAATTCAGAGGATTATTCAAAAATCGCTTTCTCAGCATCCCTTTGGGCGGAATATTTCCAAATTCAAGAAGAACCTGCTGACCATAGCCAAAAACATACACAAAAAATTTGACTCAATTCTATGTTTAGCTTTATATAATTTTCGATGTACAATAATGAAAATGTCACAAAAATTCGCTATTATAGCGCCCCTACCGGCAATTTTTTTATTCAGGAAGGACTTGCTTGCCGTAGGCAAAAACATATGCAAAAAAATTTGTTTCAATTCTATGCAAAACTTTATACACTTTTAAATGGTATAGTAATGAAAATGGCACAGACATCGCTATTACAGCGCACCCTTCCGGCAGAATATATCTAAATTGAAGGAGGACTTGTGGTGATAGCCAAAAATATACACAAACAATTTTATTCAATTCTATGCATAACTTTATACACTTTTCAATGGTACAATAATAAAAATGGCGCAGAAAGCGCTCCCTAGCGGCAGTTTTTTCTCAAATTCAGGGAGAACCTGCTTGCCATAGCCAAAAGCATACACAAAAAAATTGGTTCACTTCTATGCATAATTTCATACACTTTTAGATGGTACAATGGCGACAGACGGAACACGGACAAACAGCCATTTTGTATAAACATGTTTTTGGGGATGCCTGACCCCTTAAACGTGTAAATCCGACGAATACCGGAAGTCAAAAAAATTTTCAATTGCAATACTTTCCTTTCTTGAAGATAGAAGAAAGTAAAAAAAAAAATAGAATGTGAGACTGAGCTGAAGAATCATACCTGTTATTTTTTTACTTCCGTCTACAAAGGAATTTTCTTGTGGCGTCAGCTTCTTGGGGAGTTACCTTCCGATATTGCAAGGATGTGTCAAGGATTAAGAAGCCCAATTTTGTTTGAAGCTTTCAATATTTCCATCTTTTTGTATAAAGAATATTTTTTGTTTAAATATTACTTATTTCTCGATAGATAGGAAAATTATTTTTAGAGACACGTAAGAAAAAGAAGAAAGACAATTGTGGAATATGGTTTTTTAAATAATTTGCATCAAGATTTAGCTATATTCTCTTTCCTATTGTGTGCTTATTTAAGCAATTTTGTATCTTGGAAACCTTCCATTTTGATAAACAGGTAAGATATTTTATAGATAGATGAAGTTCGGGTATTATGCAATAACATTTTATTTCTATTTGTAAGTGAACATAAAAAAAAAAATTTGAGATGCATTAAAAGTTGCTAAAGAACAAACTTGGAATATTTCTTAATACATTTTAATGCGTTTAAAGTGGAAGAAAAACATACATATTTATGTTTAGCTCTTTTTTTAAAGTTACATTTTGCGGGTAGTGGCAACCAATCGGGTAATATGGAATAAGGTCAAAATGAATACTAAAATTGCAAGAAAAACTGCGATTTAAAAGAAAAACCAAAATTATTTAATGAGTAAACCTTAATACATCATCTATAAACAATCAGATTATTTTTGGTTAACATCACTGACCAGGTGGTTTTATAATTCATACGAATTTTATTAAATTTACCTGCAAAAAAGGGTAAAAATTAAGAATAAAATTTTATTTCATCGTGCCACTCTAACAATAGGTATCCAGACAAAACTGAGCTCAGTGTCTCATGGGAGTACTAAGAAGTGGTATAGCAGATGTACGCTTGGCTGCAACACCGTATGCTCTTAATATTGGATTATTCCATAATTGTCCGTCTATTTCATAATGCTCGAACTTCCTCTATATCTAAACAAGGAAGAAAAATCATGCGTCATGCATGGATTATGAAACACTTTCCAGCTCTTCTAGAATACTTTAACAAAACTTCGCCGTTTAATAAGGTAAAGAAGATAACTAAATGAATATTTTAGAAAACGTTTGGCACATTTAAAAGCCAGATTTCAACAATTACACCCATAGACGATATTCCAATTATTTTGTGCAACTATGCATATGATACATATATTTGTACATAATTTACATACTATTTTCAAATTTAGTTTTGTAAGAAAATGCACAAAACAGTTGAAAATTAACCCTCAGCAATTTCTACCAATAGAAATAGGTACGAACTGTTTTTCCCGTAGATCAGTGGCGCCAAATTTTGAAAAATATTGGATGGGCTTAATCATTTTAGGGTAAAATGGCATGGGCATTTTGTTTTATTTGAAGATAAGGAGATGGATAGGAAAGTTACGATAGTGAAGTCAGAATTTAAAAAATAGAATATAAAGTTGTGATTTTATTAAATTATATTCTCATATAATGTCTTTATTTTAAGGCCTCTGATATTTACTATTATACCATTAAATATGACTACAAACTGTAACTCAAAGGACTAAAAAATGACGCATGTCAAAAATCAGTTTAAAAGTCTTTGATGCATGTTCTGAAAAATCTTTTAATCTTATATATATACTAGGGGGCTCTGCCACCTGCAAGCTACGCTCGCCAACCCCCGTTCAGACACCGCAGAGTCTAAAAACACACTAATCTGATCGGTTTAAAAAATATTATAGAAGATTGAATTATACGGAAAAAAGCTGTGCAGATCTCCCTGTAAACGTGTTTCCATTCAATTTTTCCATTCAATTTCCTTTCATTTAAAAAATATAAGGTCGAATCAGTTGCTGTTAAGACATCCAATGTTGTTTTCGTGTTTGATTAAAGAGGATCAGTTAAACGTTTGAAAAGAAGCTAAAACTAAAAGGAATTAAGTGTACAGAGTCTTTGTCTCCCGGCATTTTAAAACAATTTCTAACAATAGCCTAAGTGTGGCTATCATCAAGAGTTCCGGGCGAACCACTTCGCTTTTTATATTCCTAGTGCCATTTTGGTACTTTAATATTAGTCAGGTACAGGTGATAAGTCGCCAAATATTATTCTATCGCCATCATTTCATCTATATTATAATAGTCCAAGTCATGTAACTGCCATAAATAAATACGCTCTGATCCCTTCGCTTTTCATATGAAAGTATGGCCCAGATATCATATACGGCCCCATATTGGCACGATGTTTTTCCGGCGCTAATTTGGGGAAAAGATCAACAGCATACACAACAACATCCGGCTTATCAAATCAAGCAAAATAACGATACTATGGCGCCAGTTAAGTACCCGTTGCGTATATGACATTGGCGTCAGAAAAAAATAGCGCCAATATGGGACCGTATGTGGCATCTGTGCCGAAAGTTTTCCATTTCGTTTAAAAAAAATCATTTTTTTTTCGAATAATATTACATAAAAGCATTGTCGCAACGAATTCTTGGTACTGTTACGCTAGCCGGGTGCAAATCTCGCCAATAACTATTTTTCAATTCGCCAGTTAGCATTTTTTTTTTTCGAGTGGTAAATTATAACATTGCTTTGAAGTTGGAATTAAATGTCATCGTTTGTTACATAATTTAATATTTGGCTAGATGCCATATACGCACCCGGTTTGGGGTGATTTTTTTTACGAAAATTTGGCGAAATCCTCGTTTTCGAATACCAGTTACATATGTATTTTTGGTACTAATTAGTTATCCCGTCGAACAAAATCTATCACCAAACTATAAGATTAAATGCCAATAATAGTTGATAAATCTCACATTCACTTCCCTTTAAGCAAGTTACACGTCTTTACGTCATCAAGTGATTTTTATTTCGACGTTTTATTTGTATATTTATTAATGTTATACTATTTTCTTTGTTCTTTCGTTATTTAAAATAAAAATTATGTCAATTTGTATATAATTTGGCGATTTATACAATTTGGCGAAATGGGTCGATGGAATAACTAAGTAGTACCGTTTTTTTTAATTATTTTTAATTATTTTTTATTTTTAAAGGAAAATAACAAAAAAATAATAAACTATAACACAAAACAATTTATGTAATTTAAAAAAAGTAAATAAAGTAAATAAACTCTTATTATTAAATAAACAACAATAGCCGCGTTACCATGTCAGCCAAAATAATGCCATTTTGGCGAAAATTAGGTACCCCGGTGCGTATATGACATCTGTGCCTATTATTTTTCTTTTCATTTCGTTTAAAAAAATAAAGAAGTGAAAGCCATTTATTTTAAATGTTTCTGCTTGTATTAAAGCAAATGATAATGAAATACAAATTGAATTATGAATAAAAGTAACATGATACATTTCTTAGCATCCATTTAAGGGAGGCCAGACTTCTCGCCAAATTAGTTTAAAATACTAACCTTTTCTAAAATCTGAAAAAAATATATCTGTTTGATTAAAATTTGAGTTGCCATCATAAGAAAAATGTATATAAAATTAGAAAAAAATGAATATTTCGAAAACTAATTCGAATTTAAAAATTCTAATACCAGTTTTGAAATCTGCGGATCAATATTCATTTTTGGTGTTAATTTCATCGCAAAGTATTCCTCTTTTTAGGAGAAATCACCCTGAAACGTAATCAGTTGTTTAATCAGTCGATTCAAAGAATCGTTACATTTCAGGCGTTTCATATATTCGTTTCATAAATTTGTTTCATTAGGATTTTATATATAGAGAGTAGATATAAGGAAAACTATTTGATTTCTGGGTTTCTGAATACCTGTGATTTTCATGCATTTAGGATGGAAAGTGAATTCGTAAATGTAACAGAAAATAGCCAATCTCTATATAAAAACAGCGTAGCCTTACTTTTTCTGAATGCATTTATTTCCTAATTTAGACTGCAACACATAAAAAGAATGAGTCTGAATGTTTCCGCATTTCACACATAATTCCTTTGCGAAGGAGTCTAAGCATTGTAACCGTTCATTACTGGATTATTTGGATTGGGTTGGGTTAGGGTCCTGTGTGCGTGTGCGTGTGCGTGAGCTTGTTAATTGAAGCTTGTTAATGAGCTTGTATCCGCACTGTGTTTTCAAACAAAATGATTTTCAACGGAAGTATTTTTTCAGCGATTAAAAAATAAGTAAATAACAAGTTGGAATAATGTAAATCGGGTGGGCTAAGAGAAAATTATTGGGTGGGCTCGGGCCCATATAATTTGGCACCACTGCCGTAGACCATTGTATAACCGAACGCTTTTGTTTGACCCTGTAAATGATTGTTAAATGATCATATTCTACAGAAAGTAGGTTTATGACACCCATTAATTCATGTAAATTTCATTGTCTTTATGACCGAGTAATATCACTAAAATATTCCGTAAACGATATTTCTTCATAGCCTATAATATGACGGATTACTTTTTAGTTCCCTATACGCGTTCTATAAGCGTTAAACATAACATATTCTATAATAACTATCTTCCAGTGTACCTCGATAATGGACATAGATTCCATTATGTTTAACATTGTGTAAAACTATTAAAATACACCCTAAAGGATTTTCCCCTATACAGCATAATCCCTTATAGCATGCATGGTCACAGTGACGTCGTTGTGACGTCACTGTAAGTCACTATCGTCACGTCAGATCTGTGACCAAAACGTCACCACTCAGTGATGTCACATTGTGACTGCGATGTGAACTTCTTAGAAAACTTTAAAAAATTACAAAACATATTCAAAACATGTTATTTACGCAAAATTATAATTTCTGGCAATTTAAAAAGAAAAATGTCGCTGCATGTAACTTACGTCGCGTCACATATGCGACAAAAAAAACATCATATTGTAAGTCACAGTGTGACAAAAATATAAACTTCAAAAATCTTTGAAAATGAACAGAAAATTTTTAAACAAGCCGAGTTACAGCGCATAAGGAATGAAAATATATTAGTGGATAGCAAATAGTAAATTCGGACACGAAAAGAGGGGGGGGGGGCATAAAAAAGAAAATGAACTTTACAAGTATCAACAAACTAGATTTTCATGCTATATTTTATCTATTTGTTATCTAAGACAGTGAAAGTACACTTTTTTCATGATTTCAATTTTATCTACCATTGCAATTTAATATAATAATCCTTCAAGTCCAGGCAATAGAGACCGTATAGGGACTATACGCTTTTCTCAAAAACCAATTTTTTTCAAAAAAAGAATTTTTTTTTTGGGGGGGGGGGGGAGGGGGGTTGCTGGGTGAAATTTTGATGGGAAGTTACAAATTCGGATTTAGCGACCAAAAAACATGTAGAAAGCCGATTTCCAGTACTACCATTAATTTTGCCAGATAAAATCCCCTATTGCCTGGACTTCATCATTTAGTGCACGTAGCGCCGCAGTGCATGTTCCGAGGCAGCCCTCACCCTCCCATTTCATCCTAATTCATAATGTCATATATCCTATTTGTTGCAAATTTAGTCTAGTTTCTGAATTTCGTAATGTTTTTCCCCTATAACAATAAGAAATTTAAGTTAAAAACAACTATTTGGGGGGGGGGTTCAGGGGGGGCGATTTTTGGGGGAAAGTTAAAAATTCGGATTCAGCGACCCAAAAATCTTAAAGTAAACCTTATAGAGAAAGTTCGGAGGGGAGATGGGAGGGCGAATGTAAACGTGTGAGTGGTTAAGTGGAATTGCGCAACTTACTTTACGCAGCACCGAGCGGATGTTCCGAGGCAGATCCCCCTTTCCCCTTCATCCTAAGTCATAATGTCATGTATCTAATTTGTTGGAAATTTTGTCTACTTTCTGAATTTCTAGATACTTTTTCTTTAAAACAATAAAAAAATTGATTTTTTTTTAATAAAAACCTTTTTTTTTGGGGGGGGGGGGCTTTTACCAAAATTCGGGGAGGTTGCCGGGGGAAATTTTGGTGGGAAGTTACAAATTCGGATTCAGCGACCCAAAAAACATCTAGAAAGCCGATTTCCAGTACTACCATTAATTTTGTTAGGTAAAATTCCCCATTGCCTGGACTATTCAGTGATTGTTATTATTATAAAAGTTTTTCTCGGAAAAATGGTACGTGCTGGAGCAATTTGGATAACATATTTAGAATTAGGAATATTAAATCTGTACACATTACATATTTAGTTTGCAGGGAGGAAGTTGTTTATTTTTTTTAAACCAGTGGTATTCGAAACACTTCTGTGGTTTCAAACTAAAAATTTTCTATTACAGATAAGCCTATAGCTTTTAATGAGCCCCTAGAAAGAGTCTTCAGAGTTTAGTCATATATGCATTTCTGGCTTTAGAATTTGCATTCAAGTCATATTTTTTCCTGTTAGTGTTTAACTATTTTACGTAACTATTTTTTCTAAAAATTCTACTTCTTTCAGACTTTTTCAATAAAATTAGAATTTTCCGATAAAATATATATACAAAATTTATACAAAACCCATGATGTAATTATTCGTATTTAAATTTGTGTTTTAGAGCTATGACTTTAAAAAGTTATTTTACAAATTGTTTTATTCAACAGAAAATGAATATGAAAAGAATGACAGATTGACAAAGAAAATTTTTTTATCCTCTATGCTTCATTTTCATTTATTAAGAAGATACGTGTTTAGTATTTATTACGTGTAAAACAAACTTTACTTAAAAAAAGAAAAAGAAAAAAAGGGACGTGTTTCCTTCAAATAGAAAATTTTAATTTCAGACACTCTCATAAAGATAAAATTATTGCGCATTTAAACTCCAAAACTGTTGTATACAAAAAAAATAATTATAATAATTATAATAATGCAGTAGAAACACCTACTTGCTCAAAATCGTCTGCGCTCGATTTGACCGCAGAATAAATAAGGATCAGAGAACTTTTGACGTGGGAAGTTAGTTCAACGCTTTTTTTAAGATAACAGAAAGATGTCTGACAGTTTAAGATAAAACACGGATATTATTACAGTATTTATGGAGCATAAAAGGTATGTCTTATTTAATTTAAATCCTTTGTTCCTCTTTTATAGATTATTATCATTAGTTAAATAGTTTTATGTTATATATACAATGAGTCTGATCTGGTATTCTTTTCAGAAGCGATATTTTCCGATTCGATACTGCAAAATATTTTAATTTGCCATCGCTAGGGGGGAAAAAAGAAAAACAAAGCAGCTGATTCTAACACAGTATTTATCGTCATTATTATTTTGGTGTTAAATATGATACTCGATTATAATTATATTACGAAACTGTTTCAATTTAGAAATTAACATTATACTGAGAAAATGTCTTTTTACATGTTATAGCAGTGACACTTTTGAAAGACCTTGTTTCATTGCTAATAATATTTTAAGTTAGTATTTAAAATCCTAAATCTTCATACCAATGTTTTCAGATTTAACCTATGCCAAAATTATAAAATAATAGGAATTCCTTATAACATATGGAAAGATTCTTGAGAAATTATTGCATTTCTCTAATCTAATAATGCATTTAATTCACCTATTGTAGTTTATTGTTGTTTAATAGTACAATTATAAATACTTATTATTTAGTGTTCTTCAAATTGATATATTTATTTTTTTTAATTGCATGTAAGCATTTTTTTTCATTTTGCTGTTTGTGATTTTAATCAAGCATTTAATTGTAGATATTCAGAATCAGTTATTAAATTTTCTTCGATTGTAAACTCATTTTCTACATTTTCGATACACGTAATTATTCGCATTAAAAACAAAATGTAATATTTAAGCAATGAAATAAAGTGTGTTTCATGCCTGGTAACGTTGAAAAGTGTCTATGACTTCGGTTTGTCTGGCAGTCTGTCCGCGCTCTAACTCGCGTAAATATACTCGGATTGCCCTGAATTTTTTTTATGTTATTGACGTTTGCCAGAGCACGGTTCCTATTTGTAATGAAGTTTGTAGCGTATTTAGTTCATTTACTGGGACAGTCAAAAGTATTCCGTTACATTACGGCCTGTGGGGGAAAAATCGTTTCAAATGATTTTTAATGATTTTACACGCTTTCAAACATAATAAAATTGATATGCATTTATTAAGCGCACTAAAATGTGCATTCTGTAGAATATGCGATGCAAAGACTAGTTACTGTTCTTTTACAGGGCTAAAAAAGGAATTCCAATACACAATAGGGAATTGTTTGCGGCGTACTTTAATTATGTTAATCTATTTGATATATAATGAAATTGATATACGTCGTTCAGGTTTACATGCTATGAATTATTTCATGCATAATACGAAGTGTATATAGCATTTACAGGGACACAAAAAATATTTCAAATACTATATTCTATTTGACGTAGCACTGTTCATTAGCGATGATTGCTGGAAATGCATTTTTAATTATGATATGATTCACTATATTTATGCATAGTATATGGTGTATATATATGCTATAAATCATATATAGGACTACACAAAAGTATTCGTAAGGGTTACTGGGTATGGGTGCAAATTGCTTAAAAGTGGTTTTTAAATGAGTTATGCATTTTTACGCTGAAGTGCATTTAATTTACTAAGAAATGTTTGTAGAATATAGATAAATTGATATACAAGGTCACGCAAAGAATTGGGTACATTGCCGTCTATAAATTATAATTTCTTAAAATGTGATTTCAGCAGTTTTGAGAATGCTTTAGTTTGAATTAAATTTTAACTAAATAGTGGCGTGTAATAAATATTCTAGGTAAACTACAGGGTTTTACAAAAGTATTTAAGTATATTTCCATATATTAGTATAAATTGCTGAAAGAGAATTTCAACCTGTTATGCGTTTTCTTGATAAATTAAATTTTTCCATTATATAGTATATATATCAATCTACAGATCAAATACAGGACTGTTCAAAAGAATTAGAAAACATATTTGGCTATGGATGGTAACTGCTGAAATCAGTTTTTCAAGCGTTTTATGCGTTTTCATGTTAACTTAGTTATCTTATTTACGTTATTTTCCTAAATTACGATGTCTTGTTAAAGCATTCATTAAGTGTTGCAAAGTGTTTTATAATTTATGCTTAACGGATAATATTTCTTACTTGTTTTTTCTATTTACCAGATCAGTCTTTTCCTATAAAACATACCAAATCTATTTAGCTCATATTCAGAAAATACAATATACACGGGAATAAAAATTTTAAATAAATGGGGCTTATCCTGTCGTTACATAAATAAGAGTTGTATTAATATCCTTACACTCCACGTTCGTATTTAATAAACAATGACAGATCACAACACATTAAAAAAGTTACACACTCTTAATATCAATCTTGAATTCAAGATCAAGCTTAGAACTTAATAAAAAAAGATGTCAGTTGATACCAAGTAATCCTTGGCCGAACTATCGCCGAAAGTCCTAACTCGACTATATTTCGTCCTGGCCATCTCATTTTTTGGGGTCGGCAGGTATGACTTCTTGTCCGCAAGGCAAATCACCCTTTGAGCATCTCCTCCCGACTGCAATTGTGTCGGTTTTGAAGCCTTTGCTAATTAGTTTTCGATAATTTGGTCACTTGGTAATCTTATACTGAGTACATTTCAATATCATATGATCTTTTGCCGATTAGCTAATCATATCGAATGGAAGAATTTGTACGATGCAAAAATAGTATTTACAACGTAAAAAATTCGTTTTAATTCAAAAAATAAATATTGTTAATTGGGAACATTTTCCCCTATAAGATGCAAAAATATTTCCATATCGAGGATGTAACTAATGGAAATGTAATAAATCTTGTTTTGTTTAAAGTAAAAATATTGCTGTTAAATAATTTTACAATTAAAATTACAATTAATTTTCTATTGTAAGATACAAATAAAATTACATTTAATTTAAAAATTATGTTCTTGCTTATAAGTGACTCACACTGTTGATATACAGATATCATTGTATCTTACAAAGAATAATTAACTGTAATATTCATCCCAAGATCAGCAATATTTAGAATTTAAATTAAACAAAATGTCTTGCCTTTTAATTAATTACGCCATCGATATGAAAACATCTTTGTATTTTATAGAGGAAAATATTTCCGTCTAATAATATTTATTGTTTGAATTAAAACGAACTTTGTTACATTTTAATTTGATAATTTTTACATCTTACAGTGTAAAATATTCTCATTTAACATTACGCCCTAGCTGTGAAAATTCCATCATTTAAAGCGTCTCATTAAATTTTGGTTATGTATAGAAACAATTTCTTTTTTTCTTTTTTTCAATATCTAAATAATTATTTTAATTTAAAGAAAATTTCAGTCTTTTTTTTTTTTTTTTTTTTTTTTACTTTTAAAAGCTATAAAATAAAATTTATCACTATATGGAAAAAAAAAGAAGATCTACTTCTTTATAATTTATACAATAACATTATCTGATTTTTTTTCCCCAAATAAATTAAATTTTTAATCAGAAATTTTTAATTCGTAACTAAGAAAATACATTTAGAGCAAATATTTTGTTGTTTTAATAGTCTAAATTTCAGACATTATCCTGATATAATTTAAATTTCAGATCTTATAATTTTCAATTTATTTATCCAATAATTAATTAAAAATTTAATAAATAAATTAATTATTTAATTAAAAAATTCAGTCATTTTTTTTAACTTTTAAAAAGGTATAAAATTAAATTTATCACTATTTGAAAATAAAAGATAATCAACTTATTTATAATTTATACAATACATTAACTGAATTATTTTTAAATAAATTAATTTGTTAATCAGAAATTTCTAATTCACAACTACGAAACAATCATTTAGAGCAAATAGTTTGTTGTTGTAATAGTTTCAGACATTATCCTGATATAATCTAAATTTCAGATGTTATAATTTTCAATTTATCCATCTAATAATTATTTTAATTAAAAAAAATGTTCAGTCATCTTTTTTTAACTTTTTAAATGTATAAAATTATATTTCTCACTATCTAGGGGGGAAAAGGATGATCAACTTCTTTATAATTTATACAATAACATTATCTGAACTTTTTCTATATAAATTAATTTTTAAATCAGAAATTTCTAATTCATAATTAAGAAAATACATTCAGAAGAAATAGTTTGTTGTTTTAATAGTGTAAATTCCTGATATAATCTAAATTTTAGATCTTATAATTTTCAATTTATTTAACTAATAATAATTTTAATTAAAATATATGTTCAGACATTTTTAAAAACTTTTAAAAGGTCTAAAATTATTATTATTTTTTTTTTTTTTTACTTTTTTGGGGAAAAAAAGATGATCAACTTCATTGTAATTTATACAATAACTTTACCCGAAGTATTTCTAAATAAATTAATTTTTAAATCAAAACTTTCTAATTCATAACTAAGACAATATATTTAGAGCAAATAGTTTTTTGTTGTAATAGTCTAAATTTCAGATATTATCTGATATAATCTAAATTTCAGATCTTATAATTTTTAATTTAGTTATATAAATCAACAAAACAGCAAATATCTCTAATCATTTTATTAAGTATAATTTTAAGTATGAATGTCTATACGTTATTATTGAAAAAAAGAAATAAAGAACAAACAAATGCTTTTAAATTGTTAGTTTACTCTTACACTAATTGCCCTGCTATCTGTAAGTTTTTAAGAGATTTAAGTTTACTGATTTGTAAATAATAATATATTCTCACCAAAGAACATTTCTTGGAAAGTATTTTTTTCCCTTATATTCCTCCGATTGTCCATTTAGAAATGATGTCCTTGAAACGTGAAAAGGTATTTTGAGCGGGAGGAAGATAAGATATTGTAGGGCATTGGACAGTTTATTCACGTGACACACATCCCCTATCATCACTGCAGGGGGTATCTATACAGCGGAAACAAACAATAACACCTCAGTAAAAAGATTCATTTTTCAGTACTTTCCGATTGCCGGCCGATTACATGCATAAGAATATTTTCCGATTAATTGGCTTGCAATAATAATACAATTTCCTGCCAACGTTTTCCCACGACATTATCTAGATAAATCGCTAGATTATGTTTAGACGATATTATGTGAAGTTCTCCATTCGACTACTCATCATTTAGCGACAATTCTGGTATTAGGCCGAAATTTAGCCGATATCTCTTGCTACTGGGGTAAGCATTGTTTTTTAAATGGAAAAATTAAAAATATTTTAGAAGAATATGACTCCAAAATAGCACATTTTCGCTAAAAAGTACGGTAAAAAGATAGGATTTTATATTTCAAACAAAACTTTACTTTAAAATTCATCGCAGTGTTTATGACAAGAATGATCCCAGTATTAATACTTTGAAATTTTTCCAGAGAGAAACATTCGCCTTGCATACAATATTTCAAGTCAAAATCAAATTTCAAATTAATTGCTTAAAAAGCGCAAAGACCAACATAGTGAAAAATATTCCATGTCGGGACTCGAACCCGGGCCATCAGTATAGCGCACTGACATTCTATCGAATAAACCACATGGAACGATACCCAGCCTGGAAAATTTCTCCTTATTACATGTTGGCAAGGCTACAAACGCAGCACAAGATGGAATATTTATCGTGAGCCACTGATATGGGGCAAACACGAAACTTAATTAAATCCAGCATCGATTGAAACTATATTAATACTTGGAAATTTTTCCAGAGAGAAACATTCGCCTTGCATACAGTATTTCAAATGAAAATCAAATTTCAAATTAAAATTGCCTTTTAAGCAATTAATTTGAAAGTTGATTTTCATTTGAAATATTGTATGCAGGGCGAGAGGCATGGTTCTCTCTGGAAAAATTTCCAAGTATTAATATATAATTTCAATCGATGCTGGATTTAATTAAGTTTCGTGTTTGCATCATGTTGGTGGCTCACGCTATATATTCCATCTTGTGCTGCGTTTGTGGCCTTGCCAACATGTAATAGTGAGGAATTTTTCAGCCTGCGTATCGTTCCATATGGTTTAGTCGGTAGAATGTCAGTGCGCTGTATTCATGGCCCGGGTTCGAATACCAACATGGAATCTTTTTCACTATTTGCGCCTTTTAACACTAGAAAAACGGGGAATTTTACTCATATTTTATAAAAATATTTCCCACCAGAATTTTTATTTTAAATCTTTAATTTATTTATTTAACTAGATTTTTTTTGTACCTTTTAAACTAATTTTACATAAAAAATTCTGGTTCGAACCAAGACATATTCATTTGGTAGCGATCAAAATGACCGCTCGCCGTCTTTCTAGTGTTAAGCAATTAATTTGACATTTGATTTTCATTTGAAATCATCACAGTGTTTATGACAAGTTCGTCACAAATGACATATATTTCACAAATTGGTCACAGTGTGACTTCAAAGCATTGTCGCTTTCGTCACAGGTTCGTCACAAAGTTAATGCCAAAATAGTCACAAATGACACACTTTTCACAAATTTGTCACACCGTGACTTCACAGAGTGGTCACAATGTGACGTCACAAACGACCACTAAAACGGCCATAAAGACTTCGCATTCTAGTCACTATGACGTCACATTGACGATCAAAAAATCACAGTGTGACTTCACAATGTCGTCGCCGTGACGTCACCATGCCTTACGGGATGTAACGGAATAATTTTGAGTGCCCCTGTAAATGAACCATGAATGGTACACATTTCATTTTGAATACTGAACATGCGATGATTATTCTCAATATCGTATATCAATTATATGACAATCCAACTATATTTACAAAAGTTAGAGCAGGGGAAGACGGACAGGCAGATAGACAAACCCAATTCATAAACACTTTTCAACTTTGTTTAAAATGTTAAAGAGGAAAAATGTTGCAATTAAAAGCTTTGACCAAAGTACGAAGATTTTATATGTTCGTATTTAAAACCATTAGTGTGGCTGTAAGTGTAATATTTTTGAGAGATATAATATTTTTTTTTACTTATACAAGAAGGACAATTAGGGAAGCTTTCTGTAAGTAAAAGTTCATAATGGAGGCATCTTTATGATATCACTATCTTCAAAACTATCCTATGCTTAACAAAACAAATTCTTCCCATTAACTATCATTTAAAATTTTAATCTATCATATAGTAGCAACGTTATGCACATTATTTAAAAAAAAATCGTGATATTTTTTCCAAATTTATTTCAAATGGGAAACAATATTAGTTCAATATTTTCCACAAATTTCTTTTCAACTAATCTATAAAGCCATATAATTTTAATTAGATTATTAATTATATTTATTTTAGTTTTTCTTTTTTTATATTACTTTTTGAGCCATTAATAATCTCAAGAATATATAAATTAAAGGTTTAAGAAGCTTATCCTATAACAATGAGATCGTTTCTTAAATTATAATTTCTGTTACGATTTCCTAGCAGTTGCTTTAAAAATAATTAACTTCTCTTCTAAAGAGTTATGAGTTGCTAGAAAAAAACCAGTTTGTATTAAATTGCTGCAAAAATTTCACAAACAAATTGTACAATTAATATTTTTTGCAATAATGTGTTTATATTTCTACGATATACCTAAAACGTTTAAGGAAGAAAATTTATTTTTTTCTGAAAACTCCAAAAGAAAGCAATTCATAGTTTTGAACATCTCATTTTATTCTAATTTTATGTGACGGAACTTAACACAATATAGACTTCACACTCAACGAATTATCCATTCTGCTCTTAGTCCTATGTCAACATCTATAAAAACGAATGCAAATAAAAATTTTATGATGAATCTGGGAATCTTATCATAAAAATAACTTTGATTCCCAGAAGATTTACAATGCATATTTTATCTTATTAGCTTCTATGAGACAGGCCAAATGAAATAAACATAAAAAGCTTTTTAGATGAATCACATCTTTTTCATGATCATAAAATCTAAGAATGATGTAATAAATCCAAAATAAAAAGATCCCCCCAGGAATTACGTGAGTATTTTTATTCAAATTTTTGGCGATAAATTTATTCAGAGAAACGATACCGAAATGACATTTAATGTGCCAAAATAAAATATCATTCAGGGGAACATCTTCAACGAAAAACTGCAAAAGTTGTATGCTACCGCATTCATATGTATATGAAAAGAAGAATGAAAAAACATGATAAAATATTTTTTATGTAGATTTTGTTATTTAGGCATGTGGAATACATTTTTCTTGGTAAACTGATTTTTTGTGTAACATCTTATATTTTACTAATCGCGGGTGTTTTACACGTTATGGTTTGTTGACTAAGGAAAACTAGTTTTTCCTTATTACGATGAATATGCATTCCAAAGAAAGAAACTGAAAATTATGGTTGTTATTTCCAAGGTATGTATATAATGGAATAATGCAATGCAATAAATATATATTCGATAGTATGAATCCGTAATGGATATTTTCGATTGCGCACAATATTGCATGATCCAAGTTGTATCAGTGCCATGTGATAATGTAAACTCGCTTCAAATTAAATTATCCTGTCCGTTTTCAGCGGTATCCAATCCCATTATAACTCCTAAGATAATTGATATTTAGGAATTAAATTCTGATTATGCAGTATGATTTTCAATGCTGCTCGGCGTTCTAAATTTCATACATTTAACTTTTACCGGTTCCTGAGATATCAAAATTCAAAATTCGCATAATTTAGCAATTACACTGACGAAAAATCCAAAGTTTCTCATTACAGTTTTAGCTATTTTAAAATATAATTTAAATTCTGAGGTGAAATATTGTTCGTATAATAATAAGATTCTTGTCAAAGGACTTACTAAACTTCAAACAATTCCTGTAAACAATTAATGAATTATACTTTAAATCTCGCTGTTTTTTTAATACACTCACTGTCTCATTCAAGACTTAGTTATCAAAATTTCCATGCTACTTCCACTACAATTAAAGATAGAAATTCAATAGATGGACGTTTGATTCAGTATGATTCTCTACAACGTCATGCGTTCGTTTTACGCCCTTGCTTTCCTATGTGAGATTGTCTTCTTTTTTTATTTTCTACCTCCCCACCAAATTTCAACGATCAAGTCTGTTACATCCTGTATAGTAAAAAAATTAGTATTTACCAGCGTCCTAAATGTATCATATGTCTATCATACACGAGTTTATAGCTATAAAATTTCAAAATATTTCTATTTAAGCATTTTTTTCATACAAAATTACTTTTTAATCCCACATAAGGGATTCTGGTCTAGATTGGTAAACAATGGGACATTTTTCGAATTGTTTTTTTTTCTGAAATACAAATTACGATTGCAATTTGGCGTTTTATATTTTATTATACATGTATAAAATATTCAAAATAAGATATAATTGGTTAATACATTTAAATACGTTTTTAGCAGTAAAAAATAAATTTATTTTTAAAAGTGAGACGTTTAGCTCCTTAGTAATAATTTAAAAAATTTAAAAAAATACTTTTAGACTATATTAAATTGCCGAGGAAGTAAACATACGAAAGTTTTTAGAAAATTATTAATTTTTTCTTACATTTCAAAATTAAACAATATAATTTTTATCGGTTTCTTTTTTTCTTTTTTGGGGGGGAGGGGGGCGGAGGCATTCTGCATGCTTAAAATTTATTACATTTATATACAGACATTTTATATATTTATATAAATTAGTAAATTTATATATATATTTAATTTATGGACATATATATATGTTACGGCTAAAGCAAAAATGAAGGGTGAACCTAGGTTTAACCGGTTAAAGTGAGGATTACCCAAGCCTTGTGATAAAGCCCGAAGAATTCCCAACGCTGCCATCTTTAACCAGCTAAAGCTAGGTGTAACCAATCTTGGTCGGTTAAAGCCCGAAATTATTAAAATCTGATATCAAATACAGTTATAAAAACAATTATATCTATTATTTGTTGTGTGGGGTGTCCATTAATGGAACAGAAATTGCCCATTACTGAAATTTTAGGCGTTTTGATATATTTCTGTTATTTGCAATTAAATTTTCATCCATATTGAGAAATGAGACTATGAGAATGATCAAGTATTGATTATAGATTAATAATATTAAAAAATACAGAATATAATAATTATAAGTATTAATAAAAAAATAAATTTAAAGAAATTCGTTAAGAGTATCCATTGCTGGCAATCTATCCCATATGTTATTATTCGTTTATAAGATTAAACCATTTGATAAGATTAGCATTAAAATAAGTATTGTAATAATATCCAATATAAAGCAATAAATACCGTTTGATAAGATTTGTTAACGTGCATCATTAGTTTAAAATGCATGGTGAAAGTGTTGTATTTGTGGTAATATTGCAAAAAAACGATAATGAAAACTAAAATACAAATAAATTGTGAAAATTAAATCACACTTTAAATGTTAAACATGGACTAATTTTTAAATTCTTGTATAAATTTGGTGTAAATTTTGTTTTTAAAGTACTGATTTTTTATTTTATTTTCAGTTTCTGCACTCAAATTCGTAAATTACTCATTTTTTTCATTCAATTTCAGCAACAAAGGTACAAACAAAAGTTTTCTGATTAGAAGGTTTTAATGTTTCTACAAAGATGTTTCATAATAATTTCGGGCTTTAATCGACTAAGATAGGTTAGAACTAGCTTTAACCAGTTACAGATGGAAGTGTTGGGAACTCTTCGGGCTTTATCCGCAAGGCCTGGGTAATCCGCACTTTAAACGATTAAACCTAGGTTTACCCTTAATTCTTGCTTTAACCGTAGCATATATGCAGGATGCAATATGTTATCTATCGCCGACCTTTAATTTCTCAACTGTTGTCGTAGACATATAGCTACAATTACAAAAACATTTCAAATGAGATAAATATTCATGTTGTGGTTGTGGCATTATTTAAAGTAAAAAATATATTTTATAAAAATTACGAAATCTAACTTTTTATATGGTCCCCCAGTCCCTATAGTTATATTTAGTAAAAGTTTACACATATAATAACAGATATAACACAAAAAGTTTGACATCTGTACTACAAAAATTGACACAGTTATTAAATTTCAAAGTTTGAGATTTTTGCATATAATTTTGTCTTTCATTGAGGGATCAGCTAAAAGATGAATTAAAGTAATTCGAGATCAAAATCAGGGTGCAATGTCGTTTATACGACGAAGCCACCTTTAGCCGGTATCGCCAAATCGGGGAATCACCAAAGAGGATTATTTCATCTAAACATTTGAGCTGCCTTTTAGGGGTCGTATACAAAGCGAAGAATGTAATATTGAAATTAAACAGAAAAATAAATACCCATTTATTATAATATCAAAAACCGATCTACTATAAAAATGAATACATCAAACGCCGGATTCTTTTAGAGATACTGCTCAAAGTGTTCTCCATTGGTGGCAGTGTACAATTGAATGCGTGACAGTACTGAGTCCTGGACACGTTGAAACGTTAGAGCATAGCAGGTGTCCAAATTGTGCGACAAACAAGGATGATGCTCTGCTTCAGATAAGCCAGAGAAGTGACCTAAGTCACATAGGCCTATACCTTGATGTAATCCCAGAGGTAGAAGTCCATGGGAGTCAAGTCCGGTGAACGCGGTGGTCACGCTATCGGGCCACCATATCCAAGGATCTGTTGACCGAAATTTTTGATCAAATACGTCCGGACGTTTGGTGTTTTATGCGGAGAGGGCCCCATCATGTTGAAACCACACCCGGCTTGCAAGTCGGAGAGGCAGCTCTTCATACCAGTCATGCACCGTGTTTTGTAGCAGATACAGGTAACGATCGATGGTTAAGGCCCCATCGTAGAAGATGGGTCCAACAATCTGGGTTCCCCATATGCCGCACCACACGTGTCGTACTGCGCGGGCGATGTGGAGGTTTTCCAGAGAGCAGTAATGCACATTGTGCATGTTCACAATCTCACCCCGTGTAAACATTGACTCATCTGCCCACAGAATATCACAAAGGAACAACGGACATTCCCCTAAGGTGTTGAGCATGAAATTACAATAATCAAATCTTCGTGCTTGGTCACCCAGTATAAATGCTTGCACCAGTGTCGGATGGTTTGGATGCGCATCATGTGCATGTAACAAACGCCAGACATGCTGACCGTATGCCTCGCTTATTTCCGCCGTGATCAGTTGTGAAATTAAGACGGCGAATGCCAGCACCTCCTCCGGTGTCACTTAAACATTGCACCCGTCTACTTGTTTTGGGTCGTGGTGAAATAGAGCCGTACTCTCTAAGATGATGTAATGCAGCAGATATAGTTTCATGGGTTGTATGTAGATCCTTAGGGAAACGTTCTGAATAAACACTCGCAGCCTCTCTGGCATTCCTTTGACATTCATCATAAAAAAGTATCATTTCGGCATATTGCATGTGTGCATAGCTTGACATCACGATCTCAGCGCTGATTAGCATGTCCACTGCTAGATGGCTCGTGTTTTATTCCGAACGTGTAGGACTGCGGTGCTATTATAATTTGCATAAGCCCAATTTTCATGCTCGTTATAGCTCGACTGGTCATTTGCATTCCGCTGACATTTATGTATCCTTAGTGAATATGTTTTATTTTCTGGTTGCCGATTCTACCTACTTTGACGTTTGAATGTTGTTCGACCTATAAAAGTTAGCTCAAATGTTTAGATGAAATAATTTGGTGATTCCCCGGTTTGGCGATACCGGCTATCCTTGATTGTCGCACAGTTTAAACACCTGCTATGCTCTAACGTGTCCAGAACTCAGTATTGTCACTCATTCAATTGTGTATTGCCACCAATGGAGAACACTTTGAGCAGTATATGTAGTGGATTCCGGCGTTTTATGTATTCATTTTTCATAGTAGACCGTTTTCTGATATTGCAATGAATTGATATTTATTTCTCTGTTTAATTTCAATATTTCATTCTTCGCTTTGTATTCGACCCCTAAAAGAGAGCTCAAATTTTTAGATAAAATAACCCTCTTTCGTGATACCCGGATTTGGCAATATCGGCTAAAGGTGGTTTCACCGTAGAAAGGACATTGCACCCTGATTTTGATCTCGAATTACTTTAATTCATCTTTTAACTGATCCCCCAAAGAAAGACAAAATCATGTGCAAAAATCACAAACTTTGAAATTTAGTAAATGTGTCAATTTTTGTAGTACAGATGTCAAACTTTTTGTGTTATATCTGTTATGATATATGTAAACTTTTACTAAATATAACTATAGGGACTGGGGGACCGTATAAACAGTTAGATTTCGTAATTTTTATCAAATTGATTTTTTGCGTTAAATTATGCCACTACATGAATATTTATCTCATTTGAAACGTTTTTCTAATTGGAACTATATGTCTACGACCAACGGTTGAGAAATTAAAGGTAGGCGATAGATAACATATTGTATATTATTCGTAGATTTTTTGATATATTCGCCCCATCAAATCTAAAAATAATGTTTCTGTAAAATCACTTTTAAAGTTAAGAAATTGTCTTAAAAATAGCCCGAAATGTTGTTATACGTGTTAGAAATATCACATATCTGGCTGAGAATGCTTTTGTCTAAAATCTATGAGCTTTATTTTGGGAATATTTTGATATTTAATACATTGAATCATTTCTCTCTTAACTCATTCAGAGTTTTTTTTTAAAGAAAATTAACACATATTGCATATTTTTAAAATCGGAACGGTCGTTAAAATTAAGATCTTAGTACGAGTAGTTGTAATTCAAGTTTTATTCTTTTCTATCTGTTTAAAGCATGTTGCTGAGGCTGCAAAAAAAATCACCTTGCAGATGCATTTATTATCTCCAAATTTATAATTAATAAAGTGATGTAGCGCTGTTTGGCGAGAAAGTCGCCACCAGGCGATTTCCAACGTACTTTCCATGGTTTTGTTTCTAGGATTTTTGTAGGCGAAAATAATAAGCAATGTTTTAATCGTTAAAACTTTTATAACGTAAACAATCACACAGAAAAAATCTATGCCGGCTCGGCCTACAGGCGGAAGTAGATTTCGAAGTTAAGTACTAATTTCAACAACAGAATCTAAATAAAGATTAGAGACAAACGCTGATTAACAATTTTATCAGGCCGCTTTCGACGAATTTAAATTCATTTTTCTGTAAGAACTCGTTTTATCAGAATCATATCAAGGCGGTATTCAAAAAATATTTTTCCACGCTCAACAACTCGAAATTTTTTGACACATTTTCAGACTCATTTTTAAAAGTAAAAACATGAAACTTGCTGACGTGATTTTTTGAAGAGATTTATAAGCGACCTGTGTTTTTATTTTTCGTTATTTATTATTGGAACTTGATTCGTAATTATATTCTCAGTACGATCATTTTTTTTTCGTTTCCAGCACTATTGCTTCGGGAAATATGGTTCAAAATGCCCAATTTGACAGCATTTTTTGAAATATATTCTGCCTTTATCAAAACATCGACCAATGCAGCCCATTATATAATTTCTAAATAAGAGAACCTGCTAATTGTATGCGTTTGAGAGCAAAAATGAATTAAAAATTAGTCGGAAAAATAAGGCGTTTGAATTTTAGTACACCCTTAATACGATAATTTTTTCGTCAACCCCTATTTTGTTTATTTTATTTATTTATCTTTTTTGCGGTACAACGACAGTATTATTATTTGTAATCAAGGCATTCACTTTGCTTCAGCCTGTATTTGATTCAGTTTAAAAAATTAAATGAAAGGGAAATAAAATCATTTAAAATTAAAAATCATTTTTATAATGTACACCTACTTTTCAATTATTTAATCATTTTGAGATTTTATTTCTTAATTCATACTTAACTACCTCCCGTTTTTTTTTAAACAACACTACATACTTTGGAACATAAAAATTTAATTAAGTGTGTCTTGTTGCTATGTGGTAGTCATTTGAAGTATGTTTGATTTCGCTTATTAAGTGAAATTTGTGATTAAAAGTATTCTTAAAATTATGCACTCAAATCAAACACAACATGCTAAATGGTACACGCAGTGGTGTGTACCATTTAGCATGTTGTATTTGATTTGAATACATAATTTTAAGTATAAATTATGGTGTAGCTGTCCAATGTTTAATTAAAAACATTAAAAAAAAACCCCCAAAACAGGTCCTTAGCTTCTAAACGTAATCTGGAAATGACTGCCATTAAAAATAAAGGCACATTATAATATTTTAGGTTATTAGGTATATAGTACTCAGTATGTATTGTGTGTCAATATCTGGTACGATCTCCTGCTTCTTCCTTTCCATTCTCATCTTACGCATCACCTATTCCCAAAAAGTGATTTTTATTTTTGAATTGCTATTTAAAATAGAAGTGAAATTCTCCGTTTTTAAGAAAAATATATTGCATTAATTCCTTTGTCATTATATAAGTGTGTCTAAAACTTCGTTTAATTAAACTGATTTAAATTTTTAAATTGTTCATTTTACAGATTAACTCTTTTAATAAGTTAACTGCCTACCGCAAATTTTAATTTATTAATAAATTTTTGAACTTCTTCTGCCTATGAATATCCGTATTTGCTTGTGCATATTTATAAAATAAACAAAATACATTGATTAGTTAAAATTCTCTGCTTAAGTTAAATAAGCAATCGTTTTTCATTTTTGAAAAGAATTAATAAGTAATATTATATGTGCAAAATTCTTTGTCTATATCATTCAAGTGATTAACAAAACTAGTATACTATAACTTCAATAGAATTCAAATAGATATTTCAGAAGAATTCGTTTATATGTTAATACAGCTTCATTATATATATTTTTTTCGAAATGCTAAATAATTTGAATGTTAATATTTAATTATATACGTCCTTAATGATGATTAAAGAAAATAGAAATCTTATTAAATTTTAATTAGAAACTGCCTTTGAAGTCTTCGTTAATGTAATCACTTTTTAATATAATTGTTTTTTATCAATTAGATTTAATCTTATTAAAAATATCATTTATTTAAATTTAATTAAGCTAATCATTTAAAATACATTTATTCTCAAGTTTCATCTTTCGTTTTCTTTTGTTATAATGATATTCATGAATTTCTTTTTAATTATGACATCATTGTAGTTACCAAACCGGATGATAAGATTACCATTCTCCTCGCAGAAAAGAAGAGTAATACTAATCGTGGAAAATTATTTATCTGCAATAATAAAAGAAAAGACTTAGTCTGTGTCTGCGATAACTAGCAAAATCTGCCGCACATAGAAATCTCAGAATTTGGGATGAAGATAGTGTGAGGCAGATCCTGATGCATCTGAGGATCAGGTTTTTCATTTTCACATAATTAGCCGAGATATTAATTAGAAAGTCATCAAAAAAGCATTTTTTAAATCTTTTTTTTTTTTTTTTTTTTTTTTTTGTCAAGTCGGCAGGCGCGACTGCGCTTTCTCAGTTCGCAGCCGGCAAATGCAAAATAGGGCGAGTCAAAAGGTATGAGATTTTCTGAGTTTGTGTATTTTTTATTTTATTTTATTTTATTTTATTTTACGTGCTTTGGGCGAACCATTAAAAATACAAATAAAACGAAAGACATGTTCTTAAATATCGTACTTTTTGTTTTAAATACTTCAATCCTTCCTAAAAATATTAACATTAACTATTTAAAAAAAAAAAAAAAAACATTAACAACAAACGTCAAATTTATGATTCCCCACGCCAATGTCCGAAGGTCACATCCACCCAACTAAACAAAATACAGAAAAGCCGAAACACGAAATTAAAGATTATACAATGGTCTTTAAAACGCCACCGTCTTCGGTTTAAAATTATAATAATAATGAAGCTTTAAAATATTTTTGTTTCCGAACGACATTTCACGACTTTCACTATATCTGCAAACTTTAAAAATCTGCGTCGTGCTTCTGATCAATATATGAAACAACAGCAACAAGAAAAAAAAAATACCAGAGAATATGGATGTTTATTTTAATTTTGAAATCAGGCAATCCATTCCTAAAGATACAAATATTAGCACTTTAAAAACAAATCATAATTAAAACACTCTTTTGCGAATTCCCTTTTTATTGCGATCTTTAAAACTGTTCAGAGTCTTCGTAAATCGAAATATGCAAAAACCAAAGACAACAAACCTCATCTTCGTTCATTTTCGTTCAAAGCGATGCATTTGATTTAAAAATATATTAATATTAACTTTTTTTAAACGTTCGTTTCCGTAAGTCATTTTTGCAGTTTTCGAGATTTCTATAAATTTTAAAATCTGTATTCACATTAACTGATCACGGTACGAGAATATTAAATGTACCAGACCACGTGCACATTCATTTTCATTTTGAAATCCGCCGTCAGTTTTGAAAAATGTGAACAATGACACTTAAAAAAAAATCCGTTTGCAACAGTCGCTTATGTAATTTCCTTTTTTATTGTGTGTATGTGTAGAATTAAAAATAAGCATCGACTTCGGAAATCTAAATACGAAAAATCCAAAGATTTCAAACCATATATACGTTCATGTTTCTTTTTAAAGCCATCTTCGATTTTAAAAAATGTCAAAATATGAGAAGACAGATAGTGTAATTTCTACTGGCTGCGAGATCAGTAACTGAGGAGGATATCATAAGACGGAGGCTGTTGTCTGTTTACATTTTATCAGCTCCTGATTAAAGCCACAGCAAACTTTCACCAAGAAAAACAAACAAAAATTTTTGCTTTATTTATGATAGAAATTTTGCACTAATAAGTCGTTTAAATGAAGTGAATTTTTTTTTATTAAAAATTACTGGTGGAAGTTGGTTTTCCTGGTAATCAAATTCCCTGGACATTGACAAGAGGATTATTTGAGTTGTCACAATATGGCGGAACCAATGACATTGATTGCGCCGGATCATCCACCAGTGAAAATGAATAGATATTTTTGCCATAATTAAGACATCATGATTTCCAATGAATAACACGTTTAAATAATGAGGAATTTTATACTCAAATTTACTGGTGGAAGTTTGCTCTGGCGGTAATCAGGCCATCTGAAACCGGTTACAGTTGAAGCTTCAACATTTTAAGGATATGTCAATTGCTCTTTATTCATAACTCCATATTTAACATAAATTTTCGAAATTTTACCAATTTTCTTGCGACAAAACATGTTTAACATGACGACCATCATTTTCAGTTACCATCTCGAATCATAAGATAGCATGTTCCACAGTTAATACACAGAGTATTCTGCGAAATGCTAAGAGCATGTCGTAAAATGCTCTCTTTATGATAAGGTAAAGTTCTTGGGTTATTACGACTTACCAGATGTTAGAAATGCACCGAAAACCGAAAGTTATATGGACTGAGGTCGGGGATCGGGTAGGTTACTGATTAAGAAAGTGGTGGCTGACTACACGTTCTTCTGCGATATGATTTTTGATGACGTGCTTAACACAAAGTGTAATGAATGGATCTTGCATAAAAAATGTGCATGAAAGGCACTGACGTGCTTGCAGATATGCAACAATTTTATTCTGTAAAAACGAGGCATGTATCGTTGCTCAATGATCGAGCATGTTACTTTACTTATAGCACTTATTTCCTCAAAGAAGTACGTTCTCAGAATAAATGATGCAGAAAACCCACACCACACCGTCACTTTTCATGAATCCAACGGAACCTGTAAGATTGAACGCGATCTTTTGGTCTCCGACTTCGGAAGTTGTGCGTATTCACTGAAGCATCCAAATGGAATGATCTCCGTCAGTCCAGAGAATATTAGGAGGCCATTCTGAATCATCCACAAAGCAAGCAAAAAGCTAAAATGAGAATGGGATCGAAATCATGTGGAAACAGCCTTTGCACAAGTTGAATCTTATAAGAATAACACTGGAGGATACTCCTCATGATCTTCTGGACAGTTGAACGAAGCATTCTGCCATTCGACGGACACTGGTACTAGCCGTTACGTTGAAAGCTTTTTCCACTTCTACCTGAAGAGGTATCTTCTCCGTTGCTTCTGCGGAAACAGTTTTTCTTTCTCTTCCAGAATGAACACGCAACGATCATATCTCTTTAAACTACCATTAATCGAAGATTTTTATCAGTCAAAAGACATTTTCGTATTCTCTTCAAAGTCCGAAATTTTCGTATAGCAACTAGTACGGAATTGCTGTTTTGGCAAAACTATTTTACTAACAAAGCTCGATCTGATAAAGGTAAAAACATTCAGATTAGCAATAGCAAGCAGATTGAAAACGAAATCTCCGCAAAAGTTTCTAGGTTTTATAACAACTGCTGCGTGACGTCACAAAAAGTTATTTGCATTTTTGTTTAAATCTTTATTGAAGAGTTTCACGGTGCCTGGCGGCGAAATTTTAAAAGACAATTCCAGATCACAATTGCCAGTTTGGCCATTTTTTTACTCAGGAATTTGGAAATCAAACCGAAAATTCTGAAAAAAGATTTTTTAATATAAATAGTAATGACATAATATAAATTAAATAAAAAAAAATAACTACTAAGATTTGCGAAATTTTGAAGTAATTGGTTTTTGGTCAAAGTAATTGGTCAAACAAATTCACATCCCTTCATTATGTCTTCCACGAAATTTCATAACTTTTTGAACATTTTTTGCGTCTGTAGGCAATTTTAAAGTAAAGTCGTTTAATAATGGAAGCACTGTATTACGAAATAAATGAACAACGTGAAAATAGTATAAATTGTACATGTGCGTGTATGAGAGGACGCAAACAGCTGTTTCGGGGTTTCGAAAACTTCATCATCTGTGCAAAGGTTAAAATTTATGTTTAAAGAATAGACGTGTGCGACCGACGCTGCTTGAAGAGTGCGGCCACCGGCAAAATGGCGTCGAGTGTTGAAAAACATCAGCGGTGTCGATCATTCCGCGTAGCCATGCAGCCTAATCATAAGCGGTTAGACAATCTGGAAGTGCTTAATCATAAAGGGGAAGGAGAGGAAAGGGACGAGAGTGAATTAAAGAAATGGGTGCGACTTAAGACCCAATATTGAGTGCATTGAATATGAACATATCATTAACCAAGAGTTTAGAATTCTTCCATATTTGATAAGTTTCCCAAATTCAAGATCGTAAACTGATGAGCATTTCTGAATTATTGAATCTTCGGAAAAGTTAACGCGCACGATTGCATCCCGTGTTGTTTTTCAACACTCACTGCTGTTTTGCAGGTGGTCTCACAATTTAAGCTACTTCGCTCAGATGACGGAGCATTAATAGCTGTTCGCATCTTTTTATACACACACATTTACAATTTCTGCTATGTTCATGTTGTCCACGTATTTCTTAATATTTTTGGCTGTACAATAATTTTGTTTCAGACAAAAAGCAGTGTTTAATCAGAACACGAAATTCTCTTACGTCCACTGTTTTCAAATAAGTAAAAGTAGTGTTACTTACAGGACTGCAATTCCTAAACAAATTGCCAAAATGTCATGTAACCTAGACATGAATCTTTTGAAGGATGACACTTTCTACAAATTGCATGAATAAATTGTTGGTGCAGAGCTAAAAGCGAGTACCCAAACTTTTCACTTCATGGAATATTTGAAGAATTTTATTAACAAAATTATTAACTAAAAACTGTCTCTGCTTTTCTCTGCGTAAAATTTGTTTAAGAGTTTGAGATACATTGTTGATGAACAGATATTAGTAAGTTAATTAAAAGAGAATAAACCACGTTATATTTTGAAATTCTTTTGTTTCGGGTCATACGACATCTATACTTATTCAGTAAGTACTAACATATTTTCGGTTGTTATATTTCGCGGAAGCGAACGACTTCAAACACTTGAATAACATATGCATTCGGTATAGTCCCATTTCATAAAATACTCACTGTACATTCACTAATATAGTTACATTTTCTTTTACATTATATATTGTAACTGTGTCATCTCATTAGCTGTTATTAATCAGGACGCACGAGAAATTCTGATTTAATAACTGAACTTTCTAATGAGTGAAATACATTTTAATCTTTAATTCCCGTGACAAAATAATACAATTTGTTTTTATTTGTCTTTGCATTTGTAAAACTTATCTCTGTGCTATTTCGAAATATATAACTATTTTTTATTTAAAATTAAATATTTTATTGATATGTATTTTATTTTGAAATTACCGGTGGGGATTCGAACCCAGGACACAGAATATAGGTGAAGATCATTTTCTTTTACAATTAGTATATATTTTTATTTTTCACCAATAATACCGAAGAGCCTTTTCATACTGAAATTTCAAATATGCATTCAAATAAAATTTTGAATTCTATTGCAAATTGTAATTTCGTGAAAGCCGCATACCAGGTGTTTATAGCTAAAAAATTCATCAAGTATGTCGTTACTTACAGCAACTTTTACGATTCTGATAATTCCAGGGTTTGAGCACGTTACTTAGATTACAAGCCTGTTAAATTACATTATTTCGTTTGTTTATGGATAAATATTGAATTTCTTAATAAGTAGGAAGCAAATGCTGAATGGTTCATATTGCTATAGGGGGGAACGGATAATTCTTTTCTAATCGGGGTGTACGCAATAGATAGATTAAAAAAAAATTCATTGTATATGAAAATAATATTTAAAATCATAAAAATCAGCAAATTGAGATAATTTTCAAACAAACTGAATCTAAGAAGAAGAAAAATTTCCCATTTCACGGTGCAAAATTTTAAATTGCACGATGTTTATAAATTAAAATAAATTGCAGTAAAAGAAAATAATTATTAGTTAGAAGTTGCCACAGACAATATGACGTCAGAGTTACTAATGGACGTGTTCTTGCTTTATAATATACATGATAAAATATATATCTTTAGTAGACAATAAAATTTTAATTTATACCTTTTACATGCAGTGTTCTTTTAAAGTGTGTTCTTAGAGGTATGATGTGGATAATTTCATGTGTTGAAATTACATTTAAAGTAAAGATATTAGTAAGCAGTTAGCGTACAAAATATACTAGAAGAATCTTGGAGCAAAAGTTTGAAAAGAAGGAAAAAAGAAATAAGGAAACAGGAAACAATTGCGAAATCTTTTATTATTATTATTATTATTATTATTATTATTTTATTTGTTTGGAAATTATAATATTTGTTCATGCCACATGAGACTCAAATAAATTTTCAAACCAATAATTAGTTATTTCATTCTCATTATTTCTTAGAATGGAAATTACACGTGAAAAACTATCGAATTCAGACACTGTGGAAAAGGCATGATATATTTCATTGAAATGATCAAATCTTTGTTCGAAATGGAAACATTGTTTGTTGAGTTTTTTATAGTTTTTTTTAAATCTAAAACAGAATGTTTATATTTTGTTAGTATGATTTTTTTATTTCGAAATCTATATAAAATGAAATTTCACGTACATATTTTTAAATGTTGTAAAAAAAAGTTTGCAAAAACTTTTAATTTTTTTTCATATGTTAAAACAAAAGCAATTTTATATATTTTTTTTATAAAGGAAAAGAGAAAAACATAATTTAATCCAATCTTCATCTTTCAATTATTTTCTTTTTCCAAATTTTTTTTTCCCTTCTTTAAACGCCAACCGAGAGTGAAAGATATAAGAAAATCTACAATTATTAGATCAGAAGAGATTATATAATCTTTGATATTTGAGAAGGGAAACTTAGGCGGTTTATATTAGATATAAGATAGATACTAAACTGATACAAAAAGTCACTGCTTGCAGTAATTAAATTTTATGGTTTTTTGGTACATGATGAAAAAGAAAATGATAAGGGAAAACAAAAGAAATATATCGTCAGTGTACAATATGAAAACACACAGTTACTTTGTGATAAGTACGATTTTTTATATTAATTACAGAATATGAAATATGAAACTAGAAATTTCATATAGTAAAGTGAGGACAGACGCGCGGTCGGACAGATGCCGCAGAGATTGTATTGGCGACACTAGCGCTCCCTAGGCCAAATTAGGAATTTCGTTGTATGCCTAAGTGCTGTCTGCTGTGTTGTATGCGTTTCCACTGCTTAACTATTAGTATTAAAATATTTCTGCCTGCTTTTATGCTTCAAACATGCTTGGAAAGTTGCTAAAATTATTCTAATAAAGTTTTATTGCATATTTTAAGCCAAATAAACAGAGATTTCATCCCAAAACCAATTGCAACTGTAGAATAGATCATCGTAGAACACAGACATGTGCTTGCCTTTCTCACGCGACGCTCACATGACACAAAATGGTGGCGCGGCATCTTACCCTCTACTATGGGACAGATGCCGCACAGAGGTTGAGGGACAGATGCCGCAAAATATATTTTTGTTTTTCGGTAAATAAATTCATCACTGTGATTTAAGTATAAATAACATTTAAATGAAGGTATATTAGCGCATTCTGCTACTTATCAAAATATTCTCAGCAACAATGCTGGTTCTCCATGTGTGAATCAGGAAAACATGGGCCTTTTACAAGTCTCACCATTTAAACTGTTAAACAAAATATCTCTTATCCCAATGGTGAAAAGGCCCATACAGCCAAGTAAGAGAAATCAAAAGGATGCAACTGTTACAAGCAGAGAGTTTATAAACAATAAAAAAGAAGAATGAAATAAAAAGCAAAAGAAACTAGAAAGCGTCAAAGAACGACAGCTTGGTGGAAGTAAAATGTTTAAAAAACGGAAAGGAAATATCAACTTGAATACACCTTACTTGAGGAAGAAACGAAAATATGAGTCATCTTCCGATAATGGCGAAATTGTTCTTTTATAGATTTTGATGGCAGTATGTATTGGATTGGAATTTGATGACTCAGAATGTACTGATTGTCTCTGTCTGAAGTCTTATCAAGAAACAAAGTCTAAAGCAGCCAGGGTTCAGTGCATCAAATTCAATCGATAGCTGCATGACAAAGGCTCACTTTACTTTTGCAACGGGAAGTGTGATGTAATTGTGGACGAATGGAAATACAAAATTAAAGAATGAGAGGAAAGGCAAAAAAAATTTAGACTAGGGCCTAAATAGAATATAACTAATGCTTACATTAAGAGCAAACTGCAATGTTCACCTGGATGTAAACCAGTGATTTATATCTTTTTTTGTAATTATGCTGTCTATTGTTTCCAGTAATTATGCTATCCATTCACGTAAATTCAAATGTTTTTCGTTTCATTTTCATTTTTTGTCATAAGTTTTATTTTTCGAGCTTACACTTTTGCAATTTCGTTAAACTTTTCACAATTTAGTGATATATATAATTTATGTAAGTTTACTGTTATTTATTTTCATTTTAAGTAGTTTGAGGATATAAAAATGTGAGTTATTTGAAAAAAAAATAAACAACATAACTTTTTCTTCCAAGCGGCATCTGTACCACACCCCATGCGGCATCTTACCCAGCACTTAAAAAATGATGTTAAAAAAGGACGTTTGGGAAAATAATTATGCCTGCTTTATTAAGAGGGCTTTAACTTGTTTAACATAGAAATTAGATTCTAAAGGGTTTGATCAATAATTTCTGGTACTTAGTTAGTTGTTTTTTGCTTTATTGTACATTTTACAAGAAGAAAAGAAAACCTGCGGCATCTGTCCTCACTTTACTATATACTTAGATTGTGATAACTACAGGATACTGACATTTTTATATTAATTCCACGAGGCAAAAGATATGGAACCAGAATTTTTAATACAAACTGGCCAAAAAGCATTGAGTCCTCACCTATCTATATTATAAAGGACAAACATATCTGAGCGTAACGCATACGTCATTCTGCGAATGGCAACACTTTGAAATTTGAAATGAAATTTCGGTTTTGCAATTTTCGCTACTGCAAATTTTTAAACTTCTAAACATCGCACAGTTGCAACTTTTACACCGTCGTAGAGGGAAAAAAATGTACTTTTAAATGCAATTTGTTTGAAAGCTCTATCTCAATTTATTTTTGAGATATTAATTTTTTTTATAGTTTTTAGTACCAATTTTGTAATTGTGGCAACTGAAGTACTCCATTTCTATTAAAAGTAAAGGGAAAATGGGAAAATAGTCATGGTTTATTTTTATTGATTATATTCTTATTGATGCCATTTTCATATTACAAATAAAAGTAACTTTTTTCTAATTTTTAAATAGAAAATGACGTCAGCCATAAAAAAAACACGCTTAATAAATTAAAAGATTGAAGCAGATATTTCAATATTTTTACATTACGCTGATACTGAGTTTGAGACGCTGGGCAAAATGATTCAGTGAGTAAAAATGATGTCATATTTAATACAAAACGATCATTTTCTTTGATAAAACTAAATATTTGACCAATACTAAATGATCAATACTATGGCAACTAAAGGCAAATTTCTCAATGGTAAATTTTCGCGGGTACTGAGATTATAACTTAAATTTTATGCGAACGTTCACATGAAAAGTTGTATCGGATAAACGTGACTTTAAGTTTGGAAATACATTCATTAATAATGTATTGCGCGTTAAAGTACTTTTAAATTGTGAATTTGAGTGGTGCGTATGTAAATTTTGAGAATGTGAAAATAACGTATAGTTTAGATTTTATGGGGGAAATTTTTATGATGTGACAAAGCGAAATCCTTTTTTCTGATCCTGTAAAAACAAACGTAAGAGCCTCAATCATAATTACATAACAACATAATTACTCATCTTGATTACATATTCTAATACAGTTTAATATTTTGGTAATTTTAGGTTAAAACCATTATTTGTTTTAAGAGTTAGATAACTAATGCAAGAGGAATTTTTTATAGTAATTATTTTTGTAGGTTTATTATAAATTCGATCTAACAGTTCTATTCTAAACATTTTAATTCGTCGAATTTCGACGGGTTCCAACTCGTATTTTTAAAATATCTTTAACAGTTGTATACAAATACCTAACTGCATAAATTATTAATCTATTTTTACGGTATTACAGTTTTTAAAAAATAATATCAAATTCTGATTTTAATTAATCCACTTAATTAAACCATTTGCTTTATAAAAATTATTTTCTTACAAAAAATACTAAGCTACTTTGTTTTTCTAAAGTATTTTTCTAATGTTTTTCTTTTTTGTTTTGCAAGTTAATAAATATTCGTAAATTTTTATTTTACCTCCCTAAACAAAGTCTTTCATTCGGGACGTGGCTGAGCACCTGGGAATCTTGCTTCCGCAAAACAGTCGAAGTAGAGTAGAAGAATAAAGGGCTGCGGACGAAGATGGGCCGCTCGCCGCGGCGGTTGACCCCCTTGTTCTTTAGGTGCAAAATATGTTAGATGATTCCCCGTAAAGAGGTAATGTTGCATTCCCTTATCTCTAACATGGAAAATATTATCAATAAAAAGAAAAGTGCCCAGTTAAACTGATGGCATTGGGCTCACAGGCTATTTCCACTAATTGTATATTATACTCTTATTTCAAATAATAATGCCCCTCAAAAAATAAATGAAAAGGATTAGACCACCCCCCCCCCATTATACTTAACCAATGAACATCCAAATCTAATCAGGGAAGCTCCTTAATATTATTAAACTAGTATAGAAAATTGGAAGCAAATCAGAAAATTCTGCATGAAAAAACCATTTCGCTAAATTAAGGAGGGTATTATCTTCCCCATTTCTTCCTTAATACGCTGAACCAATGAACCTTCAAATCTAATCAGAAAAAGTCTTTATCAGAATGAACTTAGAAAAAAAAATTAAAGTAAGTTGGATAATTCTGCATGAAAACCCATTTATCTAAAATAAGAGGAGTGAAGTTGCCCCTACCCCCCCCCCTTTTATACTTAACCAATGAACCGCCAAATCAAAAGAAGGAATAGCCATATCGGAATAAACTGGTATATCAAAATTGAAGCAAATCGAATAATTCTGCATAAAAAACTCATTTATCTAAATTAAGGAGGGAATAGCGCCCGTCTCCCCTTTATGCGTAACCAATAAACCTCCAAATCTAATCAAGGCAGCTCCTTAACATAATAAACCGGTATACCAAATTTGGGGCAAATCGAATAACTCTGGATGAAAAACCCATTTATCTAAATTAAGGGGGGGGGGCTAGTTCCCGTCCCCCCTTTATGCGTAACCAATAAACCTCCAAATCTAATCAGGGAAGCTCCTTAACATAATAAACCAGTATATCAAATTTGGAGCAAATCGAATATTTCTGCATGAAAAACCCATTTATCTAAATTAAGGGGGCCGGACTACTTTCCCCCTTTTCCCCTTTATATTTAAGTAATGAACTTCCAAATCTAATCAGGGAAGCTCCTTAATATAATAAACCAGTATACCAAATTTGGAGCAAATCGAATATTTTGCATGAAAAAACCTTTTTCCTCAATTAAGGTGGGGGGACAATCCCTTTTCCCTCCCTTTGTCCTTAAACAATGAACCACCCCCCAAACTAATAAGGGAAGTGCCTTATCATAATGAACCTAGAAAAAAAATTGAAGCAAATGGGATATTTCTATCAAGAGTTATCGCGTTACGTACGTACATACAGAACCGGCGAGCACTGTGAGCCTGTGAACTAAAAACTGTTGTTCGTTTGCATATATATATTTCCACAATAGTGTTTTTTTTAAATAAATTCATCAAGAGGATTTATTAATTATAAATATATATTTTTTAAATAATTTAATATAAGATAGTCATTCCCTCACTAGTTCCTTGCACCTTCTATGTAATTTTAAACTTATTTGTCTCAAATTTAATTAAAATAAATATTTATTATGAAAGTGTTTTAGCAAAGTTAATTAATTATATTAGTCATAAACACTAGTTTCTTATTTTTTACTTAATTAAAAAGCTGTTTTAATTAAAAATTGACATTTTCCCTATAGTTTAAATCCTTCCCTCACATTTTGAAAAAAAATCTAAATATCAACCACAAGAGGGCAGAATTGTTCCCAATATCAGGGTCATTTTGTTTGTTGCATTGACACCTTTCTGAATGGGAGTCTTTAGTTTGAGGTGGACATTGCATGTTACAGAATAAAATAAAGAAATAAACATTTGTGCATGGGTGTTTTTTTTTAATCATCATTCCCTCACACAGGATAACTATTTAGAGGTAAGTAAAAAAAAGAAATATTTCTAGCTAATATTGTGCTATATGACTGATAATTTAAACAATTATTCATAAATCATTTGCAACCATTTTGTGCAACTTGAAAAAGGCAGCCATATTGAATTTTACCATCACCCATCATTCCCTCACATTTGCTGAAATGAGGTAATAACTATATAACTAAGGGAATGATAGAACTTGTCAAAATAATTTTTAAAAGTTTAACTTTAGTGTTTCAAAGCACTAACCAACTTAGTTTATGCATTTTAGTACAAAATTTCATTCTTGGTTTCTGTTCTAATATATTGATATAATTTAGATCATGTCCTATTTAGATCAGGACATTCTTTTCAATTATATAAGAAAAATGTGGAGCAATTAAAATATTTCATATTACTCCAGAAGAAATAAAAATTTCTAAAAAAAAAAAAAACCGCTTGGTGAGGATTTTACTTATGAAGTCTTCAAAGGAACTTAAAAGATGCTTGAAGTTATATCCAGGCAAGACATACCTAAACTAACTTTTAGAAGATTGAGCTGCTTTGACTGCATCCAACAGAATTGCAATCACTACCACCTCGGGGAAGAATATCAGTTGTTTGGAAACAAGGCCAGTTCGCCTACAGATGCCCAAATTTCTCATTTACAAAACAAAATAAAAAAGATAAGATTCAAAACGGTATTTACGTAATAATAAGAATTTGTAAATTTTATTGCACATAATACATTAGTATACATTTTAAATTATCTGTAGAAGATTGAGTACTCCTGCTGTATGAAGATGAAGAATATCCTGGAGAAGTTATAGCACAGATAAATGACACATTTCAAATCAGTGTAATGCAACCCAGGAAACTCCCAGGAACATATAAATGGCCAGCATCAAAACCAGACATTCATATTTACCATATTTCTGATATTATAAAAAAAAATGTACCACCAGTGCCCTATGGTAGAAGAACTACCTTGTTTAAATTAACTAAATGAATTTATCCTACTTTTTTGATTAATGTATGTGCAATGTTAATTTTACAATTATTGGCATTGTATTAATATAGAAATTTAAAAAAATATTAGATTTGTGTGTATAGAAATTATAATAAAAGAAACTTATTGCCACATATATGTATTTTTTTAAAGATTTCCTTATATGCAAAGTATCATTCCTTATTTTACTGTCATTCACTCACGACAAAAATTTTAAATCCCCATAACTTTCTAAAACTTTCAAAACGTTCACTGCTGAGGAATTTTCTATGTTCAATTAACATTAGAACAAACATTTATGTAACATTTTTCAAAAAAGTAGTTCATATTTTCACTTCAGTGCTTTTAAAATTTGCCTCTTTACGGAGAATCACTCCTTAACACGTTAAAAAATATATCATAACGATATATAAATAATGTATTACACAGGTTGAAAACATGTCACGAAACAAATATAGCTTTAAATCCTGAAAAGATTACTCATTTACTAACACTATAATTACAAAGATTGTCAAAATGTTTTACCTCAATTCTAATACATAATCAAGCTCCCCTAAAATTGCTCGTGTAGCTGTTTTGGAGTCTTTGTCACACATATTGTTCCAAGCAATGTGTTTATTATGTTTAAAGTCAACTGTGTTCTGGTAAACTGAATTTTGACTCATGTTTTGTCGCCTGTTTTTTCTCTTTCTTTCAATACATTACTGATTTACCTTTCTCATTTGTAGTGTCATACGGGAAGGAGTCTGGTACTGATTTAATGGTAACCCACAGACAGGTATCCGGTCCACAACAACAGCTTTTCACATCTTGTTACTAGACTTGTATAATTTCATATGTCGAGGAAAACGTCTTTTGAAAGTGTTTATCTAGGCACTTAGTCCTGTTTGCGTCAACAATAAAAGAAAGTTGTTAATAATACTCAAACACCGCCTACAAGTCTATAAATGTGAAAAAATTTGATACAAGCAGAAATGCAGTGTAATCTAATACAGTATTACAATATATAGTTAAAATAATGAATAACTTCCAGTAACAGGCGCTAAAGTATGTTGTTAAATCTTGGAACGTATATCTCAATAGTTAAATAAATTTCACATACTTCAAATATATTTGACTTTTAGTTATAGAAAATATTTTTTTTTTCAGATTGAAAAATTCTATTTTAGCATATAATGATGAAACTATACATAAAATATCGCTATACTTCCCTACGTCTTTTTTTAAAGCACAACTCAACCTTTATAAATGAACATATATTTATCAGCTTCAGTGTGGATAATCCTAAAAACATTTTCTCTAATTTTAGACGATTCTTTCCTTTTGGATAATAAGAAAATTTTAGCTTTATTCATGTTAAGCAAATTATCTTACTTTCAGTTTTTGTATGGTTTGAAATAATCGTGAAAAACTCATTCCACTTAGAGACATTAATTTTTAAATCGTTTGTACGATGAACTGTACTTAGGAATAAAATTTAAGGAAACAAGTCAATTCACTGCTGCGTTAATTGATTTTCATATAACATTTCAGTTCATTCCGTACAACATGTATGCATTTTCTCTTTTTATTAGTGATTCCAGTGATAGTGGTAGATAAAGATACATTTCCTTGTGAATAGTAAAACACATTAGAGCAATAGAAAAACATCGATTTTCGCAAGAAATATAGTTGTTTGCCCGTTCTTAAATTGCTGAAATTTGTTTAGATATGCGAATATAATCGCAAATCTAACATATTCATGACTTCATATATATATTTTAAAAACATTTTTTTTTAAATATATTCGTAACGGCATTATTATTTCGAATGTAGAAATTATCATAGTTTTGCCTTACGACATCAAATGAATTTTTATAAATTAATTCGCTCAGCTCAGTTTTGTACAGGTTCCGGATGAGTATTATATTAAGCATTCATTAGTGAATCGTGAATTTTTATAAATGAAAGATAAAATTTACAGGCTAAAGCATAAAAAATCTGCATTATTGATTTTTTTTGCTTCATAGCAAAATTTAAAGAAATGTAACAACATTATCAAATTAATGCAGAAAGAAAATTTGTCTTTGCTAAATAACTTTTTTTTTCTAAATGTGTGATATGTTTCATATTTTCATATTTACCAGCGAAGGTAAACGATTCTATAACTTTTTTTCCGAAAGAAAACATATTTAAAAATGGTCATAATAAGAAACTGAATGCTGAAGGAAGAAACAACTAGATATGTAATGGAAACAGTTGTAAAAAGAAGAAAGATGCTCGCATAGCAAACGGGTTCTAAAATAGCTTTTCTTACTGCTTACTGCATTGCGATTTATTTGTTGTCGGAGTGAAGAACTAACTCCAATGCAATGATGGAACAAGCAGCGAAATATGTCATAAACTAGAATAAATTTATTCTGAATTTATGACCAAAAATATTCAGCAATAAATAAATAAATAAAATTAGGATTACCGGGTAAAATTATGGAAATCGATTATTCCTTCGTAAAACTAAACACAATTAGAATTGTACCACAAATGAGGATTTTAGGTGAGATTTGCCCCTATAAAAACATTTTTTTCATAATTACTTTTCTTATAGGAAGCGGAAATTCGTATCGAAACTATTCAGGCGATAGTGGACATTCAAAATCAAGAAATTTGGCAAAGAAATATATTTTTTTTTCTTTTCGAGAATTATGAAATTAGATTCTCAAAATGTACCTGATGCGAACAGAAATTTTCAATTCGGACGCTTCTTCTTAGAGGTATAAGCTATTATATCTGTAAAAACTGTATATATTTATGCAGATTGTTTTTCTTTAAAGACTGTTTTCTCAAAATTGTAAAATTCGCACATTTCTAACCTTTGAAACGTTCAATGCGAATTTCTAATTATCAGATACTTTTGTACTTCTTCTGTACAATAATAAATAAATGTTAGCATAAAAAGTTGCATTTCAGGAATATTTTAATGTTGAAATTTATGTGTATATGAAAATATATGACTACGTTTTTGGAAAAACGAAGTATAATTTTCAAAATATTTTTTTCTACTTATTATTGGGTCGATCAGAATGTCGTGTCTTGTTGGGAAAATCAATTCTAACCGGAAAATTCTGCCAGGTAATTATTAGAAATTAAATATCGGAATCAACGTCTAATTAAATGATAGAATTGTCTAGTACGAATAGATTTTCCCAACACGACATTTCTTTCCGATTGGCCCAATATACACTATATGGCCAAAGGTGACCAGTCACTTGCGATTTTAGACGTTTTGTTAAATATCTAGAAAAATACACGAGGAATTAACCTGAAACTGCAGGTGTGTAAACAGTATAGTATAGGTCATATATTTCCGTGAAGATTTTTTCCCGAAACCCCAGAGTGGACCGTCAACAAACAGAAAAAGGACGAATATCTTTTGGTATCCCTGCAAAATGTAATGAAGCAAAAGCGTTCATTCTCGAGATTATTAATAAGTGGCTTATTGTAATACACTGTGTTCATTTTCATATGGATAGCATGTATACTCGTAGAAAAATTAAGGTTTTTATAAAAGCAGTCCCAAATTTCGCCAAGTTTTTTGCTTATAATTTGCAGAGTTCTTAATATACAAAAAGTTCTTTTCAGAAAATATGAAAAACAACGTTGTACACAGTACTCTGCTATCAGAATTAAAAAATACTAAAAATTGGATGAAAAATGAGCATGTTTACTAAATGTTTCACTGCGCATGCGCGAATGCACTCAAAATATAATGTGCATAATGCATTAGCTAAGTATATAGAGCAACTTTTGTGAAAGTCTCAAAAATCACAGCTTGAAAATTCTGAAAATTATCGTCCATAGAATAAGCTCGAAATCCGTTGTTCCCAAAAAGAAGCAAAAAGATGAGGGGTTGTATCCAAATATAGTAGTACGTGTAATATTGTGCACGCTATCTTGGTACTAATCAACAGATATTTGATGGAATGTCACTGCACCATTCGTAATGTCACTGCACTGAACACCAGCTTTTTACGAAGTGTAATATGCCGCTATAATACATGCTGTCAGTTTTCACTGGTTGAACAAATGTTAGTATTAAGACCAATTCTGTTTAAAAATTCGGAAGCTGAATAACACATTCCTTTGGACCGTGATTCGCTGCGAGTATAATATTGTTCACTTTCAAATTTAATTGGTCCTGTAAATTTTATAAAAATATAATTTTTTGTATTCTAAATAAGGTTATAACTTTCAATTATTAGTTATCCGGAATTTACAAATATTTTTGATAATTTTTTAATACTTTTAATGTTATAAATAATAATAATTGTAATAATATGTTAATTTGTGAGAAATGATTAAATTCAAATTGCCAAAATATGTTAGTTTTTAACAACTTGAAAAAAAAACTTAATTTTTAATGCATTCCATATTTTTTTTGGTATTTAATTATCGTACATGGCTATGAACGATAACAAAATAATTATGTATAAAACTTTCGTACAACTCAGGTTGAGAAGAATCGATTAAAATATCTAATTTAAATCGATATAAATTTTAACGCTTGCTTAACTTTGCTAATTTTCAAATTTCCTTTTATTTATTTATTTTTTAATTATAAAATAATTTTAAGCTAAATATTAACTCTCTAAAGTACTATTTACATACTTTCTATTAAGTTTTGATCCTCATGTATAGTAGGATTTTTGTCTTGTACATTTTTTGATTGGAAATGTTGTGAAATCATCAATCCATTGCAAATATTAATGTCGTGGATTTCAGTCTAATAAAACCAAGGCTGAGCTTGTTTTTTTTCTTTTGAAGAATTAAATATTGTATCCGGATTAACTCCTATCTCTTGTACTTATAAAAGATTCCTAACGATTTTTTTAAACACCATTTGGATTAAAAGTAGGTTTTTTGCGATTCCTTCGTTTTAATAAAGACTGTCTCTGAATTTAAAACTGAAGTATAATACTAATAAATGACATTCGCCTATTATGGAACACCATTTTATTTTTATTTATAAGTCAACATAAAAAAAAAAAAAATCCGATACATTAAAAGTTACTGAAGACCAAACTTTGACTATTTCTTAACACATTTTTAATGCGTTTAAAGTGGAAGAAAAAAATATATACCAATATTTAGCTTTTTAACCCTTTATCTACAAACGGAACTCATAAGTACAATTAAAATAAGTTACGATAAAATTCATTTAATACTTTGATTAGTTGTAATACAGTTTAGAATGAGTTATAGATACATTACTTTATTTTGTTCTAAAAGCATTATTGGTTACACAAAACAAAAATATTTTTAAAAAGATGATTTCTTTTGCCTTTGCATCTTTTCAGTTTTCTTGGTTTGGGGGGGGGGGGGGGGGGATTTTTCAATTCGGAAACATTTCTATATTTCAATTGTAAGAACATTATATTTGTACATTTCCTAATTTTACAAAATACTAAGAAAAATATTTAAAATAAAATATTGGAGCGGGGTTATAAATATCGCACCAAATCCCTATAGATCCAAATTTAATTAATCCTTCAATCCTTCTAAAATCCTTCTAAAATTTATCAAATGATTATGTAAATCTTCTAATGTAGTTTAAACAATTCACGAAAAATGCTTTAGACAATAAAATTTTCATGAATTCATAATTCAGTACATAAAGGGTTAAAGAAAGTTACACTTTTCTGGTTTATGGCAATCCGTCTGGAAATATGGAATAGGGTCATAAGAAATATTAAACTTGCCAGAAAAAACACAATTTAAAAGAATAACCAAAATTATTTAATGAGTAAACCTTTGTACATCATCCACAAATTATCAGACTCTTTGAAAAATTGTTTGAACATTTAGACTCGTCTTGAAACAGTTTTCTAGCTGATATTCCATATTACCCGACACCCCTACTTGAACAGTCGCGCCAATGTCTGAAAACTATTATGTGGGCTCAAAAATATTGTTGTAGAATGACACAGCCAGTTTTTTTCTTCTTTAAAGGGAAAACACAGGTGGGGAAAGATGATATAACTCAAGTTATCATGTTATATTAAAGTTGTAATTTCATTAAGTTATATTCTCATGAATTCTTCCTTATAAAGGCACTATTATGTGCTATAATATTATCGTGATATCTACATAACTACAAATTTAAGGACAAAAAGTATATCGCCCATATAGCACCCGTATGGTTCGTATAGCATCAAGCGAAACATTTCAGTCGTAAGTGGTTAATGGGAGTCAATCAATGTATTAAAATAAATGGTCGATTGACTTATACTCCCTGTTAAATGGAAAAATAAATTTTCTTCCTGGGTGAAAAATGGATAATTAAAATATATTGAAATAAATAACGAAATAGAACGATGGAAATTAAGCACACACGATTAAAAATTATTGGGTGGACTCGGGTCCACTCCCCCATATAAGTTGGCGCCACTATACTTGAAACACATAACGTCTTCACTCATCAAAAAGTTAGCATAGAGAAGACTAACGCAGAAATAAATATATCTGTTCAACTTTATACTGATGTGTTTGGTGTTGTTTATGACGGCGACTTTATGAGGGAACACACGAGGGATATGGGGGGGGCTCCGCGGGGGTCTTTCTAAGGGAACCTAACCCTTTTTTACGCAAGGAAATCAAAGTTAGAAGAAATCCAAGGAAAACTCCGAACGATTAGACCGACGAGCGCGATTGAGTTCAAACCCTGCACCTTCCGTTTACCACGTTTGAGAGCAGAACCTCTCGGTGACTGGTGGTGGACTTTATACTGAACTTGGTAAACAACACTCATAAATGAGATTTTATAAAAATTTCGAATTTTATAAAATTTACCTGCAAGATTTGAGAACAAGATTTTATTTCATCGTGTTGTTCTAACAATAGGTATCCAAACAGAACTGAATACAGTGCTTCATGGGAGTACAGAAAGTCGTATGGTAGATTTAGGGGAGACCGGGGCTAGTTGGCTACAAGGGTAAGTAGGCGCAGTCCCCATAAATCGCCTGTTTGTGGATAGATTGTGCAACCAGTCACAGAGTACATTTCTTCGTGCGTTTTAAAATCCTCATTGTAGTTTTGCAGCGTTACCTACGTGCAGTGGACATTTGTTACGATTTTTCTGTTTTTTGCGCTCATAAGTAATTTTTTGTTGCTTTATTCTTTTTCTAATTTCTAATACTTATCTTAATAATTGCGATTTAACTTGTGCAATTTTTCTTAGTGTATGATTAACTGTACCTACCCCATATGGGATTTGCTTGGATTATTTATGCTTAAATGGTTACGTGTTCCTTTTGTGAAGAAATTTATTATGGGGCTAGTAGACGCATTGAACACGGGGAAAGTTGGCTCGGTGTCTGGCGTATGCTGGTAGCCTGAAAAACAGCAAACACCGAAAAAAGTGGTTGAAATGAGAAATTTTGGGCACACGGGGCTTGCCCAAAAGGAGATACTCGATTTTTTATTTGTGACAACTGTAACACTGATGATGTTACCGAGTAGGATAGAAGTTACTCAATGTTAATTGTTTTATTCATTATTTTTATGTCTGTATAATTTAGAATTTATATTGTATGGCGATAACGCCTTTGAATAAACCAACTGGTAATAAGTAAATTGATTTCTCTTAACTGCGTGTCTTATTTAAATTTTTATAAAGTGTGTGCCAACTTACCCCATACGTATAGGCAACTTGCCACGTGACGGGGTAAGTTGGCGCACAATTTTCCTTTTACTTTAGGATTCCGCTAAACATAAACTACAAAAGCTACAAACTCAAAACTCTGGGTATTTATAGCCCAATGCCTGTTCTTTAAAAGTACAGTTACAGTTTCATAAAAAATTTAAACAAAAAATTAATAAAGATAAATAACTAAAAACTGCGCCTACTAGCCCGGTCTCCCCTACTGTTGGCTGCAATACCGTATGTTCCAGATATTGAAGTATTCCTTATTGTCCAACCATTCCATAAAATTCGAACTCCCTGTATATGTTCATACGGAAAAGAAATCAAGACCGGAAATACGTTTCAAAACTCCCACTTTGATAATATTATCTGAAATTCACCTTCATTTTACCATAAACGGTGAAAACAATCTGATTACATAGTTTTTAAATAAGTATCCCAGAAAATTTTATATATTGCAATATTATTAGTTCAATACTATGCCAACTTTGATTTTGATCTTAAATTTTTGCTTCAGTCAATTAATCGGAGTAACAAGTTAATCTCAAACACAATATATATTATAATCAATAGTGTTTCGTTATTCTGCTGTAATCAGCTGTTTGCGAATGGCTGGCTTAGCAGGACGCAAGTTCCCGTTTCAGCACGAGCCGCTGATGGACAACAAAACTACGAAAAACCGAGAATGTAATACGAAACTCGCTATCACAATTCCTCTTTCCGACGGAATATTTCCAAATTCAAAGAGAACTTGCTGGCCATAACCAAAAATATACACACAAAATTTGGTTTAATTCTGTTCATAACTTCATACACTTTTGAGATGGTAAAATAAAGAAAATGAGACAAAAATCGCTATTACAGCAACCCTTTCAGGTAGAATATTGTGTAATTCAATGAGAAACTGCTGGCCACAGCCAAACACATACAAAAAGATTTGTTTCAATCCTATGCATAACTTCATACACTTACTGATGGTACAATAACAAAAATGGCACAGACGTCACTATTACAGCGCCCCTTCAGCGGAATATTTTCAAATTGAAGGAGGGCATGCTGGCCATAGCGAAAAATATATTCAACAAATTTTTTTCAATTCTATGCATAATTTCATACACCTTTCGATGGTACCATAATGAAAATGGCGCAAAAATCCCTATTACAGCGCCCCCTTCTGGCAGAATTTTTTCAAATTCAGGGAGGACCTGTTGGCCATAGCCAAAAACATACAAAAAAGATTTGGTTCAATTCTATGCACAACTTCATACACTTTTCGATAGTGCAATAATGAAAATGGCAAAACAATTGCTATTACAGCGCAACCTTCCGGCAGTATATTTCTAAATCAAAGGAGGACCTGCTTGCCGCAGCCAAATACATATAGAAAAAAATGGTTCCATTCTATGCATAACTTCATACACTTCTCGATGGTACAATGGCGACACACGGACAGGCGGACAGACAGACATTTTGTATAAACATATTTTTGGGGATCTCTGACCCCTAAAACGTCTAAATCCGTCTAAAACCGGAAGTCGGAAAAAATTAGATTACAGTACTTTCTTCTTCTTCTAAAGATAAAGTAAAAAATCCCTACCGGCTCGGGCCTACAGGCGGAGGTAGATTTCGAAGTTAAGTGCTAAATTCACCAACAAAACTTAAATCAAGATTAGATATAAATCCAGTTACTTCACTAAAAATGAGCTCTAGGAAGCTAAACATTTTGTGAAAATTCTAATATACACCAATATACACACGCATGTATGTGGAATAGGTTTGAAAAATAGCTAAAGCACATTCAGAGAACCTCAAAGTGTTAAAATAAGTTAATATTTCCATAGTCGGGTTTTTATGATGTTTTAATACGTTTCTTCAAACTCACATGATGTTACATATTCACCTGCTGAGGTCCATTTTATTTCCAATATGACGCAATATTTTGTTTTTGTTTTTAATTCGTCAAACTATTTATTTCATTTTCAGTTTCATGCAGAAATCTTACTCTATAGAAAACTTATGACGTAATATTCAATTTGTTTTCAATTCGTCAAACTATTATTTAATTTAATTTTCACGTGAAAAACTTGCAGTACAAAAGCAATTGTTGTGGTGAGAATTTTATCGCTTTTTTTTTATTGTTGGCAACTGTTATAACGAAAAATATTTTTTTTTTCCTGTCATTGTTGTGTAAAAGCTGGTTTTATCAGAATCATGCTAAGACGGTATTCAAAATTTTGAACGCCCCCCGTTTCCATTCCCTTGGGCCGATTTTGCCCATTTTCAATCCCCGCTGAGATATTAGCCATCTCAAAGTTGTTGGCGAGTTTGAAAACGATCCGTGCATAATTGCGACTTTTATCGTGCGGGCAAAATTTAATACATACATACATATATATATATATATATATATATATATAAACTTTTTAGGTGGGGGTGGTTTTGGGTTCCTGGGGTCCTATAATGAAAAGTTATGAAGGAATTTTTCAAAACTCGTACCATGGTAACGACTGCAATAGGTAGTATTTCTTACGAAATCTACCTAAAATGTGTTAGAAAGTGGAAAGTATCCAGTTTGAATTAGAGGATATCCTCTTGTGGTAATATTACGTTTAGATTTTTTTTTTTACATGAATTTCTTTACTTTTGTTCAAATATTTATATTTATTGTACATTAATTACAGATTTTGGTCTTGTTTATCATTTTGTTATTAATCTATCAATTAATTTTCAGTAGAAAAATTACGACCGAAATTATTGAAAATTAAATACGTGATTTCTAACCACATTGTGACCACATTGCTAACTAAGCGTATAACCAAAAGCTTTTTTTTTTCTTTTATGTATAAAATAAACATTAAACTTTTAGAATTATTAACAAAACTTCCGACGGAATACTTAATCAATCATTCTTATTCCAGGGAATAGAGACCGTATAGGAGCTCTACATAGCAAAATTAGTTCTGGAAAAAAGCTTACATTATGTTTTTGAGGTCGCTGAATCCGAATTTGTAACTTCCCACCAAAATTCCCCCCTGCAACCCCACCCCAAATTTTGGTAAAAAGACACCAAAAAAAAGTTTTTGTTAAAAAAAATAAATTTTTTTATTGTTTTAGGAAAAAAGTATTTAGAAATTCAGAAAGTAGACAAAATTTGCAACAAATTAGATATATTACATTATGACTTAGGATGAAGGGGAAGGGGGATCTGCCTCGGAACATGCGCGCGGTGCTGCGTGAACTCAGTTGCGCAATTCCACTTAACAACACACACGTTTACATTCGCCTTCCCATCTCCCCTCCGAACTTTCTCCATAAGGTTTACTTTAAGTTTTTTGGGTCGCTAAATCCGAATTTTTAACTTCCCCCCAAAATTCCTCCTCGACCCCCCCCCCCAAATAGTTTTTAACTTAAATTTCTTATTGTTTTAGGGGGAAAACATTACGAAATTCAGAAACTAGACAAAATTTGCAACAAATAGGATACATGACATTATGAAGTAAGATGAACGTGGTGGGGGAGGGCTTCCTCTGAACATGCACTGCGGCGCTACGGGCACTAAGTTATGAAGTCCAGGCAATAGGGGATTTTACTTGGCAAAATTAATACTAATTCTGGATTTCGACTCACTTTATGTTTTTTGGGTCGCTGAATCCGAATTTGTAACTTCTCACCAAAATTTCACCCGGCAACTCCCCCAAAAATTGATTTTTTGAAAAAATTCGGTTTTTGAGAAAAGCGCGCGGGGAATGTTCCGAGGCAGCCCTCTCTTTCCCCGTTTATCCTACGTCATAATGCCATCTATCCTATTTGTTGCAAATTTTGTCTAGTTTCTGAATTTCGTAATGATTTTCCCCTAAAACAATAAGAAATTTAAGTTAAAAACAACTATTTTGGGGGGGGGGGTTGGGGGGGGAGATTTTGGGGGTAAATTAAAAATTCGGATTCAGCGACCCAAAAAACTTAAAGTAAACCTTATATAGAAAGTTCGGAGGGCGAATATAAACGTGTGAGTGGTTAAGTGGAATTGCGCAACTTAGTCCAAGCAGCACCGCGGCGCATGTTCGAGGCAGATCACCCCCCCCCCCTTCCCCTTCATCCCAAGTCATAATGTCATATATCTAATTTGTTACAAATTTTGTCTATTTTCTGAATTTCTAGATACTTTTCCCCTAAAACAATAAAAAAATGATTTTTTTAATAAAAACCTTTTTTGGGGGGCTTTTTACCAAAATTTGGGGCGTTGCCGGGGGAAATTTTGGTGGGAAGTTAAAAATTCGGATTCAGCGACCCAAAAAACATAAAGTAAGCAGATTTCCAGAAGTGCCATTAATTTTGCTAGGTAAAATTCCCTATCGCCTGGACTATCTCTAATAATGGAAATGGGAGGAAAATGATTCCATTACCTTTTCAGTAAAGTTTATAATTTTCTTGTATAACTTTAGAATTTCCAAATTATTTTGAAATATGAATGGTGGCTAAAACTTACTTTTATTTTTGTGTCACATGTTTATTATTATTATTTATTATCATTTTAACTCTTAAAACAAACTTCAATTTCCTGTTTGAATTATGACTGTGAACAAATATTCATGTTTTCTTTCTTTCTTTTTTTTTTTTTTTTTTTTTTTTTTTTTTTTTTTTTTTTTTTACTTTTTTCTATCTTTACAAGAAGAAAGTATTGGATTCGTGAAAAATTTTGGTTTTCGATGGATTTATACGTTTTGGAAGGTCCTGAACACAATTTGATGGTTTTTAGAAAATGTCTGTCTGTCACTCTGCCTGTAATTCTATCTGTCACTCTGTCACTCTGTGAGTCTGTATGTGACAAAGATTTTGTGGGCGCTCCATCTCAAGAACTAATGCACGGAATTTAATAAAAAATTATATTCAGTTAGTCCCTTCTATAGATTCTGATTAGTTTTTGGTGCAAATCGTCCAACAGGTGGCGGTGCTATGCTGCATTATTCATGATTTCCAGAATAGCTATATCTCAAGAAGTAACAGATTTTCAGAAAACTTCAGATTCATTTAGTCCTTGATATAATTTGGTGCTGATAACTTTTCGGTATAAATCGCCCAATAGGTGGCGCTGCTATACTGCATTTTGCAGGATTTACACGATTTCCGCAATAGCTCTATCTCAAGAACTTCTATCTCAAGAATGTACGGATTTTCATCAAACGTCATATTCAGTTAGTCCTTGATATGAATTGGTGCTGATTGCATGTTGGTGTAAATCGCCCCGCAGGTGGCGCTGCAGTGCTGCCTTTTTCACGATTCCGGCAATAGCTCTATCTTAAGAACTAATGCACGAATTTTCACAAAACTTTCGATTTAGTTAAACGTTGGCACAAGTTGTTGCTGATTAGGCTTCGGTGTTAATCGTTTAATAGGTGGAGCTGCTATGCTGCAATTTTCACGATTTTTGCAATAGCTCTATCTCAAAAACTAATGCGCGGATTTTTTCCAAACATGATATTCAGTCAGACGTTGATAGAAGATGTTGCTGATTAGATTTTGGTATAAATCACCCAATAGGTGGCACTGTTAGGCTGTATTTTGCTGGATTTACATAATTTCAGCGATAGTCACATCTTAAGAACTAATGCTCGGAATTCCATATCTTTAGAATCCTCATGATGGACATAGATTACCGTTAATTTTTGGCAGTGTGCTAGCGAATTTTGAAGTATTAACATGTATGAGATAGAAGAAAGTTTTGGAATTGGTACATCTGACTAGTTTTTATTAATATTTCTGGTTTGTTTGGTTTTTTACTAAATTTCTCATGAAAAACTGTTGCTTTCATTCTTTACAGTTAAAATATTTAAAAAGGAGCTTTTATAATACTTTCTCCTTTTTATTCTAGATTTAAACTAAACATCCTTAATCAACATATTTTATTATTAAAAATAATAAATATTTTCTTTCATTTTTTCAGTTTTGTTTATTTATTCTTTTAAGGGAAAAGACTTAAAGTTAATTTAACACAAAACATTTTTGCTTCCACGGATTTTTTTTTTCAAAGGGTGTATTTACTTACATGATAAAATTATGTTTTTTTCTAAAGGAATTCTGCTTTACGACCAAGTAGTTTTTTTTTTTTTTTCTGAAGAACATCCTTGTTTGTTTTGTTTTTCGTTTTATTTATCTGTTTCCTGGAAATAGATTACTCAGGATTTTTCCTTACTTCTTCATTTTTTTTCCCATTAATTCTTAACACAAACTCTTAATTGAAAGAAGTAAATTGGAAAATTAGAAAAGAATAAAACTTAGCGTTTTATTTCCTTTTTAAAAGCGGCAGCTACTTTTTATACAACTAATGTTGAGTATTTAATGATATTTTATGTACTACAAAATGTATTATTAAAATATAACTACACATATCCTTACTGTAATATGAAACAATGAATATTACAAAAATAAAACACAAATAAATTGATTCACCTCAAATAATATGACTCTGAAAGTGTCGAATAAATTAACATAAAAAAGGAAAAATATAGCATTTTTGTGTGAATATGGTTTTTATTGTTCTATTATATTTGTTCAGTTTATTAAATTGTTATAAATATTTAATAATTATTTTTAAATGTTCAAAAGTTTTTCTTTTTAAGACCAGCATATTTACAAAGCGTTTACAAATTCGGTCTCTCTACCCATCTGATTGGCTGCCTGGTTGTCTAGCTTCCTGTCTATCTGCCCATGCTCGAATTCGCATAAATATACTCGGATGGGCGTGGAACTGATATACAGGTATGTTATTTAGGCAAAGCATGTTCGATATTGAAAATGAAGCGTGTACCGTTTATGGTGTTCCGTTACAATATGGTGTATGGGGGAAATTGTTTACGATACATTTTATTATGTTACGATAGTTGTACGTTTTTTAACGTTACGATAACATTAATGATATTTATATGCATGATTGTAGTGGACAATATTTTTTCTATGGAGAGTAGAATAAGAAGCAATTCTAATTAGTTTACAAGGACGCTCAAAAGTATTCTGTTACGTTACAGTCAGTGGGGAAAAAATATTTCAATGTATTTTAACGATGTTACACAGTTTCAAAGTAAATTAAATTGGTATGCATGATTGAGCTGGATAGCAACATGCGTTTTATAGAGTATAGAGTAAGTTTCAATTATAGTACCTTCACAGGAACAAACAAAACACTTCCATTGTATTATAGTCTATTGGGAAAAATCGATTGCATGATATTTTAATGATGTAACACTATTTCAATGAAATTTATATACGTTATTCAGGTACACTACAGCATGTCGTCTATAGTTTATTAAGTACTCAGAACTTGTTGTTTATTTACAGAGGTGCTCAAAAGGGTCAGGCTTCAGGACTAGATATGAGTCATGACGGTTGGATGTACGTTTTTATCTGTGATATGCAACTCAGTTTTAATGTCTCACGATGTGTGTAGATCATATACAGGCTCACTGAAAAAAAATCGCACACATTACCGGCTATCGACAGCAATTGCTGAAAATGAATTTTTACTGAATTGTGTTTTTTTAAGGTTGTTTAGTTATCTCATTTCATTGTATGAACATGAAATTTCTTAAAGATATTCCCATAGTGTTGGAAGGTGTTTCATAATATCTGACTTGATTCATGATTTTCCTCTCTTGCTTTAGCTCATATTTTATTATATTCAAAGCGCTTTTTCGTGGAAGGCCGGTATACAAAAATCTTTTGTAAATTTCATGACAGGAAATAAACGAAAATAAAAATAATGGCGTTCTTGCTAAACGAGATTCAATGGCATTATCGACATTTATGTTAATTTTTAAATTTTGTGGGGTTTTTTTTAAGTAAAATCATTATGTTCATTATTATTTTTATTATCATTATTATTATTTGTGATTTTATTCAATTAAACTAATAGCACCCAAAGCATTTTCCCTTTTTTTTATCTTGAAAAAAAAAGGAAACTTTTATGTTATTCCTTTTCAGATTTGATTCATGACAGTAAATTGTTACGGAAAGGTTGTATTTCCTGAGATATTAAAATTGTTTCAAACATCAATGAAACTGGGGGAAGAAGCCCATGCCAAGCATGCTTGGAAAATTAGCAGTTTTAGTAAGCCTGACACTTTTTCCTGAATTTAGAGTATTAATTTACATTAAAATGGCAATTTATAATATTGCAGTATATAGAAATTTTTACTATTATGACAGCGGACAGAAATGCTTAAAAATTGGTTAAAATATACTGAAACATCGGTAAAATATGTTACTGCTTTGAAACAATCATTATTTGAATGTTAATTTTTATATTCTTTTCGATAGAATAAGATTGAAATAACACAATTTATACAAGTGAAAATAAATTGTAGAACAGGCCGAGGTATCAAGTGTGAACTTTGAGCTTATTCTTAAAGATGGATGGACACGTGTGTGCTTTATAAAGTAAATTGATAGTCACACGTTTATTCATGGATATTCGTTTCCTCTTTAACAAGTGAAAGATCTTTTTTTCTAAAAAAATTTGATCCGACTGTAAACTTTTGTCATTTAAAACTAGGAATATTTCTTTTAAAATTGTCCTGATAAAGGGAAATTCTCTCTTGTATTGTTTTACTTTATTTTACTTTATTAAATTATTTTAGTTGTGATTAAATTGCGCTTCTGTTAATTTTAATGTTAATATACGGATAAAGGTCTAGATTGTTTCACTTATACTTTGAATATTCTTAGAATGAAAAAAAATCCATTGTTTTAACATTATTTGGGTAAAGCAATCAATTACAGGTTTCAATATTTTTTTGAAATATTCCTTTATTTTTTTTTTGTTAACGATTGTATTTTTTGTTTATTTCTATTTATAATATATAGGAATTGACTTAAGGAATATTATGAAGTCTTCATATGTTTCTTTTCACGATTTCAAGAGAAATTTGAACAATGATAACGATTGTAAAATATAGTTACCGTTATTTTTAAATAAAAAAGAAAAGAGCCCAGCTAAACTGATGGCATTGAGCTCACGGGCTATTCGCACTAATTGTATATTATACTCTTATTTTAAAGAATAATGTCCCTCAAAACAATAAGGGAAGGGGGATTAGCCCCCGCTTCCCCCTTTATACTTAACTAATGAACCTCCAAATCTAATGAGGGAAGCTCCTTAACATAATAAACCGGTATACCAAATTGGAGCAAATCGAATAATTCTGTATGAAAAACTCTTTTATCTAAATTAAGGGGGGTTGACTAGCCCCCTTTTCCACATTTATCCTTAAACAATGAACCCTCAAAACTAATCAGGGAAGCTCCTTAACATAATAAACCGGTATACACACTTCGGAGCAAATCGAATAATCCTGCATGAAAAACCCATTTATCTAAATTAAGAGGGTGTGGACTAACCCCCGTTTCCCCCTTTATCCTTAACCAATGAGCCCCCAAAACTAATCAGGGAAGTTCCTTAACATAATAAACCGGTATACCAACTTCGGAGCAAATCGAATAATTCTGCATCAAAAACCCATTTATCTGAATTATGGAGGGTGGACTAACCACCTCCCCTTTTCCCCCTTCATCCTTAACAATGAACCCCCAAAACTAATCAGGGAAGTTCCTTAACATAATAAACCGGTATACCAACTTCGGAGCAAATCGAATAACTCTGCATGAAAAACCCTTTTATCTGAATTAATGAGCGGGGTGGACTAACCCCCCCCCCCTTTCCCCCTTTATCCTTAACCAATGAACCCCGAAAACTAATCAGGGAAGTTCCTTAACATAATAAACCGGTGTACCAACTTCGGAGCAAATCGAATAATTCTGCATGAAAAACTCATTTATCCGAATTAAGGGTTCGGGGGGTGTGGACTAACACGGCTTTTCCCCCTTTATCCTTAACCAATGAACCCCCAAAACTAATCAGGGAAGCGCCTTATCAGAACGAAACTAGAAAAAAAAATTGTAGCAAATAGGATGTTTCTATCAAGGGTTATCGCGTTACGTACGTACATACGTACGTACATACATACGTACGTATATACAGAACCGGCGACACATAAGTTCTCAGGCTTTGATAGCCTGTGAGCTAAAAAACGACAAATATCTTAAGGTCAAAGCGGATCAAAGCTTTATCAAAGTCAAAAGCGGGTGTGAAAGAACTAGTGCCCTTTCGCACAAAGGTAAACACTACTGCTTTTTAAACAATTGGTTCTTTATTCGAACATCAATGACTGAGGGAAAGACGTTCACTAAGTTATAAAGATCTTCTGTGAATGCACGCCTCGAACGCGAACGATTTTTCTTCAAAAGTAAAAAAATTTGTGCATCAATCAACAGTAGTATCTTCCCCATCTCTTCTAAATTCCCTATGTTACGATTGAGCTCATCAGAATATGTTTTTTATGTAGATTACGTAATGTCCTAATGCAGTGTCTGAATGTGGTTGTTTGGTTGCTATTTAAGAAGCGTTCGATCAAGCCAAAGATAGCTCCATGGCTTGGCATTCATTCTAAGCCCTACTTCCTATAATGCCTTAAAAGATTAAACATTTCCTATGTCTTAAAATGAACATAAAGACATATAAATACATATTTAGATAAATATGTTTCCAAATTTTTTAATTTATCCTATGTTCGATGTGTAAAATATTGATTATTATAAATATACAGTGTCAAAATAGATTGAAAATTTCATCTTCGCAAAAATTGGATATTGAACTGGGCATTGTGGGGATCAGAATCAGGGATCCCAGTTTCACGGCTCAGTTGAATTATGTGTCAATGAGACCCTGTAATAAAGTTTCTGCTGAGAAAAGTGCGTGTTTTGCGCTGAACATCTGTTCCTGAGTGGAGAAACCGAACTGCTATGTTCGTAATAGGTAAGATGTTTTTGCTTTACTTTGAAGATTGTATTTCAGGCTAAGGCTCTGAAGAAATTCCTTTCTTCAATGCTGCCAGTATTCTCCTATAATTTGTTGAGAGAAACTCCTGTAAAATTGCTCAGATTTTTCTCTTATATAACAAAACGTTTTCATGTTACATACATGGTAATCTGTTAAATTGAAACACTGCTGCTTTTTATGAAACAATCTTTCTCCATCGTGTAAAGAAGAAACGCGATTTTCTGTATAACATCTGTATAAAATCTTGTTTACATATATGTGCTCTCTCAGCACGATATCACTTTTTTTTTTTTCTTTATAGATACTTTGGTATCTTTGGAATAATTAAAACAAAGTTTTGCACGAGATCGCCTCTATTTTCTTTACAGCGTCTCAGTTTTTTTTTTTCATATTTATTTGTCAGTCAAAAGGGAAGAATCTTATGACTTTAAAAAATTCTCCGCTAAAATGCAGAAATTTTGGATAACAAATAACATCCGTACCTTACATGAAATAGAGATATTCTGCTAAAAATCTAATAGAATATCTATTGCAAAAATAGATGTTTTTAACAGAGCACGCAGTCTAAATATTTTACAAAATTTATTACCGTAGAACCCCGCTAATCCGAACTAATTGGGACCGGTGCCTGTCCGGATTACAAAAAATTTGGATTACCCGAAATTCCAATAAAAATAAAAAAATAATAAAGGAGAATGGAATTGCATCTTTGCAATTCCATTCCGAGGATTTTTTTTTTAATTACGGAAATATTTCGATTGGTACATTTCATAATTTAAACTGTCCTCAAAATCAAACAACAATCAATATTTAAATAGCTCAAATCTACAACGTTTCACATTGGTCTCAAATATTCCATTGGAAAATAATTAATTAAAAATATTGAAATGCGAGCGAGAAATTTTGAAAGAAAACGCCTCAATTGTTTCAACATAGCTTGCAAATGTCTCATCGTGATACTCAATTAGACACATGAGGTTTATGAGACCGTAAATTAGTGCCTATACAAAACTATTTCTTTCAGAGGCAGCCGTTGCCAGCCGTTAGAGAAGTTTTAATTAAAAAATGATAATACATGGATTAATGCAGTATTTTTTCTTGTTACTGACATTTTGACAATAACAATGTGAAAAAAAAGTCATCTGCGATTTTCACACTTACAAAAACAATTCCACCTCTTTTTTCTCACGTTAATGATCATCAACAAATTATCTTTCTCAGGTTTCGGAATGCTCCAGTAAAATTACACTGCCTTTAGGATATGGGGTTTAACAAAATGTTAAAATCTCGAGTTAGTAAAAAAAATGTTAATGAAGTAAAGTAAAATTAACTTTTCAAACTTTTTAATAAAACTTTTAGAAAATAAATGTGTCGCTATAGAAGCCTTTTTATCTTTTTTAAATAAACGATTATTATTTTTTGTCTCTTTTAAATTTTCTGATAAACATTATTATTTATTTTTATTGGTTTAAAATAAAAAGTCTTTTTTGCGTTAGTTTTTATGGCAATGATGGTATTTGGTTAATTTATACAGGGTGTTTAAAAAATATAGCGACAAACTAAGTGGCGGTAGGCTCATCATAAGATTTGGGAATTGCACATCAACCCATGACCGGAAACGTCATAGTACGCCATTAGGGGATGTTTTTTACGAGACCACTGGAGGAGAAATATATGCTTTATCGCAGTCATTCAAGCAGTAGTCGCCTTGAAAAGAGCATACAACATTTTACGGACAGGGAACTGGCAAACATTCATTTCGTGCACGGATTAGCTTGTGCCCAGCAGCTCAAGAACTGTATTGAGAACGGTTCCCATAGAGAGATAGACGTACAGGAGCTCCCGATTTTTTTCGAATCTGCATCACAATTTGTGTAAATATGGGTCCTTAAGAAGTACTAGTAGGTCCTTAAGAAGTAAGTATTGTAAGTTATTCTCACAAATTGTGATGCACATTCGAAAACATCCGGCGGTCCAGGATATATCTTTGTGGGAATCGTTCTCGATACAGTCCTTGAGCTGCTGGTACATTGCCACCAGCCAGTCCGTACACAAAAGCGAATGTCCGTAAATTGATGCATGTTCTACTCAAGGCGATTACCGCTCGAATAACTACGTTAAAGCAGATATTTCCCCTCCAGCACTCTCGTGTAGACCATCACTTAGCGGCATACAATTACGTTTCCTGTCATGACTTGGTATTGAGAACGGTTAACACAGAGAGATGTACGGGACATCCCATTTTTTTTTCGAATGTACTTCACAATGTGTGTGTATATCGGTCCTTAAGAAGTAGTAGTAGGTCCTTAAGAGGTAGTATTGCAAGATATTCACACAAATTGTGATGTACGTTCGAAAACAACCGGCGGTCCAGTATATCTCCCTGTGGGAATTGTTCTCGATACAGTCCTTCAGCTTCTGGTGCATTTCCACCAGCCAGTCCGTACTCGAAGTGAATGTCCGTAAACTAATTTATGTTCTACTCAAGCCGACTACCGCTCGAATGACTGCGATAAAGCAGATATTTCCCCTCCAGCACTCTCGTGCAGTCCGCCACCGAGTGGCGTACGATGACATTTCCGGTCATGGCTTCATATGCAATTCTCAATCCTTATGATGCGCCTTACCTCTTCTAGAAGTTTGTCGCTATATGTTTTAGACACCTTGTATAAATCTTTGTTAGAATATTTTTGATATAATAGGGTTTACTTAAGAAATAAAAATGTATAAAATATTTTTTCCGTTCCAAATAATGCCCTTGCTTGCAACGCAAATAATCTATAATACATAGAGATGATAATAACAAAATTTATAAAAACATATTTACAAGTTGCGGATAAATATATTATAAGATACATCCTTTTTCTTATTCTGTAATGTTTTGATATAATAAAAGAATATACTTCTATTGTAAACCCCTCTGTTTTATTTCATCAACAAATATAAACATATGTAAATACATATGAGCCATAATATATAGATTGTTTTTCAAATAATATTTACTTTGAGTACGTTGCCAAATCCCAAAGGGAATTCTTAACGGAATCAAGTAGACACAAGACAAAGATACTATTTCCGAAAATTCTCCGAAGCGTCATTAAGTTTAGGAATCTAATCCTAAAACGTCTTATCCTTTCTCCTCTATAACGCATTTGCTGGCACGTTGATAGGCGATACAAAAGAATAGTTCGATATTTTAAGCTACTGGTGTTTCAATCCCCATTTCAAAGTTCTGAAAATGATTAAAATTTATTAAAGTATACTAAGTTATGTAAAATATCATACAAAGTGATTGTGTTTTGAAGTCTATTGCTTTGAATCGGGATTATTGTATAAATATAATATGTATTTATTACATATTCAACAAATTTATTATTAATAATCATATTAATATATTAAATAATAATAAAAGATGTTTTTAATTATGAATAATACCAAAATGCATAATCATCTCTCTATTCTAAAAAAAAAAGTAACTACCGCTGTCACCGCCGCCACCGGTTTTGAATTTTGTGTGACCGGAGGTCTTTCTTCGTTAATATTAAGAAAAATAATGCATACAAAAATATGAAAATCGGTGATGTTATACAGAAATGTTTGATAAACACTCTGATGCAGACAGTTTTCTAATCGAAGAATTATTTTAAGAGATATTTAATGCTAAATTTGGACAAAATCGTTCCACTGAAAAAGTTTTATAGGAGCAAAAACTATTCATGGGAATTTAATCATTTTTAGATCATTTTATACATTTGAAGTTCCTGGTGTGCAGACTGTATTTCTTTTTTTAATTTGACTAATTTTTTGAGGTTTTATTAGGGTTTCGTTCATCTCACGGAAACCTATTCGTCTCGCTCCTCTGTCTGTCTGTCTGTCCGTCACAGAGCCCATTCTCAGAAACTATACATGTTGGAGACATGAAATTTTGGGTACTTATAGCTGAACACCTCACATCAAACGACAAATCATAAAATTTTGAAAATTTCGTAAGTTTAACCCTTTGGGGTCCCACATGTGTCTTTTAAGCAATTCTTTCTAAGTGAGCCCCTAATTATGTTGGAGACATGAAATTTTGGGTACTTATAGCTGAACACCTCTCATCATACGACAAATGATAAAATTTTGAAAAAGTCGTACATTTAACCCTTTGGGCTCCCGCATGTGTATTTTAAACAATTATTTCTAAGTGAGCTCCTAATTAGTTTGGAGACGTGAAATTTTGCATATTTATAGCTGAACACCTCACATCAAACGACAAATCATAAAATTTTGAAAATGTCGTACGTTTAACCCTTTGGGGTCCCACATGTGTATTTTACACAATTCTTTCTAAGTGAGCCCTAATTAGGTTGGAGGCGTGAAAATTTGCATACTTATATCTGATCACCTCACATCCAACGGCAAATCATAAAATTTTGAAAAAGTCATACATTTAACCCTTTGGGGTCCCGCATGTGTATTTTAAACAATTCTTTCTAAGTGAGCTCCTACTTATGTTGGAGACATGAAATTTTGGGTACTTATAGCTGAACACCTCACATCATGCGACAAATGATAAAATTTTGAAAAACTCGTACATTTAACTCTTTGGGGTCCCACATGTGTATTTTAAAAAATTATTTCTAAGTGAGCCCCTAATTAGGTTGGAGGCGTGAAATTTTGCATATTTATAGCTGAACACCTCGCATCACACGACAAATCATAAAATTTTGAAAATGTCGTACGTTTAACCCTTTGGGGTCCCACATGTGTATTTTACACAATTCTTTCTAAGTGAGCCCTAATTAGGTTGGAGGCGTGAAAATTTGCATACTTATATCTGATCACCTCACATCCAACGGCAAATCATAAAATTTTGAAAAAGTCATACATTTAACCCTTTGGGGTCCCGCATGTGTATTTTAAACAATTCTTTCTAAGTGAGCTCCTACTTATGTTGGAGACATGAAATTTTGGGTACTTATAGCTGAACACCTCACATCATGCGACAAATGATAAAATTTTGAAAAACTCGTACATTTAACTCTTTGGGGTCCCACATGTGTATTTTAAAAAATTATTTCTAAGTGAGCCCCTAATTAGGTTGGAGGCGTGAAATTTTGCATATTTATAGCTGAACACCTCGCATCACACGACAAATCATAAAATTTTGAAAATGTCGTACGTTTAACCCTTTGGGGTCCCACATGTGTATTTTACACAATTTTTCTAAGTGAGCCCCTAATTAGGTTGGAGGCGTGAAATTTTGCATACTTATATCTGAACACCTCACATCCAACGGCAAATCATAAAATTTTGAAAAAGTCATACATTTAACCCTTCGGGCTCCCGCATGTGTATTTTAAACAATTCTTTCTAAGTAAGCTCCTACTTATGTTGGAGACATGAAATTTTGGGTACTTATAGCTGAACACCTCACATCATACAACAAATGATAAAATTTTGAAAAAGTCGTACATTTAACCCTTTGTGCTCCCACATGTGCATTTTAAACAATTCTTTCTAAGTGAGACCCTATTTAGGTTGGAGTCGTGAAATTTTGCATAATTATAGCTCAACACCTCAGATCTCACGTCAAATAATAAATTTTGAAAAAGTTTTATGTTTAACCCTTTCAACTCCAGCTTGTGTATTTTAAGCCATTCTTTCTAACTGAGCCCCTAATTAAATTGGAGATTTGAAATTTTGCATACTTATTGCAGAACACCTGAGGCCAGGTGACAAATCATAAAATCTTGAAAAAGTCTTATGTTTAACCCTTTGAGCTACCACATATGTATTTGAAGCAATTCTTTCTAAGAGAGCCACTAATTAAGTTGGTGACATGAAATTTTGCATACGTATAGCTGAATGCCTCAGACCACACGACAAATCATAAAATTTTCAAAAAATCTTTTATTATTTACCCCTCTGGGCTCTAACTTGTGTATTTTAAGCAATTTTTCTAACCCCCGCCCTTTTAACCCGGGGAGAAATTTTCCAACTTTTGCCGACACCCCTTTGACCATTCTTTCATATTATGTACCATAGTCTTACATATTTTAGTTCCATTTTTTTCCGCCAGGTACGCCTACTTATCTCGGGTGCTAAGGGCCCAATCCCCTCGACTAATATATCAACAGATAGTATGTAAAACGGATTTTCGTTCGGATACATGTTTGTTTAGAATCAAGTGCACCCCCTGGTTGTGAAATGTGGAACTAACAGATTTTTCAAAAGGATAAAGTGTTTTGAAAGGAATATTAAACGAAGCCCTCTGTGCGATCTGTGATCACACTTACCCACTTGTTTCTATTTTAAATTCAAATTGTCAGCATTTCTAGAGATATTTTTTACATTATTTAAGAAAATTGTATTAATTTAAACTGTTGCCAAATGTATAAACAGCGCAAACAATAATGTTTGCTTCAAATTAAAAATTTATGTACACGTGACTATTATAAACAGAAAAAATCATTTGAAATTAGAATTAAATAATTATGTACAAAAAGCAAGGAACTTATTAAAAATTACGTCATAAAAACTATACACGTGAATTTTAAAAGAGAAAGAATATTGTAAAATAATAAATTCATTAACATGCATTAGAAGTCTTAAATAGGAGAAATTACGTCATATTTACGTCATATTACAGTTATTATATAAAATGAATACAAAATAATATTGCAAAACAGTTTAAATTTAGAAATTGCGCTAGACATTTATTTGATATTTCGAGAGGATCTTTTCAACTATTTTTGTTAGGAAAGCGCAAATAATATTTCATTTCTAACAAAAGTATTTTCACGTGAATATTTAAATGAGAAAGAATAGCTTGGTCAAAATTACGTCAGATTAAAAACGATTAATTTAAAATGTCTCATTTAAAAGAACTTTCTTTTCGCTTTGTTAAAAAATACCAGGAGACAAAGACTCTGTTTACTTTATTCCTTTTATATTAGCTTCTTTTGAAACTTATCTTACTTAATCAAAGACGAAAACAGCGATTGTCTCTTTGGTACTACTTAGTTATACCGTCGACCAAAACTCTATCATTCGCCAGACTATAAGTTTAAATGCCAATAATGGTTGATCGTAAATGTCACATTAACTTGACTTTAAGCAAGTTAGACGTGTCTACGTCATCAAGTTATTTTTATTTCGACGTTTTATTTGTATTTTTAATAATGTTGTACTAATTGATTTGTTCTTTCGTTATTTAAAATAAAAATTATGTCATTTCGTATAATTTGGCGAGTGGTTTGGCAATTTATATAATTTGGCAAAATTGGTCGACGGGATAATCAAGTAGTACCGCAGCGGATTTGGCGTTAAAATTCCCCAATCAAAGAGAAATGAATAGAAATCCGTTTATAGGGAGATCGCCACTGTTTTTTTTTAAATTATAATCCGATCTTTCGAAATCTTTTTAAAGCCGATCAAATTAGCGTGCATTTAGAGTCTGTGGTGTCTACAATAATATTTAAACCTACTAAATTAATATTTCTTAAATTTCTACTTTAGTACAGTTATCTCCACTTATTACACTAATTAATACCTTTCAGATAATCGATGTATTGTATTTCTAATTTAAAATACTGTATAACCTGATTTTCCTCAACCATTGATATCACACAATTTACTTCTAATAAAAAAAAGGTAAAAACAATAATTTCGATTTGATTACTATGCAATACAGATTCCAATTTATACAATTAGATAATAACATACAACTTACATAGTAATACTTATACGTTGCAAACTGAATAAAAATATTGATGCCAATAGAAACATCCACATAAAGAAAAATTGTACAACATACACATATAAAATCCTACAATGATCCTCAATAAAATATTTCCAAATTCAAAAAAGGTTCTCACCCTTAAAACAAATAAAATCAAAGGCCTCACTTTTTTTTCTCTTGTGAGCCTTTTTTTTTCACTGTGAGCCTTTTTTTTTTCAAAATTTACTTCCAGCCAATCAAAATTCTAAGCAAATGTTCATTGCTCGTTTTTATCAACTCTTCAAACTTAAAACAGTATTGCTTCATTTAAATATTACTTTAATAATAATTTAAATTTAAGTAAATTCAATTATTCCTTCCAACTATTATTAATACAATGCATTAATTTTGTTCACTACCATTATTAGTAAAAAAAAAAATAGAAAATCAATTTTAGCACAAGCTATTATGACCTTTTCTTAAAACAATATCAAAATATGGCTGATAATATCTCCTACATATCGGAACACAATTATTTGATTGCACATAAATTATCAAGATTTAGACAATTTATCTTAATTTACTATTAATTATACAACAACAAATAAATTTGGTTCGAAAATGTCAACAGAAAGAAATATCAAAACACCTTACCTTATACTTTATTTGCTGGGGTACTCCGCTGTTCACACGTAGTTCCACGATGTACTCAATAATTCCCACTTTAAAGTCACTTTGATGATATTCAATACTAAGTCTGTAACACACTGTAATTTGATTCACTGTAGCGATGATAGAGCACAAATACTAGTTCCGTTCGCTGTAATGACGATAGGACACAAACACTCTCGATCGGTTCAGTGTAACGACGATAGGGTACACCTACTCTGCATTTCCACTCGACGCTTGGTTGTTATCTCTCTCAAATTACGCTCGACGATCCGGCATTACCACGCGAGAATTCCACTGGGTGCTCCGGCACTAACACACTGCAACACGGCTCGCTGGTCACTGGTCTCAGACGATTCTATACCGTCGCTGCCATCAATTTGTCAGAGTTTCCTCTTAGTGCGCACAACTTTGAAGAAATCCTTTGCTATTTATATGCTGCCACCACCGATATGATTACGTGATATCAGTCACCCTCTGAGAGGATTGTTTAAATGAAAACCAACTCTTTCAATTAACTAAATTAACAGTTTATTTACAAACTATTTACAAAACACAAAACACTATTTACACTTAAAAACTCGGATGTAGGTGATCCGGTTCAACATTAAATTAAATACAGTAAATGCTGGCTGTGTACTGTTAAACTGCGATATATCACTCTCACTCTACACTCGTTAAATCAGCTTTACCGGAGATTACTCTTAATATCCCACCACATGGGCTCTAAGCTCGGCGAGCTTCACTCAACCCTACGCTCTATCCAAGAGCTATACACAGTAACAACCTAACGCCTTGCGCTCTAGGGTTCAACAAACTCTCCCCGAGCAAAAAAACGACTGCCCTCTCGCAACCCTCTTCTTTTACTCACCTCCCCCCTCTAACATAAATCCGGGGGTTCTACCCTAACCACATTCTCAGCTGTTTCCCTCCTTCGTGCAATTCTTTTGTCTGCCCATCTCCAGCAGACATCTCAAAAGGTAGGGTAAACCCCTCTCTATCCCTAACTTTATCCCTTCACCCACACTGTACAATTCACCTGCTGGGATCCAGTTTCAGACAAGGAAAGAATGTTACTTTGAAATTCCCAGTACACAGGCCATACAAAATATAATATTGTAAGACAAAATAATATACAACCATAGTTCTAATAGCAGATGTTTCTCTGAACCTGACTGTAACATTATCAAGATTTTGCTAATTTTAGACGCCCACCCTCTTTCGATATCATACGTTATCATTCGTCGACCCCCCCCCCACACACACACACACACACACACGCACATCACCACCACCGATAATATCGTTATCAATGTCTAAAAATTATTCTTATTTTTACAATACAGTATAACTTCTTTTATCCGAAACTCTTTTAACCGAAACTCCCAGTTAACCGAAATCCATTTTCAAAGCTTTTTTTTTTTTTTTTTTTTTTTTTTTTTTTTATTATTATCACATTCCTTGTGTGCAAAATCCATTTTAAAAGTTAAAAAAAAATACTGTTAAACATATTACCTGTGTGCAAGCGGTCCTTTCCGAAGTACATATAAACATTTTCAATCCCCTTTCTTGGAATTCCTTCGAATTTAACTTGAGATCCTGTAAGTTGCGGAGTGGAACGAACAAAACGAACAAATTAGCAATTTTGAAACATTTGAATCTTTTGTAATAGGTTTGCTGGCTGGAGCAGTAGAAGGACTGTAATACTGGTGAACTGTAATATTAAAATTGTGTAATAATTAAATAATTACACAATGGTGTGTAATATTAAAAAACTGCGTGATAGAGCTTCAAAGCAAAAGCAATCGAAACTGCGACAAACAAAACATTTTTTCAAACCCTTATGAGAAATGTAAAAGGTACTTGATTTCAAAATTAAAATTCAGGTAATTTATTTTTGTTTCTATTTTGCTATTGCTTTATTTTTATTAAGCACTCGTCACCATAATAAGGAATGTTGCATTTATTATCCTTAATCATAAAATTGAAGCATTCTCGATTATCCGAAAATTTCGATTTTCCAAAAGAGGGTTGGTCCCAATTACTTCGGATAATCGACGTTCTACTGTATTTTCTTTCTTTTTATATGTTTGCAGTGGTATACAGATATGGTTATATATATTTTTAGTCGCATACTTTACGGATTCAAATGAAGAGAAGGAGTCAATAAAATATGAATATTATACAAAATTATATCAAATAATATCTAAAAAGAGTTAGTGACTATTTAAATGTATAAAATAATAGTCTATTCTTACATGCATTCAACAGTAATATTCTATTCCTGCACTTGCCCCTGCCCGGGGAGAGTAAAACAGAACTTATTAACATAACAGAAGGCAATATACTTTCTATTTCTTTACTAGTAAACGCAAGTATCATTTCAAACATATTTTGCTCCTAGTTTCTCCAATGGTGAATTATATGCGCAAATAGTAGAAGCAGCCCAATGCGAACGTTGGGGTATTCCATATTTTGGAACGAAATGATTTTATGAACATTTAAAGGTTTTAATAATAGCTTTGTATTTTCATTAAAAATATACAGACGTTTTTTATGTGAAGGAAAAGTTATAAAAAAAGAAAAGTTTGGTTGGATAAAAAAAAATAACGATATCAAAAGACAGCCCCACCCCGTCCCCCTTACTGATATCTTTCCATATCAAGTGTCAGACCCCTTCTCCCCTAAAGTGATAGCGTTATATATGCACAGCCCCTTATTTAAAAAAATTATAATTGGCTTGACGATTATTTTAGACTTAAGTATAAATTTCATTTTTTTTTTTATAAAATAAAGGATACCCAACAATATTTTCTTGATCAATACCGAAGAATGGGTGTTTTTATTTGTTATACACCCATTTATAAAATAGTGCAAATCCATTACAAAAGGTGCAGGAAAAAATACTTTTTGATTATTATTGATATATTATATTAGTGCAAAAGCAAACTTGCAACAAATATTTCAAAATGTTTGCATAATTTCCGCTTTTAGGTGCGTTCTTAATGATAAAAATACGTAGCACCTATAGCGTCGTTCGGTCCGTCTGTCTGTCCGCCCGTGAGCATATAACAGAGCAAAAATTGCCCAACCGAATGGTCTGAAATTTTATATACATAATTGTTGCAAAGTTTTGTTGAGTCATTTCAAATTTTATGAAAATGGGATGTGCAGTTTCATTACAGGGACAGTCAAGGGTTTTCCCTTGCATTACGGCCACTAGGAAAAAAATTTCTAATGCATTTTAATAATGTTACAGCCTTTCCAACAGAATGAAATTGACATGCAGTTATGAAGTTAACTAAAATATACACTCAGTACAATATGCGGTGCAAAAAATATTTATAAAACTAGTTATAGTACGAACGCACTTCATTTGCCACTTTTGACGTGCAATTTCCAACTTGTCAGAAATAAAATATTTTAAAATATCTAAGTATAAATTTTAGGTGATTAATTTTGAATTTCTATAAATGTACTCATTGAATGAATCATCTCTAAATATTTAAAATTCTAGCTACATGCGTACGTTCTGAGTCCTATTATGTGAGACATATATGAAAGATTTCAATTCCCATGTTCAAAAGACATTCTTCGAAATCGATTCGACAATTTTTAACACTAGCACTACACGTGAATTTCAGCTATCATATGAAATGGAAAATAAACTTCAATGAAGTGAATAAGGCCATGCTATTTGAGCTTTGATATTGGCAATGCTGCTCTAAAGTTCAAATAAAAATGCAGAAATAGAAAGAACTGGTTGGAGAAATTTTTAGGTCCTTTAAAGAATTCTATTCAATGCGTGACAGAAACATAACGCCTCAATGGGCACAAAATGAAGACTTCAATTTATTCTTTTGCGTACCATGATAAAAATAGGAAATATAATGTTGTCTTTCTCTAAAGAACTATTTCGAAAATACGAGTACAATAAGATTTTCATTTTGAAAGATATATTAAATATTTTTATATAAATATTCTAATAGCATTGTTATCGATAAATATCATTTTGATATAATAAATTAATCAGAAATGAAGTATAGTAATTTCTGAATTCAATAAATGTTATTGTTATCATAATCATTTTGTAATTCATTAAGTGTTATTTATTGCTTTATATATTTATCTTATGTTTTTAGCGTGGGTACGAATGACGTCAGATACTCTTTCTGACTAAAATGTAAACGAGTAATAATGGTCAGTATATATTAAAGTTTTGAGTATGTATCTTGCTTTTCATAATCTTTGAATCAGATTTATTTTGTCGCCAGTACTATAGGCATCCATTAATTTCTAACCTGTTTTATTGTACTGTGCTATTACAAATGATGAACCCTATTTAAAAAAATTATATTTTCAAAAAAACTGCACATATTGCAATACGTTATACCTAAATTTAAAGAGAAATATATCAAGTTTTTTTCAGTTACAAATGTTCGGTGTTTGACCCTCTTATTACATGGCATACGTCCAATCTGTAATCCAGTTCGCCTCAAACATTTTGTAGCATCACTCTGTCAATGGTTCTGAATTCTGTACAAATGCGTTCTTTAAGTTCTAACTGTGTCAAAGACATTGTTTATGTACCACCAATGCCGAAAAAAAAGTGTTCAGAACTTAAAGAACGCATTTGAGAAACTTTCAGAAGCATTGACAGAGTGATACTACAAAATGTTTGGAACGAATCCGATTATAAATTGGAGGCACGCCGTTTAACAAGAGGGACACACATCGAACATTCGTTACTGAAAAAAAAACTTGGTATCTTTCGCTTTAAATTCATGTATCACTTATTGTAATATGTGCAGTAGTTTCGAAAATAGGATTTTTTAAAATCCGGTCCATCATTTGTACAATAAAACAGGTTAGAAATTAATGGATGCCTACAGTACTGGTCTTGTAATTTAAATTTTATTACTTTTCAACTTTTTTTTCCTTTTCATTTATAGGTTTTCACAGTTTAACTGAAAATACATTAATTTTATATTATGTAGTATACGTATTTTATAAATTCGGATACTTAACGATTAGCGATGTAATCAATGAACTAATTCTATACCAGCAATTTTATAATGTTTTACAAAGGTGTATTTGATTTGCGACAATAAAGACACATTTACAAAAATCACATAAATACATACATAGCCAAACAACGAAAAGACCTAGTAATTTAATATTAAACCACAATACATGTTTAACCATGTTTACCCGGGTATCTTCCTACTTTTTAAATGTTGATAGAAGGGGTTTTTTCTCCGAGAACTCTTTCAGTTTTAGAATTAGTTTCTTGCGCATTCTATGTAACGGACCTTCTAACGCTCATGGTAGCTATATGTTACCCTTAAAGTTGCCAATTTGGCGGGGTTTTTTTTATTACGATGTTCTGAATTCATATCAAAAATTCAGAGTAATAAATTTGCTTTATTTAATGACAGACATTTGTTGATTAAACAAAACGAAAATTACTATTTGCAATTCCTGGTATGATTTCAAAATTTCTAGCGCACGCTTTACTAATAGCTTTAGAGGAATAAAGTACGAAAACCTTGTGTGTCAAGTGCGCATCTTATATTTTTTTCGTTTAATTTTTAAGAATTTTTAAATTTTTGCAAATATAAGCGAGCACGTATTTAGATTTTTCTCTTTCAGGACATCTCTGTTTCGTAGAAAATACATATATCGTTTTCTATTTTTAGGTTTCCGTACTTAAAAAGTAAAAACGGAACCATTACAAGATCACTTCTATGTCTGTCTGTCACAGACATTTTTCTCGTAAACTATGGAACGTGGAAATTTTAAATTGGGAGAAGTAATATAGACCAGCGTTTCTTAAACTTTGGGATCTCGTGGGCCCCTTATGATATGATATGCATTTCGGGGACCCCCACAATTTTTTTTAATGTAATATAAAAAAAATTATTTTAATGGTATAGACACTTTTTATTTTTCATTACAGATATTCCGTGTTTGTTTGTCGAAACAATCCGTTGCATTAATAAGAAAAATGGTACACATTTTAAAACACTTAAAATATACTATTTCTCATGAGGAGGATGCTTCTGTTTTGTTTTTCTACGAGATGTGAAATGTCTGTTGCAATGTTCGAAACATATATTCGTAAGTCTGGTTCGACATTCAATCAATTTTTATATTTATTTGTCATGAGCGCAAGGCTGGAAAAAGTCTTTTCACATAAATACTAGGCTGAGCAATATGTTCTGGGAAATTTGTGAATGTTGTGTTGTTATGTGCAAATTAACAACAAAAGCAACGAAGACTATTCTTCAAAATAGAGACCATCATACTCCACGACTTTCTGCCTTCGTTCTTCCAGATTCCAGATTTGTTGGAAGTACCATGGCGGCTCCTTGGAATCGAAAAACTCATGACATGCTTCTTCAACTTCATTAAAGGATTCAAATCGATGGCCTTTGAAAAAGTGTTGCATTGATCGTAAGAGGCCATAATTGGAAGGAGCCACCTCTGGAATGTACTACTAGAGTACTCCTATATACGATACAAGTTCTGCTAACTATTATATTAAAAATTTCCCAGAACTTTTTGCTCAACCTAATATGTTGTACAGAAGGGAAATAAATGCTTGATAGCTTTATCGGCTAGTTTTGCATACGTATTTCTCACTCACAACAAATGTTTGGAAAGCAATTTTTTTACTTGGAAATCAATTTTTATGGAATCATCGCGTGATAATTTCGCAAGTTGTTCCTGCTCTAAGAATGTTAAAGATTCCATTTCGCTAATGTCTAGGAAATGAAATGGTTTCCTCATCTACTCAATTTCTGACTTTGAAGGAGGAAAATAAAGTGGGAAAGCTTTATTCAAGTTTTTCACCCGTAGAACGATATTTTCAACAATATCATGGGAAATTGTATCGCCAAAGGTTCTTAAGAAATCGAATAATGTTGGGAATGATTCAAAATTATTCTTTTCAAGACGATTTGCCCACAAATCAATTTTTTTATTGTTGCTTCTACATTGTCCTGGACGTTGAGAATATTTACCGATGTTCCTTGTAAGCTTAAATTCAACTCATTCAGAAAACTAAGAATAATTGCTAAATATGCCAGCTTGACAAGCCAGGAGAAATCATTTAAACACTCTTTCAAATGGAATCCAATAAAAATAGCCTTACTTTATCTCGCAGTGCAAAAGTGCGATTTAACCCTTCACTACACGATTTCTTCTATTTGTATGAAAAAAAATTATTGGAATTCTATATATCGTTCTAATAATGGGAAAAATAGTAAAAAAAAATTAAATTTCAAATGTTCAGCTAAAATTTGATATTTTATGGTGTGTACCCTATGTACACAATTAGGATTTTAAAATATTGTATTGCTATATTTGACAACTAAATGAGCTTAAATTAATCACTTTTATCTGCTTAACACTCTGCAGCTTTGTTTATATTAATATTTTTAAATATTCAGTAAAAATAATGAAAGTAAATTTTGCCTAAATAGCTTGATCGAATTTTTTTTTTTGTTTCTGAAGAACAAATTCTAATTTTTTGTCAAATGCAGCCCTCTAACATGGACAAAATAAGTGTTATTCCATTCTTTGGACTGTTCTTAATCAGGGATAGAGATCATATTGGCCAAATTAATGGCACATAATAAGAATTACAGTGTTTTTAGGTATGTGCCAGATGTGGCACGTCGTGCAGTGAAGTGTTAAAACTTTTCCTCGTGACAGACACTTAATCTCTTTGTGCAAAATTAACTGTTTGTGTTCACTCCCAATTTCTTTGCACAAAATTTTATAAAGTCTAGAATTAAATGGACAAGCCTTGATATAATTTACTACTGAAAAAACTTCGTTGAATGTAGACTTAAAATATTCAGGCATTTTTTCACGACCAGTGATTAACGGTAAATAAAACAGCGTGTCCAAATGGGATGTGATGTGTTATCTTTAAACAAGCAGATTAAACCATTAATAGGTCCACTCATAGCTCGAACCCCATCTGTACTTATTCCGACACATTTTGACCAAATTTATTTTTCTTGATTGAAACGGTCTAAACAGGGAACAAACACATGTTGTGTGAGATGGAATGGATTTGCAAAACAAAAAAATCTTCACATACCTTACCACCAATTTCATAAGAATGAAAGCTAACCAATTCCCATTATTGGTAAAGTCTAAACTCTGATCGAACTGTAATACGAAATAAGGACTTATTTTTCACACTTTCAAGAAATTGGCTCTCAATACTTTCACGTAAGTCGATGACTCTGTTCTTAACAATATCATTAGATAATGAAATTAAATTTAGATCCTTTGATGTTTCTTCTCCTAGCATTGTTGTAGCCATTGCTAAAGCAGCAGGTTGGATTAAATTCTCTGCAATCGTATGAGGTTTTGCAGACTTTGCTACCATCAAAAATACCCGATACGAGATAAAAACGACCTTTTCATTGTTGGAACCATTTACGGTCTTTTCAATTAGTTTTTGCCTTGTTTTCAGTTCTTTTAACTTTCTTTAAAAAAAAAAAAAAAAACTAGCTGGTTTGTTTAAATATGCTTTATGTTTAGTTTGTAAATGTCTGTGGGATTTTACTGATTTCATACATTCATTTGACAGTATATCGTGACAAATAACACAAACAGGATGTTCTTCATTGTTAGTACAGGTGCTCGTAAACCCCTATGTTAAATATTGTTGAGAGTACTTACGTTTTTCCTTTGCGGTAATTTTTTCGCTCTTAAATAGCGAAGTATTAAATCAGCATCATCTATATCTGATTCCATCTCTTCTTTAGGTTGTATTATACTGGTCTTTAACAACTCATGTCATATCATGAATAGCAAAAAATTGTAAGTATGTACCTAGAGAGACTAAAATACGAGCAGTGTACTTTAAAATGACAATAATTGGACATCACTCACTCCCGTTTTCACCTTGCTTTCGCGTTTTTTGATAATATGATGTATGATCACGTGATTGCTACTATGACAGCACGAAAGAGACTGTATATGTAAAGCGCGCTCAAGAGAGAAAAAATATTCAGTAAAAATGTTTGGCTTGAGCAGAGATGAATTCAGAAGGTGGAGGGGTATGTAGCTCCCTTCTCCAGCATTGAAATGTCTCTCTCGAAAGATTTATATTTAGGTATTTATTTTATACTTATTAATATTCCTAGATTAGAAGTTCAAGTCCTGCATTTATCCACAACTACAACTATAGAAATTCCTGCCGAAAAAAAGGTCTGAATTCAACATTGGGCCTGAAGACGCTCGACTCCGAGCTCCCGGACCCCGGGTGTCCGCGGACCGCAGTTTAAGAAATGCTGATATAGACTGTTTTCTAAGGTGGTCACAAGCTATATGGGAAAAATTTATTTTAATCTTTTCTTTTGGGGGACCCTTCTAAAAGTTTACGATTAGTAATAAAATCAGATTGGCAAAGTTTCAGCTCATTTGATTAATATTAAACCGTTTCTCTTCGAGGTTGAATTCATGAAAAATTGTGATTTTTGGCAAAAATTGTAGTTTTTCTTACATTAAGGGAAAACTATTTGTCTTAGAAACCTGATTCTTGTTTTATTTCATAGAAAATGTTATTACCTTGAACTTTCACTCTCATCAAAACTTTTAATGGCATTTAATATTTTTCAGGTCAGCTCGTGAACTATACCCTCAAACTCTGCATTTTTGAAAATCAAGTGAAAAATGACAAATGGATACTGTTGATTAATTTATATATATATATATATATATATATATATTGTATTATTTGCATTAAAAGACAAAATAAATTGGACAATTTTTGTAACTTTAAAAATATTTCATGAGTTTATAGCTAATTATTAGTTATCTAGTTCTGCGCCTGGAAAAAAGAGCTCCTCAATTTGTAATGCAGTTGAAGCGCATTTAAACGGAAGATCTGAATTTCTGTTCTTATTACAAGGCTGCTTTTGTTACCTACTAGCGTTATCTAGTTTTATTTATTCCGGCACCCCCCCCCCCCCTCTCCTTTCAGTGGTAGAAATGCAAGATTTTTTTTAATTAGCTCCATCAAATCACCGATAGTAAGATACCAAGTAATTGTCAAGTTTTACGTATTTTATTTTATAATATTCTCCGGTGAAACGGAACACCGAAGAATTACAGTACAACTACCAGTTAACCACAGACTTTAATTTTAAGTAGAATTGTAATCCGACTCAGCAAACAACTATTTCGAAAACAAAGAACTGTGCTCACCAAAAACAGATTTAAAAATTTCGATTTAGAGGAATTATTCATTGGAATGGAAAACTGCTTCCTCATTTTTTGAATAAAGAAAATGTATAGAGGATAGCAGTTTCGACTAGTTGTGGAGATGAAGAACAGTTAATAGAAGTTCTTCCGTTTCAAAATAGTATCGAAATAATTCAGGCAAAAGCTGTATTTTCAGCAATTGAAGAGTGGGAGAAACTAGATAAAATCAAGGCAATGCGTTTTGATACCACTCCAGTAAACCCTGATCGCCTCAGAGGAACCTGCATTTTATTATGGCAATTATTAAAGGAAATATTTTCTATATTTGCCATGTCACCACCATAACTTAGAAATTATCCTAAAAGCTGTTTTTGATTGTGAAGTGGGCACAAATATTGCCGCTCACCCAGATAGAAAAAAAAATTCAGATTGGTTGGCCTAAGTTAGATCCGACTAAGTATAAAAATGCTATTGAAGATGGAATATTCGATACAAAATACTTAATTCAGAAGAAAGTTCAAGTTTTCTTACAGAGCATTTAAAAAGGGAACAGTACAGGGATGATTATAAAAAAATTATCCAACTTTGTGTAATTTTTATAAGACGTCTTCCTCCAAAAAACGTTTTCTCAGGGCACCTGGTACTATTTATCATGCCAGATGGATGGCACTGGTCATTTATTCTCTCAAAATATATCTTTTCAGGGTTCAGCTCTCATTATCATATATAGAAAAAGAAGATATTAAGGACATTTGCTTATTTATAATCAATATTAATTTTCAAATCAAAGTTCAATGCTCCCACACCAACTTTGGCTCCCAGTCAACACCTGCAATTTTTAAATTATCTTGTTGACCAGAGAAAAATTGATGAATAGGTTACAGACAAAGCACTCACTTAAATGATAAATTGCCTTTGGTATATTAACTAAAATCAAGTTGCATTTTCATTTTTAGATGATACTTTCGAAATAAAAAGTCAAAATAAGCATAGATGTAAAATTCATATTATTAATTAAAGTCATTTGAAGAAGAAAATGATGATAATAGTAACGTAAGAACAACAAAAGTTTTTAAAGAATAGGATTATATATTGAACAAAGAAGTTAGTGTGATTGTTTCATCTCAAACTGTAAATTTTAAGAGATTTTATATTAATATGCAATTTTTAAATACCGATTCCAATGTATGATGTGAAAATAGACATTATTTGAAAGCAAAGAAAAAAAATAGTGAATAGTTTTAAGGTTGTCAATGACACAGCTGAAAGGAGAATAAAATTAATCTGAAATTTCGATTCCAGTTTAACAAAAGACGAAGAACAAAAACAGTTTCTGCTAAAAGTTGTATGTAGAAGAACCTTTCAAGATTCTTCAAAAGCCACCTTATCTAAGCCGTTACCATCTCAGTGTGAAAATTGTAAGGGATAATATTTTTTTTTTATATAATTCTTCCTTTCTTGCTACACAACTTTAATAATTAAAGGCATTTGAACATTATTTATTCTCTTTTTATACTTTCTTTGCCCATTTTTTTCTTTTAATTCTTTAAGTTTAGATTTAGCTTTCTTTCATTTCCATTTGAATTTTTTTTTAATTAAACTCTTTATTATGTGCAAAATGAAAACCGAAAAGTGAAAAGCAGATGAAATAGAATATTACAATGTTTTTTTCGCATTTTCATAAAAAGTCAATTTTTAGAATTCGATCGAGTATGGTCCTAAAAATGAGCATATGTTTAAATCTATAATTTTTTACAAAAAGAGTGATGTGTGGTTCTTCAAGACAAAAACATTTTTTATGAAATGAGACCAGCATTATGTTTCTAGGTTCAATTGTATTCATTTCATGAAGTAAAAAAACCATTTTTTGAGAAAAATCACGTTTTTTTTTCAAAATTTGACGTCGATGAGGCATGGGTTAAAATTATCCAAATGAGCTGAAACTTTGTCAATCTCATTTTTTAGCCAACTGGCAACTTTTTGGGGGGGTCCCCAGAAAAAATTCGAAAATCGATTTCTTGTGACTACCCTGCTATTGATCGAGATATTTGCAGATTACTAAACATTCACACATATATTTAGGAAAAATGTAGCGGGGCTAATTAAGTTATTTGAAAAAAAAAATACTTTTTTTGTATATCGTGTGAAAGTATTCGTAACGCTGAACTTGAAAATATATTTCTTTTAATTTTAGGTATTATATTTTCACATATATCGTGAAAATGTAGTGCAAAAATACGTCCCCCCAACCTTTATTTCCGTATCTACTGAAACTAAAATTAGGGGAAAATTAGAGGTAGTAGACGTTAATTTATACCTTGCAGTAAAACTATAGCGATTACCATAGGTCACACAGTTTTTGAGGAAAACGAATTTTTCCGTTACACACAAATTTTGATTTGCTGGCATTCAGCAAACATATTGAGGAGCGTTGCAGGTACCTAACGTAGCAGAAGTATAAAAGCAAAGTTGATAATGATTTTCGAAAAATAAATCGTTGGTAATTAGCCGAGATATTAATCATTAAAGACACGGACGGTTTGGACATACATAATGACAGGGGCGGCGTACTCTATATGCCTTCGGCTTTTAAACATTAGATAACAACTTGTAATGACATATTTGTGTAATGCTATGCCCAGTAGCAGTAGAAAAGCAATAAACGTCAAATTGTTAAAAACAAAATAATTTATTTAGAATTAATCACATAATTACAATGGGATTCGCGACTAGTTTGCATTGAGTGGATCTCTCAATACGCCTCCGTGTCTTTAAAAGTTAATTAAAAACATTTCTGAAAAAACGCAGCACGAATCAAGGCGGTGTTGCAGCTTTGCGAACTTCTTTTGAAGCGCGCTTAGCGCAATGCGAAGTTTAAACTTTGAACAAGGGTTTTGTTTTAGCTACGCTGTAAAAAGAAAAGATTATTACTATGTCCGAATTTAGTTTTATGAAATGCCTAATGAAGTTTAAATATATACTAATTGTATTGTCAGTACCGAATTAAGTTCATCATAAACAGATTAGGATAAGATTTAAAAAAGTTTTATACAGAATACCAACATTTCATATTATTTAGGCTTCATATCTCTTTGAACTTTCATGGTATACCCATTCATACTTTTCTAGTATATACAGCTATATCCAACCCTACGTTGTATAGATTTATATAAAGTCTGATTATTCCTTTAACAACAACATTTTTTTTTAATAATGGAGTTAATAATTCATATATTTATTGTACAGAACCCCCAGAGCGGGAACACTTGAACATTTATTTTTTCTACTGTACGACTCCTACTACATTTTATTCGTTTTTACTATCCGCATTTTCCAATGCCGCATGACATATAAAAATATGGTAAATGAAATAAAATTTTGCGTTATAAAAAAACATTTATTTAACACTTTTTATATCACATTACTTCTAAATGAAAAAGATAACGCAGCATTAACCTTAAACTGGCGTTAAAAACTCATTTTTAGCACCGATATGCTATTTCTTTTGGCCAGCAATTAAAGTGTCGTCTCTAAAAAATAATGTTACATTATTTAAGCCAGCCGTAGCACAAAGCAGATGTATTATTGCACAGTTAAATACGGATAATCCCTACTGCAATTTTTTAAACGTCTCAGCATCGCACATTCTCAATTTTTATACCGTCGTATTGGGGAAAAAGTACTTTTAAATGCAATTTGTTTGAAAACTGCATCTCAATTTATTTATGAGATATTAATTTTTTTGTAGCTTTTAGCGCCTTTAGTTTAACGGTGGCAACTGAAGTACTTCATTTCTGTAGAAAGTAAAGGGAAAATAGTTGGAAAATAGTAATGATATCTTTTTGTTGCCATTTTCGCATAACAACTGAAAAAAAAAGTAATTAAAATACGTGCTATTTTGAAAAATTATAAATGAATGATTTCTCATAAAACATGCAGCTATTATAAACTATATTTAATTTTAAGTATCTATATTAATATTACAGAAAAATCAAGGCATATGAATCTTTGGATAACCGATATTTTTGTCGAGTTTCTTGAATGACGACAAAACTTTTTGTTGGATCTGTGTATTATTCAGCGATTGTGACGTCATATGCAACCTTTTCTGTAGATGTTGTTTCGTAAATTTCGTATGAAATACTACCTATTGGGATCGTTCCCATGTTGGAATTTCTGAAAAATTTTTGCAGATCTACACCGATTATGACCCCTAGAACCCAAAACCACCCTCAGTAAAAAACTTTATCTATCTATCTATCTATATATATATATCACTTTCTTCTGGACACGATAACTTTCGTAATTCTGCACCAATCTCTTCCAAACTGATACATAAAATCAATGGGCATAAAATCTCGGTCAAGTTCGTTAATGGGCAAAATCGGACTAAGGGGATGGAAATAGGGAGGGGTTTTGCGAAAACCGAAAACCCCCCATAACTTCTTAATTTTTATACATATCAAATCAGTTTAAAGTTTTTATTACTTCTAAAAATAGAGCCAAAATTTTATGTATCACAGATTTTTGAAAAAGTTAAAAATGGGCTCAAGGGGCGCAAAAAATAGGGTTTTTGGGAGAAAAAAATTCATAACTTCGTCAATTCTTAAGATATCAATTCCAATTAATTTTATTATAAATCTCCTTAATATTATCTACAACTTTTATATTCACAAGTTTTTGATAGGACCAATTCGTACTGCAAAAAAAATTAAAAACGAAAACAAAAAGGGGGTTTGAAGAAGTAAAAAATCCATAACTCCGACAATTCGAAAGATATAAAATCCCCATGAATTTATCATATATCTTCTTAATATTGTCTACAACATCTGTATAGACAAGTTTTGAATAGGACCAATTCTTACAGCAAAAAAAAATAAATAAATAAATAAATAAAAATACATAGCGGTTGAAGAAAAAAATCATCTAAGTAAGGGTGTATTGAAATCCAAACTGCTTATTTTCTGACTCGTTTTACAATTCATTTTTGCTCTCAAAGGCTTCCAATTGTTACGTTTTCTTACTCAGAAACAATATAATGTACCGAAATGGTCGATTTTTTGATAGAGGCAGAATATATTTTAAAAAAAATCCCTGCCGGCCCGGCCTACAGGCAGAGGTAGATTTCGAAGTCAAATATACTAATTTCACAAACAAAAACTAAATCATGATTAGATATAAATCCACTTTAACAGTTTTATCTGGCCGCTCTTGACGAGTTTTTATTTCATTTTCATATAATAGCTGGTTTTATCAGAATCATGTTAGGGCGGCATTCAAAAAAAATACTTTTCATGCTCAACAACTCGAAATTTTCTGCCATAATTCCAGATTCATTTTTAATAAAAAAAAAAAAAAAATATGAAACATGCTGACGTGATTTTTGAAGAGATTTATAAGCGGCCGGTGTTTTTATTTTTTGTTCAATTAATTAAAACTTGATATATAAACTATTATTTTCTCAGAAGGACGATATTTTTCGTTTCTAACACAATCGCTTCGGGAAATTCCGTTCAAAATGCCCACTTTGACATCATTTTTTGAAATATATTCTGCCTCTATCCAAAAATCGATTATTACGGTACATTACATAGTTTCTGAATAAGCGAATCTACCAATTAAATGCGTTTGAGAGCAAAAATGAATTTAAAAACCAGTCCGAAAATAAGCAGTTTGGATTTAAGCGCATCCTTAATACAATGATTTTTCCAACACAATCCGCTTCGGTAAATTCGGTTCAAAATGCCCTTTTTAACAGCATTTTAAAAAATATATTCTGCCCCTATCAGAAAATTGACCATTACGGTACATTATACAGTTTCTGAGTAAGAAAACGTACCAATTGGAAGCCTTTGAGAGCAAAAATGAATTGTAAAATGAGTCAGAAAATAAGCAGTTTGGATTTGAATACACCCTTACTAAGATCATTTTTTTTCTTCAACCGGTATGTATTTTTAATTTGTTTTTGCTCTAAGAATTGGTCCTATCCAAAACTTGTCTGTAGAGATGTTGTGGACAATATTAAGAAGATATATGATAAATTCATGGGGATTTTATATCTTTCGAATTGACGGAGTTATGGATTTTTTACTTCTTCAAACCCCCTTTTTGTTTTCGTTTTTAATTTGTTTTTGCAGTACGAATTGGTCCTATCAAAAACTTGTGAATATAAAAGTTGTAGATAATGTTAAGGAGATTCATGATAAAATTAATTGGATTTTATATCTTGAGAATTGACGAAGTTTTGGATTTTTTTCTTCTTCAAACGCCCTTTTTGTTTTCGTTTGTAATTTTTTTTGCGGTACGAATTGGTCCTATCAAAAACTTGTGAATATAAAAGTTTTAGATAATGTTAAGGAGATTTATAATAAAATTAATTGAATTTGATATCTTGAGAATTGACGAAGTTGTGAATTTTTTTCTCCCAAAATCCCTATTTTTGCGCCCCTTGAGCCCATTTTTAAATTTATCAAAAATCTGTGATACATAAATTTTTGGCCCTATTTTTAGAAGTAATAAAAACTTTAAACTGATTTGATATGTACGAAAATTAAGATGTTATGGGGGGTTTTCTGTTTTCACAAAACCCCTCCCTATTTCCCTCCCCTTGGTCCGATTTTACCCATTAACGAACTTGACCGAGATTTTATGCCCATTGATTTTATGTATCAGTTTGGAAGAGATTGGTGCAGAATTACGAAAGTTATCGTGTCCAGAAGAAAGTGATATATATATATATATATATATATATATAAAGTTTTTTACTGAGGGTGGTTTTGGGTCCTAGGGGTCATGATCGGTGTAGATCTGCAATTTTTTTTTAGAAATTCCAACATAGGAACGATCCCAATAGGTAGTATTTCATACGAAATCTACCTAAAATGCTGTTAAAGTGGGCATTTTGAACCGAATTTCCCGAAGCGGATTGTGTTGGAAAAATCATTGCATTAAGGATGCACTCAAATCCAAACTGCTTATTTTGTTACTCATTTTTAAATTAATTTTTGCTCTCAAACGCATCCAATTGCTAGATTCTCTTATTCAGAAACTATATAATGTAAAGTAATGATCGATTTTTTGATAGAGGCAGAATATATTTCAAAAAATGATGTCAAAATTGGCATTTTGAACGGAATTTCCCGAAGCAATTGTGTTATCACTATCTTCTGGAAACGATAACTTCCGCAATTCTGCACAAATCTCTTTCAAACTGATACATAAAATCAAGGGACATAAAATCTCGCTCAAGTTCGTTAATGGGCAAAAGCGGACAAAGGGGATGGAAATAGGGAGGGGTTTTGTGAAAACCGAAAAAAACCCCATAACTTCTTAATTTTTGTACATATCAAATCAGTTTAAAGTTTTTATTACTTCTAAAAATAGCCCCAAAAATTCATGCATTACAGATTTTTGATAAAATTTAAAATAGGCTCAAGGAGCGCAAAAATAGGGTTTTTGGGAGAAAAAAATTCCTTACTTCGTCAATTCTCAAGATATCAAATCCAATAATTTTATTATACATCTACTTAATATTATCTACAACTTTTATATTCACAAGTTTTTAATAGGACCAAATCGTACCGAAAAAAAATTAAAAACGAAAACATAAAAGCGGGGTTGAAGAAGAAAAATTTTAATAACTCCGTCAATTCACAAGATATAAAATCTCCATGAATTTATCATATATCTTCTTAATATTGTCTTCAATATTTATATAGAGAAGTTTTTGATAGGGCCAATTCTTACAGCAAAAACAAATTAAAAATACATAGCGATTGAAGAAAAAAATCATCTTATTAAGGGTGCATTCAAATCCAAACTGTCTATTTTCTTACTCATTTTTAAATTCATTTTTGCTCTCAAACGCATGCAATTGCTAGATTCTCTTATTCAGAAACTATATAATGTACAGTAATGATCGTTTTTTTTTTTTTTTTTTTTTTTTTTTTTTTTTTTTTTTTTTTTTTTTTTTTATAGAGGGAGAATATATTTCAAAAAAGGATGTCAAAGTGGGCATTTTGAGCAGAATTTCCCGAAGCGATTGTTAGAAACGAAAAATATTGCCCTACTGAGAAAATAATTGTTTATTAATCAAGTTTTAATTAATTGAAAGAAAAATAAAAACACAGGTCGCTTATAAATCTTTTCAAAAATCACGTCAGCATGTTTCATATTTTTTTTTTAATTAAAAATGAATCTGAAAATGTGCCAGAAAATTTCGAGTGGTTGAGTATGGAAAAATATTTTTTTTTAATATCGCCTTAACATGATTCTGATAAAACCAGCTATTTTATAAAAAGGAAATAAAAACTCGTCAAAAGCAGACAGATAAAACTGTTAAAGTGAATTTATATCTAATAATGATTTTGTTTTTGTTGGTGAAATTAGTATACTTAACTTCGAAATCTACCTCTGCCTGTAGGCCGGGCCGGCAGGGATTTTTTAAGACTGGATCGTAAATGTGGAATTCTTCAGTGGATGCGAATGACGTCATTTTATATAAGATAAAAGTATGTGGTTTTAAGTCTTAAAACTGAAATATGTTTTGTACTATCTATATTTATATACATACATATTTTTTTTTCGTCAGGGGTGACACTAAATTCCGAAAAAGCAGAATTCCTGTATTTTAGTTTTTATACTTAGTTTTGAAATCGATAGATAATTGCCAGTTAGCTGCATTTACGTTATAATTAACTATTACTAATAATAGCTTTCTTTAGTTTGATATACAGACTTGCACTCCAAACTTTAATGGTCTTTTAAAGACATTCACAGATAAGAACTTTTTTCATTTTTATCTTTACATATTCTATGTTTTTTCTGTTTTGTTTTTTGAAGTTTAAGTGATTAAAAATAGATCATGTACTCTATGAAAAATCTTTAATTTTGATTTACGAATACGGAAAACAGACATTTTTTTGGCTATATTCACTTAATTTTCTAATAATCTAAAAATTCCTTCAACGTCAAGTGCTTTTATGATACAGTTTAGCGAACATTATTCATAAGAAATGTTACTTTTGCTGCAAAAAAAAATATTTTCCAATAATATTTCTTTTGAAGAAAAAATCTTGTAAATGAGTTAATTATAATTTCAAGCACAGAAAACTAATTTTTTTTTAATGGCTTGAATATAATAATAATAAATGGACTCTTTGAAGAGACAAAATTGGAGATTTTTTTTCTAAAAGCATGATACATTTATCAGTTTTTCATTTTTATATTTTATATTTTCTCAAGTATTTTAAATATATATTTTCGTCTTTGTATAATATAAATTTATTAAGAAATATTTAATAAAAAGGCACTTTTATGAAAATCTATCCTAAAAAATATCTCGTAATATGTCAAACAAAACAAAAAAAAATGTCTTTCTAAAATAATATATCGATATAGTCTAGACAAAGATAAGGCGCATATTAAGTCACTAAAAAAACTTTTTATGTTATTTTACGCAAACTTTTTCTGTCTGAAATTTCTCAAAATATTAAAACATCTTTTCAAGCAAAATATTAAAAAAGGAGAAGAGGAAGCCGAAAGAAAGGAGGAGCGAAAAATAAAAAGCAATCAAATTTAAATCTAAATAAATATAGTTTAAAAAAAGAAAATCAAATGTTATCGTTCGCTCACATTTGATATCTTGTGACTTTTCTCAATAAAGAACATTTTAGATTAAAATAACAAACTACTGATAATCGTTTAAGTTAAAAACGTGATAATATAACAACTTAGATAAACAACTGAAGATGACAAACGTCTAAATTAATTCATAATGAAGAGAAGGAATTAGATGGAGCTTTGGCACGGTAAGCCAAGGTATTCAGGTTCGAGTCCTGATCTGGACTTTTTTCACTCTATTGGAATAAACCTCAACTATGCTACTTTAACAAAGAATTGTCTAAATCGGGTGTTCTCAAATTATGGCATGTGAAGCTCTGTTTACTGGTACGCGAAAGTCTGATAGTGGTACACTCTCAAAAAAAAAACTTTCTTCAATTCACGGAAATTTTACTGGCAGCAGTGCTGCCGCCATATTTCCGTGAATTGACGAATATCCGTTTTTTTTTTTTTTTGTTCCCCGGTTACAGGAGGTAAAATATTCGTCAATTGAAGAAAGCTGGGAAAAAGCAAAAGCGGTCTACGTTGGATTCGAATCAACCATATCAGGGATACGAGACGAACGCGCTAGCACTGAGCTATACTTGCGCAACAGCGAAGTACTTTGAAGTAAATGTGCTTGCTTCAGATGGGTATGGCTTGATCAATATCTTTAAAGCTTTTAATTTTGAAGTTCATTTCAGGAAGATTTCGTCTTTAATGAGATCGCGGCTGGGGTTTTTATACTTTAGCATTAATATAGTATAAAAATATGGATTTTAAATAGTGTTACTTAGATTGCTAGAGGTAAAATACATATATTATATTTTTATTCGATAAGATTTTTTTTTTTTTTTGAGTAATATCGATTTTTTTTCCATTTAATTTTCTAAATTAAAACATCTTTTAAATGTGTTCCTTTAAAGTATATTTTAAATGCGAATATTTATTTATAAACAACTTTATAAATTCAACTTTATTTAACTTTATTCAACTTTAAAAATAAATTGTGAATACTTTTGAATAAATGAGAAAAGTAATTGTTATTTATTTTGAAATTCGAAAACATTTCTGTCTTTTTTAATTAAATTAGCAATCTTAATTTATAGAATTTTTGGTTTTTCATTTTTTAAATAAATTCGGATTTATTATTAATAGACCCAATACGTATGCGTGCTAGGAATGAACGGAATTTCTCCCTCTATTTTAGACGTTCGGGGAGAATTCAGGGATAAAACATGTTTTCTAGGAGTACGGAAATTGTTTGTAAAAAAATGAGGAATAATTTAGTGTATATTGACGAGTTTTTCTGGCAGTGTACGTGAAATGAAATAAAAATTATAACATGTGAAATCAAAAAGGAACTCAATCCCACCTCTCTCCCTCCTCTCTCTTGATGTGTCCGTTGACCGACTCCGTGGTGTTTGCTCGCTGTTACTGCTTTGACAATGTTTTGCATGTAATTTCGATTAGAATTTTTAGATGAATGGAACTAATATTCGGTAGATGTTGAGTTGACCTTTCATACACATCTAAATAAAAGTTTTCTTCTATTACTATATTGTATGTGTGTATACTGCTTATTTCGACGAACTTCGATCTCACATTAATAAGCAGTTTACTTTCAGAAGGTATTTAAATTTCTTATGTAAGTTATTCGCTTATTATATTTTCTTATGTGTATTTTACTAATGATATAAACATAGTATTCATATATCAAAAAATTGGTAATCAAGAGGCGACTTCAAATGTGTATTTTTGTAGATGTTTAACAAAGCTATGCAATAGTTTTATAATTAAATACCTCTTTATTTGTCACCCAAAAATGATACGCTTTAAATACTGTAAAAAATATTAAAGTCAATATATTCACCAATTGGCATAGATGCCGTATCTTCCCTCAGCCGTTGTTGTTTTGAATTGTTTGGCGATTTTTTGTTGACGTGTTGGCGGTGTTTATGGATATGACAAACTCGATATGGAAACCCCGTGTGACGTTTGTGTTGTGACGTATCGTGTTCTGGCAACCCCTGAAAAGGTTAGAATTTTGTGGATGTTGATGTATTTTCATATCGTGTTCTATCGTTGTCTTTTTATTTTTATGTTAAATTTATTGGATGTATTTCATTGACTATAGTTTCTGTAGTCCGTTTAAACGCTCTTGCTGAAGTAATTAAGAAATATGAGGAAATTTTGACAAGAAAGGGAGGTTTGTTTATAGCGTGTCAATGCGTATTAAGTCTATTTTGGAAAATGACGGCGGTGTTATGAGAGATAATTTGTGCTGGAGGTTTCAAGAAAGCAGATGTCTGTTAAGGTATGTTGATAACTTTATGTATATTTTGTTGCTTTAAGAGTTTTTTACATTTTGAGATTGCTAAAAAACGAGAACTGCTGAATTTTGAGAATGCTATACCACGAAAAATGCTGAATTCGGCGATGTTTTTTTTTCGGTAAATGTGCGCAAAGCGCTCATACAACTATTGCTGATTGCCACTTTAGAGAGTTTCGTTTCTTAGGTATATTTTGCTTCTTTAACAGTTTTTTACATTTTGAGATTGCTACAAAACGAGAACTGCTGAATTTTGAGAATGCTATACCGCGAGAAATGGTGAATTCGGCGGTGTTTTTTTCGGTAAATTTGCGCGAAGCGCTCATACAAGGATTACTGATTGCCAGTTTAGCGAATTTTGTTTATTATTTACATTTTATTTTCGTTAAGCTAAACATGCGTATAAACCGGTGCTTGGCGACATTTACTACTTGGCGGAAAAGGAGTTTTCACGCCAAGAAGAATTCCAAGATGGCGGCCGGGGGGAACTTATGACATCTGTTCCCACCAATTTAATAATATAATCATGCAGACAGACGAAAGCACAAAAGAGTGGAAAAATATTTCGTTTTAGACATATTCTGTTTACACAGGTTTTTCTGCATTAGCTTTGAGTTTGACACCTGGTGGTACGCGGAAGTATAAACTTCTATTTAGTAGTAATTCGGTCTAAAACTTTGGGAACTCCCGGTCCAAATTAATGCTTAAATTACCTTTAACTGATGTTACCGGTCTAACAGACCGCGGCTGTTTTCAATTTTTATCGTTTAACTTGCAATTTTCAATTTAACTACAAACACTACCGAAATTTTGTTGCGTTTGAAACTGTAGTACTTTCACCAGAGACAATTGAATAGTTGAATTTTATTTATAACAGTCCTGTGCAAAAAGTTTAGTACAAAAACACCATCCTATGAGTTAATCGTGCATTTTGTTCATCTTTCGTTGGAGCGGTCTCTCAGAGCGCTTCACACTAGTTATGTGACATTTTCTGTGACATCAGTAAAAGGTTAATAACGTTTAACAACGACTTTTCCCACTATTAATTATTCCGTATTTAACCATTTTGCCCTTTAATACTCGAAATTGTATTATTATTTTATTTCGATATGATATTTACTATTTTGATTGCTCAAAAAATATATTTTAATTAATCTTTAAGGGGAAAATATAATTGTGTTCTTATTAAGCGAAATCTCAGTGTTCATATTTGAAAACTTTTTCCATTTCATCCTCTACAATGCTGTACAAACCAGTAAAATTTTAATTATATACTATAAGAAAATTATTTTAATAATTTATTATCCATTTATCAATTTATTAATTTATTATCCATTTTATTAATTTATTATCCTAATTTAAAGTTAAAGCATGTTTTCGAAATATATACACAAATAAACAGGAACAGGATGACAAACGTTTAAGATGTCCAATGTTAGTACATCTTTAATATAGGCTGACTCATCAAGAATCTTGTTTCCCACTTACCGTTTGTTTCCCATTGATTCCTATGTGACGAGAAAGGTTTGAATAATTATAAAGTTATAAAAACGTTGAAAATGGACGGTTTTTAAGCAGAAAGTTGTTCTACCCTGTTCAGGAATGGATTTAGAGCATTTAGATTCCATATATATGAAGAAAGTTTGAATAAGCTGTCTATAAATGCTTAAAAGAATAGATCTGGATTGAAGCTCTTCGCCAAATACGGCGCCAACGCGATCACTTATATACAACAAACCGGTTCTTCGAATCCGATATATTTCGTACCGGACGGGTGAGAAAAGCCTAATTTTAAAAGAGAGGCCAAAAATCGACCCCCCCCCTTTCTAGAAAATCGCCTTATTTATTTATATATTTTGAAGGGGGGAGGGGAGGCTATTGAGAGGGTTGAATTCATTTAATGTTTATAAAAGGTAAATAATAGGGATTTTTTTTCAATCGAAATTTAAAGATAATACACTTTTTCGGAAGAAGGGAGTTCAAAAGGAAAAAAGCCGAAAGTTCAGAGGAAGGTGGGATTTAGATCATTATATATTTATTGTTAAAAAAAAAAAAATAACAAAAACATTAGGGAAAAAATTATAAATTTGAAAGATTTCTAGTTTCGTCAGCTAAAAAATGGGGGAGGTGGAAAATTTTATTATTATTTTTTTTTTTTTCTTTTTGGGGGGGCAGGGAGAAGGAACGTTTGATTTAACAATCCATTATTTATTTACTGTTACTATAAAATTACAAATAGAGCTGAAAAAAATTTAATGAATTAGTTTTGTTTAACTATTTTATATTTTTATATTTTGAATGTACAATTCGGGGAGAGGAGGGGGTGAAGGCAAAATCGGTAATTTCGGAAGGTAGAGATTTAAACAATTGATTATTTATGTTGCAATAAAGTAATAAACGCGCAGAAAAGTATTTAAAAAAACGTTTTACAAATATTAAACTTTTGCTTGAAACTACTCTTATGTTATAGGAGGAAGGGGCAGGGGTTAAGATGAAATAAACGGAAACGCAGAAGATTCTCATTCTTCCTTATTAAATTGTTTCCCTTTTTAAATTTTTTATAAGGGGTTATTTTACATGCAAATAAATCGTAAAACCTGGATATTTAACTTACGAAACTTATTGCATGGAATAGCGTTTGAAGATTCTTTTTATTAATAACAAATTATGTCACAATTTCATTGTGAAAGTAATAAAAACATAGTTCAATGCATGTGAATAGATATATACTCACATTGAATCAAATTTAGTATTAGTTCGATTTAAATTGTCTTTCTTATGCATGCAAAACATATCAATAAACATTAAATAAAATAAATTTTTTATTCTGATATAGCATTATAAAAAAGCATAACTACGTGTAACTATTTTATCTTTTAATATACGACATAATTAAATGTCTTAATTATTTATTCTTATATTTTTGCATGAGATTAATTCACTTACCACCTTAAGGTATCCGAACAACTTTAAAACGTAATTTTTGATCAAAATATCGATTTTTCATTTTTGAAATAATATTAAAATTGAATCTCTTATCTATCGAAATCTGCTTCAATTTTGTCTGTATCTAAAACAGAACTCGAATTACAACCGTTTACAGTTAAAGATATTACAGCTTTTGAATTGTGTTTAAAAGTTATTTTTAGCTTTTATTCAAAATGTAGTTTTTCAGATTCTTATTATACGCAAAACATCCTAAAGCAAAAACTTATGCATGAATTGCCACGAACTTTTCTGTACTTCTTTTAAAAATGTCTTTTGAGAGAATAGACTACACTGATGATAATATATTAAATAGTTTTATATTTACTCTGGTATAAATGACAAACTTTGTGGCAAATTTTGTGAATTTTTCATTACATTAATACTTTAACTGTCATATCATCTGAGATAGAGATGCGATTATAATGTGTGTAGTCTAAGTTCTAGAAAAAGATATTCTGTTTATTATACAATTTACAAAATGTGAATACATTGTTTCATTTTTCTGTTATCACGTTTTGCGTATATGCCAATTTTTCACATAATTTTTACTATTTTTCTCTTAAAAAATTATTGCTGGATAATTGCTAAATTTTTTATATTTTTTTCAAAGTTTTAAAGTAAATGTCATTATAAAAAATGGATAACAAGAGAAAATTTCAAAAATTTCAAAAGAAGGTGTGCGGATACCTTAAGCGATAAGACGCCGAGTCAGACATCCGTTTGTGAAATTAAATGGAGGCGTGAGTCAGCAAGTATTACAGTAGCCAAAGTAATGAAATTCGATCACTTGGTTTGTGCTAGTAGAAATATGCAAGACATTGTAAAACATATAGAAATTTGGAGGAACACAAACGCAATAATTTTTTTTCTACAAACCAAAAACGTAGACGTATGAAAAACGAAGAATGTGACAATTCTTTAAAATACTTTATTTTGCTTGAACTACATCTTCAGAAAAGTGCTTCTTCGACACTGTCCACAAAACAGCAATATGGCCAAATAAGATCGACGCTTAAGACCTTGCGTTTTAGAGCTGTTAGCCGATGTATATTACTAGCATGGAACTATAAAGATTAGTCTTCATTCCTCAATTATCTCTAGTCACCAGTGTTGCCGCATCTGGCAGCATTTTTTTTTTCGGAATGTCTAATTAAAAAATCAGCCAGATATCAGGACGTACTCTGCGTGCGGCATTGGCCGAAATGACTGAAATAGCATGACGCACGTTGCGTATGTCATAGAGCTCAAGAGGTTAATATCAATACTGCATCCGAATGTCGAACCACATCCAGAATTAACCGAAATATTTTACAAAAGTAAATTGCCTATACCATGCAGTTCTCACATTATTTTAGTTTTATTTTGGTATGCATTATATTTTGTTAATGCTAAACAAAAAAACAGCTTGATTACCGTCAACGGTTTTACTTTGGTCCATCCCATAAAAAAAGTTTTTATTATTTGTATTGAACAAACAATACAAGATAATTTGGAGTTTTTGCCCTTGAAAAATATTTTATACCCTACTATAGGGTATTTGAATAGTTTGGGAATAATTATTTTTTCTTTTTTTTTCGGCAGCACTGGATGTGTTTGTAAACAACTGTTTTCGTGTGTAAATTTTAACTCTCCAAACTTCCTATATTCTGCTCTCGAAGCTGGTAGACGGGAGGTGCTGTGTTCGACCCCAATCGCGCCTGTCAGCCTAATCGTTCGGAGATTTCAAGGTTTTTTTTCGAACCGTGGATTTCCATGCGTAAATACGGATTAGGTTCCTTTAGAAAGACCCGCACGGACGGCACTCCCCCCGGGACCATATCCCTCGTGTAGATAATCGGCCGTCACAAATCAACCCAACCTAAACTTTCTATAGTGAAACAATCTTGATAAGATCTACAAATAAGGTAAATGTCAAAATATTACCTTTAGTAACCTGTAACCCATGTGTGATCATTGTTTTTCCTTTAACTTTTTATTTTGACAGGCAATAAATGCGTTTTCTTAAAGCTAACATAAAAACTAGTATTTCGGGGCTTCTTTGTGCCAGGCCTTTTTTGATCCGAAAATAGCCCCAGTTACTTAGAAATGCCTTTTATACAACCAAATCTCTTAAAACATGTTTTAAGTAACATTTTTTTTTTGAAATGTTACTATAGCAAAATATTACATTAATTGTTTTTGTTCCAGTTGCTGAGGATAACATGACGAAAACTGTTTCTCGTTTCTTTAATATTAACAATTGGTTTATTGTGTTTAAATGTTAAAAAAATTAAAAAAAATAAAAACATTTGTTTATCGAGTTTGCAATGTTAATTTATTAGCAAGGGGGTTTCAATAAAAATGCCTTCATTTTATATGAAACTAAGTGAATGGACCAAAGCAGCCCCCAGCAAGGGCTACTTTGTTAAAAAACTTTAAAAATAGTTAAAAAATAGTTAAAAAATAAAAAAAATAAAAAATTTCCTCTTTAAAACCACACAGTTTGCTACATTGTTTCATGTTAATTGTTTACAACAAAGCGTTATAAGTAAGCGGACAAACTTAATGCTGGAATCAGGCGTAAATTAACATAGTTGCGCCACCTTGTGGACGGAGTGATAATTCAATTACGCGGGCTTTTAGTGAGGCGCGTATTTTCTAAATCTTCAGTCACTCACGGATATGAATTTTGTTTGCCACATTTATAGCAAAATAATGGCGTAGCGAGAAGGGCATCCAGACGCACTTGACACCACGAAGTTTTCTTCGCGTTATCGGACGCATTTCAGTTATTAATCAAGGTGAAAAAAACTTTAAAATTTTAGTGGTGTCAGTAAGAAAACAGTTAGGTATCTACCTGTAGTTCACACTCCGTCCGCTACGTGGCGCATGACCTTGATTGATGTGACCTCGCTTTTAATCTTGCGGTTAGTTCTCCCATTTAAGATAGGACGCTTACTTATATCGCTTTGGTTTACAACTCCATTTCGACATTGAAAAATCACATATAATATTCCTTAATAATGGAAATGTGAGTGGAACCAGGAAAAAGTGGCCCAAAGTACTTGAAGGTACTGAAAAATTGAAATAAAAGCTAAAATGTAAAAATAAAATTATTTTTGTGGTGTAATTATTTTATGCGCGTATGTTTTGTAACAATAGGTGAAAAAAATATTTTATTCAGAGAGCTAGAGTTCTATTTCGAAGAAGACTTCATGCTTCCATCATATAAAAAGAAAGCCATTAAGAAATGGCCTGTATTCAAAGATTTACTAGCTGCCCTTGGCGACCAGTTTGGTCTCCCTTAAAATATATATTTGGGAAAGCATGCTAAGCATTGTATCATGTTACTTTTATTCATAATTTAATTTACTTCGAAACCCTTATGTACAATTTATATAAACCCTTAAGCTAATATTAATTTTTGTTGCATTAAAATATCTCAATTTGTTGATTTTCTGTAAGAAATTAAACCCTATTGGCTTAAAATGGAAGTCTATGGGAATTTGACATATTAGAGATATCGTCGAATTGGCGTCCATTTGGGCGACTAACTTTCGGTCGCCAAATTTGGCGATATAGAACCAAGTTGGCTATAAACTTGGCGGCATTTCGCAACAGAATAGGGTCTCCCTATGCTAACCCCTCCTTATAGGTATGGAGATGCATTAAATGATGTTCCATAACCAATGAAATGTGTTACATTCAGGCGTTGCCATTAAACAATTAAAAAATAATCGCGATTTCTTTGCCACGTATGATAGCGTAATAAATATCTAGATTGCTAAAATTAATAAGAAATTATACTGAATCAATAAGAAAAAATCATATTCAGTGAAATACGGTGTTCCAAAACTAAACAAAAACATTCAAATGCAATAATGCGGGAACAACTATGTAGATAGCAGCACGATCCGAATTCCACAGAAATGCAAAGGAAAGCTTTAAAAAAAAAAAAAAAAAAAAAAAAAGATTTCTTGCCAAAATGTTACTTTTAGCATTCAATATTTAGAGATATTGTGACAGAAATTGCAATCCAATTACAACAGTTTTTAATTGAATACGTATAAATTGCAGAAAATGCGAAAAAGCACGTTGATGCTGTGCAAAATGTCCAGTTACATCCGAAGGGTATTCCTCAATAAAGACGGATGTCATACAGTACATTTTCAACCTTAGCTTTGTTGCGAGCTATACTAAGCTGCTGTACAAACTACTGATAGAACTATGGCGTCATTTGTTGATAGAAATGGGAACTGTTGTGTCGGTTAAAAGGTCCTATTAAAAAAAAAGAATCCAACGGTTTTTTTTTTTTTTTTTGGTTTTTTTAACCATTTGAAAAAATGGTTATTGTCATCGTCAAGGTAAGAAATCAAAAGCATATCTGAAGCTTTTTATTGATTTAATCCGCTTTTATTCGTTTTCTGGTTGGTCTATACAGTAATGTGTATTTCCCTTTACTTTCAACAGAGATGGATACTTCTGTTGCCACTATGACAAAAAAGTAATAAAAACTACAAAAAATAATAACTCAGAAACAAATTGAGATACAGCTTTCAAACAAATTGCATTTAAAAGTACATTTTTTTCTCTATACTACTGTGTAAAATGTAATATTGTGGGATATTTAGAAGTTTAAGAATGAAATTTCATTTAAAATGGGTCGATGGAAAAGCCTTTTCCCGAACAGCCAATGAAATGCTTGGATAATATGTAAGTTTCAGGTGGATAATACGTAAGTCTCAGAAAATCTGAGGAGTCGCAGGCGATTTTTGTCGCTTGCAATTTTTACGTGTAATAACACTATTAATGTTTAATTCATGGCGTACGTAATGTTTGATCAACTCCGTGCGATTTTTTATGTCTTAAATTTTAGTCTTTGAAAAAATCATTTCCCAAATGGTCGTTGTAATTTGTTAAATTGCTTTTTCTATTTTTTTTTTTTTTTTTTTACATCTATGTGAAAAATTTAATGTGCTGACTGTCTAAACTTTTCGCATTATTCTCTCTAATTAATATATATATATATATATATATATATATATATATATATATTGCTTATTTTTCATTACGTTTGAATCAACCATTAGAAGCTAAAGAAAGATTAAAATTTAAAAACTGTATATTCTTATATCTTAAACGACGCAGCGATCTTGTATGTCCGGACAATCTCTAAAACAGTTTTTCCTTTACTAATTCAAGCACCAGAAAACGATGTATATATATATGTAATTCGGAAAAATTCGTTCCCATAGGTTAACCCTTTATGTCCCGACGGTACTTTGAAGTACCATTAAAATAACTTGTTATAAAACTAATTTAATACATCGATTAGTAGTACTATAGTTTAGAATGAGTAATAGATACTTTATCTTATTCCAAAAACATTATTGGTTTCACAAAAGAAAAATATACTTAAAAGGACGATTTCTTTTTCATTTGCATCTTTTCAGCTTACATGACGGTGAAAGATTGTGGTGGAAAAGTTTCAGTTTGGAAATATTTCTATATTTATATTGTAAGAGCATTTTATTTGTACATTTTCTAATTCATTAAAATTCTAAAAAAAAATATTTTAAATAGAAGATTTGAGTGGAGTTATAAATATTGCACAAAATCCCTATAATTCAATTGAAAATTTAATTTTGAAATTTAATTAATTAATTTTAAGGGGGTCCGACACACATTTTAGTATAATTTTTATTTATTGAGTTAAAATTTTTAATTTTTTCGTGATGATTAACCATATTATTTGTAAACAAAATCACATGATAAAACTTCTCATTTTTTTTTATTTAAAATTTAAAACATATGAAACAAGTGAGGTAATTTGAAATCGTTATAACTCGAAATATTATTTGTGGAATTTATTTTTTTTTCATTTTTATAAACAGAAATACATAACTTTCAATTATGATTCAGCATTTAAAAAAATATTACCCAAGTTATAAAAAAATTAAAAATATTTAAAGTAAAAAAAAGATGTAACTTTTTTTAAAAAAAAGTCATATTTTTAAAAGTAAATATTTTTTTTTTCTAATTTGCTGAATGAAAATTAAAGTAAAACAATTGAAAAAGATATATTCCAAGTTTGAACTATTAACTTTAACGGTTCTTGACTTATAACAATTTAAGTACCAGAAATGGTGAAAAAAACGCATTTTTACAAGAAGTCGTTTCCATTACAAGCATTGCTTGAAAACTGTATTTTGAAAACAAACCAAAAAGAAAACATTAATGTTTCCTCTTCTAATTAAGATAGAAACATGATTTGAACGCCATTTTAAGCAGAAAAATACAGAGAAATTTTTAATATTATAAATTTATTTTAGTAAATTTGAAGATTTTTGTGTCTCAAACACCCTTAATTAGCATAACCCTTCTAAAATTTATTAAATGATTGTGTAAATCTTCTAATGTAGTTTCAAAAATTCACGAAAAATGCTTTAAAAAATTACATTTTCATGCATTCATAATTTGGGATATAAAGGGTTAAAACAAACTCAGCACTGAAAATGTTGTTATATATAGAAAATGGCTCTAACGATTTTCACAAAACTTTTCCCCTATAGTTATTCAAGAACAAATCGCCGACCTAGCAAGGGCTCTAAAATTATGTTTTAAAGGGTCAGTGGACTCTAAAAGTTATTTCCCATTATTTATGAGGACGCGTGTAGTTCTACTACAATTTTTGAGTAAAAATTTTCACTTTATTTAAGCGCAGAAAAATCTTACAAATTCTGCGATTTAAATATTAAATAAAAAAGGTCTGATCTAAATAGTCGCATCATCCTCCTTGAACATTCAAAAGAATGTAAACAACTTGAGCTAATAAAGAAATTCTTCAAAGTGCCCTGCACCTATGAATTCAATAAATAGCTGGAAAAAAAATATGTTATCGAAAATATTTTTTTTTAATTATTAATTTGAGAAAAGAAAAATACTTCATGTATTCCAGTTTTTTAAATATGGCCTTCATTTTTCAATTATTATTACAGGGTTCGTACGCTTCAAGGACTTTCAACCACCTTTTATCAGAATATTTGTAAAATAATATTTGGCTTATTTAATGAAAACAAATTCTGTCTTCAGATACAGTGACCAGTACATTGCAAAATGTCTGGTACTAAATCACTTAAAATTCCCCAAATCCCCTGATGCGTACGAACCCTGTATTAAAAAGGATTTTATTTTACTTATTTATTTATTTTTTAAAAAACATGCACTTTTTATTCCGACAGACAGTTAAAAAAAAGTTAGTCACGCTCTAAAATAAAAATTCACACATTAAAATTATTTATTATTAACTTTTACAATGCGATCGTTAATAAATTAACATTTTAAAACATATGCAGCGATTATAGTTGTAGTATGTATTAAGATTGTCCCCAAGGCCGTAATCAGAGTGCTGCGTCGGAGGCCCAATCCCACCAGAAATAAGTTGAAAAGTATCCATTTGTATGCTTCCATTTAAAACAAAGCATTATAGTTTAAAATTCGTAAGACCCCCCCCCCCCCCCCATCGAGCAAAAAAGGAAAAAAAGTAATTTTAGCTACCATTCTGATTGTTCCCCGGCCTTTTTGGAAATGTCCAACAGAAGTTAACACGCATGGAGCATTTTAAAAATGTGTATTTGTTTTTACCACGATTAATTTTGAAGTGTATTGTCATGAACTGGACAAAATGAATGATTCACTCAAACAGAAAAGGCCAGAATTGACCAATAGAAAAGGTATAGTGTTCCATCACGATAATGCGAGACTTCACACGAGTTTGGTAACTCGCCAAAAGCTTTCATAGGTTTGATGGGATGTACAACCACACCCACTGCACAGGGTGTCCGGTCTCAACGGTGTCCAATGGCTAATTCCTAAACCGTTAGTCATAGACATATAGTTCCCATTACAAAAATGTTTAAAATCAGGTAAAAAAATATTTTATAAAAGCGATTTGGTTCAATAAAAACATATCTTAAAAAATTACGAATTTTAAATTTTTATACGGTCCCCCGGTCCTATAAGTTATATTTAGTAATTTTTTTCCTTTTACACTGGCAAGTAATACCCAAAAAGTCCCGTTATTCTAGAATTAAAATTGACCTAGTAATAGCTGTTTAAAGTTGGAGCATATTTTTTGCTGCAAATTGGGGGTCATTCACAAATTTAGTCGACATATAATTTCGTCAGATATATTAAAAAGTGGTTGAGAGTAAAATTAACATTGCAATATAAATTTGAAATATTTAATAATTCTGACATATTAAAGCAAAATATACAGTTTGTAATAAACATTTAAGAAGAAAGAAAAAACAGAATATTTGTTAAACAAAATAATGCTAAATTAACAGCCTCAGCTCTTTATAAAAATGATACGTATTTTAAAATATTATTAGATAACACTAGCTTGCAAAAGTTGGGTTATGCCATGTTTTATAGCTTTTGATAATTGATTCTTATGTATTCTGTACCGCTAAATCTGAAATTGACCTTCATTTTTAACCATCACATCAGGATTTTTAGCAAATTTCAAAGTTAAAATTGAATCTCCTCCCTCATCTCATCGGACCACTCAGCTATTTAGCTGTAAGAATCCCAGGATAAGCATAAATATCGAATAAATTATTGAATAAAATAAAATAAAACAAAAAAAGTTTTACATATGTTTTATAGAATGAGATTTTCGCTATATTTTAATTTACAAATTTAGGATTTGCAAAGAAATTCTAACGTGATGGTTAAAAATGAAGGTCATTTTCAGATTCAGTGCTAAAAAGTACGTAAAAATCAATTATCAAAGGTTAAAAAACACAATCATCTCCTCTACTTTACAGTATCCGATTTTTGTTATTCTTTAAATTTGACAATTTATGATTTGCGAATTATCCTGACATCATGGTTAAAAATTAATGTAATTTTCGGATTCACTGCTAAAAAATACATAAAAGTTAAAAAAAAAAAAAAAAAAAAAAAAAAAAAAAAAAAACAATCGCAGTCTTGTATTATCTAATCTAAAACTTTTTCTTAAACTTCTTGGCGGTAATTTATCCGAATTTTTTTCTGTTATCCTGTAAAATAAGTGTAAATGGTAACCACCGATAATCATAATAATATTAGATTGTTATTGGATTTGCACCAGTATGTAAAATGTAATCTCGATCGGATATTTAAAAGTGAATTAAATTTCGAGTACAAATTTTGAAATATATACGATTGTTGAAGTAACACAAAAACTTATAAAAATAACATAATTTTTGTTAAAAGAAATCATAAAAGAAGCAGTCTCAAATCCTGACAAATAAAACATATGTTATTTTAGCCATCTGAAACTTAATAAATATTAACTTAATCCTAATACTTGTACGATTTTTTTCAAAGCGCAGATACACATTAAATAAGATCTGGGTCATTCCATGTCAGATCAGGTAGGCCCACCATCACAGATTTTGATGAAACTGCGTGTGTTTATTCTTTTTATTAAGATATGAATAACAGTATTTTTTTTTACTCCTTGGTGAAACAGTTTCTGAGAAAACAATTGTCAAAATTTTGAAAAACTTCCGTCAGTTGGCATTCTTGACTGCTCGGTTTTCAAATGTAGCATGTCATAAATATAATCATATTTCAATATCTACTCTACAAATCATCTTCAAATAATTTTTACATAATATATACGGTACGTAGTTTATGAAAAAAAAATGCTGTTACGTTTATAACATTTTAAGTGTGTCTAAAAAAATGTTTAAACTTTGAAGTCGTTATTTTTTTATGAAAAATAATGCATTAACAAAAAAAGCATTATCATCAAAAGGCGGTATTTTTATTAAATTTATTTTTTGTGGGGGATATACTTAAAGGTGTCCCTTACCTGATTCTGAAATAAAAATAGTGGGATTTTGTATGTTTTTAGTAATATTTCCTATTTAAAAATATTTTGAGACGCATTTCAAATAAAATCTGGCAGAGTCATTCCGTCTCAGTTCCCTTAAGCCATTTAATTCACTGTCACAAATTTCAATGAAACTACATATTTTTATAGTTCATTTTAAGACGTAATCACCTTTAATTTTCTTGATCCTAAGTAAAATATTTTTTAAGATAAAAGTATATCAAAATTTTGAAAAATTGTTTAAAATTGTGTAATGGCAGTTCTAGTGTCAAAGACGGCATTAAAAAAACGTCATTTCAATATAAAATCACTAAATAAATTTCAAATAATGTATATGTGACAAATAATGTAGGTAGATTATTATTATTTTTTGTTTTTTGTCATGTTTAAATACTAATAGTGTCTTTAATCTTGTGAATTTTTAAAATCAAGAATTTTGTGACAAAAAAAATGTGATAATCAAAAATTTATTATTAACCCAAGGCAGGGTGTTATTACTTTTTTTTTTAATTGTACGTAAAAATATCTTTTAAATGGCTACAAAATAAAAATAGTTAAAATATGAGCAATTTCAACAAAAATTTCATAAAATGTGAATTTTTAATCATATATATGGAAGCTTTTCATCCTAAGATATACTATAATGACTAAGATATAGTGTAATACTACTCCTGCTTAAATATAATATATACAATAATAAAATAACAAATATTATTTACAGCAATAAAAATTAAATTAAATAATATTCAAAAGGCTCACTCTATGTTACAGAAAAATAATAATTGCATGAAAATTCACTTCCTAAACATATCAAATTAAATTGTTTATGGGCAGAAAGTATTTTCTTTTAAACTAATACATTTTTCCCTTTTTTTCTAGATGTAGGAATGGCTAACACTAGAAATCAATTGAGATAAAGATATATGCAATGCATCTTCTTTCTTTTCTAAGGATCAGTAAATATTCTAGCAGGATCTTACGGATGCCCAAATTTTACTTATTTTTATTCTGCTTCATCTTTTGAAATTACTATCCCCTCAATAAAGTGATTGTCACACGAACATATGACATAGGACATAGCTTTCCTTTCATAAGTACCAGTAAAATACCAATTTTAACCCCTAAAATTTAAAAACACCACCCCTTAGAGGCAAAGTCTGCTTTTCAGTATTTCAATGGATTCTTTTGTACTTATTTTCACCTCTCGTGTACAGCTAGTTTTATGACAGATATTCCCAGTTCCTTTACCAACACTACACTGCTAAACAGCCCACCCTTATTGAAAAATAGTTTCAGTTGTTCAAGTAATAAATAAACTACATTTAAAAATCTTAATACCAACTTAGTATCTTAGGACGATAATAATAACTAAACAACATAATGATTTTATAAATCAGATTTTAGTTGAAAATATATGAGATGGTCCCTTTAAATGTTGTTGTTTCGTCCAGTCAATCAAAGCAAATTATTAAAAAAAAAATCCCTGTCGGCCCGGCCTACAGGCGGAGGTAGATTTCGAAGTTAAATATATTAATTGCAGCAACAAAAACTAAATCATGATTAGATATAAATCCACTTTAACAGTTTTATCTGACCGCTTTTGACAAGTTTTTATTTCATTTTTATATAATAGCTGGTTTTATCAGAATCATGTTAAGGCGGTATTTAAAAAAAAATACTTTTCCATGCTCAACAACTCGAAATTTTCTGGCACATTTTCAGATTAATTTTTAATAGAAAAAATACGAAACTTGCTGACGTGATTTTTGAAAAGATTTATAAGCGACATGTGTTTTTATTTTTCTTTCAATTAATTGAATCTTGATTAATAAACCATTATTTTCTGAGTAGGGCAATATTTTTCGTTTCTAACACAATCGCTTCGGTAAATTCTGTTCAAAATGCCCGATTTGACATCATTTTTTGAAATATATTCTGGCTCTATCAAAAAATCGATCATTACGGTACATTATATAGTTTCTGAAGAAGAGAATCTTTCAATTGGATACGTTTGAGAGCAAAAATTAATTTAAAAATGAGTAAGAAAATAAGCATTTTGGATTTGAATACATTCTTAATAAGATGATTTTTTTCTTTAACCGCTATGTATTTTTAATTTGTTTTTGCTGTAAGAATTGGTCCTATCAAAAACTTGTCTATATAAATGTTGAAGACAATATTAAGAAGATATATGATAAATTCATGGGGATTTTATATCTTGTGAATTGACGGAATTATAGAAATTTTTCTTCTTCACCACCCTTTTTTTGTTTTCGTTATCAATATTATTTTCGGTACGAATTGGTTCTATCAAAAACTTGTGAATACAAAAGTGGTAGATAATATTAAGGAGATGTATAATAAAATTAATTGGATTTGATATCTTGAGAATTGACGAAGTTATGAATTTTTTTCCCCCAAACCCTATTTTTGCGCCTCTGGAGCCCATTTTTAATTTTATCCAAAATCTGTGATACATAAATTTTTGGTCCTAGTTTTAGAAGTAATAAAAACTTTAAACAGATTTGATATATACAAAAATTAAGAAGTTATGGGTTTTTTTCTATTTTCACAAAACCCCTCCATGTTTCCATCCCCTTGGTCCGATTTTGCCAATTCACGAACTTGAACGAGATTTTATGCCCCTTGATTTTATGTATCAGTTTGGAAAAGATTTGTGCAGACTTGTGGAAGTTATCGTGTCCAGAAGAAAGTAATATATATATATATATATATATATATATATATATATATGTATATATATATATATATAACCATTAATTAAACATAACCTACCACTATCAAAAACCATATATAGGTAGATAGATAGATAGATAGATAGATAAAGTTTTTTACTGATGGTGGTTTGGGGTTTTAGGGGTCATGATCGGTGTAGATCTGCAAACATTCTTCAGAAATTCCAACATAGGAACGATGCCAATAGGTAGTATTTCATACGAAATCTACCTAATAGTGAACCTAATATGCTGAATGCAATGACACTTCTAACAAAACTAATTAATGAATGACCATCTACCATCAAACCCGAAAGATCAAAAAGAAAAAATCAGCTGTAGTGTGAATGTGACACACTCTGCTCTTTTTGAGATAGGAATGTGTGAAATTTTCAAATGTACTTCAATAAAATATAAATGCTTTAATAAATTTACGCTTTAAAAATAAAACGCTTTTAAAAAAAATGCTTAAAAAATATGTACGCTTTTTTCATTCATCCAAATTAAGTAAAACCATTATAAAACTTTGTTGTCATTGCACCAAATGTTAAATTTTCCTTACATACTGTTAGATAAGATCTTTACGTTTAGATCTTATTCACATAATATCATAAAATTTACCATATATATTCTGTATAAGTGTATAAACAATATATATGCTTTATTAAACATAAATGAATAATTTTTAAATAATTTGTTTGGGAACAGGGATATACATACACATATATATATACAGGGTGTGGTAGATAAGTAATGAGACTCAGTCTAGAAAAACAAATTTATTGATCCTATTTGTACAAAACGTTAATAATCTTCAAAGTACTCGCCTTGGGCGTCGACACAACGTTGCCAGCGCGTTTTCCAAGCTTCATAGGCCCCACTGTAGTCCGTTTGAGTTATCCCAGTTAGTGCCTTCGTGACAGCACGTTGGATGTTCGGAATATCGTCGAAACGATGACCCTTCAGGCATCTTTTGACCTTCGGAAATAGGAAGAAATCAGGAGGACTCAAGTCAGGGCTGTATGGTGGCTGTGGCAGAACTTCAACTCCAATTCGGGTCAAGTAGGAGGTCACGAGGAACGCTGTATGCGCCGGAGCGTTGTCGTGGTGGAGACGCCAGCGTTGAGCAAGGTCCTGTCGCTTCCGTTTGACGGCTCTGTGCAATCGCTGAAGGACTTCTTTGTAGAATTCGGCATTGACAGTGTTCCCCTGAGGGACAAACTCTTTGTGAATTAACCCCCGCTTGTCGAAAAACACAATCAGCATTGTCTTGATGCGGGACTTTGACATTCTTGCTTTCTTCGGCCGCGGGGATGGCGGTGTGTGCCACTCCGAGCTCTGGGCTTTCGTCTCCGGGTCGCACTGGAATGTCCACGATTCGTCGCCTGTTACTACGTTGTCTAAAAAGTCTGGATTATTTTCCAATCCATTCAACATCTCACGGCAAACGTCCACTCGTCGTTGCTTTTGTTCGGCGGTGAGCACTCGGGGAACCAATTTTGCGCAAACTTTCCTCATCATCAAATCTTGCGTAACAATTTGGTGAACCGTAAATTTATTCACGGAGACCTCATCGGCGATCATTTTGAGACTTAAACGACGGTCGGAGTCCAGGAGTTCTTTCACTTTGGCCACCGTTTCATCCACACGACTCGTTGAAGGGCGTCCAGATCGTTCCATGTCTTCAACGGATTCCCTCCCGTTTTTAAATTCATTAAACCACCGGAACACTTGAGCTCTTGATAGGGAGTCTTCTTTGTAGGCCTCCGTAATCATAGCAAAAGTTTCCGAAGCAGTTTTGCCCAAGCGAAAGCAAAATTTGATTGCATACCGCTGTTCTATCGAGCGATCCATCTTCAGCGTTTTCACAAGTGTCACGGGCACACAAACAACGTAGTACGCGAAGCTCGACCCTCACTGCACCAGAGCTCCGACGCGACTGCCAATTGGTTCTATTGTTAGCTCAGATCCCCCACCACGTGACGTACAGGTGGAGACCGCCCTGCGAGCGACTGGGACGCCGCGCGGCGGCCAGTCTCATTACTTATCTACCACTATATGTTCAAAATCAAACTTTCAGCAATATTGTGATGAAATAAATCAAATTAAATATCATTAGAAACTTAATAAAATGACAAAAATGCATTTCATTTAGTTTTAAATAGTTTTTTAGATATAGTTATTTTAAGGGTATAAATATAATAGATTATGCATTTTTTGCATATTTTTAAAGCACAATATGTCAAAATGTCCTTCAAAAAAGTGAAATATGGTATTTTATAAAATAAAATAAATGTATAAAGAAAAATACTTCCAGGGAGGATTGGATAAATTTTACATCTGAAAATAATGATTACTTTAAATATGATTTAAATACTACTAAAACCAACCAAAATCCCACTGTTTTTATTTCAGATCCAGTTATAATGTAGTATTATGTTCAACAATTAAAAAATTAGTCATAGAAACTCCGCCTTTGATTGATAAACCTTTTTCAATAATTTCATTATTTTTTGTAAAATATTTTGGATTTCAAAGATTATACAAGTTTTTAGACACATTTAAATATTTTTTAGTATCACAGCAATATTTTTTTCATTATCTGCATACTTTATTTACCTTGCTAAAATTATTTGAAGAAGATTTTTTGTTAGTTATTGAAATATGATTTTATATATACAATGATGCCTTTGAAAATTGAACAATGATTAATGGCAACTCGTGTCAATTTTCCAAAACTTTGATAATTTTTTCTCATACTTTCACTATTTTTATTTTATAAACATTTAAAACAGATTTTTACGTACAATTAAAAAAAGTAATAACACCATGCCTTCGGATTATAATAAAGTTTTGATTAACACATTATTTTTCATAAAATTCTTAATTTTAAAAATTCACAAGATTGAAGACACTTTTAGTGTGTTTTAACCTGACAAAAAACAAAAAATAATAATCTGTCTACAATATTTGTCACATATACATTATTTGAAACTTATTTAGTGATTTTATATTGAAATGACTTATTTTTAATGCCGTCTTTGAAAATAGAACTGCCATTACAAAATTTTAAACAATTTTTCAAAATTTTGATATACATTTATCTTAAAAAATATTTTACTTAAGATCAAGAAAATTAAAGGTGATTACGTCGTAAAATGAGCTATAAAAATATGTAGTTTCATTGAAATTTGTGACAGTGAATTAAATGGCTCAGGGGAACTGACATGGAATAACTCTGCTAGATTTGATTTGAAATGCCCCTCAAAATTTTTTTAAATAGGAAATTACTACTAAAAACACCCAAAATCCCACTATTTTTATTTCAGAATCAGGTAAAGGACATCTTTAAGTACCACCACAAAAAATAAATTTAATAAAAATACCGCCTTTTGTTGATAATATATTTTTTGTTAATGCATTATTTTTCATAAAAAATTCACGACTTCAAAGTTTAAACATTTTTTTTATACGCACTTAAAATGTTATAAACGTAACAGTATTTTTTTTCATAAACTACGTACCCTATATATTATGCAAAAATTATTTGAAGATGATTTGTAGAGTTGATATTGAAATATGATTACATTTATGACATGCTACATTTGAAAACCGATCAGTCAAGAATGCCAACTGAAGGCAGTTTTTCGAAATTTTGACAATTTTTTCGCAGAAACTTTTTCACCAAGGAGCAAAAAAAAAAATACTGATGATCATATCTTAATAGTAAGAACAAACACACGCAGTTTCATTAAAATCTGTGATGGTGTGTTACATATTGATATTTTACAGTCTGATTTGATGTGGAATGCCCCATCTTTGAATACTTTAAGCACTTGTTATGTGAGTGCTCAAAGCCAAGCCGAACTCATTTGTTTTTTGAGCAGAAAAGTGGCATAAGTCATGCATTTTTAAAGTTTCACAAATCGCTCAATTTTAGTGTTATATGAATGGGACTTTTTTTTGTCTTACTTGTCAGTGTAATAGGAAAATTTTACTAAGTATAACTTATAGTACCGGGGGATCGTATAAAAATTTAAATTTCGTAATTTTTTAAAAAATCTTTTTATTCACCCAAATCTCTTTTTAAATATTTATTTACCTGATTTAAAAGATTTTTGTAATTTTAACTATATGTCTATGACTAACGGTTTGGGAATTAGCCATTGGACACCGTTGAGACCGGGCACCTTGTATTCTGCAGATCGGACAGTTTCGGATTATAACTTGTTCCGGTCTCTACAAAATTATTTAAATGGCAGTACCTTTACTTCAAATGAGAACGTCAAAAATGACTTGGATCAGTTGTTTTTCGCCAATAAAAATCAGACATTTTAGGAGCATGGAATAATGCGACTGCCAGTAAAGTAGTAAAAGGTATTGGTCCAAAATGGAGAATATGTAATTCAATAAAATATTTATACACTAAAAGAAAATCGTCTTTTATTTTCACCAGAAAAAAGAGAAATTGCTTTCTGAACAACCCAATATTTAGAGGAAATGTGAATACTTATAATGTGATATGTTGCTTTTGAGATTTGTGAAAATTTTGCAATTTTTTTTAATAACAATCAGGATATCGTGTATTTACCTTTCTTTTGGAATAGAATACAATTTCAGTAATTAATAAATAATGGCCTCTTCTGTTATAAAAAATATTGTTGTGCTGTCAGATAATTTCTTTCTTTGTCTCTGATTTTTTTTCTTTTGCACATTAGTATTATTTTATGTTTTCTTATTATCAATTTAATTTTCTTGTAACTTTATATATTTTCAAGGGTTCGTTTGTAACATCTGAGCAAAGCGCGAAAATAATAAAAGAACATTATTTTTCTTACTCTGGTGATGCAAATTTTAGAACTATTTCAGGAGTATGTTAATTATAAAAGATAACAAATAACATATTCTTTCGAGACGGTCATACTTGCATGAAGCAGAAACGAAAACGAAAAGAAATATTTTATCATTCATACATGTTTACAACATTCATACAACATGTTAACATGCAAATGAAATTTATCCACCATGAAATAAATTTTCTACTTCTCTTAATTGAATTACCTTATAAAATAAGATGTTGCGAAAACATCTGTTAAACTGAATATTTCAACTGGAAAAATGTAAATTTTAATGCTCTGTTAGCTTAAAGGAAAAAGAAATATTTTAAAAAGAGTTGTATAAAAAAAAAAGAAAAAAGAAAATTAAAAATAATAGAAAATGTCATATTTAATACATACATTTTAATTGCAGCTGGACTTTATATGTGCTGGGCAACATATAACTATGATATGTTCCCGCACCATGTTGGTTAAATCAAAGTAAAATTGCGTAATTTGTTATTTCTGTTTGTATAAATATTTTTTTATAAAATATAATTATGAGTGTAAAATTATAATGTTTATATATTTAAGTAAAATAAGAGTGTAAGTTCATACAAAAATTATTAAGTTGATTTTAAATAGTAAATATATATTTTTAAAAAATTGTTGTATTGTAAAATGAATGTATAATGTTGAATTGAGTTCGGATCTCAGACAACAACAATAGCCAGACGCCATGGTGTCGTTTTATGACAAGCCAATGGAAAGTGGTGTATAATTAGAAATCGTAAAATCATAAAAACGTTGGAATCAATTTATGGCCTCAATAAAAGTGTTGGGATAAATTTATGACTTTTCAGACCACCCAAACTTTAAGGCAGATAATAATATTAAAGTATATGTAAGGGGCCATTTGCAGACTGCTAGCTAATAGGCCTATCGAAGCATAATAAAAAATCTTCTCACATCCAATAACAGTGGACAAGACAAAAATAGTTCCACCCACTGCAGGAGGGGTGTGCAAGAAGAATAAGGTTTTGAAAAAAAGAGAGTCTGGAAAAAGATGTAGAGGACGCAGGAGCTCTCCTGAAAGCCCGTGCAATGAGTCCCGTAAGCCCTAGTAAAGCCCAGGCGAGATGGACATGTTGGAGCGAGCCTAATCGAGCCTAATCAAGCCTAATTGAGGATGTCTTCCTGAGGTACCTATCGGAGTGAGCCTAATCAAGCCAAATTGAGGATGTCTTCCTGATGTACATATCGGAGTGATCCTAATCAAGCCAAATTGAGGATGCGTTCCTGATGACACATGGCCATGATCCTAAGCAACGCAACAACTCGGAATTTGATGAATAAAGGCCACCATCCCGTATATTAAAAAAAGGTACTATTTTAAACTTTTTCCTTTACCACTTAAGATCATATGAAAAATCACAAAAATACTTTTCTGATATTTTATGGTAGAGAGTAATCTGAGATCCGACAAAACCAATAATTAAATAAGATTAAGGTAATTTTAAAAATGAAAGAGAGTTATTCTTTTAGCAAAAAGAAACAATTATAATAATTAGAGTACGTGAAAATATTGTCTTTTTTTTTAAAGATTAAACATACTTAAAATAATGAGAAGCAAACAAAAGTGTTGCTTTCTATTTTTTGAATTAATATTATGTTTTTCTGTATATAGTTATGTTCAATGTAAATAAAATATTTAATCAAGTTTTAAAAAGTTTCTGTAATTATTTAATTAATAATATTTAAAGTGTGTCAATTTATTTTTTACAGCTTAAATTTTAGTTTAATTCATAAGTGGAAGAGTTCGTCTAAATAATTCACAACGCAAACTCTTAATTTTATTAGTAATTATTCAAATTTAATAATTACATTTTGACGCGAATTATAATTTAATTTTATGAATGCTTCGCGTTGCTCTTCTACTAGAATTTAGGTAAATACGATCACTTATATTATTTGAATTTATCTAAGGTATATAAAATTATATACCAATTGGCTATGAGGTTGCTTGGATGATTTGGACCAATTAACAATTTTGGATATAAATTTGATAGAAAATGAACAGGTGTAATTATCTGTCCAGCATCCCCCCTTCATTGTAAAATGGTGCTATGACTCAGGAACGATCATCTGAGGTCATTAGATAATAAAATGGTGCTATGACTCAGGAACGATCATCTGAGGTCATTAGATAGTAAAATGGTGCTATGACTCAGGAACGTTCATCTGAGGTCATTAGAAATAATAATAATAATAATAATAATAATAATAATAAAGGAAAATAAATTTAAGTATTATTTTAATGTCACAATTTTAAAGATATTGTAGGTATGTAAGTTTAATTGATTAAAATTTTATTAAAATTAATTTTATTATTGTAACAATAATGACACACATATAATAATTTTATATAAATAAAATGAATAATATATGTTAGCAAAAAAAAAAAAAAAAAAAAAAAAAGGAAATGAAAAAAATAATTCTGGGATTTATAATAGGTAAATTTAGGAATTACAATTTTTTTTTCTCTCTTTTCTCTTTTGGTTGGATCTCAGTTACCATTGAGAAATAATGGCATGCACATCACAGATGACACATTTGTAAAAATAATTTTTTTTTTTTATATATACTGTATAAATAATAATAAGAAGAAGAATAATAAGTAAAATTTGATAATATGTCTGGTATAAAAATGATTGAAATGTCAATAGATCATGATTTTTGAAATTGTATTACCTTGATACAAAAGAAAATTTATGAGTCGTACTACGAAGTAGTAGTACAATATTTACAAAAAAAAAAAAAAAAATAAGATTGTTTTTTCTGTAGAAAAAGACAGATATTTTTCTGTTAAATGAAATTATGTTGTTTTTTATATATACGTGTATTATAAATATTTTAGGGGTATTTATGTGGGTAAAAGAATAATCTACAAAACAACTTCATCTCCTAAGAAATTTTTTTAAATTTTAGTGTTGTTGTTTTTATGTATTTATGCAATTTAGAATATTTTCATACATATGTTGTAATATAGAGAAAATAGTATGAGATGCAAAATATTCTTTTAAGAGGTATAGGATCTATTTTGAATTGATATTTTGAAAAAGTATACATTGATTACTAATATTTGTTAAAAATGACTCAGACGCTGGATATAGATACACGTATTAAGTTAGTGTCACCATTTGACAATAAAAAGAACAAAAACATTATATTTTTCTTAGAGGAATTTGATAATATTTTGAATTCGACAGATATACAGGAAGAAACTAAATTATTAATTTTAAAGGCTAAAATTACTGGGGACGCAAAACATATTTTAAGTAAACAGATTGAAACATATAACGAGACCAATTATAATTTATTTAAAAATAATTTGGTGGAGTTATTTGGTACAAAACTAAGCTTCCTTAATGCTCAGAGCAATTTCCTAAATTTAAAACAGGCCGCAAGTCAAACGATAGAGGATTTCATTTTGGAGTTTAAAAAGGGTGTAAAATCTTATATCGAAAGTGCAGGCGAAAATGTGGATAATAAGGAAGAGAATTTTATCGAAATCTTAAAAATGTCGAATTTTTTAAATTCAATTAGACAGGATATTGCACTAGATGTGCGTAAAAATGCGCCCAGGTCCTTCAAGGAGGCATGCGAGTTAGCAAAACTTATGGAAAGTGCGTATAATGAATCAAAGTTTGAGGAAATTAACGCAATAAATAAAGAAAACAAAGATCTTTATGAGAACATTATAGAATCAAGTAAGCAAAACAAAGAGCTAATCGAGAAATTAAAAGGGGAGATTGAAAAACTAAAAAAATCAAAGAAAAAAAAACATGCAATTAGAGATGATAGTGTTCCGCGGAATAAGAAACTCTTTAATAAACACAATGATTATCAGGGTCCCCATTTCAATAACAATTTTCATTATAATGATTATGAACGATATTATAATGATTACTACAATTCATTTAATTACCCGACGCATTATGGGATGTATGATTATTCACAACCTAACTGGAATTCGGGAAATAGGGATTTTCGATATATTTCTGAGAATTATGATCAAAATGGTTATCAATTTGAAAAGCGCAAAAGGAAAAAAAAAATGGGCAAAGAAAACAGCGAAATCGGATCAAGATTCGGGATTTTCAGAGACGGAAATCGATAAAATAAATAAAACAATCGCAAATATAACAAATGCAGACAAAGATAGTCTGCCAATTATATCACTAAGTATACAGGGCGTCGAAATACAAGCGTTACTGGATACCGGAGCTGCTGTGTCCCTTTTATCACCTTCTTTATTCAAAAAAATTAAAGATACAAACGTCAAAATCAAATATTTGGGCAATCAGATCCAAATTAAAACTTTAACAAATTCAAAGATTTTTTTTAAACAATGTGTAAAATTAACTTTTCGATTAAAAGGTATATTCACAACAGGCACATTTTATGTCACTAATGATGATTTTGATAGGCAGTACCAAATGTTATTAGGGTACGATTATCTCAAAGAAAATCATATGATTTTGGATTTATGCAATAAAACATTAAAATTTAAAAATCAACAAATTAAATTAAACGTTGCAAGTGAAGTAAATAATTATGAAGTGAATAACATTACGCCATGTAATTCAGGGGAACATTCAAATAAAAGTATGTTTGCCATTACTAAAAATAGAATTTTTCTCCAACCTGAAGAATCGAAAATTGTAAAATTAAAATGCCCAGAGGATATAAATATGTCAGATATAATTATTTTTGACCCCATTCAAGAAAATAGTAAATTTTCATGCGAGACTTCGTTACACGAAGTTCAAAAAAATAATAACATAAATATTATAATAAAGAATAAACTGTTAGAGAAGTTAATTATTCAGAAAGGAACTAAAATAGGGGAAATTATAACGAACTTTGAGTGCAAGCAAGATGACTCAACTGATAATATAGAGAAAGGGACATTTTATGAAATAAATAATTTAAATATAGAAGATGTAAGAAAATTGCGAGAAGCAGAAATTAAAGAGACGGATTTCGATTTAAGCCATTTATCAGAGGAAGTACAACAAAAATTTCGAAAAATTTTAATGGGCAATATTCATGCATTTTCAAAAAGTTATCAAACATTGGGGCAATCAGCGTTTGTCGCACCAAGTTTTCAATTGAATCATGAATTCCCGGTACAAGCTAAGCCATATAAATTGCCTCAGGCAGTAAGACAGTATGCGAAAAGGGAAATTGAACAATTGTTACAGGCTAAAATTATAGAGAAGACTGACTCCGAGTATGCTTTTCCAGTTATTTTCGTTAGAAAGAAAAATCCGAGTAATAACCCGAATGCAGAACCCAAGTTTAGAATGGCAACGGACCTAAGACTATTAAACCAAATTTTACAACCTTATACTTATCCGATGCCGGACGTAAAAGACTTATTACAAAAAATAAGCGGTAAAAAATACTATACGGTGCTAGACTTACATAGTGCTTTTTTCCAAATAAATTTAAAACCAGAAGATTGCAAAAAATTAGCGTTTATTACGGAATTTGGAAAACATATGCCACTTCGTTTAGCTTTTGGCACACGAAATTCTAGCGCAATTTTTGCAGAAGTAATCGATAAAATTCTGGGACATTTTGACAAAAGCAAAGTATCATACTACATTGATGATGTGTTGATATCTGCAAACACAATAGCAGAGATGACGAAAACCTTAGAAGAAGTTCTACAGGTATTAATAAATCACAACATGACAATCGAACCTTCAAAAATGCAAATTTGCAAAGCAGAAATAGAATTCCTAGGATTTAGGGTGAATCAAATGGGATATTCTCCATCTCAAAAGAATATTGAAAAAGTAAAAAATTTAGTCAGACCAAAATCGAAAAAGGGGGTCAGATCTTTATTGGGCTTAGCGAATTATTTTCGGACGCTAATACCCAACTATTCCGACAAAGTTAACCCTTTAATAGAGCTGACTAAAGATAAAGTTAAATTTAAGTGGAGTCCAGAAGCAGAAAAAGCTTTCCTGATAATTCAGGAAGAAATTGTACAAAAACCAACGCTCAGACCCCCCGATTTTAACAAGGAATTTTTCTTATTCACGGATGGGAGCAAAGTTGCAATTTCAGGTGTTCTAGCTCAAGAAAAGGATGGTCATTTGCTACCTGTTGAATTTTTCGGGAGAAAACTTAGAGAACCGGAAAAAAATTATCCGAGTATTAAATTTGAGTTATTAGCAGTGCATGAAGCAATTATGCATTTTAAATATATGCTTTCAGGTAGAAGATTTACTGTGTTAACTGATTCGAAAGCACTAACTCAGCATTTACATTTACAAGATAAATCGGAAATTATAAACAGATGGGTAGCAGATTTACAAGACTTTAATTTCGACTTCGAATTCGTCGAAGGGATTAACAATCCAGCAGACTATTTGAGCAGGAATTTAGATAATCTTACAACAGACAGAGAACTCCAAAATAATTTGTTTGCAAGTAACATAGCACTTACAGACGAAAATATTAAATCGGAGCAATATGCAGACGAAAAATTAAAAATTATAATGAATAAAATCGAAACAGACAAAAATAATAGAAGCACGAAGAGATTTGCTTTAAATCAAAATAAATTATTAATTTTGAAACCTGGTTCAGATAAAAAGGAGCTTTTAATTACCCCGGATTCATTAAAAATTGCAGCCATAGAAGAAGCTCATAAAGCGCATTTCGGATTTCAAAAAACTTATGATAATGTGAAAACAAGGCTTTTTTGGCACGGAATGTACAAAGACATTAAACAATATTGTGCAAATGGTGTGCAGTGCCTCACATCTAAACAACACACAACAATAAAAGTCCCTGTTAAAAAAATGGTGAAAGATCACGAAGTCGGTACAGTCCTGCATGCTGACGTCATTGGACCTTTAAACCTCACGTTAAGGAAAAACAGATACATTTTAATTATAATTGATTCGACATCGAGATTCCTGGAAGCTGTTCCCTTACGAAACGTAGAGTCACAGACTATATTAAATGTACTAAATAAATATTTTGCAAATTATGGGTTGTGTAAAGAAATTATCTTTGATAATGCAAAATATTTAAGAAGCGAAATTATGAAAGAATATTTGGAATCTTTAAACATACAAAGGAAATTTGTGAGTGTATACCGTGCGCAAGGAAATGGACTTTGTGAAGTTACCAATAAAATATTAAAAACATCAATTGTAGCTATGTCGAAACGCACTACGGAATGGGACATAAGACTGGATTTTTTTAAACTAGCGTATAATTCCTCGAAACACCGCGCTACGGGATATAGTCCCCCACTGCTATTTTTCGCAAGGGAAATAAAAAATCCCTTCACAGCCCATATTCCTTCTGAGGAAATATATACCCACTCTTATGTTAAAAGCAGAATACAGCATATGAAGGAAATCAAAATTCAATCCCTTGCAAACCAGGAGAAAATAATGCAAGAATATATAGATGAAGAGGCATACGAAAAAGTAAAGGATTTAAATTTGGTCAAACAGTATATTTAAAATGTATTGGAAAACCAGGCGCATTAGAGCCAAAATTTCAAGGACCCTACGAAGTTACTAAAAAGTTTAGAAACTTTAATTATTTATTACAATATGTTCCAGATAAATCAATAGAGCCGATCAAACGACATATGGATCAGCTGTACGCTCCGAAATATGCAACAGGTCATACAGAGGCGGAAATTACGAATTTACAAGGGTCTCAGAAAAAAATTAAGGGTGATAAAAATTACAAAACTAAATGTGACATTTGTCGGAGAAAATCACACTCAACTGAAAATTGTTGGTTCAAATTGAACAAAAATACGAGTCAAAAGGTTGACAAACTGACTAAAAAGTCTTATAAAAAAAATAATAAATATTCTGAGAATGTAGACCCATATTTAAAGTATCAAATAGATTATGATAAAAATATGTCGTTATATGGTTATACACCATATACAAACTTATACGGGGAGGTTATACAAGATCATTACCCTTTCCCCCCTCCCCAATATTATCCAGGGGATATGAATTGGTATTAAAAATAAATCAAAATACATAATTAATCGAATTTCAAAATTTCAAAATTTTCAAAATTTAAAAATAAATTTTTTTCTTTTAGGTAAAAAAAAAAAAATTGAAACAAAATTAATAACTTGCCTTTTTAAAATTCCAAAATAATAATAAGAAAGGATAGGAACATGGGAACGCCAATTTGTCTCAGGGTTACAATATTGAGCAAATGTGCAGGGCGCACCCGAAAACATACTTATAAAATTATGAAATGTGCTTCACAAAACTTCAATGGAGCAGTGAAATATTTCTCTCCAGGCAAAAGTTATATATATATATTTTTTCGAATATGAATTAGAAAATATAAAATCTTAACAAAGCCAAATAACATTAAAACTTAATTAATTTAATAGTAAATAATCTTGGAGTAATTTTCAAAAAAAAAAAAAAAAAAAAAAAGAATTTTTTCTGTCTTCTATAAGGGTAGCCTTTGCTAATAGCCTTACAATTTAGATGACAGAATTTCAGAATTACTCTTTAAAATGAGTAGGTGTAAGCTATCGGTTCAGGGTAGTTAGAACAGCTTTATAGCATACTCATATATATATATATTTTTTATATAAATATATGGTTGACAAGGAATAAATTATTAGTGCACTCTATATTAGGATAGCGGTCAGCTATAAGCCTAAATATAATAAAATATACAAAAAGTGCTAAGATTTACTCCGGTAGTTCAATTACAACTTATATGCTAAAGTCTAGAATTTAGACAGCAGGGATAAGTTTTATGAACAAAAGTGTTATAAAAAAAATTTAAAAAAAGGATTTTGGTGTAGCACACTGGTTTTTAAAAAAACATATATATGTATAACAATGGACAAGGCAAGTTATTTCAACATGATTGCACACAAGAATTATAGTAAAAAAAAAAAAAAAAAATACACAAATAAATAATTGAAGTAAAATTAAAATTTTCTCACCAAAGGCTTTCTGTATAGGGTGCAATTTTGGCCTACGGCTGGGTATGCACCAACACCAACAAAATATTTGTAGAAAAATTATTCACAGATACATCAATATATAGTCATCACCTAGGCATAAATTTCAGGATTCTTGGCTGAAAAAGGAATCGAAGAAAAAATTAAGTATGGTATAATTACTAGATGTTATGCTCAGAAACAATAAAATTAGTAATATTATATTGTAAAAAGCAGCATTTTGAGTTTTATTTAGGAAAACTTTTGATTTTTAGGTTTTACACATTTATGGAGTGTCTAGCTCAGTAACAATAGTTCCTAGATTTAATAAAAAAATAATAAATAAAAATATAAGTTCGTGTTGTTTTCAAAATAAATAACAAAAGGTATAGCAATTAGCATTTACAGTTAAAATTTATGGAATTTTCAGCAAAATTAACATTAGACAAACATAGTTTATATTATATTTAACTTGATAAGCTAATTTACTTTTATTAACGGTATTCAATTAGAATTACAGTAGGCTTAAATTCAAGTTAAATTAATTAATAACATTGTTGTAGTGTAAAATTTTATGTAAGACTATTATATTTTTATTGTATATATAAAAATATGCAAATTTAACAATTAATAAAATGTATTAGCAAAATTATTTAATATAAATATTAAATGATATCTTGCTGAAATCAGCTAGAAATTAGATTTTTTTTTTTTAAATAAAATATTTTATAAATTTATGTTAGTTTAGAATTTAAGCATTTTTTTTTCTCTTTACTTTCCCTTAGAATTAAATGCAATTCTAAATTTAACACATATAAATATACATAGTATTGATAAATTTGAGTGTGTGAGTTCATAAAATTTTTTTTTATATAATTTGGCCAATTTAACATAAGAAAACAAAATAAATAAATAAATATATTTATATATATTGGCCTTATTTTTATTAAAATAGGTAGTATGGCTTAATAAATTTATTTACTTAATTTTTTTTATAGTACATACAGTAATTATTTTTTTTAAAAACTTAATCTGTAACAATTGGGTGTAGATACCCGTAAGGCATGGTGACGTCACGGCGACGTCGTTGTGAAGTCACGCTGTGATTTTGTGACCGTCGATGTGACGTCACGTGACGTCGATGTGACGTCATAGTGACTAGAATGCGAGGTCGTTATGGCCGTTTTAGAGGTCGTTTGTGACGTCACATTGTGACCACTCTGTGAAGTCACGGTGTGACTAATTTGTGAAAAGTGTGTCATTTGTGACTAATTTGGCATTAACTTTGTGACGATCCTGTGACGAATGTGACAATGTTTTGAAGTCACATTGTGACCAATTTGTGAAATATGTGTCATTTGTGACGAATTTGTCATAAACACTGTGATAATTTCAAATGAAAATCAAATTTCAAATTAATGCTTAAAAGACGCAAAGGCCAACATAGTGAAAAAGATTTCATGCTGGGACTCGAACCCGGGCCATCAGTATAGCGCACTGACATTCTCCCGACTAAACCACATGGAACGATACCCAGCCTGGAAAATTTCTCACTATTATATGTTGGCAAGGCTACAAAAGCAGCACAAAATGGGATATTTATCGTGAGCCACCGACATGGGGCAAACACGAAACTTAATTAAATCCAGCATCGATTGAAACTATATTAATATTTGGAAAATTTTCCAGAGAGAACCATTCGCCTAGCATACAATATTTCAAATGAAAATGTAATTTCAAATTACATGCTTAAAAGGCAGTTTTAATTTGAAATTTGATTTTCATTTTAAATATTGCATTCAAGGCGAAGGTTTCTCTTTGGAAAAATTTCCAAGTACTAATGTAGTTTCAATCGAATCTGGATTTAATTAAGTTTCGTGTTTGCCACATGTCGGTGGCTCACGATAAATATCCCTTCTCGTGCTGCTTTTGTAGCCTTGCCAACATGTAATAGTGAGAAATTTTCCAAGCTGGGTATCGTTCCATGTGGTTTAGTCGGGAGAATGTCAGTGCACTATACTGATGGCCCGGGTTCGAGTCCCGGCATGGAATCTTTTTCACTATGTTAGCCTTTGCACCTTTTAAGCAATTAATTTAAAATTTGATTTTCATTTGAAATATTGTATGCAAGCCGAATGTTTCTCTCTGGAAAATTTTCCAAGTTTCAATACTGTGATGGTTCTTGTCATAAGCACTGTGATGTATTTTAAAATGCACAATTTTGAAATAAAGTTTTGTTTGAAATGTAAAATCTTATATTTTTACCATACTTTTTAGCAAAATATCGCTATTTTGGAGTCCTGTTCTTCTAAAATATTTAAAATTTTTCCACTTAAAAAACAATGCTTATCAACTGACATCTTTTTTTTATTAAATTCCAAGCTTGATCTTGAGTACAAGCTCGATATTAAGAATGTGTAAGATTTTAATGAGTTATGATTAGTCATTGCTTTATTAAATACGACATTATAAGCCATATTTATTTAAATTTTTTATTCCCGTGTATATTGTATTTTGTGAATATGACCTAAATAGATTTTGTATGTTTTATAGGAAAAGACTGATCTGCGAAAAAGAAAAAAAAAAGTAAGAAAAATCATGCGTTAAGCATAGATTATAAAACACTTTCCAACGCTTCCTGAATACTTTAACAAGACATCGTAATTTAGGGAAATAACGTAAATAAGATAACTAAGTAAACATTTTAGAAAACGCATAAAACATTTGAAAAACTGATTTCAGCAGTTACCGTCCATAGCCAAATATGTTTTCTAATTCTTTTGAACAGTCCTGTATTTGATCTGTAGGTTGATATATATACTATATAATGGGAAAATTTAGTTTAGCAATTGAAACATAACAGGTTGAAATTCTCTTTCAGCAATTTATACTAATAAATGGAAAGATACTTAAATACTTTTGTACAATCCTGTAGTTTACCTAGAGCCTTTATTACACGCCACTATTTAGTTAAAATTTAATTCAAACTAAGACACTTTTAAAACTGCTGAAATCACATTTCCAGAAATTATGATTTACAGACGGCCATGTATCTAATTCTTTACGTGACCCTGTATATCATTTTATCTATATTCTACAAACATTTCTTAGCAAATTAAATGCATTTCAGCGTAAAAAAGAACAACTCATTTAAAAGCCACCTTTAAACAATTTGCGCCCATATGCAGTAACCCTTACGAGTACTTTTGTGTAGCCCTGTATACGAATTGTAGCATTTATATACACCATATACTGTGCATAAATATAGTGAATCATAAAAGCGCATATCATAATTAAAAATGCATTCCCAGCAATCATCGCTAATGAACAGTACTTCGGATACAATATAGTATTGAAATATTTTGTATGTCCCTGTAAATGCTATATGCACTTCGTATTATACATGAAATAATTTATAGTATGTAAACTTCAGCGACGTATATAAATTTCATTATATATGAAATAGATTAACATAATTAAAGTACGCCATAAACAATTCCCTCCACACTGTATCATTATGTATTGGAATTCCCTTTTTAGCCCTGTAAATGAACAATAATTATTTTATGAATCGCATATTCAGCAGAATGCATATTTAAATGCGCTTCATAAATGCATATCAATTTTATTCTGTTTGAAAGCGTGTAAAATCATTAAAAATCCTTTGAAACGATTTTTTTCCATAGGCCGTAATGTAACGGAATACTTTTGACTGTCCCTGTAAATAAACTAAACATGCTACAAACTTTATTAGAGATAAGGAACGTGTTATGGTAAACGTCAATATCTAAATGTTTCAGGGAAATCCGAGTTTAGTTACGAGAGTTAGAGCGCGGACAGACAGCCATACAGAAAAACGGAAGGGCAAACCGAAGTTAAACACTGTTAATCTGTTTAAAAAAATATTCATTCCTATATTATGTAAATAAATATGAACTTAAAAATATATATATATACTAAAGTAGTTTAATTTATAAACTTCCTATTAGACACGAAAAACTTTTTATTTCAATGTTTAAATATCATATTTTACTTTTAGTGCCAATAATTACGTATATCATAAACTTAGAAAATAATTTTATAATAGACGAAAATTTAATAACCGCTTCAGAATGTCCATAATTAAATGTTAGATTAAAATCACAAACAAAAAAAAATGTTTATATACAATTAAAAAAAATAAATATACCAATTTGAAAAACACTAAAAATAATAATTAGTATTTATAATTGTACTATTAAACAACAATAAATTACAATAGATGAATTAAATGTATTATTAGATTTAACAATATCTCAAAAATATTTGCATATGTTATAAGAAATTTCTATTATTTTATAATTTTGGCAAATGCTAAATCTGAAAACCATTGGTATGAAGATTTATGATTTTAAATAATAATTTAAAATATTATTAGCACCAAAAGAAAAATCTTTGAAAAGTTTCACTAGTGTAATACGTAAAAATACATTTTCCCAATATAATGCTAATTTCTAATCTGAAATAGTTTCGTAATATCATAATAATCGAAAATCATATTTAACTCCAAAATAATAATGTCTATAACTACTGTAAGTGTTAGTAATCAGAAAACACAAAACAGTAAGAAGCCGAAAAAAATTCCAAATCATTTTCTCAACATACTTTCAATCTCAAGTAACAGCAAATTAATCTTTAAATTAATTCCACTCTGAATGCAGTTATGAATCAGTCTCTGCGCAGCTGTTTTTTTTTTTCTTTTCTTTTTAAGTGATCTCAGATTAAGATATTTTTCAACGCAGCATCGAATAGGAAAATGTTTCTGAAAACAATTGCAGAACAGTCCCTTACTAATATAACATAAAACTATTTAAGTCATCATAATATACAAAACAGGGATAAAACATTTAAATTAAATAAGACTTACATTTACGTCCCATTTATAATATCCGTGTATTTGTAATATTTTAAAATGGCGGGCTTCTTTCTCTTATTTTATAAAAAAGTGTTGTAGACTTCGTGATGTTCTAAACAGAGTAAACTTCCGGCATCTTCTCTTCTGTGGGCAGACGATTTTGATTTTCAGCAGATGTTCTTTTTTATCGTTATTTGTTTTTGAAAACAAAAGATTTCGAACTCAGATGCGCAATAATTTTATGAGACTGTCTTTAATTAAAATTTTCTTTTTGGAGAATTTTCCAATGTATTTTATCTTTTCTTTTTATCGGTTCCAAACAATTTAAGTTACAATGGATTGTAAAGGTTCTTTTTTGTAAATAATAATAATAATAATGATAATAATAATAATAATAATATTTAGAGTTTATTAGATAAAACTTTATTTAAATTTTTAAAATGAGTAAATATCAATTTAATGGTAATAATGAACCCCAACCCCCCTTTTCTTAAAGTAAAATTTGTTTCACATGTAATAAATACAAAATATCGCTCACCCGCAAGAAAAGTGACACATCTCGACAAAAGTAATTTTCACAGGGGAGGCAAAAGAAAATGTGCATAATTTTACTGTAACATGAAATTACAGCACTTAACTCTGCATACAAGAGTTAAAAAGTGCATAAAAGAGTAAAGCACATAAGAATGAAAACTTAGGATGTGGTTTGGAGGGTTGGATAATTTTACCTCATTACATAATCCACCCCTCTTCTTTGGTTACAAATGGACATATAGCATAATAACGTGATTTTTCATGTAGCTAAACTTATGAAACTGTTTGTGTAGCAAGACGCACCTATGACAAATCTTTTAGTGGAATAAAACGCAAAATGAATTTCTGTGAGATGTGTCACTTTTCTTGCGGGTGAGCGATATGTTCTTAATAAATAAAAAAGGATTATCGAGGATAAAATAAAAGAATTCTTTGTCAATCTGACAATCTTTTCATATTAATTTTCTGTAAAATAAAACAATTTGTAAAATAACTTTTTTTAAAAAGTCGTATCTGTAAAATACAAATTTGAAATACGAATAATTAATTATTATCATGCGTTTTGCATAAATTTTGTATATATTTTTTTTTTCGGAAAATGTTAATTTATTTGAAAAGTCTGAAAGAAGTAGAATTTTTTCAAAAATAGTTACTTAAAATAGTTAACTAGTTGTCAGGAAAAAAAACTCTCTCAAGAAAAAAACTCCGACTAAACTCTGAAGACTCTTTCTACGTGCTCATTAAAAGCTGCAGACTTAACTGTAATAGAAAATTTTTAGTGTGAAACCACAGAAGTGTTTCGAATACCACTGGTTGGCAAAAAAAATAAAATAGTTTCCTCTCTGCAAACTAAATACTGTACAGATTTAATACTCCTAATTCTAAATATGTTATCCAAATTGCTTTAATGTTTGTATCGTGCACTTTATATATTATGTCCCCCCCCCCCCCCCTTCGTGACAGAATTTACCATTTGCTATCCACTAATATATTTTCATTCCTCATGCCGCTGTAACTCGGGACTGTTTAAAATACTGTTTAAAATATTTCTCTTCATTTTCAAAGATTTTAAAAGTTCATATTTTTTTCACACTGTGACTTACAATATGGTGGGTTTTTTTTTTTGGTTTTTTTTTTGTCACATATATGACGTGATGTACGTTACATGCAATGACATAACAATGACGTCTCAATTTTTTTTTTTTTAATTGATAGAAAAATATAATTTTACAGTAAATAACATGTTTTAAAGAATTTTTGTAATTTTTTAAAGTTTTCTAAGAAGTTCACATCTCAGTCACAACGTGACATCACTGAGTGGTGGCATTTTGGTCACAGATGTGACGTGACCACAGTGACTTACAGTGACGTCACAATGACGTCACCGTGACCATGCATGCTATGAGGGTATTTATGAGTATACAAAGATTCTTTTCTGCTGGCAGAAATTCTTTGGTTCGGCCGAGTACTCATGGGTTACTACATACGATTTTACGTAGTAATTATCATTTGCTTTTGTATTTTTAAAACTATACAAGTGTATTAATAACATTTTTTTTTATAATTAAATAATAATTATTAATGTTTGATTAATACTAATAATTTGGTATCTTTTATTTTTAAACATATCATTAAATTTTAGACATTAGAATTCACATACGGAATGTTAATGATAAATAAAATTTTGAATAAATAATTTTTTTATTTCATTCAGTAAAAAAATAAATAAATAGGAAAATTTAACAATCTTTTAAGATAGAATTGTTGGCTAAATAAATAATAATTTAAGACAAAAAAATTGTTCTCTTCTTCGTCAATGGCATTTTCTGACAACACTATTTAACAGTATTAAATGAAGGTGCATTTTTAAGATCAGCGTAATGCATATTTTGCATTTTTGAGAGGCCGTAGAAGTCATTTTTCCGTGTTGTTTACATTTTAATAGTAAACAATATCATGAATCAAAATTTGTGTTTGTTAGAAAGGTCTAAAAATATACAATGTAATCAGTTAAAGAAAATTATATGCATTTTTTTTTTAATCCTGAAAGGAAATTTGGTTTAGATTTAAACCTGAATGCATAAAAAGCGACCCTCGCTTCAGTTCCAGTATGAGGCAGGAGAATTCAGATGCTAGAATCGCCATTTTTCCCCTGCAAAATAATAAAAAAAAGCAGAAGGTTTACATTAGATACGATACAAATACATACACTGTTTATGCATAGATTATGTTTAAAATTACATACAGGCATGCACAGTGAGTTAAGAAGAAAGTATATCAAGAAATTATACTAATTAATACGGTAATTACAAGCATGAAATGGTTTTAAATACATACCTTCGGGAAGTCGTAAAATTTTGTCACAGCACAATTCACCTCGCAGAAAGGAATTAGTAGCTTGACCAACCCCCACTTTTCGGGAGAATCGGGGACGTTCAATAACTGGTTTTATTCTCCTCTTTCCTTCTTCTTACTTTTTTTTTCTCGTATCGGGTAAAGTTGGAAAGCATTGCGTAATGATATATTAAAGGAGATGAATTAGCTTGTACATTTTGACAGATCATACATGTTAGAAGTAACAAATAAATAAAATAATGTAACAAGTTTGTATACAATATTTTTCTGATTATAATTTGAATACATCAGATTAATTATGTGAAAATATAACATGTCATATTACAAGCATTGTATTTACTTTTATTCAGTATAAAATGTGTTTTAGATAAAACACTGTGTCATAAGGTTGTATGTGATGAAATAATATGTCAAATGCGTATGCCATTATTTTTCTTATAATGAGGTTTATTTCGGCATATTAGTTTCAGACAAAATTATAGCTTTGAATGTATTTTGGGCACTTAAACTGTAAAGTTACAAAATTAGTAAACATGTGTGTGGTAAAGAAAAAAGGCTTCGAGAAAGACGTCCGATTGTCAGTACAGAGGTCTTCTATAAATGTGAATGTCAACAGACAACTATGCTATCATGTGTTGAACTTTCTGTTATGAAACAATAGAAGAACTTCTTATAAAATATACCAGAACCATTGATAATTGAACTTTACAGTCTTCGCTCAAAAACTGTGTAGATACACAGTCATATGGACACGGACATTCTTTTAAGCTTTACAAAAAAAATAAAACCAGCAATCAGTTTTTATTTTTTTTTTTTCTGACACCGGGAGAGATGCTGGGCAACATATAACTATGATATGTTCCCGCACCATGTTGGTTAAATCAAAGTAAAATTGCGTAATTTGTTATTTCTGTTTGTATAAATATTTTTTTTATAAAATATAATTATGAGTGTAAAATTATAATGTTTATATATTTAAGTAAAATAAGAGTGTAAGTTCATACAAAAATTATTAAGTAGATTTTAAATAGTAAATATATATTTTTAAAAAATTGTTGTATTGTAAAATGAATGTATAATGTTGAATTGAGTTCGGATCTCAGACAACAACAATAGCCAGACGCCATGGTGTCGTTTTATGACAAGCCAATTGAAAGTGGTGTATAATTAGAAATCGTAAAATCATAAAAACGTTGGAATCAATTTATGGCCTCAATAAAAGTGTTGGGATAAATTTATGACTTTTCAGACCACCCAAACTTTAAGGCAGATAATAATATTAAAGTATATGTAAGGGGCCATTTGCAGACTGCTAGCTAATAGGCCTATCGAAGTATAATAAAAAATCTTCTCACATCCAATAACAGTGGACAAGACAAAAATAGTTCCACCCACTGCAGGAGGGGTGTGCAAGAAGAATAAGGTTTTGAAAAAAAGAGAGTCTGGAAAAAGATGTAGAGGACGCAGGAGCTCTCCTGAAAGCCCGTGCAATGAGTCCCGTAAGCCCTAGTAAAGCCCAGGCGAGATGGACATGTTGGAGCGAGCCTAATCGAGCCTAATCAAGCCTAATTGAGGATGTCTTCCTGAGGTACCTATCGGAGTGAGCCTAATCAAGCCAAATTGAGGATGTCTTCCTGATGTACATATCGGAGTGATCCTAATCAAGCCAAATTGAGGATGCGTTCCTGATGACACATGGCCATGATCCTAAGCAACGCAACAACTCGGAATTTGATGAATAAAGGCCACCATCCCGTATATTAAAAAAAGGTACTATTTTAAACTTTTTCCTTTACCACTTAAGATCATATGAAAAATCACAAAAATACTTTTCTGATATTTTATGGTAGAGAGTAATCTGAGATCCGACAAAACCAATAATTAAATAAGATTAAGGTAATTTTAAAAATGAAAGAGAGTTATTCTTTTAGCAAAAAGAAACAATTATAATAATTAGAGTACGTGAAAATATTGTCTTTTTTTTTTAAAGATTAAACATACTTAAAATAATGAGAAGCAAACAAAAGTGTTGCTTTCTATTTTTTGAATTAATATTATGTTTTTCTGTATATAGTTATGTTCAATGTAAATAAAATATTTAATCAAGTTTTAAAAAGTTTCTGTAATTATTTAATTAATAATATTTAAAGTGTGTCAATTTATTTTTTACAGCTTAAATTTTAGTTTAATTCATAAGTGGAAGAGTTCGTCTAAATAATTCACAACGCAAACTCTTAATTTTATTAGTAATTATTCAAATTTAATAATTACATTTTGACGCGAATTATAATTTAATTTTATGAATGCTTCGCGTTGCTCTTCTACTAGAATTTAGGTAAATACGATCACTTATATTATTTGAATTTATCTAAGGTATATAAAATTATATACCAATTGGCTATGAGGTTGCTTGGATGATTTGGACCAATTAACAATTTTGGATATAAATTTGATAGAAAATAAACAGGTGTAATTATCTGTCCAGCAATATGTAAGAGATATAAAGGTTTATTTATAAGCTTACTTGTATCCAAAATGTATAAAAAGAAATATTTTATCTCGCAATAAAACAAAAAATTAGAAAGACAAATATAAGTGATATTTTGTAAAAGAAAAAACCCAGGAATGTGATGAAAAGGTTCAAATAGTCTCACTTTAATTGAATATGTGCAGCTCTTAATTACATCAGCATGTCATCTTTTTGCATTTTATGGGTATGCGATAGCGATATATATTTCAAAGGTGTAACTTCATAGACAAGTATTAAATATAAACTAGTGCATCACCCCCCGTCAAATATGACGGAATGTTGATCTGCATTTCATGTTCAAAAGATTTCATGCAAACAAACAGCATGGAAATTTTGTTATCGAAAGTTTCGTAATGCAGAAAAGTGCATTTTAAAAATGAAAAATGATTTCTATAAATACGAACAATGAGGATATCTTTTTTTTTTTTTTTACTCAGTATAGTCCAGGCAATAGGGAATTTTACTTAGCAAAATTAATGGTAGTTCTGGAAATCGGCTTACTTTATGTTTTTTGGGTCGCTGAATCCGAATTTGTAACTTCCCACCAAATTTTCCCCGGCAAACTCCCCAAATTTTCGTAAAAAAGCCCCCAAAAAAGGTATTTATTCAAAAAATCATTTTTTTTTTTAAATTGTTTTAGGGGAAAAGTATGACTAAAAAGGATGACTAAAAGAAAATCAGAATTGTGTTTTAAATATTAGATGGCACGGTTCGCCCCGGGATGGTTACCAACACTTTCCTACACTTGGAATTTGTATAAGTTGATAGGTTTTGACATTTTTATCTCTTTCATATTACTATCTATTTCTCTATTTCTAAAAATTAATTAATTAAACTAGAGAACAGGAATTCTGCTTTTTCAGAATTTAGTGTCGCCCCGATGAAAATATATATATATGTATATAAATATAGATACAGTAGAATCCCGCATTTATACCTTTGGAATGGATCATTTTCTTCTGATGGACTGATCACTTCTAATATCATGAAGCAGCCATTATGTATGAAGCGTTAGGTGAAGATGAAAGTCTGTCCATCAGAAGAAAATAACCCGGTTAAAGCGGAAACTCTTTAAACGGGACTCGGATAATCGAGATTCTACTGTAGTTCAGTTTTAAGACTTAAAAATACGCGATTTTATTTTATATAAAAAAAATCTGCTATCTAATTATTCATATGCATTAATTTGTTTGTAATATAGATAATTAAATTAAATTTAGTTTATAATAGCTCCATGTTTTATCAGAAATCATTCAATTATATTTTTTGAAAATAGCACGTATTTAAATTGCAATTTTTTTCAGTTTTTATAGGAAAATGGCAACAAAAAGATATAATTGCGATTTTTCAACTATTTTTCCTTTACTTTCTACAGAAATGGAGTACTTGAGTTGCAAAAATTAAACAAATGTCGCTAAAAACTACAAAAAATTAATATTTCAAGAATAAACGGAGATGCAGTCTTCAAACAAATTGCATTTAAAAGCACTTATTTTTTCAATACGACGGTATAAAAATTGAAAACGTGCGATGCTTAGAAGTTAAAAAAAATTCTATTGGGTGTAATCGTACAATGATAGATCTGCTTTGTTTTACGGCTGGCTTATACAACGTAACGTTATTTTTTGGAGACGAAACAAAATAAGCTCGGAGAAAGAAATAGAATACCGGGGGCTAATAAATAAATCTCCGATTATCCGCTACTCACCGGACCGATGGTGTTGCGGATAATCGAAATAGACGGATAACCGAAAGACAGTACAAGATACATTTTTATATGTTAATTTATAAATAAGAATAATTAAAAGATTTTTTGTATTTGTTCTGTACTTTCGTTTAAAAAAAGCATAACTCATAACAATAAAACCATTTATCACACAAATTTAGAATTTTGTGGAAAAAATAACCTGTTTTCATACGAAGCAATCTATTATACTGTTTTGTTTGTGTTTTGCTTGTGGTTTTACTACAGCAATATTTCTAATTCTATGTAATAAATGTTCTTGAATTGCATACGCTTCTTCATGCATCTCACACCAATTAATGCATTTACAGAGCATGGCTCTAAATTTCTTGCATGATCATTCCCAGATTCATGATATTCATCCACTTCAGGATTCTTTATTTGAAAACATTTTGAGTAATTTCGCTATCCGTTAGTTCATCAAAACCAATATCGCTCTTGTCACAATCAAGCCATTCTCTAATTCCATCCGCAAAAATACATTCTAGCTGTTATTCCTGACGTCAGGCAAGTCTTTTACTTAAAATAGCGCCATCTCACTCGGGTTTATTTCCATTTAAATTTTCCTTGTTGGTTTTTGCTTTAAAAAAATATGAAGGAAAGGGGAGTGGAAAGGCCGTAGTTAACCGAGGGTCGCGGTTAATCGGAAGTTTACTATATTACGTTTTTATTACGCATGTATGTACAGTACAGTCGTGGGAAAAAAAGTGAACACCCCCTACTAACTCCTCAACAAATCATCGTAAACAAAAGTTACTGGTACTGAACGATTGGAAATGAAGTATACTTTTAAATGATGTTTATAAAATTTTCTTAGGGGGTCATCTACATATTAAAACGAATCCAAACTTCATTTTTTTTAAATAGCAATACCCGATTTTAATGGAATATTTCAAATCTTTGGTTCAAACTATGCCTAGACACCAAATTTCAAGTCATTTGACTCATAAGTTTTTGAATTATAAACATTCAAAATCTTGTGCTTCTAATGTTAAATTACATTTTCATATTTTTATTTATATCTCCTGAAATTATGCTCCTAATGTACTAATTGTGTTGTAACAATAATACTAAGATACCCAAATTTAAATACGCTGAATTTGCAATTTTTATAATTTTATGATATGAATTAGGAATTATGAAATTAATATTCGAAAAAATTATGAATTGCAACCTACAATTTTTTTGATGGATTTAGATTTATTAAGTCCTGCTTTATGGAAAACCAAAATTTCACATTTTTCTTCCAGGTAGTTTCCCTCAGGGGAATACCTTCTTTAGGTATTTACGGGTTTCACGACCCCGGGTTCCCGAGCGATCTCTCTCCTTTCCTGTTTTTTTCTCCTTTTGGTTGTCTATCCTTTTTTTTTTGTTTCACACTTTTTAATCTTTTTTTTTTCAGTTTCTTATCCCTCTTTGTTCTTGTTCATGTTTTTTACTGACCATTTTGTTCAAATTGTTATCTGTTCTACTAACATTGTTCTTGTTCTTTTGTTTTTTTAAAAAAAGGGAAAAAAAGTTTAAAATATTGAAAAAAGACAAAAAATACACCTTGTTTCTAAGTTCTCACCCACATTACTTTTTCTTTTTTACAATAGTGGATTTTTTTATTTTCACGTGAGACACTCTGGGTGTTGAGGTTTTTTAATCTCATCGCCTCGTTTCTATCTCTTTAGGCTGATCTCGAGTCCCAGAGTGCAGAGCATCCCCGAATTCCGGTTCCGTGATCGGTGGACGCCATACTTGTATGGCGGCGGTTAGGAATTCACTGGGCGAGTGGTACCTTTCGGCGTAAGGGCGTTGTAGGTTGGACAGAGCTGCAAAGGCTTACCTACGACAACCGAGTTCCACTGTGAAAGAGCTAGAGTTTGGAGATGCTATCGAGTTTAATCCAACGTTCGAAAAAGTGGAAGTTTGTTGATAGTTTTCACCCTTTTGAGACCTGCGCCTAAATTAACGGTAAGAAGAAGGGTCGGTGACCTGGCCCGATGCCTGGCGTTTTAAACATAATCTCTCAAATATGGCTACAATATCAGACAATAAGACATGCTATGTGGAGGCCCCACAAGCTAATAAAGAGAAATTTGATACATAGAGCTCTAGCTCAAAGGCTACTGTCAATCAAGGCAATAAAGTATCATGGAGTGAGAGAGTCGAGGATTATGTTTCCACAACGGAATCTAAAAATCCCAACTTTCATGAAAGTAAAACTGAAGAAAGATTCTTTGTCGTCAAACGCCAAGAAGGGAGTTTCGATAAAACATCGCCCTTTTTGATTAATAAATCTATCCAAGGACTGGCTGGCGAACCCAAAACAATAAAAAAACTCCGTACAGGTGAACTGCTAATTGAAGTAAGCAATAACCAACAGGCATTAAACTTAAAAAAAATGTACTCACTTTGCAAACATTGCTGTCATCATATCGACACATTGAACCTTAAACTCATCTCGCGGAGTGATATCAGAATCTGATCTCTTGCATGTAACCGAAGATGAAATAGTGGAACACTTAAGGGAACAAAATGTCATAGGAGCTAGACGAATAAAAATCAACCGCAAAGATGAACAAATTCCAGCTAATCAAGTACAAATACCTACCAAGCATATTATACTGACCTTTAACACTCCCAACTTGCCCAAATATATAAAAGCTGGATATTTATCATGCTCTGTCAGACCGTACATCCCAAACCCACTGCGCTGCTTCAACTGTCAACGCTTTGCGCACTCAAAAACATCATGCGCAGGTAAAGAAACCTGTGGTCGGTGCAGTACAGTTGGCCACGAAAGTGGGCAATGCAATGCTCCACCTTGTTGTGTCAACTGCAAAAAGGATCATCCATCCTATGCTAAATCGTGTGAAATGTCAAAATAGAAAAAGAAATACAGACAATACGCACAAGACAAAATATATCATACCCTGAAGTCAGAAAAATAGTCGAATCCAGAACGCCTAAAGTTGGTGTATCATATGCTGCTACCTTATCTAAAACCGTCCATAAAACTTATAAATCTATGTGAACTCAAACTGAACTCCCAACTAAACCTAATTGCCAACCTAATCAAAAAGAAAACAACCTGTCTAATAATTCAGGTAAGACAAATAGATCAACGCAATCTGCTCCTCCTAATTCACAAAAATCTGTTCCTCCTAAATCATCTACAGATGCTTCTTCAAAATTGTCACAATCTTTTATTTCGAAACTTCCACTCCATAATAGAGTTTCTCAAAATACAACTAAAACACCATCTGTGAAACGAAACCTTAAATCTGATGCAGAAAAATTTAACCTACCAACAATTAAAGCCACTAGTTCATCTGAAAATACAGCCAAAAGGAAAAAGAGTAAAACATCCAAAAATAAAACCCAATCAATACAGAATGATAAAATGGAGGAAGATGATGCTGTAGCTCTTCACCCAGAACGGGGTGAAGAATTTAACGATGGAGATAGTATGTCCACTACCTCCGAATAAAATACCGCAGATAAATTTCTTTAAAAAAATTTAATCATGTCTAATATTATCTCATGGAACTGCCGTGGCTATTATAATAAACTTGACGAAATCCGTAATATTCTATCCGAACATCAGCCTTTATGTTTAGCTCTGCAGGAAACCCATCTAAAACCCACTGACAAAGCGAAATTACGCAGCTATGCTACCTACAGAAAGGATTTTACAGGCAATGAAAGAGCTACTGGTGGAGTGGCTCTTTTCATTTCTCGCAGTTTACCTCATTCTCATATTTTATTAAACACAAACTTACAAGCTGTTTCAGTCCGTGTACATACAAAACGTCTCATTATAGTCTGTACTATTTATTTACCATCCCACCAAATTATTCAGTCAGCACTACTTGATGATCTCCTTCTCCAACTCCCCACTCTTTTCGTCATTGTTGGGGATTTTAATGCTCATAGCCAACTGTGGGGTAATTCTGACACTAATCAACGTGGTGATACAATAGGGAAACTGATTTCTGACAATGGCTTATGCCTGCTTAATAACGGTGATCATACGTATTTTCATGAACCGACACGCACCTTTCATGCCATAGATCTCACTATCTGCTCTCCGCCTATCTATCCATATTGGAACTTTTGGGTCTCCAATGACCTGCACGGCAGTGACCATTTTCCCACATTTATTTCACAGACAACTCCTGACAGGGATTCTAATAATTATTTTAAACGGTAAATCTATGACAGAGCCAATTTGCCAACTTTTACAGATCTTGCTAAAAATACATGCGATATGATAGAAGGTGATATTGACAATGCGCTTGATAATATCACACAGTGTATTATCAATGCTGCAGATCTTAGCATTCCTAAATCACTTTCTACATCGCGACACAGGAAACCTTGGTGGAATGATGAATGCAAAAGGGTAAAAAAAATTCAACAGAAGGCTTGGGGCATCTTCCGGAGGTATCCCAGTAATGCTAATTACATTGCGTTCAAAAAAGCAAAGGCGGATGCTAGAAGATTGCGACGTAAAAGCCAACGTGAATCCTGGATGCAATACATCTCTACAGTTAGCTCTAATACTTCAAGTAAAGTCCTGTGGAAAAAAGGGAAAAATTGTATGGGACTGCATTCAGAAAACCACATCTCAATCTTAAATCAAAATGGACAAACTATAGCATCTCCCTAAAATATTGCTGAAACAATAGCAAGTACTCTGGCATCTAATTCTAAATCCGACTCTTACCCAGAACCTTTCTTATCTTACAAAAGACAAATGGAAACTACCAGCATAAATTTTAACTCTCGACATTCTTATGATTTTAATCTACCTTTTACTATTCATGAACTCTTAAGATGTTTGCAAAAAAGCTGTTTATCTGCTCCAGTTCACGATGGCATCACATATACCATGCTAAAACACCTTTCCAGTGCCTCTCTCAATAATTTACTTGCTTTCTATAATAGAATTTGGACTGAACAAACTTTCTTAATGACTGGTCCAAAGCTATTATTATTCCCTTTCCTAAACCAGGAAAGGATTCCAGTGACCCAAACAATTACAGACCTATCGCACTCTCTAGTAGCCTCTGCAAACTCTTAGAAAAAATGGTTAACTACCGCCGGTTGCATGTTTTAGAAATGAACAATTGCCTTGCAGCCTTCCAAAGCGGATTCCGATGTGGTAGGTCTACTATTGATAACCTCATTCTTTTAGAAACTCATATACGGACTGATTTTTTAAAACGAAACCATCTGGTCGCAGTGTTTTTTGACATGATGAAAGCAAATGACAAGACATGGAGATATGGTATCCTTCGCGGTCTTTTTAATTTGGACTTTCGTGGAAACCTCCCGATTTTTATTAAGAACTTCCTCGCCATTCGAATTTTTCAAGTTCGAATTGGGGGGATTCTCTCTAGTTTTTATGTACAAGAAGATGGTGTACCACAGGGCAGTGTTCTGAGTGTCACCCTCTTTGCTATCAAGATAAATGATATACTACATCAGTTACCCCTTGTGTACAGGGTACATTATATGTTGACGACTTTAAAATTTTATGTAAAGGACAAGATATGCGTTTTATTGAGAGACAATTACAAATTGCTATCAACCGTATTATTCAATGGACAAATAAAAATGGTTTTATAATCTCTCAGGACAAAACTTCTTGTGTGCATTTCTGTAGACGTAGGGATCTGCATCCAGATCCTGAAATCTTCATTGGAGCTTCTCAAATCTCTGTTCTAGACTGCACACGATTTATAGACCTTTATTTTGAAAAAAAACTCACTTTCCTGCCACATGTTCTACAATTACGTAAAATATGTGAGCAGTCACTTAACTTAGTCAAGGTGCTTTCGAACACTTCTTGGGGAGCAGACCGGGGATCTCTCCTTAAAATTTATCCCGCAATGATCCGTTCAAAAATTGACTATGCCTGCCAGGTGTATGGTTCAGCACGTATTTCTGTTCTTAAAAAACTTGACACAGTGCACCATAGCGCACTCCGTGTTTGCTCTGGTGCATTTTGTACTTCTCCAGTTTTAATCTTGTATATTGATTGTAAAGAACCGTCACTTCATCATATTCGTGAAAAACTCTCATTGAGCATGTATTATCGTTTCCTCTCACATCATGGTCATCCACTTCATTCCTACATTATGAATACTGACAATGATATTCTTTATCAGCATCGACCATCGTGCATCCCATCATTTGGAGTCAGAATTAGGAACATTGTTGACAATGGGCCTCTGAGTAATATCAAGGTGAGTTCCTGTCACTCTTATGTACTCCCTCCTTGGAAACCTCCTGATATTACCTCGCTCAATCCTTTTAAAGGTTACGATAAAAACAACTTGGCCCCTGCAGTTTTTCAACAATTATTTGCCGCACACCGAGCAAATTTTAATGGCTATACTGACATTTATACAGATGGATCTAATAATGGTAATAGTGTTGGTTGTGGCGTATTTTGTGACAACACTTCTTTAAGCTATCGTCTTCATCCTTATATTTCTGTCTTTACATCTGAACTGATTGCAATAGAGAGAGCCATGTTGCACATATCTCATCATCATAGCTCATCCTTCATTATATACACAGACTCGAATAGTTCTATTGACGCAATCAAATCTTTTAAAAAGCCTCCTATTGTCTCATCCATCCTAGATTTTTTATAACAAATTAACAAGACGTGGTTATAATATTTTATTCTGCTGGGTACCTGGACACATGGGTATTCTTGGCAATGAGAAAGCAGATGAGGCGGCAAAACGTGCTCTTAATCCGTTACACCTCAATGTTCCTTTCTCAGACGTTAAACTACTTATAAATAGTTTTATTCAGAATAAATGGCAAGAAAGTTAGGACTTAGAAAACAGTAATAAACTGCACCATATCAAACCTATAATAATGACCTGGCCTCCGAGTTATCCAAGAAAAACAGATGTTCTTCTTACTCGTCTGAGAATTGGACATTCGAGGATCACTCATAAACATCTTTTACTTCGGGAGGATGCACCCATGTGTCCACATTGTCATTTTAATTACCTGACCATTCATCATATTTTAACTGATTGTCCGGGTCTCCGGCATTTGTATAGAACTTATTTTAAGTCATCATCACCACTATTGACAAACCTCATTGGGGAAATACCTCATGGGGCACTCTTTACCTTTTTAAAACATGCAGGATTTTATTTTGAAATTTAATTTTTTGTATCTTTCTTTGGTTTAACAAGTCCGTTTTCTGTTTTACACTTTCATGATCTCTGGATGGGAACCCCATTAAACTGCTCTTTTTATTGACTTACTTTTATCTTTTTACTCTACTGTTTTTAGTATTTAAAATTTAGTTTTTTATACACTTGTTTGACTATATCTTGATGGGATACCCCATCCAGATTACTCTGCTCATTGTTCTTTTATTTTGTCAGTTTTATTTCTCATCTTTTTGTTATGTTTTAGTCTACGTTTTTGGCGCAGCATGTCCCTTATGGGGTTTTATTGCGCAAAATCCCATACAACCCCTTATGGGATTTTGCGCCATAAAACCCCATACAACCCACCAACCAACTTCCAGGTAGTTTTCAAATTATACTTAAAAAACGGCAAAATGATGGTTTAAGGGGCCGTCTATTAAGGAAGTGAGTAGACATTTTGAAATTTATTCTGCTGTACTGTAATATACAGTGGTGATCAAAATTATAAGGACAAGGCAAAAATCGCCAAATTTTGGCTACATTTGGCCGGAAACATATGCAAATTTAATGGCTGGAAACCGATGAAAAATGAAGAACATTTTTATAATTTTTTATGGAAATATGTGGAAAATTCATATTCATAAAATGTATTATGGATTTATACAGCCACCTGATATGGACAAAATTATAAGAGCAACTGTATTTGTGTGTTAAAAAGTAAAATTTGCATGTTTTTTTGCTCTGCAAACGGAACTCCCGGATGATATAAATGCGTAGTAAGCGTTTGGGATCGTCATATTCTGTTTTTCAGTCATGCCGCTAGGTACAAAGCTTTCGGAGTTTGAGAAAGGCAAAATGGATGCATTTAAAAGTTCAGCACTTTCTGTACGCCAAATTGCGACAAAGCTTAATGGATCAAGAACGGTTATTTACAATTATCTTAAAAATCTCGGTAAATATGGCCAGCAAAGACATACAGGTAGGCCATCTTCTGTTTCTGTGCGGGAGAAAAGAACGGCAATAAGAAGAACTTGCTCGAAAAAAAAATGTCAACAGAAATAAAACGTGAATTGAACCTAGAATGCAGTGCTCGAACTGTTCGACGTGTTTTACAAAAAGAAAAAAAAAAAGGTTGGCTATGGTAAACATTTGTCACGACCACTTCTTACAAAAGTTCGTAAGAGACTGAGGATGGAGTTTGCCAAAAAATGCATTACTATGCGAAAAGGGTGGAATGATGTTGTCTTTTCCGATGAAAAAAAGTTTAATTTGGATGGATCAGATGGTTTTCGCTACTACTGGTATGATCTCCGTAGAGAATTTTTTTTTCTCAAAGCATGCATTTTGTGGTGGCTCAGTAATGGTCTTGGGAGGTTTCGCAACTGGTGGAACTACTCCAATATTTTTTGTGCAGGGTAGAATGAATTCTAAGAGTTATGTTGATGTACTGAGCGATAATCATTTACCGGAAGCACCGTTAATAACGAGTGGAGAGTATTTTTTCAGCAGGACAATGCCTCAGTATAGGTTTCCCAAACTTCAAAATCGTGGTTTGATGCTAATTTCGTGATACTACTTGATTGGCCGGCCGGAAGCTCTGATCTGAATCCAATGGAAAATCTGTGGGGTATTCTATCACACGAAATATACAAAAATGGTATACAATATGAAAACAAGCAAGAGCTCATGTCCTCCATCGAAAAAGCCTGTTCAAAAATTTCCAAGAACGTTCTTAAGGAACTGTCAAACTATTATTTTAACACAATCAAACTGATTGGTAAAGTTATCATGCTAATTGAATATTTCCAACTGAGCGAAAAAAAATGGATCTGAGCAGATCTGAGCTGATTATTATCTGAGCGAAATATGCTGGCTGGTTGTCGGCCCAGTTAGCTTAAACGGAAAAGCATTGGCCTTGTAAGCCAAGGTTCTGGGTTCGTTTCCCAGCCTGGGCATTTTTTCGCTCAGTTGGAAATATTCAATTCGCATGATAACTGTCAAACTCCATGACGTCAAAACTGATAAAAGTGATTGAGAAGAAGGGGGAGATTATTAATTATTAGTGTGTTTCAGGCACAAACATTCATTGTTCTTATAATTTTGTCCAATTTTTACAATGTTATATTTTGTTAATTATGGCAAAACATTCATATTTTGCATTTTCAAATGTTTTGCATTTTACAATGATTTCTAGCATAAAAAAGCATTTTATGTATAAATTTCACTTTATTTAGTTCAGTAATAATTTTTTTCTGTGCAATTTTCAACTGTTTTTATAATTCTGACCACCACTGTAACAGGCTTTATTGACTCCTTGAGTGGCGTTTAGAGTGCCTTGATCAAAAAAGGGGCTCTCTCGGTTAACAATCGAGTACGGAACTTCAATTTGGATACAGCCCTTAAAATACGCTCGTTTTAAAATAATTAATTTCACAGAAACTTGTGGTACGAATTGCATAAAAATTCGTTTTTAAGCTAATTGAAGGGTGTAGAGTTCATTTATGCTGTCAGAATTGTATACTGCCATACAAAAAACAAATTTTGGGTTCGTTTTAATATGTATATGGCCCCCTAATCAAATTTTATAAACATCATTTAAAAGTAGACTTTATTTCCAATCGTTCAGTACCAGTAACTTTCTTCTACGATAATTTGTTGAAGAGTTAGATGGGGGTGTTTACTTTTTTTTTTTACGCGACTGTACATATTTATTACGTATTATTCATTACATTTTTATTACTGTTCGTTAATTTATTTTTATTACATGATTCAGATTTGAAATTGCAACTTTATTTTTAATAGAAAATTTAATGTAGCTTTATTTTTATGTATGTATTTATTACGTGTTATTTATTACTTTTTCCTTACGTGTATGTAACTTTATTTGTATTACATGATTCAAATTTAATTGTGGAATTCTCTTTTTAATAGACATGCATAATAATTGTTTTTTTCTTTCCTGTATCCGGAAATATTTTTAAACACACCGGAGAAATTGGTTCTTCACTCCAATCATACTGCTAAAATAAAATTTATCCATTTTGAATTACTCAAAAAACAAGGTGAAGGGCAGCAATCGCTCAAAATTTTAAAGTTTCAGATTGATAAGATATCATTCCAGATTTCATTCAGGAATATAATACTATCATGCATATTTTAATGTAATAATAATAATAATTCTATTGTATCACGTGATGTTCGGAGGGTAAAATTATATCATAGCATAATGCGCGAAAACCAATGTAATTAAAACACTAAATGTGCAGTTTTGTATGCAAGCATATAAGTAGTTACTGAGATGATTTAAAACGCTGGTTCACACAACGTAAATTAATGTATAATTTAATTATAGTTATTCAGCATCTGTCAAGTAATTATTTTCGAGTTATTTCATAATTATACAAATACGTAGCACCTATAGTCGTCATCTGGTCCGTTCGTCTGTCTGTTCGCCTGTCCTGCGCAAAAACTATTCAACCGAATAGTTTGAAATTCAATATATATAATCGTTACAGAATTTTGTCGAGTAGTTTCAAATCTTATGAAAATTGAATCAAAACTTAAAATGTTATTAATAAAAGTTTTCTTATATCTATTAAATCCTATCGAACGTAATTAATCCAGTGCTGTCCCATGATAGGTAATGATTTTAGGTTGCCATGGTGATTGCGTCACATTTAAGAGAGGGTCATATTATTTCCGTATTACTGAATTTAATGTTTATAATCGTAATATTTTTTTTATACATGCATCAAGCTCTGAATATTTATAAAACTACTTATGGTACTAACGCACCTCATTTGCCACGTTTGACGTACAATTTCCGACTGGTTATATTTGATAAACTGCTTGATTAAAATCAGCAAAATAAAAATTTATGAATGACGTATCTTTTTATATAATTTCTTTTGCTGTTTAAGAATATTTTTAATTTAAAAATAAAGTTAACAATAAAGGAAACAAAGGATTGTTATTGAACTTAAAGTTATAACATGCTATAAGTTAATATAAAGTGAAAGTGATACTTTATAAGGCTTGTTAATCCCATGTTGTAGGATTCTGTTATGTTGATTTAAAAAGTGGTGAGTTTTTCACATCGAAATCTTCAAAATTCTTTGCTAATACTTCGTATTTTCTTATTGATTTGAAAAACATTGTTCACACATACAGTGAAAATATGAGTTATTTAACCACTCTACTTGAAACTAAGTGACACCATTATGCCCTAGCTTAAATAAATGACAATATATTACTATTAAATGTTATGTAAAATCTTTACTGCCAATAAACTTTACAGGAAGCAGGAATTCGTTGTGCTTTAATATGTACATTTTAAACAACCTCTCAAAATATATGTTTAATCTTAACTTCTTCCAAGTAGATAACCGTTACAAGTTTTACAGAAACTCTTTTTTTTAGTTTACTATCAATACATCTGTAATATACTAGTATTTTGATAAATATTATTATACTGAGACTAATCTACCTAAAACTATGTGGCAATATTATGACCTAGCATAAATAAATGACAATATTTCACCATTAACTATTATGTAAAATTTTTAACAAATTTTTGAGGAAGCTAAAGTTCACTGTGCTTCCATAAGTACATTTTAAACAACTGCTCACTATAAAAATATAATCTTAACATCCGCAAGTGGATTTTCATTTCCAGTTTTACAGAATATATTTTTTTTAGTTTACTATTAATATGTTTGTAATATTCCACAAACAATATTATACTGAGAGTAATCAATCTAAACCTAAGTGACAATATTATGACATATTTTAACTAAATAACAATATTTCCCCATGAAATGTTTTGTAAAATCTTTAATGCCATTGAACTTTTCAAGAAGCTGAAGTTCATTGTGCTTTATTACATACATTTTAAACAACTTCTCAAAATAAAAGTTTAATCTTAACATCCGCAAGTGGATTTCCCTTTCAAGTTTTACAGAAATTATTTTTTTAGCTTATTATTATTACGTCTGTAATATACTAGTATTTCCATAAGCATTATTATGCTGAATTTAATAAACCTAAAACTAAGCGGAAATATTTTGACCTATCTTAAATAAATGACAATATTTCGCCATGAAATGTTTTGTAAAATTTTTAATGCCAGTGAACTTTTCAGGAAGCTGAAGTTCGTTGTGCTTTAATCTGCACATTTTAAACAACTTCTCAAAACAGAAATTTAATCTTAACATTCGCAAGTGGATTTCCTTTCCAAGTTTTACAAAAATTCTTTTTTTATTAGTTTACTAGTAGCAAAACCAGCGGCTTTACTAGCATAATAATTGAAATATACCAAGTGATATTTGTATACCTATGTTTTACTAGAAGAAATTATACTTTTTAGAATAATTAAAAAATTAATAATTAAGTCGCAGTTTGACTAAACTTCATTATTACACAGTATTAGGCAGAAATGAGATTTAAATTAATAAGAACTAAAACTAATTCTATATAAATGATAATTTAGAAAGTATTTTGAAGCTTTTATTCTCATTTCATACACACATTTCAGTATTCATTTGAAGTTTTGAATAAATTAGAAACCGTTCTTAGTACGCATTTAAATCTTAAATTACACTGTAAAAAAACGGAAATACTACTGGCAATCTAGACGCCAGTACTATTTCCGTTTTTTTACGGAATTTTTACCCATAAATTACAGAAAATTTTCCGTTTTTCTGATTAAAAACGGAAAAATTTCTGTAATTTATGGGTAAAAATTCCGTAAAAAAACGGAAATAGTACTGGCGTCTAGATTGCCAGTAGTATTTCCGTTTTTTAGTCCGCTTTTTTTTTTTTACAGTGTAATCATAATGTCAAATTCCAAGTTTCTCGTCTAACGGTCTACCAACTCTCTGGTGGTAGTGGCCTATAGTAATTTTGTAGAAATTTAATTAAATTTTCTGCTTTTTAGCAGCAATTTCTCCGCGATTTTTTGTGCGGTCCTGTAAAAAATGCATAATTTCTACGCTCGTCAAATTATAATTTAATAGAATTATCATCGGAAAAACACATATAGACAAAGTTTCATCTCAATCAGATAATTGAAAGTGGTTTAAAATTGCCTGGGAAGATTTGAACTAATATTTTATATGACCCTGTAAAAAAAGCTTAACTGCTACGTTCAATAAATTATAATAATATTGCATTGTCATCAAAATTACATATCCTAAGCGAAGTTTCAGCTCAATCGGATTATTGAAATTGGTTTAAAATTAACTTGCAAGTATTAATCTAAATTTTTGTGAAGTCCTGTAGAAACAGTATCCTAAACAAACTTCTACGTTCTTTAAATCATAATAATATTGTACTGCCATTCACATTGCACATGTATTCATTATTTCGTCTCAATGGGATAATTAAAAGTGATTTAATTTTGACTTGTAAGATTTGAACTAAACATACATACATGCACTGGAAGTTAATATGATGCTGGTTTATTAATAAAAACATACTGATCTGCAGTTTCTGCAAGAGTTTGTTTAATTTTTCAATACTTTAGGAATGGCACTTTGATTTCAAAAAAGGCTTATTGCTGAATAATGCCAATTAATTTGTTAAAAGTCAAGATGAAAGTTGTAAACAACATCAAGGATCATCCAGAATTTTAGCCTTTGAAAAAAGTGGTTAAGCGGGTTTAATAGCGCTTATTTTCAAACAAAAATGGGTTAACTCTGACCTTGATAAAGCTTGATATTAGATGTGAAAACTCTTGCTTCCAAATAAATCAGAATACTCGCGACGTGCTTTCAAGCTTAGAAGAAGCTAGTGCAACTTTTGAAACTCCCTCAAACCAACTGTGCAAGTGGCTTCTTTACGGTCACAATTAATCGACACCTCTCATTTTTTACATCAAAACTAGCACGGACATCGAAAATACAGACATTCAACTATCAGTATACACGGTTTTGTCAAATTCCGAGATAATCGGAAAAATGGATTTTGTTCACCTAGATCATCAATACGTCCCTCTGTGCATCCTCCCATAAAACATGCATACTGTGTTATATTTAATGATTGATATGCTTACATTTATTAGTTTAGATTACATAATGGTCTACAGAGAAAAATTGTTTACAGCGTATTTTAATAATGTATTTCAAATATAATGAAATCGATATACGTTACAGAGGTTTACTCTAAGATATTTACTGTAGAATATGACGTGTGTATGATTCCTCGTTCATTATTAGGGACACACAAAATATTTCAGATATAGTACTGCATCCGAAGTACTGCCTATTATCGATAATTGCTGGAAGTGCGTTTTTAAGTTTAACCAAATTTTGCATACTACGGTGTATATATAAATCATGCACAGGGCTATACTAAAGAATTCTTAAGCATTACTGAAAATGAGCGTGACATGCTTTAAAGTGTTTTTAATTCAGATGCTCATTTTCAAGCTGAACTATATTTAATATATTAAGACTTTTTTGTAGAATGTAAATAAAATCATATGCAGGGTCACACAAAGAAATGGTTAAATTACCAGTTATGGATGACAATTTCTAAAAGTGTGATTTTAGTAATTTTAAGCGTGTTTTTTGCAACAGTTACATTTAATCTTAATATGAAGCGTGTATAAAAATTTATAGGTAATATACAAGTCTGTACACAATAATTAAAGTATTTTCCCACCTATTGATAAAAATAGCTGACGGCAAGTTTTTAACCTTTTATGAGCGTTTTTACTAAACTAAATTTTAACATACTATCTAGAATATATATAAATTTACAAATCAAATATAGGGCTACACAAAAGAATAGTACGTTTGCAGATATGGGAATAATTGCTGAAACTTGTTTATCAAATATGTTATGCGTTTTCTAAAACGATTACTTACATATCTTATTTACCTTATTAAGCAGCGAAGTATTGTTAATGTATTCTGGAAGTGTTGGAAAGTGTTTCATAATCTATGCTTGACCCATGATTTTTCTTTTTCTTTTTCTTATTTTTCCTTCTTATTTGAAAATTCTCAGTGACAACGCATGAGAACACAACCTTTGCTTATTGATTTCTTGTACTGAAAGTTATATTAAAGTGAACAGATATGAGTTTCTTAAAACTACAGAAAAAAATGCTTAACAAGTGATGATAGGTACTTTTCCAGTATAGGGGGGGGGCCTTGACGAAATAGAAACTAGTATGTTGTGGCCATCACAAAACTTTCTTCTGTATAAATCACGTCAATTAAATCATTTAAATAGTACAAGAAATCACAACGATTTAGCACCAATTCATATCAAAGTATGTCTGAATTTGAAGTTGGATGAAAATTCGTGCATTAGTTCTTGAGATAGAGCCATAGCGGAAATTCTGAAAAATGTAGCATAGCAGCGCCACCTGTTGAGCGATTTACACCAAAAATAAGCAGCACTAAATGATATCAAGGTATACCTGAATCTGAAGTTTGATTAATATCCGTGCGATAGTTCTTGAGATACAGCTCTTGCGGGAATCGTGAAAAATGCAGCACAGCAGCGCCACCTGTTGGGCGATTTACACCAAAATTAAACAGCACTAATTTATAACAGGGACTAACTGAATCTGAAGTTTGATGAAAATTCGTGCATTTTTTCTTGAGTTAGAGCTATTGCGATAATCATGAATAATGCAGCATAGCAGCGCCACCTGTTGGGCGATTTTCACAAAAAAGTAATCAGCACCAAACTATATCCTGGACAAACTGAATCTGAAGTTTTATGAAAATCCATGGAGTAGTTCTTGAGATATAGCTATTGCAGAAATCGTGAAAAATGCCGCATAGCAGCTTCACCTGTTGGGCGATTTTCACCAAAAACTAATCAGGTCCAGTTAATATCAAGGTCTAACTAAATATAAAGTTTTGTGAAATTTCGTGCATTAGTTCTTGAGATAGAGCGCCCACAAAATGTTTGTCACATACAGAGTGACAGAGTGACAGGGTGACTCACAGACAGACATTTTCAAAAAAACATCAAATGGTGTTCTGGGTATCCTAAAACGTATAAATCCGTCGAAAACCGGAAGTCGAAAATTTTCACGAATCCAATATTTTCTTCTTGTAAAGATAGAAGAAAGTAAAAATGGCCTTGCCGAGAGAAGGAAATTTGATAAACTATTTTCTGGCAACCTACTTACTTTTTCATAAACACAACAAATATTTTAAATATTTATACAATTTATTTAATATAAAAAAAGCCGTTTACGTATATTTATATACAGCTAGGAGTAAATCGAATAAAGAAAATCATAATATATATATATTTTCACTATTTCCCTCTCTCTTAATAATATCTTATTTATTATTTCTATTTAAACTTATTTTCTTTTAAAACGCGTATTTTAATATTTATTTTATTCCACTCTGTTTATATAAAATCCAAGTCTCTGTGTGTCCCTCACAATTCCGGTAGGACCGACTCATTGTAATGAGTAATTGTTGAAAATTACTAACGCAGGGTTACCATAGTAGAGCTAAATGTTGACCAACTTGGCGAAATATCGCCAAATTTGGCGACAAAATAAGTTATCATATATGAAGCCAACTTAGCGACAGCTAGCTAATTTGGCGAAATTTCCATTTAAAACCATTAATATTTCATAATCGAGGTCACCGCAATCTAATTTAAACTCCGCGTCTTTTAAGGTTTTTTTAGAAAATCTATGGGTGAGAATTTAAAGTGAACGAAAATGTACGTCTTTACAACTTCATCCCGATGCTACTAATGCAAATAGACGGAGCTGTACTGTCTGAGCTCTTAACCGCCCGTTTATAATGTGCTTTATGTACTTTTCCAGTATAGGGACCTTGGCAAAATAGTGAAAATGAAATTTTGCAATACATTTTCTAGCAACTTATTCACAGTTTCATATACACATGTAATTTTTCAATATTTATACGATTTAATATAAAGAATGCATTTAACTATTTTTGTATACAAACTGGAGTAAATTGTATATAAAAATAACAATAATATAGATATAAATAAAGTGTTTATAGATTATATAAATAAACTTAAAAGTTCATTAATTTTGTTTTCATAGCTGTTTATATCATTTGGCAAAAAATCTCACTTCTGAAGCCCAAATAATGACAAACTTGAAAAAAGTACGCCAAGGCACCTATATTGGAGATGGACCGCGCTTTATATAGTCGGATACAAAAGTTAAACTCTCGGTACTTTTCCACTTTAGGGGCCTAGCGAAGAAGGAAAACTGGTAACATATTTTCTGGGAATCTATTCGCTGTTTCATTTCACATACACACGCAATTTTTCTCAATATCTATACAATTTATTTAGCACAAAGAAGCCATAATTTTATAATATAGACATGAACTGTAATCCGCAAAAAGCCTGAACTCCACGCAACACTTGGATCAAGCTATGCGAATTAGTGGTCTTCTACTGTATTACAGATTTTCAGAAATGAGTTTATTAAAATAATTTAAGCTAGATTTCGTAAGAAATACCACCTATTGCAGTCGTTACCATGGTGCGACTTTTGAAAAATTCCTTCATAATTTTTCATTATATAACCCCAGGAATCCCAAACGCACCCCCACTTATATGTATATACTAGCGGGCATGACCGAGGTAAGCTTGGTCAAAATTAGCCTTGTGTTCAATTCGATATTTCATTCTCATGGTATAATTCTTGCTGTTTAGATAAAATTGGCATGATCTTAAGCCATAGGGAACCACTAACCGAAATTTTTCGAACACACGACCTAACCAATGCTCATCTGGAACCCGAAAACGATAGAATACAAAATTTAGTCAAAATCGCTTAAGTTATTTTATAGATAAAATTAGCTTGACCCATGGTAACCCAAAAAGGACCTACTAATCTAAATTTATCGAACATTTGACATATCCCAATGATCTTCTACTGCTAGGAAACGGTGTAATAAAAAATTTTGTCAAAATCGTTTGAGCTCTTTTTTAGATAAAGTTAGCTAAACCTTGACCCATAGTGACCCAAAATGACTGGTTAATCGAATTTTCTTCAGCATGCGACCTAGACCAATGGTCTTCTCGAACCCGAAAACGATAGAAAACAAAATTTAATCAAAATCATTAAAGCTGTTTTCTAGATAAAATTAACTTGACCCACAGTGAACCTAAAATTACCCATTAATCGAATTTCCTCGAACATGTGACCTAACCCAATGATCTTCTCCTGCCCGGAAACAGTATAATACAAAATTTTGTCAAAATCGTTTCAGCCTTTCTTTAAGATACAATTAGCTTCACCAACAGCGACCCAAAAATAACCCACTGATCGAGTTTTCCAGAACATGTGACTTAGTTCAATGGTATTCTCATGCTCAGAAACGATATAATACAAAATTTTACCATAATGTTTTGAGCCGTTATTTTAGATACACTCAGCTTGACCCACTAATTGAATTTTCTCGAACATGTGACTTAGACCAGTGGTCTTCTCATGCCCAGAAACTGTATAACACAAATTTTTGTCATAATCGTTTGAGTCTTTCTTTTAGATACAAATAGCTTGGCCCACGGTGACCCAAAAAAGAACCACTAATAGATTTTTCTCGAACTTGTGACTTAGCCCAATGGTCATCCCGTGCCCGAAAACGGTATATTACAGAATTTTGTCAAAAAGTTTTGGGCATTTTTTAGATTCAATTAGCTTGACCCTGAACCATTGTGACCCAAAATGACCCACTAATCAAATTTTCTTGAACATGCGAACAAGCACAATGGTATTCTCGCGCCCGAAAACGATAAAATGCAAAATTTCGTCAAAATCGTTAGAGCCGTTTTCTAGATAAACTTTACTTGACACACGGTGACCCAAAAATGACCCACTAATCGAATTTTCTCTAATATGTGACTTAGTCCATTGATCTTCTCGTAATCCAAAACGACAGAATACAAAATTTAGTCAAAATTGTTGGAGCCGTTTTTTAGATAAAATTGGCTTGACCCAAAGGAACCCAAAAATGACCCACTAATCGAAATTTCTCGAACATGTGACCTAGCCCAATAGTTTTCTCGTGCTGAAAAACGGTTGGATATGAAATTTAGTCAAAATCGATTAAGCCGTTTTTTAGATATAATTAGCGTGACCTTGACCCATTTGACCCAAAGTGACCCACTAATCGATTTTTCTCGTACATGTGACTTAGTCCAATGGTCATCTCATGCCCGAAAATGGTATATTACAAAATTTTGTCGAAATGCTTTAGGCCTTTTTGGATTCAATTAGCTTGACCCTGACTCATTGTGACACAAAATGACCCACTAATCAAATTTTCTTGAACATGCGACCAAGCACAATGGTATTCTCATGCCCGAAAACGATAGAATAGAAGATTTCGTCAACATTGTTAGAGCCGTTTTCAAGATAAACTGTACTTGACCTACAGTGACCCAAAAATGACCCACTAATCGAATTTTCTCTAATATGTCACATATCCCATTGGTCTTCTCGTAAACGAAAACGACAAAATGCAAAATTTAGTCAAAATCGTTAGAGCCGTTTTTTAGATAAAATTGGCTTAACCCATAGTGACCCAAAAATGGCCCACTAATCGAAATTTCTCGAACATGTGACCTAGCCCAATAGTTTTCTCGTGCCGAAAAACGGTTGGCTATAAAATTTAGTCAAAATCCATTGAGCCGTTTTTTAGATATAATTAGCTTGACCTTGACCCATTATGACCTAAAATGACCCACTAATCGAATTTTCTCGAACACGTGACCTAGCCCAATGTTATTCTCGTGCCCGAAAATAGTAAAATACAAAATTTCGTCAAAATCGTTAAGGCCATTTTCTAGATAAGCTTTGCTTTACCCACAGTGACACAAAAATGACCCATTAATCGAATTTTCACTAATATGAAACTTAACCCAATGGTCTTCTCGTAATCCAAAACGACAGAATACAAAATTTAGTCAAAATCGTTAGAGCCGTTTTTTAGATAAAATGGCTTCACCCAAAGGGACCCAAAAATGACCCACTATTCGAAATTTCTCGAACATATGACCTAGCCCAATAGTTTTCTCGTGCCGAAAAACGGTTGGATATAAAATTCAGTCAAAATCGAATGAGCCGTTTTTTAGATATAATTAGCTTAACTTTGACCTATTTGACCCAAAATGACCCACTAATCGATTATTCTCGTACATGTGACTTTGTCCAATGGTCATCCCATGCCCGGAAACGGTATATTACAAAATTTTGTCGAAATGCTTTAGGCTTTTTTGGATTCAATTAGCTTGACCCTGACCCATTGTGACCCAAAATGACTCACTAATCAAATTTCTTGAACATGCGATCAAGCCCAATGGTGTTATCATGCCCGAAAACGATAGAAAACAACAATTCGTCAAAATCGTTAGAGCCGTTTTTTGATAAACTTTGCTTGACCCATAGTGACGCAAAAATGACCCACTAATCGAATTTTCTCTAATATGTGACCTATCTCATTAGTCTTCTCGTAATCAAAAACGACAAAATACAAAATTTAGTCAAAATCGTTAGAGCCGTTTTTAGGTAAAATAGGCTTGACTCATAGTGACCCAAAAATGACCCACTAAATGAAATTTCTTGAACATGTGACCTAGCCCAGTAGGTTTCTCGTGCAGAAAAACGATCGGATGCACAAAATTTAGTCAAAATGGATTGAGCCGTTTTTTAGATAGCTTGACCTTGACCCATTATGACCCCAAATGACCCACTAATCGAATTTTCTCGAAGACGTGACCTAGCCCAATGTTATTCTAGTGCCCGAAAATAGTAAAATACAAAATTTCGTCAAAATCGTTAAGGCCATTTTCTAGATAAACTTTGCTTGACCCACAGTGACCCAAAAATGACCCACTAATCGAATTTTCTCTAATATGTGACTTAGCCCAATGGACTTCTCGTAAGCCAAAACGACAAAACACAAAAATTAGTCAAAATCGTTAGAGCCGTTTTTTAGATAAAATTGGCTTGACTTATAGTGACCCAAAAATGACCCACTAATCGAAATTTCTCGAACATGTGACCTAGTCCAATAGTTTTCTCGTGCCGAAAAACGGTTGGATATAAAATTTGGTCAAAATCGAGTGAGCCGTTTTTTTTATATAATTAGCTCTACCTTGACCCATTATGACCCAAAATGACCCGCTAATAAAATTTTCTCGAACACGTGACCTAGTCCAATGGCCTTATATGCCCGAAAATGGTAAAATACAAAATTTCGTCAAAATCGTTAGAGCCGTTTTTAAGATAAAATTTACACACACACACACACACATACATACACACAATTTTTGCTCGCATTATAGTATAAGATATATATATATATATATATATACAGTCCGTCTCAAAAATATAAAGACACAGATGTTTTTGAAATTACACTTTATTAATTCAGTTAAAAGAATTTAAATTTTATACCTCATATTAAGACCACTGAAATGAATCTCTTATAGGGGTTTTAATTTAAATAAAATAATTTCGTCTCTAATAATAAAAAAAGTAAAAAATTATCTCATAAAAAAATCTCATAAATATGAAGAAAAACTTGAAACAGTTTCATATGCAAATATTTTTCGAATGCGCGGGTACAGAATTAATGCGCAAGTGCAGAAATACACTTTAACTTACCCAAACGAGCAAAGTTGTTTGACTTGTTTCAATTGCAAAGATGCCGTGGAACATAGAAATTTCTAAAGATGAAATTTGAAAAATACGTGAATTTAAAGCTAATGGCTTAACAGTTTGTCAAATATGTAAAAAAAAAAAAAAAAAACTGGGAGAATCAGAGCTGCACTTTATAAAATTTTATCAAAAACTTACAATTTATATTTGAGAAAACGATCTGGCAGGCCGAGAAAACTAGTGAAAGACTCGATCGCAAGATCATGCGAATTGTTTCGTCGCAAAAAATGTCATTCCGATAAGATTCTCAACGGGTTTATGGTATGGTCCCAAAGGATATAGTACATCGTCGTATAAAAGAAAAAAAAAACATTGTATGTCGCCATACGTGCAGATTTTCTTTACTGAAAAAAGAACACAAAGAACGGTGGTTAATCGGAGTTAAAGATCATATATACTGGAAGGACGAATGGATGCAAGACATTTTTTCAGAAGAAAAGAAATTTAACTTGGATGGCCCAGATGGTTGGAATTCCTACTCGCACGATTTAAGACGTTAATCTCAAACCTTCTTCAGGAGGCAGAAAGGGGGAAGTTCTGTTATGGTGTGGGTTTCTACTCTTTTATTGGAACTATGGATATTGCTTTTCTGGATGGTAAAGAGACATCTAAAGAGTATGTCGAACTGCTTGATAGTCAGTTGTTGCCAATTGCTGAAACTCTTGGTGGTCGGAATTATTTGTACCATCAGGATAATGCATCAATTCACACATGAAATTCCCACATGATATTCACAAAAAATGGTTTGCCGATAGAAATGTTCATGTCACGGTGTAGCACGCACGTAACCCTGATTTAAAGCCAGTTAAGAATCTTTGTGGCACTCTCGTTCGCAGTGTATATGCATCTGGGAGGCAATTTTCAAACGTCCTTCAGTTGAAAAAAGAAATCGAACGAAGCTGGTTCGTTATAAAGCCAAAATATTTATACAACTTAAAAAAAGTACGGAAGCTAGAATATTTTCTGTCATTAATAAGAATGGATGATTTATTGGAGGGTAATTCAAAACTAAGTAAAATGTCTTTATATTTATGAGACAGCATTTTTTTTTTTAGATTTATCAATTTTCGAGTTGAAATTATTTAATTCTAATTTAAATTACTGTAAAATGTTTTCTGGGCACATACTTTTCGTTATATGCATAAATATAATTTTGAATACTGAACTATTAAAATATTATTTAAAAAATATCAGTGTCTTTATATTTATGAGACGCTTTATATTTATGAGACGCTGTATATATATATATATGTGTGTGTGTGTGTGTGTGCGTGTGCGTGTGTGTGTGTACTAAATTTTGTCCGCGCGATAAAAGTCGCAATTATGCACAAATTGTTTTCAAACTCTCAAAAAACATTGAGATGGCTAATATCTCGGCAGGGATTGCAAATGGGCAAAATCAGCCCAAGGAGGTGGAAATGGGGATGGTTCAAAATTGTGAATACCGCCTTAACATGATTCTGATAAAACCAGCTCTTACAGAAAAATGACAGGAAAAAGTAAACATTTTTCGTTATAGCAGTTGCCAACAATAAAAAAGAACAATGAAATTCTCACCACAACAATTACTTATCTATTGCCAGTTTTGCACGTGAAAAATGAAAACGAAATAAACAGTTTGACGAATTGAAAAAAAAATTGAATATTTTATACATATATATATATATATATATACACTGCTCAAAACAATTAAAGGATATTGCAGTTTTAGGTGGATTTTGTATCTGGTAAACTGTTTAGCTGATTGATACATGGTCGACAGACATAGTAGGTTATATGAGAATAAATTAAACATGTTTGGCAGAAAAAAATGCATTTTATTGCGCATTTGTGTACTAAAGGAAAAAAACACAATTTATGCATATGAGAAAAAAAGAATAAGAAAAGGTGTTTTCTTCAAAGAAAGTCATTTTCAGTGGGAGGTATGGTTTCCACGGGCGGCCAGCAACGTTGAACACATTTGAGGCATGGACTCAATGAGGCTATTAATGACGAGTTGGGGTATTCTGCCCCACTCTTCCAGAAGAGCTCTTTCCAGTTCTTGGAGAGTTTGTGGGGGTTGTTGGCGGCCAGAAACTCGTCTTCCTAGAGCGTCCCAAACGTGCTCGATTGGATTCATGTCTGGAGAACACGCTGGCCATTCCATTCGAACGATTCCTTCCTCGAAAAGGAAATCCTCCACCAGGTTTGCACGATGTGGCCTGCATTTATCGTCCATTAAAATGAAGTTATCTCCGATTGCTGCAGCGTAAGGGACTACAATAGGTCTGGGATCTCATCCCTATATCGGCGACCAGTCAGAGCTCCATCTCGAATGATGTAGAGGTCAGTGCGCCCGTCAATGGAGATGCCACCATACACCAACACTCCTCCACCGCCAAATCTGACACTTTCGTGCACGAACGCAGGATTATTCCTACTGCCACGGTCCCTCCATATGAAAATACGCCTATTATCCGGATGCACAGAAAAACGGGACTCGTCAGAAAACAGAATATTGCTCCATTCATTTCTCCTCCAGTTGACATGCTCGGTTGCCCACTCCCTGCGGTCGCGACGATGCCTTGATGTTAATCTAACACATACCATCGGTCGGCGAGCATACAGACCTACAGCATGAAGCCGGTTTCGGACAGTCTGAGTTGAAATCGTGGTGCCTGTAGCCGAGCGAAGGTGTTGTTGGAGAAGAGTTGCGTTCATGGTTCGGTGTCTCCGAGCTGTTAACGCTAAATACAGATCTTCATTGGGCGTTGTTGCCCGTCTACGACCTTGCCCTGGTCTTCGGCCTGCACATCCACTCTCCAAAAAACGGTTCCAGATCCTGGAAATGACACTTTGTGACACTCCAATGGCTTGCGCTACTTCGGCTTGAGTTTGACCCTCTTATAACCTACCAACAATTCTCAAAGCTTCTGAATCTGTCAAATGACTTCGCTGAGACATCGTACTCATCGAAACAAAGCAATCACTGAATGCAGATCATCCTTGTCTTCATTCTCTTTTATCCAGTTGAAAGTCAAATTTCATTCGTTGCCGCTGAAGCGACGTTTTTGACGTCGAACTCAAAATTTGCATACTCCACAGTTTGAAAACCAGAAAAATTTGCATTTGTGATTCTCTTCTTCTATTTTCGGCAAAAAAAATTTCGTTTATATCTTTATTTTATATAAAACTTCAAATATCCTTTAATTGTTTTGAGCAGTGTATATATATATATATTACGTCATATTGTAAATATAATGGATGTCAGCAGTTAAATATGTAAAGTCATGTGAAGTTGAAAAAACGTATTAAAACATGCTAAAAACCTGACTATGGAAATATTAACATATTTTAACATTTTGAAGTTCTCTGAATTTGTTTTCGCCATTTTAAAACATATTCTATATACGTGCGTGTGTGTGTTCGTGTATATTACAATTTTCACAAACGAGCTCATTCTTAGTGAAGAAACTGGATTTATCTCTAATCTTGATTTAGGTTTTGTTGATGAAATTAGTACTTAACTTCGAAATCTACTTCCGCCTGTGCGCCGAACCAACAGGGATTTTTTTAATCTGTTATTTTCATCTATCACTGCAGAACTAATGAGGAAAACTCATATTCTTGCACATGTGTTGTATATATATTTATATCTCATTTTCCGTCATTTTTGATGAGCTATCTTTCTAGTTTCTACTATAAAAAGCATTTTTCCTTCATGAAAATCTTTCTTAAGCTATTACGTTTCTCATTGCTAAAACAGCCAGAGGTGCCAGATCATTTCTAATAATATTTTAACCTTTTTTTTTATTTCTTATTTTATTCTAAAGCTTTTCACTTCCCGCGCTTTTCATCGGCGAGACATTTTACTATGATTTTCGTCCGTTTCTCAAAATTAAGTCCAAACGTTCTGATTGTATTCTTAGCCGGCGCCGATTTTTGATTCGTCCGGAGCTTACGCCAATGTGTCGGTAACCTTCCGAGCTGGGCCTCCTTAAATTAGCTTACATAAGTTCGGAGAGCAGATTTTTGTCGTATTTTTTTTATTCTTAAATTAACCTTTAGCTGTTTTGTAGTAATGTCAACGTGTTGATATGAACGGTTCTAATTTAAACAACTACTTTTTATCCGTAGTTGTGTCCGCTGTAGTGTCTCAAAAATATGAGTGCATTGTGGAAAGCGGTCCGATGTGAAATAAAAGAATAAACATTTTTGTTCTACTAAAATTAGTTCTATTTTTTGGTAAAACTTTCTGTGGATTTATTTTCATTGTCTATTGCCTCTGAACTAACTCGATTGCACATAAATGATTATCATTCCTAATGCTCGTCTTCAATCATACCGTAAATCATAACAACCTCCAAAGCCAGTAGCATCCATGTTAAAACCGGTAAAATTGTAATATATGTATATATATTCTTATAAAGCAAGCCTAAAAGTTCCTATGTTTTATTTTTAAACTTTATATCATTTGGCAACAAATTTCACTGTCCGAAGCCCAAGTTGCGCCAAGCTTAAGAGAAGAAAAGCCAAGGTCCTTGTACTGGAAAGGTACCTGGTGATATTACTTCTAAAAAGTAACCATCATGAAAGTTATAAAATATGATTATCAAATTTTGACATATAACGCTTATCCATCTGAAAATATCACAAATAATGATTTTCTTGATGGAAAAACATTATCAGCAGTGTTGAAACTACGCATTTCTGCTGACTTTTCTGAGTCAAATCCTGTTTCATGCATTAGACCATAACAAGTACGTCCCCTTTGTTAAATCAAGGCTCGGAGACTACTCGGAGACTACTGACCAGGCCCCTACCTACCGGGGTTAACCCAGCTGAACGGGTTTGTAATTGCCTAGAAAGCAGGGCGATGCATTGTGAGTACATACGCCAGATCGCTGCAGGCGGCGGACCAAACCGCGGTGACCACGCAAGCAAGCACCCGCTCCGACTATACTAAGCCAAGTTGATGAGTCTAGGTTGTTTATTGCACTTTGCAAAACTATGATTGTTGCCGCACACCACGTACTTGCCATGCCAGTTGGAAAAGGGCTGGATTATTTTTGATGCCTAAAAGTTGGTAAACTTCTTAGCTGTAGAAGGAGGCAATTTTGAGGGAAAATAAAAATTGAAATGGCCGAAAAGCTAAGATTTACCGCTGAAGGGATAATTTTGGGCCGAAATGCAAGGCAGACGAATCGCTGCAGAGGGAGACGGGAATAAACCCGACATCATTGCTTCGATCGTCATCCTATCTGCAGTGCCTACTGCTCGTTTGTGTTTACTTTGTTTTGCCGGTTCCTTAACGTTATATCCTGTTGATTGGCACCTGCACATTGCTACTCAAGTTGATCTCATAATTTAGAACCTTGATCAGATGACGAGACCTTTACCTGGCAAGGCACCTCTAGAGGTATAATTCACAGGTAACTTGGAGGACTTTTCACCCACAATGGATTTTACATGCACCAGACGCCATTAGCGTACATGACGGAATTTTAGCCGGCAGTTAGCCAGGGTCCTATGACCAAAGGCTAAGAGTATAATGTTCTACCAGCTTGGCCACCACTGCCCGATCTAAATAGGATTGCATGGGATTTTTGCAGCCTAATTGTTGATGCATACTTGTCAAATTAAAATGATTATTATTTTGTATGGGGGAGGGAGGGATAGAGAAAACAAAGGATGGGGCACCGCAGATAGACAAATTGCACCATGTGTTAATTTTTGGGGGCCGAATTGTTAGGCAAACTTAACGTTGCAAGGAACATGAGACTACACCTTGCTACCATACCCCACCAGGGGAAAAACTGGCTCCGTGGGCTGTCCCATTGGAGCGGGTCCGGTAGCTCGTGCGGACAGGGTCCTATTGCACCTAATAAAGAGGCGAACTGAAGAAAAAAAAACGAGGGGGGCAAATGCTCCCCCGTGTGGTCGGCCTGACCGGCCACCCGGGGGGAAGCTGGAAGAAAATGGTTTGTTAGCCATGACATATTTATTAATACAATTACTACATTAAATGAACTAAACTGTAATACTTATTAATCTTACTACTTAATAATCAACTTACTTAATCTTAATACTTAATCAATTAGAAATATTAATACTATAACGTCATTCTAACTACTCTTACCAACTTAACTTGGTGTTTATCATGAGACTTAATATTTGACCTTGATACTTTTATAATGCGTTGTTTTTTTTTTTTTTTTTGCTTTAAACTGCTAGTTGATTTTACCCATTGAGGAGAACTACGCTTAACTGTGATGTGCATCGTGGCACCCAGAAAAAATAAATAAATAAATAAAAATTCACAAATCAGTAGCGCGTCTTGAATTTAAGGTTAAAGCAAGGCTCGTATTTCTAAAGGAAGAAGACGAGAGGTCAGAGAAATGTATATCCACACCGACACTCATGGATAAAATAAAGTGAGATACAATATGCAATTTGAATGACAAAAGAAAGAGAGAAATCATGAAAAAATCTGTGGTTTTCAATGTTAAGAAAACTTCGACTGAAGAATTATCATATTCTGCAGAATTTTTTGATACAAATAATGATGCAAAGAAAAATTCAAATTTTGGATTTGTAAAAATTGGATGTATGAAGACGGTCCTCAAAGATTAGTTTATAATATACAATTAAAGAAGGCATAATTCTGAATCGAATTGCTATTTTCGTTTTCGCTGCGTTTATTTCGCGATAAAATAAGTGGGAAGTGGGCTCGATGTTTTTTTTCTGTCTTTTTGAGCGATTGTACAGTAAAACAAAATATATGATTATTGTACATCACTAAAACATTGAAAAATATAGAAAAGTAGAAATTGTCTTTTTATAGCTCGATTTTTATTTTAAAGTTCTGGATATTCAGGAAACTGTCTCGTTTTATTTATGAAATAGAATATTTCTTTTCTTTGTTATTTTTCATAGTGGATTTGCAGAAACATAAAAGTAGGTTCTCTGTTTTCTTTTTCTTATTACATGTTGCTGTGGGAACATAAAAGTATGTAGCGAATCTGAATGATATTGTAAATTTCATCCAAAGCTATAAAAGCTGAAGGTTGCAAGCAGATTTTTTTTTCTTTTTGTATGCAATCTTTTACTTCAATGAAAATAAAACTTAACTGTTTTTTTTAGTCTCTTGTAAGTGAAACATTGAAGATATTGCAATATTATGAAAAAAGTTCATATATGTTTACTTTGTTATATTTTCTTTATTCAATGTATTTATAACTTATGAGAACAAAAACAAATATAGTAAACCTTATTTAATTCGATGGAAACTTCATAAAAATTTAAAATTATGTGGTTGTGCATGCCTAAGAATCGAATTTAATCACATTCTTATTTTAGAAATTCTTATTTATTTCTTATTTGTTTGATTCTTTTAACCCTTTCGGCCCTGAATTTTTTTTTTTTCAATTGGGGTAAAAATCCCTTTTACGCTAATAAAATTAAACGTAACAAACCAAATCACTGAAGTTGGGTTTTACTGAAATTTAACGAATATTTTAGTTTCTGAAACCTAACGAATGTAGTTATTTCACGTTCTTTGCATATGACAATAGTCGAAGGAATTTTTTTTTTAAGACGTTTGAAAAATGTCGTATTACACCAGGATTTAACAGACATAAAAATATACTAATATTTTTTATTGTTCATCACAAATTATTCATTCGGTAAAGTAGTCCCTAATTTAAGTTTTAATCCTTTAGGCCCAGACTTTTTCCTTTAAGTCCAAAGAAACTAAAACTTTTGTCAACTTTTTTTGTTTTTTTACAAAGCTAGATTGCGATATTTGTCCACTAAAAAGTCAAAATATAGAATGCACATATGTGATTATGAAGTTTTAACGAATCTGTAAATCGTTATTTATAGTTTAAAGCATTTTAAAATTAAGGAACACATATGTGACCACGAAGGCCAAAAGGGTTAAAACAAATCACTGAGAGGGTTTTATTTTGTATCTTATTGATAAAAGTTCAATTTCTGTAAAATATACCTTATGTTTTGATCAAATATAGGACAACATAAAAATCTTTTAAAGGAAAAAATAATTTCAGATACGTTTAAATTAAAAACATAAATTTAAAATAACACTTTAAATATATTTTGATCAAATAAAGGACAACTTAAAAATCTTTTAAAGGAAAAAATCATTTCAGATACGTTTAAATCAAAAATATAAATTTAAAATAAAACTTTAAAACCTTCTAACAGCTTTTTAAATAATCTTTTACTGTAACACAAAATACTTAAATATATTTTTTTAATGCATCTCCCAAAAGTATTGTTCCACTTGGAAAAAATCTCAAACACAAATATTATATACGAAAACAGCAAATAAAAGTGTATTGCGATAACATTCGTGTTATCTGATTCTATGTATGTTATATCCTATTCAGAGATTTTAACATGACATTTTTTCTGATACTCATTCAAATTGCAAAAAGCACTTTTGTTATCAATACAAATACTTGGATAATGTCAAACTATTTCAATTTTTCTGAGTGAAAGTAAAATACACTGGCATTTTAAGAAAGAAAATCATTGTGAATTTGTGGTTCTATAAAATCGAATGATGTATCGCTATGTCGTCGGTAGTCTTTCTCATATGTTTGTAACCTCTCACCAATATTTGTGATTTTGTTAAATTTTAAATTCTCTTTTTGATTCTGCGAGTGTCAAATGTTTACGTATTTCCCTGTTTCAGAATTTTAGGGAGAAAAACGTTTTATTATATTTAAGTTCTCATCTATTTTCCTTTCTTGGAGCTATTCATGGAAATTCTTTATTTTTATCATTATTATTATTAGAAACATTAATATACTACTATTTTTAAAAAAACTCTTATATTGAAAAAATAATGTTTTATACTAACAACTGTTTTAACTGAAATCATTAGCGCTATCACGGAGAATTGATGCCGGAATTAAAAAACACACTGTAGTAAACAATGTTTGTATGGCAACGTACAGTCGTGGAAAAAAAAGTAAAAACCCCCTACTAACTCCTCAACACATTATTGTAGTAGAAAGTTACTGGTACCAAATGATTAGAAATAAAGTCTACTTTTAAATGATATGTAATTTGCTTAGGGGATCATTTACATATTAAAATGAACTCAAACTTTTTTTTTCAACGGCAATACCTAATTTTAACAATAGATTTCAAATCGTCGGTAACTATGCCTATTCAGCAAATTTCAAGCCATTTTCATGATAAGTTTTTGAATTATAAACGTTCAAAATTTAGTTCTTCTAATGTTAAATTACATTTGCATATTTTCATTAATATCTCCTGAAATTACACTCCTAATGTGCTAATTTTTTGTCTAGCAATAATACTAAAATACCCAAACATAAATAAGTTGAATTTGCAATTTTTATAATTTTATGATATGAATTATGAATTATGAAATTAATATTGGAAAAATTATGAATAGCAACGTACAGTTCTTTTTATGGGTTTAGATTCTTTAAGTCCTGCTTTATGGAAATCCAAAATTTTAATTTTTTTTCCAAATAGTTTTCAAGTTATGCTTTAAAAATGGCAAAATGATAGTTTAAGAGGCCGCCTATGATAGAAGTGACTAGATATTTTGAAATTTCTTATGCTATCCTGTAATCTAGCCGTCTTCAATGACTGTTAGAGTGATGCTTAAGATGCCTATTATCAAGAAGGGTGTTCTCTCGGTCAATAATCTACTGCAGAACTTCAATCTGGATACAGCCCCTAAAATACGCTCGTTTTAAAATAATTAATTTCTCGGAAACTTATGGTAAGAACTGCATAAAGTTTTGTTTTTAGGCTAATTGAAGGGTATAGAATTCCTTTATGCTTTCATAATTGTGTACTGCTATTGAAAAAAACAAAGTTATGGTTCGTTTTAATATGTAGATGGACCCCTAAGCAAATTTTATATACATCATTTAAAAGTAGACTTTATTACCAATCGTGTGGTACCAGTCACTTTCTTCTGCAATACTTTTTTGTAGAGTTAGTAAGGTGTGTTTACTTTTTTTTTCTACGACTGTACATGTAATTTTAACATCTTTTATATAGTAAGGTAATGTGCCCTATTCTCGTCTACCCGAGTCACTTTTAGGCCTTAAATGTTGTAATTTTCAATGAAAACCTACTAAATTTGGACTTTGCATGAACGAACTACCCACGCACATAGAAACATGGGCAAATATCTTGCAAAAAATTTTTAACAATGCAAAAAACATGTTTTTTCAAAAATATCTATATATGGCAAAAGAAAAAAAAAAAAAAATTTCGTCCGCCTCTAAGAATCTAATACGCCGAGGCTTAACTTATAACTAAATCTAAATTTATTTCTAAATGAGTAATGAGTAATTAATTTAATTTACATTAAATTAAGGTACAAAGAAATGTACCAATTATCAGTGGAAGAATAACATAACGAAACATTAGGTACTCAAATATGAAGAAAAAATTGAAAAAATTGTCATGAAAAAGCTTTCCTAATTTCGACAGCAAGACGAATATAAGAACTGCAAGGGGGGGGGGGGGGCGATATTGGGATCACACTACTTCCTAATATGGCGGAGCTTCAGTTCCCGTAAGATTAACTGAGCGTCCTAAACTAACTGCATGCTACTGCCAGCATCTTACCTACGTAAGATACATGCAGTGAATAAGAAATAAATACATACAGTACACTAAATAACGTTCTATATATGACGTAATAAGAACTCGGGTCTTCAAAAAAATAGGCAATCCGGCGTCTTTAATATAAGTATACGTTTTGGAGAACGAAACTTTCACTACTCACCCATTTTACCTTCCGTTCCGTATGCCTTGCGTGATAAGTGGTGTCACTTTCGCTGAACCGGAAAAGTAAAGGGGGACGAAATTAAGAAAGGGGATGGAATTAGGGCACTTTACTCTATATATTTTCATTAGTCCTTTTACTAATGTTTCAATTATTTATTATGTAGCTTAATTTTATAAATATGGGAATATATACTGCAAACAATAGATAACAAAGTTTTTTTTCTTTTAGAACTGAAAAGCAATGTTCAAATTTCTTTTTTTTAATTCAGAGTATTTGAAAGTATTGTACAATTTAAGTCCATTTGTGTCATGAAAAATTTATTTCGAAATTATTTCTCAGAAACTTTGTATTCAATGTTTTATATTTCGCAATGTTTTACTAATCGTAGATTTATTATAAATTATATTTAAGTTGGGTGCTCCAGTTATGGCCATGTTCCTGATATGGCCATGTTCCTGATATGGCCATCATCTTATTGTGAACTAGCTAACCAAACAATCTGTTAGATGACATCTGTATACAATGAAGGAGACTTCCTAGTGCAGGATTGGCGAATTTATGGCACGCATGTCAAAGTTACTACGAAAGACAACTCAGGTACGAGAAAAAAATAAATTTAATAATCAATACACAGATAAAATTATTTTTGTACTTCTGTTTTAATTAATAAAAACTTCCTCCTCACGGCCAGACTATCACAAACAGTGCAATTATTTTTGCATGAATTGAGACATCGAGATAATTTTCTTTTCCAGTGATGCTATCCAGCGATTGCAACACATATTTTCCCTTTTTATATGAATTTAAAAAGGAATTATCTTTCAAATGCGTTTCATTAGAGAGTGTTTAATGCAACATGAATAATTATAACTCAGATGTTGCATTAATAATAAGTCAAAAATTACTAAAATAGAAATTTGTATTTTTTCCCTTATTAAAATACGTACCACATAAATGCTTATTTAAGAATTAAAATTTCTTTAATTTTATTGGCTGATTCCAACACACAAAGAAATTGTATTTTGATTTTAATATTTTAACTAATTATTAGTGCATGAAAGCAGCTGATTTTCTAACCACTGCTTTGTATAAACAGCGTGCACTGCAAAATCATTTTGTGTAAAATTTTGGTACGTCACATTGCTAATAGAAATTGATCGTAAATTTTTGGCATGTTATCGTAAAAAGGTACGCCATGCCTGTCCTAGTGTATCAAATGAATATTTTTTATCCAGCCAGATTCTGCAATATGACGCCAGTTACCTGTTTTGTTTTTTTCTTGCAAACTCTTCCAACTCTTCCTGTTTATATCTGACAAGTATCCCCCTTTTCATCCATGTTTTAAAAGCCCTCTTTATTAAATATTGCCATAATCTGCTCAGTTTTTAATGCATTTTCCATTGCAGTTGTCGTTGATGGGGTACATTTTATGAGATGTTTATAATTGAACAATTTTCGTGAGAGCTGACCTGCTCCTGATATGTCTACCGAAGTGGCCATATCAGGAGGTTATTAACCTCACTTTTATTTTTTTCTCGTAACTTGTACTCTTTTTCATATCTACATGTTTATAGTAGGAGCACCCACCTCATAAGAATAATAAAATATATTTATATAATGATATAGTGCATTGTAATCACTGTGAACGAAATATTTTTTTCTAATCCATTCTATCTTAATTTAATATTTACAATCAATGCCTTTCCTTTTTTACTTAATAATTTTTTTATTTGTTAAAAGTAACGAATTTATTAGAATTTATTGAAGAAAATCTTTTATTAGAATTTATTGAAGAAAAACTTAAGTCAATTTGTTTGTAAAATATTTTTTAAGCATAAACAGAAATTATAATAAAAAATGCTTTCTAGTTATATGTTTTCAAAGATATAATTTACGAAATTAATACTCCAAAAAATATATATTGTAACCTATAACCCTTTTAACTGATGTTTCTAGAAGCCTTAAATTTGCAAATACAAAATTATAACTGATACCGACAAGTAGTTTTGAATTACGTTTAAAAACCACATTTCAGGTTATTTTCCAATTATTAAATCTGAATTTACTTGAGGCTTCTAAACTTTAAATCTGCATAATTCGTAAATTAATCTAATGGAAGACCTCCTGTTTCGTATCCTAAGGTGAAATTTACCAAGGAATCAAAATATATGAAAATAATTTCTAAGTCTGTGATCATTTCAATATGGAGACTACCACCTAAGTGCAAGGTTGTGTAACTAAAATAGCGCAAATGAAACATAATTTTTTTTTTTTGTCTTTTGGAAAATGAAACATTGATTAAAGATCTTGCAATACTATTAATAAAAGAAATGTATTTTACTTTGCTCGTTTTTCAACATATATGAATGTTTATAAACGGATGCATTAAATTTATGGATTACTGTTCACTTGTGAAAGGTTGTGTTATTTTGCAGCCGACAAATCCAGTCAATTTGCGTGTAATTGTTGGTAATATTAGTAATATCTGATACCGGACAATTTCAATTAAGAACACAAGGTGGTTGTTTTGCAGTTGTACTATTAATCCAGACGGCCAGGGCACAAGTGTAGCAAAGCAATGGATTTACAAATCCAGTGATTCCTTCATAAAAAAACAAAGACAGTTGTCGTTCTAAGGCGTTTATTCATCAAACATGAAAACTGAAAACAAGTCCCGCATTATGAAAGAACAAATTCATAAAGCTTTCAGGTATAGACATGAATCGTTACATCATGCTATATTATCTTAAAAAGGAAATTTTGAATACAATAAGACTTGCAAACATCAGATAAAATATTTTGAAGCACTTGAAACAAAATAGAAATCTGAACTCCGAAATCATATCATCTGCTTTTTTTTAGACTCGCGGAGGGCGACAGATATCGGGGTAGTACAGAAACGAACAAATCAGTGAAATCCAAACTTTGAGAGGTGAGCGGCTAAGCTAATGACGCGAGAAAGAATTAAAGAGAATGAATCCCATAGCTGGTAACGTAGTGTTTTCGAAGTATAAAATCTAGCGTCGAAAAGGGGCGGGAAATCTAGATGCATGGAATTAAGATTGGAAATAAAAATAACAACATGGCTTTTAAAACATTTGAAATAAAAACTAGCTTCTCACAGAATATTATATAGATTGGATAGCTGATATGACTTATGAAGCCACTAAAAAAATAGATTTTGATTTTGAATAAGATAATTATTAATATACGCGTTTGAAAATTAAATGGAAATTAAAGAGAAATAAATAATAGATATTATTAAGAAATATAGAAATAACGAATATGCCGGAAACTTATAATAATTTAAATGAATGTCACGAAGTAATTTTTTATGTAACATATATACACTGGGTTTCATAATGATATGAACACCTTGTAATTTCGTGATATCCTGACAAAAATTCATAAATAATTATCAGAAAACTCCATTCTCGAGACAAATACAGTAAATTTACACAATACATAGCTGTAAAAGAAATATCAAACCTTATATTCATTGAAAACATGAATTATCTAAAAAAATGGTGTTGCAAAATGATACGAACATTGATCAAAATTATCACTAAACGAGCATTGACACCGCACAGGGATATTGAATATCACTCCGAGAAGAAGAAACCGAAATATGCAAATTAGTTTAGCATATAAAGATATCTCTCAGACAAGGAAATTTCCAAACCTGATCGCAAAGTGAGTTCTAGAAGTATGGATCATAAAAGCGCTTTAAGTGGTTTTGAGAAGAAGAAAATTGTGGCTTTTAAGGATCAAGGACTTTCGGCCAGAGCTATCGAAAAAAAAATGGAAAAGATCTCCAGGTGTAATATTAAATTTACTTACCGGGAGGTCTGCCAAAGCTGTCCAAAAGGGAAAAATTAACCATTATCAAAAGAATCAGCGATGGGAAAACAAATTTAGGCAAGCTTTCAAGAGATTCACTGACAGCAGTGTCAAAAATTACCTTGTCCAGAGTAATCAAGAGCTCTAAATTGGTGAGGTAGAAGAAAAGAAAGCCCCAACCACGTATGAATAAAATGCATCAGCAGAATCACCTGGAACAAGATTACATGTCCAGAAAGTTAGGCTATGAAAGAGTAATATATTTTACGATGAAAAAAATTCAATTTGGATGATCCGGAACGGCCTTTTTTATTATTGTAATGCTCTGCTTAAGGAACCAGAAACGTTTTCAAAACGGCAGCAAGGTGGAAATTCACTCATGATTTGGGCTGCATTTGGATTTATTGGTAAGATCAACGTCTACGATCAACCTACCAAGGTCTACTTGAAGAAAACTTGCTGCCATTTGCTGAGGAAATTGTCGGACCATTCTGGATGTTCCAACAAAACAATGTATCCGTCCACACGGCAAACAGTACTTGGGAATGGTTTCTTGATAATGGTGTAGATGTAATGCTATGGCCATCTGTTTCGCCTGATTTAAATCGAATTGAAAATGTATGGAGCCTACTGGTTAGAGTTATTTATGCAAATGGACAACAATCTGCCACAATTTCACAGTTAAAAGCTGCTATCATCTTCCACTGGAATAAAATCGATCAAAATATATTAAAAGACTTGGTCTACTCTATGCCTGATCAAGTTTTTACATTAATTGAAAGATCTGGTACATACAATGGCTATTAAATTTTATTTTTGGCCAATGTTCATATCATTATGAAACACCTCAAAATGGAAAAATTCAAATCATTTTATGTATAAATCTCTGTTTCAATTATATTTTATTATAAAATAAAACGATTTGTTCTATTTCTAACACTGACTTGACTTCAGTTTAATTTGTAACATTTTCTTCTTTTTTATACTTAAAAAACTGGGTATTCATATGATTTTGAAACCCAGTGTATATACTTCTTTTTGGTCATAGGGTAACATTTATATTTATAAACCGATTTAGATGTGGCTGCGCATCTGAACAGGACATGCCAAGGTCTCGACTGAGTTCGTTGGCCAGCTTCATCTGCCATCTTGTTTCAAATGACTGTCACTTAAAATTTTCAAATCCAAAATGATGCACAAAAAAATTAAAAATCCAAGATGTGCTTACTCTTAAATATTTATCTTGAAACAAAAATTCCGGACCTTTTTTGTTCTTGACCCTGTCATAAAAAATGATAGACGTAAATAAGTTTTAAATTATGCAAACTCACTGAGTTTGTATGAGTTTGAAATTGTACGTTGGCTAATTTTTCCATAATGAGGTTTCCTTTATGAGCTTTAGAGAACGTGGTTTCTAGTAAATTTACTTCTAACGATTGTTGCTACTCTCATACGCTTAAAACTGCATAATTTTATCCGACACCGTGAAATTTTCGCCATGCTTGGTTATACTTGGCAGAATAGCAAAAATCGGTTGCCGTAACAAAAGCCGATTTCATAGCTGGCCGATCGATATCTGGCTAATTGTTCGAAATTCCCTTTCAGATTCAAGTGTTGATGGAAACTGAAAATCTTTTCTATGTGTGGATTCCACGAATTTTACCTTCGTGTGCTTGTACAAAATTAGCTGAATTCATAAAAAAAGGGAAAAGGGAAGCCACAGTTTCCTCTCAGTATAGGCTGAAAGGACTTTTTACTTTTTGTAATAATCGTACGTAATTTGCATTTTTCGTTTGTTAATGGTGGTAATATAATGGTACTAATGCTAAATAACCAAAAGTAGAAACCCTCAATTTTGTATTCATGATATGATTTGGGAATGTACTCTTCTGTGTTACAACTTTAAGCAAAACGTACAGTTAGAACCTTATTCTCTGCGCTTGTGTTTCGATAAAAAAAAAAACCTGTGTGTTTGTGCATTGCTTCAGTTTTTATTTTCAAAGTGATTGGGGAGATATTTTCTTATTTTCTGTGTTAGGGTAATTGTCACGATAACTATGTCCTTATCTGATAAATATGTATCAGTCTTTGGTAAAAGGTAAAATACAGAGTGGTTATAATTAAACTTCCCCTATAAACCGCATTCTACAGGACAAAGGGGTAAACGGAATGCAACGAAATTTTGTATCAAGGAACTTCACTCAAGGAATTTCGAAAAAAATATGTATTTCCAAAAAGGCCACCAGAGGGCGCCTTTTAAATAAAAACATTAAATTTAACACAATAAACGGCCAAAACAGAATCCAAAAACAATATTAACATTTATTGACTATTTTCTGATCACCTTGTCATCGAACCACATTAAGTGAAGATAAGGAAAAAAATAACAGTACGCTGTTTGAGAAATAAAAATGTTCAGTTTGCAGAAAGAAGAACAGATAGGCCGAAATTGCATAAGATGAGCCGCCTTTGCTGTAGTTACGGCACATCCAACGTCTGCAACATGTCATGGTACTGACGGCCCGTAACGGAATATGTGACAGGACCACGTGTACTTAATTCCTCAAAGAAAGATGGGCCAAGGATGAATGTTGCCGTAAATTCGCACCAGACGGTCACCTTTGGAGAATGTAGGGGAATTTCAGTGTGCATTCGTGGATTTTCTTGAGCCCAAGTGCGGTAATTGTGTGTGTTGACTGTCGCAGAAATGAGCCTCGTCCTCGTCGCTCCACAGATTATTCCAAGGCCATGACAGATCAACAGTCATTCCGTTGAGCAAACTCATTGCGAATGAAAGACGTTGTGGCTTGTCCCTATCAAACAGCTCTTGGGTATGGTGGATCTTGTATGGGAAGTAGTGCATAATGTTTCTGAGCACTTTTCGGTCGGTGCTGTAAGAACAGCTGTCTGCCGAGAAACTGCGCGGGCACTACTGCCACCAAACTCTAATATCTGTGATTGTGCGGCAACAGCTGTCTTGACGGCATCAACAAGCACCAGTGTGATAGGTTTACGGCTTCTTCCAGGTTGAGTTCCTAATTTCCCCGTCTCTTCGAATCTCTTAATCATGGCCCGGATACCTTTAGTAGACAGGTCGAAGTTGTAGGTTCTTTATACGACGAAATTCACTAACTGCAGCAGAAGCATTCCCCTTATTTTTGTAAAACAGCTTCACCAATAACGCTCGTTCAACTAAAGATACCTTCATCGTTACAGCCGGAAACATCGACATAAACATGACAACGTCTGCAAACTTTTTATACCCTAGCCTATTTTGCATAAAGCTTCCTCTTCTTCGGAAGCATGCAAATCTCGACAATTTTTCATTAGGACTGACAGCTTTTACCGGTTTTACATTTTATTACTCATAATTCTTGTTCCGGATTGTTAATATTATTTCTGTATTCCGTTTTGGTCGTTTATTGTGTTAAATTTAATGTTTTTTTTTCGGAAAAGGCGCCCTCTGGTGGACATTTTGGAATTAATTTTATTTTTCAAAATTCCGTGAGTGCATCTCGTGTATAGTGTATATGTCGTAGGCTAATTGAAAAATCCGGCTCTTTGCAAAGAGACGGGCTAATTGGAGAATCCATCTCCCTTTTTCCAATTAGGCTGATATTTTTCAGGCTTATTGCAAAGAGCCTACAAAGCGTTAGGCTAATTGAAAAATGACCACTTATTATCCGATCAGGGTGATATTTTTAGCTCACAGGCTATCAAAGCCTGAGAGCTTATGTGCCCGCCGATTCTGTATGTACGTGTGTACGTACGTACATATGTACGTAACGCGATAACTCTTGATAGAAATATCCGATTTGCTTCAATTTTTTTTTCTAGGTTCATTCTGATAAGATGCTTCCCTGATTAGTTTTTGGGGTTCATTGGTTAAGGATAAAGGGGGAAAAGGGGGCTAGTCCCCCCCCCCCTTAATTTATATAGATGGTTTTTCATGCAGAAATATTCGATTTGCTCCAAATTTGGTATACCAATTTATTGTGTTAAGGAGCTTCCCTGATTAGATTTGGAAGCTTATTATTTAAGTATAAAGGGGGGAAAGGGGGGCTACCCCTTTAATTTAGATAAATCGGTTTTTCATGATGAATTATTCCATATGCTCCAAATTTGGTATACCGGTTTATTAAGTTAAGGAGCTGCCTTGATTAGATTTGGAGGTTCATTAGTTACATATAAAGAGAGGTAGGGGGGGGGCTATCCGCACCCCGTAACTTAGATAAATGGGTTTTTCATGCAGAAATAGTCGATTTGCAATAAATTTGGTATACCGGTTAATTATGTTAAACAGCTTCCCTGATTACATTTGGAAGATCATTATTATGTGCAAAGGGGGAAAGGATTCAACCGGATCCGAACTTGAAGGTTCCGTTTGAAGTCAACCCGAAAACCGACCAGAACCAGATTTCAGTTTGAGTTCAATTAGAACTTTCAGGTTCGGATCGGGTTGCCGGTGGACGGAGATTATTTTGTCTGGCTTGCATCGGGTTGGAATATTTTTGTCGGTTAAGATTTGGTTCGGGACGGGTTTCAGGTTGACTACGAATGTAATTTTTAGGTTCTGGTAGAGTTGCGTGTCCACGGAAACGAATTTGTCTTGTTCGGATCCGGTTATGGATCTTTGGAATATTTTTGTCGGTTATCAGATTTGGTTCGGGATTTCGGGTTTTTCTCAAATGGAATATTTCAAATGGTTTTTTCCTTTCCTCCATTTATATGTAACTTATGAACCTCCAAATCTAATATAGGCAGCTCCTTAACTTAATAAACCGGTATACCAAATTTGGAGCAAATCGAATAATTCATCATGAAAAACCCATTTATCTAAATTTAGGGGGGTAGCCACCCTTTCCCCCTTTATACTTAAATAATGAGCTTCCAAATCTAATCAGGGAAGCTCCTTAACACAATAAACCGGTATACCAAATTTGGAGCAAATCGAATATTTCTGCATGAAAAACCCATTTATATAAATTAAGGGGGGGGGGCGACTAGCCTCCCTTTTCCCCTTTATCCTTAACCAATGAACCTCAAAAACTAATCAGGGAAGCACCTTATCAGAATGAACCTAAAAAAAAAATTTGAAGCAAATCGGATATTTCTATCAAGAGTTATCCAGTTACGTACATACGTACGTACGTACGTACACACGTACATATAGAATCGGCGGGCGCATAAGCTTTCAGGCTTTGATAGCCTCTGAGCTAAAAATATCACTCTGATTGGATAATAAGTGGTCATTTTTCAATTAGCCTAACGCTTTCTAGGCTTTTTGCAATAAGCCTGAAAAATATCAGGCTAATTGGAAAAAGGGAGATGGATTCTCCAATTAGCCCGGCTCTTTGCAAAGAGCCTAGGCTGTTTGCAAAGAGCCGGATTTCTCAATTAGCCTACGACATATATACCAAATTTCATTCTATTCGGTTCACCCATTTGCGCTGTAGGATGCTGTTTATAGGGAAAGTTTAATTATAACCACCCTGTACATTAAAGGTAAACACACAGTAAAGGTAAAATACATTAATGGATCTGCTATTTCAGATCTTGTCCTAAAGTTTTATAGCCTTCTATATTGGTGAACTTCGAGAACAGAATAACAAGAAAATGCTTAAAAAATAATATTCCGATGCACAAGTTCGTTAAGCCTTTAAGAGGCAAGCAACTGCATTTCTGAAATTTTGAATCTACACCGGAATTTTCGAACATTTTTCACTCAAAATGAGGAAAAGCAATTTTACATCTTTTTTCGGACAAAGTTATAAAAATAAAATTTTATTAAAAGTTTCTGGTGGAAATCTTGATTAAAATTAGATGGGACATAATATATCACACCGTCTCCAATGGTTAAGCATTCCCGATCGGCGAAAACGAGGACTTCTGCTGTGTATTTTTTATAAAATGACATGCCAAAGTAAAAAAAAAATCATAACTTTATAAACGAAAACTATATAATTCATTATCAAACGAAGTAATAAAATTGAAATTAGTAAGTGTATTCATCAATCGCAAGTAATAGAATAAAAAAAAATAATATTTAAAACTTATTTAAAATTAAAATGAAACATTACCAAATAGGAGCTATGCTTAACAAAATTAAATTTTTGCTTCAAATCATGCAAAACTAAGAACTATTATCAAAATTTAAAACTTGATATTACAAAACTTTAAAGCGCTTAGCGATAGAATGCAGCTTTTCAATAGATGCCTTGTTTTGAATAAGAAGAAGAAAGTCGCTGCTTCTGCTAATGATGTTTTTTTTTTTTTTTTTTTTCAAGAATGAGATGATGATCGATGACGATGAATTATGATTTTTTATGATGATGATTTTTTAAGATTTTTAAATGATTTTTAGACGGTTTTTAGTGAATTTTCCTTGAATTTTATGCATTTGTGTAATTCTTACGCAACGGGATTGCTGCATTCAATGTATTTTTGTATCCGTGATTGCAAAGCTCATATATATGCGTGTTAGTGATAGCAGTATTACCAAATTTCATTCCATTTTGGGATTCCTATACAACGACGTTGCAGCATACAGTGATTTATTTTTGATTTGATGAGCGCGAACCTCACATACATACGTTGTAGCGATCGTGGTATTATCGAATTTAAATCCTTTTTGTGCTTTCTACTCAAATGCATCCAGTGTTGTACTTTTTGTTCTTCGTGGGTGCGAAGCGCTCATTCATGCTTTTTAAGAATCGCGGCATTTCAGAAGGTGAATCATTTTGGAAATCCCTGTGAGATTGCAGCACTCAACGATGTTTTTTCATGATCGTGAAGCGCTCATATATGCGTTTTAGTGATCATGGCATTACCGAATTTCATTTTTGAGATTCTTATGCAAAGCCGTAGCATACCTAGTAACAGAAACAGCGACCTATCTTCCTCTTTTTGAAAACCAGGCTTTTTTTAAAATTTGCAATTATCCCTAGACGACTGTAGAGGTTTAAATATTCAATTGTTTTCACATTGCATTATAATAATTTTTCAAAAAGAGATATTTTTAGTCCTTATTTTATATGACAGAATAAAGTGTTAGTTAATTATCAGGAAAGTGTGCAAGAAATTCGGTTAAGAAAACTTTTTCTAAATGAAAATTTTGAAAAATCTGTCGACGTTGAATATTCTATTCAATGCCGTGCTATCTAAAAAGCACATGAAGCTCAAGTTTCTCACTAAAATTTAAGAGGAGCTCACATAACAAAACTGAAAAACGTACATTTAGAAAAAAAAGTTTGCCGTCCGTCTGTCTGTGTGTCTGTATGTCTGTGTGACTGTAAACGCTCTATCTTCCGAACAAATTGAGATAGAGACTTGAAGTTTGCTGTGTACTTAGTACGTAATAACGGAAAGAAGCCTATTTAATATAAGTAACCTTGATTATACGGAACTATTTTTTTCGGACTCTCTAAGTATTTGTTCTTATAAAATATCAACCAAAATTTTCAAAATTGATTATTTGAAGGAGTGAATATAAAAGATAATAAAAAAATACAAATTTTCCGTAAAGAATGAAGTCGATCGGATAATTAGTTGCCGAGATATTTGTAATCATATTTTTCACACTCTTCGATTTTTCATGACCCTGTATTTCATTCAAATTTCAATTCAAAGATGTATTTTAATTGAAAATGAGACGCTTAATCAGATGCAGTAAACTGTTAGTTAATATGATTATAATTTTTATAGTTATAAGGATGTTTCTTTTACGCAATTTGGTACTACTCGATAATCCCGTCGACCCAAAAACTATCGCCAAACTATAAGATTAAATGCCAATAATGGCCTATCGTAAATGTCATATTCACTTGAAATTAAACACGTTACACGTGTTTGTTGCGTCATCAAGTGCTTTTTAATTCGGCGTTTTATTTGTATTTATATTAATCTTTTACTAATTTATTTGTTCTTTCGTTATTTAAAATAAATATATGCCAATTTATATATCTGTTCCGTCGTCAAATACCGCTAAGTTAGTCGCCAACTTGGCGATATCTCTAATATTTCGTCAAATTCCCATAGACTTCCATTGTAAACCAAAGGGTTTACTTGTTTACAGAAAATTAACAAAAAGAGATATTTTAATGAAACAAAAACAACTAATATTAGCTTAAGGGATTATACTAATTATATTTTAGAGAGTTCAAGTAAATTAAATTATGAATAAAAATAACATAATGCAATGTTTAGCAGGCTTGCCGAAACATAAATTTTAAGGGAGACCAAACTCGCCGCCAAGGTCGGCTAGTTTGTATAATTTTGCGAGTAGTTTGTCGATTTATATAATTTATCGAAATTGGTCGACGGGGCAATCAAGTAGTACCCTCAGTTCAGTAATAGAGCATTACTATGTATTAAAAATATTTAAATATACGTTTAAATGTTATTTTGGAATTGCAATGCATTTTATAAATAGTTTACACATGTTTTATTTTCATACTTTATATTATGCATACACTGTAAAAAAACCGGACTAAAAAATGGAAATACTACTGGCAATCTAGACGGAAAATTTAGAAAAACGGAAAATTTTCTGTAATTTAAGGGTAAAAATTCCCGTAAAAAAAAAAAAAAAAAAAAAAAAAAAAAAAAAAAAAAAAAAAAAAAAACGGAAATAGTACTGGCGGCGTCTAGATTGCCAGTAGTATTTCTGTTTTTTAGTCCGTTTTTTTTTACAGTGTATCCATGATGGGTAAGTATTACGGTGTTAACGACTCGTTTACATAACATGTTCAATTTTTTGAACTTTTTCAGACAGGCCAAATGATTACAGTTCCTTCAAACGAATAAAAACTGTACTGTTTAACATCTTCTAACAGATGGCTGTATTTCGCGGGTTTAACAAATAAAATTTTGAATGTGCGAAATTTAAAGTAATGTAAGAAAAAAGCTTTTTAATAAGTTTATCCAGTTACTCTTTCTGATTTGTAAATAAAAAAAATGAATTTTAACATGCATGCAAAATAATTTCGTAAAACTTTTAAGACAGCTAAAATATTAAATCATTTTGAAAATGAATAAAACTTTTATTTTATAACATTGTTCATTATTACACAGACATACTTATAAAAGCAAAAAAAGTGTTAAAAAGATAGATATTTACATGATACTAATTTAAATGTATTGACGAATACTGAAAAGAAAAAAGAATATCTCTATAAACATTGTGATTTTACGGTTTTAAAAATAATAACAGCTGTCACACATAACAGACTTTTGACGTTACTAAAAAGTATTCGTAGGTTTTGAAATTTCTAAACAAAGATCTTTATCTAAACCATGCATTTCTTTTCTGTTATAGATAGAGCAATATTTAATGTAGTCCTTTTATTACATCATTTTATTTTTGTCTATATAAACGTACAATGAAATATATTACTGTAGGTACATTTTCCGCGCTTTAATTGTAAAGTTATAATTGAATAATATTTATAATGTGAAAAGAGAATTATGAAAGATTTTAAATATTTAACAGTGTGTAACGAGCTTAAATACATTTAAATAAAAGTCCGAGGCATGCGAAATTGAAATACTGAACTTAAATCGCGATACGGAAACATCTAGAAAATAAGAATGTATGCAGTTATTTAAAAAAATGTTCCTAAGTTATCACTTATTAAATTTAAATAGCCCCTACAAATTTCTTAGTTTTGCCTTAACTCCTTCAAGGGCGGTGGTTCATTTTTGGACCACTTACTTTTAATCCCTAAATGTCACATTGGCACCAGAATACTGGAATAAAAAATTTTCTTTTATTAAGTAGGTGAACAAAACCTTTTATTTATTTTGAAATAAATTTTATTGGAAATGGACGCTTTCATTCACTTATTTCAGCATTTTGTGAATAGAAGTACTTTGCTCCTGAAAGGGTTAAAAAATGCTAATCCTAAATTTTAATTTATCATAATTATTTTTTCCTCCCTATGTTCTTTCATATAAAGGTTTTTATATTCTGTGTCATACAAACACAAATTGTGATATCTAGGTTAAATAAGCAAATACTTCTTGAATCCTGCATATAAATTTTAGCTAAAAATATCGTTATGTAGTTCAGTATATGTTATAAAGTGACAACACTTGCAATCCATCCCAATCATGTTTCAGGAAAAATTTTGAAAAATGCTGTCTCATTTTTCAGGCATTTCTAAAAGACTTTGAAAACTTATGTCCATCATTTATCATTCTTTTATAAGTCAGTGAATATGGATTTATATGGAAATCCTATTCATGTGCTTGACATAAAATATTTTTTAGCATGATTAACGATGTTTTTTAATTTTCAAATAATTGGTGTCTCTTCAAAGAATGGAAAGAAAGATTATGTTAATTGTGTCATGTGAGCTTAGCTTTTTAGAATTATAACAATCTAACAGTGTATTTTTTATATGCTTTTTTAAAGAATGATTTGACTAAATGTTATACTCATATTTTCTTTTTCTATACTTTTTCAAAAGATTCAATAATTTATAAAGAGACTAAATAATAGTAAAAGAACTTTTATTTATTAAAAATGTTGGTATTATTCATGCATATACAATCGAAATTGTGCAGATTTATGAAGGTTTTCAGAACTTCCGAAATGAATAAATTATAAGACGCACAATAGCCAGAGATCAACTATTAGGATATTTTGACTTTATCTAAACCGTCATTTTCTTTTTGTATACAGATGTTTATAAAACTAATTAAGTTTATTTCTTTTATCCCAGCATTTTATTTTTGTTTAAGTAAGGAAATAATCAACTATGCTATTATAGGTATATTTTGCGCCATTTAATTATAAAGTTATGATCGAAAAAGTTTTTCATTTAGATGAAAACATAAAGTAACTCAATTTCAAATATTTAAAAGTCTGCGATTATCTTAAATTCGAGGGTAATCCACAATGTAACCGTTTTACTATAAAAACTTTAAAAGCAAACAGTTCTTTAAAAAAAAAATCGTTTCCCTACATAAGTGAGACTTACTTAACTTCTCCATATAATTCTCTCCACCTACATTTAGGCATTTGTCGTATCCGTTCCATGTTGTTCTTTGCTGCCGCGCGTCACGTATTAAGCCAGTTCTTAGCTGCAGTCTTCAACACATCATCACTTCCTATCAAGCGCAAAATTTGTTGTAAGCAAGATGTTCTGACACAATTTCACCAAGTAAAGAACGTGAAAATCTGGCAAATCTGCATCGACGAATAGCACGTCGCTTTCCTACACTTTTCAGGATCTTTGTTTAGTTAAATTGTGTCTTTGTTACAACAAAACTTGTGCACGATGGGAAATGATGATGAATTAAAGACTGCACTGCAGGACTGGCGGCAGCCAAGTACAACATGGAGGTTGCAATACTCCTGAACAGATATTTAAAATACCTAAATGTAGGGTTTATTATGTGGAGAAGTAAAATAAGTTTCAGTTAGGTACGCAAGTATTTTGTTTAATGTTTATTTTAAAACTCTTTGCAGCCAAAAGGTCGGTATTTTGTGGAATACACTGTTTTAATAATGTAAAATTTTAAGTTATGTAAAAATAAAATATTAGACTTTAATTGCGATTTTCAGAAATCAACGAAATCATTCGTTAACAAGCCAGAGTGTTACCAATTGATAAACCAAATTTCAAATGACTTCCATTTAATATAAGCTTATCACTACTTACTTAGATATTGTGTATAGATATCAGGTCTATATGCATCTGAAGTTCTATCTAGAACTGTGGTACTCGCATCGAATACTCTGTGATATTATTGAGCATCTACACTGTAAAAAAAAATCTGTAAATCTACATAACTAGTTTTTGTAAAACTACAGAAATCTGCATGTTTACTAGAATTTTATCCGTAATCGGGGAAAATATTTACCACTCGCATAGTACAAATACATGAAATATCTTAGTTTGACCTGTCAGCCAATGAGAAAGGACTTCAATGGTGACGTAATGACTATTCACGCAGCCACAGAGGCGTTCAAGGCATCCATCTTGATTATGATTTCAAATTAGTAGGTAAGTAAATATTTCATCTTTATGAGTTAATTTTTTTTTATATTTCCATTCTACTTGATTCCTAGTAAGTACAAATCAACTACACAGTAAGACTGTTTGATTTCGAATTATAATATAACATGATTTTAGCAGGTATTAATGCGTAATCTTCCTATTATTTTTTGTGAAATATTTATCATTCAGTCAAATGACTATTCTTTACACCAGTGTTTATTAGATGCGTGCAATTTCTAATGTTTTATCTTTTAAATCAAATTTTATTTCAATATGGTTAGCAGATTAAATATTTTATTTTTAATTATTGATGCAATGAATAGTACCCCCCCCCCCCTTTGACTGATAATGAAGGCCAAATATTCCACTATTCTTCCGCAGAATACTTAAAATGTATACCAAAATTATCTGTCTTAATATTAGTCGTGCCGAGTAATCGGTATTTATTGTACTGGATTCCAGCATCGGGTCGGGTTTACTTTACTATTTTGGTTCGGATCGGGTCGGTTTGGGTTTCTTCGAATCTTGAGTGTCGGGTTCGGGTTGACTGATTTTTCAAAAGAATGTCCAAAATATTTTTTTCAGGCTAAACATCTAGGTGTAGGGCAGATGTGCCAGTAATGGACAAACTTCTACATATTTTGTTTATAAAAAAAATTAAACAATAAAAATTTTACTTTAAAAATTTTTCATAACCCCCCCCCCCCTTACATGTTTTATAAACTGTATTATTGTTGATACTCTTAATCAAACCAATTAGGAAGCAAAAAGTGATCATTCGAAGTTCCACTGTTTTTCATTTATCTTGGCGAACATGCAACGGTTTAACTTAATAAATTTATATATTCTTTTACTTTCCGGCAAAATTTATTAATGACTATTAATGTTAATAATGACTATTAATATTAATGACTTGTTTATGCATAGATGTAATAGTTTCCCTATTTATGGAACATTATACTGTATATTATCCATCATATAAACTAAGCCTTAAAGAATGGTTCTAAGCATGGATTAAACTAAGCATGGGACAAATTTTGAAACTTGCAATTTCTTTAATTATAAAATTGTTTCTGAAAATTATGTTTCTATATTGTTCAAGGACATTAGAAATTTTTTTTATTTTGTATTCTATAAACTGTTTTTGTGTCAAACAAAGTTCATTTTCTTATTTTTGTAAAAGGTGTCTCATTCCTCCACACTCTCTCCTATGATTCTAACTCTGAATATTGCGCACTTCTCTATCTATACGCACGTATCATGGGTATATGTGTTAAAACTATCAGAAATATTATATATATGAATGCGTGTATATGAAAAATGAAATGTTGTAATATTTTTACCTATTCCTAGAGAAGAATAAATGGTTCTTAACTGTGCCGTAAATAAAAAAGATTTATCACATTTCTTATAGTATACTTTTGATTTCTTAACCTTTAACTGATGTTACTGGTCTCTCAGACCGCGGCTTGTTTTAATTTTTATAGTTTAACTTGCAATTTTCAATTTAACTACAAACACTATCGAAATTTTGTTCCATTTGGAACTTTAGTTCTATCACCAGAGACTTTTGAATAGGTGAATTTTAATTATAACAGTGCTGTACAAAAAGTTTAGTACAAAAACAACATCCTATGAGTTAATCGTGCCTTTTATTCATCTTTCGATGAAACGGTCCCACAGACCACTTCACACTAGTTACGTGACAATTTCTGTGACATCAGTTAAAAGTTAAGCAGTATATTGAAATATGTATTTATTTTATCTGAAAATTGTTCTGCTACAACTTTTTGTAAAAATCTTAACAAGACTTGGAAAAAACCTAAATATAAATATCTGCATTTTAATTTTACGTGAGGTTCTGAGCAATAAAATGCTGAGTTTTTACTTTCTCATGCAAAGAGAGATATAGGGTAGGTAGGGGTAAAGATACGAACGGGGCAAAAATACGCACCGGCTGATTTCATATGAAGCAACATTTCGGCTATCATGAACAATAGGTGGCAGTTTGGTTTCAAGTGTACTAGTCATTTATTTAAACCTTTTGATAAAAGTAGCAATTTGTGGTAAGAAAATGATCTAAGTTTAAATTTTCGAATTTTGATATAATATTTTGTATATTTCACTTTTTTCTTTAGTTGACAATACCTGGAATTTTTACAAATCCAAAAATTCAGTGGAGATTGAAAGCTTTTTAGCTTCTAAATGCCGTAGTTTACCTCGATCACATTTGTTTATACTTATAGGTAGCCGGTTAAGCAAAATATTGCAGAATGGGGTAAAAGTACGCATACGCCTTGGGACAAAGATACGCACATGTTTATGATACGGGACTTTGCCCTATCGTTTTAGCTAGATGCAAATCTTTCCAATTTTCTAAATTTGTATTATATAAAATATAATAGATACATAACTAATATAAGTTAGTAAACTACATTTTCCTTTTTCTAGTTAAGTTTTTTAAATATAGAACATATGTTCTACCTACCTACTTTTAAAAATCAATATTCATGTTTCATGAATAGCTTTTGTTTTAAACCTTAATCTTTAACTCCTGTTAACGGTCTCACCGACAGCTGCAATATTCAATTTTCACAATTTAACTTTTAATTTTCAATTTAAGTATTAATTTTTGTTTAATTTTGATTCGTTCGGTAAATTAGAAGTACAGCTGAAGACTTCTGAATGCGGGAAAGTTTACTATAATAGTCCTTTTCATAAAGTTTAGCGCAGAAACCGCCTCTTATGAGTCAGTAAACCATTTTATTCAATCTACGATTAAGCGGTCTCGGAGACCGCTTATAGTATTTATGAAACAACATTTGTCACAATAGTTAGAGGTTAACTGCTATTCCCGATCTTGCAGACCGCTGTTTTTTCATGGTCTAGTTTACAATTTTCAGTTTAAATACTATAAAAATTTACTAATGCTTTTACATTACTCATTCATTTTAGTGGAAATGGGGCAAAAACCGGCCGTAATGGGCAAAAATACGCACTGCGTATCTTTGCCTCATCACTGCGTACTTTTACTCCAACCAATGCGGCAAGGAGGAGGATGGCCACCCAGGGAAACCCAGCAAATGCTTTTGAGTTTTAGTGCAGTCCCTGGGGGAAGAAACCAATGGGGGAAAGATATGCAGAGCAAAAATTACAATTTCTTACGGAAATGTAATTTGACAGAATGTCGTATGATAGTGGAACGTGCCTAAGGTTTTAATACAACATTTTAATAAGTCGTCGCATATCAATGTTTTCGTTAAGAATCAAAATTAATGATAAGTGCGTAATTTTACCCCCCACCTACCCTATATCACTTAGGTGTGTCATGTGATTGTGAGCCATGTTGAGGACAACTTGTCACCAAGCGCCATTGAGATCAACCATGATGGCGCTTTTTAACAAGCTGTCCTCACTTCAAATACTTGTGGGCATGATACCTACATATGTTTGAATATTAAAGTATATACATTTGTCCATTTTCCTACATAAAACATAAATTGTTATTAGAGATGTAATTGTCGATCACATTTCATAATATCAATAAAACATGATTTACTTTCCTTTTATTTCAGGTTCGGGTTGAGATAAGTCTGGGTTGAGTTGCAGGTTGCCGAAAATTATTTTAGCTGATTCTGGTCAGTTTGAGGATCGAGGAAATATTTTTGGCGTGTTCGGGTGGAGTTGCGGGTTGACTTAAGTATTATATTCTGTTTTGTGTCGGATGCAACTTGACCCATGCATGACTACTATGTAGTCGGCTAATTTTCAATATATCAGGATTCGTACGGTCCTTAAAAGTACTTGCATGTTTCAAAAGGATTTTTTTGTGCTTGAAAGTGCTTATTTTCATACAAATTTTTTTTAAGTCCTTAAAAGTGCTTTACTGTCATTCTATTTCTTAATCGGGGGGTGGAACTCTTCTGCATTTCTTTTCATTTCTGATTAAAACGCCATTGCTAACCTTTCTTCTGAAATTTCACCTCCCCTTTTTGCTCCCTTCTGCACAATACCAAAGTTTAAACTGTTTAAAACTTTTTTTAACCTTTAACTGATTTACCGGTCTCTCACAGACCGGTGCGTTTTTCAATTTTCATAGTTTAACTTGCAAATTTCAGTTTATCTACAAACACTACTGAAATTTTGTTTCGTTTGAAACTTTAGTACTAACACCAGAGACTTTGAATAGGTGAATTTTAATTATAACACTCCTGTGCAAAAAGTTTAGTACAAAAACATCCTATGAGTTTATCGCGGCTTTTATTCATCTTTTAGTAGGAGAGCTGTTGAACATTTTTGAGTAGGTATTTGAGACACCCTGAAAATTTGTGCAACACTTCTTTTGTAATGCCTGAATACAAAATCGAATGTCTGGCTGAAGGATCGTGGCCCAAAAACTGTGCCAGACACGTGTCAAGTGCCATTTGGCACTTGACACGTTTCTGGCACAGTTTTTGTGCCGACTAAAGTGTCTGTCATTTTCAAAATATTTTTTTCTAAGCGTAAATATTATTCTACCTCAATCTCAGCGTGCCTCAAATACCTTTATTGGGTAGTCAAAAAATGGCACTTGACACGTGTCTGGCACAGTTTTTGGGCCGACTAAAGTGTCTGTCGTTTTCAATTTATTTTTTTCTAAGTATAAATATTATTCTGTCTCAATCTCAGCGTGCCTCAAATACCTTTTTTTTGGGTAGTAAAAAAATGGCACTTGACACGTGTCTGGCACAGTTTTTGGGCCACGATCCTTCAGCCAGACATTCGATTTTGTATTCAGCCATTACAAAAGAAGTGTTGCACAAATTTTCAGGGTGCCTCAAATACCTTCCCTAAAATGTTTAACAGCTCTTGGACTATTTCGAAGGAGCGGTCTCGCAGACCGCTTCAGACTAGTTATGTGACAATTTCTGTGACATCAGTTAAAGGTTAAAAAAATGCCTCTACTCTATTTGTTACTTTATAGTGAATAAATAATCAGTCCTAAATTTCATTAACTATTCATTCCATCATTTAATTTAAAATTTTATCTGAATTTCACCTTTAAAATTTAGTTTCCCCGTTTGCTTCACCTCTCACAGTAAGAGTACAAGTAATAAAGTTTAAAAACTCTTTAAAACTGCTTAAATAAATAAAAAAAAAAAATCTGTTTTGTATCATTTTATTGTCACAATAAATAATCAAGATTTTTCTTCCCACTCGAAATTGGCATCCCCCCCCCCCAACTTAGAGCACATATAATTTTAAAGTCTTTAAAACTCTTTATAGACGAGTGGTAGCGGAGGAAAAAAGGGCTGCATTCGGAATTAATTAGGGGAAAGCTGGAAATTATTTTAATCCCTTTAAGTCTAGAATGAATGTACTAAGTTTTCCCCTCTTACTAGGTGAGCGGTTGAAGATATGTACAGATTTATAGTCAAAAAACACATTTTTATTAATTATCATAACAATAACTAAAAAAAACAAATTCTATCAAAAACATTGTCAATACAGATGTTGTAGAGGTTAAAATTCTGATTGAAATGTGCACTTACACTCAACATTTTTGTTGAATTTTTACAATTATAATTTAAAGTTTTGCCTAATTCGTTAATTAAGTTCTTGAAGCCAGAACAGACGAGGTTATCAATTTACCCTGTTTCTAATTTATATATATATTTTTAATTTATTGAGGTATTATTTGAGGATTTTGTAATTATTTTAGGCTTTATTTTGGATATTTTCAGAATTATGGCTTAACCTCTTGATTACGAATTATAGCCCAGTGGTAGGAAATGAAAAAAAAAGGCCGAATTCGGAATTAAATACGGGAAAGCTGGAAATTGTTTTAATCCCTTCGACATAGGCCAGAAATAAACGTACTAAGTTTCCCCGTCCTACTAGCTGCAGTTTTGCCGCTACGAACAAATAGATAACTTAGTGTATTATTTCATGATTTTTAGCATATTTCAAAAATGATTTGTAAATGATGGGAAATATTGTTTACGATTTCTGATATTGTATTTGAATTATGCGTCGTATTTAATTTGACATATATAGTGAATAACAGTGCGTATCCCTCACATTTAAGGATGTCGAAAATAGTGGGGAGGAGCGAGGGAACAAATGAACCTTGTCGCTACAGGAATTATAGGTCAACCAATAGCACGATTCTAAACTTCGATATTTTACTAAAAGGACTAAGATGGTTTTAATAAAAAATATTTTCGACTAGTATACAAGCATCTTAACACGGGAGATTTCGCTGCATGAGATTTTCTCTCACAGTCGTACTTTTTTAAGACTCGTATTTAAACCATTTTTCATTTTAATTAAAATTTCAAAATGTTATTTCAATTATTTTACCTCTTTTGTGAATAAAATTACTAAGCCAACCAAAAAAAGTTGATATTATATGAAGCTAAAGTAAAAGAAAAGGAATTGGGCATTCTCACTAGCGAGTTCTCCCAGGTTAAGTTAAATTCATAGAATTTTAAAACCTTTGGAATATTGAAAAAAAGTATTATAATCTTTACGTATTTTTTTTTAACTAAGGTTTAAGTTTGCGATATCAGTTGGGAAATGGTATGTAAAACGGCTGTCAATTATGTACCTCTTTCTCGATAACTACCAAATTATAATCCTCAAAATATACAAAATAAAACATTAACATAATTACAGAAACATCGGGAGGGCCTCAATAACTTAAAGAAAATACATGTATGTAGTAAACGGAGGCAGGGCGGATTGATAACTCTGTCTTTCTCTTGATTAGCGATTAACCCGGGAGAACTCGCTGCATGAGATTTTCTCTCACAGTCGTACTTTTTTAAGACTCTTATTTAAATCATTTTTCATTTTAATTAAAATTTCAAAATGTTTTTCAATTATTTTACCTATTGTGTGAATAAAAGTACTAAGCCAACCAAAAAAAGTTGATATTATATGAATGTAAAGTAAAAGAAAAGCAATTGGGCATTCTCACTAACGAGTTCTCCCGGGTTAAGACAAAATTTTGAAATAGAATTGCGACCTTAATGTTCAGCAAAAATATTAATATGGGTACTCATTTTATTCAGAATTTCAAATTCTACGACATTTTTATTGACAGGGTTTTTGAAAGAATTAATTGTTCTGAGATATTAAGATAATTTAAAGGATTTTTCGACTATAAATATGTACATATTTTCTAATGTTCACCTAGTACGAGGGATAAAACTTAGTACTTGCATTTTAGTACGGAAGGGATTAAAACAATTTCCAGTTTCCCACCCACATAATTGTGAGTTACATCCGCCGATCACGGGGCTTTGAAATAGAATTGTGACAATGTTCAACAAAAATATTAAATGTAGTTCTCATTTTACTCTGAATTTTAAGCTGACGACGAGCTGAACACGAAAATTGCAAAACCTGAATTTCATTTTAGATTTTAAAGTTCTGCCATTTGCAAAATGACGTCAGCGTTACGCACAGATATGTTTGTCCTTTATAATATAGATAAATATAGATTTTATTTTCATATCAAAATCTTAGTGTTTTTTTTTTTTCTTTTCAAACTTTTTTCACTCTTAAATCCATTTATATCTGAACCAAATCAATACTCGATCATTTCAAAGCTACCGTATAAAATCAAGTGTGTATTTTTAAATAATATATACGTAATGCGGGTCATACAGTAAAATGCGCAGAAAAAATGAAAAGTGACTTCGGACAATGAATTTTTTTAAAAGATTAATTTTTGTATTTTTTGTTTAATGTTTTGCAGTATTTAAAAGAGAATTGAAAGTATATGCTTTTTGGTATTGTTATTATTATTTGGTATTAATATTCTGCATAATTTGATTTTTGGAGTCTTATATGTAATTTTGAAATATGCCTGGAAAGGGATGAGGAGGACACGGTTCTTCCAGAATTTTAAATTCTAAAAAGTTTGTCGTTATCATCCAGACTCTTTGAAATTTTTAGACGTTAAAAACATAATGTTTTCGTAGCCCGAGTGAAAAAATATTAATATTTCGTAGAAAAAGGCTGGTAAGATTTTTACCACGATGTAACACTCAGGTTTTTACTAATTTTGTCGAAGTTTTTGCACATTTTATTTAGTAAAAAATATTTATATTTGTCCGAATGTTTCGAAATTTTCGTAGGTAAATGTAAATCTGGCCTGTTGTGTAAACAGATTGTGTTAAAATACGGACGTTTAGTTAGTTTTAGGGTAGAAAAAATATAGCCTTTGTGAGGCGCGAAATGACCTATTAGTCCCAGAGCCAGGTACAAATTTCGTCAGTTATTTCCTCTCGGCCGATAATTTGTAAAATGCTTCAGAGAGTTGTATCATGAAGCTCCGTGAACGTTAGCTGCGGTTCCGTGGGTGGGTTGAGCAGCGGTAGCCTCCCACGCACGTAAAAAAAAAAAAAAAAAAAAAAAAAAAAAAAAGGTCACTTTCTCCCGAATGAAAAATTTTCAAATTATAGATAACCTAATATACTGAAGAAAAAAAAAAGTCAGCTAATTATAAAGTGGTGGTTAATACGTCAGCTGGTCACACGAACATGAAAAAATTATACAAGGTGCAAAGGAAAGTTTCTTTAACCTGAAAATACTTGCGAAGGCAGAGAGATACATCTATGTATTGAAGTAACGGTATATTAAAGCGAATACGCCCAACCTGATGCAAACGACAGAAGCGTCCCTAGTGGCGAAATTTGGAAGTTACATTTTGAAAACCGTAAGCGAAAAGAGATAGAGCAAAATTTCCAGTTTGAAAGATTTGGAGCATCAATTAATTAGTACGAAACGACATTTGGTTCACACGGATAAGATAAATCGTTGCCTGTATACACAAAAATGTCCGAAATCAATGAGCGACGATTCTACTTTGCATATTCACATTCTGTAAATGTAGCAGTGCAAAATTTTAGATTGTGACGTTGTACTGTGCTGTAATGGCTGTAAAAATTTAATTTCCAATGCATTTAAAATTTTAGATTACCCCTTTCAGGGGCAGAAGAATTCTGTTAGTAAACTTATGAAACAATTGACTGACACCAGAATATTCAAACGAATTTCACAAAAAATAAAAGCTCGTTAATTTTCACTTTCATTAGGAAAGCAAAATTTTGTTAAAATATTATTGCTGCCATTTGTCCATTTTGGAATTAAAATTAGGTGGCTAGACCATCTAGCCACCGCCCTTGAAAGGTTGAAATCTATGTCGTCGTATTCAAGAGTCTTGCAATAGACGTTCTATGCTGAGAAATGTGCATGTAGAATTACGCCACGAACACAATTGTGTATCGTGAGCAATGGCGAACTTTTCGAACAAACTGAATATTAACATTTTATCACTGTGAGACTGTTTGTCTTTTTTGATTTTTATGTGATGTTATCAAAATACATTCAGATAAGCACATATTTATACCAGAAATTGTACGTATTTCTTCATACTTCTGGCTATTCCATTCAAACGTTTACACAAAATAGAGTGCTTCAATTTTGGACCTTTTTGGGTATACAGGCAAAGATTTATCTTATTCGTGTAAACCAAATGCCGTTTCGTACTAATTAATTGATGCTCTCAAACATTCTGATTGGAAAATTTGCTCTATCTCTTTTCGTTTTCGATTTGCAATGACTATATTCCAAATTTCGCCACTAGGGGGCGCTGCCGTCGTTTGCATTAAATCGGGCGTAGTCACTTTACTATGCCGTTACCTCACTTCCATAGCTTTAGTTCTCTCCGTTCGCAAGTATTTTCAGGTTAAAGGGCCTTTCCTTTGCACCCTGTATATATTTTTCATGTTCGTGTGACCAGCTGACGTATTAACCACCACTTTATAATCAGCTGATTTTTTTCCCTTCAAGATATTGGGTTAGCTACAATTTGACAAATTTTCAATCGGGAGGAAATGACTAATTTTTTTACGCGCGTGGGAGGTTACCGCTGCTACACTCGCCCACGGAACCGTAGCTGATGTTCACAGAGCTTCATAATACAACCTTTTGAAGCATTTTACAAATTATCGGCCGAGAGGAACTTGGTCATCAAAATCTGTTGCTGGCTCGCGGACTATATGTTCACCAATGTATTTGAAAGAGTTAAAATTCATGTTTTTAAAAATCAATTGCATTATCAGTTAGCAGATTTTAACTTTTAGAGCATATATATATATATATATATTATTATTATTATTATTATTATTATTATTATTTTTTTGCCGATACTTCTAAAATATTATCCTGGAATAAATTGCTACAAGTTTTCGAAAAATCTTTTCTATTTATTTTTTTTTTCAAAAGTTTAACTGCTAGGTGGGGAGAATATCGTAAATTTAATATCGGAATATATCAACGTGTTAATATTGGTGATATATCGCGATAACTACCGTAAAGTTCATGCGAATAGAAAAATTGCTTACTTTAAAAGATAAATAGCATGTGACCTAAAATTTTAGTATAAACAGATGTAGAAAGGAGTTAATAAATGTTTCATGCTATTTTCTCCTACAGCATCCTTTAAATATATATATATATATATATATATAGGGAAGGTGGGGCAAAATCGGGTACCATAACAGTTTGTTAGTCTCAAATGCTGTGAAATGGGAAAACAAATTTTGAACACTGTTTTTAATGTAAAATGAATCCTTGGCTATAATAAAACATTCTTTTCAAAAAAATATATATATAATTGTTTATATAAAAAAATAGCTTTTTTCACACGTATGCAAAAATCCGGTTTTACTTCGCTGGTTGGGTTAAACCTGGTATCCATTTAAAACTATTGGAATACTCATTTTGGTCAAAAATGTCTTTCTTTAATATAGTAAAAAATACATTTTTAATATTTTTAACAAAAAGAAATTGCACATGTGTTGGTCCATGTGTAAAAAAAATAAATCGGTGGCAAATTTTCTACGTTGTATAGGCCTGCTTACTTTACTCTGTACGTTTTAAAGTTCTTTTAGCTTCAAAAATCACAGATGAATTTGTCATCATATTCTTCTGCATTACATGCTTCGTGGGCCTATCCGTGGCATTTCAAACATCGTATTTGGATTTAGAGTTTGAGTAAAGTTCATAGCAAAACATACAGGTTTAATTATCCTATTCTTCTGATGATGTGTTCGCAATCTTTTTTTTGCTTTCTTTTTTTCTTTTTAAAGAATCTTCTTCTTTCTTCGTCTTGCAGTTTGTTTGGCTTATTTCTGCTTAATATCTGTTTCAATCTGTAATTTATAGGGAGAAGAAATCAAAAGTTTTTCCCTTTCTTTTTCTCAATTCTGAAGCCTTCCTTAGAAGGGGATAATAACATTTTAGGCAAAATTGGAAATTCAGATTGCTGGACTACATAGTCTGAAGATGTCAAATAGATAATTTTACTAATATATTCTGTAGATGTAACATTTTGAATCAGTGATGACGTCTGTGATTGTGATGTTAACTGCTGCATCTGGAAGCAGCTCGACGTGAAAGACGCTGGATAGTGTCAACTTGTTGATGTTCGGAAGGTTGAGCTCCAATATCCTGTGATGTATCAGAAATTTTTATTTCTGCCGCTATGCCAACCTGTGGCTGGATAGACCTAGGTGTGTTTTCATGACTTTCATAGGTTTCTCTGTCCCTTCCGAAGGAGCAAAAAGATGGTCTGAAAAAATATCATTGTTGTAGGGGAAAATCCCTGTTTTCTCGAACCTTCTGATTGCAATATTTACAATTGCTGCTCTCGAAAATGTAGCTTTAAATAATTTTCCAATTTGCTAAGTTGTTACAGATCGCGCAGTGTTGGAAAATAACCACTTCCTCACCTCTTGACCTTAGTATGAGCTTAGAGGTGCATGAATGATGCATCAAGGGGCTGAAATCGATGCGTTGCGTAAAAAAAAGAAGTTTAAATAAATGCATTGCTTTCTCTTACTAGATTAACTGGATTCTTTTAGTGTGAGTTGAATACCTATTAAGGATTTAAAGAACAGGCTTTTCAGGACAAGGATTGGAAAAAAATCTATACATTTTTTAACCAAATAAAATAAAGACCTCTTTCGTAATCCACACTGTAAAAAGAAATACTGCCAGTTTTCGGGTAGGAATCGGAAAAATAGTTGCCCTTATCGTACCGGAATAATTTCCGACCCATCTCGGAATAAAATCCGTAAAAATAAGGAAATAGTCAGTAAAAGGGTATTTTACGGATTTTATTCCGAGTTGGGTTGGAAACTATTCCGGTACGTTGAGGGCAACTATTTTTCCAATTCCTACTGGAAAACTGGCATTATTATTTTTTTTTTTTTACAGTGCATCCACTCCTATTATATACAGCAAAAGAGTCTGGGAAATCATCATCCACCAAGAGAAGGTTTTTTTCCTGGCCTGTTTAATATTTGAGAAAAAAATCTTGTTATATATTAGGTAGTCTAGTTATATAGGATTGAGATTTTAATGATTATTTGTCAATTTGGGCAGATTATTATATTTAGAGAAACAAGTCACGAAATATATTTGCATTTTAAGTAGACCTATAACGCAAGTTATTACACCCCAGATTACAAAGTTATTTATTAAAATGCAATAAGCATAATATAAAATTATGCCTTAATCAGTGCCATTATTTTGTTCAATAATAATTGCAAGTTATTTAATTTCATAAATGTAAGTTAAAAATTAGACCCACTTTTTAATATAAAACAAAATCAAAATTAAAGTTTTCATTATAACTAGAAAGATTTAGAATTACAACTTAACAGCATTAAGAATACAATTTAAAGTTCCATGCTAATTTATTAACTATACTAAAAAACCATTCTATGAGTGCCGGACAAAACCCCGGGTATACCCAGTTTTGACCCAATCTTAAGTACCTGGTTTTACCCCAACATGACACAGTTTAAAACATGGCGTCACTGCTCTTAATCCTATAGCAAAAGATCAGTAAAAATGTTTAAATATTATAAGGAAAGGAAAGAATTAGATATGTTCCGTAATATTTAATATGCTGAAAAAAGTGGTTATACGCGTAAAATCTAGAATCAAATAAAACAATTTTTTAAGAGTAATTGAAACTAAATCGTTCACACGAACGAGAACCGCACGCAGTAACGTTCCAATCGGCTATACATGCCATAATGGTTACCGACAAGTAATTTCTCGTGTTGGCTGATAGACAGAAGTACAAATGAAGGAGGGGTCTGGCTACCCGGTTTTACTCGCCTACCCTGTTTTGTACAACTCATCCACATATATATATATATATATATATATATATATATATATACAAAATAAAAATATTTTTAAACAAGAAAGTAAAATAATCAAACTTCAACGATAGATTATAATTTTCCAACAGATTCAGAATTATGTAAAAAAAAAATCAACGTTTAATAAGGTTAAATACGATGGCTAAGTAAGCAAATTACAAAACACGTAACACATTTCAAAATTAAAGTTCAGCAATTATTATCAGTCATCTGAAAAATATCAGAATTCCTTTTTTGCAACGCTATATATGATCTATAGATTTGAATATATACTAAATAGTATGCTAAACATTAGTTCAGTTAAGAAACGCATTTGCACAGTTTAAAATTCCCCTTCAACATATTTAGTCAATAAACGGAAATGAATACATCTTTTTTGCAGCCCTGTATATGATTTACAGATTTTATACATACGAAGTAACTAAATTAGTTAAATAAAAACTCGTACCACAACAGATAACGAACTACCAGCAATTGTTTATTTATACAGATAAGCGAATCCTTTTGTGTCCCCCCATAAATAAACGATGGATGCTATGCTCATCATGTTCTATAGTAAGCATCTTTTTGTACACCTCAGTGATGTGTATCAATTTCTATATGTTTGAAATTGTGTAATATCATTCCAATATACTACAAATGATTTTTCCCTATAGACCATTGAAATAGACCATAGAAAATTTGTGATTTTAATCAATGATTTTTTTTTAAAATCAGTTGATTAAAATCATGATTTTAATCGTTGATAATAATTGTTAACACCCGTTTGCAGTCAAATGGCAAGCATGAGTTTTTGTTAATCTCGATTGATTGATAATTTTTTTCCTTCAACCAACTGACGCTTTTTGCAATATTTTTCCACATTTGATTTAAGAATTTCACAATATTTTCCTTCTACCCAACAATTGGAGAATTTTGCAGCTTTTTCTTACAAACTTCCTTGGCAGTTATCCAAAGTTTTCAGCATAATAAAATATAAAATTATAACTAAAAATTAAATAAACAGCACATAAAGAAAAACTATGAAATTATTAATTTAGATATTTTATTTCCAATATTTCGATTGACTGAGGTTTAATGCAGTTTTATTTATTTATTTTTTAAAATAAATAAAATTGCGTGATTTGTGTTTGGTTGCGGTTTTCTCTGGGGCGGGAAATTTTAAGTTTACCTGTGACCCCGTGAGAGAGGGTGGAAAAGTTCCTGCTGACCACTAAAATTTTCAAATTAGTGGTCCAAATGAATTTTTGGTGTTCTCGGACCAGCGGACCACCAATGATTTCGAACACTGATTGATTTTTCAAATGCTGAAGATTTCCTTGTAAAAGATATTTAAATTGATAGACTGTTTAATTTTTTTATTATTTTCCTTGTGTGAAATTACATTATTGTTATGTCTGAACAAGAAACAATTTTGTGTTAAAATATTTACTCTTCTATTTAAAACAGGTGGAGAAATTAACCTGATGCGTGGACCTATTCCATTTTACCTGACTTGAAATTCTGATTCAGAACATACTAAGCTTCAAGAATTCTTTATATTTGATGACCTGAATGGTCAGAGAGGGTGCAGCACCCTCCTAAAACTGTGAGAGAAACTGTATGTAAAATGATATTATATTACAGTAAATATTATTCTGACATACTATACATATAATTTAATGATTATATAATTTGTATTTTCAATAAATGGAGCGGCATACCGCAAACTAGCTTTAAATGTGTTGCTATTTAATTGTGTCTGTAATCATTTCTTTTTTCAGCTATTGCAAGGCTGCTGTTGGTGAATACTTTTCTTTTCTACGAGTATTGTTATAAAATAAATAAATCTTCGTCATAGATTATCATTTTGAAATACTGAAAAAATACATATATAAGTAACAATAATTAGTCGCTTGGTGGCGACACTGCTGTAATTAAATTAACCCTTCAAAGTAAGTATTTAATATACTATAAAAATACATTGTGTATTTTAAAAAAGCTTTAAAGTTTAAAGTAATACTTTTGTATTAGCTGATATTAGAGGTTAAATGGATTCTGCTACTTATAGCTGCCTTTTTTATGCTGATTATTTCATTGTTGACGCATATACTTTGATTATGTATCAGTTATGTTTGTGCTTTATTTATTCAAAAGTGTTATATTCATTATTGAATGTTAAACAGAAACAAATGCTGAACTTTTTTTGTTGTTGTTTTATATTCAAATGAATTAATTTTGCATAATTGAGCTGTGTTGCAATATAAATTTTAATTTTTTTTTGTGTGTGTGTGTGTGTCTGAAAAGGTAAAAATTTGAAAACTGTACAATATAAAAATTTCAGCATCTATAGATTCACAACAATTAAAAAAAAAAAACAGATTATGGAAGTACGGTGCATAGGCACTAAGTGCATAATGGAAAAAACCTTTTCAAACTCGTGCAAAAATTAATATTGGTTGAAGATATTCATTCAGCCATTGTTTAAAATAAAATAATAATAAAAACAGGTATGTATTTAAATGTAAGAAAATTATTTTTTTTAAATATTTTCTTTGTGAATAAGCAAACACTAAAGGGACTATAAGTGTAACCGAGTGCGGATAAATATTCCAAAATGTACAAGGACAGAATGGTAATATTTGTGGGGGGGAAAAAAAGCAATTATTTTGTGAAATAGATCAAACTGGTTTACATTTATTTTTTAAATATATTTCAAAGACAATAGAATCAATAATTAAAACTTTAATAATTTCCAGTTTAATGAAAAAAAAAGTTTTCTACTGCAAGATAATCTCGCAAAATCTGAAATTTTGTTTATTACACCATAATGATAAATCGAAAACCAAAGTGAGGGGGAAAAAGAAAGCTACAATCCAGTGTAACCTTTCCCCATAAAGATGAGAGAAAATCCTGAATCGTGGTTCAAACTTTTAGCAAAAAATTGGAATGGAGAAAACCTTGAATTTTGATTTAACCTTTCACCAGAAAATTTTATTTAAAAAAACTCTGAATCATGGTTAAACCTTTTACCAGACAATTGGATTTAAAAATAATCCTGATTCGTGGTTCAACTTTTTCCCAGAAAATTGTATTAAAAAAAAACTAAATTATGGTTCAAACTTACACCAGAAAATTGGATTAAAAAAAAAAAAAAACCTGATTTATGGTTCAACTTTTCACCAGAAAATTGGATTAAAAAAATCCTGAATCATGGTTTAATATTTCACTAATATAATGGTATTTGTGAAAGCACCAATAAACTGGTGAAACTTATCACCAATATCTTGGTTGCAGCTAAATTTCAGCGACTTTTCACCATTTTCTTGGTGAAACATCACACTTTATTTTTTAGTGTATCGGTAATATATTTTTTTTTAAATTTAGGCATACTTTATAAACTCAGTAATGATACTTTACTTTCATTATTGTTTCTATTCGCTTTTTTAATTTAACAAAAAACCGTAAGATCTGCTTCTACTTATCTGCTCATTTACTGCTGTTGTTATAATGTTCATTTAATATCGATATGATTTTGTACCTATTTGAACATCTACAGTAAAGCTTCATTCAGTTTTCTAATGCCATAACATATAAATATTTCTGTCAATTGCTGTGGTATTGCTCAAAAACACGTCAGGCGATATTACTTATTTTGCATCGAAGTATTTTGATTGAGGAAAATTCCACTCTAGATATCTAAAACTGTAAAAATTCAACTCCATATTGAAAGAATACCATAACAATAACTCTAAATAATATAAGTATTAGCATACAAAAACAATTACGTAAAATATTTTCGTAATACTGCTGAAAAACCGTTAGTGATCTACTGCAAAATTTTTTTACAGTTACAAATACCTTTTGATGAGTGTAATTTTAGACAGAACAGAAAGAAATCATTAGCAACTTTACTGCAATATCTCTTGCACGGTTACAAAAAACTTTATGGCGAGAATACAAAAACTCTTTTAGATACAATACTAAAAAATCATTGGTAATTTTCCTGAAGGTACTTTAATAAAGTTACCGAAATTTTTTTGCAAAAGTATATGCAAAGTTTTGGGTGGAATACTAAAAAAATTCATAGTAAATGTACTATGAAATCCTTCGCAAATTTAGAAAAAAATTCTTAGTCAATGTACTAAAAATTCCTTTGTAAGTGTACTAAAAAATCATTAGAAAATTCACAAAGTATTGTTTAGGAAACTACCTAAAAAATCGTTAGTACCTTTACTAAATAATCCTAAGTAAATTTACGAAAGATTCATTAGTAAACTCGCTAAAAAATCGTTAGTAAGTTTACTGAACAATATTTAGTAAACTTACAAGGAATTCTTTGGAAAACTCTCTAAAAAATTCTTAGTACGTTTACTAAACTATCCTTGGAAAATTTACCACAAATTCTTTAGTAAACTCCCTAAAAAATCGCTAGTAAGTTTACTAAGAAATATTTAGTAATTTACAAAAACTAATTAGAGAAACTCCCTTGAAAAATCGTTAGTAAATTTACAGAACAATATTTAGTAAATTTACAAAAAAATTTTTGGAAAACTCCCTAAAAAATTGGTAGTACGTTTACAACATATTCGTTGGTAAATTTACTAAAACTTATTTAGTAAACTCCCTAAATAAGCATTAGTAAGTTCACTAAACAACATTTAGTAAATTTACAAAAGTTTTATTGGGAAACTCCCTAAAAAATCACTAGTACGTTTACTAAACAATATTTAGTAACAGTTACTGAAGAAACTTTTGTAATTTTACATGATTATCTTTTGTTGTGGTTACATAAAATGCTCTAGGAATCCCAGTTTCCAACAAAATTCTTAGTAACCTTACACTTTTTTTTTTTACAGTGTATATCCATTTATTTTGATTAGTACTGGTCTTTAATGTATCCTGCCCAAAAAATAAATATATATTTTGAAAATAAAACATTGCTAGGGTGAAATGACCCCAAAAAATTATTTCCATCACTATAGTAAGAGAATTTTATAATAAAGATTTAAAGTGTTCAAAATATAAATATGCAATGTACTTTTAAAGTATTCATGTTTTTTTTTCAATCTCGCAATTGTTGCACGAGTTCAAAAACACCTAAGGTGAAATGAAAACAAATTATAAATACTTTGAAAGCTATTGTAAATATTTTCAGTGAAAAACTGCATTGCTAGAAAATACATGAAAAGCGAGATCGTGATTCTGTATAAATTTTAGAATGATATCTCTAAATTTGACATTACAAGATAAAAAATGATTGAGTGTCACTTTTACTCGAAGGAAAAATCAGAATATATGCTTTTTAGAACAATATTCTTGCAGTACTAAAATCACGTAGATTTTTTTTTTTTAATGTACGGTTATTCTTCTTTCTCTTCATGTAGAAAGAGGAGTAAAATTTTATTTTTTACTTACTTGCGGCATACATTCTGGATATATTTAAAAGTACATTCAGAATGAATGCTGTTTTGAGAAGGCAAAGTAATTTATGTTATATAAGTAAAAAAAAAAATCATTGAAAATAATCAAGATTCTGAGAACAATTACAGTTTTACGTGGAGCCTTCATTTAACGATTGCAAAAGGTATCTTGAAAATAATCCTTAAATCGAGGTTATCGTTAAATCTTAGAATACATTAAATAAATTAAAACTACATAAAAGTTGGTTACTAAATGTTTGAAAAATTACTGAATACTATTTATATAGTTCCATTTTTTGGCGCATTAAATGTACATGTTTAAAACATATATATATATATATATTGATAATTGCCTTGTTTTTTTAAATTTAATTATAGTCCCTCGCATAAAGTTTTCTGTTGTTCCTCAAACAATATATAAAGTTTCATCTTTTTCAAATTTCGTTAAGTTTATTTTTGCATTTAATGCAGCCTTTTCTTTAACTGGAATAAATTTAGAAATTTTATCATGTTCTGTGTCAGAATCAGAATCGATCCATTTTGCTTGTTTTCATCAACAAATTGTTATATAATCTTTAGTGCACAATTGAGATAGTTCATATAATCTATAACTGAAGTGGTCGGGCTAGAAATATCGTATTAAACGTGTTTCAAATTCT